>CM050941.1:10682442-13082442 GCA_027789145.1 Solanum arcanum
TTTAGTTTGTGTTTGGTAGAGGTAGACAAAATAGATTGTTGCATTTTTTGCGCTAGGCTACCTACTATAGAAGTTTCTATGATTGTGGAAGGATTGGTCATTCTTTAGAGAGTGCCCCAAGTGGGAGTTGCCTTTCAAAGTATTGCAAACATTTGATAGTCCATAGGATGGGGTGGTCGTATTTATTGCTAAATGTGGGGAACTTGTTCATCAACTTACATCTTGTCCCCAACATGGGACCATGATGAGAGGTACTTATCTAGATCACTCTTATTTGTTATTAACTCTTTTAGTTAAAAAGTGGTGTCTTGAGTGTTGCCATTATTACATCACGTGTTTAGGATGAGGTCAGAAGCGCTATGTCCTATGATTTTGTAGGCTGGTGTGTATCCCCTCTTTGGATGAAATTTTATGGTTTATCCATTGGTTTATATTTTTTTGATTTTGAGTTTTCATGCCTATTTGGATTTATTTTGATCTTAACAAATCACTGGCTTATTGTGACGATTTAATTAGAGGATTGTGTAATTTTTTTGCCTCATTAGTTGATTTCTTTTAATAGTGGATTAACTAAGTTATGTTGCTTTGATTGGGGAGTTATTGTTGAGTAACTCCTAGGGCCTTTTCTTTGATATTCGTTTTGTGATTATGGCCTCGGAATTGTTGGTTTCCCCTTTTTCCACCCTTGTTGTGTGCTTTTTCTATGATGTCTATCCTCTTATGATAGGTGGCTAGACCAAATTTTCCCAATTTGTGTTTTTTGCATTGTAGGAGCTAGTTGTCTTATTAGGTTGGATTATTGGTTAGCTAACCCTTTTGAGTAGAAATTAGGATATTCCAAGTTCTCGAAGTTGTATGTCAGGTAGCCTTATTTTGTGGTGGTAGTCCTTTTTAGTTTTTTCCCTTTACATTAGTCTCAATTGTTGGCGAAGTGGTGTTTCTGCTGGTTAATTCTTTTTTATTTTTCCGCTTCTTGTGGTCTTGGAGGGTTGTTATTTCTAGCTCGAAGGTGGAGGAATGATACCTTGTTATGCTTTGACTAAATGTTATGGTAGTTATTTGTCATTGTGTTGATATCCCTCGATGATGGTGTATGATTTAAAGTTAGAAAAGTGGTGTTAATTGGTGATTTCATGCCTTAGCACAGTTGGGAAATGGAAACTTACCAAAGAGATTCATCATCAAAATGTGGTAATGGTAATTTGTGGAATTTATAAGTTGCCTCTAGTTTAGGATGTTGGTTTTCTTTTGGCATGTTTTGTACCTTGCGTGATTGATGAGATCACCAATCAGACTAATTTAGGGCTTTATTTTAATAGAAATAGTGTCCTCAAATGCTTATTTTTTTCACATTATATGATGAAAACTCTTAAATTTCATGTGTTTGAAGTTTTAGAGTAAGCATGGACACGCGCAAAAAGGAACAAAAAGGCCAATCATACTTGGAGAATTGCCTAAGGAAAGCATTTCACCCTTTGTTCTAGTACGTGAAGCACTGAAGGAAGTGGATCAAAAGGCGATGAAAGGAGTAGTCGGCGTGTCGGTGATCGGTTCCGCGATGAGGAGATATACTGCCCAATTATCCAGGACACAAGCATGATAAAGGCAAAGCAAAAAAGGAGATTAACAAGACAAAGGACAAATCGCTGAGTTATTTAGCAGTTGCGACTAACCTCACTAAACAGTCCATCGCAACAGTTAATCTGAAAGATATAAATACTAGCCGTAGGTGTTATTTTTACAGAATCTGAACATTATTATTATTTATTCACTCTTTAGAACTTTAGTTTTTGTATTTTCTCTCCAGTTTGGAGAGGGTTTTGTGGGAGACTCGAAGAAGAAAGGGTTTCATCTTCCCCAATCTTAAGGGGGTCTTCTCTATTCTGCTTCCTTTGCTAATCTTAAGGTTTAATTTCTTATAATATGATAATCATTTTAGGTGTAATTTTTTATTGCTTGAGTATGGATAAAAACTCCCATTCTTGGGGTGTGATTTAGCAAATATGAGTTGACATTCTTGTTGGGTTTTTCTTGCTGATAGATTTGATGTATTTTGATGGTGATTTCACCTAGTGGTTGTGGTTTGACTTAATAGGCTTGTTTTTGCAATTCAAACTCACCCATGTGTTTTTGGCTTGCCCGAGAGGGAGGTCACAAAACCAAGATCACTAGACTGATCGGGCTGAACCCTAGGCCTTTATCCTAACACTCGGCTCGAGAGAGTAAGTGGGGTAAGGCATAGGCTAGTGTTCATGCGGCAAATGAGTTCCAAGAGGAACACATTTTAAATGGGGTAAGTTTTCTAAGAGGAAACTTATTTCCATGTAAAGCTTAACCTAGTCACCATTATATTGAACTTTCCTATCGAAAGCATAAACAAAATTTATCTCAACTTGTATTGCGGTCACAACCCAAGAATATTTCCCCATACTTGATTTTCTTGTTACTATTGTTGTTCTAACTATACTCGTGATAAAACCTCCTTTTGATATTTGACACTTTGGGGTCACCCCTTTGATTTACAATGTTTTTATTCGTTAATATTTTTAGCTATGACTAACTAGAATTAAATTCTAGTTGACTACATCTTCTCCAAACCACTCCCTTGGTACAAGACCCCAAACCTTGGTTGGTTTACTGAACCATCGACGACCATAGGCACTTACACCATAAGTTAGTGTGGTTGATCACGATATGCATCAAAATAGCATGCTACTGGGGATTCGTGTCACGAGATAATGTTGTTCAGTAGAGTTTCTATCCTTTTTAGTTGTAGTATACTTAATTTTCATTTTTGTTTTAAGTGTTTTGGTTGTCAGCAAGAACTATGAGTGTAAATGGTCGTAATGGTATCTAGGTGGGCCACCAATATGACATCAGTAACCTCAACACTGTTTAGAGATAAATGTCATTGACCATGGGAGGTGTTGGAGCCACCCGCTTACCCCATCCGTGGGGAATGCAATGTTCCATATAATGAGCACTATGTTGCATATCTTGCAACTAAAAGGACTCTTCAACAGATTGGCTCAAGAGAATCCCCATCAGTATCTTTGAAATTTTCTTATATGTTTGTGGTCCATTCTCTTTCAAAAATATCTACCAAGAGTTTCTCATACTGCGATTATTCCAATTTACCTTGATGGGGTAAGCTTTCATATGGTTAGTGATATTACCACAAATCAATCACTTCATGGGAAAAGATGGTTACCACATTCAATGTGTGCTTTTTCCCTCCCTCGAAGATGACGACTCTTTGGGATAACATTTGAAGCTTTATGTTCCTAAATAACGAGCCTCTGCATGAAAGTAGGCACAGTTTAAAAAGATGGTGCTACAATGCCCAACCCATGGTTTTCCTGAAAATGTAATCCTTCAGTATAATTACTGGAGTTTGGATTAGGTAAACAAAGGTATCGCTGACCAATTCACACCTGGAGGCCTAAGGCAACAACCATATGAACTAGCAGTTCAGCTTCTTAATCACATGGCATCTATCAATAGGGTGTGGTACATTTACGAGGACTAGGTCTCTCATGTCACATTTCAGCTACCGAAGGAGCATATTGAAAAGGACAATGAAAAAGACCAAAACATCGCAAAGATTATTACACAACTTTATATTCTTTCAAAGAATGTCATGGAGGGTCGTTCCCATAGTGTCAATGTTGTGGCAGTTAGGAGAACTAGTGCTGAATACTACTCCCAATAATATATATACTCATGCTCAAATGTATAAACCACACTCTTTCACTAGTTTGAGATAATTTCTCTAACTATTTTCTTAAAAGAGGTAACGTTCTCAAAATATTTTTCCTTTTCTACATGTAAATATGAAACATTTCAGAAGTACTTAGTTCTCTTATACTCTTCCTCAAACTCTTCTTTTCTTTTATAAGATTCTCAAAATTTATAACTCAAAATAGGATATATGCTGAAATATAGACATGAACAAATTAACTCAAGGATCCTGAACATTATGACTCAAGAACTCAGAAATCAACGATACTACTCCATTTAAGAATACTTGATTAATAGGGTTCTAGAAGAAATATGTACATGATCGAATAAACTCAAGAACCTCAATAACCATATGAAAACTTAGTACTCAAAACTCAATAAAAGCTCTTGAATGTTTCTCTTGAACTCGCTTTGGTTTTAAATGAAAATTAAGACATATGATTAGAAAATTTAGGAACTCTCAATAATGGATACTCTGGAGCTGATGCAAATAATGGAAAAATAGACACAACTTAAAGTAACATATGCTGGATGAAATAAGGAAAATTTAGCTTAGAGATTCCTCGTGTAGTTGTTACACCTCATAAATCAAATGAATTAATCTACGGATGTAGGTGTAGTTCAATTACTTATAAAGGGTTTTTAATATGTGAGAGGTCCTATCTTATGCGAGCCAACTTTGTTTGGGAAGATAGGTTGGTAAGAAATAAAAAACGACCTTGGCGTCCGGTGAACTATTAACCTAGGCTAGTGTCATACTAGTGATGGTAGGGTGGTTAAAAAGGGGTGTATAAAGGTTGACCATTAAACTATAATGAAGATGCAAATAGTCAACTAATCAAGCTCTTAAGGGGTCAAGACCAAGGAGTAGTGCAACCTTGAGGGGCAAGCCAAAGCCTAAGGACAAGGCTGCCCCAAAAAGGAGGTTACTGCATCAACCTTCATGGGCATGACCACGACTCATGGTAAAGACCATGGGAAAATGGGGATCTTGTGAAGTTTCCTTGTCCAAAGAAAATGGTGACGACTTGGACTAGCTACTTTCCAAGGCACCATGAGCCATTTTACAACTTGTGGTGAACTTGACGACCCACCTAGCTTGGTTATGAACTTCACTTGGAAGGTTGGAGAAGGGAAAAATTAGGGAAGCTAATGCCTAAGTCACCATGAGTCAGTTCACGACTCAGGTTGTACTTGAAGGGAGAGGAAGTCTTGTCATGAAGTTGTCTTAGGCATTTGGGAAATGGAGGAGTTTGGTAAGGTTACTGCCTAGCACACCACGAGAACCGTGACGGATCGGGGTGCACAAAAAGGGAAAGAGAGTTTGGTCTTGGTATTCACTTAGAATATAGGATTGGTGGACGTTTTAAAAGGCTGCTACTACAAACTTCACAAGCACTACCACGAGTCATTGAGCTCTTTAATTCTCTCTCTATGCAAACCTCCATTAAAGAACATTAAAACTCCAAGAAAAAGACCAATTCTCTAAGTTTCCAACTCAATTTCGTGGCTGAAGTCTTCATTAATTTATGGATTCTTTCATTCTTGGGGTTCCTTACCCCAATAGGTCCCTTCAAAGATGTTTTGAAACGACAAAGATCTAGGGTTCTTCTCTACATAAAGGTTTTGTTTGAAAAAACATTATGAATAAATTATGACTAATTATGATTTCCTAGGGTTGTTTAAGTGTATAATGATGTTTAATTGTTGTTGTTCACTTGATATTCCCTTGGACCTATCTTCTTCCCCATTTTCATGAATCTTGGATTTGAATTTATGATTTGTTGAAGATGATGCATATATCAATTATTATATTGGTGTTAATGGTGTTATTACTTCATTAATTACCTTATTTTATGTAATTTTTTAGGTGATTGACCTAATTCTTTAAGGATATGTGAATGTCTTTCTTCTCTTAACCTTAACTCTTGAATTATGTTGGTTAATGACTAGAGATGATGTAGTTGAGTATCTTCTTGAATAAGTGACTATTGTATGATGATGATATCTATTTTATAAGTAAATATAATTGATTTGGGAATATAATTGAAAGGGGTTTCATGGAAGCCATTGGTAAGTTCTTCAAAGTCATGAACATTCTATTGTAGTATTGTTGGTCTATATTTAGTAATGTTGATCAATTGGAGTGTGGATAATGAAGTTATAAATGTATGATTATGCTATGAATATGATGTTTGTAAAATGATTATAGGAGTACTATTATGAGGGGTTGAAGGTAATTTCCATGTGCATTTTATGACTATGCTATAATGTAATGATCTAACATGATGTTGGGTTTGTGAAGAAAGAACTTTCTCATCCTATAACCTATGAGTTATGAACATGGTACATGAGGGTTTAAACTCCTAAGACCTATGTTATGAGTTAATGTTAAATAAGACTTGAAGATACTTCAAAAAGGGAATATAGCTTAGCATGGTGAACTTGACAATGAGAGGTGTCCCTTCAAAAAGGAAGGTAGGTTCACCTAATTTTCTCATGAGGTGGACACTAAAATGTGAATTAGCATAAAGAGGTTTCTAGTAACAACCTCCTAGTTCCTTAACTGTGTGCCTCCACAGGAATCTTAGCTAGTGCATCCTCCTAGATGCTATATGAATGTATATGTCTTACCTTAGAAAGTAGGTCACCCTCCTTTCGGTGTGAGGGGATAACACGGGATTCCATGTTAGGTCACATGGTCTGTGTCTGTTATGGAGAAGTTTCCCGAAAGTTAAAATAAATGAATGAAAGTAAGAAGATGAACACTAAATAGGACTACTTAGTAGTGTTACTCTATGTGTGTGTAAGGGTATGAGACTTTACCTATATATTTCACAAGTGGACCTTGAGGGGAATTCTAGGGTGGGTTCTTTATGCATATATGAAATGCATAATGTTGGTTTTACTTCATAGACATGATGGTGGTCTCACTTATTATGCATGATATTTTCTACAATTGTCATAATGATGTATGAGGTAAAAAGCAATGCTTATGGTTTCTTTGTTAGTTTACTTGGTTTATGTGTGGTTATGTGGCTTCACATACACATTGCACTAGTAGACATGGATTGAGGTTGTGAATAAGGTCTTGTAATGTATTGATGAAATGGACTCTAAACATGAAATGTTTATCATGTCTTTGTTATGATGATATTATTGAACATGAATATTAATATGTGAAGATCACGACCAAGCTCAAGCTATGACGGCCCAAGCAAATCGAGAAGTTGCACCCCGTGTGAACCAAAATGCTAGTACAATGGTTTCACATTTGAGGGACTTCACTAGGATGAACCCTCCCATGTTCCATGGGTCTAAGAAAAATGATTATCTTCAAGACTTTAAGATGAGGATTATAAGATGTTGTATGCTACGGGAGTGAGTAAAACTGAGAAGGGCGAGCTTGTCGCTTATGAACTAAAAGATGTGATTCAAACTTGTTACACTCAATGGAAGGATAATAGGGCTTTGAGAGCGGGTCTCATAAGTTGGAAAATTTTTAAGGGGACATTTCTTGATAGGTTCTTCCCAAGAGAGAAAAGAGAGGCAAAAGTGGAAGAGTTCATCATCCTTCATCAAGGAGGTATGAGTGTTGAAGAATACTCTTTGAAATTCATTAATTTTTCTAAATATGCCTCTTTTTTTGTGGCTAACCCGAGGGATGAAATGAGTCACTTTGTGACGAGTGTGTCCGATGATATTTTGGAAGAGTGTCGTTTGGAAATGCTTCAAAATTACATGGATTTATCTCGTTTGATAGTGCAAGCTCAAAAATTTAAGTAGAGTAGGCTTAAGAGAAAAATTATGGAGGGAAAAAGGGCAAGGCCCTAAGATGGAGGTACTTCAAAGGGTAAGTTTGAAATCCAAGACAAACCAAAGTTTAAGAAGAGATTCTCCAATCAAGTTCCTTCTAATTTTTCCAAGTCTAACAAGGATGGGGTTCCTAACCCTAATCCTAAAGGGGTAAGAGGTAGTGGTTCACAAAGTGAGAAAACTAATTGTGCCAAATGTGGCTAGAAGTATTTGGGAAAATATTTAGTGGGAACGAATAATTGTTTTGGTTATGGAAAGAGTGGTCGTATTGTGAAACATTGTCCCATGGGAAATATTCATGGGAGGGAGAGTAACCAAGCACAAGCAAGTGGTCCTAAATCCGATTCTGCTAAGAGGAAGCTCTTCCATGCTCTCAATTCTAGGGTGATTGGGAGGGTTCTCTTGATGTTGTTACCAATATGTCTCAAGTATTTTCAATTAATTTTTGTGCCTTGCTATATGCCGGTGCAACTTTATATTTTCTAACTCCTGTAGTGTCTATGAAGTTTGATGTTCTTTCTGATGTCTTAGTTGAACCTTTTTTTGTTTCTACTCGGTGGGTGACTCTGTTATTGCTAAAAGAGTCTATAGGAGTTGTACTATATTATTGCCCAATTGATTTACATTGGTTGCTTTAGTACAACTTGATATGTTGGATTTTGATGTAATATTGGGTATGGATTGATTACATGTTATTTTTTCTTCAATTCATTGTACAACAAGGGTAGGTAAATTCCAATTTCTTAATGAAATCATGTTAGAGTGGAAGGGGGAAACTCAATCCCTAGAGGTCAAATCATTTCATGTCTAAAAGCCTCTATGATGATTTCTAAGGGATGTCCCTATCATATTGTGATGGTCAATGACCTTGGGTACCACGATCCTTTTTTTGAATCGGTCCCCGTAGTGAAGGACATTCTACAACTCTTCCCTGATGACTTACCCGAATGGGAAATGCATTTTGGCATAGATTTGATGTCGGATACTAAACCTATTTCAATTCCTTCTTACCAGATGGCTCCGTCAGAATTGAAAGAACTGAAAGCTCAACTCATGGATATGGTAGACAAGGGTCTTATACAACCAAACCAATCTTCAAGGGGAGTTGTGTAAAATAAAAATGAGTCTTTTAGAATGTGTATTGATTATCGCCAATTGAATAAGGTTACTATAAAGAATAATTATCCTCTTCCTAGAATTGATGATTTTTTTACCAACTCCAAGGAATGATTTACTTTTCAAAGATTGATTTCGAGTCGGGGTATCACCAACTTAGAGTTAGAGGAGCTAACATTCCTAAAATGTTTTTCCGAATAAGATATGATCATTATAAATTTCTAGTTTTGTCCATTGGTCTAACTAATGCCCCTGTGGCTTTCATGGACCTTATGAATTGGGTGTTCTGGAATTCTATTGATTCATTTGTAATTGTCTTTATTGATTATATCTTGGTATATTCCAAGTGTGAGGATGAACATATAATTTATTAGAGGATATTATTACAAGTCCTCAAGGAGAATAATCTCTTTTCCAAATATAGTAAGTGTGAATTTTTGCTAAGATTGATTATTTTTGTTGGTCACATTTTCTCTAGTGTGAGTGTTGAGACTGATATGAAGAAGATGAATGCGGTATGGAGTTAGTCTAGACCCTTAACTCCTACTGATATTTTAAGTTTTTTTTGTGTTTAGGAGGGTATAATAGGAAATTCATTGATGGGTTTGCATCCATTGCTTCTACCTTGACTATCCTAACCAAAAATAAAGTTAACTTTGAATGGACAGAAGCTTGTGAGAAAGGCTTCTAAAAGCTGAAAAATAAGCTTACCTCCGCTGCGGTGTTGACTTTACAGAGGGTATTGGAGGATTTTTTTGTATATTGTGAAGCTTCTTAAGTAGGTTTTGGTTGTGACGTAATGCAACATGGTAAGGTTATAACATATTCCTGTAAGCAACTCAAGGTGCATGAGAAGAACTACCCAACTCATGATATTGAACAAACGACTGTAGTGTTTTCTTTGAAGATATGGAGACACTATCTAAATGGAGTGCATGTAGATGCATTCACCGCTCATAAGAGTCTCCAATATGTGTTCACTCAAAAAGAGATGAATCTCCAACAAAGAAGGTGGTTAGAGATTTTTAATGATTATGATATGAGTGTCCTTTACCACCCCAAAAATCCTAACGTGGCTGCGGATGCTTTAAGTCGAATGTCTATGGTTAGTATAGGCCATGTTGATCATATTAAGGAGTTAGTGAAAGATGTGAATATATTGTCTTGGTTGGGTGTTCGACTTGAGGATTATCCAAAGGGGAGTTTCATGGTTCATCATAACTCATAATTTTCGTTAGTGGTTGAGGTAAAATCAAAGCAACATCTTGATCCTATATTAATAGAGTTGAAGAAATCAGTTCTTAGTAAATACAATGAGTCCTTCTCCCAAGGGGAGATGGGGTGCTTAGGTACCAAGGTAGATTGTGTGTTCTGGATGTGGATGACTTAAGAAGACAAATTTTGAAGAAGCTCATGGTTCGCGATATTCTATTCATCCGGGTGCTACAAAAATGTATCGTGATCTACAAGAGGTCTATTGGTGTAACGGTTTGAATAGGGAAATAATGGAGTTTTTGGTAAAATGTCCGAGTTTTTGTCAAGTGAAAGCAGAAATAAAAAATCGAGAGTTTAACTCAAGATATATCTATCCCCACTTGGAAGTACGAAGATGTCAATATGTATTTGTTTGTGGGTTTGACTAGTACACGAAGGCAAAATGATTCGATTTGGGTTATTGATACGTTGACCAAATCAGCCAATTTCATTCCCATGAAAGCTACTTATTCGGCATCTCAAGGAGATTGTGAGAATGCATGGAATTCCTTTGTCAATCATTTCAAATAGGGTACTCAATTTTCTTCTCATTTTCGGAAATCATTTCAAAGTGGGCATGGTACAAAGATGAAACTTAGTACCACATTTCACCCACAAAGGAATGGTTTGGAGGAATGAACCATCCCAACCTTAGAAGATATGTTAAGGTCATGTGTAATTGTCTTTAAGGAAAATTGAGATGACCATTTACCATTGATTGAGTTTGACAACAATAATAGCTATCACTCAAGTATTGCCATGTCACCCTTGGAGGCCTTTTATTGGAGGATATGTAGATCCCAATTGGGTGGTTTGAGGTAGGTGAGTTTGTACTAGTAGGTCCCGAAACAGTTTATGAGGTTGTGGAGAAACTCTTACTCTTGAGGGATAGATTGAAGACGACCCAAAGTCGGCAAAAATCATATGTCGAAAATAGAAAGAGGGACCTTGAGTTTATGATAGGTGACTTGGTCTATTTGAACACCCAAGAAAGGGGTGATGAGGTTTGGTAAAAGGGGAAAATTAGTCCCCCATATGTGGAGCCATATGAGGTTTTGAAACACATCAGAAGTGTTGCCTATAAGTTGAAATTACCTATTGAGTTGGCTCCCGTGCATCCGGTGTTCCTAGATCAATGCTCAAAAAGTGCATAAATGATCTAGTGTCTATCCTTCATCTAGAAGGCTTAGAGTGGATGCTAACCTTTTCTATGAAGAGGTCCTGGTTGAGATTTTAGACCGGAAAGTGAAGAAGTTGAGGAATAAGGAAGTAGCTTCCGTAAAAATTCACTGGAAGAATCATCTTGTGGAAAGTGCTACTTGGGAGGCCGAGGCCGATATGATGTTCCAATATCCTCATTTTTTCCTTCCTTTTCTAATCAAGGTTTAGGTTAGTACTTCGTCCTATCTTTGACTTATTGAGAGTCATATGTGTTTTAATTTCTATGATTTCCCATAATATACATGTCCTTGTGAGAATTCATGTTTCATATGTCTCTTGAATTATTTATTCTTCATACTTGATGGACCTTGATTATATGGTTAGGCTGCTAGTCTTGAGTTGTGAATATAAAAACTGTTCAAAGTTTCATTCGAGAACGATAGATTGGTAAGAAAATTAAAATGACTATCACGTCCTGTGAACTAGTAACCTATGCTTGTGTTGTGCTATTGATGGTTCGGTGGTTCAAAAGGGGTGTGTAAATGTTTGACCATGAAAAGATAATGAAGATATATATAGGTACCTAAGAAAGGGCTTAAGGGGTGAAAACCAGGTTAGGACTGCAAACCTTAAGGAGTAAGCCAAAGCAAAAGGTCAAGGCTTCGCTAAAAGAGAGGCTACTGCCTCAACCTTCATGGGCATGACCACGACTCGTGGTCAAGATCACGGGAAAGAGAGGAGCTCATGATGTTTCCTTGGCCAAAAAAATAGTGGAAATTCGATACAGTCTAAGGAACCACGAGCCACTTCAAGACTTGTGGTGCACTTGACAACCCACCTAGCTTGGTTGTGAACTTCACATAGAAGTTTGGTGGAGGGAAAAGTTGGGGAGTATACTGCCTAAGTCACCACGATTCACTTCACGACTCATGGTGGAATTTATGGGAGAGGAAGGTTGGTCGTGAAGTTTCATTAGGCATTTGGGAAATGGAGTAGTTAGATGAGGTCACTACCTAGCACACCACGAGCAACTTGATAGCTCGTGGTGCACTTGGAGGGAAAGGTGGCTTTGTCGTGGTATTCACTAAGAATATATGATTGGTGGATGTTTTAGGAGGCTATTTCCTCACACTTCACGAGCACCAACACGAGCCGTTGAGCTCTTAACGGCTAGTGAAGTGAGGCGTGAAGACTGGATGAGGTTACAAGCTTGAAGTCAAGTTGGACTTTTATTTTAAAAGTCCAACTAACTGAGGAGTATTTTGGGTATTTTTTGGGCTTAGTATGTATTGACTTTAAGTCATTTTTAACCCAATCCTAACACGGAAAATAAATCAAAAATTGAAAACCCAATTGCTCCAAGTTCTCTCTAAATTCTCTCCCTACCCAAACCTCCATTGAAGAACATTGAATTTCCTAGAAGAAGACCAATTTTCCAAGTTTTAAGAATTTCCTTCCAAGATAGAATGATCTCAATCACCAGTGTATTGATATCCAAAATACTGGTGTCAGCGATCCACTCAACGACAGTAATGTACACGAAGAAGCTTTGTGTAGAAAACGGAAAATAAATCAGAAATTTTTAGTAAGAATTTTTTTTGTAGAGTGAATGGTATTTATATCCAAAATAAACTGGTTCCAAACGGTTGTGATCCTTTCAGAATCCACACGACCAGTCATGAATGTTTACAACCTTTCAAATGGTCATGGTTGTTCTTGAGTGTTTTTAAAACCTTTCAAATTGATTGAAAATGTTTTGGTTATTAAATTTAATTAAAAATTAAAATAAACTTTGTCAAAAGAATAATCTCTCGATTAAGCATTTTCCAAAACAAAAGTCGTAGTCGAGCGAACGACGACGACGGCGGCTAGGGGGTTCCTCTTTCAAACCCTTTAACATTTAATAGGACTGTTTCTATATTTAATCTCTTTTATGTTCTTTCCACCAACAATGAGGGAGAAATCATTTTTCACTAAAGCATAAGAGGAATTTTCAAGTTCCAATTTTACAAGTTTCTCTCTTTTGATCTTCCATCCATTTCCCATTAACACTCTCTATATACCCAACATGTTTACTATCAACTCACAATGTGGAGTTTGTGAGATTAATTTCACAAATAATAAAGTTAAGATGACAATTTACAGATTATGTTATTAAAACAATTCGTCTTGATAATGTCCGTGAATTTGCATTTAATGATTTTAATGATTAGTGTCCATCAACTGAGATAACAGTTGAGCATTCGGTTGCTCATGTTCATATACAAAATAATCTAATAGAATTATTGATTAAACGCCTCTAATTCATTATTAGACCAGTGCTAATGAGAACAAAACTTCCCATTTCATTATGGGGTTGTGCTATTTTGCATGCAGCAAGTCTTGTGTAGATTAGGCCCATAAGTTATCATAAAGTCTCGCTAATACATTTGACTTTTGGTAAGGACCCTAACATTACCCATCTTAGAATATTTAAATGTGTGGTATATGTTTCAATTGCTGTACCACAATGTTTAAAGATGGGTCCCCAAAGAAGGTTGGGATATATGTTGGGTATGAATCACCACCTATTATAGAATGCTAGGTAATTTTTCTGCAGTTCGCGCGGTCATATATAATAATTGAATTGAACTTGAAAATAATTTTTTACTAATATCCATACAATAGAAATAACATAAAAATAGGTTCTTAAAAAATAATAGCAATATTCCAACATGAATATGATTGTTTGTCATTATCACATAACTTAAGAACTTCTAATGAATGAATTTTTCACGATATCATAAATCATTGTTTTTTAATCAACATTGAATGGAAATAAAAAAATATATATACACACACACACACACACACAAATGTGTTTAGTAATAAAAAGAAACATTTAAGTTGCATAGATTATACAATTGTGATATATGTCTAAGGAGAAAATTCAAAAATTTGTTAACATATTCAAAAAGAAATTGTGCTTGCACATATAAACAATTATAACTTTTGAACTTGCATAATGAATTTCTTCAATTGATAAATGAGAAATTTCATATCTATGTAAAAAATATATTAGGTAAGCTTAATGTATAGTACTTTAAGAATTTAATATAGAATATAAAAATATAAATTTTTGGAACTGAGTACAATAATTTTTCCTCACAATAAATAAATGTACTATATGTGTATATGTTCAAATAACTGGAGAAAATAACTTTGCAGAAAACATAAAAACAAATTTTAAAACATGTACTAAAAACAACAATTAATATCATGAGCATAAATTAATGTGTATAAAAAAACATGTCAGTATATGTATAAATAGCATAAAATATAAAGGAAAAAACAGAGTCCACTCAACACACAATGTCTCCTTATGAAAACTATTGCCCTCCAATATATGAGATTTTAAAGAGTTACATCCTCTCAGGATTAAACGATTCACAAACTTATTGATAAAAAATAGTGGTGTAAGCAAGTCATTATAAAGGAGCAAAGTACAAAAATATTTAATTTTGCGGGAGTAGAATAAGAAGATCAGAATTTTTGTTGTTTTAAAATGAGAGGAATTTTTGTATTTATAGAAAAAAAAAGGGTAGTGTAAACAAATGTTTATTATCCCTTATAAAAAAGGTTAAAGCTATTTGGAAAAGTTCCAACACTTCGGAAAGTTCACAACTTATTATAAAAGTCACAATTTTTTCATAAAGTCACAACTTTTCATAAACGTCACAACTTTTGATAAAAGTCGCAACTTTTATTAAAGTTACAACTTTTAATAAAACTCGAAACTTTTCATTAAAGTCACAACGTTTCATAGAAATAACTTTTTTTTATAAAAGTCTCAACTCTTTTATTAAAGTCGCAACTTTTCATAAAGTCACATCTTTTCACAAAATTAGTGTTGGAAATAAATAAATAAATTTAAAAGGAAATTCTTTCTTGTGGTGACACCACGTAGGTAGGCCTAGAGTTCTCTTTTATATAAATATATAATATATGATTTAGAACCTATCATTGGAGATTCATTTATAGCAAAATTTTGTTGATTGTCATTTTAAATGAGTCACTATACCCATCATTCGGGGAAGAAAATAATGTGCTGAAAAAGAGATAGATTGGAATGTATTATCACTACCTCATTTAGATCCCCGTAGAAATATATGTGAACTGAAAGTTCAAATGATAATTCATTTGAAAAATATTAAAAATTGACTGGCAGATGCATTCACTGACCTATCAAGAATTACAAGATCTCATATTCCAGGTAATAATGCTCCTATTCGAGTTGATGTCTCAATAGGAGAATTAATTAATACAAATAAGTCTAAAGTGTGTTTGAAAAGTGGTATAACAATTGGTTCTAAAGATGAATTTTTTAGAAAAAAAAGAAGTGAATGATCAAGATGGTCATAATATAAAAGAACCTACTCAAGTAGAGCAAAAAGACATAATAGTTAACGAAACCTTGGAAGAGGTTTAGGTGCCTAGAAATAATGAATAAATCTCACTAGATAAGGTCTCATTGGGATAAATATGGAACCGAAATAATATAATTGTCGACAATATTTTTTCTTATAATGTTTCTATTGAAATAATGCAACACGATGAGGATCATGAACTAAAATCTGTCAAGGAATGTAGACAGAGGATTGATTTGCCGATATGGAAAGATGCAATTCAAGTTGAATTAGCTTCAATTGAAAAATGTATACCCGAAAGTATTAATTCAGTGGGGGTACAAATGGGTCTTTCTACGAAAACAAAATGAGAAAAATGAAATCATAAGATATAAAGCACAACTTGTGGCACAAAGATTTACGCAAAGACCTGACATTGATTATATAAAACACATTTATCATGTGGGGGCTGCAATCACATTCATGTATCTTGTAAATATGACAGTTCATGAAAAACATGTCATTCATCTAATGGATGTTATTGTAGCCTATTTATATGACTCACTGCCTGAAATGTATAAAAATTCTAAGGTCACTTGTTCAATAAAACATTTAAAATATTTATACGGATTGAATTAATCAGTTTTTATGTGGTTTAATCGCCTTAGCAAATACCTATTAAAGAAAGGGTACAAGAATTACCCGATTTGTCCTTGTGTATATATTAAAAAGCCTTGATCGAAATTTGTTATAATAGTTCTATATGTTGATGACTTGAATATCATTGAAACTCGTAAAAGAATTTCAAACGCAGTAGAATGTTTGACAAGGAAATTTAAAATGAAAGACCTTGGAAAGAATTTTTTAGTCTTGGTCTGCAAATTGAGCATTATTAAAATGAAATATTTATTCATCAATCAACATATACCAAAAATATTTTAAAGAGATTTTACATTAATAAAGCACATCTATTGAGTACTCCGATAATTGAAAGATCACGTGATATTAATAAAGATCCATTTCGACCTCATGAAAATAATGATGAGCTAGTTGGTGCTATTTGTTCATTGATGTACCTTGCTAATAATTCTGGACCAAATATGTCTTTTTTTCTCTAAAGTTATTAGCAAGATTTAGTTCTTCCCCAACATAAATACACTTGAATGGTATAAAACATAACCTCAGATATCTTTGAAGAACCATATATTTGGGCGTAAAAGGGTTATGTTTACCCTTAAACTCTTAGAAAAGGGTCATATTTACCCTTCTTTATACCTTTTTGATATATTTGCCCTTACCATCCATTTTTATGCACATTTTTGCCCTTGTAGAGTTAAGTATTGCATCACCATTTTTATGGTCTATGTGGAGCGTACATAGAACCTACGTGGCTCCATGTGTATATGTTTTTATTATTAAATTTTAGTTTCTATTTAGTATTATAACCGAATCATTTAGTAAAATCCGACCCAATCAAAATAAAGACCAATTAACTCGATTTCAATACCCATTGCCCTAATTTTATACTCAGCATTCTTGCAACGCTTCTCTTACAGAAAAACCATTATGTTATTTGTTTTCGCGCACTAATTTAATCTATGTTATCTGAATGTTTTGGTGCTATATGAGTGAGATATTAAGAAACTTGTCCCATGAAGTGCTCCCTGAATTCATCCCAGGACCGATGCACTTTGACAACGACATATCTGTTGTGAAGAGTTAGCAGTTGAAAACTTTATGAAAAGCGACAACATACGAGATCTTGTCAAAATGACCTTTTTATGGACGCTTTGATAAAACTTTTGTTTCTTCTGAGATCTTGTAAAGCTAAGGAGAGAAAGTTGAAGGTTGTAGTCCTGTATTATCATGTTTTGATGGAGAAATTAATGTCAATGGATGGGTATTGAAGTCGGTTAATGGGTTTTTATTTTGGCTGGGTTGGATAGAATATTAAATAGAAAATAAAATCTTAAAATAAAAATATATACAAATGTAGCCACGTAGGTGACATGTAGGCGCCACATAGACTAAAAAAAATGGTGATTCAATATTTAATTATATAAGGTCAAATGTATCAAAAAGTATAACAAAGAGTTCTGTCACATCCGGGGAGCACCCCCTAGAAATAATATGTCGTACTTCACCTCTCGGAGGTCTTATTCGAGCCCATAGTTATCATTCATCACATCGACATAGCAAATTTAGCGAAAAATTTACAAATTTACCTCATATGCATATAAAAATATAAGTCATATTACATATTTAGAACCTAAGTCTCTTTTGTATCTTAGACTCAACATCATTAGAATACATTAGGGACACGATCCTTAAAACATAAACGTAAGTACAATATTTAAGACTTTACAGTAAACCATATTATATGAAATCCTTGGACTTAAGAATTCCTTAACTTGAGCTTGAGAATCACATATCAAGATCCTCAATCATATAGACATCCCTTTAAGCAGCCATAACCTACGCATTTGTGTAAAAAGTAGAGAATGGGATTAGTAGAAGAATGCACTAAGTATGACAACCATGCAAAAACATGCATTTAAAATGGATATTTTCTTGAAATCATACTTCTTGCCTTTTTGAGAAAATATTTATAAAACCTTGAAATAATAGCATTTATATCATTCATATACATTATATAAACATATTCAAAGGCCAAATTTTTCATAATATCACTTATTAAATTTATTACATAATTGAGTCAGTTTATAGTGAGCTCAATTCCTTTAACATTGAACTATTTTATTTTTATTCATTAACTTCCCAAGTAACCCTCTAGTGATACTTGGTGCAACACATCACCGTAAGACCACAAGAAAAACTATACATACTACTTACGCAAGCCAACACATATCATAATAGAAGTCTAATACAACATAGACATAGTTAGGTCAAGACCTTCATCATATAGTCAACAAGATCAACATCATGCATAAACACTATATCATGTACATCTTCATAAAAAATAGACAAATACTACAATGTCATGCATAAGGAACACATATATAGTGACATGCATTATAACACCTTCCTAGAACTTCCTAAGGAGATACTTGTGCAATGTCTAGATGGGTTCATTACTTCGACCTATCCTAAGTAACCTCCCTTAAGTCATTCTAGTTAGGGTCCTAGACATTTACTTCGATTGCTCATTTTACTTTGGGGAAACTATAGATTTAACCGACATAGATCAGGAGATATTAAACATGGAATTCAGTGTCATAAAACCCCACAACGAAAAAAGGTTGTCTATCGGTCAATGTAGAATCAAACATAACAAAGATTTCTAGGTGGATCAACTAGGTAGTATCCTATGGTGGTAACATAATTATGGAACTTGGAGGTACGTGTGAAAACCCTCTTTATGCCAAGATTAGGCATTGTATTTATTCACTTAGGGAAACCCTATTTATGCCTATTGAGGAGTTGTGGTTATCCACCTTATGTACCTTCCTACCATACGAAGGGAAACACAGTCATATTCAAGTTCACTCGGTGCTAAGCTAAGTTCTCTTCATTAAAAACCTTTATTATATTTCTACTTTATAAAACATAGGTTTAGGAGAGTCATCCCTTTATATGCTTAACTCATAGGTCATAGATGAAAGTTAATCAGCCTAAATCATGTAAAGAGTCCCTTCATATGAACATAGCATATGTAATGCATCATGTAGTTTAGGGTACACATGAGCACACCATTAAATACCCCTCTCTTGACTAGGTCTTCATACATGTGTGTGTATACATATATTTGAGAAAACCTTACACATAACACATTAAGACCCACATGTTCATACATACGTATTCATACATATTGAAACCAAAACTAGAACTATTCTATCAAGGTACACATGTGCAATGCATAGGCAAAGTAACATACCCTTGCCCATACTAGTACACCTATCAAGTCATCCTAGATAAGGAAACACATGCCATTCTTTCATAAACATCATCTTACCATGCATAGTAGTAGACTCTAGTGAATATGACAACTACCTTTCATTTAGACACCATGACCTATACCACTTGTAACATGCATGTAAAGTGAGTGTGTGTGTACATTGGTCAACGTGATCACATAATGGCTATCAACAACATATTGAGGCATCCACCCTCTTAGACAATAATACACTATCAAGCAAAACCATACAAAACACAATTTCATAGGAGAAAAGTCAACTTCATATTACATTTAAAGCTCCGAACTTGTGCTATTCATGCATTCACATAGGGGTACATAGGTATGGTATTATTAATCATTTTTAAATCATCAATGGTAGAACCTATAGTTTACCCTAACATGGATATACACATGCTTACACAATAGCCATACAACCTAAATCACAACAAGAATAGGAAAGTAGGCATAAGCTTCAGATAGTATCATCACATGGTCATATATTCATCAATTTGCCTTCACGTCCATGGTCAACACATATATGGATTTACAACAAAGTAAACACCGTTACTATAAGTGGACCATACCACACAATGCCATACAAGGCTTCATCAACATTACTATAAAGAAATAGAGAAGTAGAAGAGTAGAGGAATTCTTACAAATTCTTTAGCCTTTGGTCATCATTGACCATTAGTACTCTTTCATCAATAAATCAAGTATAGGGAAGTATATTAAGGTACAAAAATCATACATGAAGTTAAAAAAAAAAGCTACTACAAGGTCATGATACAACTAGTACAATATATTAACATACTAGAAGGTAGAAGGACATAGACCATCAACCAATTTCACTTGAATGTATTATGTCATATTTCATAAATAATATCAATCCAAGGTATTAGATAATCATACATTAAGTCATATCGAAATCGTGCTTAAAGCTCTTCAAGAACAAGCTACTATCATATGCATTAAACTTTCAATTCAATGTAGAGTAGAGAGAATAGGCCATCTTATTAATTTTCCCAAAGTATTAATCATCAAACATATGTTACCAATAAAGTACATGCTAGGCAGTATCTAATGAAATCATAGTCTAGATGAGACACTACTACAATTTTCATTAAGGTCGACACAAGCATGCTTCATATTAGGAGTTCATGGAAGGTAAGTTTACATAGATTAATCCTATTCAAACTATCATGAATTGACCCATATTGGATTAATTACATATAGTTCATCCTCATATTACGTTATAGGCAGTAACTATATTACATTAACCATGATAATTTCATATAACAACTAACCTAACGTCAGGATCACATGATAACTCCACAGACTAGATGAACCTAGATCAATTCAAACCTAGCCTTCTTTACTTTGATCATAAAAGATTTATATCTACAATTCAACCATGGTATTAGCCTAAAATAGCAGCTACAAGAACCACAACACAATCGAAACTCACTTTTTAATCAATTGAGGACCCACATTACAATGATCATAATGAAGAGTAGGCTAGACACGTTCAAACCTTCATGCATTGATTCGCATGGTAATTCATCAATATTAACCATCAATATAAATAATATATAGTATACATAATCATATTAACATAATTGAATCACAAATCGACATGCATAAGATCAAGATCATAAAGCCACACATGGACTAAAATTGAGTTTTTGAAAGATGCATGGGTTCATCATGCAATAGGATTGAAAATCACATCCAAATCGGTAAATAATCATAGATACATTCATATTATGCTTTTGAAATCAATTTAATAAAGAACCCATAGATAGAATAAAGACGAAGAACTTGATCATATTTTTCTTTTTGAAAATTTTGAGATTAACTCTAGATGGAAGGATAACTAGAGATGAAGGATCACCATACCTTTATCTACATTAAAATATCTATAACTTGATGATTCATCAATGGAAATCCAAGCTTGAAGCTGTTCTTGAGCTTCACAAACAATGAAGGTTCTAAAGAGAATATTTTTAGAGGGAAAAGTCTAATTTGGTGAATTGTATTGGGAGTGGGATTGATCACGTTTTTACTGCATTATATACACCCAAAATCAGATAAATAATCCTTCTAGAATCAGTTTAGTACGTGGGGTGAATTTACCATTCACCTCTCAATTAAAAGAGACGCAGGAAACAGTTGACAGACCACCATCGACGCAGCAATCGGCTGGCCGTAGGTCAGTCTACGGGCCAAATTTTGGCTTCCTTCGACTGTTCCTTAGCAAAATTTTCTCTGAGATCTGACCAGGCTAAGTAACAAACTACAAGACCTCACCTACGGGCTATAGGTTGACCAACCTGCCTTCGTTTGGTCCATCGATTGACACTGCCAAGGCAGTGTCTCGACCAACCTTGGGTACTTCTTGTGGGTCCCTTTAGAAGTCATATTTGGATGTTTACTACGTAGATACAACCCTTAACAAGTTTTAGACCTTCAATATGATTTTCACCCAAATAAAACACCTTCAACTCGTCCAAACATGCTAGTTCCATCGAGAAACATGTTGAGCGTCTTAAGGTCTATCTTTTGAACGCCTTAGATGTTCTTGGTCTTTTGACCTCCAAACTTCTCGAAACTACATATATCATCTTTAAACATCATTATAAATCATTTTAATACTTAACAGGCTCATGACATACAGTCTATAAACACGCACGGACACATGAGGCACATAGGTGACTAGTCGTCGAACGTTTTGGTCGTCCCTTTACGTTCGACTTCCATATCACTTCAAACATTAGACACTGCCTCTAAACCATATTATAATTGATTTTAGGACCTTATAAACTTAATATAAACAGTTTAGTCTCTAGAACCCTATCTTATTTTGGGGTCTTACAATATCCCCCACTTGGGAACATTCGTCCTCCAATGACACTTAAGTCTTTTTAATCACAACAAGGACTTCAAATAATCATAGAGAAGTTCATAACATTTATAATATCATCAATTTATTTTATCACTCAATGCGCACAGGCAAGCAAAACCATTACTCAGTCACTCTTTAATGCATCAAACACAAAGGCTCTTATCGTGTTCATAGGAGGAACATATTTCTCCTAATCATAACATGGTCATTAAACCTAAATCATTAAGAGATAATCTTGCCAGACCACACATAGGCAGATTTCAACAATACTAAAAACAAGTATGCACTCATACTTCAATGTACATAGACGTGAGTTAATTTAATAAACAAAGATCTTCATTAGTTAGACCTAGTTCCATGAAGGTCATACTCAATCATACAATGATTAGTGGTGTCCATGGAGGAATGTCCTTCTTCTCAACACACTTACATGTATCATGAGTTCATATCTAATCAAGGTACAAGGTCAATTTCCTTTTAAATTGATAAGTTCTCAATATTTAAACCAAGGCATGCTCATGTTTCCTTCCTAGTGAAGTCTAAGTGGTAAGTCACACCAAGAACATCACAATAATTAGGAAGAAATTTCACAAAATGTGAATTCTAGCATAGAACTCACTTTCACAGTAAGCATATTTTGAGAAGGATCACAAATAAATTAGCACACACATGAGCACTTAGCTGAACATGCTTTCACTTTTCAAGAATGAGCCTACAATAATGCATTCCAAATTATAAAAGTCACATAGTTTTTAAGAGATTCAACACATTTCATTTGAAAGATACTCAACTTTCCAATATAAGGCTAAACATTTCACCTCATAAGTGACTATTACCTTGTTTTTTTATCTTATCTCATGAAGTCAAATGCACAACTAGCATATCAAGATGCAATTTAACATGAAACAACATGGATATTATCAAATTCTTCCATGCACTTTGGAATCTTTATGATATTTTCAAGGTAATGTCAATCAATACATACCAAACATATAAGGTCATGCAATTCGTACTTATATGCAAAACTCTTATTCATGAACAAGCTTACTAAAAATTAAATAGATTCAAGCTCAAGTAAGGATAGAAGGAAAATGAGGACAATATCTACAACCTTACTACTCCATCACTATCCCCCACATAGGGTAAACCCACTAAAGAGAAACTTAACCCCACCTTAAGAGGATATTAACTAAACAACCTTCGTTTTCATAACTTAAAAATGATTACAAGTTTAGAAGGAATTTACAGTTGTCAACATAGGAACACCAAGGTATTCTAACTTCATCAGGCAATTTATCCCTAATTATATAGTTAGGTCAATCTCATTCAACTACATAAGGTTTACATACAATACAATAGACACCAAGGTCATACATCATTTGGGGAAACAACAAGGAGACTTAGCCATAAGGACTCTTTCTTTTCTTTCAACATTAATGTAAGGTAACTTCTAGGTCAAAGAAACCCACATCATCACCCTACAAAGATAAGAGTACTACCCTAAATTCTAGGGAAACCTCAATTCCACAATAATCAAGGGAGTTACAACACAATAAGAAGTTAGAAACAATTCTACAACTCATCATGCCATAAGACTCTCATTCTCCATTCCAAATAGCAATTTCCCTTTTTACATTCATTATCATGTTCATATACATCAATTCTATAGACATTAACAACATTTAATCAAAGAACAATTTAGTTTATTTTCCAAAAGTATTATAGTAAACTCCCTATCGTTACAGTGAACATGCTTCCAAATTACAAAAATACAACATTTAGGCAATTGATAGGAAAAACATGATAATATGATGTAAAATTTTTTACCATGACAAGCATATTATCATGACACCTAGGATCAAGTCTATACAAAGGACTCCAAGCCATACTAGCCAACTTATCAAGGACCACATATATACAAAGGGAAACATTGAACACCTTTAAGTCCAAAATCTTAGGTAGCAGGCTTCCATAGGTAGTCACTAAGTATTTCAAGTTCAATTCGTAGCATAAGGCTACCATTATGTAATACAATATAGTAAATCATTATTTGAAAAGAAACTCATGTCAACCATAGTAACTTCTAACATACTTTAACTATATCATGATATACATTTCTCAATATAACATGCTATTTCACATAAATCTCATACTTAACCATAAATGGCATCACATCATCAAAACATGCCAAAATTCACCTTCACACATACTCATTCAACCATAAAACCAAGATAAGCATTTAAACTCACCTTTTCTCCCTCAAGCATAGAGAACAATCTCATCTAAGCAATCACATCCAAAAAGACTATCGGACAAGAAAACATAAGAGAGATTTCTTATAGAGTTAAGTTCTATGGAACGATATGAGAATGATGAAGAAGGGAAACTCTATCTTCCTATATCCTCTCGTACCATTTGATGTGTCGTGACTCACCACCAATAATACAAGACACTAATAGATGTGGCAATATGAGACTTCTTAGACCCTAAACCACTTTTAAAAAACTCGTGCTCAAATACCACGTTAGTCACATCCGGGGAGAAACCCTGGAAATAACATGACAAACTTGACCTTTCGGAGGTCTTATACGAGCCCATAGTTATCATTCATCGCATGGATATAGTAAATTTAGCGGAAAATTTAAAACTTTTCATCACATCGCATATGCTTGAAACTTTTTAATATATATATATATATATATATATATATATATATATATATATAAAGTATAAGTCATATTACATATTTAGACCCTAAGTCTCTTTGCCATCTTAGACTCAACATCATAAGAATACATTAGGGACACGACCCTTATAATATAAACATAAGTACAATATTTAAGACGTTACAGTAAACCATACTATACGAAATTCTAAGACTTAAGGATTCTTTTCCTTAAGCTTGAGAATCACATATCAAGCTCCTCAATCATATAGATATCCCTTCACGCATCCACAACCTACACTTTTGTGTATAAAGTAGAGAAGAATGGGATTAGTAAAAGAATGCACTAAGTATGGCAACCATGCAAAAAGATGCATTTAAAAGGGATATTTTCTTGAAATCATACTTCATGCCTTTTTGAGTAAATCTTTATAAAACCTTTAAAGAATAGCATTTATATCATTCATATACATCATATAAACATATTCAAATGCCAAACATTTCATAATATCAATTGTCAATTTTATTACATAATTGAGTCACTTTACAGTGAGCTCAATTCCTTTAACAATGAACTATTTTCTTTTTATTCATTAACTTCCCATGTAACCCTCTAGTGATACTTGGTGCAATGCATCACCTTAGGACCACAAGGAAAACCATACATACTACTCACACAAGCCAACACATATCATCATAGAGGTCTAGTACAACATAGACATAGTTAAGTCAAGACCTTCATTATATAAACAACAAGATCAACATCATGCATAAAGACTCATATGATGCACATCTTCATAACAAGTAGAAAAATACTACCATTTCATGCATAATGAACACATACATAGTGAAATTCATTATTGTAACAACCCTAAAAATGAATATGCTAAGTAATGCGTAGTATGTTTAGAATGCCTACGATTAGACCGGGTTCACACGGATCGATGCGTGTACAACCAGACGTCTGAATCCTGCCAAGCAAACTAAATTGGGGAGTTATTTGAGCTAGTAAAGGTTTTGTCCAGTCATGTAGGGCTCCCGAATATGAATATTTAGCCGGATGAGTCTTTACCAAATTTAAAAAGGGGTATTTTTAAGTTTGGAGGGTTTAGGGGTAAAATGATTTTTTCTAGGCTAAGGGTAGTATCGTAATTACCCTAAATATGTAATTAATTATTTAATTAAAATGGTGGATGAGCATTTCGGGTAGAAAGGGCCGAAATTTCCCATTGTGCAAAATCTTGCTCCACCCGGGTTTGAATCTAGGTGGGAGCAATGATTTAACTTGGTTATTTATATTGGAGAATTAATTTAAATAATTAATATTTAAATGCTGATTTAAGAAAAAAGAAAATCATATTATTATTATTATTATTATTATTATTATTAATTAGTTAATTAATGGGGCTGTTTGGGTCGGGTCGACCCGAAGGGACACATTTTCGTGATGGGAACATCACAGGTTCGATCCTCAGCGGAAGCGACACCCAAGTGAAGTAAAATGGGGTTTAAAATCTGATTTTTTTTGTAGGGGCAATAAGTTCCTTTCATGTGTGATTTAAATAAATCAGATTTTTACAATTTAACAAAACCTTATTTCGACTAAGTCTAAAACTATAATCCTAATCCTAAGGAACCACTCACTTGGACTCCTTTCTCTAAGAGAATTTCCTTTCCACGAATTCAACGAATTTTGAAACTAGGGTAGTTTCGTTCTTGTCGAACTCCTTGTCCCTAGTACCCTTCTGATTTCAATCTGAAATTTGTTATGGATCATGTTGTTGGTATGTTTGATGGTAGTTTAAGTATGAAGTGTGATTTTCGTGATAATGTGTTCATGATTATGTGTTTGGAATTGTAAGCCTGTTAATTTATGCCAACCGAGAGTATGTGAAAAGTGATGGTTGTGCAAATGTTTGTGTAAATCATGATGAGCAAAAGTGGTCTAATGTTTCTAGATTTAATGGTAATTCTTGACAGAATATAAACATGAAAAGATATACTTAAAGATTCACCAAATGATTCATGAAACATCCTAAGATACAAATGATGATAACAAGGGGCTGAAAATAGTGAACAAATTTCCAGCATTTGGTAGGTTGGGTTCGGCCAATCAAAGTGGGGTAAAATACAATGAAAATGAATGTAAAAGAAGTTAAATTACTACGGATTTAACCCAAAAAATCATTACATGAAAGCTACAAAAAATCAACAAGAGATTAAAACAAAAAAAATGGAGTGGAGGAGACAAAATTTCCAACTTGCTGGAAATTGTAGTCTCAGCCAACTTTTAAAAAAATGAAGTTTGTTTAAATTTTTTTTTAAAAAAAATGTAAGGCCATTGGGGATTCAACCCATGACCTCACCAAATGAAAATTTCATAAAAATTTTGGGAGAAAAATAAAGGAGAAAATAAATGTGGAGAGTGGGGATTGAACCCACAATCTCTTGAATGGATGAGAGAGTTAGGAGAAAAATAAAGGAGAAAATAAATGTGGAGAGTGAGGATTGAACCCACAACCTCTTGGATAGGTGACAAAGGTAAGTGATAAATCAAAAGAAAAATAATGAGCTTGTGGGGGATTCAACCCACACCTCCTTGACTTAAACGAAAAAGGAGAGGAGAAACATAAAGGAAATATTATGGGGTTGATGGGGATCGAACAGGGTCCCCCAAATAAAAAAAAAGTAATTATCAAGTTTAAAATAAGATCAAGTGTTGTCAAAGAAATTAGAAATCGGGTTCCCTTTCCCAATTTCGTGTTGACACATAAGTCATATGTAAGTAGATATTTAATGAATGCTGCCTCTAATGATCGAAATGAATGTCTTTGCATATTTAAAAGATGCTTAAGTCTTGTACCACATAATCTTGGGTAAACATGAATCACTTAGACAAACTATATATGAAGTCTCATGGCTTGTATGTGTGGACTCATAAGTCTAGCACACGTTTAAAAGTAAGTGAGCCTAAGATGTATGTGATAAAATGATGTAACCCTAGAAGGGTTATGTAAGAGTGTGAAACACACTAAATGGCCAAGTGCATTGGCATATGATAAAATGAACTTTCACGTGAACGGTTCAGTAACTATGAAAAGCAAATGTGTTAAATTTAATGAATTAGGTGACAATATGATAAGAGGATAATGTGAAAGATGAGAGCAATCTCAAATAAGCGTAAATAAATGTTACCAAAACGTACTCACCTATGAAAGTGTAAAGTTAATGAAGGGACCAGTCTCTATGAACATTCTAATGAAAGTATTGAAGTTAATGCATACTTAATACTAATGATGAGATGAGAAATCATCTAATGAGTTATGATGTCCTCATGCTAGAATCCAGCTTCCATGATGTATGAATTGAATGTAATGGAACTTTATACTGAGCACCGATAGGCTAGCTAGTAGCGGTGATGCCTTCTTTCGGGAAGGGCGGAGTTTCTTGTAACTCTCATGAGATGAGGTTGTACGGCATGTCGGGTATAAGTCTCCTTATATCTCCTAGTTTTTGAACCTATACTGCCAATATAGGGATCTAGCAGGGTTTGACTCCCTATATACGCTAGCATGTTCGGGACACTTTGGTCGGTGATTCCACGTCTTTTCGATATGGGGCAAACACTGGATTTCATGATACTCACATGATCAATGTCAGCTAACATTAAAGTTCCCAAAGAAAGAGTAAAGAAAACCTCAAAAATAAACATAATGAAATGAACAACACCAAAGTTGTTAGGATAGGATAATCAAGAGGTGAGCTAGATTTAAGTAATGAGTCTAGGTTATTCTTGGTCATTGCACCGCGAACCCAATGAGAGTCTTAAACTACATCATAGGTATGACTGGTGGTTGCACTAGTATATGAATGAATGATAATTAAGTACTTGTGAATGAATGATGCAGACTCTGTGTTTGCTAAAGGAGGCTCCCTAGTTGATGTCCCATATATTGAGCCCTAATTTTGGGAAGCCTTAATGTCAAGTACATGATTCCAAGGTCTCATGGCATATGAAGGAATGATATGAACTATGTGATATGATATGTGCAATATGTTTTGTGATGTTTCCAAAATGATATGTATGATGATGCATATTACTCTCACAGCATGACTTTCCTAATCCAATTTGGCAATTCCACTAACTTCACTTTCCATAACTCATATCGTTAGGAGAGAACTGTTCTTAATCATTCATGTCCTTGGTGTTTGATTGCATATACCCATACATAGGTCAAGTGTGTACTAATCCCATACAACTCTCTACTTTTAGGTGCAGGTGCAGGTGAACGCTAGAGCATTACGAGACTACGCTAAAGTTATTCGGATGTGGATCATGCATTCAGACTTCATAGGCCCTCTTGCTTTCGAGGATGCCTATATTTTATATTCTAGCTTAGATGTAGGCATGATATAGTGGAGGATGTTCCACTAGCGTTTCAAAAATTGTGTTGATGCCATTTCGGCAAATATACATTGAATGCAGTTATGAATGAAATATTATACATTTAATGCAGTTATGAATCATTTCATTCATTTGAGTATCTTGGTATTATATGGTTGTTCTGAACGATTTTGAAATTATGTAGCTGATCTTATTCTAATACGATGTTTCCTATTATGAAGTCTAAGTATACTTCAACTAACCAAAAAGTTCAAATTTTCCGCTAAAATTTATCTAGATGATGTAACGATGAAGTATGTAAGCTTGTCTACGACCTCAGATAGGTCAACGATGCCAGTTTCGCTAGGGTCTAGATTCCAGTCGTGACAATTATAACACCTCTCTAGAGCTTTCTAAGGAGCTACTTGTGCAATGTCTAGATGCGTTCATTACTTCAACCTATCCAAAGTAACCTCCCTTAAGTCATTCTAGTTAGGGTCCTAGTCATTTACTTCCATTGTCCATTTTACTTTAGGGAACTATAGATTTAACTAACATAGATCATGTGATGCTAAACATTGAATTCAGTGTCATAAAACTCCACAACGAAAAAAGGTGGTCTACCGTCCAATGTAGAATCAAACATAGCATAGCTTTCTAGGTGGATCAACTAGCTAGTATCCTATGGTGGCAACTTAATTATGAAACTAGGAGGTATGTATGAAAACTGTCTTTATGCCAAGATTAGTCATTGTAGTGATTCACTTAGGGAAACCCTATTTATGCCTATTGAGGAACTGTGTTTATCCACCTCATGTACCTTTCTACCATAGGAAGGGAAACACACTCATATACAAGATCACTTGGTGCTAAGCTAAGTCCCCTTCATTGAAAACCTTTATTATATTTTTACTTTATAAAACATAGGTTTAGAAGAGTCATCCCCTTATATGTTTAACTCATATCTCATAAATGAAAGTTCATCAACTAAAATCATGTAAAGAATCCCTTCACACGATCATAGCATATGTAAAGCATCATCTAGTTTAGGGTACACATTAACACACCATTCAAGGCCCTCACTTGACCAGGTCTTCATACATGTGTAAGTGTATACATGTAAGAGATCAATCCTTTCACATAACACATTAAGACACACATGTTCATACATACGTATTCATACATATAGAAACCAAAACTAGAACTATCATATCAAGGTACATATGTGCAAGACATAGGCAAAGTCCCATACCCTTGCCCATACTAGTACACCTATCAAGTCATCCTAGATAAGGAAACACATATCATGCTTTCATGAATATCATCTTATCATGCATAGTAGTAGACATTTGTGAATATGAGAACTACCTTTCATTTAGACACCATGACCTATACTACTTGTAACATGCATGTAAAGTGATTGTGTGTGTATTGGTCAACATGATCACATAATGGATATCAACAACATATTTAGGCATACACCCTCTTAGACCGTAATACTCTATCAAACATAACCACACAACACGCAATAGCATAGGAGACAAGTCAACTTCATATTACACTTAAGACTGCTAACTTGTGCTATTCATGCATTCACATAAGGGTACATAGGTAAGGAATTATTAATCATTTTTAAATCATCAAAGGAAGCACCTATAATTTACCCTAACATGCATATACACATGCTTACACAATAGCCATACAACCTAAATCACAACTAGAATAGGAAAGTAGGCATAAGATTCACATAGTTTCATCATAAGCACATGTTCATATATTCATCAATTTACCTTCATGGTCATGGTCAACACATATATGGATTGACAATACAGTAAACACCGCTATCATAACTGGACCATACCACACAATGCCATACAAGGCTTCATCAACATTACTATAAAGAAATAGAGAAGTAGAAGTGTAGAGGAATTCTTATCAATCCTTTAGCCTTTGGTAATCATTGAACGTTACTACTTTTTCATCAATAAATCAAGTATAGGTCATTAGCTTAAGGTACCAAAATCACACATGAAGTTAAACATAAGCTTCTACAAGGTCATGTTATAACTAGTACAATACATTAACATACTAGATGGTAGAAGGACATAGACCATCAACCAATTTCACTTGCATGGATTATAAGTCATATTTCATAAATAATATCAATCCAACGCAGTAGGTAATCTTCATATCAAAATTGTGCTTAAAGCTCTTCAAGATCAGGCTATCATCATAGGCATTAAACTATCAATTCAATGTAGAGTAGAGAGAATAGTCCATATTATTAATTTTCCCAAAGTATTAATCATCAAACATATTTTACCAATAAATTACATGCTATGCCGTAGCTAATGAAATCATAGTCTAGATGAGACACTACTACAATTGTCATTAAGGTCGACACAAGTATGCTTCATATTAGGAGTTCATGGAAGGTAAGTTTACATAGGTTTATCCTGTTCAAACTATCATGATTGAACCATATTGGATTCATGACATATAGTTCATCCTCATATTACGTTATAGGAAGAAACTATATATATTAACCATGATCAATTCATATAACAACTAACCTAACGTCAAGGTCACAAGACAACTTCATAGACTAGAAGAACCTAGATCAATTCAAACCAAGCGTTCGTGACTTTGATCATACAATATTTATATCCAAAATTCAACCATGTTATTATCCTAAAACATAAGCTACAAGAACCACAACTTAATCGAAATTCACTTTTTAATCAATCGAGGACCCACAATACAATGATCATAGTGAAGACTAGGCTAGGCATGTTCAAACCTTCATGCATTGATTCACATGTGTAATTCATAAATGATTCACCATAAATATACATAATATACAGTATACATAATCATATTAACATAATTGAATCACAAATCAACATGCATAAGATCAAGATCATAAAGCCATACATAGGCTAAAATCGAGTTTGTGAAAGATGCATGAGTTCATCATGCAATAGGTTTTAAAATCAAATACAAATCATTAATAAATTATAATAAATACATTCATATTATTCTTTTGGAATAAATTTAAGAAAGAACCCATGGCTAGAATGAAGAAGAAGAACTTGATCATATTTTTATCTTTGAAAACATTGAGATAAACTTTCTAGATGGAAAGATAACTAGATATGAAGGATCAGTATACCTTTATCTACATTAAAATATCTATAACTTGATGATTCATCCATGGAAATACAAGCTCCAAACTGTTCTTGAACTTCACCAACATTGGAGGTTCTAGAGAGAATTTTTTTGGAGGGAAAAGTCTAATTTGGTTAATTGTATTGGGAGTGGGGTTGATCACGTTTTTACTCCATTATATACACCAAAAAGTAGATAAATAATCTTATTAGGATCAGGTTATAACGTGGGGTGAATTTCCCATTCACCCTTAATTAGAACAGATGCAGGCAGCAGTTGACAGACCACCATCGACGGATCAATCGACTGGCCGTAGGTTAGTCTACGAGCCATCCTTTGGCTTCCGTCGACTGGTCCATAAAAAAATATTGTCTTGATACCTTCCCAAGATAAGTAATAATCGATTATCTCTCACCTACAAGCCTTTGGTTTACCAACCAGCCGTTGTTTGGTCCGTGGATTAACATTGCCAAGGCAGTGTCTCGACCAACCTTGGGTCCTTCTTGTGGGGCCCTTTAGAAGTCGTACCCGTACATTTCCAACATAAATAAAACCCTTAAAAAGTTTTAGACCTTACACATAATTTTCACCCAAATCAAACACCTTCAACTCGTCCAAACAGGCTAGGCCCCATCGAGACACACGTTGAGCGTCTTAAGGGCTATCATTCGAATGCCTAGAACGTTCATGGTCGTTTGACCTCCAAACTTATATAAACTCCATATAAAATATGTAAACATAATTATAAGTCATTTTAATAATTTAAAAAACTCATGAAATACAGTCTATAAACACACATGGACACATGAGGCACATAGGTGACAAGTCATCAAATGTTTTGGTTGTCCCTTGACGTTCGACTTCTAAATCACTTCCAACTTTACACACTGCATCTAAACAATATTATAAGTCATTTTAGGACCTTAAAACCTTAATACAAACATCTTTAGGCTCTAGAACCCTATCTTATTTTAGGATCTTACAATATTCCCCACTTGGGAACATTCGTCCTCGAATGACACTTAGGCTCTTTAATCGCAACAAGGACTTTAAAGCATCATAGAGAAGTTCATAGTATTTGTACTATCATCAAGTAATTTTGGAACTCAATGTACACAAGCAATCAAAGAGAAGACTGGAAGTGAACATGTTTGCAAGTTCTCAAATTAGCTATTTGAATTGGAATCTCAGTTCATCAAAGTCATACAGTTGGAAGTGGTCAGTACACCTATTTTTGTTTCAAAGTCACCTGTTATTGATAAAGTTTCATTATAGCTAAAATTTTCGAATACATATCCCCACTATTATATTTTTTTGAATTTTTGGATATCTTGCAATGAAATTGTCACTGAAATGATGACCAAGCAATCAAATTACAAAATCAATGTATCTAGGTATGTGAATGGTTGAAATCTTATCGATGAGAGACTTTGTAATTTGATTGATGTACCTTACTTAACCGAGATTGCATTATGTCTACACAACCATCTCTTGCAAATTTTGGTACATGCGACTATAGTTGAATATATTGTTGTTCAATGTTGTTGTAGTTCTTTCTAATGAGTGATTTACATATAAAGAAATGTGTCATTTCCTTTTGAGTTATTTCAAACACGTGTTTGTCTTAACCATATGGGATTAGTTATTTTATTTACATATTTATATTTGATTGGTTTTGATATTTCATATTTTCTTACAACTTCACTTTTATAACCTTATTTTGATAGAGACGATACTCACAATTCTGTGTTAACTAAACAAGAGTTTCTGCTGCTTCTTTTTTAATTTCTTGTTAGTTTGACAAAGCTGATTTGTTTGCTGGTGTCTAGATACGCGTCATTTGGGGTACATCTAACATGAATCCCAATATATTTGGAATCCACAATGATACTTCAATGATACTTAAAATTAAAGCTTACATCAATATTACTATTTTTTATGATAAGACCATAGAAGAATGACACAACAACACTTACGGTGAGAATAATCTATTTAAGTAATAGCATGTGTTCGACACTCTTTTTGGTAGAAAAAAGTGATTGAAAAATACTCTGAATAAAAATATTATTTCTGTATCTTTCACTATATTCTTTATTTTTAGTCCCAGCACCCCCAGAAAGTCCTAATATCAACCGAAAGAGGTAAGTTATATAGCCCGTTGTAAAGGTTATAATATAAGTTTCGAAGTTATTACAATTACTTTTTTCCTTAACTTGAAATAATGCTAAATGTATATTTCTATGAACAACCAATGCTTGATATAGGAGATAAAGTAATAAATTAAATGAGTGTTTTCGGGAGAATATGAAATATCTCAATTGAGATTAACAAATTTCAGTAGTCATCTCTGTTGTTTCTTGACAAACTCATATTGATCTTCATCATCTAGTGCTTTTAACATTGTTAAACAACCTTGTGCCGCTGAGGGGCAATTGGTACACTCAGTTGTGGACATGAATATCACGCAAATTGCATACAACAATGGCTGCTGAGGGGCAAGAAGAATTGTCCAATCTGTAGATCTTCTGTTTAACAGAAACTTTACTTTTCTTTGTATTACGTTGTTGTTAGTCTTAATACATTGTTTTTATTTCAACTATTTCTTATTCAGTTGCCATATTGAGTATATGTATATGTTGGAGAGTATGAAGATGAGATTGAATTTACCTGCTATAAATCTGGACAACAATAAGTAAGGCTAACTCTGAATATAATGAAGGATAACTGAGCACCCTGCTTTGCTAAACATAAATATAAGTCTACTACTCTAAACATATATACACACATGATTAACAATGCTACATGTTAATTAATTTATGACATTCTCTACAAAATTAAGGAAACAACTAAGAGGAAATCGATAATCAAGAGAAACATCTTGATAAAAAACTTAGTACCATCTACATGGATTGAATGATGAAATCCATGAAGTGTACCAATTGATATAATGAAGGTTGTTTATCATGGTAAATATGTTTCTAAAAGGGGCAGTACAGTAACATAGTCCTCATGACCATCCACCAACAGGTTGCACCAAGCTGATCTGTTTCTAAATAATCATATGCTCTTTCATTTTTACTGTTTAAAATCTTAAATAGCTAAAGTTACATATGCGTATAAAAAAGTGTGCACCTTTCATAGAAGGATCAAAACTATTGAAAAAATCATAAGAAAAACCTCAATTGTATGGGTCATGTACCAAATTTTCTTCTTCATTCTCCAATATATATTTATCTTTCACTAAAAACATTTAACGAGATTGAAATGGTATATCTGCTATGATAATTAATGTATTCCAAATGGTGATGGCCAAGAACCATAGTATGATTTTTCTTGTTTGCATCTTGCTCACTATTTTAGTTGAACATAGGAATGAGTAACTGGTATATGTGAAGAGTGGGGAAAAAATCTAATAATAGTAATCAAATTCTATGATTTATAGTTTATATCTATAATATTTGATTCGTACATGGATGTTTGATTATCGTTGTCCTCAAAAATAAATTGACACTTTTAGTTTACTTCACTTGATAACAAACCAAACAATTGAGACGCCGACACACTTTCTATTAATTTATGACATTTCATTCGTTTGAACTTTTCAACTATTTCATTTGTTTGAAGTTATCTATAAATTTGCATTCTCTCTGTGAAACGTTTTCCTAGGTGAGACAGATGCATCTTTTATATTAAACTTCTCTAATTTCATTTTTGCAGTCCTCTAACAGTTGATTGGCTTTTACTAGTTTTCTGAAAGTACCTCAAAATACCTCCTTGCTATGTATTTTTTTTGGAATAGCCAATATTGGCAAACAAGCCGTGGAGTTAAGCTCCATCTCATTGGAATAGCTAATGTTGGCAAACAAGCCGTGGAGTTAACCTCCATCTCATTGAAATGATGAATCAACATGCGTTTGAAGATACATAGATTTATACATCTAATAACTTCACATAAGATATTTTTCACATGTAACAATAACTTCTTGATGTGCCATATCTTGTGAATTTAGAATTTAGAATTCTCAATTATTTTGATTGGCAAGGAATGTTTATGTAGCCTATAGCTACGTGTTCTCATTTTGAATGACACGCACCCTGATGGTGGTATCTCTGTTGCTTATGCACTCACAGATAGAAACTACTATTTAGTGTAATAATAATATAGGGATGACCCAAGTGTGAATACTGAACAGTTTCTAGAAGATGATACTTTATTTATGAATGCATGAAAGATATTATATAGACTTTAAATAATAAGACTCCTAAAAGAATGAACTAAAGTAATCTAAATAAATAATAAATGCAACATCACAATTAAGCAAAGGATTATTGAAATAGTGATACCAATTAAAGTAACTAATGTCTGAACTGATTAATTATGCTCTAATATCCAGAAGCACAAATTTGACAATGTTGGGCCCGTACTTATCACGGGCCATGCCCCTTATTGTTTTGTAATAAAGCCAAAGGGAAATGGTTTCGGTTACTGATACAATGTCGAAGGGAAATGGTTTTGGCATGTCATCCAATTTAAAAGAGAAAGGGAAATCATTCTGGCTAGTGATATAAATGTCAAAAAAAAAAATGATTTCGCCAAGTGATTAGTGTGAAATTCAATAGAAATGGTTCCGGTTAGTGCCCTTGTGTCACAAGGTGAATGGTGAAATTTGATTTCAATTTACTTGATGCATATATTTACTCATTTGATACATGTGATTGAGCTAATTGATGTGGTCCATCAAATTATTTTATATGTGTGTTGAACATGTTGATATTTGAGATTCAAATAATTTTTATTTTAGAGTGACTTATTGATACTTGTCAGTTGTTAAAATGATCTCTGATCTTGGTGACTTGTTTATTGTAGAATTATTATGTTGCGCTGATTTTTGTGACAATTGTCTTTTGTGAAGGTTCAGTTGAAATGAAAGGAGTATTTGATTTAGCAAGGTTTCCTAGTCTAATATGTTGGTTGTTGGGTGCCATATTGGTTGTACTCACTCCTTTATTCTACACTTGTGTAGGTTTTGAGTCCGGACCTGTGTGAGCTTCTTCTTTATGTCATTACTTCAAATCTCATTAAAGGACATGAAAGGTGTTTACTTGTCATCTTCGCAGGCCTTTTCCCCCCTTTTTATGCATTGTTAGATATGAGAAGAGAATACCTTTTATATTTATATTTATGTTATGAATTGTGTATTTACATTAGTGGCTTGTCCACGTGACAACGTTGTGTATTTTTTATAATGAATAACTTTTCCTCCTTTGCCTTTTTCTTGATTTATATTTCCGCATTTAAATCATTTTCATTAGTTTGAGGTTGACTTATCTTTGTGATAATAGACAAGTGCCATCACATCAACTTTTGAGCCGTAAAAAATGGTATCAAAGACTAGTTCTTAGGTCTCACATGTGTACAAGCCAAGTCCAAGTACAATCTTGCAGATTAATACAGTGACATTTGTATTATCATTGAAAGTTTATGAAGACCCTTAGGAAACTCCATTATTTTTATTCTTTCTTATCGTGTGTGGTTGCCTTTGTTGGTGCTACGTTGTCATGTATTGTTTTAACATATGTGGAGGGCCAAATCATCTATTTTTAGTGTTAGGGGAGAGTCCTTCCCCGTGTATATTTTTGATACCTAAGATAGCGGTATATGTAGGGTCAGAGATTGAGGTCGTGCTCGTGGAGAAGCACATGATAGAGGTTGTGCCTTTAGAGCGACAGATGTTAGAGGTATAGGTAAAGAGGCTTCTCCTAAGACATTAGTTCAGGTTATTGAGGACCAAATTCCTTCGGGTATGAAGCATCCTTGTTTCTCGAGGCTTTACTGAGGACGCTTGGTCTTATGGAGAACTTACCTCGGGTTCGTGCGACGCACATGACACATGTTTCTTAGACTTTATGAACAACACAACTTTCAGGTTACTAGTACAGGTCTGTTGGTAGAGGGTGTTTAACCTATTTTTCTTTCATTTAAGATCTAGAGTTGAAACACCTTTGGTAAATTCTCTACTCGTGGTTTGAGTGTGTTCAAATATGCTCTCTATTGATCATTTATGTGTTTCTCCTATAAGGATATTTATTTTGATATTGACTTAGATCCGGGAACCATGCATATCTCTATTCCACCTTATCAAATGTCTCTAACTACATTAAAAGAACTGAAATGTTGATAACATGATTTGATGAATAAGTGATATATTCTACCGAATGTTTTTTCATGGGGTGATCTGGTGTTCTTTGTGAGGAAGAAGGATTAATCCATGAGCATGTGCATTGATCATCGAGAGTTGAATAAAGTGACTGCTAAGAACAAGTATCATGTATCTCATATTGATGACTGATTTGATCAACTTTAGGGCATATCTATGTTTTCTAAGATTGATTTGAGATCTAGGTATCATTAGTTGATGGTTAGGGTGTCAGATATTCCTAGACAACTTTTAAGACTCTTTATGGGAACTATGAATTTTTTGATGTCTTTTTGACTAACATCTCTACATAATGCATGGGTTGAGTAACAAGGTGTTCTGAACTTTTAGGATACTTTTGTAATACTTTTCATTGATTAAATATTGGTGTACTTAAAGACTTGATCATTATTTGAGGATTGTGCTTCAAATATTGAGGGAAGAGAAGTCATATGTCAAGTTCTTGAAGTGGAGTTTTTTCTTATTCAAATGAATTTCTAGGACACATGGTTTCTTAAGAGGGTATTAGTGTAGATCCAACAAAAATTCATGTAGTTAGAGGATTAACCAGGCCTAGTTTTGTCATTGAGTTTCAGAGTTTTATTGGATTTGTAGGGTATTACTGATAATATATTCATAGCTTCTCGAATATTGAATCTCTTTTACCCACATTAACTCTATCAAGTATGAGATTCCAGAGGTCTGATGAGTGTGAGGAGAGATTCCAAAATCTCAAGACCAACTTGACGTCAACTCCTATTCTTACTTTACCCGATGAGTGAGTATACTTCACCTTTTTATTTTTGTACCTCTAGAGTTGGGTTAGGTTGTATTCTCACGCAAAAGTGTAGGGTGATCATGTATGCTTCTAGATAGTTGAAAACTCATGTTAGGAACTACCTTACCCATGATTTAAAATTAGCAGCCTAAGTGTTTGTGCTTAAGTATGTCGATATTATATGTTAGGGGCTTATTATGAGGTTTTCTAGTATCACCATAAGATTCAGTACATCTTCAATCAAAGAGATCTGAACTTGAGGAAGTGCAGATGACTTGAACTACTGAAGAACTATGATATTACTATCTTGTATCATCTGGGAAAGGTTATTTTGGTTGCTGATGGTTTGAGTTGGAAGACTTCTAGCATGAGTAGTCTTTTAGCTATCAGTGTTGTGGAGAGATCATTGGCTTTAAATGTTCACAAAGATTAGGCAATAGACTTGTCCAATAAATGATTTCCTAGGTGATGGTTTGTTTGATTGTTTTCACAAAGACTCATTCTTCCTTAGTGGAGTAGATCCGTGAACACTAGTTTAATAATGAGAAATTGTATCTCATTCGAGACACAATGCTGAGTGGGGAAGTCAATGAGGATTTCCTTGATTATGTAGGTGTCTTACAGATTTGAGGTAGGATTTATGCTCCAAAAATGGGCGAGTTGGTTTGACTACCTTGAGGAGGCCCATTGGTCTAGATATATTATTCATCTTGGAGCGGTAAAGTTGGATCATGATCAAAGTCATTATTAATGGTGGTGTGGCATAAAGAAAGATAATGCATACTATTTTTTAGGTTCTTGTGTTTTCGAACGGTCAAGTGTGAGCACCATCGGCTTAGAGGTATATATTAGAAGATACATAATCCTACTTGCAAGTGGGAAACGATCACTATGGATTTTGTTGTGGGTTTTTTCTATAATAGAAGTTGTTTATGACTCCATTTTGTGTGGTTATTCATAGGTTGATCAAGTTTAACCATTTCATAGTGGTTTGGGTAAAATATTCAGTAAAGAAGTTAGTTGCATTTTATATTAGTCAACTTGTGTGACTATATGGAGTTCTTGTATCCATTTTTTCTAATAGAGGTTCCTTGTTCACTTCTTATTTTTTGAGTTCTTTTACACAAAGTTTGGGTACTCAGTTAGATATGAGCAAAAGTTTACATGCTCAAATACATGGTCAGTTTGAGTTGATGATTCAAGTGTTTGAGGACATGCTCCGAGCTTGTATGATTGATTTTGGTGATATTATGGATCGCCATTAACCCTTACCAGCATTTTCTTACAAGAACAATTGCCATTCTAGTACTGAGATAGCCCCATTTAAGGGGTTTTATGGAAGACGGTGTAGGTCTCCGTTCGGTGGTTTAATTAAGTTGAGAGAATTCATTAGATAAATACTTTCTTAGCGAGGCTATGAAGAAGATTCATATTACCCAGGGTAGGCTATTGGTGCCAGAGAGTGAATAGATGAGTAATGAAGATCAGGGCGTTTGAGCTCTAGTGTTCAAGGAAGGTGATTGTGCTTAGCTCCGAGTGTCACCCATGAAGGGTGTGATGAGGTTTTGAAAGAAAGTTAAGCTTAGCCCTAGACTCATAGGACCTTTTGATATTTTAAGTCAAAGGAGAGGTGGCCTATATTTTGGACTTCCTACATATATTTTTTGATGTTCATGATGTGTTTCAGGTCTCCATGCTTTGGAAGTATTTATGGAATAAGTCCTGTTTATTTTCTATTAGTTTATTTTAGTTTTGTTGAGACTCATCTTTTAAGAAGGAGCCTATAGTAATTTCCGATAGGTATGTTCGGTATCTTAGGACCAAGGAGATTACAAGTGAAGTTGTGGTGAAATCATTGTTCAATTCGTGAGGTTACTTGGGAGACAGAGTCTTATATGGATGCCATGTATTCCCATCCCTTTAAGGGTTTACGTACTTTCTTTTGTTTTATGTTTTAGGATGAACATGGTTTTTTGTGGTGGATAATATACTGACTCGGTTGGTCATTTGTGGTATTTTCATGAAAATTATAGTTTTTCCCATCATGATATCAACCCAAACTCTTTAATGTTTGAGTTTTAGAAGTTGGTTCCAAATTTTGAGTAAAAAGATAAAAAGTGGGTAAGTTTTTTGTTTTGGAAAGCTAAGTTTCTTAAAAGTGGTTTTCGATATCTTTTAGAGTTTTGAGGGTTTGAAATGGAATTCTTTCGATATCATTAGTCCTGAAATGTGAAAATTGATCTTCAAGAGTTGTTTGTTTTAGTACAGAGTCTTTTTGAGGATTTGAGGTCCTATGTTGTGAAATTTAGCCTTTGGAATGACTTTGATCAACATTTGGGGTTCAAATGCTCGGATAAGAGTTTGGAAAGTTCTCTTGGCTTTGGGAGATAATTTTACGACTAAGAGTGGTCTTTTTTGTTCTTTTAGAGTTCTCGAGTTTGTGTTAGACTTTTTAGGCATTGCGTAAGTTTCTTGTGGTTTTCACGAATGTAAACTCGAAGATACCTTGGATTGATGGTTCCATTGCGTTCAAAATTTCAGCATTCAACTGATCTTATATGTATTTTATAGGGCTACATGCCTTGGTTTTATGAAGGTCCTATCGCTATGGGCCATGCTTTTGCGAAGAAACTATAGCTAAAGCAAACTTTGATTAAGCGGATGAGGCTTTTCTTTTGTGAAGGCTGTGTTTTAGAGGTGTTAACATTTGTGAACCCTTGTTTTTTTTGCAACACAAGAGAGGGGTTTCTTCCTGTAAATTTCAAGGTTTTACTCCTACTTACCATTTTTGTGCATGGAAACACCTTGGAGACAATCTGTGAAGAATTTTCTGGTGCTAAATCATTTGGCTAAGATTTTATGAACCTAAAAATTCATTTTCTTTCGATTATTTATGGATTCTATCATCATAATTAGGGATTTGATTTTAAATTGCAGGGTTTTTAACTACCTTATATTCAATCTAAAAGAGTTATTTTGATTCCTTTTTTTTCAAATGGGTTTTCACTAATGGGTTCCTAAAGCCTTACATATCATTTTCATGTATTGATATCCGGATTCAAACCTCCTTTTTAAAATTGGGTTTTGGTATGATTAACCCATTTATAAATAAATTATTTGGTTATTGTGTTATTTTGATGAGTTATTGTGAATACTTGCTTGATATAGATTGTGTTGCTTTGGTAGTCGGTCAAAAAGGGAAAAATCAAACTTTGATTGATTGACTGATTGTTTTAAGGAAAATGATCTCTTAAACTACTTAATTTAGTTGAATTGTTCACTTTCTTCATTGGCTATATCTCTAGAGAAATAGGGAATGATGTGAATTTACTCCACTTGATTGATGTTAACTAATAAAATGTGGGGGGGGGGGGGGGGGGGGGGGGCGAAAAGGCTACTTTGATTTTGATTTGATCTATTGGTTAATTTGTTCAATTCATGAAAGTGGAAGTCAATGATATTATTTGTTGTCTCTCTATGTTCTTTGATATGCTTGTGTGCATTGATCACTTATCTCTGTGATGAGACATTTCATAACACCTCAGAGTAGCATCAGATTTTAGTTTTGGATGAATTACAAAAGACCATATCTTTTAGCACATAAAGAGTTAGGTTGACTATGATGTATCAAATTGATGGTTCTTGACTGCTCTTTTCAACAACTTTATGTTTGAAAATTTTCAAGCTCCGAGAAAAATATTATGTTTATTTGAGTGAAGCCTCTGAATTTGAGGCATTCCATCCATTAAAGGAAAAGGTATTTTGGTATTTTCATTTTCTCCAATTGTCTTAGCACATTTTCCAGACCTAGTTAAGGAATTAATCATATTTAATTTTTCTCGTTCACATTCAAAAAACTTAGGGGGTTTTAGGGTCAAGTCTCAAGAAGATAAAAAGATCTAAGTTCAAGATTCCATCCTAAATTAAGGAAATTCATTAAGAACATTGTTCTTTGCAGGTATGTAGGTCTACCACAATGATGGATTTTATTATCCTCACGCCAAGCATGTATTTCTTTTTTTTTTGTCCATGAAATCATTTATGTAAGTATTGTTGAAGAGTTCTTGAGTTTTAGACCCATTCTATAACAAAAGGTTTGTGAATTAGTGTTGTTTCATGGTATATTATGCGTGGGAATTCAGTGAATTTATGTCGAGTTTTTGAAAGGAATCATTCAAATCTAGATAATCTAGGACCTGAAATTAAGAAGAAAAATTTGTCGGATTTTCTAGGTAAGTCCCAGGGCGATGGGCAGCACCATCACATTTTCTCTATAGTCTAGGCCTTTTTGCGAGGTGAAAGCAGTGCACCAAGGCCTGACTTTAGTAGTTTAGGTGATGGCGAGATGCACCACCATTGTGCTACGGTCGTCTAGGTTTCATTTCTTCTGGTTCTTCATTCTGAACGTGTTCCTTCAAATCGTATCTATGTTCTCTTCTTAATTTGAAATCTTAACGTCTGCATTAATCCTTGGGAAAAACTATATGTCCCAATCACATGTATTCATTTACATTCCAAATTAATGTAAGATAAGAGGAAAGTTTAAAGGCCCTATCTCATAGAAACGTAAGAACTTGAAATGTTATTTAGGTACCTATATGTATGTACCTATGTTGGTTATTGAGCTTGAAACATAAGTTTAGAAGTACATATTGAAAGAATACGAGTACATCTAATGTTTTCAAAAAATACTTCATGAAGTTAGAAATTCCTTTGTTTTAATGGGTGAATTCAGCATAAAAATATATAGATCATTTTGGGAGTAATATCAAGCACTGAATTGGGTTATAGTCTTTTATAAATAGGAAGTCCCATAAAACTATGTAGCCAGCGCAATATCTTCCTAAGTCTCGACAAGGTATTGAATGTCCCTTGCAATGAGGGATAAACATTGTATAATTTTAAAGCTCATGGTAATGGATACAAGTTAGAGAATCTCCCCACAAATTAAAGTATATTTTTTTCATGTTTCTTTTATTGCATATCTTATTGTAAGGTTGAAATGGTTTTCACTACGTATTCATGTATTGATTAAGTTATGTTGTTTCCAATCGTTCAAGTCAGTTAATTGTTTATTCTAACCTTATAACTTTCAAGTAGATTCAATGTACTGACGTCATTAGACATACATCTTATTATGATGCATATACATGTGCTTAAGATCACCAACAAGCGCTGAGATCAATATTGACTCACTGTTAGGATTTTGTGAGGCCTCCATGCTATTAGGAGACTCTATTTTCATTTCAGTTTTAGTAGTAGTTGAGGTGTCAGGAATGTTGTCCCAACATTAATATTAAATGTTTAGAGGCTTCATAGAAAGATATGAAGTATATGTGATTATTCTATTAAGTTCTTGTTTTTAAAGAGTGATATTTTATGCTGAGTATGTTAAGACAGTAACTTAATATTCTTCTTTGAATTTCTAAAGGTTTATCTAGTTAAGCTTCCACATACAATATAAAGTCATGTAAGTCGCGATAGACAGACTAGGGGTTTTCTTGAGGATCAAAATGGTTTTGTGGTACCACTCACGTCTAGAATGTAGGCTTGAGCCATGACACATTTGATATCAAAGTTGAAGGGAAATAGTTCCTTCTAGTAATATAAATGCCGAAGAAAAATGAATTTGGGAAGTGATATTTTGTTATAAAACGGAAGGAAAAAATTTACGGCTAGTGATAAAATTGCCTAAGAGATATGGTTTTTGTAAGTGATATTTTGTGATAAAGCTAAAGGAAAATGGTTCTAGCTAGTGATAAAACTGCCGAAGGAAAATGGTTCAACCTAGTGATATAGATTTCGAAGGAAAATGGCTCTAGGAAGTGATCTAATTTAAATAACAGAGGGAAATAGTTTTTGCTAGTGATATAAATGCTAAAGGGAAATAGTTTCAGCAACTTATTAATGTGAAATCTGAAGGGATTTTGTTCCTGCTAGTGATATTGTGCCAAAGGGAAATAATTCCGGAAAATGTTGACTTTTTCATCAATATACTTACAAATCATCGCTCTTTGAAAGTTTTAATATAGAGCGAATCAAATTTGGAAATAGTGAATTGTAAATTTTTGGCAAGAAATGCTAAGTATGAGTTTTGGGTCAACTTAAAACAACCATAACTCTTAGTACATAATGAGTCAGGTGGGCTACAAGGTATCAAACGAAAGGCCTTGGAATTCTCTGTCAAGTCCACCTAGTTTTATAAATTTTGAGCTCGTGTTAGGGAGATATGCCCGTCTAAAGTCAGGTTGTCTATCTAAGGAAAGTTACACCGATTTAATAGGGGTATTTTTGTCTTTTCCTTCCCCCCTAAGGTTTATTCCATTTTTAGGAATTAATAGGGGTCAAAATTTATTTGGGTCAGTTTACGTAATCTAAATTAACCCCTGGGGTTTGAGATTAGTTCAAGAAGCAGAGAAAAAGAGAAAAGTCAAGGCGTTCTTGCACAATGGAAGATCGTTTTGCCAAGGCTTTATCCCTAAAGAGGTATGTGAGTTCACATAGCGGTGGGTTACTTCACCCACACGTCAATCATGTTAATTTTACTATAATTTTGTTCTAGAAAGTTGAAAGTTTAATATCATGAATTGTGTTCTTTAGTAAGGATGGGATTATTGAGTTCTTGAGGAAATCATGTTAGTTTTACAGTTGTTTATGTGTAGATTCTTGTGTACATGTGCTGGGTATTTAAGTCTATGGAAAAGTTGAGAATAAGAATCAAATCTAGATGAATTGGGGTTAGAAAATGAGGAAGAAAAAACTGGAAAGAAAATAAGTACCAGTTTTGTGTCTCCGACCTGTTCCTTCATAGTAAACTTTTCCTATCTGCGTCCTAGAGAGTTTGCGTAGCCTACTGTATCAAAGTTTATTTCACAAATAGACATTAAAATGCATCTCCTTGTTGCGGACTTGCTCCTAGACTGTGATTTCTTAGCGTTTCTCATAATTTATTATCTAAAAACATTCGTAATTATCATGATATCCTTTCTATCATAAATCATAACCTTGAACTCGTAAATTCAAATTTAAGTTCAAGGTAGATTTAAGAGACAAGTCTTGAGGGTTCTTTATGTCATTGCAAAAGTCTTTTACAATTGTTTCAAAACTTATTTTAAGACTTGGGCATTGAGTTGAATAAGAGTAAAAGTGAAGTTCACATTCTTAAAAACATTATATACGAGCTAAGTATCACAAAAAGAGTAAATCTTTCACTTTAAACAAGAGAGGATTTTGACCTAGTTTTAGAGTAATTATCGTTTTTAAACCTGTGAACTAGTTCCATTTTGGGAGTAGTATTGATAACTGATTTGGAGACAAGTTTACCTCAGATAATTCAAAGTCTCCATACCCCGTGTATCCAACATGGGTAGAGAAGGGTTATACTTTTTAGATGATTCAATAAGATTTTAGTATACACTAGATCCACTTAGTAGTTAGGTTCTATACCCCTGGCAAGGTATAGGACGAAACTAACAGCGTGAGGTCAAACGTTGTATCATCATATAATTCATAGTTATGGTTGTTTATTAGAAAAACTCCTACGAAGATATTTTGTATTCTTATACACACAAAGTTACTTGTATTTTCACATAAAATTGATTTTTGTGTCTTTTTTATCAATACACCGAGTTGTTATTTACATGCTTTAATGGTTATCTTCATACTACATCTTTATTAATGCTTTACATTGAAATGAGTAATGTATGGTTGAGACAAGGTAAGTTTCTTTAGCTCCACTTTCAAGCTTATGTCTTGTTTATACTTTCCCTCAAATGCTCCTAAATTAAATGTACTGACGCCATTTTCCTAGATTGTTTCACCATTCAGATACACGTAATGAGGATGACCATCTAGCTCTTTGTTGACCCGATTGCCATTTTAGAGTAATTTGGAGATCTTCCTTGCTTTAAGGAAGATTCCTTTATTATTGTTTTATCATTGGAGGTGTTAGAATCAGAAGGGTTCTTTCTCGACATCCACAAAGTATTAGAGTTTTCATAAATAAATAATAATTATATCATTAGTCTTGATATTTAAGTTATTTTGATTATACAACTTGAGTTTCCTTATTGTCCAATTGAATATTTCTGTTATAACATTCTTGTTTATTTCATGAATTTATCTTTGTTGAGTAAAGTCTTCAGCAGAGTAGTAAGTAAGCCAAAGAGTTCTCTTGGGTCTAATAATACTTCTCGAGTGCTAGTCCATCCCAGGGTATACAGTGAGAATGTAAGAAACTTGATATTAGAACATAGAGTTCATGAGTCCTAGGGAGTGGTTAACGTCGTATTTATAGATTCTTAGTTATCGATGTAATGTGTGTTACATCTATAATTAGGAGGTTGAAATATATAGGAACCATCTCACTTCCTTTATAAATAATTAGTGTGATATAGTTTAGATTTGAAAAGTTTCTTCTAATTCATTCTTACACGTATATTTCATATCATGCCTGTACAAGGAGATGGTAGAGGTCATTCATCTAAGGAAAATGTCAAGGAACAAGCAGAACTCTAAGTAGAAGTGACAATTGTTGAATTTCGTGAAGATATCCCGATCTTGTGTCAAGATATGACCAATCATGTTTGACAAATCGAGAACGGTAGGATATGGCTGATACTTCTAGGATCCATGAGTTTTTAAGCATGAATCCTCAAAATTTCACTAGTTCAAGTGTCACAAAGAATCAAAAAAACTTTATGGAAGAGCTTCAAAAGGTTTTTGTGATTATGCACAACGCTCATTTTGAGAGGGTGGAACTAGTTGCATACCAATTGAAATGTGTCGCTTGAATCTGGTTCAATAAATGGAAAAAGAATTGTGCTTAAGGTGCACCACATGTGAGATATGTTTGAGGAGATCTTCTTGGATCATTTCATTCCCCGTGAACTGAGAGAGGAGAAGGTATGAGAATTCCTCAACCTTAAAGTAGGAATCTATGAGTTTTCATGAGTACAATCTTAAGTTCACCCAACTTCGCGTTCTACTCTAGAGATGGTTGTTGACACGAGAAGCATGATGAGTTTGTTTGTTGTTGAGTTGTCTCATCTGTCAAGTAGAAAGGCAAGGCAACACTGTTGATAGGACATATGAACATAACAAGACTGATTATTGATGTGTAATAGGCAGAGGAGGACAAACTGAGGGATAAAAAATGTTTAGAAATAAGAAGGATATGACATCAAGGAATGAATCCAGTAAGGACCTGCTCCATCATCTGCTAGTGCACCTGCACCAACGAACAGAGGTGAATTCCACAATCTAAATTCACAAAAATTCAGAGCTAGACTTGTGCACTCTCAAAGTAGTGTGTCACAAAGAGGTAACAAGACTCCTACATGTGCTAAGCGTGGTAGGAATCACTTAGGAGTGTTTCGTGATGGCTTTACTGGTTTCTTCAAGAATACTCAGAACAATAATTTTATGAATGTATGACCTAAGAAAATACAAGGTAATGGTAATTAGGGGAAATAGAGCCAAATATTCTTTTGGTGCTCTACCAGAAAAAATTGCATCTAGAGAAGCTGCTTCAGGGGAAGGTGGAGGAAAAACAGACTTTATGCTATCACTAGTTGCCAAGAGTAGGAGGATTCTCCAGATATTGCCACTAGTATGATCAAAGCCTTTAATTTGGATATTTATGCTTTACTAGATCCAGGAGCGAGCCGGTCTTTTTTGGTTCCTTATATGCGATGATTATTGATTTTCTTCCTGAGAAATTTCTTAAGCCATTCAGTGGTTTCTACATATGTTAGTGAGTCTATTCTAGCTGAGAGTGTCTATTGTTATTTCACCGTTTCCATTAATTACAGGAGTACTATGGAAGATTTAGACAAGGTAGATTTTGATGTCATTCTAGGTATGAACTGACTTCATTCATGTTATACCACAGTCTATTGTAGAACTAAAGTTGTTAAGTTCCATTTACATAATGAGCCAATTATAGAGTGGAGACGTAATTCAACAATTCCTAAGGGTCATTTCATTTCGTACCTGAAGGAGATAAAGTTAGTTTCGAAGGAGTGTCTATTTCACTTAGTCCAAGTTAGTGACTTTATTGTTGAGAAACCTTCTATTTAGTTAGTTCCAGTAGTAAAAGAGTGTCCAAATAATCTTTCTTGAGTCTCTCTTGAGAGAGAAATAGACTTCGGAATAGAGCGTCTTCCCGAGACTCATCATATCTCTATACGTCAATATAGAATGCCACCAGCAAAATTGAAGGATTTAAAAGAGCAGTTGAAAGATCTCCTTGAGAAATGTTTTATTAGACCATATGTCTCACGTTGAGGTGCTTCATCTTATATGTGAGGAAGAAAGACAGTTGGTTCCCTTAGAATGTGTATTGATCAATTGAACAAGGTTACCATTAAGAATAAGTATTCTCTCTCAAGAATTGATACTCTTTTCGACCAATTTAGGGTTCAACTTATTTTTCTAAGATAGACCTCAGAGATTTCAATCATCATTTTAGATTAAGAGAAAGTGATATCCCTTAGATATCTTGAAGGATCCAGTTATGGTCATTATGAGTTTTTGGTCATGTCATTTTGTTTAAGTAATGTTTATGAAACGTCCATAGACCTTAGGAATGTAGTATTCAAGACTTATTTGAATATCTTTGTTATTATATTCATTAATGGCGTTCTAATCTATTTGAAAATTTTGGAATATCATGCTAACCATCTCAGAGTTGTTCTCCAAACTCTAAAGGATAGATAGTTGTATTTTATGTTCTCTAAATGTGATTTTTGTCTTGAGAGTGTGGCATTCTTAGGCCACATTACTTCCAGTGATAGAATTAAAGTTGGTACTATAAAAATATAGGCAGTACATAATTGACCTACACACACATCTCCAACTAATATTAGGAGTTTCTTGGGATGATTGGAGATTATAGACGGTTCATCCATGGGTTGTCATCTATTTCATCTCCTTTTACTAAGTAGACTCAGAAAACAATGACGTTTTAATGGTCCTAAGCTTATGAGAAAAGGATTTAAGAATTGACAACTAGGTTGACTAGTGCCCAACATTTACTTCATCTGAAGGTACACAAGGTATTGTGGTTTATTGTGATACTTACAAAGTTTGACTTGGTTGTGTATTGATGCAGAATGGCAAGGTTTATAACCTATGCATCTAACCAACTTAAGGTTAATTAAAAAACTACCCAAACAAGGATCAAGAGTTGGATACCGTAGTGTTTGCTTTAAATATCTAGCGTCATTATCTTTATGGTGTTTATCTGGATGTGTTCACCGATCAGAGGAGTCTTTAGTCTATTTATAGTAAGAATAAGCTTAATATTAGTTAGAGGAGATTGTTGGAGTTACTCAAGGATTATGATATGAGTATTCTTTATTACCCAGGTAAGGCTAATGTTGTTTTTACTGCCTTGAACAAGTTGTCTATGGTAAGAAGAGATACCCACATCTCTTTGAGTTCGGAGAAATTCAATATCAAGGTAATAATTCTCTTCATAGTACTCTTTACTTGAAACACTAAATGTGTTAAATTTTCTTGTTAGGTGGTTGAGATAAATGTTAGATGTAACACTCTTAGTGAAGTTAGAATAATCTCATTCGAGGACAAATGTTCCCGAAAGAGATATTGTAACACCTCGCTATTTGAAAGAGCTAAAATTAAATAGAAACAAATTTGAAAATAACAAATCTGAAAATTTTTGGCAAGATATTCCAAGTATGAGTTTTGGGTCAACTTTAAATGACCATAAATCTTAGTATAGAATGAGTTAGGTTGGAAACATGGTAGCAAGTGAAATTTCTCTGAATCATCTATCTAACTCCACCGAGTTCGCTAAATTTGGAGCTTGTATGAGGAAGATGTCTTATCCTTAACGTATCAAATTTATTCCTTTTTAGTAATTCATAGGGGTCTAAAATGATTTTTTTCAGGTTACACAATCTAAATTAATGCCTAGGGTAAGAGAATTTTTCTAGAAGAGGAGAAAAGGAGAAAAGTCAAGGTGTTCTTGGAGATCTCTTGTTTAATGGAAGATCGTTTCGCAAAGGGTTGATACTTAAAAAAGTATATGAGTTCACATAGACTTGGTTTCATTTACCCACGTGTTAATCATGATAATTTTAGCATAATTTTGTTCTATAGAGTTGAAAGTTTGACGATCTTGAAGTATGTTCTTGAAATTTTCTTTCATTCTTGAGTTAGGATGTGATTGTTGGGTTCGTGAGGAAATCATGTTGATTTTAAATTTGTTTTTAGTATGTTCTTCTTTCTATGTGTTGGGTATTTTAATCTAAAAGAAATTGAGAAAAAGAATTTAATCCAAATTAATTAGATTTAGAAAACGAGGAAGAAAAAGTCGGATAGAAAAATAAGTACTAGGGATGCGAATCTATTCCTTCAAAGTAAACTTTTCTTCTTAGCCTGGCTGAGATATTACGGACCTCACTATATAAAAAATTATTTTTCGACCAAATCATAAAATGCATTTTTGTGTATCAAACTTTCTCCTAGACAGTGTTTTGACTGTTTCTAAAGATTTTCTTAATAAAACACTCTTGAACATCACGTTATCCTTCCTATCACAAATAATAACATTGAATTCATAAATGAAAATTCAAGGTATACTTAATAGTCAAGTCTTGAGAGTTCTTCGTGTCATTTAAAAAGTGTTTTACAATTGTTTGAAAACATGTTTTAAGACTTCAGTATTGAGTTGAGCAAGAGTAAGCGTAAGAGTGAAGTTTTTTTTCTTCAAAATATTTTATGGGAAATAAATATTTCCAAAATAGTAAATGTTTTTATATTTAAATAAGAGAAGAAACACCGATTTCAAAAGAGATTTTGAGCTAGTTTTTGAGTAATTATTTCAAACATCAGAATGAGTTATATTTTTAAACATATGGGTACGTACATTTTAGGAGTATTACCGAGTATTGATTTGGGGATGAGTTGTGTTTAGATAATTCAAAATCTCCATAAACTATGTACCCGACATGGGTAGAGAAGGGTAATACTTTTAGATGTTTCCTTAATGGTTTTAGCATAGACTATTGGATCCACTTAGTACTTAGGTTCTATACCCCCAACAAGGTATAGGACGACCCTAGCAATATGAGGCAAGACGTTATATCATAACATAGCTCATAGTGATGGTTGTCGGCTACATAAACTCCCACAGAGACTTTTTTTTTTCTTCTATACATAGGGTAACTTGTATTTGCATACACAAATTGAGTTAGTTTGTGTTTTTCAATATTGTGAGTTGTTTTCAAGATTTTCTTTATAGTGCATCTCTATGAAAACTTTAAAGTTAAATGACTGAAGTTGAGTTGAGACAAGATATGTTTCTTCAGTTCAACATTTAAGATTACGTCTTGTTTAGATTTTCCTCACATGTCCTACAGTCAATATACTAACACCATTTGTCCAACATCATTTCATAATGCAGATACATGTAATCAAGATCAACATGCACTTGTTCATTGATCCAGTTGATCATTTTTAAGTCCTTTGGTTAGTCTCCTTGCTTTCTTGAGGGTCCCTTAATTATTGCTTTATCATTTAGTTGTTAGGATTCGGCGGTCTTTTTTCGACATCCCTGATAGTATTAGAGACTTCATAGACCTATAGTTATTATTTCATAAGTCTTGATATTTCAGTTGTTTTGTTATATGACTTACGTTCCCTTATTGGCCAATTGAATATTTCTTTTATAACATTCTAGTTTATTTCATGTACTTATGTTTTTAAAGTAAAGTTTTCCTCTGAGTAGTAAGCCAGGACAAGGGTTCACTTGGGTGAACAATGGTTCTTGAGTACCAGTCCTGCTTAGGGTTCTGGCTCGAGGCGTGAAAATACTTAATGCATATATTTGACTTATTTGATGCATGTAATTGAGCTAATTGATGTGTCAGATTAGTTTATTTGATAATTGAATTGAACATCTTAATATTTGTGATTCATATGCTTTGTACTTGAGAATATCTTATTTGATAGTTGTTGTATGTTGAAATAAGTCTTTTGGTCTATGATTTTTTAGTCTTTTGACATGTTTATCATAGAGTTATTAGGATTTGCATATTTTTGTGCAGGTTGTAGTTTGTTAAGGTTCGGTTAGGATTAAAGGAGTATTCGATTTATCTAGATTTCCTAGTTTCATTAGATACTCGTTGGGTAACGTATAGGTAAGACTCATTCCTTGATTCTATATTTATGTAGGTTTAGAGTCCTGACTCGTGTTATGTTCTTCTCCTAAAATTGAGGCTCGTTGAAGGATTTGACATTTAGTTGCTTGTCATCTTGATGGACCCTCTTTTTCCTTAGTTCTGCTTTATTCCATATTAGATTAAAATACATTTGAGACTTGTATTTATCTTTCGAATTATGTACATATATCAGTGGTTTCACACATGACAAACTGATTTTTGAGTATTGTTTAGAATTAATAAGTTTTAAGCATTTTTCTTGTTCTTACTTTATCTTTTCACATTTTTTTTTGTTTGAGGTTGACTTGCCTTGGTGGGGTAGACAACTGTCATCATATCCATTTTGGGTCATTACAACTATGGAGGTTGTCATTTGTATTTTTCAACATGTTTGTATATATTGATTGCAAATATACTAATAGTGTAAGTATATACAAGTTCTCTGTGTATATGTTTAGAACTCCATTTGTATATATTGTTTGCCAACACACAAGAAGGGTAGTTTATTATCATTTTCTTATAAATTATGTAGAATATCTAGGGTAAGCATATACAAAATTTTGATCTTATATAATCAAAAAATGAATTATATAAATTCTAGATTTATACAAATTAGGCGAATAGCAAGACCGGGCGAAATTACAACGGCAAATTAAAAATTTCCCTAAACGATAGCTATAACATTTAATATTGTTGAAATGTTTGGTATTCTTCAAAAAATTTCCTTTAGAGTTGATATGTCCTTCAAAATTTAAGAATGTACCGAATGGTTGATTTGGATAATAAAGATAATTGGCAAAAACCACGAGATATGTCCTTATACATCAAAATTTTGCTTAGACATAGATTTTAAACGGTCATTCCCAAGTTATTGCTTAAACTTTTATTCCCATTCAATCTTATATAAATCAGTTTTCGTAAATACTCACAACCTTTTATTTTGTTATTTATACCTTTAAAGCATACATAAGATATTGTAAAGAAATAATTTGAAATCTTATGAAGTGAAATTCAAATATTTATTAGACATAAAATGTAAAATATTTGGATGTATAAACGAATTAAGTTCTAATGAATATCTAATTACCTTCCAAATTAAAATAAAATCACTAAGAACTTGGACCCTTAACAACATATCAGGAAAAAATCCTTAATATGTATTTATCGAGATTGAATTAATTTTCAATAAAACAATTCGACAAATTTGATGAACATAAAAGGAAAAAAGAAGTCAAATCATGGCATAATTTTTACAAGACTCAAATATAAGAAACAAATTGTTATCCTTAATCGACAGATTTCCTTCTATTTCAGCTCAACTTCTTAAGGCATTTCAAGGCAATGTTTAATATTATATAAACCATATTAACATGTTCAAACATAACAATTTATTCTTAAATGTTTCTATCTATATTGCCTTAAAAGTATAAACTCCTGACTTAAATGTTAAATTACTTTAATATTCCTAACATAGGTTGTTCCTTTTTCGATGGGTTATGACTTTTTCGGTAACTCATGACTTTTTCAAGGGGTTGTGATTTCGATTAGTTATGACTTTTCCAAAGATTTGTGACTTTTTCAAAGGGTTGTGACTTCTTCAAAAGGTCATGAATTTTCAGATAAGACACAAAAAACAAAAGCATGAACTCCTAACTTGAATTTTATATTACTATAATATCCCTAATTTTTGTTGTGCCTTTTTTGATTAGTTATTACTTTTCTAATAACTCGTGACTTTTTTCGAAGGGTTGTGAATTTTAAATTAGTTGTGACTTTTTCAAAGAGTTGTGACCTTTTTCAATAAGTTGTGACTTTTCCAAAGGGTTGTGACTTCTCTAAAAGGTCATGACTTTTCATATATGACACAAAAAACATTTGTTCAAACTACCATTAGTTTAATATAAATAGAAGGTCTTCCTCTAATTTTTCTGTCATCCTCTCCTCTCACTTCGTTATCTTCCTCTTCGATCGGCATTATTCACATATTTTATACATTTGAATTGTCACAATGATGTTTCTTCATGTGTTTATATAGATAATTTTTTTTCTTTTCCATTTTGCATGGCTTTGAATTTAATGTTTCACGATTTGATAAAATTTTCCAGCTAATTAGCATATCATTTCTCAATTTGAGGTTTGCATATACTTTCTTTATGAATTTTTCTTAAATTTATGTTTTTAATTTGCATGTATCTTCACAATAAAATACAGGACCACGACCTGACAAACAGAACGTTGGTCAAAGCACGATCCATATTTGAGTGCCCGGGGTTAGGCCCCCAGAAATTTCAAGGAACTCATGACTCACAACGATTCAGCTTGGGGTCACTCATAATCTTATGTTCCGTGTTTCCAAGGGGGTACCCTTGGGGCATGACAAAGCTGGTATGAGAGAATTAGGTGTAAGAGTCTTAGGATGTCTGAAAGATGCACTAAGTAGAGTCTTTTTATGGGTTATGAAGTGTACCACATCTAACATTAGAGAGGTTGCGAAGTGTTTTATGAAAAACTTCACTTTCTATGCTACTCTTATCGTGTGTGAGATATGATCCAACTTCTTGTTTCCGATTCGTAATTATGTGTTTCAGATCATGCCTCCTCGTAGATCTTACCAAAGGAAATCTAATGCGCACACCGTTAATTGTAATATCTCAGAAACTAGAAGGCTAAACTAGAACCAAAATGTGAGAGTTAACATCAAGGGAAAAGGTAAAGGTTCAAGGAAAATGGGAAGGGGACAAGTCAGTCCATTTTGGCCAAGGACTGCCCACCAACACCAAGAGAGTCTTCATTAAACATAGTGGACACCCCTAGTCATGGTTCCACTAAGGCAAGTTGAGGAAGTAGCCTCCTAGGCTGCCTCAATAGTGACCCCTACCCAAGAGCCACTTCGCTTCTTGTGAAAACTTAGACAGCTCGTGGGAGTGGTCTTGGACTTACCTTAGTTTGATGGACATAGAGGGTGGCTCGCCCTAGCAACCTCAAGGCCACGAGACGGACTACGACTCATGGAGACCTTAGTGAAGTTGACTTGGGCATGTGAGATAAAGGCACAAATTGCCTAGGCCAATGACTCAAGTCCACAAAGGGGACCATGGCTCATCATCATGACCACGACTCATGGAGCCTCTTGTGGAAGATGAGAACCTCAATTTAATTGAGCGTTATTTTGAGGATTTCATTTTTAACTCCACTTGAAGTGGAGTGTTTTTTTTGAGTTTAGGGGAACGATATATGTTATTTTTAGTGAAATTCACCCACGTGAAGTCATAATTCCGAAACACAAAAATAATTTGTTCAAATTCATCTTCTTTCCCAAATTTCATTCTCTAGACTCAATGAAGAATAAGAGGAAAGTTGAATCTAGGGCTTTAATAAACAAGGTTATTTCACTTAGTTTCTTACGAGAATCATAACTAAGGTATGGTAGTCATTCATCTATGGAGTCTCTCCTAACTCAATTTCAAAAGTAATAAATTCCTCAAAAGTAAGGATTTTACTCCAAGTAATGAGTTCCTTTCAAAAAAATGATTCTATTGATTTAATTACTTGATATTATGATTGAATTTATGGTTTACTATATTTTTGTGATGAAATCTTCCAAGAATCCATGACACCCCGGATTCCCAATTGTGACCTTGTGATGTGGGTGAATTATAGAAAGAAAATTTTTATGAGATTATGATTATACTAATTGAAGAAATTTAATAATTTTATCATTCATGTATAATGTATTGATTCTAATTGATATGTTAGTTGAATGTGATCTATGGTTTGTGAAGGGAAAATCACGAGAATTATGCTTGCTTATGTTGTCTATGTACATATTTGTTGATATCTTTGAGATTAAAGTGAATATGATTATGATCTAATTGTTGTGTTGATTGGATGATTGTTCTCATGTACACACTTTTGATTGAATACAATTATATGTGAAAAGTAATTGTCACATGCAGTGAGTCGGAAAACTAGTCTCACCTATTGAATCTATGAGTTATAGTATGTATTATGTTAGATTGAGTACTGTCAAGACACTCTACCATAAATATGCACTTCATTCAAGACATAACATGCAATCTATGGGAATTAATTCTTAGAAACGAGCGTTGTTGACACCCAATTTTGACCGACCTTTAACCATTTTTAGGATTATATTCGACTAAATACGTATTTTAAAATTTACTTAAAGTTTTGAAGTTTTAGTCGATTTTTCTCAAAAAAAAAAAATAATTTTTTTATATATTTTAGTATCGTTTACTTTATAAAATTATTGTAAATATTATTTCAAATTGTTTTAAAATGATTTTTTCAATTATACAAAAAATATTTTAATGTATGTAGTATTTTAGAAATTATTTAAGTTCTAGCCTATTCTATTCTAATTTCTTCCAATTCTAGTCACTCCAATTAAGTTTTATTACAATCATAGCCACTCTTTCATTTCAATTCTAGCCACTTTAATAGCAATTTTAGCCATTCTATATCTTTGTCAATCTAATTTCAAAACATCATCTTTTAATCTCATCCGTCCATCTTAAAATAAATTCAAAATCGAATCCTAGCCCTTTATCTCTTATCAAATTCTACGGTCAAGATTTAACCTCCTATTCTTCCTAAATTCTAATACCCTAAAAGACCAAACCTTAAAAAAAAAAAATTCTCTTCTTCTTCCTCCCTCTCTCTATCTTCTTCTTCTCTCTCTTAACAGATAAGCCTCCCTCTCTCTCGTTCCTCCATTCTCTCCGGTGAGACGCCGCCTCTCCTTCTGTCTCTCCGCCTCCCGTCACTCTACCTCTTTCTCCCTCTCTCTTTTCTCCCTTCTCCCCTTTCCTCTCCTCCATTCTTCTTCTTCTCCTGTCTTCCTCGTCTGACCAGCAGCAACCCGACGAGGACAACCAACAGTCAAACAGCAACAAGAACGGCCAACAGCAGCCAGGCCACTGCGGTCATTAGCCGCGACCAACAGCCAGCAACCAGCAGCCATGGCGAGCAGCAGGCAGGCGGCGCCGCCCCTTCCTCCCTCTCCCATCGCCGCCTCACCCCCTCTTCTTCTCCCTCTCCCGTGGCTCCTCCTCCCTCTTCCCCTTCCTCTGTCCTTCCCATCTGCCTACCCCTCTCTGCTCCTCTCCTTCGTTCCCTCTCTTTCTTTTTGTTTCGCAGGTATAGTTGCAGTCGACACCAGCAGGCTCCACCGGCGACCAGCACCGGCGACTCCATTGGCGAGCAGATGAGACTCCAGCAGCTGCAACAAACAACACCAGCAGCAACGGACATCATCTCCAACCACAGCCGCCACTCCCCTCTCTTCTTGCCATTCTCCGACCAGCAGCCGCCACGCTAAGCAGCAGCTGCTGCTCCAGCCAAATCGGATGGGCAACAACAACAACGACCAGCAAAGCCTTCACGTCTCCATCTCCGACAATGTTCGACGACGGATCTCAACAGATCCGTCCCAGTAAGTTTTAAGTTAAATGTTTTTAAGCTTTTAAATCTTTAGTTATCCTAAGATGAATATTTCTTGAATTTAAGTTTGGTTAGATTTTGTTTCTTTTGCTTTGCTTAAATGATGTTCATTAATCCTCTATTGCGTGAGGTGCATTGTTATAAGTCTGTCATTAAGGAATCATTCATTCCTAAGTCTCTAGTTTAAAATAGAAGGAATCTTATGTTTAGAATGTTGATTTGATCCTGTTTGAGTTAAAAAAAAATATATCCATAAAGACTGTTAATACTCCATCTTTCTGTAATTTGGAATAATCTTTATTATGCGTGATTAGTAAATTTTTAGTCATCTATTTCATTTTACACCCGTTAATGAAGCTGGTCTTATCTTATTCATTGTGACTTCGTAAAATATAATTGGCTAATTTAGTGGGGAATGCACTTATGAAATTTTGTTCATAAATATTTACTTGTATTTGCCATTCTTTTATTTAATTATACATGTTCTGATTTGATTATGTCAATTTATCATTTCAATTATGTTCTTTATTTGTCATATATTGTGCTACTATGGTTATTTTTTTACTTTGTTTAACTGATTCTCTTTACATTTTTTAGTAAAGAAAATATATATATATTTCCTTTTGACTCTCTTAAAACAAGAATAATATTAATTGATCCCTATTTCCTTATTTGAAAATTAACAGATTTCTTACTTGTTTTTATATTTGGTAAAATAATTCTGTTTTAGGTAAAAGAATATTGTCTTCCTAACCTTATTATTATTTATTTTATTTTTTTGATAATGAATTCTTTTAAAAAAATAAAATAAAATAAAATAAATCTTTTGGCTCTTCTTTATTTAAGGAAAAAATAATATTACCCTCTCTTAATTTGTTTATATTTGGTAATGAATTATTTTAAAATTTTCTGATTTGGTCCTCTTTTATAATAAGGAAACAATATATTTAATTGATTCCTTTAAATATTCCTTTCCCTTCTTTGTTTCCCCCTCTTTGCTATATAAATAAGACCCTTCTCTCATTTGTTAATGGACACACATTGACATCTTTGAAAAGAACTTACATTCTCTAACTCATTCTTACTTTCTTACCACAAATGCTACATTATTCTTAAACTTTCTCATTCTCTCATTGCTCATACATACAAGAACACACATTCATTCACTCTCAACCAAAAATTCTCTCATCACTCTCCCTTCTCTCATTGCTCTCTTGCTACTTTAAACAACACATTAATATTCCGATAAATATTCAAGTGTTCTTCGCTATTTTTCTACTTTGTTCGAGTAAAAGGTGAATCAATTTGTTTTGCTTAACCGTTATTTGATTACTTTGACAGGTTTCAAACTTGAAGTTCAAGTTGAAGATTATTTGAAGAAAGATTTATTTGTTTATTTGAATGTATATATATATATATATATTATTTTATTTATTCGAATGTTGTAACAATTGTAACACTAAAGATCATATATATATAAATTTATTTGGGGGGTCGTCTAGGGGAGGGGGATTTATATGCTTACTTGTTCATTATATTTTTTTAGAAATCATGCCTATAGGTTTGTTTTTAACAACCTAGAATTATTATTTGTAGGTGTTACAATCCAATCAATTGTTTGATGCTTTGTTAATAAGTCTAAAAAATAATAAACTAGATTCCATTAAGTTTTAATGTTAAAATCAAATCATAATAATCATAATAGGCTGATTAGGGGTTTTAATAATGTTATAACTTTTAGCATTGTCTTGTCGTGTAGAAACCATGCCTAAGGATTAATTTGTTCATATCATTTAAATTTACAAAAATCATGCATATATGTTTTATTTTTGAACACCTAGAAAATCATGTCTATAGGCTTGTAAATAATCTTTAATAAAATTTGTTTGTGCATATTTGTGTCCTTCCCCAAAAAATGGTCAATATTAATTCTATTTGTCTTCCTCATTTATGATGCAATATGTTTTTTTAATAATACTAAATTAGAATCATTTCATGCATTTAGCAAATTACTTGGCTTTTAAAAAAATATTTCATATCAAAACCTTGCAACATTATTTTCTTAAAAAAGTCATTATTCAATCTTTCTTTAAACTTTGGATTGATTATGACATTGTTTATTTTGAAAATAAATTATAAGCACTATCTCCTAACCTATCGTTAGTGGGAAAGTCAAAGGAACTACGAGGTCTAGTTCCAATTTTTTTAAAACCCGACGCGTCCTCGGAAGTACCACCTACCCATGAATTTCAAAAGAAATTATGTGCATTTATATGTAAATGTTTATGTGCCTATATGCAAATTAAATCTTTTAAATCATTTTTCAAAATATAAACTATTGTTTTTTTAAGACCGACCTCAAATCAAAAATTATTTCTATGGTGGAGGAGCGCGATCAACAATATCGTGGCATCATCCCTATAAAGAAACAAACATTTTTAAATAAAAATTTCATATTCAAACTTGCTCAAATTTTCAAAACTTTACTTTCGCACATATTAATTGCTTCATATTTGCCAATTTTGTTTATAACATAGTCTCATAAGCCTAAAACTTGATTGTTTATTTATTGCAATCACCTAGCCTTGCATGCTTAAATTAACGAAAAAATAGTATTAATTGTTTTTGTATTTGTTATCACTTAGCAAGATTAAATAAACTATTAAATGAAGTGAATTTGTTTGCTAATTGTAACCCCCACATAGATTGCATGAGATACGGCCGGGACCCACACTTGTGGACCTCTAGGGATGCCTAACACCTTCCCCTCAAGGTAATTTGAACCCTTACCCTGATTCTCTGGCTCGTTGACCTTAGTTAGGTTAGATAGGCGCCCTAACGCGCCTTAATTCGTTAGGTGGCGACTCCAAACTCGAAAATCCCAAAAGAGTTGTTAGGTCGTGCACAAAACCCGTTTTCTGCGAAAATGGGGCGCGACAAGCGTATATGCATATGAGATGAAATATTTTACACTAGTTGAGTCAGGATTTGCGAATGGGTTCCTTCTACCTTAGTTTAGTCCGGGTTCCCATGGTTTGTATATAATGTGATGAGCACCTTATACATTAATTGAGTTCGGGTTTCTAGTATCAATCTCCCTATCCCATAACTATGTGACCACATAGGTCTTTACCTAGTGGATCCACATAATCTAAGAGTTTGGTTATACCATAGGTAGGTAGGACAAGCCTTTTCCGGTGTGGGGTAGACACCAGATTCCATGGTAAGATCACATGGTCTATTTTTGTTAAGGATAATCTTCCTTTATGATAGTTTGGAAAAAAAACTATGACATATGAACTATAGTTACTCAAGAAGATTTACTTAGTATGGGTGGGATTGTGAGATCTTATTCATGTGTTTCACAAATATGCTTTGAGGGTATTTATGGTATATTTCTATTATGATGCGATGATATACGTGTTGTTTCTGCTAATGACATATGCCTTTTCATTATCTTCAAAACTATTCTTTAAAGTAGTAAATGACATGCATTCTACTAAAATATCCTTTTTAGCATGTATTAAAGGATTTTATGCATGACAATAATACCTAGTGCATTTTTGTACCAACCCATATTCTTTATATCATTCCCAATGTGTAGGGTCCAATTTCTAAGGTGGTTATCAACTAGTTCAAGATTGTATATGACTATTCTCCTTGCTTATGGTGAGTATGCATGATTCAAGGACTTGAGATTTACTTTGGGTTTAATTTCTAGTATTTCATTTTGGAACTCTTTTCTATGGGCTACACCAATTTCATTTGAACTATTGTAATAGATAGATAATTGAGACGAGTCTATGCTTCAACATTAGTTTATAATTGTTTTTAAATTTAAATGCACTTTTACTCTTATTTTTATAATACTTGACGATAGGATATGTTAAGTGGCTTACGTAGTCCCTTTCGAGGTCCTATGTACCTTTTACGTCTAGGGAGTATCCTTGGGTCGTGACACTAATGTAGATTCTCCAATTGTAAACTATAAGGTTTTGAGAGTTTCCGAATGTGATTTCGTTTTTGTCTTAGAGAACGACTAGTGAAAATAATCAGTAGGTTTTAGTTCCTAGTAATAGTAATGGTCGATTAGTGGAAGGTAGGGTCCGATATTTTGTAAGGATGAATCTGCCTGAGTTTCTAGGTACTCTTGTATGTGAGGACCCCAAAACATCATTTATTAGGTTAAGAAAATCTTTGAAGTTTTGAAAGTGAGTGGTAATGATAGGGTAGAATTGGCATCCTACCAGCTTAAGGATGTCGTTCACATACGATTCACGTAGTTGAAGGAAAACAAGGTCAAGCATGCACATCCTATGACTTGGGAGTGTTTTACTAGAGCTTTTCGTAACAAATTCTTCCCAGGAGATTGAGGGAGGTTAAGTCTCAGGAGTTCATGAATTTGAGGCAAGGTACCATTTCAGTAAAAGTGTATGGATTTAAGTTTACTGAGCTATCAAAGTATGCTCCACATTGGTTGCCGATTCTTGGGCATAAATGAGTAAGTTTCTATTTGAGGTATACAGTAAAGATAGAGTTCATGAATTCTATGTTTCTTGAGGAATATGAATATTTGTAGGCTTCAGAGTCATGTTAAGAAAAATGAGGGAGATAAGATTAGGGAAATGGTTAAGGACAACAAGAAAACTAGACTATGGAACTATGAATACTCGTAGCAAAAATCAAGTGGTCGAAATTGCTCAAAGTTTCAGTATAGATCATGAGCCCTAACACCTTTATCAACTAGTGCGCCGTTCCAAGGTTTTTGCAAGATACAAAAAGTATATATCATGGGAGTAAATAATCTAACATGACGTACCCCATGTAACAACCCTAAAAATGAATAAGATAAGAAATGCTTAATGTGTCAAGAATGCCTATGATTAGACCAGGGTTCACACGGACTGATGCGAGTAGCACCAGAAGTCAGAACCCTTACTACATCCAAGCAAACTAACTTGGAGTCAGTTGAGCTTGAAAAGGTTGGGTCCAACAATATAGGGATCTCTAATATGAAGATTTACTCGAAGGAGTCTTTACCGGACTTAAAAAGGAGAAATCTTATGTTTGAAGGGTCTAAGGGTGAATTGGTCTTTTCTGGATAAGGGTAGTATTGTAATTACTCTTAATATGTAATTGATTATTTAATTAATAATGTGGAGGGGAAACTTGGGGAGAGATGGCCGAAGTTGAGACCTTGAAATGAAGTCTTGCTCCACCCAGGTTCAAACCTAAGTGGGAGCAATGATTTAATGTGATTTTTGTTATTGGTGAATTAATTTAAAAGTTAATAATTAATGGCTGATTTAAAAATGGAATTCATATTTTATTACTAATTATTATTTATTTATTTATTTATTAATGTTTTTTTTAAATTGACTAAGTCTTGCCAACTATCCTAGTTTGAATAGGCACTATCTCACACAAACTCTCTCTCTCACACCTAAATCTCTCTCTCTCTCTCTCTCTCTCGTCCAAATTGTTTTTCTTGGCTGCAAAAACAGAAGATAAAATAATTAGAAAATAATCAAAAGTTCTCTACACTCAAAGAACTTACAAAAAAAATATACAAGCAAACAAACTAACTTAAGAAACGAAAACTTTGCATCATCTTCTCGACAGGTAAGGTAGGAGTTTCTGTGTTGGACATTGGGTTAGTGGTGATTCTGGCAGCAGCTTTGAGTGTTGAACAACACCAAGAAAAGGTATGGGTTTTCTCTCTTGGAATCCTTTCTCCAAGAGAAATTTCTTTCTACAAAATTGAACGTATGAAACTAGGATTGTCCCCTTTATTATTGAACTCCTTGTCCCTAGTCTTCTTCTGATTTCAACTAAATTCGTTTAGAAATCATGTTGCTGGTATGGTTGCTGGTATCTAAATGTGAAATATGATGTTTCTTATGATTTTATGTTTGGAAATAGCAAGCATGTTCAATGATGTCAACCGAAAATAATATGGTGCAATGTGTAAAATGTTTGTTGTTGTTCACCATTTGAAGTCTTAAAATGACTTGTTTGATTATTGGAATTATTGTGCATAAGGTGTGTAAATTGTGATGTAAATGAAGTGTAATGTGGCTGATCTTAAGTGGAAAAATCTAAGCTAAAACAACAATGAATCTACACCAAAGACTGTGTTAAACGAATTGTGAAAGTACCTCAAACCGAACGTATGAATGTTGTTAAATAAAGACTAGAAAATTTAATAAAATTTCCAGAACTTGGTGATGGAATTTTCGGTCAAAATACTTGAGGTTGAGAGGTTTAGAAATATATTTAAATCATGTGAGGTCAGTGGGGATTGAACCCAAGACCTCACGACATAGAAAAAAAAACAGAGGTGCGGGATTTAAACCCACAACCTCTCGGCAAAACAAGAGAGTAAGAGGAAAATTTTAAATTAATAAAAATAATGGGAGGAGTGGGGTTTGGACCCACCAACTCTTGGCTGAAGGAGGAGACAAAGAGAGAAATCAAAAAGAAAATAAAGTGAGGTTGTGTGGGCTCGATCCCACAACCTCACTGCAAACGCTTAAGTAGTTAACTTTTATATAAATATAAAAATAAGGAGGCTGTGGGGGTTCGAACCCACAACCTCTAAGTTCCATGTGAAATAAAGAAAAAAAATAAAGAGAGTTTGTGGGGGTTTGATCCCACAACCTCCTGGTTAAGCCGAAATGGACAAGGAAAATAGATAGGAAAATAAAAAAAAAGGGTTGTGGGGGTTTGAACCAAAAACCCCTCAGCCAAAGGAGAGAAGTTCTAGAAAAAGGGACTAAAAATAAATGTTAATGTTGGGTTTCGATATAGGGTCCCAATGTCAAGAGGACTAAAAATAAAATCAAGGAAAAATGTAAGTGTTGTCCAAGGGATTCGAACTTGGGTTCCCTTGCCCCAAATTTCCGTATTGATACATAAATCATACATGAATTAAATGTTCAGTAATAATGTCACCTACATAGATCAAAATCGAAATCTTACCATACAAACAAGATACATAAGTCTTGTAATACATAATCTTACAAAGCTATGAGTCACATAACAAACTATGAATGAAGCATCATGACTTGTATGTATAGACCCATAAGTCTAGCATACGACTAAAAATAAGTGAACCTAAGATGTATGTAATGAAATGAAGAAACCCTAGAAGGGTTAAGTACGAGTGTAAGATACACTAAATGTCCAAGTGCATTGGCATATGATTAAATGAACATTCACGTTAAAAGGGGTGAGTAACTATGAAGAGCAGATGTACTAATGTTAATGAATGTAATGACAACATGATATAAGGCTAATGTACAATACGAGAGCAATCTCAAATGAGCCTAAGTAAATGTTACCAAAACGTACTCACCTATGAGAGTGTAAAGTTAATGAAGAGACAAGTCTCTATGAACACTCTAATGAAAGTATTGAGATTAACACACTTAATACTAATGATGAGATGAGAAATCATCTATTGAGATATGGTGTCCTCATACTAGAAGACAACTTCCATGATGTATGAGTTGAATGTAATGGAACTTTATATTGAGCACCGATAGGCTAGCTATGAGCGGTGAGGCCTTCTTTTGGGAAGGGCAGAGGTTCACGTAACTCTCATGAGATGAGATTGTCCGTCATACCAGGTATGGGTCTCCTTATATCTCCTATTCTTCGAACCTATACTGCCAATATAGGATCTAGCGGGGTTCAATTCCCATGTATGCTAGCATGTATTGGGTCGCTTTGGCCGGTGATTCCGCCTCTTTCGTTGTGGAGGAGACACTGGATGTCATGATGCTCACATGATCTATGTAGGTTAAAGTTAAAGTTCCCAATGAACGAATGAGGTCATCCTCAAATGATGCACATAATAAAATGAATGATGCCAAATGTGTAAGGATAGGATAATCAAGAGGTGAGCTAGACTTAAGTAATGATGCTAGGTTATTCTTGGTCATTACACAGCAAACCCGATGAAAGTCTTAAACTACATCCTAGGTATGACTGGTGATTGCACTAGTATATGAAAGAATGAAAAATGAAGTACGTATGAATGAATGAAGCAGACTCTGCGTTTGCTAAAGAAGGCTCCCTAGTTGAGGTCACATATGTTGATCCCTCATTTTGGGAAGTCCTAACGTCAAGTCCATGATCCAAAGGTCTCATGGCATATGAAAGAATTATAAGAATTACGTGATATGATATGTGAAATATGTTATGTGTTGTTTGCAAAATGATAAGTTTAATGATGCATGTTATACTTATGGCATGACTTTCCAAATCAAAATTTGGCAGGTCCATTGACCTTCCTAATACAAATTTGGCAAGTCCACTGACTTGACTTTCCATAAAATATGTTGTTATGAAAGAGCTATTTTTTCTCATGCATTGTGTGCTTGCATATACCCATTCTTTGTTCAAGTGTATACAAATTCCATACAATTATCTATTTTTAGATGTAGGCACAGGTGGATGTTAGATCGTATGGTACACTGTTACAGCTATCCGGACGTGGAGATTTCATCCGGACTTGGTAGACCCTTATGCTTTCAAGGTTGTATACTTTTATTATCTAGCTTAGATGTAGGACTTAGCTAGTGGAGCATGTTCCACTAGTGTTTCATTACCCACTTCATTTCAGATGTTGTATTTGTGCCGTTTTGGCAAGTACACATTTAATGCAGCTATGAACTATTTCTTTCATTTGATGATCTTAATGTTAGATGGTTGATTGTGAATATTTATGAGTTTAAGTAAAATGTCTTATATGAATTTTAAATAACCAAAAAGTTCAAATTTTCCGCAAAAATTTACCTAGATAAAGTAAAGGTTACGTATGTAGGCTTGTTTGCGACCTCTGAGAGGTCAACGACGCCGGTCTCGTCTGGATCTAGATTCCGGTCGTGACACCCCATTTGTCCTAAGTATGGTAAGAACCATTGGGACTAGTGTGTTGCAGGCAAGGAAGGATTCCTTAGGTGAGGTCAGCATGGTCATAGGTTCATAGATTTTCCTTCTTCCAGGTAGAGACAAGGACTTAAAAATACTAATGCTTAGTCGATAGCTCAAGCAGCCCAGCAGGTCACATGGTACAGGTGGCAGTCAGCGCCAGAACAAGTTTAATCCTTTGTAGGCTCTCTAGGACAAGGAAAATTATCCTGATGTAGTCGTTGATACATTACGAGTCTTTCATTTATATGTTTATGAATATTTAGATCAATACTACTCTTTCATTCGTAACTCCCGATTAAAAAATAAACAACAGTGTCAGTCCTGAAAATCTTTCAGAACCCTTCTCATTTTGTACTCCACTTGGTGAACACAGTTATATATAGATGGGTACACAAGAATTTCCCAATCACAGTCTCTAAGAACGTCACCTCAACAAACCTTGTAGAGTTAGAAATGGGTTATTTTGATATAATTCTAGAAATGGATTGTTTACATTCCTGTTTTTTTATCAGCCGATTGTAGAACTAGGACTGTGCGGTTTCAGTTTCCAAATGAGTCATTCTTAGAATAGAAGGGTAGTAGCTTAGTATCTATTGGTCAATTCATCCCTTACATTAAGTCCAAAAAAATTATTTCCAAAGGGTATATTTATCATCCTGTTTTGGTTAATGTTTAAACTCCAAAACCCAAATTCTTGAGTCACTCGTAGCAATAAATGAGTCTCCATAAGTATTTTGAGAAGATCTTCCAAGAGTTTCTCCCAAAAGAGAAATCGACTTTGGAATAGATCTCCTTCCAGATACCCATCTTATTTCGATTCCTCCCTAGAAAATGGCTCAATCCAAGCGTATATAATTGAAAGAACAATTGAAAGAACTTCAAGATAAAGGCTTTATCAAATATAATATCTCTCCATCGAGTGCTCCATCTTGTTTGTGAAACAGAAAGATAGTCCTCTCAAAATGTGCATTGACTATCATCAGTTGAACAAACTCACAATTAAGAATAAGTACCCTATCCCCAGGATTGATTATTTGTTTGAGAACTTCAGGATGCTAGTTATTTTTTGAAGATATACCTCCAATTTGTTTATAATTAGTCACGAGTCGGAAATAGTAACATCCAAAAAATAGCCTTCAATTATCGGTTTTAGTCATTATGAATTTGTAGATATGTCATTTAGACTAATAAATGCTACTGATACTTTTATGGATTTAATAAACAGAGTGTTCAAAAAGTATCTAGACTTGTTTGTTTGTCCTTATTGATGACATCCTCATTTAATCTAGGAATGAGAAGGATCATTAAACTAAGTTTAGAAAATCTAAGTTGTGGTTAAAATCTGTTTCTTTCCTTGGTCATGTGGAATCTAGCGAAGGGGTCCGAGTGGATTTTCACAAAATTGAGGAACTGAAATAATGGCCCAGACATACGTCTCCAATAAATATCAAAAGTTTCTTGGGTTTGTTTGGGTACTACAAGAAATTTGTTGAAATATATTCATTCATAGCTTCCCCATTTACTAAGATAACTTAGAAAAAGATTATGTTTCAGTGGTCAGATGAGTGTGAAAAGATCTTCTCTGAATTGAAATTTATGTTGACTACAACCCCACTCTTGACTCTACCTTATGAATCAAATGGATATGTGATGTATTTTAATGCATCTAGGGTCGGCCTAGGTTGTGTGTTGATTAAGAAAGGTAACAATACACTATATGCTTCGAGACAACTTAAGGTAGATGAGAAGAATTACCCAACTAATGACCTTGAGGTAGAATGTGTTTTTCGAAGTAACCCTCCTGATTTATTAATGCTTTATATAGACATTATAAGAGAGTTCAAATAATATATAAGTTTTACAATATTTTGATTTATTGAAATGTACTGCTCTACAAACAAGTACCTCATAATTAATTTCTTGTGTATTAAGTGATCTATACCTACTAATGAATATATATATATATATATATATATATATATATATATATATATATATATATATATATATATATATATATATATATATATATATATATATATATATATATATATATATTAGGTAAAACTTTGAAATAAAAATGAAGGATTTCTAGTCTTAATAAATACATGTTAACTAATGAGTGAGATTGAAAAAATCATGTTAACTTAAATTCTTTGATGTAGAATTTGGAGCTCAAAATCAAGAAGTGCACATTGGAATTGCATATAGTAGATGCTAACATAAGGTTTTTTGATTTATTATTACAAGTGTTTTTTTTATGGTTATTTTTAATTATAACATTATGGTTCAATACAACAACATCACCATAAACAATTATTGAGACATTTAACTTATTGCCTATTTCAATTTTCTAAATTTTCTAACTTGTTCTATAGGGACTTTTCTTCATCAACTCTCTTGGTGTGACAGCAACTTAAGAAAATGTCTCCAAAATATTATGGCTAGAAAGGTTTTTCTTTCACCAATTTTTTGTTTCATTTTTAACTGAAGAATTATCTTATATCACAAATTTCAAGAAAATAATTAATTTTCTTAGAAATGATGCATTAAATCAACCACTTTATGTAATCAATAATATTTTATTAATATCTAAATAATTTTTATTAGATGGAATTGGAGAAAAAAAGATTGTTGTTAAGTTTGCTGCACAACAAACAATTCCTCAACAGTTTGTGACAAATAATTGGGTTAATCCATATCTTTAATTATTTTTTACACATAATAATTCTTAAGAATGATTCTTATACTTTTTTTAAACTTTTTTGTTTCATTATTTCATTGATTTTTCAGTACAAACATCCCAAGGAGCATATATCAAAATTGGATGAACAAGGAAAAAAGAGTAGCGAAGAATTTTTGTAATTACACATATACCACTTCCTATGCAAGTGGATCACAAAGTGAGTACATACTATTTTTTCAAGTTCAAAATTCATGGCCTCATATCTAGTTGCAGGTAACAGTTTTTTAAGAATTTAGAAACAAGGATCTCTAAATGGGAGAATTTTTTTTTAAATATTGATGTTATTATTGTTTATCCGCACAATAGAACCAACAACAAAATATGGTTGTAGATGTCCAGCAAAATTCAATACAAAAATATGGGCGATCACAGGTACATTAATATTCTTCAAATATTATCCCTTATTAGGATCTCCTTAAATAGGTGAGACATTTTTTAAATTTTTTTTAATATAATTATTTTATCCAAAATAGAGCCAACAATAAAACATGGTTGTAGATTTCCAGTATAATCCAACACAAACATCTGGACAATCACATGTACATTAATATTCTTGAAATATAATTTCTTGTCAAAAAATATCCCCTTCTCCCCCGTACTACACTAATCAAGTTATGTGTTTTTATAGGCACAAGTGACTTTGGTGAAATTAGTGATAACTCTCTCAAAAAATTATGGTAACAGTTTTGCATTTCTATAACGTTTCTTTTCAAAAGCTTTGATTTTGACAATGTATTATCAGATTATATTTCATTTGCTTAAAAAGAATGATGGCATTAAAATTATAACGTTCAACACATCTTAAGTTCATATGAGATTAAAGTAATATCATCTTAAAGTCAAAGAAAATATTTTATTATTAATGTTGGAATCATTCTTTTTCTATCTCAGCCATGTCTCAACTTGAAATAACAACTTCAACGATCCCTCACAATTAGGGTTGGAGAATCTCCACTCAAATTGGAATAATAACATTAATAACAACAAATATAACAAGAACATCATTCAACATAATCATCGTTCTTCCATTCAAAGTGATGCAATAACTCCTAATGTTATTGGATTTAACAATTCAATCAAGGTTAGTTCAAAGCTTTATTTTTATTATCATCCGCTAGTTAACTTTATCTTTTTTCTGTAAAAATAATTTTATTATATTATTCATGAAAATACACACTTTAAATGATACTTTTACAATGATTAGGAGAATGATGCATGCAAATGGGATCATATCGATGTTTTCCTCAATGAGTTTTTGAATGAAGAAGACTTTTGAAATTTAGAATGACCAAACAATGAAAAAAAACTTCTTTTTATCATTAGTTCATTTAAAAGATCACAAACTTGTGATATTTTAGTTGTATTTTAATTATTTCAGTATGTAAGATATCATCTTAATGTAAGTATTGTGACCTCTCTAAGAATATTCAAAATAAACAGCATTCAATATCATATCATGTCATTATTTTACATTTAAATTATATGGAGATTTTGCAAGAAGCTTGGAAAAAAGTGAAGAGTGACCTCTATGGAGGTTTCATTTGACTTAGAAGGAAAATTGTTGACTATATACGACAATTCTTCTTTTTTTTAATCTTGTTTAAACGTTTCAATAACCTAGCTTTTATTTAATGGCTATTTTTAAAAAAAAATCATACTATTTGAAAATCGTTGTTTAAAGCATAGTTATAAGAATTATACTTTGAAACAAATATGTCATTCAACTTCAAATTGGATTTTGATAATGATTACATTGACTTATTATAAATGTTTTACGTTAATATTTCATTTAAGAACTTGGTGGTAAACATTGAGTTCTTACTTAATGATTTCAACGATAAGACTCATGTTTAAGTAATTTACAATTTTGTGCTTGGAAATTCATTTCTAATTTTACATATATGAGTTCTTCATGAAATTATATATATAAGACAAATCTAGGCCTTGACTAATGTTTAAAAGAAACATAATATCTCTAAGTGAAACAGAATTTTTGTAATGACCCTCCAAGTCATTCCTCTATTATTGTCTTCTATTCATTTTTAGAGAATCTTGTAGTGAACATAACTCATTTAAGATATAATGGAAATGAGAGTCTTATCACTTAGTTGTTCATATTTATTATATGTGTAACAACCCTAAAATGGATAAGATAAGAAATGTTTAATGTGTCAAGAATTCCTATCATTAGACCAGAGTTCATACAGATTGATGCGCGTAGAACCACACCTCGGAACCCTTGCTATAGCCAAGACAACTAACTTAAGGAGTTACTTGAGCTTGTAAAGTTTGGGTCCAACCATGTAGGGCTCTCAAATACGAAGATTTACTTGATGGAGTCTTTACCAGACTTAAATAGGGAAAATCTTAGGTTGGAGGGTCTAGGGGTAAAATGGTCTTTTTCCAGGCTAAGGGTAGTATCATAATTAACCTAAATATACAATTAATTATTTAATTAATAAAGTGGAGGTTTATTTTTTTTTTAGAAGGCCTAAATTGGGCTCTTGAAGTGAAGTCTTACTCCACCCAAATTCGAACCTAGGTGGAAGCAATGAATTAGTGTGATTTTTTATTTAAGCTATTGAATTAACGTAAATAATTAAAAATTATTATTCATTATCTGATTCAAAATAAAATAAAAATCAGATTTTTATTAAATAAACAAAATCTTATTGACTAAGTCCTAAAACTAGACTCCTAAGCCTCCTACAACTCCCACTCTCTCACGTTTATCTCTCCACTCTCACGCTCAATCTCTCTTATTCTTTCTCACTTTTTTTCTCTGCCAAAATAAGATAAAAAAGCAAAAAAGTAAACCAAGTTCTTCACCCTTGAAGAACTCACACGAAATCAAAAGAAAACAAACGTTAATCGTACACTAGGCTATTGGAGGTTGTCATTCAAGTGGAGTTGATATTGAGGAGGCTTAGACTTATTCTTGGGTGAAGTTTTTTGGCAGCAAGTCAAGATTTTAATGTAAAAAAGGTATGAGTTCTCTTCTCTCTTGGTCCCTTTCCCAAGAGACCCCTTAAGATTCAAAATATTCATTCAGAAAACTATGATTGTTCCCCGTTGCATGTCCTGCCACTAGGTCCCATTGAATAATAGGTTGGTTATGTTTGCTGGTTCAAAATTAAGGATGAAACATGTTTTCGTGATGATTATGTGTTTATATATATGTTTGGAATTATCTGAATTATGTTGACGTCTCCGAAAATATAATTACGTGTGTATGTATTTGTGGCCGTGGCTATTGTTCATGGTTAAGGACTTCAAATGGCATGATAGTTCTTTATATTTCATGTACACATGTTGATATAATTGTGATGTTCATATGAGTTGGAATGTCGCTGATTTGAGGGATAATGTCTTAACTAAACGAACACATGAAGACGCACCTAAAACATTCTAAATGCACTACGAAATTCACCTAAGAACTACGATGTAACTTGATGAAAGGATGCTGAAAAACTAAAAGAAAATTTCCAGCTTCTATTGGTGCATTTCGGTCAGAAAAGAGGTTTCAAAATGTTAAAAAATGAATTAAAATAAGTGAGAGCATGGAGGATTGAACTAGTGCCTCACCATGTTAAAAACCATAAAAATAAAGAAGTAAAAAGAAATGTGGTGAAGGGAATTCGAACCATGGTATTGACTGGAATATGTAACTTAGAAGAAAAAAATAAGAAATAAGAGGAGTGAGATTCGAAACCAGCACCTTTCAATCAGATTTAAGGATGAGTAAAAGAAAAAATAGTGAGGCGTGGGAATCGAACCCACGACCTCTAGGCAGTGAAGAAGGGTAAGGAAAATGAAAGAAAAGAAATGTGAGGCATGTGAATAGAACCCACGACCTCTTGGCAGTGAAGGAGAGTCAAAGGAAATGAAAGAAAAGAGATTTGAGGCGTGAGAATCGAACCCACGACCTTCTAGGCAGATTCAAGGAGTAGATTAAAAGAAATTAAAGAGGGGCTGTGGGGTTTCGAACCCACAACCACTCGGCCAAAGGAGAGAAATTAAAAGTAATGAAAATAAAAAGTAAATGAGGTTGTGGAGTTCGATCCCACATCCTCTTAGTTTTATTAAGCGAAAAATGAATAGAGAAATTAAGAGGGAAATATAATGAAGGCTTTGGGGCTCGAACTTGGGTCCCCAAGCCGTATGGATCAAATAAAGTAAATGAAAAAAAATGAAAGTGTTGTCGAAGGAATTTGAAACCGGGTTCCCTTGCAAAAATTTCATATTGATACATAAGTCATACGTGAATTAAATATTCAAAAATAATGCTTCCTTTTTAGATCGAAATTGAGATCTTGGCTTATATACAAGATGCATAAGTCTTGTACCACATAATCTTAGGAAGATTTGAATCACTTAAACGAATTATGAACGAAGTCGAATGGCTTGTATGTATAGACCCATAAGTCTAGCATACGTCGAAAAATAAGTGAACCTAAGATGTACGGACTGAAATGATGAAATGAACAAAGAAATGATTAAATGAACAACGAAATGGTGAAACCGTATAAGGGTTAGGTAAGAGTTTGAAACACACTAAATTGCCAATTGAATTGGAATATGATGAAATGAACAATGAAATGATGAAATGAGCAAAGAAATGATGAAATTCTAGAAGGGTTAAGTAAGAGTGTGAAACACACTAAATGGACAAGTGCAATGGCATATGATGAAATGAACATTCACGTAAAATGGGGTGAGTAATTATGAAGAGAAAATGTGCTAATGTTAATGAATGTTGTGACAACATGATATGAGGCTAATGTAAAAGATGAGAGCAATCTCTAATGAGCCTAAGTAAATGTTACCTAAACGTACTCACCTATGAGAGTGTAAAGTTTATGAAGAGACCAGTTTTTACGAACAGTCTAATGAAAGTATTGAGATTAACACACTTAATACTAATAATGAGATGAGAAATCATCTATTGAGCTATGATGTCCTCATACTAGAAGCTAACTTCCATGACGTATGAGTTGAATGTAAAGGAACTTTATACTGAGTACCGATAGACTAGCTATGAGCGTTAATGCCTTCTTTCGTGAAGGGCGGAGGTTCACGTAACTCTCATTAGATGAGACTGTCCGGCATGCCGGGTATGGGTATCCTTATATATACTACCCGAACCTATACTGCCAATATAGGGATCTGGCGGGGTTCAATTCCCATGTACGCTAGCATGTTTTGGGTCACTTTGGCTGGTGATTCTACCTCTTTTTGATGTAGGGTTTCATGACACTGATTTTATGATGCTCACATGATCTATGTCGGTTAAAGTTAAAGTTCTCAATGAATGAATGAGGCCAGCCTAATATTATGCACATAATGAAATGAATGATACCGAAGGTGTTAGGATAGGATCATCAAGAGGTGAGTTAGACTAAAGTAATGACATTAGGTCATTCTTGGTCATTGCAGAATGAACCCGATGAAAATCTTAAACCACATCATAGGTATAGTTGGTATTTACACTGACCCATGAATTAAATGAAATGAAGAACGTATGAATGAAAGAAGCAGACTTTGTGTTTTCTAAAGCAGACTCCCTAATTGAGATCCAATATGTTGAGCCCTCATTTTGGGAAGTGTTAATGTCAAGTCCATTATTCCAAGGTCTCATGGCATACAAATAAATGATATGAACCACGTTATGTGTTATATGAATTATGATATGTTCTATGTGTACGATGTTGTGTGCTGTGTGAAAAATGTTAAGTATGATGGTGAATGTTACTCTCATGGAATAACTTTCCTAATCAAAATTTGTACAGCTCATAAACTTTCCTAATCCAAATTTGGAAAGTTCACTCACTTTCCTAATATCAATTTGGCAAGTCCACTAACTTGACCTACTATAATCATGTTGCTATGAAAGAGCTATTCTTACTCATGCATGTCCTTGGTGTGTGATTGCATATACCCATACTTAGTACCAGTGTCTACTAATACTATACAACTCTAAACTTTTAAGTGCAGGCACAGGTGGATGCTAGAGCTACAGGATCATCGCTACAGCTCTCTGGACGTCGAGCATTCATCCAGACTTGGTAGGCCCTCATGCTTTCGAGGATGCTTGCCCATTTACATTTCTAGCTTAGTTGTAGGATTGAGCTAGTGGAGTATGTTCCACTAGGTTTCTTTTTGGTTTTTTTTTCAGACATTATATTGGTGCCATTTTGGCAAGTCTATCTTTATCGTTATAATTCACTACTTCTTTCATTTGATGATCTTAATGTTAGATGGTTGATGGGAACAAATATATGTGTAATAGAATGTTCAGTAAGCATGTTAGGAACCAAAAAGTTTCAAATTTTCCGCTAAAATTAACCTAGATGAAGTAAGAATGACGTATGTAGGCTTGTGAATGACGTATGTAGGCTTGTCTGTGACCTCTTAGAGGTCAACGAAATCGGTCTCGTCTGAGGTCTAGATTTTGGTCATGACAATATGAAAGTGAATGAATTTTTTAGATTTTGAAAATATTTGAACGGTTGACTTCAGTCAAATGTTTAGAGAGACGACGTCCAATATAAATATGGATGTTTCACGCCTTGAGCCTACACCTTACATGTGGCCGAAACTCGAGATCCGTTTCTGATCCCCCAGATAATTCTTGGCCTGGTTGATTACTTAGTAAAATACTCATTCAACCGGCATTAGTCTTACAAAATAATTTAGAACACTCAAACTAAAAGTGAATACTCAACTCAAAATGTTTGTAAATACTCAATAATATAACTATAATAGGTTGCAAAAATATCTCAAGGAAACGTAAATACGGAAAGACTCTTAAACTCTATCTATCTATGAAACCTCTAATGTTCAGATATATGTCAAGAAATAGGTACGACATCTCAAAACAACTAAATTGAATGAAAATGTGAAGTCCTCCAGATGCCAAGGAGGATTTCGAAGAGCTTATTGGATATAAAGTGATCTCATTGAAGCACCTGTTTATGATCGGAAACGCCTGAATTTGTTTCATTAAAAAGATGTTGGTTGAATGAAATAATTATAGTTGAATGTACTATTATGTAATATAGCCGAATAAAAAATGATTGAACCAAAAGGGAAGAAATATTAAGAACTATACTCTAGCTGAATGTAAAGAAATAAAGGACCTAACACATTTAAATCTTTACAAAATAGATAGGCATCTCTGAACTAAACATGATAAGTGACATATAAAAATAAACTTTTACTGTGTTGGGAGATTTTCTAAACGACACTTTCATTGTGAGTTACATGATGATGCAATGTATTGTCCACATTGCCAAAAATTTTCTATATCATGTAAGGATATGAACCTCTCTACTAAGTGGATCCACTAAGCTCTGCCTGAATGCACCAAGGATTCATCTAAGAAGTATAAAAATATAATCATGTACCCATATTTGCACGAAATGACTTATGGGGGCTGTGAGTTGTTTGAACTATATCCTATATGAGTGTTCAAGAATATTCCCAATAACATATACTATTGATCAAATGCATATTTAGATATTCTTTCTCTAGTGTGAGATAATTGCTCAAACTATCCTCTTAAAAGACGTAACGGCTCTAAAATATTCTGGAAATACTTAGTTCCCTTATACTCTTTCTCAATGTCATTTATTTCATTAAAATCTCTCTGAAATACAAATGTAAGGTTTAAAAATTTCTCAATATTGATGGATCAAAATAGAGTTCATGCTGAAATATAGACATGAATGAATCAACTCAAAGATCTCAATAACAATATAGAAAACTCAATATTCAGAACTCAATGGTACTATACATCTCAAGAATAATAAATTCCTAGGGTTTGTATTGAAATATAGAAATGAACAAACTAACTCAAGAATATCATTACATAATACATATCCATTCAATAATTAAGAACATAATTTCAAAAAGAATCAGGAAGTGAAGAACTCAAAATTAACTAATTTCAGGAATACTCAAACCTAATGATCGAACCCTATATTACTCTTTTAATAATTTAAAGAATATGCATGGTATAAAGACTATTCAAACCCTATGATAGCCTTAGATATCTGGAAGAATGAAGTTCTTAGCGAACACCAAACTTTAAGAATGTTTGAACCCTAGATTTCTCCTCTTGGAACCTTGCTCTAATGTCTTGATATATTGATGAATGAAAAGAATTGGTCATCAATTTTTATACCTTACTTAGGTGTAAAATGTCTTGTCTTAAGCTTAGAATAGAAGTTGAGACGACGTTGTTTAAGTTATAAACATATATGGGAACAACCAAAACGATCATAGATTAAAAAGCTGACGTGATGCCTTAAAAGGGAGGTTTCATAGACAATTTATAGTTCCACTGTCTGTGAAACTTTTTAAGGGACATATAGACGGTCGTGAAGCTTCACTTGCCTGATAGGGCTTCACTAATGCGAGCATAACATCTTACTCTAAAATGGAAATGAGACAAACTTAGTGGAATTGGAAAGATGGCTAAAAGACCTTCAATTTAAGGTAATGGGCAAACTAATTAGGTATATTTGTAACAATTTTTAAAAATACAAATATAGTATAGACAATGAAAAAACTATATATATTTTCTAAAGACTATGGTAATGAGTAACTACAATAAAATGATAAATTAATAACAAAATACATAAAAATTTAGAATCAAATCTTTTTGGTTTTAAGATTTAAAAAAAAATCATTTCATCTTTGAATAAAACATTCTCGACAGTTTATTGCGTGGTTGTAGCCACTCAGAAACACTTATATTATCAAATGTTCGTAAATACATTATAGAGGTAGTTCACCATTGCGCGAAGCGCAGTAAATTTTACCTAGTTTCAAATAATTTGGAATATAAGAAGCTCAATGATTAATTTGTATTGTGGAGGTCCAAATTTGGGTGTCAACACATTCAACCACAAAATGTTGAACATCTACGACAATATGTTGATCAGTTAATGAATGAACGAAACATCGATCATGCCCAACCATATATTGAACAATTGATGAATATTTTCAATTACTCAAATACTCTAGATCACGGTGATCAATCTAATGAGTTGAACAATAATGTTGGTTCCAATGGTGAATAAGGTAATACTTTTTAACTTGTCTACTTCTTATCAGTTTTACATGCTGGAAACGAATCTACTGTAGTTTTCATCTTGGATGCATTCCTTCAGAGTCTGTAGTAGTTAAAAGAGTTCATCGATCGCCCAGTATTTGAGCACTTGGTGCCTCAGTAGGAATTAGGGCAACTGGAGCACCCATTAAATTAATAATCAGTCAGGTCATTACTACCAATTTCCTAATTTTGTATGGTTTTCATTATACAGAAGAAGGCTAAAGAACATAATAAAAGATAAATTCAAAGGATTGATAAAAAATAAAAAAGCTACATGAAACAACAAGATTTAGGCAACAAACTTTTTAATAAACTTGCAAGAGAAAAACAGAGTACAATGGGAAATTAACAGTACCATTCGGTGAACACAACAAATTATAGCTCTCCTTCTTATTATACTCCTGTTCACTTTTATTTGATATATAGTAAGGGATATGCATTCCGGTAAAGGCTATTTTGTCTTGTATCAATAGCCTTTCCTCTGATAATTAATTTTTCCAGCAACAATTCCTAAAACAAGATTAATTGCAAATATATTTGACTCTCTGGAGAAACACCTAGGAGTTTAGCTTCTTATTTCAGTAAGACTGTTCACATTCCGATAAGCTTCTTAGCTTGCATTGTTTGTGCAATGGATTTTGTTGAGCGTATGAAAAAAGCGACTATCCCATTCAATAACTTGTAAACAAATTACACTAGTTTGTGTTCTTGTAATGGTAGTCAATATCCCAATATCATTCCTCAAGATGTTATCTACATACTTTTTAGCAATATATTATCTTTGTTGATTTTTTTTGGTTGTCATTGTAAGAGCTCTAATCCAATGTGTCTTGATTTTAGGTTTAGTTCAGGTCTGTGGTGAGCACCACTAAGGAATTGCAATTTTATGTTGAGGTTAGAAAATTAATTATGGAAGAAAATTTTTAACCTTCCCGAAGCTATTGCAGGGATTGATTCATTGCATTGTTTGTCATATAAATATGAAGAAAAATTTCTGTTAAACAGCATTAGTTTCAACCAATAGTAATAGTGTTCCTCTTTTGATTCCAATGGGATTCTAGGAAGTAGTGTGCAAGGTAATGGCTCATGAGATTCTTGAAAGTAGTGTGCAAGGTAATGACTGATGAGATACTGAAAAGTAGTGTGCTAATAATGACTTTGAAGTTCATGGATCTGTATGTCTTGATATTTGACTCTGAAAATTGTTAGGTTCTTATGAACTGTTTGTTAATGTCTATCTTTGAAAATATTCATTTTGATATGAGAGTGTTGCTCCTATCATTGTTGTTCATAGAAAAATCATAATTATTTTGGCATCTGAATTTAGACAAACTGCATAAGGTTTTATATTTCAGAATTCTTAGCCTGAATAATAGTTAGGTCTTCTTTATCAGTGAGAGAATTGGTGTTGGGATGAGTAAGACTAGAAAGGATGCTCAGCAATAGGCAGCTTAGAATGCACTTCGGAACATGGATGGTAAGATCCTTTTTGAAATGCTCCTTTGAATTTCTTGTTTTTTACTTGTTTCAAGAATCCTTAGCTAATACTATGATGGAGATGCATTTTTCTTGTAAATATTTCATAAGAGGATTTGTACAATGAGTAAATTCTTTCAGAATGTCCGGATTCCAGAATTTGTTGGATAGTAGAGGAACTATGAGCAGCATATACTAAATGCTGCTAAATCGTTGATGGTTTTGCAATTCTTTAAAATACACCATAAATCCTTCCTTATTCTACTTTTTTTCATTATTAAACTTTGGTTGGCCTTTGCAGATCCTTCCCCTGTACACACTACTACGATTGTGGACAAATATCCTGTCAAACTTGTAGATGGGTTCAACCACATGCTCTTCCAAGCAACAGAGCCCTTGTCAACTTTTTCTGGAATACATCAGGTAATTATTTTTTGTGTTGTTGGGTAATGTTTGTTTCTTTTCTCTATACCCACCCTAACCCATTAATTAATTAGATGAGCCAATCTTTAAATGTGCATGAATTTGGAAGTGTAATAGACGACACCACGATTGACGGATTTGGGTCAGTCGACAGACCAACCCTCCTCTATGCTGTACATCCATTGATGTGTTCAGAGACTATGCAGGTAAGGGTATTGGATGAATTGGCTAAGTATTTGTCGAAGGTTGGCATCTACGCCCCGTCGATGAACACATGCCCCCATCGTTTAGGTTTCCTCAGTTCACACTGCCCAGGCAGTGTGGCCTCCTACATGCTAGGGTCTTCGTGAAGGCCACTTGGTTGGTCCACTATATTAAATTAAGGGTAGACTCACAAAACATAATTTAACCAACTTCTGTTTGAATTCAATGAGGGGTAAAAAGTTATATTGACTAAAAAAAACATATTTTAACCAATTTTGGTAGGAAATTTAAGCCACTATCGAGCCAAAAGGGTAAATAAAAGGTTTTTACCATGCCTCCAGCCGTCGTATTCGTCCTCTTCTTCTTCTTCTTCTTCTTCTTCTTCTACTTCTCCTCTCGTGTTTGCTTACATTGTTGCCTTTCTTCCCACTCTCTTCATCTTAATCTTCTCTTCGTACATTTTGGGTCTTCTCTACTAGTGCCTCAACTTTCTTCTTCTTAAATCAGTTGACTAAATTTCGTTCTGTTTTAATTGGAATTACTTCATCATTGATCGGGTCACACACCATTGTTTCTGCTAAGTAAAATTAATAGTTATTTGAAATTTAATCATATTCATGTGATATGGGTACGTGCAATTTTTTCAATAATATACATTCGCGTTTCCAACATATGATTAATAAATACTTAGGACTTTACTTATGTTGGTGCTAAAAGTTTCTTACCATAATTGGAATTAGGCCTATTTTATTTCTTATGTGTTCACTTTTCCACGATACAAAAAACCATTGCTTGCTTTAACATATATAAAAATTACTTTCATGTTTTAAAATTTAATATTGAATAATTGTTCTCAAAATTATTTATTTGTTTTAAGGTATAACGTATAAAACAAAAAAAAACTAAGGTGATGAAAATTATCGACTTGATGGACTAGCTCTACGTTTTCTGAGAATTTTCAAACAAGTTACGAATTTTAAAAAAAAACGTATCAACTATGAAGAAAAAATGTTATTCTTAGATGAGGAAAATAAATTTCATTGATTAGCTAATAATTTTGCAATCTTGGGTAATATTTTTTCAATATTTATGCTGAATTTTTGTTTATCAAAATAACATATTATTAATATCAATTCATTAAAATAATACGTTTTTAGTGTGTTTTTTTAAATTAGCATAAACGTTCTTCATAAAAATGTTTTACGACTTATTTGACTAAAAAATTAATGGTGCAAAGTGAATATATGCTTATCAGTAACAATTTGATGATTTTCGATTAAAAAAAACACTGACTCGTAAATCTCAAAAAAACAATGACGTTTCGTTTTTATTACCTACAATATTTCATTACCTTTGAAACCCACCAATGTAAAACCCTTTCAAACCTACTGCTGTAAATTTCTCTGCAAACGTCCAATTTTAAAAAAATACTGCTCTCACAATTTCTTAATCATCGCTAGTAATTCCTTGATGAAGAGAATGTGTGAAGGAAGAAAAATATAGAATGAGAACGAATGGGTAAACAACCCCGTTTGTGTATAAATGGTAGCTCTTATACTTCAAAATCAATTTTAGGGCTCTCTTGTTTCAACGAGTTTCATGATAAATTACTGCTATAATCTTCGGAAAAATGTTGGAACCAAGTTAACTTTTTGTGTTTACTATGTTTTGTTTTCCTTTTAAAATAGTAGAAGGTATGCTTGGATTTTTGGTCTTCTATCGGTTCTCACCTTTTATTCAACGCTATTCAATTCTATTATTTTTAAGCACTATTATTACTGTCATAGAGCACAAATATGAGATTTCTAGGCTTTCTAGGTAATATCAATATGCATTTTCACAAAAATTTACTTATTCATTTTTATACGTTGTTATTATTCATTCCATAAATGTTACCGATATTCTTTCAAATGGATTTATATTATATTAAAAAATCATTTTAATAATTTTGAATCCATAAAAACAGGTTAATGTATAAAAATGACTAGACGATATTTATTAATTTATTCCGTCAATTTATTATTTGATTTTAGTAGTATTTTGTGTTGTCATAGATCTTGTCATGTTATCTTTATACTATTGGTAAGCGTGTAAGGTGAGTGTCTTGGTGAAAAGATTGTAGGTAAGACAAATATTACTCATGAAATGAGAAAGATGGAATCATTAATAAGTGAAAAGGATTATTCACAACAATAATGTTATCTAATAATGACTATTCCCTCTGTCCAATAATAGTTGTCCACTATTGACTTGACGCACTCCTTAAGAATCTATAAATATGAAGGTAATTTTACTATATCACCCTTTGATTATATAATAAATACAATGTCATAAAAATTTTAATTTGTAAATATTTCTCTATTTCACAACATTTAAGGGAAAATTTCCCAGTATTTATATAATTTCTTTGTTTAGGAATATTTATTAGTACAACTTCTCCTCTTTTGGAAATCCAGGTTTAGTCAGTCACTCCAACTATAGACCCAATCCCTCCTCTACTATAATTGTTCTTTTAATTAAGTAATTATTTACTTTTCTACAGTTGCATGTGGACATTCGAATTATCGATGCCTCCCTTCATTCTATTTCCTTTAATTTTTATTTTTGGTCTCCATTCGCTTGTATTTTCAAATGGTTCTAATTTTTTTTTTCATTTTTCACAAGTAATTTATAGGTGACTAGGTCGATCTTTCAAAAATGGGAATTTATATAGGTATTAAATTTTGAAAACCCTCAGGGTTCTATCTTCATACACACTATATATTATAAAGGTATATGAGGTATACATACATCCTGCCTCACTCGTTAAATTACACTGCTGCTATCGTAAAATGAGGAAAAGGAAAACATGAGGGAGAAAATGTATCTAAAAATTCAGCTTTTTTACGACCATTGGTAATTCTTCCATTTTGTCGAAAATTTGAGAACGCAATTTGATAAGGAAAGTAATTGTCCTTAGTTGTTGTTGTAAGGTTATTATTATTGCTATTATAAACTTTTGAGTCTCTCAATATGAACTAACGTAACACTTGTTGTTTCCCTTTTACCATAGAAAACATAATATACATCGAAATCATCAAAACTATATAATATGATCCTTACATGCGACATTCTTGAGTTAGGTGTTCTATTTTTTCTTTTTCATATTTGTATTTTAAAACTCCTCCGTAACTATGATCACTCGAATCTGTTTCAACAATATAAGTAAATGTTTTATTTTCATCGGGAAAATATAGTTTTGGTAATTTTTTACATAATTTTTTAATGTTTTTTATGTGTTTTCTATCTTTGTTGTCAAAATGATATTCAACATCTTTTTTGAGTTTTTTGTATAATGGTTTTTAGTTCAATCTAAATTAATCTTTCTGTCATTCTCATTCTTCTATAGAACTAGTAAATGAGAACACATGTTTTCAAGTATACTTACCTTACATTACTAACTTAATCTTCCTTCTTCATTTATTATATATTTAAACAAAGATTTAAAATGAGAATATGCTAACAAAAGATAAAATGGAATTATAGATGGATATTTACATACTTGTGGACACAAATATGTATCAAAGGTGAACCGAGGAAATTTATTACCAATAACTAATCCAATACATGAATTAGAAAGGAGGTTGTACCCAAAGCAACTCAAATGTACAAATATAATGCAGTAATTTATCGCATAGCTAAAGAATGTATTACTAAGCAAAAGGTATTCTACTAAAAATAATCTCTCTAGTTTCGCTAGCAAATCCATTCTATGCTGACTTCTTAGAAGATATGATAGTTAACATAATAAGTTCACAGAAAATCGTAAAAGGAATCTCTGATTGATTTGAATTTGCATTGTTATATATATTAGAAATTTATAAAAACATAATGGGCAGCATGTGAACAAATAAAAGCTTTAAGTATTCCATTAGCTAAACTATTCTGTCACTTAAAATTAATTTGATCATCAAGAGGCATAATAGTTTACGGATAGAACAAAAGGTCATTAATTGAGAGACGCACCCATAAAAGATAAGTGCGGAAAATGAAAAAATGATAGAGAATGTTACCCTATATGTGTTGTTACAAGCTAGAGAAGGTACTTAAAACTTTGTGGAACACTCTAGAAAGATGCAATGAATCACTTGCTGGTTGCTTTGAAGGAAAATTATAGATTAATCCTTACAAGATTCATTTCATATGCTGTGGACTCCGATGACAGCACCATATCATTACAAAAATATAAGGTAAAATAAAAAAAAATCAAAAAGATTCGCAGGCACAAGTTGTGTCATTAATACATGAGCATTTATACAAATGTTCGTCGGAGAAGGAAAAGATTTTTATCTCCTTCATCCATTACGAGGACTCAATCTTATATCCATTGAAGATCAAACAAGCAAAATAGTGAAGCGATAAAAAAATTTAGAATTCAAGTAACAAAGAAATAGTTAGAATTCAATTGTTCTTATTTATATGAAAAAATTCCACCATAAAATTACCCTCCAAGCACAGGTCATTATCATCCAAACCTTTCTGGGCAATGTGAGAAACTAACATCATAAGTATGTTTTTAAGAAATCAGCAGGAAAATAAGATAGATACTAACCTATTCAAAGGCTTCCGAGTAGTAGTTCCCTCTTTCTCGTCTGCTGAATATGCCAAGGTAATGGCTGATGAGATTGACGACACTTTCTTCTCCTACTTTGGAAGTTCAGCTGTAACAACCCCAAACTAATAACTTTCTTGTAAACACAAACAAAAAGTCAATCAATTGACAAGAAGACTGGTTTTAGTTCAATCTTAAGAATGAAAAAAAAAAGGAATACCCACTGCTTAATCTTAAGCTTGAGGAAATCGATAATTACGCTTGACAAAACCGATATTGGATAAATCTTCAGCTCAAATCTTCAGTTCTTCAGCTTCCGCTTTTCATTTGTTTAGCTTTAGCTCTTCATCTTCAGCTCACTTAGTCTTTCTTCAATTATTCAGCTTCATCTCGGTTCCTCGATCTTCAGTATCAAAGAAATCTCTAGCTCAATTCTTCACCTTTAGCTCAGTTCATTGATCTTCGGGTTCGTGATATCAATTCTTCATCTTTAGCTCTTCGTCTTCAGTTCGTCGATAATTTCAGAGGAAGCTCGAGAAAGATAGGATCCTTTATAAAAATAGGATCCTTTAAAAGTGTGGCCTATATAAATAATTGTTTCCATTTATTTGATACTATAACAGCGCTTAAAAGTGTAACTATAGTATTAAAGAGTATACTTTAGAAGTGTTGTCAATATTATCATTGCAAAAAGTTAAACTTCTAGCGTAGCAAAAAATATTTTAGGCAATACTTTAAAAGCGTTGTCAAGATTTAACCCTTCAAATTTCCTCTGGTTGTAGTGTATTATAATTAATAGAATCCACCTTATTCATTTGCTTCCAAACCTTATGTCCTTCAAGATTTTAAGAAGGAAGTCCTAGTTAATAAAATGAAAAATCCTTCTAATGTCTAATTCACAGATGTCCTCAATAACATGTCGGTTCATATTGGCACTAAAAATACTTGAATTAGAGACATTACTTTTAAGTGCATAAAGCTAACGAGAATGTTTTTCAGCCATCTTAATATGAGCATCACTAGTTCTAGTTCACCTATATGAAATAATAACATGTCATTTGCAAAATACAAATGATTTAAACTGAGGTTCGTATATAGATTCAGTGAACTTTGGCCATGAACGACATGAAATAGTTTAGTAATCTTGATTCAACATGCAATGTTTTTATAAAGACATGAAAAAACTTTGTATTAGAATATCCACAAGAGATCCAAGTGGCTTTTGAGAAATTTTTGTATTATATGCTATAATTGCTGAATTATATTTCATCTTTTGACACATTTATATTATTATTTTAGGTCATAGAGTATGAGGTTAAGAAATTCTGGGATTGGTCTATTTAATGATACTAATTATTTCGTTCAAATAATATCAGTTTAGTTTTAAAGTTATGCTACTATAGTTTTGATTAATATTTCTTTTTGTTCAGATTTGATGAAATATATTTTTTTATGAATTATAAATATACTTTTGTGTATTTGTCATACCTTGTTGGCTCTAATAGTATCTCTTTTGATTACAATAGTATTGAATTTACTTGTTATAAACTTCAAAGTTAAATTGCGAATTTGATAATTTTATGACAAGATGTAGTCATTATTAATGGTGGCTTACAAAAAGGATATTGTATGACCTGGGGGAAATTACGATGTATTCAAAACGATATTATAGCCTTTATAATTGTCATCAAACTTTTGTTGTTAAAGATATGAACTTATAGCGGCAATATTATTGAATTTACCAGTTATAAAAATAGACACTACTTGAGCATGATTAATCATTTCAAATTTGATTTAACAACTATTTCAATTACCTCTAAAACTTATGAATTTTAGTGGCAATTTGGTTGGATATATTGTCTATAAAAATGGATAGTACACAAGCATAATTAACTATTTGGATAGGATTTACCAACCATCTAAATTGTCGCAACCAATAGCCGCTAGAACAATCGTGTTTAGTTGCAATTGAGTTGGTTTTACCGGATATAAAAATGGATACTACATGAGCATAACCAACCTCTTTGAATTGGATTTGGCAGGCTTTTGAATTTCCGGAATCAATTGCGGCTAAATCGTATAAGTTTTAGTGCCAAAAGATCTTTGCTTTACGAGTGCTTGTCCTAATGGACGCAATAGCCTTTGTCGACCCCTAATACAACAACCAATGTGAATTGTCTTGTAATAGTGATATGAGCAATAGTTATTGCCGCTAAAGCCAATTTTAATGGTAGCTAAATCCACTTTTTGTTGTAGTGTCATGTCTCATAGTATGCCAGTCTCACAAACTCATGATATGATCTAAATGGATAGAAAAATAATGTTATGTAATGCATATTCTTATATCAAAACTATCGAATGAACTGTGCTAATGATCTTTCTCCCTAAAGATCTTTCAATTATCCTTTCTAGTTTTGAGAGTGGTGTTGTCCGTAGTAGTTGTGTGTCTATAGAGAACAGGATTTCTATTTCTGATTGTAATAACTAGGGTGTGTTTATTCCGTCTAAATTTATAAATGTGGAGGAAAAAAGGAGATAAGTTTTTATGATTGACAATAATCTAGTTCCTGGAAATAATGCATGAAAGTTTTGTCGCTAAAAGGGACGAGAGAATGAGCAATTGTTATAAGGATTGGTTTGTAGGAGTACATAGAGTGGTTATAATATCAGGCTTGAATTTATTATTGGTAGCATGTGGATGAATGCATGATTCCTTAGTTGGTTCTTGACTAAGACTTGAAGTTTTGTTGAATGTAGTGGTAAGGAGCAATATTGATGAGATTACCTTTAGTGGCAAAAAAACTGAATCTTATGGTTTATATTAGTATAAGCATCACATGTTTAACATATTATTATTTAGAGATTAGGCTTGAGTATACTATGAGAGGGTAGTAAAACTTAGACCTTGGTAAGAGTAGTCATAAATCCTTCTAGGAGTTATGAGTTGCAACTTATGAGGTGTGATATCCATAATGAAGGGCATGGTTTAGAGGTGTTGGTAGGAATGAAAGCTAGTAGTTGTATTTCTTAAGGTTTAGTAGTGTTATTTTGACTTCATGCACAGATCCCTTTGATTTTTTGTAAGATAACATCAAATAGACTGTAACTATGTTCAAAAAAAATATTGGTCTTGACTTATGTGCTATAGATAGTTCCAAACCCGTCGCATAAATATGTTTCGCCCATGTTAGTAGAAAAGTTCATAAGTCAAAAAGATAGTATAAGTAACTCCTTCAACTCCATTTTCAAGTTAACCACCATTCGAAGACGATTGATCCCAAGGGAGAGATATTGTCACACCCCAAAAATTTATATTAATATTTGAACCATTCTTCATTTGTGGATAAGACCGTACTAGGTGATTCTTAAATTTCTCATACATGTAAAGGTAAATTCTTTAGTGTGTAAATTATATTTATATTAATTAAGGTCACTACAATGCCCTAGCACAAACTTGAGTTGAAAGTGTACTTACCTATTTAAATTTTATGTAAGATTCTGATTTTGTCAACTTCAAACTATTATATCTCTTAGAATATAAAGCGTTACGTGGACCATAACCTATCAAATTAAAGATAGCTGAATCTTCTTTCCAATGCAACAAATTTCCGAACAATTCAAGTTTTGAGTACAATGTTATAACCATGTTAGTAACTTGACATAGTGTAGTGATGAATTAGCCTATAAGAAAACATATAAAGGGGTAATTTTTTTAATTATATCTCTAAGAAAACCCTAAACAAATGTTTTGGCTAATTACAAACCCAAAAACAATTATATTTTCATCTCTTAATCCATCAGTCGCTTCTCTCGCAAACCCGTAGGAAAAATCCTAAAGAAAAATAAAAGTAGAAGACTCCATTGAAGATTCATTCAATATTTTTCAAGATTCTTCTTCAAGGTAAGTTTTCCCCCTAAATTCAATTCTTTCCAACTCAAGTACCTCCATAAAATTATGAATTACTGATGAAATCATAATTCTTGTCCATAGTGTTTCAAGAAACTTATTCAAGAAATATGAAGAAAGGTCTTCTTGATTTTTCTTCTTAAAGCTAGGGTCTTAAGGCTTCTAATCAAGTTCTTCTTTAAGATTCTTTGAGATTATTGAAGAACCTTGTTCTTGCAGATATGTAAGGCTATCATAATTTTGGACTAGTTAGTTTTCACGCCATACATCTACTTTCAAATCAATAGGACACTAATCTAGGATTCGATCCATAGAATTGAGTATTCTTAAGATTAGTTGATTTTGAGTTCTTTAGTTCCTGATACTTTTCGTATCTATATTTCAGCAGGAACCCTATTTTGAGCTATAAATGTTGAGAATCTTTTAAAGAAAATATTTTATTTTAGATTGATTTTTTAAGAAAGTAAAGAGGATTTTGAGAAAGAGTTCTAAAATATGATTAGTATGATGATGTAGTAAGCCATAAATATTTAAGCACTATTGTATCAAGATATACCATTAAAATTTATGCACTATGACTTTTGGGGTCATCAATGATCATATTAAAATATAATTTTGATATGTTTTTGAGAAAGAATTTTCAAGGATGAGTTTGGTTAGATATAAGGGTACTAAGTATTCTCAACGGTATCAATATGTACATTGATAAAAGAGAAATATTTACTTCTAAATGATTTATGAGTTAAAAAGATATTCCAAGAGTAGATACCTCATTTAAGAGGGTAGTTTGAGAAATTATCTCAATCTAGAGGAAGAGTTATGCTTTTAAACATATTAGCATGAGGTAATATTATTTATGTTATTATTGAGCACCAATATGGGATGAGTTCATACAACTCACATTCCTCATAAATCATCTATGCCGACATAGATACATGATTATACTTATAGATGAATCCTAAGTTCCTTCGGGCAGAGCTTAGGATAGTTCTGGCAGCATGGGCTAGATGTTGTACCATGATGTATCTCATAGTGATAGTTGTCGGATAGAGAATATCCCCTAATAGAGTTAAAAGTGTATTTTTATGTATCACATATTAGGAAGAGTTGATAGATGATAAAGTATTTTGTAATTAACTTTTTTATTTTTTTAAATTCAGCTTGAGTACATTGTTATCTATCCTAGCCTTTTCATTAATTTATTAATTATTTAGTCATATTACATACTCATACATTCATTGTATTGATGTCATCCATCCTGCATATTTTGATGATGTTGATTCTTGTTCTTAGATCCTCAACAAGAGTTTGTTGAGATCACTTTGTCTGCTTGACAACTTTTTGAGTTAGACCTCCTTGCTTTCAGAGTACTCAAGTTTTATGAGATGTTAGTAGTAGTTCTTTGGTGGAGTCATGGTCCTTTTCCCGACACTCATCTTTGTATAGTAGAGGCTTGATAGAGAGACAATTTTGGAATACTCGATATATTTAGAAAAGTGTTGACATTTAGTAAGAGGTTTGAAACGTTTCATTCATTTTGTTACTTTTGTATGTTCAAGTTATCCTTCCTCTTGTAGTCTGCCATGATGAGGTTCACTTGGGGACCAGTAATGATTCTTGAGTGTCAACCACGTCCAGGGTGTAGCTCGGGTTGTGGCAGTTATGAAGACATCAACAGAATCTAGTGAAAATTTCAAAGTAAGTGCTTATCGAAGATGAACTTTTAGTGTTTCAATGAGAAACACAATCCAAGATATATGTGGTGTTGAAAACATGTAAATTATCTAAGTGATGAAGAAGAAGATGCTTCTAAGCTATTTAAGGGGGTTTGATATCCCTCTCTAATTATGGAGTCTGAGGTGCAACATTTATCCCCTGAAGACAGCTTGCAGAACACATATGATGAAGTTGAGAATGCAAAAGGAAGTGTTGATCTTCCTTAAGATATCGAGATTTCAACAATGGCCGAGTCGAGAACATCTGAATATGCAGATCCATATTTTAAGAGAATTTGACAAGACAATGACGAGTCCTATTTTAAGGCTAGGAAAGTATGGGTTTTCTATAATATCCTTGATGCCATGCCTAGATTCTATGCAGTTATTAAGAAGATTTTTTCTCCTAAATTTAAATTGCTCATGACATGGATTGAGCAAGAGCCAAAAAATAAAGATTGACCAAATGGCTATGTGAGGGTTTTCTAGCTTCTTGTGCTAGGTTAAAACTAGGAAACTCATAATACATTGAAGATCATTCTATGTTATCACATTTGGTATGTGAGATAAATGGAAACATCTATGATGAAATAAAGATATTTCTAATGGAAGGAGAGACTTTGCTCTCTTTTAATATTGGGATATGAACTGCTGTCCACATCTTTGGGGCGATGAAAATTTCTACTATGAGTTCATTGAGAACTTGTAAAACTATGTTGTTGCAATTGATGTGCATGTTGCATACTTGGATAGAGAAAAAGGCTTTAATTGTCTTTTGCATCAAGTAGGAGATCAATTTTAGTTCTTGAGAAGGATATGTTTAGGATTTTTCATAGAATTCCTTTTATGAAGATTGTGGGGATGGAAAGGAATGATGTTCCTGAAGAGTCCTTAAAACAAGACCTTGCCTCATTTCTTTTTTCTAATTTATGAATTTTAACATCAAAGCATATCCTTTGCAGGAACTCGAAATGGATATATTGCTCGATAGAAAAGACAAGCAAAGCATTTTTCTTTATCCAAGCATGCCACATGACCATCAATAACATCAATATGGTGTGAAAGTACCTCAACAAACTCATAGTTGAACTTTTTATCACTCATTATATTAGGACACCAATATGTATCCGAATCTTTAAAGTGGGCCTGAGTTTCTACTTCCAATAGAAATATCTATATTACATTGTAGTTGTTTGCAGTCATTGCACATACAAAATGTGAGAGCATAGGATGATCTTCAAGGTCTTCCGAGTTCCCTAGTCTACACCAAGCACAAGAAGCTGGAAAGCCCTCACGTAGTCATTTGGTTTCATCTTCATTTAACGGCTCTAGATCTAACCATGTTATGTGCAATTTAAGTGTTGGAGATAAACTCTACCTGATTATTGCATAGAATCTAGGCATGTAGGGTATGATAGCCAACAAATACTTGTCCTACCTTAAAGTAGTACGCATCCTTTTCCTTGTCAAAAACCGCTAAAATATAGATTTGCATATTCAAATGTTTTTTGCTCAGCCATAGTTGTTAATGAAAAACCTACACTATAGCAGAAGGCCCTACATCGGAAAGGAGATCAATACTTCATTTTTCAGTCTAAACTTCATGCACTATGTTTTGGAACATCTCTTTAGAGTACAAATGTTGTACATCGGACTCCTTAATAGGAGAGAGATATCCAAACTCCTTAAATCATTAATAAATATCTTCTTCTTCATAACATAAATAATTGAAACGTTGTCTACGATATTGATTTTACTATTTCTCTCAATGTCTTAATGAGAAGGACCCATGACGATTAGTAGTTTCTCTCAATTATATAAACAATCTATTTGGTTTAATTTGATGAGTTGGAGTACTAAGGATAAAATTTAAACTTTAATTGAATCTATTTGATGAATATGCGTCATAAGGATTATTTTCAAATTTCAGTTCTTGCAATATTTTCTGATGTATTTATTAGCTGAGCTAATAGAGTAAAATCAGAATTTATTTAATTTAATTTAACCGATAGGGGTAAGTGAGAGTTGATTTTGAATTTTTGTTTTATTGATATTTTTCTCATATATATTTAATCCGATTAGTAGGAGTTTGATACATCCCTACTTTGTTCATACATGGTGAAACATCGTGGTAACTCAAAAACCAATATATTTCATTCAATTAAGATAAAAATTTTAAAAAGAATTTTAAGAATAAAACAGTCGCCTCCGAATTTTGGTACGTAACTAGGAAATCATCTAATTAATTACAATAGTAAATATCTACAAAACAAATATAGTCTAGGTAATTGTTCAAGTATATTAAAAGAGAAGGTGATTGGCGTCCTTCGAAATTCAAAACTCAGGGTCAGCTGCTGAATTCTTTTTTCTTTTCAAAATTGAGAAGGAGATAATAAATAAAAGTATTGATAATTTCAAAATAAAATCAATCTTATTTACATGGGAGGACTTGGAAATTTACAGTAATATTTTCATCGACTAATTTTAACTTGTAATGTAAGAAAAAATATAAAAGCACACATGTTAAAATGTGAAAAATTCATGGTGGCAACCATATCTAAAAGACAAAATGATAATCTATATGTTAAATATAAAATAAAATAACAACAATGTGACAACATATCAACAATGATATTCTGAGTTTGAAAAAAATCAAAATAAATTAATCAAATATGAAATGAATCAACCAATAATAAAAGAAATTTAAACAAAGATATAAAGGAAAAATTAGCCAATTAGTAAAAAAATGTGAACAAAACAACTTCAAAAACTTACTGTTAAAGAATTAATTAATAGAGAAAACAAAAATAACAATAATTTAGTGTGCAGTAAATTACCAGCAACAATAACTTCATAACTAATGAAAAATTAGTACAATGAAATCAATTCAAACCCAAAAACTATAATAAGTGAAAATAAATTTATGTAGAATAATAAACAATAAAGAATCTGAAAAATAACCCAGATAGATATAAAAATACAAAATTAAAAGAATTACCGAAGTGTTGCTTTTTCGAGCAAATCTAAAAGTGAAAGACTTGTCTGAGTTGGGAATTTATTCTTTTGGATCTGGCGCATGCTCCAATAGTCGTATTTCTGTTGACCATTAATGTCTTCGTTATGCAAACTCAAAGCTCGCTGCTTGCCAGAGTTAAAGGCTCACTGTTCACGGGGAAAAAAGATAAAAATGGTAGGAGGGGGTTGTTTGGTGAATTAAAATGGATGAAAGTTTGGGGTTGTTTGGGTGGTTGATTAGCTGAGCAGTGGGTTGAGTTATGGTTGTTTGGCGATGGAAAAGATGGGTTGTTTTGTTTTTTATTGGTTGTTTCAATGGCTCGAGGGAGGTGATTTTTGCTAGTTGTAAGCGGAAAAAAATAGGGGTTTGGGTGGAGTTTGTTCTCTTAGAAAAGGTAGAAAAATATCTTAGGCTTTTTTCTGTTCTTGAAAACCCACTTTATTTTTTGACCTAATACAAACTTAAATGGGAAATAGATATACAATGGGCTCATTTGTGGGATCGAGACTGTGGGCCAAAATTGTTGATAAGTAAAATATTTATGCAGATAATTATTATCCTTATTTTAAAAAGGTATTTCTAGACTGTGCTAAAAAGACCGAAATGTATTATCATCCTATCATATCGTATATTATCATAAATGGGACACTCGGAAAATGAAAAGTTAGATCATCAGTTTCCCCTAGACTAATACTCTCTCTCTCTCTCTCTCTCTCTCTCTCTATATATATATATATATATATATATATATATATATATATATATATATATATATATATATATATATATATATATATATATATATATATATATATATATATATATATATATATATATATATATATATATATATATATCACTACCAAATAAAAATTAATTACCTTGAATTTTTTTTGCAGCATTTCTACATACACGTATGGTAAGGTTTGTTTTTTTTCCATCTTCTATTGTTTGTCTGAAAGATTTTTCTCATTTATAGATTTTATTTTTCAAATTAGATTGTTTCAATTCTAATTCTTTCTTTTTGATTGTTTCTCTTTCTGAAATTTGTTGCCACTATTTTTTATAGAAATGTTAAATAATTATACATATTGCCTTGCAATATATACTGAAATATGCTGAAGAAGTACGTTATTATGTAAAAGCTAATAATACTGTTAACAGCCTCTTCAAATTCCTTATAAAAATTTCACAAGCTGTTGTCATATTTAAAGTTAAGCTAAAGAATGTTCATGCTTTCATTTGATTTACCGCCTCTTCAAAACATAAAGATACAGTCACAATGTTTTTGATTGTCTTATTTAATGTTATATTAAGAAAAAATAATATCATTTAAAACATTTTGAAAAATTTACACGGTCAGAACTTATAGCATTAAAACTGTTTTGGCTCACCATTTTGTTAGGTTGTGAAGCCTGATTAATGTTTGATGTACTTTCATATATTAATGTTCACGCTGTTCATTCTCCATTTTTTCTCTGTAACTGGTTATACTCTGAATTATTAATATATACCCCATCGCCATGGAAGTATACCCACGGGATGTTACCACGAACTATTGATTTCTCTCTTTCTCTCTCTAGATCTCTCATCTCTCTCTCGACAGTTCTTGTGTTCTTCGTTCATCAAGTGTGTGTGTGTGTGGATTCGATCCTAACAACTGATATCAGAGCTAAGGAGATTTAACACGATCACTGAAGATGGATAGTTCGAAGCTTGGAATCGAGAAGTTTGATGGATCTTATATCAGTTTCTGGAAGATGCAGATCGAAGAATATCTCTACGAGAAAGATCTTCACGAATCGTTGATCGGGTTGGAGCCAGAATCCCTGATGGAGGAGCAGTGGAAACTCAAGGATCGCCACAATCTAGGGTTGATCCGGTTGACTTTGTCAAGAAATGTGGAGTTCAACATCGTGAAGGAGAAGATTACGTTTGATATGTTGAAGGCACTATCAAACATGTATGAAAAACCATCGGTGATGAACAAGGTATATTTGGTGCGTAGATTGTTAAATTTACAGATGTTTGAGAATGGATCTGTTGCTGATCATATAAATTAGTTCAATATGATTGTGAGTCAACTTAGTTCTGTGGATATTAATTTCGAAGATGAAATAATGGAATTGATTTTGATGTCAAATCTACCCGAGTCTTGGGATACTGTTGTTGCTGCGATTAGCAGTTCCCATGGATCTGAGAAACTGAAGTTTGATGAATTTCGTGATGTTGTTCTTAGCAAAAGTATTCGCAAATGAGAAGTGGTAGATTCATTGGGCAGTGCCCTCGAGTCGATCAAAATCAACGAATCGAGGAAAATCTCCGAACAGCTCAAACGTGACTTGTTGGAACTATGGAGAAAAAGGGTACTTTCGAATGAGCTGTACAAAGACAAAGAAGAAACAGAAACAGAAATTTGGAGATGACAATGATACTGTAAATTCAACAGAGGACATTGGGGATGCTCTAATCCTTAGTGTGGACAGCCCAATTGAATCATGAACTTTGGATTCTTGTGAATCTTTCTATTCGTCTCCAAGCAAGGAGTTGTTCCAAAATTTTCAATCTGGAAATTTTGGAAAGGTGTATCTTGCTGGCAATAAAGCCATAGAGATTGAAGGAAAGGGAGATGTTTGCATAAAGACCCCCTCGGGAAACCAGTGAACATTGGAGGATGTCAGATATATTCCTGGGCTCAAGAAAATCTGATCTCTATTTGTCAATGTCATAGCACGGGATATGCAGCAGAGTTTGGGAAACGTTCGTGGAAGATTGTGAAAGGTGATATAGTAGTAGCTCGTGACACCAAAAATGGAACCTTGTACTCCACTGCATGGTTTATTAAAATGGACGTTGTTGTTGAAGGTGCTTCCGATTCATGTCTGTGGCACAAACGACTTGGACACATGTGCTAAAGGAATAATGATTCTTGTTTCAATAGCAGAATTAGAGGGAATGAAGTTTGTTTATATGGGTCTTAGTGAGAGATGTGTTATGGGCAAACAGAAAAGAGTAAGTACACAACGACTCCTAGAGAGCCAAAGAAAGTGCGGTTGGAAATGGTCCATACAGATGTATGGGGACCATCTCCTATATCATCACTTGGAGGATCAAGATTCTATGTTACCTTCATTAATGATTCCACCAGGAAGGTATAGGTTTATTTCTTAAAGCATAAGTCAGATATGTTTGGAACTTTCAAGAAGTGGAAAGCTAAAGTTGGGAATCAGACCGGTTTGAAAATCAAATGTCTAAGGTCTGATAATGGAGGAGAGTATGACAAATAAGAGTTCAAGGCATTCTGTGCAGCTGAGGGAATAAGATTGATGAGAACAGTTCCTGTAAGGCAAGGCAGAATGGAATTGCTGAGAGGATGAACAGAACATTGAATGAGTGTGCAAGGAGTATGAGAATACACTATAGGCTACCCAAAACATTTCTGGCGAATGCTGTGAGCACAACTGCATACTTGATCAACAAGGGACCATCAGTTCCTTTAGGGTTCAAGATTCCAGAGGAGGTGTGGACAGGATAATAAATCAAATACTCACACTTGAGGACTTTGGGTTGCACTTCTTATGTTCATGTTTTTCCAAAAAAGAGAGACAAGCTTGATGCCAAGGCTTTGAAGAGTTACTTCATAGGCTATGGTTCTTATTTGTTTGGTTACAGGTTTTGGGATGACAAGAACAGAAAGATACTAAGACATTGTGACGTGATATTTGATAAATCTGTCATGTACAAGGACAGAAAGCAGAAGCTTCTAGAGATTACAAAGCAAGTGGGAGTTGAGGTTGAGTTGGAGAAGAGTAACCCAGAGATGTTGAAGCAGATACTCAACCAACTCTTACTGAAGAATCAGAAGTGGAGCAAGTTACACCTGAGAAGGTGTTAAGGAGATCATCCAGAACCATCAGGGCACCATATAGGTATTTATGTTCATTACACTATCTCTTGTTGACTGATGAGGGGAAACTAGAGTCTTTTGATGAGGCCCTACAGGTGGAGGATTCGATCAAGTGGGAGCAAGCCATGGATGATGAGATGAGGTCACTTGAGAAGAACAACACATGGGTGTTGACTAATTCATCTACATGGATGTTTCTCTTGTTGTGAAGTTAACCTCTATTCAAATTATGTTGAGTATTGTTGCATCGGAGAATTTGCATCTAGTGCAAATGGATGTAAAAACAACATTTTTACATGGAGATCTGGACAAAGAGATCTATATGCAGTAACCGGAAGAATTTGTGGTTCCAGGCAACGAATACATGGTGTGAAAGCTCACCAGGAGCTTGTATGGACTAAAGCAAGCACCAAGGAAGTCGTACAACAAGTTTGACTCCTTAATGACCAAGAGTGGATTATGCAAAGCTGAAAAGGATCCATGTTGTTACTTTAAGAAATACACTGATTCATATGTCATTCTACTCTTGTATATGGATGGTATGTTCATTGCAAGATCTAGTATGAGGGAGATTAACAATCTGATGACAAGGTTGTCTGCAGCGTTTGAGATGAATGATTTGGGTTCAGCAAAGCAGATTTTAGGGATGAGGATTCCTCGGGATAGATCTGCTGTACCTTTAAATCTATCTCAGGAGTTGTACATTGAGAAGGTCTTGAGCAGATTCTTGGTTAATGATGCTAAATCTAGGACTACTCCATTGGCAAATCACTTTAAATTGTCAAAGGAGCAGTCACCCAAGACAGCCGAGGAGTGTGAGCATATGACACTTGTTCAATATGCTTCAGCAGTTGGGAGTTTGATGTATGCTATGGTGTTCACTAGTCCTGATATAGCAAATGCAGTGGGAAATATTAGTAGGTACATAGCGAACCCGGGGAAAGAGCATTAGGAAGCTGTGAAGTGGCTCCTGAGATATCTGAGAGGTACATCCAGTACTTCACTTTGTTTTGGAAAAGGCAAGGTGACTCTACAGGGTTTTGTGGATGCTGATCTTGGTGGGGACATGGACTAGAGCAAAAGTACATCCGGGTACATTTACATCATAGGTGGAACAACAGTGAGTTGGATGTCCTGGCTTCATAAGTGTGTTTCTCTTTCATCTACTGAAGCTGAGTATGTGGCAATAGCTGAAGCTGGGAAAGAGATGATATGGCTAGCAGATTATCTGGAAGAATTGGGTAAGAAGCAGAGAGAGAAGATTCTTTACTCAGATAGCTAGAGTGCCATACAGTTGGTGAAAAATCCAGTATATCATTCGAAGACAACGCATCAGAAGGCGGTACCATTTCACTCGCATGGCAGTGGAGGATGGTAATATGTTCCTGCAGAAGATAGAGGGTGCAAAGAACTCAGTAGACATGTTGATGAAATGTGTTGATGTTGGGAAACTGGGGTTATGCATAGCCTCAGTTGGTCTTCTGTAGTTGTTACTACAGATGTGCGGTGCAGTAAAGATGTTGATGATGTAGAGATTTTTTTTGGAATGTATTTTTGGATTACTGAATCAGTTTCCAAGTGGGAGAATTGTTAGGTTGTGGAGCCTGATTAATATTTGATGTACTGTCATATATTAATGTTTAGGCTGTACTGTTCATTCTCCATTTATTCTCTGTAACTGTTCATACTCTAAATCATTAATATATACCCCACCTCTGTGGATGTTTACTCACAGGGTGTTACCACGAACTATTAGTTTCTATCTTTTTCTCTCAAGATCTCTCATCTGTCTCTCGAAAGTTCTTGTGTTCTTCATTAATCAAGTGTGTGTGTGTGTGTGTGTGTGGATTTGATCCTAACACATTTTCCTTATTTAATCAGGCACCATCAATAATAATTTTGTATTAAGTTTTACTTATTAAATATATTATACAGATGGATATGAAGTATATGTGTATCCCTCACCATTGGATCAAACAATGTCAACATGTATGCCTCTTGGTCTTTCATTTAGTTTTGTTACTTAAAAACTTAAATCCTTTCAATAATCGTATTTCTTGTATGATCCCTTTTATCTCTATTCTTATGTAGTGATATTGGTTTTATTTTAGTAATCTATCATGCAAGTTTTCTTATATGCAATTCATTTATTTATTAGGTTGGTCCAAGAGTCTCTCTCTCTCTCTCTCTCTCTCTCTCTCTCAATATATATATATATATATATATATATATATATATATATATATATATATATATATATATATATGTGTGTGTGTGTGTGTGTGTGTGTGTGTGGATTTTTTCTGTCTTTTGTTGAATCTTTTTCATGGCTCGATAGATTTTATATATATATATACACACACTCACACATATATATATATATATATATATATATATATATATATATATATATATATATATATATATATATATATATATATATATATATATATATATATATATATATATATATATATATATATATATATATATATATATATATATATATATGTATGTATGTATGGATAGGCATTTGTATATATCACGAATATATTATAAAGTAGCAATATGTTCTAACTTCAAAATATATTCTTTAAAAATATTTCGAGTTCTTTTTTAAAAAAAAAAACTCACACCAAATGTGAAAATATTTAATATATATAAAATATTTAAAATTTATCATTAACAAAATAAATTTTATATTCTGTAATATGGAAGAAAAATTTTCATTTTCTCCTTACACTAAATTAAAATCTAATAACAGTTAAAAAAAATCTATAACATTAATTAAAAGTCCTATTTACTTATGTAAAACGTCCATTTTACATTGATTCTTTAGTTATAACATTATAAATTCTCTGTTATAATTAGTTATTGATATCATTCACTCTCATTTACATTCATTAGTTATAATATCATATATTCTCATAGTTATTACATTGATTATTTTTATCTTTATCTTTCTTTATATTAAATTTTTATCAATAATTTTTTGTAGTATTATTCCGCTCCTATATATGTGATAACATGGTGTTGTTATTTTTACTTGGACGAATCAGGCTTGGTTCAATAAATTTAAACTTGTATACATATACATGAACTATGTCTTTGTTGGAATATGGTAATCACGTGATCACATACATGATTTCAAAGATAAAATATTTTCTTTAATTTTAATTTTTAATTCCCCCGGAAAAAAAGGAAATATTTCTAAGTTAACTATGGAAAGTCAAAGTATGTACGCAATCAATCATGATGTCATAGCTTATAAAATAAAAAGGGAAAATGCACAAGTACACCCTCTCAACCTATGCCCGAAATCCCAGAGACACACTTATACTATACAAAGGTTCTATTACCCCCCTGAACTTATTTTATAAGTAATTTTCTACCCCTTTTTAGCCTATGTGGCACTAGTTTAAAAAAAAAGTCAACCATCGTTGGGCCCACCAGATAGTGCCACGTAGGCTAAAAGGGGGTAAAAAATTATTAATAAAATATGTTCAGGGGGGTAATAGGACCTTAGTATAGTATACGTGTGTCTCTGAGATTTCAGGCATAGGTTGAAGGGGTACTTGGGCATTATCCCAAATAAAAATAAATAAACAAAATAGTTTTCAAATATAAAATATAGTTGTTCTCCGCATGTTAATAAGACATCTAAACATATTAATGTGGAATACACGATCAAATCTTCTTAGATAACAAGAAAAATACCCAAAATGTATCGTCTATAAGATAATATTAGTGAGATACGACTAATTTAATGATTAAACCTAATAAAATTAGTCGTATTGAACTAATAAAATTAATTAAATTATCATTGACCATCTTCAAAGGTTTGCATGAATATGAGATATATATGATGATCCAAATTTAACATTCACGAAAGAATTTGCAATATTATTTTGTGCAAAACTTATTATTCAAATCTTCACTCAAATTTTCTGAATTGATAATAATGTGCAACACACAAGTCGAAAAACTAGTTACCTTAAAAGCATGAACTCCTAACATGATTGTAAAATTAATATAATATCTCTAACTTAGGTTTTTTGACTTTTCCCATTAGTTATGACTTCTCTGATAAGTTGTGACTTTTCCAATAAGTTGTGACTTTTTCCAAAAGTTGTGATTTTTCGATGAGTTATGTAACACCCAAGAATCTTTTTTGAAATAAGAGTCGAACCGTTCTTCGTATTGAGTGAGATTATACGGTGAAATTTAAAAATTCTTAAGTGTTAAGGTCACTTGATATAAAACCTTGAGTTCCAATAAGAATTAAATTGAAAATAACAAAATTTAATATTTTCATGTTATGCTTCAGTTATGAGTTTTAGGTCAAATTAAAATGAGCATGACCTTTAGTAAAAGATAAGTTAGGTGCCCTATAAGATATCCAATAAAGGGTATTTGAATTATCTTTCTAACTCAACTGAGTTTGCTATTGAGTTGTTCCATTAAGGATAGTTACCCAAAATATGAGTGGTATTTCAGTCTTTTCCTTATCCAATCGGATTTAACCTTTTTATATAAGGTTTTAGGATTGTAAATGGATTAGAATTAGTTTTTTCATCCGTAAAAGCGATTAGGGTTTTAGAGAGAATATACAAGAAGAGCAAAAAGTTGAAAGTTCAAGCGTCCGTTCAAGAAAATCAAAATTTCGCAAAGAACCTAGTTCGTTGAGGTATGTATGTTTTCATAGTATTTTTGTTCGTTCACCCATAAGCCAATCATGAGTTCCTTTTACGAATCTATCCATAAATAGTGAGTAATTTAATTTCTTGATGAGCTCTTTATAAGTGTTTTGAAGTCCTTATCGATTAAGTTTTGATGTAAGATACTACTTGGATCAAGTTCAAATGACCATATCTCTTAAAATATGAAGACTTACTTGACTAATAACCTATCCAATTGAAGGTTTTAAATCTACTTTTGAATTCCACTAATTATGCTTCAATCAAGCTTATGAGTAAAAAGTTATGAAAATTTTAGTAACCTATATAGTGTTATTACGAATTCAGCCGACGGTAGAACATTAAAAAGTGTTGTCTATGTTATTTTACCTCCAAGAAAACCCTAAACGAATTTCATAACTAATAAAGTCTAAAAGTAATTAAATTTTTATCTTTTAGTTCATCATACTCTTCTATCTCAAACCCTAACAAAAAATCGAAGTAGAGGACTCTATTCCATATTTTTTCAATCTTCTTTCAAGATTCTTCTTCAATGTAACTATTTCTTCAAGAGTTCCATTTTTTTCAACTCAAAATCCAACACAAAATTCTGAATCACTAATGAATATCGTAATTCTTTGCCATGGAGATCTCAAGAAATTAATTTAAGAATCTCAATATTGGTTTTCTTTATTGTTTACATTCAAGCTAGGGTTTCAGGGTTTTTAATAAAGTTCTTTTTTAAGATTATTCAAGAACCTTGTTTTTCAAGGTATGTAAGTCTATCATAATGTTGGACATGTCGTCCTCACGCCCTATATATACTTTTCTATTATTAGGAGAGTAATCTTGAATACTTTTCCAAGATTTGAGTATTCTTTATATAAGTTTATTTTGAATTCTTAAGTTCATGCTTCTTTTAAAAATTCCATTAATAATTATAAAATTTTTATATTGTTATTGTGATTCTTCATATCAGAAATCATAACTCTTGAATTTATAATTTATATTCAAGAGAGAGTAAAGAGTAGAGTTCAAGAAAGTTTTTGAGTTCAATTGTCATTCCTCTGTGATCATTATCCATTTGAGCTAAGTTTTGAGAAAGTAAATATGAGAATGAAAAGATTTGTATTCATAAGTTCCATATTGTTATTCGGACCATCGAGTCAATTCCTTCATGCCCATAAATTCCACATGAATTCCATAAGTTATGTATATTTGAGAGAAGTAATATCTTCAAGTTTTAAGTCATGAGTATTCAGTTCCTAATATTATTGAGATTATTTTCCTACTTCTAGGACTACTAATTGTTATCCATGATGCCCTTTAGTTTAGTTGTCTATGCGCATAATTCTGGATGAACCGTATGAGTCGAGTAGTCTAGTATCTTTAAGTTTTGTGTTCTGAGTATTGAGGTTTTTTATTTCTATTAAGATCTGTAAGTTGAGTCGTTCATGTTATTAATCTTACATGAAACCTATGATTTATGCTATAAATTTTTAATTTTTTTAATGCCAACACTTTGTTCTTCAACTGAGTTTTGAGAAAGTAAAGATGAGTAGTTTTTAGAAAAGAGTTTTCTAAAACGCGATTAATATGACAACCAATTATCTCATCAATGTATGAGTTGTATGGTATATATATCATCAATGTTTATGCAGTATCAATTCCCAAGTCATCAATGATCATATTACAATATGATTTATATGTGTCTTTGAAAGAGCATAGTTAAGTTCATTTTCTTTAAAATGATATATCGAAACTATGTATTTCCTTGAGTAAATATTTTCTCATTTAAGATGAGTGGGAACTGATATTTTCCAAAAGAGTTTTGAGTAGTTTGAGTACCATCTGTTTTAAGGGATAGATTTTTGAGTAAATGTTTCAGACCATAGAAAAAATTATGTTTTAAACATATGAGCCACTATATTTTTGGAGTAGTTAGGGAGAGTTCAGATAAATCGTATCCCCCAAAAACCATGTAGTCATCATGGGTAGAAAGGATAATACTCTTTAGATGAATCCTTAGTGATTTTTAGCATGGACTAGTGGATCCACTATGATAGCAAAGTATGAGACAATTCTAGCAGCGTGGGTAAGACATTGTATCATCACTTAGACTAAAAGTGGTGGTTGTCATTTAGAGAAAATACCACAGAGTTATATTGTAGTTTTATATAAGCATTGAGTATTATTTAACTTTTGAATAGATTTAGTTGCTATCTACAGTTTTACAAGTTTCGATATATTGCATGCGTATTGTTGCTTTATATAAAATTGAGTATCTTGAGTTAAGTATCCAAAGTTGAGTACCAGAGGTCAAGTATAATATCTTTGAAGGTGAGTCTAATCCTTTATTTTAGTATTTAATCTTTGCGTTGAGTTACAAATCTTTGAGTTGATATCTTATTCTTGAGTTGAGTGGAGTTGAGTGACCGGAGAAGAGGTAAGTAAGTATCGTTTTTACCAGTTTTAAGCTTATGTTTATGCTTTAGAATTCTTCCTACATTATTGTACATTCAACGTATTGAGACATTTGGCATACATCGTTTCGTGATGTAGATACATGTATTTAGGGTCATCACCAGGACTTTCGTTTACACCACATGGAGTTTAAAATATCTATGGTGAGCCTCCTTGCTTTTGGAAATTTCCACTTTTAAATTTAGTTATATCAGTTGTTAAGAGGTTTTAGGTGTTGTCCCGACTTCCATCTTTGTCATTCGAGTCTTCCTAGGTCGACAATAGTGTTTTAAAAGTATGTTAATTAATTTTGTTAATTGTTTTATTGAATTAAGTTGCCTATTTATGGCGAGTTGAATATATCACTTTTATTGCGTGTTTTTTCTTTCAATTAATGTTTTGCAATGTCTTCATCGAATTTTATTTTAGTTTTTATGTTTTTGCAGACTTAAGTTAGTCTTCAACTTGTAGTCAACAAAGATGAGGGTTAACTTTGGGAACAATAATGGTTGTTGAGTTCCGACAACGTCCAGGGTGTAGGCTTGGATCGTAACAAACTTGATATAAGAGCACAGAGTTCAACTGCCTTTGGGTGTCTTTGAAACTGTGTCAGTAGAATCTTGTTAATGATTGTGAGGGCCCAACTTTTATAAATGAGCGACTACAAACATTTAATAAAAGTTTCTTTTCCTTAATACACTTAATCATATAAATGAGCTATGTAATTGAGTTTTATTCCTATTCATGCATTTCTCATAGAAAAAAAGACATAAAGTGACACCTGAAGTTGTCCCAAAATATCAAAAGGACACCTAAACTATGCAAATGTCCTATTACCCCCCTAAACAATCCTGAACTGATATTAATTACATCATTTTTTGTCCGTAGGGCATGGAGAGTGTATGCACTCTCTTAAATAGCGTGAACAAATTAAAAAAAAATGAATATAATTTTGTTTTTACAAGAATTTACTATAAAATATATATTTTATTTTTCTTATTATTTTAACTTTTTCTCCTTATTATTTTTTTCTTTTTCTTTCTTTCTTCTTCTTCAAAAATTCATGACAATCTTCATTAACTTATCACTTTCAATGTCACTTTTTAAGACAACTCCATCTCTCTTTTATTCTATTATTAGTATAACTCTCTTAAATTTTAAAATTATATCTAGATATTTCAATACATTTCAAACAATGTGATAAACCCATTAGATTTCTAGATAATTAGTAGACATTATTTAGTTTTTTATCCAATTTCTAATTAAACTTTTTCAATTTTCGGAGAATTCTTATGCTTTCAAAATTATCATTTGTAGTTTTGAATTTATATGGAAAATGATGATGCCTTCAAAATTTTGATCTTTCTTAGAAAAATAATTAGTTTGTTATCAATAACTCAACAAAATCTAGAAAATAGTATAATTTTAGAAATTAAGAAATCTGACCAAATAAGAAGAAGAAAAGAGAAAGTAAATGGAGGGGCTCAACTTGATATGGGTGTGGGCTTAGGTGAGGATGTGAGGTGAATAAGAAGAAATATAGAAAGAAAATTGTGGAAGCTTGAAAGTTGGGATGGAAGATGAATTAAAATTGAAATAAAATTCAATAAAAATAATAAAACTAAAATAAGTCAAAAAGTAAGAGAAAGAAATAAAGAAAAACATAAAATGAAAAAAATATATTTCAGATTGAATTAACGGGTGTCACACAATGATTGGTCTGTGATTACACTTGCTTTTTAAAATATGGAATTGATCCAAAAATGATGTAATAATATATGTTCGGAATAGTGTAGGGGGTAATAGGATATCTTCATAGTTAATGTGTCTTTTTGGAAATTCGAGACAACTTCAGGTGTCACTTTATGTCTTTTCTCCTTTCTCATATTCATTCATTCCACTACCCATCATAATAGAGGTGGTTGAAAATAAAAGTCTGTCCTTTATTGATGAGTTGTATATAGAAAAATCTTGAGGAAGTCATGAGCCTCCATATGGGCTTGAGAGAAGCCCATGAGTAAGTAAAACGTTCAATTTAAGACGAATGCACCCATTATTATATGAATTGTGCGTTTGAGCTCAAATCAAGTTGTACTTTCTTCTCTAAACCTTGTTCCAACCGAGATCTTTATGATAAAGTATGTTTATAGATTGGGTAGTATTTATTCCCGAAAAGGTAGAATAAGTTACGAGATCATAAGCACTAGTAGTCAAAGAGACCAGAATGAGAGAAAATATGCATTAGATTAGTAATCTAAAAAAGGGAGATGGTGTTTTAACGAGCTAGGTTTATTATATTATATTCATTCACCTAGTAACTTATTAATGAAGAGTTTTCCGTTATGTGTACACTAAGAAGTGGTGAGTTGGAAAGATTCCATCATAGGAGCTAGAATATGTGTTTTAGCTAGAAAAGAGTTTGTTATGAAATGTCATTGTGTAGGTAATGACCAAGTGTAAGTATTGAATAGAAGATAAAAAATATTGATAATGATTTATTTGAGAGGGTAATGATGTTTATAACATTATAAAACTGACTAATTAATGAGGTTTGACATAGTAGGTGAGTAATCATGTTGATATTTGGTTTTAGTAATGAACATTAAGCTTGAATTTGATATGAGTGTTATGATCCAAATAATGGAAACAAAAGGGTGATGATGTTAGTTTTGAGATTTCATGTATACTACGAGAGAAATTGAGGAGATAAGCTGCAGTAAATAGCTACAAATGAAAGACCCTAATGTTTAGATAAGGGCGTTAAGTATGGATAAGTCACAAGAGTAACAAGAGAATTGTCACACCCTGAGCATTCACCCTGAATATGGCCGACACTCGAGAACCATTGCTAGCCCATAGCGAACCTTTGTCCAGACTTACATATTCGCCAAAAGACTTAAATACAAGAAATAGTTTAAACAAAAAACTTGTGAAATGAACTCATAAAGTATTATAATAAACACTCAAATGAGCCAAGATTACATTTCAAGTCTAAAAAAACATAAGCCCAAAATAATGTAGTGACAAATGAATTAACTAACTGACACTCTATCTATGAAGTCTCTAAACAACTAAGATGGATGCCAGGAAAGGCCCATGAAATCCTAATGAACTAAAGCTAATATTGAAATCAATGAAAATGGATTATCTTTAATGCAAAGAGGATTTCCAACAGACTCCAAACTGATCACTGGATCAATGATGTGCTTGAATGCCGATCCTAGTTACATGTGTCTGCATCATAATGAAAATTTGAAGAACTTATGTAGCTGAACTCAACTTCACATAACTTAGCTCATTTCAATGTGAAGTAGTTTAAAACAAGTGCAATACAAAGAAAAGTTGTTCAAAACATGATGTCAACTCTATGTGTATGCAAAGATGCATGTTACTGTAGACTGTATGTAACAAAAATAAACTATGTATACAATACTGAGTTTGGAGTTTCTCGAACCAACAAATATCATGTAATAGTTATTGTGCTGATACATTGTTTTGTGTAACTATTCCTGGGCCGTTCTATACCTTATCGGGCATAGAGAACCTTAATAACTAATTGCATCCACTAGTCTATGCTTAAATTCACAAAAGGAATTATCTAAAAAGTATGACCCTTTTCTATCCATGATTGCCACATGATTTATGGGGGTTGTGAGTTGTTTGAACTATCCCCCATATCTTTGCTGAATACTACTCCCAAATATATCATAATATTATCTCTTATGTTTTAAAAAAAGAAATTTCTTTGTGATTTCAGATTAGTGCTCAAAAACTTAGATCAAAAGGCTACCTTGACTTTCCCCTATTACTTCATTTAAAAAGCAATTAGTCTTTTCGAAAACAAGTCTATACGGTCTTGGAAATCTCAGTTTCCTTTCTTATTTAATTGTGACAACATTTTAAATCATTTGGGAATACATAGTCCCCATACACTTTTGGATAAATGAACTAAACTCTACTCTGTAATCCTTAGTCAAATGAACTTTATGTCTTAAAAAAAGCTACAACATTTGTAAAAGACCCTTTAAAAATTTTGATGATTTTTTCTTGAGTTGACTCATTGCTTTGCTTGAATGGCCCTTAAAGGCTCATTTACTTGTATTATGTATTCAAGGATTATTATTTGTGAAATTAAAGGTCTCATGATGTTTAGGAATGATTTTTGATAGGTAAACATGAGAAGAAGTAACAAAATCACCATCTTGAAACAAGTCCACGACGCAGAGATGAGATGCTTGCAAAATAAAATTCTTAGACAGAGGAGTGCACGTCCTGACCGCGAGGCGGGGCTGATTTTTTCACACTTGTCATGCATCTCCAGTAGATGCCACCACATCGGTGTTCGCACCACCGCAAAACATACCAAAAAAAGATAGTGATGGCCTTCTCTATACAAGTACACAAATGAATTTGCAAAGAAGTGCTCTCAATGTCAGCAGAAAGCTGGAGTGTTAATAAGACACACATTACCCCTCACTCAAATTTTAGAGTGTGAACTATTCAATGTATAGGTGCTCAATTTCATGGGCCCGTTTGTTATCTCGTTTGGACATAAATATATTTTTGTGGTTGTAGATTATGTTTCCAAATGGGTGGAGGACATTTCACTCCCGAACAATGAAGGAAATAGTGTTGTCCAATTTTGGAAATGTTATATCTTTGCAAGATTTGGTGCTACTGGAGAAATCATTAGTTATATGGTATGCAACTTCTTCAATAAATGATTTTCAATGGCATTGATTAAAAAGTGGTGAAACACAAGGTAGCAAACCCTTATAACCCCAAACCAGCGGACAAGTCAAGCTGTCAAATAGGGAGATAAAAAATAGCATTTCTAATGAAGTGAACCACAACAGAACTGACTGGTCTAGAAAGATGGACGATGAACTGTGGGCATATCATCTGCTCACAAAATACATATTGGAATGTCCCCTTATGAGGTGGTTTTTGGTAAATCATGTCACCTACCTGTAGAGTTAGAGCATAAAGTACTATGGGCAATTAAAGCTATGAATTTAAACTGGACAAAGACCTCAAAAGAGAGGCTAGAAAAGTTTAATAAAATAGATTAATTAATACTCTAATCATACAAGAGCTCATCCATTTACAAATAGAAGATGAAGAAATGTAAGGATTCAAGAACGGTCAAGAGAGAATTCAATGAAGGAGATTGGGTGCTGTTGTATAAATCTCGACCAATCTTATTTCCATGGAAGCTCAAATCCAAATGGTCCAAGCCTTTCAGAGTGACACGAGTGTTTAATAATGGTGCTATTGAAGTTGGGGTAAAGATGGATCTCCATTTAAGGTGAACGAACAATTTTTGAAATTGGAACTTGGGTATTGTTAGAAGATTTCCTTAGGTTATGAGGTGTACCTAGAAAATGCTTGATATCATTTCCACATCGCACCACAACATTATATAATGAGTTTCTTAGGAAGAAACCAAAGTTCTAAATATTGTGTGTGGGGGTGTTGCAGGAGAAGGAAGGCTCAGTGAAATGCCGAACCTGCGCACCGAAGGGACCTTACAGATGATAATGAGGATCTGAAGCAAAGCGCCAAATGACAGTAACTCGACGCAGCACTGAATGCAGCGAAAATTACTCATCACCCTCGCTTACTTGCTTATATTTTTTTCTCAGTGTCGTTATTTTCATGCATTTGATTCGCTTGTGTCACGCCCTGAGCTAATCCCAAGACGTGGACACGGAACCTAAGACCACACGTGATCCCAAGCTAACCCTGCTGGCATGATCATGAGCATACTAAAGATAATAAACTGTTGCGGAAGGTAAATCATACTTAAAATGAAAAGATGGGGAACACCCATATTTTATAACTGAGATATTTGAAAACAATGAGTTTAATACAAAAGAAATATTAACTCAATACTAAGCTGAATCTAACTATGTCTGACAATAACATCTAAACTAGACTAGACATACTAAGACAAGCTTCAGCTAAATCTAGATAAAGCGGAAACTAAATGACTAAAGACTGAAATGAAAGTCTTGACTGTTTTCCTTGGAGAATGAAGACTCACCACTAAATCTGCTGAACTGTAGATCGGGAGATCAATCTATGCGTGATCTGGATGCTGAGAACCCAAACCTACATCACGAGAAGATATAGCGCACGAATGCTCTAGTTCTTGAAATGTACTGAGCATGTAGGATAGAGTAAAGCTGAAAAAAACATAATTGAACAAGCACAAAACAAGTATAATAATTTGAACGTGATGTGCTAATTTCTGAGCTAACTGGATGAAATGACAAATTTATAACATGCTGAAACTGAATAATGAATATACTGATAACTAGTCAATTCAGAGAGTCTGTCTGGACTATGGGAGCTACTAATAACCGATAATAAAACCACATGAGCTAAATGTGGAGTCCGATGTATACACCCCATCGAGAGGACCCAATATACCTTTGCAAATGTATAAAGGCATGCTGGCGTGATCACTAAATTGATTGCCCACCGAGGGGACTTACAACCTACTTGGCTAGTAGTTTTTGAATTATTGGGTACGCTAAACCCTAGTCCAACTCGGTATTATGCTACTCCCATGAATTTTTTCAATTTACTGATTATGTCTGAGTTTTTGTAAATACTGTATAGCTCGAAACTGAACATGCAAACTGAGAATGTAACATTTAATCTAGTAATTATGCATTTATAACTTAGGCATGCATATCTGAAGTGTTTGAAATATTTGACCTAGCAAGTGTAATTCAAGAACTAAAGAAATACAAAGATAGGGTTATGAAATTCATGCGATAATTTGAGTAATAACATGATAATCTGATTTGGAACATATATTTAATAAATTCATGAAGTTATATGAAAGTTCTAGAAACCCTAGGTTTAATCGTGATAAGAGAATCAAGAACTAATTGAAACTAAGGACCCAATGGGTGAAAGGAACCCACTAGTAAAATCCCACATACTTGGTGATGAAATCCACGAAAAATCCTTAAGTTTTGGGGCTGAAACTGCTGGAGATTGTGGCGTTCTTGAACTAGGGTTCTTGAACTTTTTTCTCCTATGTTTCTTCTAATTTTCTAAGTTTTGATTTAATGATTTGACTTGGATATGTTTTAATTATGTTTATAGCTTAAACTGACTAAAATCTGATGATTTAGGGTCAAAACGATGTAACTTACGGTTTAAATGGAGTGGGAAAGGTCAAAAAGACCCCTGTGAAGGTTGCTATCGGGCCTCACGACGACCAAGATTGACGGTCCATCGTGCGCCCGATGCCCTGTCGTTGGGTCCATCGTGAGGCCTGTTCGACAGAACTTTACTAAAATGGGTATTACTTTTTACTAAGAGGTCTGATTTTTACAAAGCCGGTGGATATGGAAAGATAATTAAATTATCTATTTGTGGGTAGGTTATGGGAGACCTAATTCATATTTTGATAACAGTTATGATCATTTTAAGTTGACCCAACTTTATTTCCCCTTAACTGGCTGCGAATTTTAAACCGACGGACCGTAGGTCCACCTACGAACCATGCTGATCATCCATAGCTCTTGTGAGAGAGAGTGATTGAAGGGAGTCTTGATCGACGGTCACGGACTAAGGATTGTCATTTGACCTACGGACCGTAAGCCCGTCCGTCGTCCAAGACTTAACCAATTTTTCTAGGCTGAAATTTTTGGGAGTTTCTGTTCCCATCGACAGTTGTGAACGACGGACCGTGGTTCAGGCTGCGGTCCATCGATGCCACCGTTGGTAGCACCTGTAGATTATTTTGAAAAACTAATTTTTGGTCTGTTTTGGCTACGGGGTGTTACAGCTTGAGCCACACAAATATGAGGAAAATGTTGAGTCTTGTTGGTGGGGTATAGTTACATAGAATGGCTGTTCCATGACAAATTTGAGTCTGGGTTTTGATCAATACCGATGACTCAAATAGTGCTTACAATTGAACAAACATTAAAGTACGAGTACGATGAGACCAAATGAAGTTGCATAGAAAATATTTGAACTCTTTGAATCTCGTTATGACTATCCATGTGTCAAATTGATTCTTATGTGGTGACCGTTGCACACTAGTAAAAGTTTAAAGTCTCGTTTGATGTCAATATCGATGCTTTGTGCGATATATCTTACCTTGAACCATACCTAACAATACCTAGAATTTTCCTGTTTCTCTAGTCAGTTAAGTTGTGTTTTTTTCTTTATATGAGTTTAGGAAATTTTGAACATTGTCAGCCAATTTTACGTATACCTCTCTTGTGACCTCCCTTGTGACTGTGTGAACCTCTCTTGAACACTCCTTAACACTAAACATTCTTTGGAAGAAATTAGATGAAGGTTATACTTTTCAAGATCCATCTCTCTTAATCCTCATGATTGTTGGGTTAATCGAAATAACCAACTTATGAAAAAAACCTAAGTTGGATGGTGTAGTGAAGAGAAAAAGTAAAAGTCAAATAAGTGCAAGGAAAGTCTCCCATAATCCATGGTGTTGAGAAAATGGAAACCCTCCATATAAAAAAAGAAAGAATGAAAGAAGAAGAAAAAGAAAAAAGAAAAGAAAAACATTAAAAAGAAAGTTGTGGAATAAAGTACAAAAGAAATAGGATTTCCAAGTAATCAATGGGAAGTGAATAGGATGACTTATGAGAACTAAAGAGAATAATGAAGGATAAGGAATGGAAGTGTTGTAAACACCACAATTCATGAGGCTCATCGTCACTTAGCCTCAATGACACTATTTTTGCACTCAGCCTCATTACTAGCCTTAAGAAGACTTTTTTATCTTAAGAAAGTTGAAACAATACTGACTGGAAAATAAGGGCAAACCTATAGTTTAAAACATGCATTGTGTTCCTCTTTTTTAGTGTGAGCATTTTATCTGATTCCTGAACTTTAAAATGATTATACACTTGTTTGTGTAAATGGAATTCGGTTATATAGGACTTAGTCGCCGAAAGTACTGACAATGTTTTCGAACAATTGTTGATGGGTGAAATACAAGAAAAAGGGAGGTTCGCTGAAGTGATTGGTGAACTCCTATCAAGATTGCCTTAAATTACAGAGATTGTGGTCGAAGTTTGATAAGAATTAAAGAAAAAGATGAAGAGCTATCCGTGAATCGCCTATTTGATAGGCCATTTGGACTAACACAGCTAAACGAACTGAAGCTAAGATGTGAACACCACAAATAATATTTATAGTTTTAATTTTTTGATAGTCACACATTATTATATTTTTTAGCCTACAATATTAGCTTTATGTTTTTACTCTACATTTTGTAAGGGTTTTGAAGACTTGATGATGAAGAGAGTCTTTCTCTTTCATTTTGGAAGTGGGACTCTTTGATTCTTCATTATTTGCCTAAATTGAGACTTAAATCTTCATACCCAATTGATTTCAATATTATTGAAGGTATCGATTTCTTTTACTTGATCTGTGTCTAAAAACCTCAATTTTGTGGGTGTGATCTAGCGAATATGGGTTAATATTGTTTTTGGGTCATGCTTGCTAGTAGATTAAATGTAATTTAATGGTGATTTCATTTAGTAGTTGTGGTTAAATGTAATGATTTGTAGTTCCAAATGAAATTTTTTATTTATGTGTTTTTGGCTTGTTCGAGAGAGAATTCCGAAACCAAGACTACTATATTGATGGCCTAAAGAGTGGGTCGACATGAGGTCCAGTTTTAGAGAGTGAACCCTTGTCTCATATCCTAACACTCAGCTCGAGAGAGTGGGGTAAGCATAGGTTGGACTTCATGTGGCAAATGGGTTTCTGAGAGGAAGCCATTTGAAACTGGGTTAGTTGCTCGAGAGAGGACTTATTTCCACGTAAAGCTTAGCCTAGTCATTGTTACGCTATAAATATTATCTCGAAAGCGTGTACCCAATAATCTGGATTTTCCCATATTCCGGAAACATCCCAAGAATCTCCCCCTCATTGCTTCATTTTTATTCATTTTACTATTTTTAGCTTTTTTGTGATAAAACCCTCCTTTGATATTTGACACTTTCGTATCATCCCCTTAATTTATTATGTTTTTAACCGTTATTTTCTTTACCTATGACTAATTAGAAGGAAATTCTGGTTGTCCACTAATTCTCACTAAAAATCCCTTAGGGACACGACCTCAACCATCGATTGGGTTACTTTACTAGCATCGAATCATAGACACTTGTATTGGAAGTAATGTCGTTTATCACGATAGCAAGAATGAAAAATGAAGATAATGCATAGTAAATTGGGTAAATGAATAGCCTAAAAGTTATATAAGTTGCAATGTATAATGAGGTAGAATAAAGAGTAGAATAAGCTATAAATCATGAAAATAATGGTTACAAGAGTTACACCTCTATGAAGCTGTCCTTTTAGGTTGGTTAGTGATAAGGGCAACACGTTTCACAAATACGAAGGGCGGAAGATGTTGTTTGTTTTGGTGGTCAAAAGTATTATTGGTGATTGATATATAAAACAATAAACAAATAACATTAGTCATTTAAAAAATACAGAGATAACAAATCTTTTCAAGAACTCATAGAGAACACAAAACCAAGGGTCTTGGTCTTAGAAAGACTGCATAGATGAATAAAATGAAAATACAACTACCTAAAAATTATCATATATGACATGGTTGGTGTACAACTTTTTAGAGAAGTAGGCTCTCACCATATGTTGTTGTCCCAAGGGTTTCGTGTCCATTTGATATAGTCTCTTCTCACAAGATACAAAATCAAGATTTAGCAAACGAAATTCATATGCTTACAAAAAGAAGGCAGTCTTCAAGGAAAAACACTGGTCATTTCAACAAGGACCTGATAGAGTGCTGAAAAGTATTTGTTGTATTTTGAGCTTTGTTTCTTATGTGTTTACATTTTAAATCTACTCCTAATTTATAATGATAGTAGATAGTTGCTTTTCTTAGTCTTTAGATCGAGTCATATTAATTAGAATTAGTTAGTCGAATCATGTATGTTCTAGTCAAGCCTTTTTACATCATTGTTTCGATGTTCTCTTGGGTAGAGTGTCCTAGGAGTGTAACCTTGAGTTGGTTAATTTTTGGGTGCAGAAAAGTTGTTGTTTATTAGCTCTTATCATCGAGATCTATGTTTGTAGCTAGAGTTAGCCTTGTCGGGTTCTTAATGTCTAGATCAACTATAGTTAGTTGGTTTAGTTGGCAATAATATTATTGCTTAGTGTCCTTTGTAGTAGAGTTGCTACACCAAGGGGGAAGGGATAAAAGAGTTTTAATTCCTATGTTGCAAGAGTTTGTAATATGAAACTTTTCGCTATTTGAATGAAATGGAGTTTGGGTTGACATCTTGTGTGTAAAGGTCGTGGTTTTCACCGACCTTGAGAAAGACAGATTTCACGTAAAATCATTGTGCCTGATTTTCTTTGAGTTGTTTATTTTCCACACTTTATTTCGTTTCATATTTACTTTCCAGTTTTTTATTATTCTTCTCATCTAGGTACAGTCGACTAAGAGCAACTTAAGTTGACTACTCAAGAAGAAAAACAAAAAACACTAATTCACCCCATGTTGCACTATCAATTGGTAATAGAACCTCGTCTCAAAAAAATAAATCTAACAATAGGTGAGAAAAAGATCATGGCACAACAAATCATAGGCACACTTTTTCAAGAAGGAACATCTCAAACAAGACCTCCATAGTTTACTAGGAAACACTTTTTCTTATTGGAAAGTGTGAATTGAAACCTTCAGAAAATCCTATGATGTGAAACTTTGTATTGTGATAAAGATTGGTGACATTCCTATTCCTACCACGAAAAGTTCAGACAAAAGTAAATCATGAACTGTTCCAAGAGTGGAGAACAATAAAAATGAGCAAATGGAGATTATTCAAATAAACTCCAAAGGAAAAAATGTTCTGCATAATGCTATCAATGGTCCGGAATATGAAAATATATCTTGTTGTGACACTGTCAAAGAGATCTGGGAGAAGTTGGAATTTTCCTATGAAGGAACTGATAAAGTCAAAGAAACCATCATCAACTTGCTACTACATGAATACGAAGTCTTTAAAATGAAGGAAGGAGAAACAACTAAGATCATGTTTGCTTGACTGAGTATGATCGTTCAAGCACTAAAAGCTTCATGAAAAATATATTATCTCATAAAATATATAGGAAGAGTTCTTCGGAGCTTGTACTACAAAGTCACACCAAATTAGTTGCTCTTGAAAGCTTGAAATTTAACACCCTAACATATCATGGGTTCAAAAGGAGATTGAATATCTTTTGAGAAAACTTATCTATACAAAAAGGACGAAGAAGAATACAAAAAAACAAACAATTGTGGCGTTCAAACCAAATAAGGAAGAAAAAAGAGAGAAGAACTAGCACAACATGAAATTCTCTAAATTACCATTTCACTTATGGATTCCTTTAGGAAATCCAGAAACAACATAATAGGAAGAAACATCGAAAAGAGAAATTATATCACTGATCAATCAACATATGATGGAAAATGTTATGAATTTGGAAATTATGGTCACATAGACAATGAATGTCCAGAAGCAATGAAGAATTACGCCAGAGGAAGAAAAAATAAAAAAGCACTAAGTGACAGGAGTGATGAAGACAACATTGAAAATGAACATGAAGAAACTGGTAACATTTGGTTCATAACTGTTGGAGAATCGAGCACAGAGGTATGTAATAATCGTAATGATTTAAAAAACTTGCTAGGTCATGATGTTACATACCTTAATAAACATTTTTCTGACTTTTGAAATCTTCAAAATGAAAAATGGAATTTGGAAATAAAACTGGATGTTAGTGAAGTTGAAAAGTATTTACTTTATAAGAAACTCACGAATTAAAAATAGATGTTCAGAATTCTCTAAACAAATTAAAATCTTCCAAAAATTCCTTCGAGAAGGTCTCTAGAATCAAATTCTTCAAATGGAAGTTAATTTAGATGGAACCAGTCCTATAAGTCGACTCATTCAATACCTAACAATTATGATTCCATTTCAGAAGAATATACTCCTAAATCTTGCAATTTTTGTGGGAAGTCCAGTTATGTGTCATGTAATTAATGGTCTATAAATCACAACTCATCTAGATGGGTTTGGGGATCAAAAAGAACTCTAGATAAGTTTAACCCTGAAGGACCCAAAAAGGTTGAGGACTCACCAACTTGAGAAACAATCCAAGCTTCTTGAGAAAATATCCTTGAATCGCCTCAATGGCTCAAACCTATATTTATGTAGAAAATAGAGGAGATATGGTTTAGTACAAACCACATGTACAAAGCATGGAAACATATGCAAGTAAAACATTTTAAAATATGCACAATGGGACATTTGGTTATAAGCATGCAAAGTTTACTTTAAAACCTTTTATGACATTGCAAGAATCATACAAGTCCATATCACAGCAATAGTAAGACATATTCATATTCATGTTAAGAGTATCATAATAATAGAATCATCCTCAAAATTTGATATGTACATTCCATTTCATCAATACATCACAAGACCTTACTCATTACTCCAATCTAACTTTACTAGTGCAATGTGTATGTGAAGCCCATAACCCCACATAACCAAGTTAACTAACAAAGAGATTACAAGCATTGTCTTTTACCCCATACATTATCATATCAAGTGTAGTTAATATCGTACACCTCTATTTTGACCAACATCATATCAACTAAAACCATATCATGCATATTATATGAGACAAACATCATGCATTTCATGCATATCATATAAACATAAATAACCCACCCTAGAATTCCCTTCAACGTCCATTTGTTCAATGTATAGGTAAAGTCTCATACCCTTACCTACACTACGTAACACCTCTTAAGTAGTCCTAGTTATTTTTTAGCTTCTTACATTCTTTCATTTTAATATTTGGAAAAATTCTCCATAACTAACATAGACGATGTGACCTAAATGGAATCCGGTGTCCTTCCCTCACGCCGAAAGAAGGGTTTCCTATTTTCCAAGGTAAGACATAAACATTTGTATATCATCTAGGTAGATTCACTAAATAAGGTTTCTATGGAGACACACAATTGAGGAACTAGGATGTTGGTAATAGAAATCCTCTTTATGATAATTAGCATTAGATTTTTCTCCTCATGAGAACGTTGGGTGAATCTATCTTCCTCTGTGAAGGAACACCTCTCATAGTCAAGTTCACTCGGTGCTAAGCTAAATTTAGCCCCTCATATAACATTTTCATAGTTCATAGGTTTGAAGATGAGAAAGCTTTTCATGAAAAACCCAACATCAGCTGAAAACATTATTACTTCATAACATAGTCAAAAGATGTACAATGGAATTACCATTAATTGCTCATGTTAGCAAACGTGTCATCATCTCACAAACATGATATTCATAGTATTATCATACATTAATAACTTCATCATTCATGCTTCAATTAATCAACATTACCAATGATAAACAAAAAATACTACAGTAGAATGTTCAGGTCCTTGAAGATCTTACCAATTGCCTCCAAGAAACCCTGTCAAGACTTCATCCCAAATCCATGATATTTATCCATAAAATTAATTATAGTCATCATAAAATAGTCAATTATATAATAACATACTCAAATACATCACCTGTAATCATTAATAAAGATAATTCGAGAGTTAGTATTAGGAGAAAATGGACATTCATGGGTCTTTAAGGAATTAGGTCAAAAACCTAAGGTAATACATAAAATCACGCATAAGCATTCATAATCATCAATATTTATTAAATATATACAAAATAAGTAAGGTTTAAAGGTAACACAAGAATTTGAGTGAATTCTAAACAGTTGGAATAACATTGAAAATCAATTTATGAAGGAACCTTTTTGGGAAAGGAGTCCGTAGAATGATGAATTCTCATACCTTTTCAATCCTTAAGGATTAATGGAGAAAATACTTGTTCTTGAGCACTACTTCAAGCGTTGACCTTCTTTTTCAATGGAGTCTTTGTATATTGAGAGAATCTAGAGAGAGGTCGGAACGTTTGGGGTTTTTGGAGTTATAAGGGGTAAGACTTGTTTTATGTCTTAAACTACATTACTATACCTAATCTAACCAATTATAACCTACCCTTCACATAAATAGAAAAAGGGTGGAATTTACCAAACCACCCATGGGTTGGTCTTGTCTTGCACCATTTGGTAGATACCAAACCACGCCCACTATTGATAGACCGTCAACCCATTGACGCTCTGTCCTGGATGTCTGTGGTCAGTGTCAAAGAATATCCAAATGGAGACACACTCCACAATAATAAGTGTGTAATCACGACCTCCATTGACGGGGCATGAGTCCATTGACGAATTATCATTGCACTTGTGGTTCCTTGGTGTTTTTTGGGTCCTCTTTTAGGACCCTGGGGGGTGGTCCTTGGGGAGTGGTACCCAAACTTTTTGACCCTAAACACGTAGTAGAATGTATTCAAAGAAATTTTACAACCTTTAGCCCTCATATGACTGTTAATACCCCTTACAAGACCTAAATACACACTATATCATTTTCACTAGTTTGCGAACCTCATGGTCTTTCCTTGACGGTTATGCACTAACACCTCTAAACAAGTTATTTAGGTTAGTTTAGTTCTTCAAACATCATTTAACACTTTTTAAGTTAATGAAATTCAATTAAAGCTCTAGTTAGTTCATTGGATTTCCAGGATGTTACTATATGCCCCCCTTGGGGAACATTCATCCTCGAATGACACTATAAACATCTTTTGGAATTTACGATTCAAGACGAGCAGCGCAACAAACACATGGTACACAATTATTATTCAATAACAAAGGAGTAAAAATTAACTCATTCTAAAACACAACAATTATTATTCAATAACAAAGGAGTAAACATTAACTCATTCTAAAACACAACAATGCATCATTATGAGGTACAAACTATATCAACTACCCATTATGCACACATTTCATCACACATTATGCAAGGAGGAATTTCTTTCTCCTTTTAATATAACTCAACAAGTTCAATAAGAAGCCAATACATCATTTCATCACCTCATACTTAGAACAATTTCATAACAAGGAATATCACATGAAACCAAATACATCAATAACATATATTAGTGCCATCAAGCACGGAGAACATATAATTACATGAAGATTAAAAATACTTATGCAACATGTATTCTTCACAAAAGCATACATACATAAAGAAAAATAATGGAAATTCACATACACTCATGACCCTTCATGAACAAAAACTTGGAGTAATTATCAACCTTGAATGTTGCAAGAAGATGAAGAAGAAAGATGAGAATATAAGATATTATATACCGGCCTCAGCCTCACAAGTAGCTCTTTCAACAAGACCATTCTTCCACAAAGAACCTTTACAGAATCTACTTCCATACTGCTAAAATTCTTCACTTGCCGGTATAAAGTTTCAACCAGAACCTCTTCATAAGAAATAATAGCATCAACTCCTAAACCTTATAAACGAAGGATAGACAGTAGATCACCTATGCACTTTTTGAGAATTGATTCATGAAACACCGGATGAATCAGACCCAACTCATTAGGTAATTTAATCTCATAGGAAGCACTTCTGATGCGTTTCAAAACCTCATATGGCCCGACATACGGGAGAGTAAGTTTCCTTTTTTTCCAAAACCTCATCACCTCCTTTATGGGTGATATCTTCAAATAGACCAAGTCACCTACCATAAAATCAAGGTCCTTCTTTCTATTGCCGGAAATTTTTTTTTGCCCACTTTGGGTTGTCTTGAGTCTATCCCTTATGAGTTGTACTTTCTCCATGGCCTCATAAATTGCCTTGGGACTTAATATAGCAAACTCACCTACCTCCAACCAGCCAATTGGAGATATACATCTCCTCTCATAAAGAGCCTAACATGATGCCATTGTGATACTTGAGTGATAGGTATTATTGTAGTCAAATTCAACCAATGGTAGATGGTCATCCTAATTACCCTTGGAGTCAATGACACATGCCCTCAACGTATCTTCTAAGTTTTGGATGCCTTGTTCCGCCAAACCATATATATATGGATGAAATGCGGTACTAAATTTCACCTTGGTACCAACCCCACTTTGGAATGCTTTCAAAAAAATGATAAGTAAATTGATCACCCCTATCAAAAATGATAAAAAAGGGAACTCCATGCATTCTCACAATTTCATTAAGAGAAAATTAGTATAATCTTCTACCCAAAAAGTAGTTTAATGTGAATACAATGAGCTTATTTCGTCAACCTATCAATAATAACCCTAATCGAATCATTTTACCTTCGCATACGAGGCAAACCTATTACAAAATCCATATTGACATCTTACCACTTCCAATTGGGCATATCTATATCTTGAGACTAACCTCTCGGTCCTTGATGTTTGGCGTGGACTTGTTGAAAATTAGGACATTTGGTTACTGATTCCACTATATCCCTCCTCAACCCCAATCACCAATAGATCTCTTGTAGATCGAGATACATTTTTGTGGAACCTAGATGAATGAAATATTGGGAACCATGAGCATCATCCAAAATTTGTCTTCTTATGTTATCCACATGCGGCATGCAAAACCTACCTTGATACTTAAGTACTTCGTCCCTCCTTGAAAGAAGGGCTCGTTAGATTTACTAAGCATCAATTCATTCCACTGCATCAATAGAGGATAAAGATGTTGCTTAGATTTCACCTCAACCACTACAAATGACCCAGAGTTTTGATGGACCATGAAATCCCCTTTTGCAGAATCTTCAAGTCGAACACCCAACCAGGCAAATCTATGCAAATCTTTTACTAACTCCTTCTTACCTTCAACAACATGGTTCACACTACCCATAGACATCCAAATCAAAGCATCTGCAATTGTATTGGCTTTTTGGATGGTAAAGGACACTCATATCATAATCTTTCAAAAGCTGTTACCACCTTCTTTGCTGGAGGTTTAAATCTTTTTGGGTGAACACATATTAGAGACTCTTATGATTGGTGAACACATTTACATGCACCCCATATAGGTAGTGTATCAATATATTCAAAGCAAACACTACGACCTCTTGTTCAAAGTCATGAGTTAGGTAGTTCTTCTCATGCACTTTGAGCGTTTTTGAGGCATATGCTATCACCTTACTATGCTGCATGAGGACACAACCCAAAAATACTTGAGAAGCGTCAGAATATGCAAAGACCCTTTAGTATTTTCCGGTAAAGTCAAACGAAAGCCAATGTAAGCATATCATTCAAATCTTGGAAGCCTTTCTCACAAGCTTCAGTTCATTAAAACTTCACTTTATTTTGTGTTAGGGTATTCAATTGAGAAATAATAGATGAAAATACCTCAAAAATCTCCTATAATTCAAGGATAAAGCCGAGAAACATCAAATATTGATGGGTGTTACAAGTCTTGGTCAAGTATTCACCGCCTCTTCTTCTTTGGATTAACCTCAATGCCAGCACTAGACGCAATGTGACCAAGAAAAGAAGCTGATTTTATCAAAAATTTGCACTTACTATATTAAGTAAAGAGTTGGTGCTCATTGATGATTTGCAATACTATCCTCAAATGATTCATGTGTTCATCCAAGCTTGATATACCATGGTTTCGAGGTATTTTTAATGCTTTTTCCTTTAGTTTAGTGTCTTTGCAAAAGTCTTTTTGTATTTATTTTTATGTAAGTTTCTCTTTATTTGATGGAAATCCGTCTACAGATGAACGCGGAAGTTTTTGAGCAAGATATGCAAAAAGGTTACCACCTACAGAGCTTGTGATGGTCCATCGTGCCTGTGACGGTTCGTAGGTGGCATCGTAGTGAAGCTGCTGAAGGAAGATGAGGAAGTTAGACCAAGTGTTGGGTTATGATGTGCATGACAGACCTTCGTAGCCATGACTGTCCGTCCTACTGGTTCGTCGTGATGATCATAGATGTAGTCCTGTACCCAAATTCCAAGAAGTTTAAGTGTTATGGAACGGAGACCCTCGACGGACCGTCGTTTGTGGAACGGTCCGTCATACCTGCCGTCGAGGGTATGAAGAGAGCAGGAGAAGATTTTGCAAAGTATGGAACGATGGAGTCCATGACGGCCCATCATAACCGCGACTATCCGTCACTAGGTCCGTAGACCCAGCCGCATTTTGATAGATTTTCAGCAATTAGAGTCCTTCTTTTATTATGTTTTTGTTTTTTCTAAATAGTTGTAAAAACCTTGTTTTTCGAGTTAGACTTTTGGGGGTTAAACACTTTTATGTTATATTCTTTTTAGTAGATTATTTTGGATATCAGACTTTGGATTGTTACACTTTTCTCTTGAGTTGATTGTTGGTGATTTTTTTGATTAAACAAGTAAATTTTTGGATTTTATTCTTTCTCATTGAAGTAAGTGCATGAATTCTTATATTATATATATGAATATTGTTATTATGACTATGGGGAACTAAATTCCATAACTAGGGTTGTGGGAACCATGGGTGAATAATGAGGTAAAATCTAACTAAAATAATAATTATAGAATAGTGTTTTGCATGTATTGATACTTCTTTCGCTTAGAAGTGTCTTTAACGGATGGCCAACGTTAGAACTCTCCTTAATGCTACTTGATGGACCAAGAATCTAGATAATAGAAAAAGAATTATCAACATAGATTTAGTGTATAAAATTTAATAGGCTAGTATTTATTGGTACGAGGTAATAACTTAGTCAAATACCAAATACAATGCTTAATATGAGGTAAAAGTAAGGGTTAGTATGGCAACACACTAGCTGGACCAAGGTGCGGAGTGAAATTTTCTAGATGCCGGACCTAGGATTTAGAAATACATAACTTATTACTTTGCATGCAAGATACTAGGAAAGAATTTTTATAGTTAGAATTATCAAATTAGGAACGTGTGGGGAACACTTAAACCCTAGTTAATTTTATTAATTGATTAAACTCCAACATTTGAATCTGTTAGTTGCCTACTTTAATTTAGCTAGCTATTTTCATTCATTTAGAAATAAAACCCCCTTTTATTGTCTTTGTTTTCTAAGGAAATAATTGATTAAATTATAGAAATAATAGATTGAAGTTAAGTCTTAACTATTTTCCTCGTGGGAACGATCCTAACCTCATTTGTTGGGTTCTTTACTTGATACGACCGCTTTAATTCTTATTTGACAAGTAAGTTTGAGCGTATAAAATTTTGGAGCCGCTGCCGAGGAAAGTAAATTTTAGATTAACTTAAACTTATTACTATAGTTTAGTCGATATTTTCTTAATTTTACTTTGTTTATTGTTTGCTATTCTTGCAGAACTATCTTCCTTGTATTCCAAATACACGGAGAGGAAGAGAACACTTGTTTCCCTAAGATCACGAATTAGAGCGTACACTACGCATCATGAATCGAAACTTGGGTATTAATGATGTTGATCCAAACAAGAACATCCCAGCTCCGGTTGATGTTCATGGTCAGTTATTACCTGATGCTACGGGTGAAAATCAACAGAGGGACCAAAATCCCTCTCCACGTCCTCAAGAGTACTACAGAGGCTATGACAATATAGCAGACTCCGATGGGCCACTTTTCTTACGCCCTCTCCCATCAAGCCACACTTTGTGGTAACTAGTAGCTTGACGCAAATGCACACTGCCAGAGGTTTGTTTTCAGGGATATCTTCTGAGGATCCACATACCCATATATCTAAGGTAAGGGTAGTGTGTAAACGCTGTGTAGGGAGGCCTGATTTGGATTTTGATGTAATAGGGCTAAGAGTCTTTCCTCTCTCACTGATGGGAGAGGCTGTTATTTAGTTTACTTATCTCCATTATAACTCAATTTTCATTTGGAACCAACTAAGGGACGTTATCATAGCACGTTACTACCCGGTCTCCAAGAAACTAAACCACAAAGACAGAGTGAACAACTTTGTGGCACTACCAGGAGAGTGAGTTACTAGTTCTTGGGATAGATTCACCTCATTTTTTTGAAGCGTCCCAAATCACCGTATAGATGATGAGTCACTGAAGGAATACTTCTATCGGGGATAGGATGATAATAATAAAGAGGTGTTCGATACTATAGCATGTGATTCCTATGGGGAGTGTCCTTATGCTGAGATTGCCGAAAAGTTAGAGAAAATCTCCCTAAATAATAAAGCTTGAAGTACTAGGAAATCAGATACTAGGAGAAATACCTTCATAGTGCAATCCACTCACAACCCAGCCACATATGAGATTCCTGAAGAGATGGCTCAGATGAGCACTGATCTTGGGTTGGTATTAAACATGTCACTAGGGGTGCTGAAAAGATAAATGTTGTCAACTACTTGTCTAAACCACCACCACCAAATGATAAATGCTATTATGAGGAGGATTCCTATGCGGTAAATGAGCAGACGGGAGGTTTCCGACTGAGTGCCCAAGGATTAATCACGAAATTGGTGCCAAGGTTAAGAGAACCAAGGTCAGATCTATGGTACTATAACCGTGACAGTCATTATGTTCGAGAAGGAAATCACAACAGTGACAAAAACTTCAACAAAGGTAACTATGGTAATATAAATGATAGGAATGGGCCCTATGTTCCTTCTCTAAATCGTGAAGTTACTCTTTGAGGTAGTATGGCACAAGTTGAGGATATGCTGCATAAAATGATAAGTAGGTTCAATGCTAGTGATGAGCACACTAAAGAGTTGAGTAGATATTTAGCGGGTATTTGGCAGAAAGTCGATACATATGCAATATTGATTAAGAAACTTGAGTTTCAATAGGCCTAATTATCTGCGACTGTGAACACATGACAACCGGGCACTCTTCCTAGCAATAGTGTCCAAAATCCAAAAAATAATGGACATTGTATGTCAATCACTACTCGCGGTGGTATGCAAACCATTGACCCACCTATGCCGCCTAATGAGAAAAAGGTGACAAAAGATACTGATAAAGTGGTAGAGGTTAACAGTGAAGTAGAACATAACACTTGAAATGATGCTGAAGTGTCAAAAAAGGTAACTCCCATGCCTAGACCCCCCCCCCCCATTTTCTTAAAGATTAGTGAAAAAGACCGAGGATGGTAAATATCGGCATTTTATGACAATGTTGAAGCAACTTTCTATCAATGTCCCTTTGGTAGAAGCTTTAGAACAATTGCCCGGTTATGCCAAGTTTATGAAAGATCTGGTTACAAAGTAAAGATCGGTCACTTTTGAGGATGATGATATAATGAAGTATTGTAGTGCTATTGCTACAAGATCTCTGGTACAAAAGAAAGAGGATCCTGGGGCATTGACTATTCCTTGTACAATCGGGTTATTACATTTTGTGAAAGCATTATGTGATATGGGGGCAAGCATAAATCTCATGCCCCTTTCGATTTACAAGAATTTGGGTTTGGGTGATCCAAAGTCCACTTGAAACGGCTACTGATGGACGATCGAACAGTAAAAAAGCCTATAGGGATACTCCACCATGTGCTAGTAAATGTGTAGACGTTCATATTTCTGGCATATTTTGTTATTCTTGATTGTGAAGTTGATTTGAAGTGCCCATTATTCTTGGCAGGCCATTCCTTGCTACGGGAAGAGTATTAGTAGATATGGAAAAGGGGTAGATGAAATTTCGGTTGAACAATGTGGAAGTGATCTTCAACATTTGTAGGTCCATGAGGCAGAGTGGTGAGATCAAATCAGTATCTGCTATATCCTACAATGTTGGTAAGTCATCTGAGACACAAATAGAAGAACGTCTAGATGTTGAAGCATTAGCGGCAGTGATAATGAATTTTGATAACGATTGCATTGTAGAGTATGAGTCATTAGTCTCGGCTCTTGATCGAGGTGATGTTTGGTTTAAACCGAAGAAATATGAGTTAGACATGAAGAATCGCGAGTCTCAACCCACGAAACCATCTTTAGAGGAGGATCCAAAGTTAGAACTAAAAGAACTCCCAACTCATCTCAGGTATGAATTATTAGGAAATGGTGACACTTTGCCGGTAATCATTGCATCAGACCTGAATGAATAACGAGTTGAGAGTTTGGTGAAAGTGATAAAAAGGTTCAAAAGAGCTATTGGGTGGACTAGTGCTGACATTATTGGGATTCCTCCTGGTATTTGTTCTCATAAAATTCAATTCATGCCCGATCATAAGCCAAGTATTGAGCACCAGAGACTCTTAAATCCACCTATGCAAGAGGTCGTGAAGGTTGGATGCCGGAGTAATCTATCCGATGGCCGATAATACTTGGGTATGCCCTGTTCAGTGTGTACCTAGGAAAGGGGGAATGATTGTGATCCCCAATGAGAAAAATGAACTTGTTCCAATGGGACCGGTTACTGTATGGAGGGTGTGTATGGATTACCACAAATTAAAAACATGGACTGAAAAAGACCATTTTCCTATGCCATTAATGGATCAGATGTTGGATAGACTTGCCCGAAAAGGGTGGCACTATTTTATTGATGGATATTCGGGGTATAATCAGATTTCTATTGCACCAGAAGATCAAGAGAAAACCACTTTTACTTGTCCATATGGGACCTTTGCGTTCAAGAGAATGCCGTTTGGGTTGTGCAATGCACCCGCCACATTTTAGAGATGTATTATGTTGATATTCTCCGACTTGGTGGAAGATACTATTCTGTTGTTGGTGATTCATTTAAGCGGTGTTTGAACAATTTTTTTGAGGCCCTTAAGAGATATGAAGACCGCAATTTGGTACTAAATTGGGAAAAATGCCACTTCATGGTGAAAGAAGGTATTGTTTTGGGTCATCACATTTCATAAAAGGGCATGGAGGTTGATCGAGCTAAAGTCGAGGTAATAGATAGACTTCCCCCACCTAACTTTATAAATGGTATGAGAAGCTTTCTAGGGCATGCTGGTTTTTACCGGAGATTCATCAAAGATTTTTCATAAATTGCACTTCCGTTGTGAAAACTACTGGAGAAATATTGTAAATTTTATTTTGATGAATCCTGTCTTAAAGCATTCGGCGAGCTATAAGAAAAATTGAAGTCTGCACCTATCATTATTTCTCCGGATTGGAACAGTCCATTTGAGGTGATGTGTGATGCTAGTCGGGTTGATCTTTGTGTAGTATTGGGACAAAGAAAGAACAAAATCCTTCACCCCACTTACTATGCTAGTAAAGCCCTACTAAAGCTCTGAAGAACTACACAGTGACAGAGCAAGAACTCCTTGCCGTAGTCTTTTCTTTTGAATTTTTTTTCTCCTATTTGCTAGGTACTAGAGTTATAGTGCATACTGACCTTTGAGCATGGACATATTTGATAATAAAGAAGGATGCGAAACCGAGGTTGATTCGTTGGGTATTACTGCTACAAGAATTAGACTTTGAAGTAATGGATAGAAAAAGGATCGAAAATCAAGTTGCCGATCACTTGTACCGACTAGAAGATGAAGCTATGACAGAGTTAGGGGATAAGAATGATATTGATGATACTTTCCCCAGTGAGCATGTATTATCTGCCTCACAAGACTTGATTCCATGGTTCGCATATTTCGCAAACAATCTGGCTAGTGATATTATTCCATTAGACTTGTCCTTTCATCAAAGAAAAAAGTTCATGTACGATGTGAAGAAGTTCTTTTGGGATTAACCATATTTATACTGGAGTTGTGCCGACGGGCTTATTCAGCATTGTGTTCCAGAATGTGAGATGTTGAGTGTTTTAGAGGCATGCCATTCCTCACCTGTTGGTGGACATCATAGTGGTATCCAAACCGGTCATAAGATATTACAATGTGGGTACTATTGTCCAACTCTTCATCAAGATGCTTATGAGTTTTCTAAAGAATGTGATAGATGCCAAAGAGATGGCGGCATTTCAAAAAAGCAAGAGCTCCCTCTAAACCCCATTCTTGTGATTGAGTTTTTTTGATATATGGGGTATTGACTTTATGGGTCCTTTTGTGAGTTCTCATGGAATGAAGTATATTTTAGTAGCGGTTGATTATGTATTTAAATGGGTGGAAGCTATCCCCTCGCAAACAATGAAGGGAAGAGTAACACCGCGTTCTTAAAAAAGAATATATTCTCTCGTTTTGGCACCCCAAGGGTAATTATTAGTGATGGGGGCTCCCACTTCTGCAACAGATTGTTCAAGGGATTATTGGAGAAATATGGGGTTCGCCATAATGTGGAAACTCCTTATTATACTAAAACTAGTGGGCATGTTGAAGTGTCAAATAGGGAGATCGAACAGATATTGTCAAAAACAGTGAACGCTAGTCGAACGGATTGGTCAAGGAGGCTTGATGATGCTCTTTGGGCCTACCGTACATCGTATAAGACTCCCATAGGTATGTCACTATACAAACTTTTATATGGGAAATCTTTTCATTTTCTGGTTGAATTAGAGCATAAAGTCATGTGGGCTATGAGAAGTTAAAAATGGTCTGGAACGAAGCTGCAGAACAACATTTAACTAGGTTGAATGAACTCAATGAATTTCGCCTGAAAGCTTATAAAGCTCAGCCCTCTACAACGAAAAGATGAAGAAGTACAATGACCCAAAAACTGAAAAACGAGAGTTTATGATTGTGGATTTGGTGCTTTTTTACAATTCTAGGTTGCGCTTGTTTCCGTGCAAGCTCAAGTCCAAATGGACTTGTCCTTACTTGGTTACCCAACTATTCCCTCATGGAGCAGTTGAGTTGGAAACTAAGGAGGGTGTGCAGGTCTAGGTGAATGGACAATGCATAAAAATCTATTTCGGGCATGCTGAATCAGCAAATGAAGTAATCGAGGCATACAATCTTGATGAAGTCTGAGTAATTAAGTATATTTAGTCGTGCCGCGACGTTTAATCAGGCGCTTGTTGGAAGGCAACCGAATACTTATAGTTTTCTTTCTACTAATGGTAGCATTTTCTATTAGTGGGTTTTAAATTTTCAGGCACATAACCAGGAAATTTTGCATAAAATCACAATGCTACAGTCAATGACGGACACATCGACGGACAGTCATGCATGCGACGGACCGTCGCATGAATCCTTCGTGCCAGGTATATCTTTCAATTATTTTCAAAATTAGGGTACACATGACAAAACAAATGATGGATCGTCGCATCTGGGATGGACCATTGTCCGAGGGTCATTGCGTCATTAATGAGCATACCCGACCCGACTCGATTGGGGGTAATTTAAAAAATTGGCAACCTTTAAAAACCCCACCCCTTCATTTCACCCATTTCCTTCCCTCTTTATCCCATTTTTAACTACCTACTTCCTACCTCTCTTCTCTATCAACTGATCACTTCCCCAATTCCCCAAATTCCTAAAATCTACCCTCTATTAGTCGGAGTCTGCTGTTGTGGTTCTTTTATTGCTAACAAAGTACCTTCCTTACTTGTTTTTCACAAATTCTCAGGTATGTGTTTCTGATCTCTACCTATTTACATTGCAATTTTTTTAATTCGTATTAGCCTATTTCTTTTTGGCGGTTCTTCATGCTTTGATCAAATTTTGTCTAACCTAGGTTAAGAATCCTTATATTGCATTATTAAATCTCTAGAAATAGGGGCTTTAACATTGCTAGTTTGCTAGGTAATTGGGTTAGACACATGTAGGTTAACACTTAAAAATTGCCAATTGAATCATGGGGGATGATTGTGGCATCCCAAGTGTCTGTAACTGAATGACAGAATGAGTCCCCGATGATGGATCGTCGTACCCACTACGGACCATCATAGGGTCTTCTCCAATATCCCACTGTACGTTTTCTCCAAGTGTCAACCAATGGATACATGCGACGGACCGTCGTTCCCACGGTGGTCTGTCTTCCACAACCGTTCTGGTTGTCAAAGACCCTTTTTCTAAGGGTCTCCTACTTTTTTTAAGTGTCCTATGATGTACATCTACGACGGACCGTCTTAGCTTCGATAGTCTGTCCTGCACAACCATTAGGACAGTCACAGACCCTTTTTCTAAGGGTCTCCTATTTTTTCTAAGTGTCCTCTGACGGATATCTACGACGGACCGTCATACCATCGACGGTCCGTCCTGCACAACCGTCTTGTCGGTCTGAGACCCATCTCATGAGGGTCTCTATACTTTTTCTTAGTGCCCTCTGACGGACATCTACAACGGACCGTCGTTACCACGACAGTCCGTCCTGCACAACCGTCATGGTTGTTAGAGACCCTTGTCCTAAGGGTCTACCACTTTTTCTAAGTGCCCTCTGACGGACATCTACGACGGACCGTCACAGCCTCGACGGTCTGTCCTACACAATCGTCGTGACGGTCTGAGACCCCTCTCCTAAATGTCTCCACAATGGATATCGACGATGGACCGTCATTGTCACAATGGTTCCCTGCTTATCCGTCATACTTCTTAGAGACTTCCCTTTAGGGGTCTCCACATCAACATTGTTTAAGTAAGACATGACGGATCCCATGACGGTCCATCGTACTCACGTCGAGCAGTCCCCTGGTCCGTCGTGTTTAATTGTAACTGCAGAAAAGTCTACAGCTTAACTCCTATATTTTTTTTGTTTTTGCTCGTCTTGTTTGCTCCTTCTCGTACTAATATTGATTCTTTACAGGTAATATCTTCTATGGCACCAAAACTAGATTGACTTTACGCACGTGAGCGATCAATGTCTTTCGCCCCGTCTGCCTTCTTGGTCATTGGCTCTGATGATGAGCGTGACCCTGAGTACGTGCCCCCAGGCACTACCACTCCATCACCAGATGTATGTGCTACCAAAGCTACGCCTAAAAAGGTGGCGTTAGGCGTAGTCACTTCCTCCAAGTCTGATGAGGAGCGCACACTGACCGACACACCTTCTGGGTCAGCTACTCATGAAAAAAGAGCGTCTGGCTCCTTAGGAGTTTCATGGTCAAAGGAAGCCTCCGGGTCTGCTGAAATCACTGCACCAGCCACATCTGCTTAGTCTGCCTCGTCTGATGAGGATGATAGTTTTGAATCCACTCCCGGCTCACCGACTCGTGCAGTCACCCCGGTTGCCGACCAGCCCAATCGGTGGTGTGTCGATGGGCAATATCAAGTTTATTCAGACGCATGAATGATAAAGAATTCATGACACGGACCCTTACAGTGAAGAGGCGGGTTCTTACGGGAAGTCTCCCTACCATGCAAGAGATCCACAATCTCTTCACCAGACATCGACTGGAGTTGACAGCGCGTTCTTTGGGCTGTTATAGTGAATAGTTGGTTCGAGAGTTCTACGTCTCTTACGTGGCTACTCTCAAATCAGAGATTGATAGGCGTGTTGCCCCAGCCAAATAGGCCCCACCTGAGCATGTTCGAGTACGTGGTATTTAGGTCGATATCTCTTTGCCTTCCATCTGCCGGTATCTATACGACAAGGATATTTACGCCAATCGTACCCCTCTGACAACCGAGTCCGACTAACGGTGGCAATTGTCAAAGATGGTCAATTCTTGTGTGAGCCATCGCTAAGAGATACCAACAAGAGGTGGATGGCCGCGCACTAGTGTGTTGATGGAGAGGGTGCCGACTGGGTAACAGAGCCAAAGGGAGCCATTAAGAAGTCTAACTTGACCTTCATAGATAAAACCTTATGGATGATTATCCGCCACTGCCTTTCGCCCACGGCCGCTGATAATATAGTCACATGGGATCGTGCAGTTCTAATGGCGGCGATGATAGCCGGGTTTGAGGTTGACTTTGCTTGGCTTCTACAAGCGGTCATGCACGAGAGGGATTTTGATGTCACAACTACTTAGCCTTTTCCGTGCATGATATTTTCCTTATGCAGGTCCGCAATTGTGCCCATCTGGCACATTGATCAACTCAAGACTCCGCTGGGCACTATTCATATCAGCCTCATCACGGATGAGGCCAATGAGTTGGCTACACGCAGAGGGCCCTGTCCAGAGTTGCCTCTACTTGGTAAAAATCTGGCTGATAAGACAGCACATGCTCGCACGGTTACGCAGGCTGCTTCTGAAATTACTTACACTACCTTGGTCGAGTCTCTCCCGGGTAGTAGCACTGACCCAAGCTCCTCTTGCTCTGCCCCTTTTCCCGCTCTGCTCCCGCTTTCTAGGGTCCAAAAACTATAGGTATAGATGGCTACACTTCTGTATCACATCAAGCCTTGAATGCAGAGGTCTATTGCTGAGGCAGAAGAGTGCTTGGAGCGGAGAAGGGTCCAGCACACAGAGCGGAAGATCGCTTTGGTTTATTAGCGCTTGGATGCTTTTAAGTTGCGGGTGCTAGCCTTGCCAGCCCCTTAGGTGGATGTGTCGACCCTTCAGGCTGCAGTCGAGAGTCTTAGAGTGGACATTGATATGATCCTAGAGGCTAGGGTGCCTGAGTCTTAGGCCCTTTCTGCAGAGCCTGCTGAGGACACAGTGATGGTGACCTTATTCGCCACTTTTGAGATTCCACCCCCCTCGAGAGCATGCGAAGAGGCGTAAGGGTCAAGAGAAGGATGGGGCTAGAGAACAAAAGAAGGAGCGCCGTGAGATGGAGCCTCGCTTGCTGATGATGAGGCGCGTCGGATCAGGGCTGTAAAGTCAGCTGCTGGGGCATCTAGCTCCAGAGATATGGCGATAGCGGGAGGCACTTCTTATAGTGTTGTTGCTTATGAGAACACTACTGAGGGTGTCCAGACTACAGAAGTAGTGGGTTCCGAGAATCGGACCCACCAAATAACTGATCGTCAGCGCTTTGCGCCCCAGGTTTGCTTCACCTACCACTTTCGTATCTCAATTTTTTTATACATTGGGGACAATTGCATGCCTTTTTGTTGGGGTGGGGTAAATGGAAAGTGAGTGCTAGGGTGAAGTCTTAGTAGCCCAATTCATTATCCTCTTTTGGGGTTTTCTTGCCTGTGTTCTTTTTTCCCAGGAGACTAATTATTTTTATTGTTGAACCGACATGTCTATATCTTGTGTACATAGTTTAACTCTGAAGCATGATGGCTAAAATGATATCCTGATGAAATGAAAGTGATGCATGACTAGGCATAGTAATTGATAAATAAGTGGCGCTAAGCATGACATAGAGATACACTATTTGTCAAGTGATCAGATGTCAAGTGAGTTTGAGGAAGATTTGAATAGTCCACTATTTGTACTGAGCTAGAACTTGTCTAGTTAGTCCTGCTAATAGTAAGCTGTAATAAAAAATTAGGAAAGGATCATAAGCCTTTGTTCAATATATCCCATTTTAACCTAAAAAAAACAAATCAAAATTAATCCTTCTTTGATCCAAATGATTTAAGAGTAAACTAGACCTTTCTTTTTCACCCCAACTGATCTTTTCTAGAAATAATGTGTTGGTCGTGGTCTCTCCTTGGACATATGGACCTCATCTTATGCCAAAAGCATAAGTTGAGGGTGGCTAATGCAGTAAACAACCTTTTCATGGCCCTTACTCAAATTTGGGTATTGTGTACTTTGACTCATAGCAAATCCATGAGTTGAGGGTGACTATTATGAGGAATGCTCTGGAAAGTAGGGTTGAAAGAACAAAGAGAGAGAAATAACAAAAGTAAAGTGACTCAAGAACTAGTTGAAAGAAAAGTGAAATAATAAAAAAATACAATAAATACAATCAAGAAAACTAGAGAGTCACTTACACAAATGATGAAAGAGGGAAAAATAGCAAGGTAAAAGAATATGAGAAATTGGGAAAAAAATTATGAAAAGAGGTATGTTTAGCCAATATTTCAAGGAAAGAAAAAAGTCACTAAAGTATACCTAAATGTAAACTACCTGACCCTGAGCCTATGTTACAAGCTAATAAAGTCCTATCGTGATCATATAAGTTGTATAGCGAACTTAAAGCAATGAAAATAAGGGCAAGCTTATGGCAATATGCATGAATGAGTTGTGAATTGGTTCTGAGAGTGAGTGTTGAAAACTAATCCTTATACTCAAACTAAAATCATTGTGTGAAAATGGTGGATGTTGTTTTGAAGTGAGGACACTAGTTGCAATACCAAAAATATTAGCACCTCGGTGAGAAATTAAAGAGGATAGGTGTTAGTGCATGGTAAGTCTGTGTGATGGTCTGATCCCACATAATTCAAGACTAATAGTTATAATATGCATAAATATGATGAGATTGATCAGGATTGATAGCCAAATGATTGCGAAAGATGAAACATGGATACTATTGTATAAAGATTTTGTCGTGAGTCATAGTGCGTCGCTTGAGGACAAACAACGAATTTAAGTTGAGGGTGTTGCTATAGCGTTGTTTCACGATATTTTTAATGCTTTTTCCTTAAGTTTAGTGTGAGTCCAAAAGCCTTTTTGTATTAATTTTTATGTAAGTTTTTTTTTAATCTGTCTAAAGATGAACGCGGAAGTTTTTGAAAAAGAAATGCAGAAAAGTTACCACCGACGGAGCTTGTGATGGTCCGTTGTGCCTGTGATGGTCCGTAGGTGGCATCGTAGTGAAGGTGCTGAAGAAGATGGGGAAGTCTGACCAAGTGTGGGGTTATGAAGTGCATGACAGACCGTCGTAGCCATGACGGTCTGTCCTGCTAATTTGTTGTGATGATCACAGAAGTAGTCTCAGTACCCAAATTCCAAGAATTTTAAGTGTTACAAAACATAGACCCTCGATGGAACATCATTCTTGGAATTGTCCGTCATACCTTCCGTTGAGGGTAATGAAGAGAGCAGCATAAGATTTTGCAAAGTAGTTGACGATGGAGTCAATGGCAGCCCGTCATAACCGCGACGGTCCATCACTAGGTCCGTCGACCCAGCTGCGTTTTGACTGATTTTCAGCAATTATAGTCCTTCTTTTATTAGGTTTTTGTTCTTTATAAATAGTTGTAAAAACCTCGTTCTTGGGGTTAGACTTTTGGGGGTTAAACACTTTTATGTTAGATTCTTTATTAGTATATTATTTTGGATATTAGACTTTGGATTGTTACACTTTAATCGGGAGTTGATTGTTGGTGATTTTGTCAATTAATCAAGTAAATTTGTGGATTTTATTCTTTCTCATTGAAGTAAGTGCATGAATACTTATTTTATATATATGAATATTGTGATCATAACTATGGGTAACTAAACTCCATAACTAAGGTTGTCGGAACCATGGGTGAATAATGAGGTAAAATCTAACTAAAATAACAATTTTAGAATAGTGTCTTGCATGTATTGATAATTCTTTCGCTTAGAAGTCTTTTTAACGGAAGGCCAACGTTAGAACTCGCCTTAATGCTACTTGCCGGACTAAGGAGGTAGATAATAGGAAAAGAATTATAGACATAGATTTAGTGTATAGTATCTAATAGGCTAATATTTATTGGTACGAGGTAATAAATTATTCAAATATCGAATACAATGCTTAATATGAGGTAAAAGTAAGGGTTAGTATAGCAACACACGTAGCAAGACCAGGGTGCGGAGTGAAATTTTCTAGATGCCGGACCAAGGAGTTAGAAATACAAAACTTATCACTTTGCATGAAAAATACTTGGAAAGAATTGTTATAGTTAGAATTATCAAATTAGGAACCTGTGGGGAACACTTAAACCCTAGTTACTTTTATTAATTGATTAAACTCCAACATTTGAATTTGTTATTTGCCTACTTTAATATAGCTAGCTATTTTTATTAATTTAGAAATAAACCCCCCCCCCCTCTTTATTGTCTTTGTTTCTAATGAAATAATTGACTAAATAATAGTAATAATAGATTGAACTAAAGTATGAACTATTTTCCTCGTGGGAACGATCCGAACCTCATTAGTTGGGTTCTTTACTAGATACGACCGCTTTACTTCTTATTTGAGAAGTAAGTTTGAGCGTATCAACACTTTTGGAATATACAAAGATATTATCAATAGAGACAATCACAAATGAATCAAGACAATTCCAAAACACCCTATTCATACGTTTCATGAAAGCCACCAGGGAATTTGTTAGACCAAAAGACCCAACTAGGAAATTTTAATGACCATATCTTGTTCGGAAGGTCATTTTAGGAATGTTAACTCCTCTAACTCTAAGTTGGTGATAACCCGACCTCAAATCAATCTTCGAAACGTAAATCACCCCTTGGAGTTGGTGAAACAAATAATCAATTATAGGGAGAGGATACTTATTCTTGATTGTCACATTGTTTAATTATTAGTAGGTAATACACATTTTAAGAGACCCATCTTTATATTTCACAAATAATACCGGAGAGCCCCATGGAGATATGGTTGGTTGTATAAACACCTTGTTTAGAAAATCCTCTAGTTAAGCTTTCAATTCTTTCAACTTGGCCGGAGACATATGGTAAGGGGGGATTGATATAGGTTGAGTATCCGGCGTCAAATCTATTCCAAAATATATTTTCCGTTCGAGAGGATTTCCGAGTATGTCATCGGGAAGACTTCTAGAAAGTCCTTAACTACAGGGACCGACTCTAAGAGAGGAGCTTAGGACCCAAGGTTGTTAACAATCACAATATGATAGAGACATCCCTTCTTACAAGATTTTAGACATGAAATAATTTGACCTTTAGGGATGGAGTTTCCCCCCTTCAATTCTAACTCGTGTTCATTAGGAAATTTGAATTTAACTACCCATGTTCTATAATCAGTTGAAGCAAATCAAGCATGTAACCAATCCACTCTCAATATAACATAAAAGTCCAACATATCAAGTTATACAAAATCAAGAAAGATAACTCTATTGGATAATAATATGGGACAACTTTTATAGACTTATTTAGAAATAACAAAAGTCAGCCACTAGGGTAGAAACCGAAAAACGTTCAACTAAGACATCGGGAAGCACATAAAACTTCATAGACACTAAAGGAGTTACAAAATATAAAGCGGCACCGAGATCTATCAAGGAATAAAAATTTATTGAAGATACTTACAACATAACAGTTACAACATAGCGAGCATCTTCTTGATCACCCCTAGATTTGAGAGAATAGAAATGGTTCTTGTTTAGGAGGATCGAAATTTAGACCCCTTGCTTGTTTTTGGTTACTCTACATTCCTTGAGTGTTGTCCATGGAACATTCTTTCACAATGTGGCCACTCTTTCCACAACAAAAACAATTATACTTTCCCACTAAACATTTACCCCACCATCTTTTGCCACATTTGACACAATTGGGTTTCTCACTTTATGAACCACCACCTTTTCCCCCTTGAGACTTAGGGTTAGACAGCCTATTTTTTTTAGACTTTGAGACATTAGGAAGAACTTGGTTGGATTAACTCTTCTTAAACTTTGGTTTGCCTTGAATTTCAATCTTAACGTTAGAAGTACCTCCATCATAGGGAACTTGCCCTCTTAGAGGCCCTATTTTTTCTCTTAATCCTACTCACCTCAACCTGTTGAGCATGAACTATCAAATAAGAAAAATCCATGTCATTGTGAAGCATTGCAGCACCACACTTTTCTACAAGATCATCGGCCACACCTGTCACAAAGCGACTCATTTCATCCTTGAAGAAGCATATTTAGACAACATAGTGAACTTCAAAGAGTATTCTTGAACACTCATATCTCTTTGATGAAGGTTTATAAATTCTTCTTATTTTGCCTCTTTATCCCCCTTGGGAAGAATCTATCAAGAAATACCCTCCTAAAGAATTCCCAACTTATGGAACCCACTCTCAAATCCATATTGTTCTTTCATTGAGTGTACCAAGTTTGAGCCATATCCTCGAGGTAATAAGCGACTAGCTCGACCATCTCATTTGATATCACCCCTATAGCACACATGATTTTATAAACCTCATCTAGAATGTCTTGAGGATCTTCAGTTACCTTAGACCTAAAAAACATTGAAGGATTCATCATATTGAAGTCCCTTAAACATTAAGCCATGGTATTAGCATTTTGATTCGCACGAGGTGGAACTACCTTATTTTCTTGTGTCTTCATACCTTGATCTTGAGTAGTTACGGCTTGAGATTTTGTAGTCATTACTTGAGTCATGTTTAGGAAGGTCTCCCTTATTTTTCCATCCGTCATGACTGGAGGGTTGACCAGAGCTTGGCCACATAGAGTAGCTTGATCTTGAGGAGTTGCTATGTTTTCTTAGGGTGGAACTCCTACATTTTCAATCTCGTCTTCAACACTTCTTGCAGCTGCCCTTCTAGTAGTCAAAGCCTATATCACTAGAAAAGGATTACATGAAAAGGACACATAGAGTTAAGACTCTTTAGGCACCACTTAAGAATACCTAAAAAATAAGAATTTCCTAAACATCGTATAGCCTCCTCATTCATTAGTGCGACACACTTCACAATTATGAACAAGACTCTACATAAACCTTGTTTTGTTAGACACCACTCCTATCATTTACCCAACCTCAATATCAGATATCAAGTTTTTTAAGACCCCGGAGTACCCCCTAGATGTAATCGGTATCGTCAACCTCGAAGAGGTCTTAGACAAGACTTTGGCATTCATCATCACATATTAGATAGAATAAAAGCATAAAATTTAAAAAATTTCATTTAAAGTTCAACTTCGCTTCATTTATCAAATATAGAGATAACTTATCTCACATTTCCATCTAAACACAAGAGTATGAAAATTCAGACTTAGCCCTTACATCATTACAAGTCTATACAAAATAGTCCTTGAAATAGGAGAAGTGGAACAATGTATTTCAATATAAGAAAAACAACTAAATCTAGAATCATAGGGTTTTTATCCTCACACTTGAGACTCATCAACTTGAGAAATAACCCAAGCTTTTTGAGAAAATGTCCTATAATCACCTCAATGGCCCGAACCTACATTTATGTAGAAAATATAGGAGATATGGGTTAGTAAAAACCACATGTACTAAGTATGGAAACATATCGAAGTAAAAATGTTATAACATGCACAAAGGGACATTTGGTTTTAAGATTGCTAAGTTTACTTTAAAAGCCTTTATTCACATTCCAAGAATCATATACCAGTCTTGTCATGATTTTCAACATGAAATAGGATGCTCTAGAGCCCTACATGAGGTATAATAACTTAAAAAGGGTTAAAATGATGTTTATAGAACTAGTCTATTTCCATTAAATTAGTTTTGTAATTTTAGAAGCAAAACATCAAACGACGACAAAGACATCCAGAAAATACCCTAGTTGAACTAATGTGACTTAGGGTTTTTGTAGTTAAGGTTTTGAGTGTTGTATTGACATGAGATTCAGTATAAAGGGTTCCTAAACATATATGTGCATGTTTAGTGTCAAAAAATTTGGGTACAACTCCTCGAGGACAACTTTAAGGGTCCTCGCATAGGACCCAAAGGATTGGACAAGAAGCTGCCTTGGCAGCCATGGGCAGTAGCTCAATGGAACAACTCCGCATCACAGACCTGTTTCTCCTTTGTCTACACGTCCTGGAGGCTGTCACGGACTCCACTGTTCCACTCTGTTACTTTTTTGAAGCCAGGGATCGTCTCCAAATCGTACACCTATTCCACGTCAACACCTACAACAATTAAAGTTATGTTTGATGATTTGTTTTAAGTTCAATTAATGAAGGGTTGATTTGGGGTACTTTGGGGATTTATTAACAAAATTTTTTAGTCATTTATCCCTCAATAAAATTCCTTTTGATTTGACCCAATTCAAAACCCCCAAATCCTCTCAACACAAATATTTCTCTCTCAAAGAAATTCCATTGAAGAAGAAGCTTAGGAATGAAGCTAAGGTCAAGATCAAAGGCTCCATTGCTTAAGAATTCTTCTAGGGCTTTGTTTAAGGTATGTAAAGCTCTTCATCTATGGTGTCTTCCACCCATATATTCCTCTAGAATTTCCCTATATTTGTGAAGAAGAATCTCAATAAACGTAAGGTTACTTTCAATGCATACGTTGTAGGCGGGTATGACTCCAAGTAGTTGGATATTACTCACATATGATTTAATTGATGTTGATTCATGTGATTACGGAGAATTTATATTGAATTCATGATTAACCTTAATTTCTATAGTATTTGGATTTATGCTTTAAATGAGAAATTGATGATTCTAGGAAGATTCACTTGAATTGTCAATATGTGTAGGGATTAAATCAAGCATAGAGTTATGCAATAATGAACTAACAAAGAGGTGTGCATGTATGATAGAAAGTTAATTGAATTGATTATAACTGGGACATTATGATGAAGTATGCTTAAAATTGGCTTATGACTAAGGCTTAGAACTAACGTGTCATGAAACCTAGATTAGTGTGAGGATCATGAAGTAAAGTTTGAATGTAGGGATTGAAGTCATATTGTTGACCACTAGGACCTGTAGAATTAGTCTGATATAATTAGTGGCTTTCATGTATGTATAATGTGAAAGTTTAATCACGTAGGATGAATCATGCTTCTTAGAATAGTATATCTTGGGGTTGAACATATGGATTCCCTAATGGATAGTTGAATTTTGTATCTTAGGAGGGTAGATCTCATTGTAGCTTGGGATTGTGTGTCTCATGATAGCTTGCGATTTAGGAAGTAAGCTCCCTTAAGGTTAGCTTGATCTTGCATTGATAGAATACAAGCTACAGTAGTGGGAAAGTTAGCCTAGAATGGGAGATCTATACTCTCCTAGGGTTAGCTTGGAGTAGCATTACTATAATTCCTTCATAGGATCTTGATTTGGTTAGGACGACTACTTCATTGTAGCTTAGGATTGAGATGTTATATTCTCCAAAGGATGTCTTAGGGTTGAGGACTTAGTTTCCCTTGTGGATAGATTGCATCTACATGAATGGATGCATGGTGGCTTGTTATATCCTTTCTTTGTTAGCTTGGATAGTATGGTATGATGTTTTCCCTGATAGTAGGTCCATTATGTTAGTTTGTTAAGATTAATAGACTAGAGTGAAAGATAAGTTAGCATGGAGTAGGTTAGCCTAAGAGAGTACTGAGTATGAATGGTAGTATGGGATGTCATTGATAAATGGAACAAGTATGAATTGAAGCTACCTATGAAATGACCTCTTATGTGATGGATGAATACCTTGGATAGTTGCTTTTGTTGCCTTCCATGATAAGATTGACTTATATTGGTTGTTCATTTTCAATAAGAAGTAGGTCTAAGATGACACCTAAAAATGGTTAGTATGAATAAGGTGACTTCAAGATATGCTTAGTATGTGGTGTAGAATGAGATGCCCACATGCATTGGAAAAGTATGCCTTGAAGTGACTTAGGGGTATAGTGCTCTTATGTCATGAAAAACTTAGGTCTTAATTATTATAGTGGATTATTATCAAGAATGACCACAGGAAGCTACTTACCTTAGGTAGTAGTATGAGATGCTACCTTGGCCATGCACAAGTTTACTTGGAGATGGCTTGTGATGTATTTAACTTGAGTAAGAAGGACAACTAGTTGAAGTATGAACTTAGGCATGTCTTATGTTAAATTACTATATTAGAACGCTTATGTTGTATTTATGGTATGATTATGTCATGGTCTCTTATGATTATGTCTTATATTGACTAACCCTTTGAGATATCGTATCTTTTATATGTTTGATTTCTTACTTAGTACTTTTGTACTAACCCATATTACCTAAATTTCGAGACAAATGTAGGGGAATTTTGTAGATTGATTGCATTAAAGCTAGGTTCCTATGTTTGGAGAAGACTAAAGATGGTGAGTCCTCATAGAATTCGAGAACAACACCCTTATGTTCCCTTTATGTCATTCACTATGTTTTAGACTTCTGTGGGATGCGTCCCAAGACATTATTACTCATGTATTTCATAGATGGTATTGATATACATGCTAGAAAGACTTACGCAACTATGAAATAATTTTCATACTATGTTTAAAGAAATTTTTTTAATTCCCTCTATTTTTATATGATGTTATGCAATGAAGCTAAGAGACTTGTGTAAGACCTCTGAGAGGTCAAGTACACCGTGTGACACCTAAGGGTAACACCCAAGTTTTTACAAGTATATATCAAAACAATAATACATATTCATATTTATGTTCAAGAGTATCATCATAACAGATCCATCATCAATGTTTCATATTTATAGTCCATTTCATCAATACAACACAAGACCTTACTCATAACCCAAATTGAAGTCTACTAGTGCAATGTGTCTGTGAAGCCCCATAACTCCACATAAACTAAGTAAGATAATAAAGAGATCACAAGCATTGTATTTTAACTCAAACATCATCATATCAAGTGTACTTAATATCATCCATCTGTATTTAGAAAAACATCATGTATATCAAGTGAAACCATTATCACCCATATCATATGAGAAAAAACATCATGCATTTCATTCATAACAAAAATACATAAAGAACACACCCTAGAATTCCCGTCTAGGTCCACTTGTGCAATGTATAGATAAAGTCTCGTACCCTTACCTACACTAAGTAACACCTCTTAAGTAGTCCTAGTTAGTGTTTACCTTTGTAATTTCACTCATTTATTTTAACATTCGGGAAACTTTACCATAACAGACATAGCCCATGTGAGCTACATGAAATTCAGTATAATCCCCTCACAACGATATGAGGGTGTCCTGCTTGCCAAGGTAAAACATAGACATTCATATAACATCTAACTGGATCCACTAGTTAAGGTTTCTATGAAGGAAAACAGTAAAAGATGGATGAGGTTATTACTAAAATCCCTCTTTATGCTAATTAGAATTATAGTTTCAATCCCATGGGAACATTGAATGAACCTATCTTCCTTTGTGAAGGAACACATCTCATTATCAAGTTCACTCGTTGCTAAGCTAAATTCCCTTCTTGAAGTATCTTTAAGTCTTCCATAAAATCAATTCATAACATAGGTCTTAGGAGTTTAACCCCTCATATAGCATGTTGATAGTTCATAAGTTTCAAGATTATAAATCCATTTTATCACAAAACAAACTCATGTGAGAACAACACTTCATAACATAGTCATAAGATGTACACGGGAATTACCTTTAATCTCATATATTAGCACATATTTAATCATCGCACATCCATCATATTCATAGAATGATAATCCATTCAATAACTTCATCATTTATTCCTATATAAATCAACATTACCAACAATAAACCGACAATACTACAGAGGATGTTCATGATTTTGAAAGTCTTACAATGGCCTCCAAGAAACTTTTTCAAGACTTCATCTAGAATCCATGATATTTATCCATCAAATCAATTATTGTAATTGTTCAATAGTCAATTACAAAATAACATACTCAATTACATCACCTCTAATCATTTATCAACATAATTCAAGAGGTAGGGTTAGGAGAAGAGGGACATTCTTGGGTATTTAAGGAATTAGGTCAAAAACCTAAGTTAATACACCAAATCATTGATAACTATTTATAATCCATAATTATTAATCAATTTTTAACCAAATAAGTAAAGTTTAAAGGTAACCATTGAATTTGTGTGAATTCTAGAACATTTGAAGAACACTGAAAAGCAATTTGAAGGAAAAACCTGGGCAATGGAGTTGCAAGAGCGAAGAGTTCCCATACCTTGTCATTCCTGAAGGATTAATGGATAATAGCCTTGTTCTTGAGACCTACTTGAAACTTTTACCTTCTTTAATAACGATGTCTTTGTGTAATGAGAGAATCTAGAGAGAAGCGGGAGCCTTTGGGGTTGTTGGAGTTATAATGGGTAAGACTTGTTTAAGACTGAAAATACTTTACTATACCTAAATTAAAAAATTATAACCACCCCTTTAAATTAATGTACAAGGGTGGAATTTACCAAACCATTCTTTGTTGGTTGTGTCTTGCACCATTTGGTAGACACCAAACCACACCCACTATTGACGGACCGTCAACTAATTGACGCTCCGTCCTGGCTGTCCGTGGTCAGTGTCAAAGACTATCCAAATGGATACACACTCCACAATTCTATGTGTGTAATCATGACCTCCATTGACGGTCCATGAGTGCATTGACGAATCATCAATGCACTTGTGGTTCCTATATGTGTTTTGACAGCTTTTAGGGCTAAGGGTTGGGTCCTTCTAAAGTACCCTTAGGGTTTTCCTTGGAGAGTCGTACACAAATTTTTTTACCCTAAACACATAATAGAATGTATTCCATATATTTTTACATTATTTAGCCCTCACGTGACTCTTCAAACCCCTAAAAACCTAAAGACACACTAGATTATTTTCCAGATGTCATGGTCGTTCTATTACGGTTATGCACTAACACTTTCAAAAAAAGTTAATTAGGTTTAGTTAGGTATTCAAATATCATATTAACCATTTTTAAGTTATTAAAATTAATTTAAAAATCTAGCTTAGGTCATTGGATTTCTGGGATGTTACACTAAGAAACACCTTTAGTAGACTACTTAAGAAGAAAAACGAAGAACAACAATCACCCCCCCCCCCCCTTTTTTCACTGTCAGACCTTTCTTTGCAGTGAATGATTCAGAAAATTTTCCTTTGAAGATTATTAAGTATGAAACATTAGTTACACATCTAACAATCAATTTCAAAAAATTAGTAAGGAAGTTTAAGTTATAAATTATTTGTTAAAGGAAGGGCCATTGTACTAAGTTGTATGCCTGTTGTATTTTAATCTACACCATAGATCTAGGAGATATTCCATTTTTTGTTATTTAAAAAATTTTAATAGAAGAACTTGTATTTCACTATGTTAAGAAGTACATGTATATATACAATCAATAGAGGTTTGGTAAGTAAATATCCTAATGATCTTTCTATAATTTAGCTAGCTATATAAGGTACGATAAGATCTTTACAATATCCTACATAATTATGTTACACTACACCAACTTGTAACATAGATAATTAACTTGAGCTCAATTTAGTTCTGTTTTTGACAAATGAGCTAGTTGCTCTCTAATCTTCACATAGCAAGTGGAAATCAAATTTTCTGAATGTTATATCAAACTAAATTACAGTTAAATTCAATATTGTTAGTCAATTTAATGATACAAAACACTCGAGGCAGTATGAAGAACAACTTGAGTATCACACAAAAAAAGTTTTATTTGTGTATGAAATTTCAGTCGAATTTCTCATTAAAAGATTATGCATCCACATGTGACATAATACATTATGCTTAGTATGTCGTGATCATTCTGAAAAAATGGAACATTTATTTTCACAAACTTGTGTGCAAACGATAGGAATTTTGTAGGGAGAATATATCAAACTAAACAAGATGAATTGTATAGGTTTTTTGATCAGGTTGATACTAGTTGTGTGAGATGTTTTAATGATACTTCGTATGTTTTTGAATAAAATGTGATCGTTAAAAAAAATTATCTATTATTTTTTTATCTTGCCTTTTTATAATATCTCTAGGTTCTCCGTTCCTACTTTTTTTGTTTGTAGTTTTTTCCATCAAATTGATGATGTATCACTGTAACATCTATTTACTGGAGTTAATTAAGATTAAGCTAAGAAACCAAACATAATCAATTTTTGGAATAAGTAGGGAAATCTGGAAAATTTCTATCTTTTAAAAGTGAGTCTTTGTCACTTCAAATGGACATAACTTATGGATAAGCAGAATTTTGGATGAGTTCTTTATATTATCGGAAAACCCTTGGAAAGATCTTTCCAATGCCGCCGATTTTGCACAAATCTGATGCGGTATGAAGGAGATATGTCTTTCGAAAGTTGGGTTGTTGGACTGAGGAAAGTCCAATCCGGATTTTAATTAGGATAGAGTTGTATTTTCAACCTAGTACTTTCTAATTTGTTTTAAGGGTTTTAAGGGGTAAAAACCAAGTCCCAAATCAGTTTTAACAAAAATAAGAAAACGCTTAGAGATTGGGAGAAAAACTGAAAAGAAGAGGAAGATCAAGAATCGTCCTAGAACGACAAGATCGTTACATGGATTTCGTCGCTTATCCCTATCAACATATATGAGATCATTCTGTGTGGGGTCCTTTAACCCACACCCCAATTTGATTAAATTAAGAAAATTAGATTTTATTTGAATTATTAATGTGGAAGTTCTTGATAAAAAATTATGAAATTCTTCTTGGTTGATTTGTATCTAATATCTTGTAGATTTGAATTCCTATTTCCGGACTATTTTTTGGGTCTAATCTATTGGGTCACAAGGTATTTAGAGACCCTAAGTGTTTGAGCTGGTGTCCATGTAAGTTTACGAGGTTTCAGATAAAAATAAAGAAGAAAAGTCGGAGATCCCGTATTTTCTACCCTTGGAAGCTGCACCTACAAGAGCCCCTCACGGCACACTCTATCAGATAGGTCCTGGCACGTCGAGCCATCTAGAGTGCCTCAGACCATATTTTGTTCGACAGGCTTTGGTGCTCTGTGCCTCTCAGAGTGCCAAGACCCCTGGATAAGTGTTGTACCTTTCATTCCTAGTTGATTCCAACACTTTAAGTTACATATAAACATCATAAAATCATCTGTAAACATTAGATCAAGATCCTTGAATCCATAATACAATTCAAGGAAAGTGAATATCAAAGAAGTCAGAAGTGAAGTTCAAAAGTTTAGAAACAAGCAAAAGTAAGTTCTTAATGTTTTCAAAGGGACTTAAACAATCATTTTCACTTTTATTTAAGGCTCAAGTTACAAGTTGAAGAAAGAGTAAAGAGTTGAGTTAAGTAATAAAAAATTATAAGGGCCTAAAAGTTAAAATCAAGTCAAGAGTAAGAGTTAAGTTCATTTCTCAAATTCTATATGGGAGCTAATTATTTCCCTAAAAAATTGTAAATGTTTCACATTTAAGTTAAATGAAACTAAAAGTTCCAAAAGTAATTTTGAACTAAAAGGGGAAATTGATTTTAGTTTGAGCTTTTTAAAGCTAAAGGGTTAAGTAAATTATCTCAACTAAAAGGAAGGAAGTTTTATTATAAGTATGACCTAAAGTATATTTTAGGAATAGTACTCAGCACCGATGTGAGGATAAGAGTTCATATTAATTCAAGTCTCCATGTAAACCATGAAGCAATCATGGGAATTAATGGGTCATAAGTTTTAGATGACCAAGTAAGTCAATCTAATAGATCCACTAAGCTAATTAAGGTCCTATATGATAGCAAGGTATAGGATCTTACTCGACAACCTGAGGTAAAACATTGTATGATCACTTATGCTCAAAATGGTGGTTGTCGGTTAGAGAATTTCCCTTAAAAGTTATATGACTTTCATATATAAGTAATGTTGAGTTTGTTATTGTATTTATTTAACGAACTAATTTGATTTATTGTTTTACAATCTTTATATATTATCTCATGTGTTTTAACTTACTTAATATAAATACTTGAGTTAAGGATAGTTTTGAGTGGAGCAAAGCCAAGGTAAGTTCATCTTAATCCCCTCAAGCTTAAGTTGTCATTTAGCTTTCCAATTAGCATACTAATACGTTTAATCTTCTAATGCTGGTTAGCCTGCATCGTTTCATGATTCACACGCAAGTAATCAGGATCAGCACGCACTATTGAGCCAATTTAGCACTCCACAGTCAATTGAGGAGCCTACTTCCATTTCGGAAAACATCCTTTTTATTGCTTTTATAGCTTAGTTCATTAGATTGTTTTGGGGTCCTTCCTAAAATTCATCTCAGTTAGTTTAGAGGCTTCATAGACAGTTAAGAGTTCAGTTTTAGAGTCTAATTCATCTAATTTTTTATATGTTCAAGTAAGGAGACTTAGTGTTCTTTTGGTCAAAATAGTTATTTAAGTTATTTGATGAGAATTCTTTTAAATTCTTTATCTAAGTATAGTATCGTCTTCTGCTAAGTTAAATAAGTCAGGCTAAAGGTTCTCTCAAGGCAAACAATTATCATTTGGTGTTGTCCATGTCCAGGTGTAGGCTCCAGACATTACAAACATGGTACCAGAGCACAAGGTTCAAGAGTCCTAGGAAGTCTATGAAGCCTTGTTTGTAGAGTCTTAGTCATCAGTGTGAAGCGCGTCATATCTATGATTAGGAGACTATAACATTTACAAATGTTTCACTTCTTTCATATTCCTCTTCGTGCGTAGAGTTTATCTCAAAAGGTTTTCTCTCTAACTCGTGCTTACGTATATTTTCAGATCATTATGCCTCTACGAAGAGCAATTAGAGGTCGACTAGCCTGAAGAAATGTTGAGGAACAAGAGGTCCCAAATGCACCTTGTGTGGAACCCCAATGAGTTGTTACCAACACTGAATTCCGAAAAGCTATCCAGATGTTTAGTCAAGTACTAACAAACCAAGTCTTGTAATAGAGTCTAGATCGACAAGAAGCGGCTGACACCTCAAGTGTTCGTGTGTTTTTGAGAATGAATCCTCCAAGCTTCACATAATCAAGCACTGGTGAGGATCTGGAGAACTTAGTGGAAGAGTTGAAGAAGGTGTTTGAGGTAATGCATGTGGTCGATGTTGAGAGGGTTAAATTATATGCATACAAATTGAAGAATGTGGCTAGAAATTGGTTCTACCAATGGATGAAGGGCAGAGATGAGGATGCGCCATCTCCAAGTTGGGTTTCATTTGAAGAAGCCTTCTTGGTGAGGTTCTTTCCTCGAGAAGTGAAGGAAGTGAAGGTACGGGAGTTCCTCACTTAAAAACCGGTCTCCATGAGTGTATGGGTTGAAGTCCACCCAATTGTGTCTCTATGCTCCAGAAGTGGTGAAGGACAAGAGGATCAGAAGGTGTGGATATAATTTCAATTGGTGACATGGATATATCCTGGCTTATAGTGTGTGTGCACCAAGTTGAAGAGGAAAAACTGAGGCACAAAGAGGAATACAAAAACAAGAAAGCGACCATAATTTTAAAAACAAAAGGGGCATGAGCCATCATCTGCTAGTGCACATGCGCCCAGAAATATAGGTGAGTATAGTGGCCTTAATTTACAGAACTTCAAGTCTAGACCAACCCAATTCAAAATTAGTGTTTCACAACGAGGTAGTAGGATTTTTACATATCATAGTTGTGGTAGAACCCACTCGCGTAAATGTCGTGAGGGCCAAACATTTTGCTTCAAGTGTGGTCAAGAGGGTCACTTCAAGAGGGAGTGCCCCAAGAATAAGCAAGGTGGTGGAAATCCAGGCAATAGAGCTCAATTTTCACCAGTTGCTACACTAGACAAGGTTCTACCTAAAGGAGCCAATTCTGGTACTGGTAGAGGGGCAGACCGTCTCTATGCACTTACTAGCTGCCAAGAGCAAGAGAACTCTTTATATGTTGTCACAGGTATGATAAAAGTCTTTATGTTTGATTTTTTTTGTTTTTTTACACCTAGGAGGAAGTTTATTTTTACTCCTTATGTTGCGAATCGGTTTGAGATCTTCCTGAAAAACATTGTGAACAATTTATGTTTCTACACCTGTTGGAGAGTCAATTCTACTGTAAAGACTTTATCATGATTCTCCCATTTCCATAAATCACAAGAGCAAGTGTCTCACCTTGGGGCACTTCGGTCTTATTTGTAAGGAAGAAAGATGGGTCCCTTAGGATGTGTATAGACTTCCTCCAATTGAATAAGGTTACCATAAAGAATAAATATTTTCTTTCAAGGATAAATGATATTTCCTATCAACTTCAGGGTGTTTCTTGTTCTTTTAAGATTGACCTCAGATCAATCTAACATTAGTTGAAGGTTAGGAATGTAATATTCCAAAGACAACTTTCAGAATGAGATATGGGCATTATGAATTTTTATTTTATGTCCTTTGGTTTGACAAATGCACCTTAAACATTTATGGATCTTATGAATTGAGTCTTCAAACCTTAATTAGATCTTTTTGTCATCATCTTTATAAATGACATAGTCGTTTATTCAAGGAATGAAAAAAGATTATTCTAATCCCCTAAGGGTTGTTCTTCAGACGTTGAGAGATAAGGAGCTATATGTCAAGTTCTCCAAGTGGGAGTTTTAACTTTAGTCTGTGGAATTCTTGGGCCACATAGTTTCGAGTGATGGGATTAGAGTTTACATTCAGAAGATAGAAGCAGTTCAGAGTTGGCCTAGACCACATCTCCAATAGATATTAGGAGTTTCTTGGCTTGGATGGCTACTATAGGAGATTTGTTGAAGGATTTTCGTCTATCTTGTCTCCTTCGACCAAGATAACTCAGAAGATAATAAAGTTTCAATAGTCTAAAGCTTGTGAGAAAATCTTTCAGGTATTGAAAAAGATATTGACTAACACTCTAAAATTGACCTTATCATGGGTACTCAAGGCTTTGTGGTGTATTGTGATACATCAAGAGTTGGTTTAGGCTGCGTGTTGATGCGGAATGGTATGGTTATAGCCTATGCCTCTAGACAGTTGACAGTTCATGAGAAGAATTATCAAACTTAAGACTTGGAATTGGCTTTAGTAGTGTTTGCTTCGAAGATACAGCGACACTACTTGTATGGTGTTCATGTTGACATATTCACTAATCACAAGAGCCTCCAATATGTGTTCACTCATAAGGAACTAAATCTCACACAAAAGAGGCAGTTAGAATTACTCACGGATTATGACATGAGAATTATTTACCACCTTGGCAAAGCTAATGTGTTTGTTGATGCCTTAAGAAGGTTGTCCATAGGTAATACCGCCCGTGTTGAAGAAGAAATGAGGGAGTTACTAAAAAAGGAACCTCAATTACCAACAAAAAAATGTTGGTAAGTTGATCAACTCGGTTGGCAACTTGAGTTAACAACCAAATGTCAACTTATATTAATTCGTAGCTAAAAAGCTCGTCGGTAAATATTACCAACTGATTTTAATTTGTTGGTGGACTTACAAACAAAAAATCAGTTGATAAACAACCAAAGCTGTTTTTACAAAATTTTGAAATATGACCCTGAAATTTTTGTTGATAAATTTACCATCTAATTTTTGGTTAGGATATCGTTAGTACCTTATCTAACAAATTGAAAAGGAGTAAGTAAATTTTTTATTCATTTTTCTATTCTTACATTGGTAATTTTAGTAAAAAAATTTGTGTTGGTAATTTTCCAATAAATTTTAAATGTTTTTTTAAATTTACTTTTTGATTTTTCATCCGGTGTTCGGTACCCACATTGGAGCCCGAATAAATCTGTATTCACACCGGAAAGTCTCAATTGGGTGGTAAAGCATTCCCTAACAAAGAGGATCATCTACCCAACGGGAATCGAACTTAAGGCCTCTTGGTTAAAGATGCAAGTGTACTTACTATTACACCACAACCCTTGATATTAATAAATTTAAATTACTTAGTATAATTATTTATTTTTCTTATAAATTTACTAGTTGATTGTTATTTTATTGGTAACAGATCATTCAGAGTTCAATGTTAGCTTAGTAATTGATTGACAATATAATCAAAATATTATTAACTTAATAATTATTCAATAGTAGAATACTTATTAATTTATTCCATTAAAATAATCTAAATACACGAATGTAAATCTAAAAATATTAATCAATTTTATAAATCATATTTGAATGAAACCGTGCAAAATCTATGATAACAAGTTAAATTATTCTCAATATGATACATATCATTATATCAAAAAATTTAATTTGAGCACGTTTACAAAAAATATTGACCAAGTATAAATTTTGGTCAAAAGTTAAAACGCGTAACAACACAAACTGAAAACGGAAGTCTCAAAACCTTAAACAACAATCTTGATAGATATAAAAATGAACTTCTGAATCTAAACAAACTGACAAAATTTTACTCAGAGCACATTTACAAAAACTTCTAAGCAAAATCAAATTTTTATAAAAGTTAAAAGTTAAATCTCCTTACGGTACAAAATGAATATGAAAACCTCAAAATCAAAATTAATCATCCAATAAAATGAAAAATGACCTTCCATAGCTAACCACGCTGATGAAATTCATATTTGAGCATGTTTTCTAAAAAATGACCTAATTCAAATATTACACAAAAGTTAAAAATTAAAACGCTTAACGAAGCAAACTGAGAATAAGTCTCAAATCCCAAACCAGCAATCCTATGAGATCAAAACTGAACGTATATGGCTAACTGCGGTGAAAAAATTTCAATTCGAGCACGATTACAAAAAATATTGACTAAACCTAAAATTCTGGCAAAAACTAAAGGCTAAAATGCCTAATGACATTAACTAAAAATGGAAGCCTCAAAATCGGAGCCCTCTATCTTATTACATAAAAAATGATTTTTCGCATCTAACTGTCTTATCTGGGTATGTTATCAAATATATTGACAAAAATTAATTTTTTTCTAAAATTTATATGTTAAACACCTAAATACACACGGTAAAAACGAAAGCATCAATACTCAAACCGACCATCCTACTAGATAAAAAATGACATGTGGAGTTAATTACGCTAACGAAATTCTCATCTGAGTATGTTCACAATAAATATCGACCAAAGTCAAATATTTTCATTAACATTAAATTCAAGACACATAACGGTGCAAACAAAAATGAAAGCCTCAAAATATGAACCAACCTTCCCGTTAGATAAAAAAATGACCTTTCGAATCTAATGACACTGATGGAGTTATAATCGGAGCACGTTTACCAAAAATATTCAACAAAGTCAAGTTTTAATTAAAATTTAAAAGTTAAAATGCCTATTGACACAAATTAAATATGAAAGCCTCAACACTAGATGTTGATTTACCAAAAACTTTTAACTTTAATTGATAATTTACCAACTATTAAAATATAATTTAGTAAGTAAATAGTTTACCAATAAATTTTATCATAGTTGGTAATAGTTACTATTCAACTAAGCATTCATATGTAATATTACCAACTAATAATTAATATGTTGGTAAATTTTAGCAGTTGATTAGTGACCGGTTAGTATATTACCAACTATTTTATTAATATTAGTAATTTACTAACTACAATTTTTATTCGTCGGCAAAATTCCCAACTAATTTGATATTGGTTGGCAATTTTACCAACAAATTACATTTCATTACTAATTTACCAACACATTTATATGGTTGGTAAATTAGAAACACAATCTTGTCGTTGGTAAATGTTTGGTTACAAATTCATTAGTAATATGTTATTAAATTACATAAATAATTTTTTGTCATATTTACTTATCGATATATACTTCGTTGGTAATATTACCAAGAAATGGTGCACGTTGGTAAAATTTTTTTTGGTAATCCATTGATAGAAGGTTGCTAAATTTGGTGCCATTTTTTTCCGCCGCATTAACCAACTAAAATACTTACTTACTAAGATTTATGTTTTTAATCTGTTAGAATTTCGTTGATAAGTTTTAATATATTATTCGGTTAGAAATATGTTGGTAATTTGTTAGTAGAATACAAACAAACTTAAGTTGTTACTAAAATTTGTTGACAATTTGAGTGTTTTTTTGAAGTGATTAGCTAAACATGTGCACAGACTTACACGTTAAGGAGTCAGACTTATTGATTCCACAGAATGCAGAATAGTGGTGACCAATGGGGCCGAGTCATCATTAGTGTCAGAGGTAAAATAGAATCAAAACCAAGACCCCATTTTGCTTGATTTGAAGGCAAGTGTCCATAACCAAAGAGTATTGGCTTTTGAACAAGGCGGAGATGGTATGTTGAAGTACCAAATTAGATCGTGTGTACCTAGTGTGGATGGACTCCAAGAAAGGATCCTAGGACATAGATCAAGCTATTCTATTAATCCAGGTTCCATCAAGATGTACCACGATTTTAGAGAGGTATATTGGTGGGAAGGCATGAAGAAAGATATTGTTGAGCATGTTGTCAAGTGGTCAAATTTCCCACAAGTTAAAGTATAGCACCAAAATACTGAAGGATCTCAGACTATAGAAATTCTGGAATAGAAGTGTTAGATAATGAACATGGACTATATCACAGGCTTGCAAGTATCTTGCAAGCAACATGATTCTATTTGGGCGATTGTCGATAGAATAACAAAGTGAGGTCATTTCTTGCAAGTAAAGACTACCTATTAATATGATAACTATGCTAAGTTGTACCTTCAAGAGGTAGTGACACTTCATGGAGCTCCAGTCTCCAAAATTTCATATAGAGGTGCACAATTTACTGCACAATTCTGGAAATAAAAATAGAATGGTTTGGGTTCAAAGGTAAACTTAAGCACTGCTTTTACCCCTCAAACAGATGGACAAGCATAGCACACTATCGAGACCTTAGAATATATGTTGAGAGCTTGTGTGATCGAATTCTAAGGGAGTTGGGATAATCACATACCTCTGATTGAGTTTTCTTAGAACAATAGTTACCATTCTTGCATCCAAATGGCTCCATATTAAGCTCTTAATGGGACGGCATGTAGATCTCCAATTGTATGGTTTGAAGTTGGTGAAGTCGGTTTGATAGGACCAGATCTAGTTCACCAACCTATGGAGAAGGCGAAAGTGATTTAAGAGAGATTAAAAATGGAACAAACTCGCCAAAAGTCCTTCACAAATGTTAGGAGAAGGCCGTTAGTGTTTGAGGTGGATGATTGGGTGTATATGAAATTTTCACCCATGAAGGGTGCTATGAGGTTTGGTTAGAAGGGGAAACTTAGCCCCCGATATATTTAACCTTATAGAATATCCAAGAGAGTGGGCAATGTGGCTTATGAGTTGGATCTACCCCACGAGTTAGAAGAGGTTCATATGGTATTCCATGTGTCTATGTTGAAAAATGCTTCTGTGATCCTTCATTATTTTTACTAACTGAGAATGTTGGGATTAAGGATAACTTGTCCTATGAGGAGATTCCATTTCAAATTTTGGATCGTCAAGTTCGCAAGTTGAGAACAAATGAAGTTGCATCAGTCAAAGTCCTTTAAAGGAATCAGTTTGTTTAACAAGTAACTTGGGAAGCTAGAGAGGATATGAAGAGTATATATCAACATCTCTTCGAATCCGTAGAAAATGGAGATCAAGGTATTAAATTATCTTCTTAACGCTTTATAAGACTATGTGTAAATATGTTATTACTTGTTTTTGTCGTTGAGTGTTAAAGTAATGTTACTACCCCTAGTTTAGTGAAAGAGTTCTCATTGAAGAACGAATGTTCAAAAGGGGGAGATATTGTAACATATCCTTACTGAAATTAACTAAGAATAAGCTAAGAAACCAAAAATAATCAATTTTGGGAATCAATAGGGGAAATCAGGAAAATTTCCAGCTTTCAAAAGTGAGTTTTGGTCATTTACAGACGGCTATAATTTCCATCTCATGAGAAGTTTGGATAATTTATTTTATATGGTTGGAAATCGAATAGAAAGCTCTTTTTAACTTGCCTGAATTTGCGCAAATCCGATGTCTTATGAGTTAAGATATGTCTTTCGGAAGTTGGGTTGTTGGACTAAAAAATATCCAATCTGGATTTTAGGAAGGCTAAAATTATCTTTTACCCTAGTATTTCCAAATAGTTTTAAGGGTTATTTAGGGGTAATAAAAAGTCCCAATTCAGTTTGAACAAAATTAAGAACTCTTAGGGCTTGTGAGTAAAATAGAAAAGAAGAGAAAGATCAATAATCATTCAAGAATGCCAAGATCGTTGCATGGATTTCGTCAGAGGTGATCTCTATCGAGGTATATGAGATCATTCTTTGTTCGATCCTTTCACCCACACCCCAATTGGATTCAATACAACAAGTTAGAGTTTATCTGAATGATGAACATGGAAGTTCTTGATGAAAAATTATGAAATTCTTGATTGTTTATTTTTAGTTGATCTCTAGTAGATTTGATTCATTTTTAGGACTGTTTTTAGGTCTAATCTACTGGATAATGAGGTATTTAGAGATCCTATGGTTTTTGGTGTAGGATCCATGGAAATTAGGATTTTGGAGACAAAAAATGGAGAAAAAAGTCGGAGGTCTCGTCTGTTATACCCTAGGGCGTTGCGCCTGCAAGAGCCCCTTAGGGCAGGCTCTGTATGACAATTCCTGGCGCGCCTCACTAGCTAGAGTACCTCAGACAAGAATCTTTCCGACAAGCTCTGGCACTATGCGCCCCTCAAAGCTCCAAAACCCCCTAGAGACGTTTTTTCCCTATCTTTTCGTACTTGTTCTTAAGTGATGTACCTATCATTGCTGGTTCATTCCAATAGTCTAGCTACATCTAATCCTTGAATTCATAATCCAATTCTTAAAGTTTTCAAAGGGTCTTAAAAAATCATTTTAACTTTCATTTAATTCTCAAGTTACAATATAATCAAAGAGTAAAGAGTTGATTAAATTCTAAAAATCTATAAGGGAACTAAGTATTCCCTAAGATTTAAGATCAAGTCAATTAAAGAGTAATAGTTAAGTTCATTGCTCAAATGCTATATGGGAAGTAAGTATTTCCCTAAAGGTTTATAAATGTTTAACATTAAAGTCAAAGGAAACTTAGAGTTCCAAAAGAGTTTTAAACTAAAAGGGGAACGTTTATACTAGAAGGATCTTTTTAAAGCTAAAGTGTTTAGAAAATTATGTCATCCCAAAGGAAGGAAATTTTATTAAAAGTATGAGCTAAAGTATATTTTTGGAGTAGTATTAAGCACCAATCTGGGGATGAGAGTTCATATTAACTCAAGTTTCCATGTAAACCATGAAGCCTTGATGGGAATTGACGAGTCATATATTTCAGATGATCACATAAATTAATCTAGAAGGTACACTAAGCTAAGTAAGGTTCTATACCGATGGCAAGGTATAGGATGGTCCTCAGCAGCGTGAGATAAAGCGTTGTATCATCATTTAGGCTCAAAGTGATGGTTGTTTGTTAAAGAATCTCCCACAAAAGTTATATTACTTTCATATATACATAAAGTTGAGTTTGTTATTGCCTTTCTTTAACGAACGAAGTTGCTTTATTGTTCTACAAACTCTGTATATATATATATATATATATATATATATATATATATATATATATATATATATATATATATATATATATATATATAGCATTTGCTTTAAATTGTTTTATATACATACTTGAGTTAAGCATGTTCTTGAGTTGAGTAGAGCCAAGGTAAGTTCATCTTAATACCCTCAAGCTTAAGTTTTCATTTAGCTTTCCAACTCGCATACTTGTACATTCAGTGTAGTGATGTCAGTTGGCCTGCATCGGTTCATGATGCAGAAGCAAGTAACCAGGTTAGCACGTAGAACACAATTGATCTAGTTGAGCTCTCCACACTCACTTGGTGAGCCTCCTTGCATTCCGGAGGACATCCATTTTATTTCTTTTTTATTTTGGTTCATTAGGATGTTGTGGGGTCTGTTCAAACATCCATCTCAGTCATTTTAGAGGTTTTGTAGGTAGTTAGTAATTCAGTTTTGGAGTCTAATTTATCTTAAATTTCATATGTTCAAGTGTTGAGATTAGTGTCATTTTGTCCAAGACAATTATTTAAGTTATTTGAATTGAATGTTTTTAAATTCTTTATTTGAGATGAGTATAGTCATCCGCTGATTTAAGTAAGCCAGACCAAGGGTTCTCCCAAGGACATCAATGGTCATTGGGTGCCATCCACATCCAAGGTGTAACCTCCGTGCGTGACATATACTATTTATCTATACTTTGTATTCATAAAAAAAAGGTAGAGCAAACTTATGTAACGTAGGTACTAAGTCGTCTTAATTAGGGAGTATCTTACTCGACCTGGCCATCGAAAATGAAAGCATTTGGCCTCTACAAATTAGGGGGAAAATAAAGAATGGAACCATTTCCTTTTTATCAATTCGATCACTACCACTTTTGCTTTGAAACCTCAAAACAATATTCTGTGTTTTGGAAGGTTAGCCAGCACAACTCAGTACATTTTTAACTTTTTATTTGTATTACACTTATTCCTAAATTTTTTAGATTCCAATAATCTTAATATGTTTATCTCCTTAAATATTGATGAAATGCCCTAAAAGATATATTTTGGTAAAGTAACAAGTACAAAAAGTTTTAGAATTGTTGTGAGGACAAATCACAGGTGTGAAAGTAATCACTTTCCCCAAAAATCTCTAGTTTTTTTCTTTTTATTAAATATATGTATATTTGTGTTTCCCTTTTGGTTGAAACTCGTATACATAGATGAAAAAGCTTATCAATGTAGTTTGGTTCATCCAAAAGTTTTCATTGACTAAATTTATGGCACATTTTTAAACTTTTTGTTTTTATTACACTAACTGTAAAAAAATTTCAGATTACACTAATCTTGATATTCTTATCTCCTTAATATTTACGAAATACCCTAAAAGAAATATTTTTGTGAAGTAAGAAGTACAATAAGGTTTAGAATTTCAATAAGGACAAATCGCATGTGTGAAATTAATCTTTTAGACTAAAATTTTCTAAATTTTTCTTGATTATATATATTTATGCTTGAATACTTGGTGTACATAGATGATAGAGCTTATCAGTGTAGGTTGATTCATCCAAAAGCTTTGTTTGACTGTGCTTAGATTTTTGATCATCCTGTTCTGCCCCTAGTTGTGATGGAAATTTACGTTAATCTTCTTTAACATGTTTTTGTTTATGAAAAATAATTTATAGAGATAAGACTTTCTTGTTTTTTTTAATTTTTTGTCATTTTTCTGTAAATATTCTCTTTTCTTGATCTTCTTTGACATGCTTATCTTTAAGTCGGGGTCTATTTAAAATATTTCTTATAGAAAAAGTAAGACCTTTTATGTCTTTCCCTTTTTTTGTAATGTAAATATTTCCTTTTTAGATCTTCGACATAGTTTCCCTTGGGCTAAGGTTCTATCATAAATATTTCTTTACCTATCCTCCTAACACCTCACTTGGGGTATTACACTAGGTATGTTCTTTCTTTATTTTTTTATTCTATAAATATTTTCTTTTTCGATTTAATTTGATATGTTTTTCCTTTAACCTTGGGTTTATCAGGAATAGCTCCTCTACCTCCAAAGGAATGGATCATTCCTATATAGACTCTACCTCAGCAAACCTTACTCGTTGAATTACACAAATCTTTTTTAATCTTCATTGATGGGATTTTCTTTGAGCCGAGTCTATCAAAAAAATCACCTCTGTACCTACGGTAGTCTTTTAGGTTTGAATCATATTTTTCCTTTTGCTTCGTTTATTCATTTCAACTTGTCCTAAATGATCTAACTTATCCTTAATGAAATGTTGATCAATTTCAACATGCATAGTGCGATGATGTTAAACTAGTTCTGTGCTATTTGAATTGCGTCTTTGTTATCATAAATAAGTTCATACGTCTTGTACATTCAATTAAAATATCCTTCAGAACATATTTAATCCATAATTGCTCATACAAGCCATTAGCCATCCCTTCAAATTATACTTCTGCACTAGACCTCGCAGCAACCTTTTACTTCGTACTTCTCCACGTGACAAGATTACCTTAGATAAAAGTGAGATAACCCAAGGTTGATTTTCTGGTTAAGAGATATCCTACCAAATCTACATCTGTTTAGTCTTCCATGAAATTTTTTTCAGTCTTTAAGAACAATACCCCTTTTCATGAAGCTCTTTTCAAGTGTTAAAAATTCTACAGACAACTTCCATATAATCTTCTGTTGGGTTGTTTGTGAACTTAGTCACAACACCTACAACATATCAATGTTTATCCTTGTGTGAGTTAGATAAATTATCTTCTCTATGAGATGTTGATATCTGTGTGCATCTTTTATTTTCTATTTTGAAGAGTTTTCAAGTTTTTGGTTAGCATTGAAGTTGCTTTTAGTTACTACAGTCATTTTTACCTAAATAAGTTGTCTAGTTCAAGATAAATTTTAAATTTGAAGTCTTAGTTAGGTTATTTTAGTTTTTGAGATATTCATTATTTTGAATTTTAAATTGTGCAAATTATGTGTTTTATATTGGCTATTGGTTGGTAAAATTTGTGGAAAGCTATTAAAAGTCATTTCAATCCATTGAGAGATATTTCAGTTAATTCATTTTTTTGCCCCATTTTTTGAATCAACCAACAGATGTATTGATATATTTATTGATCTTACGCGATCTGAGAAATCTTTCGAAGAACTATGATACAATTTTTAAATCGTAAAGGCTACTATTTTAACCTAACAACGCTACCCATTTTATCATGTTAAGGAATAGTATTTCAAAAATGTTCTCTTTTCAATGCACATGCTTTTCTAAAAAAAAAATTAACCAAAAATAATGACAAGTAATAGTCTATCTTTTAATTCTCCAAATATTTTCTCAGAGAAAACCTAGTAGATTTTGTCTGTGAGAATAAAATCATATTTTGAAACCTATGTGATATGTGATGTTGTGATGAATGAAAAACCCTTCCAACTTCTCCTTGAAAAACCTACAAAAGTTCATATTAAAGCACTTTCAAATAAACTTCTATACAAGACAATGTCATTGCAATGTACTTTTGAGGCACACAATCAAAAGAAGAAAAAGAAAAAAGAAGAGGAGTGTTGAAATTTGCTTTTAGTTACTGCAATAGTTTTTACCAAAATAACTTGTCTAGTTTAAGATAAATTTGAAAATTAACTTTTAGTTAAATTGTTTTAGTTGTTGAGATATTTTATAATTTTTGAATTTTATACTATGTCGGTTATGTGTTTTATGTAGGCTTTTTAAAGAACCTTAATGCTTAATAAAATCATTTAAAAGCTACTGAAAGTCATTTGAATCCATCGATAGACATTTTTTTGTGTCCCCATTTTATTAAAACACCAACCATTTGTCTCCACAGGTGTGTTAGTTTGCTTGCATGCTAGAATCCTTATCCTCATTAAGAAGTCTAGTACATATTTTCTCTGAGAAAGGAAAATTCTCTTTGTTGACCTTGATAATTCAATTCCTAGGAAATATCGCAATTGCCTTTGGTCTTTCATTTCAAATTTTAAGTCCAAAAACTTGTAAAATACATCCATTTCATTGGAATCATTTTCTGTCTGGACCATGTCATCAACATATAAAATAAACGATGATGCCTTCCCTTCATCGTGTTTGATAAACAAAGTGTAATCAGACCTAGTCTGGTTATAACCCACTGATGTCATTGCGTACATGAAACGTCCAAACCATCCTCGTGGCGATTGTTTTCACCCATATAGTGCCTTCTTTATTATGCATTCCTTGTTTCCGTAAGTGTGCTACTACATTATTCCCGGTGGGAGATCCATGCAAACCTCTTTCTCCAAGTTAGCATTTAAGAATGATTTGTTTACATCAAATTGTCGCAATGAGCAATCTCTATTTGCTGCAACTGATATAAGAATGCAAATAGTATCAAATGCAAATGTTTACGGATAGTCTACTCCATATTTCTTGTGTGTATCATTTTGCTACCATCCTCACGTTATATTTATCTATACTTCCATCTGATTTAAGCTTACAGTATACGCCCACTTACACCCGACAATTCTCTCTCCTTCGGCTAGCAGAACCAACTCCCAAATTTGATTTCTCTGCAAGGCCTCTATTTCTTCATTCATTGCAATCCTCCATTGTGGTTCTGCTAATGCTTCCTCCATACCACTAGGAATAGACACTTTGTACAATTGACTAGTAGTTAGAAGATGTGAGGTTGTTAATCTTCTGGTTGAGGTATAGTTGCTAATATGATATTTTTAATTTTCATTAAGATAAGGTTCATATTGTATTTTCAGTATACCTTTGAAGAGTACTTAAGAGGTACATGAGGTATATAATAATGTAGCACATTCTCAGAGAACTCATTGATTAATGGAGTTATTGTTGTACTTTTTGGAATAATTCCTATATTGTCTTCATTTGTGACCTCCTTACAGTTATCTCTTTCTTCCCTGATGTCTTCATTGTCAATTCATCATGTGTGATAATGTCTTGTTTGAAGATATCAATATGTGCATTTAATCTTTCTTTGTGAGTATCTAATTCCATGAATTTACTTTCTCCCCTTAAAGCTCTTTTTATCCTAGTCTCTTCCATTCCATTCTCCCACTAAAGAGATAAGGGTGTCACTCCACCTTTATAATATGGTTCTGAAGTTTATCCACTTCATTGGAAACATTTCCTATAATTACATGAAAGATGTGACCTCCCCTTTGTTGTGTTTGATCAATAATGTGTGATCTGAGTTACTCTATTTCTAATCCACTTATACCATTGCAGACGTGAAATGTCCAAACCATGGTCATGTGACTGTTTTAACCCATATAATGCCTTCGTTAATGTGTATACCTAGTTTTTGTAAGTGTGCTCCTGCATTATTCCTGGTTGGAGGATCCATGTAAACCTCTTCCTCCAATTCATCATTAAGAATGCATTTTTTACATCAAATGTCGCAATGGTCATCCTTCATTTGCTGCAACTAATTTAAGCATACAAATAGTAATAAGTTTAGACATTGGTGCAAATATTCAATATAGTCCATTCCATATTTCTGCATTTATCCTTTTGCTACCGGCCTCGCCTTATACCTATCAATACTTCCATCTTCTTTAATCTTTACAGTATACACCTATTTACATTGGACAATATTCTTACCTTCGGTTAGCTAAACCAATTTGAAGTATGATTTTTTCGCAAGGCCTCTATTTATACATTCATTTCTTTCGTCCATTGTGATTCTGCTGATGCTTCCGGCATACTACTAGGAATAGACACTTCGGACAATTGATTAATAGTTAGAGCACATGAGGTTTATAATATTTTTGTGGAGGTATAATTGCTAATATGGTATTTGCAACGGGCATTCTGATCAGGTTCATATTGTAATCTTGGTATACCTTTAGTTTTCATGTTAGGATAATGGTAAGTATGAGGATCAGAATCATTAGACATAGTCTCAAGTTCATTTGAAGAGTAATCAAGAGGGACATGAGGTATATGATCAAATAGAACATTCTGAGAGGATTTATTGGTAAATGGAGTGATTGTTGTACTTTCTAGAATAATTTCTTCATGTTTTTCATTTGCGAACTCCTTATTATTATTATCTCCCTATTCACTGATTATTTTATTGTCTTCATGTGTGACAATTTCTTGTTCAAGTATATTAGTATGTGCATCTAATCTTTTATCATGAGCTTCTAATTCCAAGAACTCAGTTTCTCCTCCGAAATCTCTATTCATCCTAGTCTCTTCTATGCTATTCTACCCCTGAAGAGATGAGGGTATCACTCCATATTTATAATATGGTTATGTCACAAAAAGAAGTATTAAGAGTAACATGTAGTTTCTTATATTGTAGGCCATAACAACAATATCCTTTCTGAATTTCTAAATAGCCAACAAATACATATCATCTTGCAAACAAATCCAATATTCCACATAGAGCTTTTGGAATGTGAGTATATAATTTTCATCCAAACACCAATGGCTCTATGTTTGGTAGATGCATAAGAGAACAAAAAAGAATGGAGATTTTGTTTCTGAGTCTCAAAATTAATGACTCGAGACAGAACCTGATCAATAAGATAAGCCGCAGACTTAACCGCTCCCCCCAGTAAATAGTTGGCATATTCATGACAATGAGAGATACTGACAATCTCCATAATCTATCTATTTTTTCTGCTAGTCCATTGTTTTGTGTTGTGTATGCGCGAGATGTTTCATGATGTATACCTCATTGTCGAAGGTATTCAACAATAGATTGTATAAATTACATGGCATTTTGAGATTAGCAAACACAAATTTGTTGTTGATATTAAGTGCTTACCACATTAGATATTTTGAATGCAATAACGCAACACACTGCTTTCGAAGTAATGATATCCATGTTATCCTAGTACATTCATATATGATAGCAATAAAACAAGGCATAATACATATATTTGACCATAAACATGGCTTCAATTTTTAACTTTGACTCCAACTTTCATAATGCACAAACAGACACTTTAACTATTCAATTTTTTTTAAAAAAATAAATACATGAGTCTTGTATGGCACAATACACGTAGAGCACCACATAGGACGAAAAACGACATGTAGGACATATGTGTCTATTTGTTCAACTTTATATAATTTTAAGTGTATATTTGTGCACATCCAAAGTTGAAGAACATAAATGTGATTTGAAAGACAAGTTAAATGGCACATTTATGTATTATGCCATAAAATAACTACATTGTGACAGAGTTTCAACTTTTGTAGTCCCCAAATATCACATTATATAATAGCAAAGGTTCACAATAGTTATTCAAACTTGGTACATTTGAAACAGAATAATTTTTTGATAAATCAGAACTGTAAAAATGAAAATACTTAGTTACAAAACAAATATGATTTGAGTTTGTGAAGAAAACCAACTGAGATATGTCTGAGCCTTCTATGCCATAACAATATATGGTCCCGTGCTTTTTCAACCACATATGTTCGGAATGCATGGCAGAAATTCATGTTTCCACATTTAGCCAATTCCATAAAGTAGAGATTGTGTTGCTTAACACCTTAACCAAGAGTCCCCGGAGTAAGAATGTCCTGAAAGATAACAAAATTGGTCAAATACGTAGAGTGCATTGTGAGAGGTGAAAACTTCGCTAACATTAGAAGAATATGATATAAAGTAGGTACAAGAAAACCAATCTCAAATATTAAATCTTGTTATGACAACTAGTCATTCTCCTATAACTGGAGAAACACCACAATTAGCTGTTGAAATAAAGAACTTAGAAGATGGTTTTAATGATTGTAATAGATACTCCAATATCTTTAATCAAAGTACTATTCCTAGAAGGTGCAATAAAATTAAGATTAATATTGTTATTACCGGTAATACCTGGCTGCATCATATTGAAGTGAGGTTTTATTTTTCCTAATGTAATCGTGGATACAATTCTGTTTTAAATAACTTTGCAGGGCTTCTTTGAGAAGCTCCACCAATCCAGATAGTCAATGATCTCGTAGAATCATTGTTTTAAGTATCTTGATGCACCACAACGCAAACAAATAATATTAGTAGGCTTACTAATTGACTGATTTGTTCTACCTTTAGTAGAACTTCAATGGACAGCCAAGGAAGAACTCTCATGAATTAGCCGAGCAATACCTCTAGTCTGCCACTGTTAAGATTCTCTTCGAAAATAAGAATATTTTCTTTCAAGTTCAATCTTTAGATCCTTTCTTAGAGTCTCATCATGAACTTGATCAAATTCTACATCAAGTCCATCTAGAAGTATATGAACTCTTAGCTTTCCCATCATAACATGTCTCTAATGAACACTCTCAACCGATCAATCCTTATTATATTTTTGAGGTGATCATTTTTCTGAAAAATAGAAACCAATTCACAAAGTATGTGGACATGGGTCTTCCGTTGTACATTGTGGTGAAGGATAAATTTGTGATTTAGTTCAAACAAACAGTTTTTTTCAGAACCATCATAGACGTTTTCGAAACTACTTACCATATTTCCTTAGTAGTGGAAAGCCTATATAGAACTTCATAATGGTGGGACTCATTGAGTCAATGAACCAGCTTTCCACTTTATGATTCACTGTAATCCATATTTCATAATCCTAGTCAATTTGTCAGGTTTCTTTGCTTCATTGATAAGGTAACCAACCTTTTGTCGAGCTCCGATACGCATCTCCATCAATTGTGACCATAATCAAAAATTTGTTTCATCAAGGATAACTTCCGTTGGAAAGGACAATATGTCTTGTTGAACCATAATTGAGGTAGAGTTTCTTACGTTTGAGTTCATAGTGTTTCTCGTTGTGCCAGAGGAAGGCGTAATATCACCCATCTTTGAGCAAACGATGTTTGGTATTCAAGTTTTATGAAACCGATTGCTCTGATACCATGTAGGATTTTAGGGTTATTTTTCCTTTCACATCGTTTATTCATCTCAAAATCATATATCATTGTATGTTGGAAACCATTAAGGTAAAAGTTGAAACACTATTTTACCCCTATCTTAATTACAAATGTTGTAATATATCTAAGCAATTACATATTAAATAATAATTATATAATATTATCTTAAATACTAAAATAAAAAGGTGTTTTAAAATGCATTTTAAGAATCTCTCTCAGTTCTCCAACATAGCTTTTGAGTTTTAGACAGAATTCTAGGCAAACTTTTGGATTATAATGAAATATCATGTGCATGAGGTAAAATTATTAATGGCAAATACATAAGCTAATTCGACTTTCTTAACTAAGAAGAAAAGAGAAATTAATTTCATCAATTATACAAAATTCTTAAGCATGGAGATTGCAAATTAAGGAAAAAGTTTGTTGTAAAGTGTTCTCTTGCTTTTCGAAAGGATTAGACTTAGTGTGTCTGTTGTAGGAGTACTCTTATTCTTATACAGTCTTTCTTTTGCATTTTACCACCCATTGTTTTTATGTTGTTTGATTATTGCAATTTTTTATTTTTGTTGTTATTGTTTTCATAATAGTTGTTATAGTATTATATTGATCGAGAATATAATCATCTATTAGGTGGGCCAACCGACCGACCGACCGAGTTGGGTTGGGCGTCCATGTCACAGAACCTTTCTCTAGCCTAGAATCCCATTATTGATCAAATCAGGGCGAATCTAATTTATTGGGAAATGAAAAATCTATCTTTTAACACTCAGAAAAAAAACCTAGAAAATAGGAAGATTAACTAAGACAAGAGAGATATAGGTATGCGAGCAAGAAGGAAAGGTGCAAAAAAAAAAGGTTAGGCAAGTGGCCCAAGGGCCCCTTTCCTTACAGTCAAGTTTCTCTCCTTCTCTAGGATGATTTTGTCCAGGATCTGCTAATCTAAGCCTTGCTTCTTCTGGTCGGCTCCTAAGAAGCAAACCATACTAGGCGGAAAGAACTCCGAGTAAACAAAGCAAAAGCCAATCTGGCCAATCTCAAGCTAGATGAGAACGCAAACCAACCCTAGGAAAAATGAAGCTATGACTAATTAGACCGTTCGTGACCAAATGACAACGTCGACATAGGAAAAAAGGCGAGATAGGGGATGGAAGCAGGGTAGTGCTAACTCTGCATCCTCGGCTATTTTGGCTCTTTCCGGAGAGCATCAAATCAACCATTTTCATTTGCTTTGAGACTGGCTAAATTCTCTTCACATTTATTTATATTTATTAAACTCTTCAAATTTTGTGATTTTTTGAATTTTGAAACTAAATAAATTTATCTATCATGATTCAATGTACATCATTAATAAATTTTGGTAGGTAAAAAGAAAATCAAATATCAGTTAAATGCTTCCTAGGTCATCACATTCTTGTCATTTCTATCATATACTACTCTCTTTTCTTCTTCCTAGACTATAATATGAATACAAGTCATCAACAAGCTGATTGCGAGAGAACAAATAGTTTGATTTTGAAATTAAAAGAGAAGTTTTCGTAGAATATAGTTCAAATATATATATATATATATATATATATATATATATATATATATATATATATATATATTAGTGAGACTCAGGTGCAAAGCAGCTGTCGAGATCTAGTAGAGATATATATTTAGATACAACTAATACTTTGTTGACAAGTATAATTAGTGTACAATTAGAATAAATACATGACCCATACTCCACGAAATAAATATATTTACATAATACTCCTAATTTCAAAACCTCACAAGGTAGGTATAAGCACTATGTACAATATACTAAAACCCGCGCCTCACTTGTTCGATTAATTGATATGTTGTAGTTTGTTCTACAAATCTTCCATTCAAATGAACCATTTTAAAGAAAATCACAAAATTATTAATGCATATATTGGTTTTGAGGTAGATTATGAAGAGATGAATATCATGGCCCCTACTCTTCTTTAAAATGCTTTCCTTTGTTGAAAGATAATGTGTAGATATTTGAGTTTTTCTCAAAAAGGGAAAATTAAGAATTTGTATAGCTTTCCTTTTGATTATTTGTCCTATATATAATTTTTCATTGCACATTCACAAGCTTAAAATATTTATATTGCGTGAGAAAAGAATATGACTTTTTTTTTATATTTTCTATTTCACGTTTTATAAATGCAACAAGAAGATACTGGAGAGACCGTATTAGAAACATCATAATAATTGACTTACTCTTGGATTATGGGGTAGAATATGAATAAATGCCGAATAGCACATTCTTATTAGATATTCCTTACATTTGTCCTGTTAAAATATTCTACTTTTTTCAGGAGAGAATGTTGTTCAGGTATTACTACACTATAATGTTCTAATTCTAAAACCCTTAACAAATAAGGATCTATTTCTTTTGATAACATATGTTGGATTAAAGGTATTCATTTCCCTTTATGTGGTACAGGGCCATAGATCTTTAATTTTTTGTCACTAACAAGAATAAAAATACATATTTCAGTGAAATATTAATTCTTATCTAACAGACAAATAGTTGTCTTCTTTGTATGCTTCTTTCTTACTATAAAACTTCTATCCGTTAGAAAAGGTAAAAACGTAGATGCTTTCATAATATGCTTTGTAGCTCTGTATACTTATGTGGGTAGTATACTCCTTGTATTTTAATGTTTTTTGTTTACCACAATAATATTACTTCTCTTAGTATTTATACTAATTCATAAGAATATATGTCTTTCTGCGATTGTTTTTGTTTATTTTTGTTATCCGATATTTATGGTTGCTTTTTTCCATATATTGACACTCATATATTTTCTGAATCCTTTTCAAGTACTTTGCTTATTTATTTTGATCATTCTTTGTAGATCTGAATGAAAATGAGCACCGATCGTACCTGAAAAAGCTCCTTCTGTACTAGGGAGGAAGATAAATCTTTGATAATATCCTAGCGATATACTTTAACGATAACAATCTATTCAGGATGATGTAAGAAGCACTTCCCGAAAAATAGGTTGATGAGATCAAGGATCACTACAATATACTCTTAGAAGATATTAATGCCATCGTTTATGGACGCACTCCGTTACCTAATTATCCATAACTGCAAAGCAATTTTAACCTAAATATGAAAGCAAATGTTGAATGGCGATCAAGACACTTTAAGAGGGACGGGGCACCAATCCTCAATGTTCAGAGCATGACATGGGGCGTTCTGGCTGGTGCGGTGCCCTAAAATTCAAAGTCTAGAGGCCCCTCTTTTGGGATATGAGTGGCTCGACGCTCCATGACCCTCCCAAATTACACCCGAAAACATGAATCAAATGGTAAGAAACTCAACAGCACAACCCACAAGAAATTCAAACAATACTTGAACTATGTTTATTAACAACTCAATTTCTAAACTCTCGTGGAGTGAAATTCTCTGAATTGAATCATGTTTACACGTGGGTGAATTAACCAAAAGTTATGTGATCTTACATACCTTGTAGGTATCACCCCTTGACAAAATCCACAAGCTAAACTTAACGATCTTGACGAATCTTACTTCTCTTCTCCTTTATCTTTTTTTATTTTCCATTTTTCCAAACCTTAGAGTATTTTAGTAAGAGCGTAAACTAATCTAATTCATATTAGACTCTATCTTAATTACCAAAAACTAAACAAAACATTGGGCAAAAAAAAGACCAAAATACCTTCTCCAAATCCTGCTTGGACTGGACAGCTGGACTTAGTCAAATAGCCAAACTTTCAAAGGGCATAACTTACTCATACATACTTGGAATCATGCAAACCTTGCAGATCTAAAAAGATCTTTCCAAGAGACTTACTTTCATATATGGGAGTATCTCTAACTCAGCCTAAACTAGAAGTTATGGACATTTGAAATTGGCTAAATATAAAAATATTCTAACTTAACAAATTTTCAAGGTTTTGATTCGTTTCAAAAATGTCTATTTTCAATTATTAGCTTCATCCTAGTTATTTCTATTGAGGAGATGTTACAATATTCTCCATTGCGAACACTTTCTCAAAAGAGATTACTCGTACAAGGACATCAGAGTAACATGCAACATTGAGTTCAATTACCCATAAGAAATTGCAATAGTACATGCCAACTTATAAATAAATACAAATAAAGGATTTGCACCTTTATTCCGAACTTTTATGGATTCAAAGATATAACTACCCAAATAGCTTCCTCAACAAATTGGTTCCTCTAAAGGACTTTGACATTTATTACTTTCTTAGTCCTCAACTTGCGAAGTTGGAGATCTAGAATCTTAACATGGACCTCCTCATAAGATAAGTTATCCTTGATCCCAATATTTTCAGTTGGTATAATCAATGAAGGATCGCATGCACTTCTTCAACATAGAGATTTGAATCACCAGATGAACTGCAACTAACGCTTGTGGTTTCTTCAACATAGAGATTTGAATCACCAGATGGACTAAGATTTCTTTTATTACCAAACCTCATAACACCCTTCATGGGTGAAACTTTTATATATACTAATCATATACCTTAAACTCTAACTCCATTCTCTTAACAACAGTGTCGAATTTCTAACAACTCTGCATCATTTTCAACCTTTGTTGAATTACTTTCACATTCTCCAAAGCATGCTGAACTAAATATGGTCCTATCAACCAGGCTTCACAAACTTCAAACCATCCAATAGGAGATTTACATATTTTCCTATAAAGAGCTTCATAAAGATCCATTTGGATGCTAGAGAGGTAACTATTGTTGTAACAGAACGCGATGAGAGGTCGTTGATCATCCCAATTACCTTATAAATCTGTCATACACGCCCTCAACATATTCTTCAAGGTCTATATAATGCACTCTGCTTTCCCATATGTCTAAGGATGAAATGTTGTACTTAAGTTCACCTTGAACCCAAGCCTATTTGAAATAACTTCCAAAATTGTGTAGTTAATTGCACACATCTGTATGAAATAATGGAGACCAGAACACCATGACGTTTAAATACTTCTTTAAGATAAAATTTTGTAGAATCTTCTCCCGAATGGGTGGTCTTTACAGGCAAAAAGTGCGCTAATTTTTTCATCATATCTATAATCACCCAAATGGAAAAATGTTAATGCAAAACCTTGGTAAATCTGTGATGAAATCTATAACAATAATCTCACCTTTCCATTCAACATTTTATATATTATGATCCAAACCACAGGGCCTTTGGGTCTATACTTCAATTTGTTGGCAATTTGAACACTTAGCAACAAATTGTGCAATGCCCTTCTACATACTATTCCACCAATACACCTCTCTCAAGTCACGATACATCTTTGTAGAACCCAGATGAATGAAATATTGGGAGTTATGATGTTCCTCCATGATCCTCTTTTGGATTCCATAAACCATTGGTAAATTCAATCTATCGTAATAGCTCAATACACCATCTCCCCCCTGTTCTAAAGCGAATACTTTTTTCTTATGAACATTTGCCTTCTGACACTAAAGAATATTCAACCCCACTCACCACCACTAATCCTCATTTTGTGGAATCCATTAGTCAAACTCCTAATCGTGGAAGTCTATGCATATCTTTATCTAACTCTCTCTTTTCTTCCTCAACAATAGTGATACTACCCATACACAACCTGGTCAAGACATCAGCAACAACATTAGCCTTACATGGGTGATAAAGAATACTTATGTCACAGTCCTTGAGTAATTCTAACCACATCCTTAGCTTGAGATTAAAATCTTACGAGGTGAACACATATTGAAAGCTCTCGCGATCATTGAATAAATCAACATAAAAAACCATAAAAATAAGATGCCATATCTTCAAAGAAAATACTACAACAGTCAACTTAATTCATGGGTTGGGTATTTCTTCTCATGAACTTTCAGCTGTCTTAAGGAATAACCCACAACTTTGCCATTTTGCATTAAACAACTCAAAAAAACTCTAGATACATTATAATACACAAAAAAACTTGAGTACCTCCTGATAAGGTAAAAAATTGGGTGGTAGTCAACCTCTTTTTTCAATTCCTTAAAACTTTTCTAACAAGCTTGAGAGCATTTAACCTTCACTATTTTCTAACTCAACTTGGTCAAAAGAGACAAAATGGACGACAAACCCCTCTATAAACCTTATATAATAACAGGCGAAACCCAACAAACCTCTAATATTAGTTGGAGATGTGTATTTAGGCAAAATCTGAAATACTTTAATTTTATGAGTATCAACTTTAATTATCTCTCTAGACATAATTTTGCTTAAGAATGCCATAGTCTCCCAAAAAAACTCACCCTTAGAGAACTTGTCATAATACTCTCCATTCTTTAAAGTCTGGAGAACTATTATGAGATAACTAGCATGATTTCTTCATTCACTGAGTAGATTAGTATGTTATCATTGAAGATGATAACAAACATATCTAAATAAGGATTGAATGATCTATTCATAAGGTCCACGAATGCTACACGTGCATTGGTTAAACCAAAGGATATAACTAGGATCTCGTAATGACCATAACGTGTACTCAATGTTGTCTTTGGATAGTCACGTTCCTTTAGTCTTAACTGATGGTAGCCAAATCTGAGTACTATTTTGTAGAAACAAGTGACACCTTCAAGTTGATCGGAAAGATCATAAATTCTTAAAAAATGATACTTGTTCTTGAAGTTAACCTTGTTCAACTGATGATAATCTCTATGCACCTAAAGGGACCATCCTTCTTTCTCACAAATAAGATTTGAGTGCCTCAGTGTGAGACTCTTGATCAAATAAAGCCCTTATCAAGGAGGTCTTTCAACTGTTTTGTAAGTTTTTCCAACTCTGTTGGTGCTATTCTATATGAAGAAATCGAGATAGGACGAGTATCAAGAAGAATATATATACCAAAATCTATTTGTCTCTAAATAAGTACTCCAAATAGATCATCATGAAAGTCTTCTGGAAACTCTTTTACTACTTAAACTAACTTAATAAAAGGTACCTCAACACTTCTGTCATTAAATTGGACTAAGTGATAGACACACCCCTTACAAATAAACTTCATTGACTTATGGTATGAAATGAAACAACTATTAAGAATTGATGAACTACTTTTCCACTATACGACTGGCCCATTTTGAGATTGAAATTCGACAACTCGAGTTCTAAAACTAAATAAGGCATAATAGGCATGAAGTTAGTCTATACCAAGAATGACATCAAAATTTACCTTGTGTAACTCAATTAAATAAGCCATGGTACTCTTGTGATTGACGGAAATGGAACAATCATGATATACTCTCTATGTTAGAATGGACTCACCAAAAGGTGTAGAACACTAAGTGGTTCACTAAGTTGCTCAAGAATAACATCAAAATTCATAGAAACATATTGAGTTAAAATAGATAAACTCTCTCGTGGAACTAGCAAAGCACAATCAGTTAAGTCAAAGACTTGGATCATACTATTGACATAATCTTGCAAATGCCCTTTCTCTTAGTGGTTGTTGATAGCATATAAATGGTTTGTTCCTCCGCCAATACCAGAAGTATCCCCTCTCGGTGCATCTCTGTCTTGTGGAGCAACTAAAGAAGACTAGGCTCTAATATACCATGTAATTACCCTTCTTCGTTGGACATTGTCGCAAGAAATGACCATTCTAACGACACTTGAAACACCCAGTACAACCCTCAAGACAAGTGCCTGAGTGGTCCCTATAACACTTGGCGCAAGTAGGAGGATTACAACCCTGTTGTACCATACAACCGTCTAATCCCCCGAGAGCACCCCCTATAATAGAGAACACTCTCAAGTCGTCATATGGCGTACTTGACCTCAAGGAGGTCTTGCACGATCCTCTTTGTTACCTTTCATTACATAAGTATGAAAAGTCGTGTGTTATTAAAACTTTTCACAACAATATTAATAAGAAACTCTTTTATATATACTAAAGAACAATATTAAACATCACAAGCCAACTTAAAGACACATCTTTAATATCTTAGGGTCACGGCCCGTTAAATTGAAAGAGGAACATATTAAGTCTTATACAAGTCTTAGAAGAGGAAACTAAAAGAAACATCAAATATGTTCTCAAATATATGAGGATACAACATTCTTGAGAGAGTCGACTTCCCAAGCTTTGCCTTCTAAGAACCTTCAGTTCCCTTCCACCTATACTTATAGAAATATAGAATAGTATAGAGTTAGTACAAACATTATACTCAGTATTAAATTATGCAAAAACATGCAAAAGTGGACATTTTCGTTAAAATAAACCTTTCATGCTATTTGAGTAAAACCTTAATGAATCAAGTTACAAAGCATTATACAATTCATTATTTAGAACATAAGGTAAAAATTATATATTTCTGTAACATAAATTATTTACAGTAAACTAATTTATCATAAACAATCTTTCCTATTAAAGTAATCCTAACACTTACCTAGGTAATAAATAAAGGGACCGCCCATACAACCTCTTCAATACACACCTAAGTGATCCTTACGACTACCAAAGATAAGCATACTTCATTTCATTTAAGAAGTCAACAATCATTACTAAGATACTAGAAGAACATACATGCATTTAGGAATTTCGCATAAAGACTATCCTCCACGACAACTCCCAAGTTACACTTAGTGCAATGTGAAGGAAGCATCCTATACTACTCCCACCTTAGTGCTCCTTTTGAATTCCCTTAGACTAGGCACATCACATTCATCATATACAAGGATTTCAACATACAAGGCATAATATTAACATGCTTCTTTAACATTAGACATAAGGTCATATTTCTTCATTTACATCAGATAATGACCCATTCATAAATTTTCATATAAGTATACACCAAGACTTTCGCCGAATGTCTACTTGTGCAATGGATAAATAATGTCCCATTCCTCCACCTACCCTAAATAGCACACGTTTAAGAAGACTTTATTCATAACATTAAGTTGTGGGGGATAACTTTAACCGACATAGACCATTAGATCTAGACATGGAATCCAGTTATTAACCCCTAACTTATGAGGGATCCCCATTTTCCTATTGTAGGGTCATACTCATCACCATTACATGGATCCTTCAATCGCTACACCTATGAAGGCATATATTTAAGGGATAAGGAGATTGCTTCTAAGAAAATCATTCTCTACTAATGAGGAACACTCATTTCAACAGGTACATTCGATACAACATCTCTACACACTTAGTGTGCCCACCCCTTCTTCAAATCTTGTCGGTGCTAAGCATAACTCCCCTACGGAGTGTTAAACATTCGTTGACTATAGGTTAAGGGATAACTATTTAGCACCACATCTCAACTAATGAAGAGTATTTATCTCTAGAGGTTACTGTTGAATACCCCATCTTAACTCACAAAGAGTATCCAACCTCCAACCTATCTTAGAAAGCTTTTTAGAATATCGAGGTTGCTACTAAACACTTTATCTCAACTCACAAAGACTACTCACTCAAAAAGTCCCCCTTTTCATCATTAGAGTTCTTTAGTAATAGTAGCGAATGGTCTAGACACTTCATTTACACTCACAAAGAAGGTCTACCTTACAATCCTCCATTTTTATTCATTAACTTCATTCATACATTCAAAGTGTGTTTGTGAGTACATGTGATCACATCCTTCATATAATCACCGTCTTCATAACACTAGCTTCTAAACATGCTCATACCTACAATCATCATAATTCACACACTATCATCCTTCACATATACATATACTTCATTTAGACATAACATCTTCAACATACATATTTTCAACTTCATAAGGCATATAATTCATATACATTATAACATCTTCTTACTACACATTCAATGCCTTCAAGGACATATTAAAAATCCAAATATATATTCATATACTTAAAGTAAACACCGCCACGATAGGTGGACCATACCACTCAAGATAACTTCAATAAGATCTAAACAATATAAACCAACTTACACTTCATCCGAACATTGGCCACCTTTATTAATATTTTCCAATAAATCACCTATATAAGGCATAAATGGCAGTAAATATTCACAATATAACATAAGGAAACACAACTCTAATATTATCTAATCATATACATTAAACCTACTTCATAAGTCAAAAGTTGAGAATTTTCACAATCATTGGTTCATTGAGTTTTTGACCTTAAAATCATAAATTAACATTGAAAATATAATATTTCATTCATTGAATGTTTTTATGAAAAGACTCATGCTTACAATTCGAAATAGAAGAATTTGGAGTTTGAAACCCTTTTTGAAAAGCCATTGAATTAGATCCTTTAATAATAGAGGAATCAAGTATAAACTACCATACCGTCCATAAATAATCCCCTAAGTTCCCAAAAGACCCGTGCACTAATTGCACCCATTTCCAAAGTCTAATTTGACTTTAAAATGACGTGACCAAATCTAGGACTTGGTTGCGCATTACAGGGACACTTCCAGATCTTCATTCAGGAAATCAGTTTGGGAAAGAATGGTTCGTGTTGTCTCTGCATCGTAGGAAAAAATATGCCCATCAACTTCTGCAGGCGTGGTGCGCCTTTTGCTCTTGATCATGTCTTCCTCGGTAACGTCCTTGGCCAACATTTGGGTCCTCCTTAGGGTGGTCCCTGGGGATTCGTACTCGAACATTTTGACCCTTGGTATGTACCTCTAGGTTATAATCTCATTCCCAATCGTTTAAGACTCCAAGAAACACCCAAAAACATGCACAAAAAACAATGAAACACTAGCACACACAAGGCTAGTATACGAACGTCTTGGTCGTTCTTCGACATTCGACTTTCAAACTCATCAAACTAGTTTCTATAGATATTATTCAATTTTTTAACACATTAATAAATTATCAAACTCATGTAAAGATCTAGGGTGACCCATTTCATTTTTTAGGTCGCTACATTCTCCCCCACAAAAAAATACATTCGTCCTCGAATGACACTTAACACTTTCAAGGACAACAAGGACTTAACTAGAATCTTACAACATATATCATAATGGACATAATATTTATATTCAATTCCCCATACTTATAATGAACACAAACATCATATCATTAGCACTTTAAGCAACACAAGTAACTTTGGAACTATTTCCACAATTCAAACTGCACACTAACTTCATCATTTGCATTTCATTTATGGAGGAACTAGTTTCTTCAACATTAGGCATTCTCATCAATTAATTTAAAAACTCAACATCTAATAACTTTTAAATCACACATTGGAACTTAAACATAACAACTTTTGAGGCAATTAAGCAAATGTCGTTAGCTACATATTAACATAGAAATATAGGTGAACTACAAATCTATTCAATAAACTCTGATATCATCAAGAGCATGCAAATCATCATATCATCAATGACACTCATAACATAAGGAGACATGCAACACATACTCACATGTAGGGGTGACAAAATAGGTAAATAATATGGGTATCCATTCATATTACCCATATTAAATGAATTGGGTATCCAACTAATTTGAAAATGGGTAAAAAATGAGTAATACCCATATTACCCATTTAAAAAGGTGTATCTAAATATATAAAATAGGTAAAAGAAAAAAAATGATAAAGGATTGTCTAGTACAAAATTTTTCTTTTTTAAAAAAAAACTATAAAAAATATGAATCTTTTTTTATACTTAATTTGAGATGGGGGTAGTAGGGATGGGGCTGGGGGCTTGTGGGGGTAAGAGGGTGGGGGGTTGGTAGGGGTTTAAAGGGTGGGCTGTAAAAAATATTAATGAAAAAATTAAATATTTGTTAATTTTTTATTGGGATGTGGTATTGGGGTGGAGGGTCAGGGCAAGGGGGTATAGGGGCTGATAGGGGGTAAAGGGGTGTGGTGCTTTATTTTATTTTTAAAAAGTAACTTTGTTTGCACGGGGTATGGGTGTAGGGGGTAGGGGTGTGGTTGGAGGAGTTGGTAGTAGGTAATGGGAATGGGGGTTCTAGGGAATGGAGTGATAATTTTTTTGGGGGGGATGGGGTGTTGAAATGTGGGGGCTTGGGATAGTAGGGGTAGGGGATGGGAAGTGGTTAGGGGGCCTGGTAAGGGGTTGGGGGTGTGGTAATGTTTTTTTAAAATAATTAGTTTTTTTGTCGGAAGGGGTTGTTGGGGGATGGAGGTAGGGGGTAAGGGATAGGAGGTGTGGGTGGGAAGGCTGGTAGGGGTAGAGGTGTGGGTTGTAGTGGGTGAGAGGGGATGGTAGGGGTGGGGTGGTAATTTTATTATTTTTAAAAACATTAATGATAACTAATAAAAAAAATATTTGTTAATTTTTTTTGGGATGGGGTGGGGAGGAGGGGTAGGGGGTGCGTGGAATTTTTTGTTGATTTATTTTCTACATTTTTAGGGAGGTTGGGGCGGGGGGCTGGTAGGGATGGAGTTAAGTGATAATTTTTTTTATTTTTTTTAAACTCTTTTAACAAGATCTCTCATATAATATGGGTAACAACCGTGTAAAATATGAGTCGATTCAGGTAATTTACCCATTTTTATTTATCTCATTTTTTGATCGACTCATATTTGACTCGACTCGATAGTTTGCCACTCCTATTCACATGCAAGACTCCAAAATATAACCAAACTACTAAGGATTTTGGTCTCAAGTTTGAGTAAGAAGAGAAGGAAAAATAATGATACCAACTACCTTACTACATAACTCATTCTTCCCCACTTAGGGTAAACACATCTAAAACAAATCAAAACAACCATAAGGAACTATGACTTACAGACGACCTTCATTCTGGATTAGCTTCTTTGTTACCTCGAAGTGCATTGAGAAAATTCTTCTTTGGAGCATTAGGATCTGAACCACCATGATGAGCTTGGTCGATCTCTTTCCCTTTATTCCCTAAGGACCGGGCAATCCCTCATCGTATGACCCTTATTACCACATCTATGACAACAATTCGTTTCAGCAAGATGCTTACCAACAGTTGCTTTCCACATGTAGTACAGTTAGACCTCTCATAAGTATATCCACCTCCACTCCCTCCTTGAGAGTTTTGGTTTGAAACCCTATCTGTGTTCCCTATGGAATAATCTTTACTATAGAACCTCTTCTCAGAATTGGGTTGACTCGGTTCATCCAATCTACACCTCTATCCATCTGTATTCGTCTTCCTAAGCTTGGACTCCTCAATTTGTTGAGCATACACTATGAGTCTAGAGATATCTTTATAATTATGGAGCATTTACGTATGAAACTCTTCTTCCACCAAGCTAGATACTCCCATCACAAACTTATTCATTCTAGCCTTACAGTTTGCTATAAAGTTGGGGCATAAATAGAGAGTTGGGTGAACTTTAGAAAATACACTTTCACACTAATTCTTCGTTGACGAAGGTTAACGAATTCAACTGACTTCCTCTCCCTCATATCTATGGGGGAAAACCTTTCAAGAAAGGTTATCCTGAACACTTCCCAATCTGCCGGACCTTCCCTTAAGGGTCTCTTATCCCTCTTTTTCTCAAGCCACACTTGAGACACATTGTTTAGTTTATAAGCATCTAGTTCCTCTTTCTCTATAGGAGTCACACCCATAGCATCCACCACCTTTGACACCTCATCTATGAAGCCTTGTGGATCTTCATCCACGTTACTGCTATGGAAAGTAGGATTACTCATCCTCATGAAATCCCGGATTGTAGAAGCAGGAGTACTTGCATTTAGTTGAGGATAAAATCCCAGGTTATCTTGGGCAACAACATGATTAGTGATGAATGAGCTTGAGTCGTGATGAGTTGGGCCAAATCCTGAAGAGCAACCCTTATCTATGCATTAGACATATCCATTTCAACAGAATGAGCTTGAGGACCTTGGGGCACTTGATGTACTTTAGGTACTTCAGTTACTTGAAGCACTTGAGGGGGAACAACCTCATTCATATCCTCGTGGTCAACTATAAGGACTTGCTCTCCTCGGGTAGGAAGTCTTTCATTAGCTACTCCTCCCTCCTCCCTTCTAGCGGGTTTCCTCCACGTATTTATGTCCTATAAACACAAAAGAAGAGGTTAAGAGAAAAAACTTATAGAACTCAATTATATGGCACGACACTAGAGTAATAAAGAAAGTGATACTTCTATCGCCTTATAGCCTCTCGCTCATGGATGTATCATGACTCACACCGATGAACAAGACTCTACTAGACATGGCTTGTGAGATTTTGGACCCTAAACTATTTGTCAAAACCTTATGCTCTTATACCAAGTTTTTAACACCCTAAGAGCACCACAAGAATAAAGAGCACTCTCGTGTCGCCACATGGGTACGTGACCTCATGGAGGTCTTGCACAATCCTCTTAGCTATCATTTATCATATAAGTATTAAAAGTAGTGCGGAATTAAAACTTTTCACTATAAATATTACAAACAAACTCTTTTATAAATACTAAAGAACAAGTTTCATCATCGCAAGACAACATAAAAACACATCTTAAATGTAAGAAGCCGAAAATGATTTTGGTTCAGCTAGAGGATAACATGGTTTTAATGGTGATATAATGTTCTAATTTGTTATATAAGGTCATATAGAGGCATTAGCTAAGAGTTTAGGTGCATTGGAAGTCAAATGTCAAGGGACAACCAAGACGTTCGACGACTAAGTCACCTATGTGCCTCATATGTGGTTTTATGTGTTTATGTGTGATTTATGAGATTATATGGTTCTTAAATGACTATACATGTTGTTTATAGTAAGTGTGTCAAGTTTTGTGAAATTTGGAGGTCAAACGTCCAAGAACATCCATCACGTTCAAAAGGCTTACCTTGAAACAACCATGTGTGTCTATGTATGTTTCATCGAGTTTTAAGTGTTTGTTTTATATGAAACTCATGTGGTAAGTCGTAAAATTGTATACAAACATATTTGGAGTGGAAACGTCTGGGTACAACTCCACATAGGACCAAAAAAAGTGCCCTACGGGAGGACCCCAACTTAGAGACAAACACTGCAAGGCAATGGCCAAATGACGGACAAGTCAACGGCCCGTCGATGGGTCTCGTCGATGGAGACAAATTGATTGCAGGTTGATGAATGTCTGAACAAACTAACGAAAACCCCTTTGACGGGACGTGGCCTGACTAACGGTTCATCAACAGTCACGTGGATGGGTGCCTGTTTTCTGCCAATTTTCTGTAATGTTAGGGGTGAAGTTGGGATTTCACCGCCAAGTCTTTTAAAAATATGAGGACTATTATTTAAGGTGTTTATGTATATTTTAAGAGTATGTAATTCATTAAACTCTCATTATAACCCTAACACCTAAATCAAAACACCTCCTAAAGTTTCCCAGTAAACATCGATGTGAGTTCAATATGAAGATGGCGCTTGAGCATGATTCTTCAATGGATTTTATTCTTCAAATTTAATTGGTTTTTTCAAAAAAGGTATGGGATTTCTTCATATAAGGCTTTATATCACCTTAGATCCAATTTAAAAGATTGATTTCGAAGGATTTCAAAAAAATGAAAACGTACAATTTCTACTCTAAGTGTTGGATTCTTGCATAAATGGTTTCAAAAAGTTTATATATTATGAAATTGATGTATAATTTATGTTTTCCAAACAAATTCTCCATGAACCCTTGATCTTATAAAATCTCTAAATTTCCCTAAAATATGGGTGAATTGATTATGCTTTGATATTCATGAATTCATGTGTAGATTGTTATGTTCTTTTTATTCATGTATAGATTATGTATGTATTAAGTTTAGTATATTTAAATTATATTAGTTGAGTAATGCATACTCTTAGATCTATTGCATGCTAAGCTTATTGAATTGATACTGACTTAAGGCTTATGATTTCTAATGTATTTTTCTATGGTCTTTCTAATGATGCAATAATTATATTCAGTTGATATCTAGGTTGTATTATATTGATAAGTTTGTAATGAATTTACCTTGTTTCATTGATTATCGATATAATTATATTGAGTTATTGGTTATGGGCTTGGGTAAGGGCCTTGTAATATTGAAAGTGATGATTTAGTCTTGAAATTGAAGTGGTACGATGGAAGGGGCTATGCTGCCCTAATTCCATTATTTTGATGTCAATTAGATTTCAATTATGTGTTGATTGTTATGGTCCACTTTTGTTGGTGGTGTTATGTTCTTTACTTGCAATTGACGTGGTCTTGTCGGTGTTACTTTATCCAATATGATGATCATGGCCTTGTCGGCACTACTTGAGTAATATGATGTTTTGTATATTTGTTTTATGTGAAATATGAGTATATCTATCTATATGTGAAGGAATATGAAAGTATGTGTTCTTGTTATGTATGTTAGGAAATAATGCAAACCATGACTAAGTGTATGTGTACTCTTAGGGTTGATGCATGGTTGTTCCTACTTGCCTATATAAGTATATAATAATTATATTAATGATGACATGGTAGTGTATAGGATGAATTAAAGATGATAACGGTTGTTCCTATGTGCTTATAGAATGACTAGCAATATGTGTTAAGGTGAAGTATGTGGTGTCTTGTCTTGATAGACTTTTGTCCCTTACTAGATACTTGTATAAATAGGAATATGTGATGTCTTGACTTATGATTCTTAAGACTCTTAGTCTTGAATTTATGAAAGATGTGTGACCTTGAATAATGTTGAGAGGGTCTTTTATGTGAAACCTTGAACCTAGTGGTAAGGTTATGTATATTGAAGTCGAAAGCCATAATAATATCCTTCAAAGTAAAGGATGATGGAGTTAAGGTTTATTGTTTGGAATGACATCAAATCAAGCCTTATGCAAGTCATAATGAGCTTCCATCGGAAGGTATCCCTAAGAGGACCTTTTTTGTAGAGGTAAATGTGATTGGGTTATGAACTTGTTATGGAACCTTTTTAAGTGAACCTTTAATGTGAATTACTCTATGAGAACGAAGGCTAGCAACGAGTGAGTATGGTAAGAAAAGTAGTTCTAGTTAAGTTTGAGACTAGAATACAAAGCACACCCTTCATATTTCTTAACCTGTGCCTACATGGGATGTGTCCTAGTTCTACCCTTGGCATGTAGAAAACCCTTACCGGAGTAGGTTAGAACTCTAGATTCCATGAGTTTCTAACATAGTCTATCTCGGTTAATATCTATTCTCATTATATGGGATACTTACTAGCATTATAAAAGTTCTATGATGTTTAGGTGGTTGTATGGGACGCTATCAAGGCATTACACAATAGGCTTTGAAGGTGTTAGCAAGAGTCCCTAGGTGTTGTTCAAGACCATTACTCGAATTTCCTTGATGTGATGAATATTTCTTAATTAAATAATGAATGAAATGACTTAAGATAATGAAGTATGTTAAAATGAAGTAGTACTTATCTAAAGTAATTAAGGGTTGCTATTTAAGTAATGAAGGGGGTATACGAATTGTCACTTATTAACTTACCTAGATAAGTCTTAATAATTACTCTAGTAAGTGAAGTTGGTTTATTATGTGTACATGATCTAAGCTCATAAGGACTATTTAGGTAATCTTGAAGAGGTCAAAATGAACGTTATCTTCTTGATTTACTTAAGTAAGTCTGTTGATAGCCTTTGGAAGGTGTCATATCATTTTATATTCTAATGTGTTAAATGAGAATGATTCTATCTTAGTTAGTCTATAGGATCTCTTAAGAATGTGTGTGTGGGGGATTGTATGGGTAGTCGCTTCAGAACATACTCAAGTGAACCTAAGAGTCACCTTGGTAGGAAAATCTCTTGTTCTTATGTTGATATCTCTATAGGGTGTATGTGACTCATTATAAATTATTTTGAGGGTCGTTTAGGCACATCTAGAGAGGGTGTATCGGCGATCTCTCTTTATGTGACTTAAGTTAATATTAGGATATCTGTTATTGAGAAGATTATATGTCAAAGGGTGTTTAAAGTGAAGTAAAGGAACTTCACTGTAACAATGAATTGAGTTCACTGTACATTGAAGTGACTTAACTATAATGTTTGCTAAAAATGTGACTTTTTATTAAATGATTTCTTATGTGTTTCTAAGTTTTTAAATGTTTTTCTATTGATTATAGTTTGATGTTTTAATCAAAATTCATGAAACGCATTTTTATTAGTAAATTTCCCTTTTTCATGGTTTTTGCATGGCTTCCATACTTAGTACATCTAATGTGCTAACCCCTTCTTTTACTTTTTGACTAATTTGTAGGGATATGGAATCTTGATTTTCCATAAAGGATTGATGCGTTTCTAAGGGTTGAAGATGAAGTATTGGTGAGTCCTTATCGATTCGAGGACAATATCTACATATTCCTTTTTGTCTTAAGTCTTTATTTTATGTCTTGTATGGGATTAGTCCCAAGTGTTGTAAGATGCAAAGTTTAGATGGTTTAAGTAGACTGTTGTAAAGATTTACTGTTTTAAGTTAAAGTCTTGCGCTTGTATATTGTTTATGAAAGAGTTTTGCATGTATGAAGAAAGTCTTAAATTTTTACTTAGAATGTTTATTATGCAATGAATGATAGGAGAGGCTTAGATGAAACTTCTTGAAGTCTCATTTGCCTTGTGACAACACAAGGATGTCCTAACTTCTAAGGTGTACTTTCGGATCTTGACAAAGATGATATCAGATCATGGTTTTGGGAATGTCATAGTTGTGTCATGAACCACATCTAGTAGAGTCTTGTTATAATGTCAAGCGAACCACATTATAAATAGGATCCTATTGAGTGGTAGGAAAATTTTCACTTCTTCATTTATCTAACCGTGCCTAAGTGCTTTGTATATGGTGTCTTTCCCTAGATTACCTTATGTGTTGGTCCCTTGAGGGTGAAATTACGAAGTTTGGGTTGAGGGAGAGAAAAAATGAGAAGTTGCTTTTGAGATGAGGTGTGATAGAGGTGTTTTTTACCTTAGATTGGGTTGGTTACCTTTTGAAGGGTAGTTAAGTTGAAAAAAAATGGTAAGTTATATTATTAGAAAATGTGAAGGAGTGGTTGTTAAGATAGTTTGATGTTGATAAGACCCCAATCATAGGAACGGAGGTGATGGGATTTGAAGGAGTAAAATGTGAGTTCTCCTAGTAAAGGGGTTGTAAGGGTTAGATGATGAGACCATTGAGAGTCTTTAGTCTTCATGAGGGGACCTTAGTAAGAAAGTGTTAATATGGTTTAAGCTGACTTGAGTGAGTTCCTTGTAGTAATGTTACGTTGACCTTAGAATGGGTTTCTCCTATGTGGGGGAGTATGGTGAAGGGTAATGTTTTTTTGGAGTGAGTTGCCCTTAACCTTTCAAAATATGTTTATTCAATCACAAACCAAAGAGTTCTAGTTAACTTGATTTTATAGGAGTCTTTTGTGGAAGATTAGTTCCTAACTTTCTCCTTATAATATGCATGTTTTGATTGAAGTATTGTTGAAATTGAATTTCATTAACTTCTTGCATTGTGTATTTATGAATCCATGATTATGATGTAGAAGATGTTTATATGATTTTACCTTGAATATTAGCATGTTTATATCATGAATTGCCTAGAAATTGTTTTTTTGAAAATTTTTCTCAAATCACTGTAATGGACACTGCAAGTTCACTGTGTAGTTTTTCGATATTCGACTAATTGATTCTTTGGTCTAAAATTGTTGTAATGGTGTCATAACTGATTTTTATAAGTATTATATTTAATATAAAATGAAATTTTGCTATTTACAATGAAGAATGTGAGTATTATGGCATAATGAGTTATAGAATGTTTTCTAGTTTCTTGTTGTGTTATGATTCTTTTCATTATGTGAAATTGATGTATACTTCCTGATTGTCTGTTATTTGATGTTTTTATGAGTTCCTAATTGAATCCTTACTATTGGAAGTTTTTGGAGAGTGGCAAGTGTCATTCGAGGATGAATGTTGTCCAAGTGGGGGAAATTGTAAGACCCCAAAAGTGATTTAGGTAAAGCTAGATCCTGACGTTGTTGTAATGGTGATCTAAGGTCCTAATTTGTTCGATAATGTGATATAGAGGCAGTAGCTAAGAGTTTAGGTGCATTGGAAGAAAAAATTTCAAGGGACGACCAAGACGTTCGACGACTAAGTCACCTATGTGCCTCATATGTGGTTGTACGTGTTTATTTGTGATTGATGAGTTTATATAGTTCTTAAATGACTTTATATGGTTCTTTTATAGGCAGTGTGTCAAGTTTCATGAAGTTTGGAGGTCAAACGTCCAAGACGTTAGAAAGGCTTGCCTTGAAACGACCATGTGTATCTATATATGTTTCGTCGAGTTTAAGTGTGTGTTTTGGATGAAACTCATATGGTAGGTCCTAAACTCGTATACTAAATATTTGGGATGGAAATGTCCGGGTACGACTCCACATAGGACCCAAAAAGGGGCCATAAAGAAGGACCCCAACTTAGAAACCAACACTGCCTGACAGTGGCCAAACGACGGATCAGTCGACCATGTGACGGTCTGTCGATGGGTCTCGTTGTTGTATCCAACTATTATACAAGTTTAGGACTCTATGAACAAACCAATGAAACCCCCATCGACGGGACGTGGCCTGACCAATAGTTTGTCGATGGTCACGTCGATGGGTGCCTATTTTCTGCCAGCATTCTGTAATGTTAGGGGTGAAGTTGGGATTTCACCCCAAGTGTTTAAAAAATAGGAGGATGATTATTTTAGGTGTTTATGGGTATTTTAAGACTATATAAGTCATTAAAATCTCCCTCCTAAAGTTTCTCCAAAAACTTCCATGTGAGTTCAAGATGAAGATTGAGCTTGAAGATGATTCTTCAATGGAGTTTCTTCTTCATTTTTCATTGGTTTATTTAAAATAATATATGGTAGTTATTCATCTAAGGCTTTCTATCACCTTAGAGCCAATTTCGAAGATGGTTTTCAAAGGATTTCAAAAAAATGAAAAAGTTCAATTTCTACTCTAACTCTGGGGTTCTTGCATAAATGGTTTCCAAACATTTATATATGATGAAATTTATGTATAAAATTGATGTTTTACAATGAAATTATCCATGAAACCTTGATCTTCTAAAATCTCTAAATTTCACTAAAATGTGGGTGAACTGATTATGCTTTGATATTTATGAATTCATGTGCATATTGTTATGGGCTTTTAATTCATGTATACATTATGTATGTGTGATGTAAAGGCTGTTTAAATTTGATTAATTTAGTAATAGATACTCTTAGATTTATTGCATGCTAAGCTTATTGAATTGATATTGACTTAAGGCATATGATTTCTAATATAATTTTCTATGGGCTTTTTAATGATGTAATAATTATATTCAATTGATATTTAGGTTGTATTAGATTGATAAGTATGTAATGAATTGACCTAGTTTCATTGATTATTGATATAGTTGTATTAATTTGCCGGTTCTTGCCTTGGGTAAAGGCCTTGTAATATCGAATTGGATGATTTATTTTTTAAATCGGAGTTGTAAGATTGAGTGGGGGTATGATTCCCTAATTCCTTTATTTTGAGGTTAATTAGACTTCAATTATATTGTGATTGGTATGGTCCACTTATGGTTGCAGTTTATGTGCTTTACTTGTAATTAATATGGCCTTGTCGACGTTACTTTATACAATATGATGATCATGGCCTTATCGGCACTACTTGAAGTAATATGTTGTTTTGTATAGTTGTTTTATGTGAAATATGAGTATATTTATCTATATGTGAAGGAATATGATTGTATGTGTTCTGGTTATGTATGTTAGGAAATCATGCAAACCATGACTATATGTATGTGTACTCTTACGGTTGATGCATGGTTGTTCCTACTTGACTTTATAAGGCTATAATAGTTATCTTGATGATGATATGGTAGTGTGTAGGATGTCTTAAAGATGATACTGGTTGTTCTTATGTGCTTATAGAATGACTAGTAATATATGTTATGGTTAAGTATGTGGTGTCTTGTCTTGATGGACTTGTGTCCCATACTTGATGCTTGTATGAATATGAATCTGAGATCACTTTACTTAGGATGCCTAGTCTCTTAGTCTTGAATGTATGAAAGATGTGTGACCCTGAATGATGCTTTTTATGTGGAACCTTGAACCTAGTGGTAAGGTTATGTGTATTGAAGTCAAAAGTCGTGATGGTATCCTTCAAAGTATATAATGATGGACTTAAGGTTGATTTGTTGAAAGACATCATATCAAATCTTAGGAAATTTACAATGAGATTCTTGTCACCATTGGATCATAGCCCTAAGAGGACCTCTTTGGTAGGTAAATGTGATTGGGTAATGAACTTATTATGGAATCCCTTTAAGTAAACCTTTAATGTGAATTACTCTATGAAAACGGAGGCTAGCACCGAGTGAGTATGGTAAGAGAAGTATTTCTAGTTAAGTTTGAGACTAGAATACAAAGCACACCCTTCATATTCCTTAACATTTGCCTACATGGGATGTGTCCTAGTTCTACCCTTGGCAAGAAGAATACCCTCATCGGAGTAGGTTAGAACTTCAGATTCCATTAGTTGCTAACATGGTCTATGTTAGATAATTCATATTCTCAGCATATAGTATACTTAGTAGTATTAGAGAAGTTCTATGAAGTGTCGGTGGTATGGGACGCTATCTAAACATTGCACAATAGGCTTTGAAGGTGTTAGTTAGAGTCCCTAGCTCTTGTTCAAGACCATAACTTTAATGTCCTCGATGTGTTGAATGTCTTTTAATTAACTAATGAAAGTAATGACTTCAGTTAATAAAGTATGGTAAAATTAAGTAGTACTTATCTAAAGTAATTAAGGGTTGTCTAGTTAAGGTATGAAGGAGGCATATGAATGGTCACTTCTTATCTTACCTAGATAAGTCTTAAGACTTACTCTAGTTAAAGAAGTTGATTGATTATGTGGACATTATATTAAGACTTAGTTAATCTTAAGGATTATTTAGGTAATATTTAATAGGTCACTAAGGACGTTATCTTCTTGATTTACTTAACTAAGTCTTTTGATAGCCTTTGGAAGGAGAATGTCATATGACCTATATGCTAATGTGTTAAATGAGAATGATTTTATCTTAGTTAGTCTATAGAATCTATTAAGTGTGTGTGTATGTTATTGTATGGGTGGTCGCTTCACAACACACTCACGTGAACCTTAGAGTCACCTTGGTAGGAATATCTCATGTTCTTATCTGGATATGTCTGAAGGGTTTATGTGATTCATTATAAGTAATCTTGAGGGTTTTTTAGGAACATCTAAAGAAGGTGTATGAATAGACTCTCTTTTTGTAACTTAAGTAAATGTTAGGATAGCTTTGAGTGAGAATATTACATGCTAAAGTGTTTCTAAAGTGAAGTGAATGAACTTTACTGTAAAAGCGAATTGAGTTCACTGTACGGTGAAGTAACTTCACTATAATGTTTGCTAAAAATGTGACTTTTTGTTAATTGATTTATCATGTTTTTCTAAATTGTTAAATGTTGTTCTTTTGATTAAAGTATGATGTTTTAATCTAAATTCATGAAAAGCATGCTTATTACTATATGTTCCTTTTTCATTGTTTTTGCATGGCTTCCATACTTAGTACATCTAATGTGCTAACCCCTTCTTTTAATTTTTTACATAAGTGTAGGGATATGGAATATTGATGTTCCATGAAGGATGGATGGGTTTCTAAGGGTTGAAGATGAAGTATTGGTGAGTCCTCATTGATTCGAGGACAATATTAACATGTTCCTTTACGTCTTAAGTTTTTATTTTATGTCTTGTATGGGATTAGTCCCAAGTGTTGTAAACTCCAAAGGTTAGATTGTTCAATTAAATTTTTGTAAAGATTTGATGTTTTAAATGAAAGTCTTCCGGTTTTGTATTGTTTATGAAAGAGTTCTTCGTGTGTGAAGAATGTTTTAAATTTTTATTCATTTTATAATGTTTATTATGCAATGAATGATATGAGAGGCTTAGATGGGATTTCTTGAAGTCTCATTTGTCGTGTGACGACACAAGGTTGTCCTAACTTCTAGGGTGTGCTTGTGAGACGTGACATTAAATATCTTAGGTTACGACCCTTTACATTAAAAGAAACATAATAAGTCTTATACAATTCTTAAAAGAGGAACGTGAAGAGACATAGACTATGTCCTAGAATACATGAGGACATACCAATCTTGAGAGATTCGGCTTCCCAAGCTTTGCCTTCTAAGAACCTTCACTTTCCTTTCACCTATATTTATACAAATATAGAATAGTATTGAGTTCGTACAAACATTGTACTATTTATGGTATTATGAAAAAATATGCAAAAAGACGACATTTTAGTTGACCTTTCATACTATTTTAGTAAACCTTCATGAATCAAGTTACAAACCATTATACAATTCATCATTTATCATATAAGATAAAACTTCCGTACTTCTCAACATAAACTCATACTTACATAAAACTCAATTATCATAAATACTTTTCCTGTTCAATACACACCTAAGTAGTCTTTAATACTACCAAAGATAAGCATACCTGATTTCATTTAACAAGTCAACAATCATTACTAAGATACTAGAAGAACATACATGCATTTAGGAACTTCAGATAAAGATCATCCTCCAAGACAACTCCCAAGTTACACTTAGTGTAATGTGAAGGTAGCATCCCATACTACTACTCCCACCATAGTCCTCCTTGAGAATTTCCTTATACTAGGCACATCCCAGTCTTCATATAGCTGACTTTCATCTAACAAGGAACAATATCAACATGCTTCTTTAAAATTTGACATAAGGTCACATTTCTTCATTTACATAATATAGTTACCAATTCATACATCATATATTATTATAAGCAGGAACCTCCTTACCCGAAAGTTGATTTAGCATTTTAACCATACAATATTATTTATATATTAATTTATTAAAAATATTTTTCAAATATTAATTTAATATAAATTTAATTTTCTTACAACCCTAATTAAATTGTTTTGAAATGTATACAAGCGTTTAACGTCCACCTGATCGCTATAACAGTCTTGTAGTTGCTACTGGACTTTTCTTCTGCAATGGTCATAAAGTTTCAGTACTTACATTATCCCTTCTTCCAAAATCTTTTCAGCTACTACCCTCATATGTATAAATGTCTCGAATAACATGTTATTGTCCACTAAACTGCTTATCTTTTCATCGTTATCAGGTAAATATTTATGGTTCTTTGTTTTTGTTGCCTAATAGTTAAGGTTAATTTTCAACAAAAGTGTGATTATCAAAAAGGAGAGGACAATTAAAAAGTCCATTCTAATCGTAAGGTTGATAATAGTTAGATTGGTCCAGTACCATATATTGTTTCCATCACCATGCTCAGCCATCCTAAGCTCCCACATCCTCAATAGTTTCTTGGTAGTGCTCAAGTAGAAATATTTTGTCAGGGATGATATGAACAATCTGTGATGGAAAACATATATTGGAGTTTATGCGTCTTCTGTTCCTTTTTGTCTTCTCGACTGTGTATTTTTACTTTTAATAATTCACTTTTGTTAAATGTTGTTTGTGGTTTTCAAACACTGCAGGTGTTTTATTTTGTTTTAGGGACTTTATGCGAGGGAACTTTGTTAAGGTTAATCTACTTTTCTGACCTGAACACTTTGATTTTATCTGTTTTGCTTCTAACTGCAAATATATGTACACCTTTAGTTTCCTAGCACCTTGCGATCAGTTTCACTTGATAGCTTTTAGAATGTCTTATATGAACTCGCATATTATGGTCTCTTCATTAGAAGATTTTTCTCTAACTAACTCTCTTGGTTGAGAAGCAAAATGATAGCATTAGATTCTGCATAGATATCACAGACCTGTAGTAGTAAACCCTGCTCTGTCAGTAAGACAATTTTTTGCTTCTCGTCAACCTACAATTGCAGTAAGGATATATAATTAAGCTGGTTTGCAATTCACTACAAACAAGATTATTATGATTCTTTATTTACTTATTATTTCGGGGGAGCAACCAAGAATATAAAGTCATAGTGGAAGATTCCTGGTCAAATGTCTAGCTAAATGAGAATTTCCAGCAACAGCAGAAAGGAGTAATAAACACCACATAACTAATATAGTGCATGTTCAATTAGTTAAGTCCGTCTAATATTTTTTAGTTATTTTTCACGAGATGATACTTGGAAAAGAAGTATTTCTATCGTAAGATCAGACTTGGTAAATAAGGATATAACCAGTAGAATTCATCAGACTGAGCTTTACTTCTGCGAAACAAGTTCAGTTGTCACGATGGATTATGTTGACATCACATTTTTTCTAGATACTTCAACAACATCACATATTTTGCCTATAAAAAATTAACAGAAATATCAGGTTCCTGTTGAATGTTAATAATATAGCCGATAATAGGTAAAATCAAGAATTTACTGCAACACAAGATGTACTGTTAACTGTACCAGCTAAACCTTCTCACTTAAGCCCGCATTTGCTCTAAGAGGTTAATTTTTACAACTCTGTGTTATGTTTGTTCTAACTAAAATTTTTTGAGAAAAGGAAAGCTTCTTGCACTGTCTCACATCAAAAAGTTTATCCATGAAAGGAGACCCTTAAAAGGTATGCAACTTAAGTATATGTACATTACGTAATTTCAAGTGAGTTATTGCAACTGTTGTTCTTATTTTTTTAATTGACACTTTCTTGTATTGAATGCAGGTGTTTAATTACTTTGTACAACATAGATATAAAAAAAGAATCGTTTAGAAAAATATTATGAAAAAGGATTAATAAGAACTTGAACTTTTTCTATTTATAAATTGATCATCAAATATTTTTCTTGATTCTTGTATTTCTGTACTATACAGCGAACTTTCTCCTCCTTTTTTCTTCCTTCACTGCAAGAATTCATATATATATTTTTTAAAATGGTAACGTTGTATTCCTCAATATTAAGGACATGCTCTCAACCTTAAGAGAGAATTGCAAACTAGGAGAAACTATTACAAGGAACCTAAAAGATCTACTATCTGTTCAACTTTATATGCATTCCTCTTTACACCAAAATAAAAGGGATATAATACAATTTTGTTTAACTTTATTAATGTAACTAAAACTTTCGGCAAAATATTTCCAATTCCCATATCTCCACGATGACCACCATACGCATGCTGTGATTACTTTCCACTTTTTATTTTGCCTCTTGCTCCCACATCTCCTAATCCAACAACTCAATAAATTAGCAATATATCCTGAAGGACTTAGAAATAGTAACTGAAGTTTGTGGCACATCCGGGGAGCACCCCTAGATGTAACCGGCATCGTCATCCTCTTTCCGGACTGAGACTAGCCTCTTAGCTTATATACATACATTCATATGTTAAAATGCGAAAATTCTAAAACTTTTCAGTACTTCTACATTTAGATTTACATAGACCTCTACATACAGATAATATTTCTATCGAGTATACTTAGATTGTTCGTATAGGAATATTACTTAGTCTTCTACTTTTATTGCACATAAATATATAAAATATAACATAGTCTCAAAAGCATGTCTCATTTCATAACCATCTTACAAGAGTGTAATAATTTGGGCCTAGACCATACATCTACATAACAAAACCACATATAGGTCATACAATGTTTAGTATCCAAATGAAAAGGAAAGAACATAAGAGTCTTAATACTAAAACAACTTCATATTTTTGATAGTGGCATCACCCTCAGAAAGTGAGGACCTACCCAACTTTGATGATTGACAACTCAAAGTCTTTTTCAAAGTGGTTTCAAAAGCACTTCAATGGCAGGAACCTAAAATGTTGGTTAAAAATGACGAAATGGGGTTAGTACACCACTTGTACTAAGTATGAGACCATATGCACACATATCATGAAATCATGCCAAAAAGGGACATTTCATTAAAATATGCCATTTTTACATTTCGAAAGCCTTATGCACATTCAAGAACACCATACCAATCAGTAAGACATAGTCATTAAGGCATAGGAATGTACATCACAAGACCTACAACATTATGTCTAGTAAAGTCAACATATATGTCACATAATTGAACACATAGTCTAAGTAACTCTATCATCAAGTTATAATAGCAACAAGCATGAATAAGAGTACATTTGAACATCACCAAAGCAAGACCATTACTCTTTAGCCTCTTTAAGTCCAATTGGGCAATGACTAAGTAAAACTCCATCACAGTACTTAATCAAGTAAGCCTAGCAATAGCAATAACCAATGTCCTACTTCACATAACATAACATCATGAATAAGTAATATCATATTTTAGCAATAGAGACCAAATACATGTTGAGAAGAGTAATCAACATCACATAGTGTCATTAACATGTAAGATCATCATATATATATCATTTATGTTTATAAGCATATACATACATACGAACATTCTCCTAAGACTTTCCTCAAGGCTAACTAGTGCAATGTTTAGGTATAGTCTCATATCCCTTCCTAGACTAAGCTAAACCCCTTAGGTCATCTTAGTTAGAGTTTATTCCTTTAGTTTATTTTACCTTCTGGGAACATCTTGCCTTAACAAACATAGACCACATAAGCTAATGTGGAATCCGGTGTCATGAAACCCCACACCGAAAGCAGGTATACTACTTGCCAAGGTAGTACCCAAAAAAAAATATAGCAACTACGTGGATGCACAAGCTAGTATTCCTATGGGGGAAACATAGTTCAAGAACTAGGAGATACAATTTGGACCCTCGTTATGCTACATGCATTGGAGTCTCGAATCTCAAGAGTACATCATCTAGTAATTCAACCAATAACAACTTCAATTTAACCAACATTACACAATTCAAATCAAGATCATAACCTAGAGTTAAGGAGAATATGTCACCTTCTACAAACTAGACAAATCCATTAAGAAATAACATAAATGAGTTAAAATACATGTTAATATATTCATAATATCCAATAATCATAAATAAAGTAATTCATAAAATCAATTTCGTATTGGATGAAAACCCACTTGAAAATCCAATTTTTGAAATCAATTTGAAAGAACCCTATGAGGAAAGAGGTCTCAAATATGAAAGAAATCTCATACCTTACTTATTAATGTATATTTATGGATAAATTCGACCCTTTGCGGCCCTTGAACCCACCCCTATATTGTTCTTCAATGGTTTTGTTAAACTGAGACAGAAAGAAGAGAGAATGAAGGTAGTTTGAGTTTGTGAATTATTAGAGCTTAGGATATTCTAATTAGATTAGGGGCTTTATGTAGGTGGTTAACTAACTTAATTAGACCTCCCCTATTCCCTAATTGAACTCCTGCATAAGACAACTAATTAATTGACTTAAATTAAAAGTGTAGAGAAAACAATTGTCTCAAAAACGAGACCATGTCGACGCCCCGTTTGTCAATCGACGGGCCAAGGACCAACCGTCCTGTTGGTTTGTCGTTTAGTTCATACACTATGAAAATATCAACCTTGAAGAAATATTTTAAGTGTCCATCGACGGAGTCAATAGATGCCTGGTCGATTGACATACGAATCGTTGATTGCACTTGTTGGTGAACACTGCCTTTTGGCAGCTTCTTACCGAATCGCTATGGTCCTATTGGTCCTTGAGGATTCAGGCTCATACATTTCCACAATTAACTAACTCTAATACGTGTTATACACCCTTCCACCAATTTTCATAATTTTCCGACTCCTAAAAGCTAGTCAAATAGACTATGGCAAGCTAGTACTTTTTAGACCTAGTTTCAGGATGCCATGGACGTTCTTGGATGTTCTGACTTCTAATCTTCCTAAATGACTTATATTTCTTAAAATAGACCTTAAAAAGGTGTGTATACCTCTTTACACTCATGTTAGTCTCTAGACCACTTCTTTCATTTTCGAAGTGTTACATTACACCCCCTCCTAGGAACATTTGTCCCCGAATGACATTTAAATTCTTTGAGAGAGAAGACTAGACTCAAGACTAGAATCCCAAACAATCAACAATACATTACAACATGAGTTACAACCTCATTCATTACATTTACTCATAGCAATTAAAAATGTCAATTACTATACATAAGGCTCAACATCACCTTATGAGGAATATCCTTCTCACAACAATAATATGAGCTCACCATACCTTACATGAGTCAATTATGCCAAGGTTCAACTTACCAATATGCTACATATCATTTCATAAATACTGATCATATCAAAATGCACAACATAGCTCTAAACATGAAGAATTGCAAATTTTTAAGTCGATATGCACAATTTACCTTTGACTTCACTATAATGAAATCTAAAATGCACATTTTTGCAAAACTTCACTAAAAGTCATAGAAACTTCAATTTATTAATTATTTTCATTATTAGCAAGAACAAATAACCTTCATTAGTAAAGAGATAATGATAATAGAACTTCATGTCGGCCTCGGCCTCCAAGATCTCCCTCAACTAAGTGGTTCCTCCATAACACTTTTATGGAGGCCACCTCTTTGTTCCTCAATCTCTTCAACTGACGATCAAGGATCTCTACCAGAATGTAACACCCCATATCCAAAATAGACCAAAAACAAGTTTTTGAAAATAAAACTGAAGGTGCAACCAATGTGACCATCGACGGACTATAGATTGACCCACGGTCCGTCCTGTACAACCATTGATGGGATCGAAAACTTCCAAAAATCTCAGCCAAGGAAAATTTGTTAAGTGTTGGTCGACGGACGGACTTACAGTCCGTAGGTCAGACTACGGTTCGTAGTCCATGACCGTCGATCACGAATTCCTTCACCCACTCGCTGACAAGAGCTACGTGACCAGCACGGTTCGTGGGTGGACCTACAATCCGTAAGTATGATCGTAGGTGGGAAATTAACAGACAGTTAAGGGGAAATGCAGTTGGGTCAACTTCATATGGACATAAGTCTTAGCACAAAATGCATTAGGGGTCTCATGAACTACACACAGAAATATAATTGATTTAACTTTCCATATACACCAACCTTTTTAAAATCAGACCTCCGAGTAAAACGTTATGCCAGTTTTATTAAAGGCTTGTCGAAAAGGCCCAACCAGCGCGGCGTTGCGCAATTGACAGACTGTCAGTCCTGGCTATCGATTGATTCAACAAAAACTTTCTCGGGGATGTTTTAGACCATTCCCACTTCGTTGAAACCCTAAGTTACGTCGTTTTGAGCCTAAATCATCATATTTTAGTAAGTTTAAGCCTAGAAACATAATCAAATCATTATATCAAAACATAGAAAAGTAGAAGCAAGAGAGGAGAAAAAGCTCAAGAACCCTATCTCAGGAACTCCACAAGCTCCAGCAGTTCCAGCTCCAAAACATAAGTATTTTTCTGTGGATTTCATCACCAGGTTTGTGGGATTTCACTAATGCGTTCCTTTCTCCCATTGGTTCCATAGAATTCTGTAAGATTTTTTATTCTATTATCATAATTAAACCTAGGGTTTCTAGAACTTTGATATATATTCATGAATTTATTATATATATGTTCCAAATCAAATTATCATATTATTATTCAGATTATCGCATGAATTTCAGAACCCTGGATTTGTATTTCTTTAGTTCTTGAATTACACATGGTAGGTCAGATATTTCAGACACTTTCGATATACATGCCTCAGTTATAAAAGAATAATTACCAGATTATTATTACATTCTCAATTTACATGTTCAATTACGAGATATCTAGTATTTACTGAAGCTCATACATAATCAGTAAATTTACAGAATTCATTGGGAGTAGCATAATTCCGTGTTGGACTAGGGTTTAGCGTACCTAATAGTCCCCGAACTACTGCAAAGTAGGTTGTTAGTCCCCTCTATGGGAAATCAGTTTAATGATCACGCCAGCATGCCTTTATACCTTTGGCAGGGTATATTGGGTCCTCTCGATAGGGCATATACATCGGATCCCACATTTGGGTAATGTGATTTTATTATCGATTATGAGTAGCTCCCACAGATCTGTCAGACTCTCTGCATTAATTATTTATCAGTACATTCAGTATTAAGTTTTAGCATGTTATTAATTGGTTATTGCATCCAGTTATCTCAGAATTCAGTTTATCATATCAGATTATTATACTTGCTTTTTTGGTTGTTCAGTTATGTTTTTTTTAAGCTTTACTTTATCCTACATGCTCAGTACCTTTCAAGTACTGACACATATGTGAAGTAAACTTCTCATGATGTAGGTTCAGGTTCTGAGCATCCAGATCAGGCATATATCAATTTTTGATATCCAATTCAGTACATTCAGGGGTGCTCATTCTCCGAGGACAACAGTCATGAGTGTCATTTGAGTCTTTAGTCATTTAATTTCAGTTTTGCTAGATTCAGCTGGGGCTTTTCCATGTATTTCTAGTCTAGTTTAGAGGCTTATTTCAGACATAATTAGATTAAGGTTAGCATGGAGTTAATATTTCCTTTGTATTAAACTCATTGTTTTAAAATATCTCAGTTATAGAATCTGAGTATTCTATATCTTTTTAGATTTAATTATGATTTAACTTTCGCATCAGTTTATTATCTTTAGTGTGCTCATGATCATGACAGTAGTGTTAGATTGGGATTACTTGTGATCCTAGGTTCTGTGTTCGCGCCTCGGGGGTAGCTCGTGGCATGACAAAACTTGTTATCAGGGCACTAGATTCAAGAGTCCTAGGATTTCTGAAAAAGCCTCCCTAAGTAGAGTCTTTTTCATGGATGTGAAGTGCACCACATCTAATGAGAGGAAGGCTATGAAGTGTTTTAGGAAAAATATCACTTTTTTGTTACTCTTATCATGCGTAAGGTATGATCAAATTCCATTCTAACTTGACGTTCTATGTTTCAGATCATGCCTCCTCGTAGAGCTAACACTAGGAATGCAAATGCAGTTCCTCCAGCCTCAGATCAGGAAGTATCCAAAGGTGAGTTCAGAAATTCCATACAGATATTGGCTCAGAGTATGACTAACCAGAACAATTAGGTTCATGCTTATGTGAATGAAAATGGTGGATCAGTAGCAGCAAGGGTCCGTGACTTTGTTAGTATGAATCCTCCTGAGTTCCTAGGATCGCAAGTAAATGAGGATCCTCATAATTTCTTGGATGAGATCAAGAATATCTTTGAGGTAATGCAAGACACTGGGAATGATTGGGTCGAGTTAGCATCATAAAAGTTGAAGGATGTTGCTCATATGTGGTACAGTAAGTGGAAGGAGAATAGGTGTGCAAATGCAGCTCCAATCACTTGGGATTGCATTAGTGAGACTTTTCTCGACAGGTTTTTCCCAATATTGTTGAGAGAGTCAATGGCTCAGGAATTAATGAATTTGATGCAGGGTAACATGAAATTCCAAGATTATGGGCTGAAGTTTAACCAACTCTCCAGGTTTGCTCCTCACATGGTTGCTGACTCGAGTAGTTAGATGAATATGTTCTTATATAGAGTGTCAGATTTGGTGAAAACAGAGTGTAGAAATGCTATGTTACTCGGACATATGAACATATCTAGGCTTATAACAAACGCTCAGCAGGTTGAGGGTTATAAGCATAGGGAACAGAGGAAGAAGTGTAAGAAGGCTAGGAATGGGAACTATGAATATTCCCAGCAGAAATTAGTTAGTGGAAATCGCTCACAGAGTCAGCTTAAGTGTTTAGCCCCAGTCCCTTCATCATCAAGTGTTCCATCTTCCAAGAACACGTATGACAGAAGGGTAGAACATCGGTCTCTAAATCTCAAGGAAGTGTTTCAGTCACCAAGACTTACCCCACTTGCCCTATGTGTGGTAAAAACTATCTAGGCGAGTGTCTTGTAGGAAAAGAAGGATATTTTGGGTGTGGTCAGTCTAATCACAGGTTGAGGGATTGTCCTTCTAGACAGGGTCAAGGAGTTGGTAATGGTAGAGCTCAGTCTACAAGTTCAGCAGCACCAGCTAGTCGCCCTTCTAAGAAGGGTACTCACCAGGTAAAAGTGGCGGTCAGTGCCAGAACAGATTGTATGCTCTTTAGGCTCGCCAGGATCAGGAAGGTTCTCCTGATGTAGTCACTGGTATGTTACGAGTCTTTGACCTTGATGATTACGCATTATTAAATCCAGGGGCTACTTTTTCCATTGTAACTCTTTATATAGTAGTCCAATTCAGTATCAGTCCAGATACTATCTCAGAACCTTTCTCTGTCTGTACTCCAATCAGTGACCCATTTATAGCTAGACGGTTATACAGAAATCGCCCTACCATAGTCTCTCAGAAAGTCACCTCAGCAGATCTAGTAGAGTGATAAATGTTAGACTTCGATGTCATTCAAGGCAAGGATTGGTTACACTTACGTTATGCATCAGACGATTGTAGAACTAGGATTTTTCATTTTTTAGTTACCAAATGAACCAATCTTAGAATAGAAAGGTAATAGCTTAGCGCCTATGGTTAATTTAATTCTTACCTTCAGGACAGAAAGATTATCTCCAAGGGTTATCTGTATCATCTACTTCGGGTTAAGGATTCTAGCACTGAAACCCCAACTCTTGAGTCAGTTCGAATAGTTTGTGAGTTTCCAGAAGATCTTCCCAAAGTCCTTCTCGAAAGGGAAATCAACTTTAGAATTGATCTCGCTCAAGATACCCGGCCCATTTCTATTTCTCCTTACAAAATGGCTCTAGAAGATCTTATGAAATTGAAAGAGCGGTTGAAAGACCTTATAGATAAGGGCTTAACAAGACCTAGTATTTCACCATGGGGTGACCAGTGTTGGTCGTAAAGAAGAAAGATAGTTCTCTCAGAATGTGCATTGACTATAGAGAGTTGAGAAAGTTAACAATCAAGAATAAGTATCCCATCCCTAGGATTGATGACTTGTTTGACCAACTTTAGGGTGCTAACCATTTCTCAATTATAGACCTTAAATCGGATTATCAGCAGCTTAGAGTCAGCGATAGTGACATTCTTAAAACAGCCTTCAGAACTCGGTGTGGTCATTATGAATATGTAGTTATGTCATTTGGACTAACTAATGCTCCTGCAGATTTAAGGGATTTGATGAACAGATTGTTCAAACAGTACTTGGACTAGTTAATTATTGTCTTTATTGATGATATCCTCATTTACTCGAGTAGTGAGGAAGAACATGCAAGTCATTTGAGAGTTGTTCTGCAGACTCTTAAGGATCACTATTTATTCGCTAAGTTTAGCAAATGTGAGTTCTGGTTGCAATCCATTGCTTTTCTTGGTCACATTGTATCTAGCGAAGGGATCCGAGTTGATTCACAGAAGATAGAAGCTGTGAAATAGTATCCCAAACCTACCTCCGCTATAGATATCATATGTTTCTTAGGTATAGCGGGTTATTACATAAGGTTCGTAGAAGGATTTTTATCCATAGCCTCACCATTGACTAGGTTAACAAGAAGATGGTCAAGTTTCAATGATCACATAATTGTGTGATATTTTTGCAGACTTGAAAACAAGATTGACTACATCTCCTATCTTGACTCTACAACAGGGTTCAGATGGTTATGCGATCTATTGGGATAAATCTAGAGTTTTTCTAGGTTGTGTGTTGATGTAGTGAGTTAAGGTGATAGCTTATGCCTTTAGAAAACTTACGGTGCATGAGAATAACTATCCAACTCATGACCTCAAGCTTGCAGCAGTGGTATTTGCACTCAAAATATGGAGACACTACTTGTATGGTGTTCATGTAGATGTGTTCACCAACCATAAGAGCCTTTAGTATGTGTTCACCCAGAAAGAGTTGATTCTTCGCCAGAGGAGATGGCTTGAATTTCTTAAGGATTATTACATGAGTGTGCATTATCATCCCGGTAAGGCGATTGTAGTAGCAGATGCTCTTAGTAGATTATCTATGGTTAGTGTAGCCCGTGTTGAGGAAGAAAGGATAGAGCTAGTGAAGGATGTTCACATGCTTGCTCGCTTAGGAGTTCGCCTTATAAGCATATCACACAATGGTGTAACAGTGCAGAATAGGGCAGAATCTTATTTGGTAGTGGAGGTTAAGGAAAAGCAAGATATTGATCCAATTTCGCTTGATCTTTAGAATACACTCCACAATAAGAGAGTTGAGGTTTTCTCCTAAGGAGGAGATGTTGTACTTCGCTACAAGGGTAGATTGTGTGTTCCTGATGTGGGAGAGTTGAGAAAGCATATTCTTACAGAAGCCCATTACTCTCGGTATTCTATTCATCCAGGTGTCACTACGATGTTCCGTGATCTGCGGGAAGTGTATTGATGGAATGACATGAAGAGGGATAGAACTGACTTTGTTAGTAAGTTACCCAATTGCCAGCAAGTCAAGTTAGAAAATCAAAAAATAGGGGGTATGACTCAAGGGATCGATATTCCTACTGGAAGTGGGATATGATCAATATAGACTTTATCACAGTATTACCGCATACTCGCAGACAGCATGACTCCATTTGGGTCATAGTTGATAGGATGACTAAGTCATCTCGCTTTTGGCGCTTCAAGACTACATATTCGGCACAAGACTATGCAAGGCTTTACATTAATGAGATTGTGATGTTACATCAGGTTCCTTTGTCTATAAACTCAGATAGAGGTCCTCAGTTGACCTCTCATTTCTTGAAGTCATTTCATAAGGGTCTTGGTGCTCATGTTAACCTTAGCAAAGCATTTCATTCGTAGACGGATTGACAGGCAAAGCGTACCATTTAGACCCTAGAGGATATGTTGAGGGCTAGTGTGATGAATTTAAAAAGTAGTTGGGATGATCACCTTCCTGTTATTGAGTTTGCCTACAATAATAGTTCTACCATTCAAGCATTTAGATGGCCTCTTTTAAGGATTTATATGGGCATAAACGTAGATCTTTTGTTTGTTGGTTTGAAGTAGGTGAATCAGCTTTGATAGGTCCAAATTCAGTCCTTTATGTTATGGAGAATGTGCAATTCAATAAAGATACACTTAAGACATCCCAAAGTCGTCAGAAATCATATGTAGATGGAAGGAGAAGGGAACTAGAGTTCCATGTTGATGATTGGGTTTTTATGAAGGTCTCACCTATGAAAGGGGTAATGAGATTTAGAAAGAAAGGGAAGCTCAGTCATAGATATGTAGAACCTTACAAGCTCTTGAAGGTTCGAAAGGTGGTATATAAGTTAGAGTTGCCAACAGAATTAGCAGCAGTGCATCCGGTCTTCCACATATCACTCTTGAAGAAGTGTGTGGATGACCCAACCTCTATACTGTCATTACAGAGTGTATCAGTGAAAGATAGTCTTTCTTATGAGGATGTAAAACATGAGATTCTTGACTGTCAGGTTAAAAGGTTGAGAAACAAAGAAGTCTCTTCAGTCAAGGTTTTGTGGAGGAGTCTGTACATAGAGGGAGCTACTTGGGAATCACAAGAGCCATGAAAACCTAGTATCCTCACCTCTTTCCTTCCGATTCCACTCAACCTTGAGGTACTAGTTCCTTTTCAGTTTTCCAATTATTCATGCGTAAATTCAGTTTTAGAATCATGTTCCCTTAGCTTGTACTTGCATTTTCAACGCATTTGCATGTTATCATAACTCAACTCAGTCAAAAACTTAGTTGTTAGTGTTTAGTAGTAGGTTTTTTAGCTCTGTCCCTCTATTCCAACTAGTTTAGTCTTCATTCGAGAAAGAATGTTTCTAAGGGGAAATACTCTAACACCTCGTATCAAAAACAGACAAAAAATCAGTTTTTATGAAACAAATTTGCAGGTGCAACCGACGTGATCATCGACGGACCATAGCGTGACCCATGGTCCGTCCCGCACAACCATCGATGGGATCAAAACTCCTAAAAATCTTAGCTAAGGATAATTTGTTAAGTGTTGGTCGACAGACGAGCTTACGGTTCGTAAATCAGACTATGGTCCGTAGTCCATGACCGTCGATCAAGGCTCTCTTCACCAACTCTATGAAAAGTTCTTCAAATGACCAACACGGTCCGTAGGTGGACCTATTGTCCGTACATCTAATCGTAAGTGGAAAATTAGCAGACAGTTAAGGGGAAATGTGGTTTGGTCAACTTCTAATGGTCATAAGTCCTAGAACAAAATGAATTAAGTATTCCATAACCTACTGATAGATATATAATTGAATTATCTTTCCATAGACACCGACCTTGCTGAAATCAGTCATCAAAGTAAAAATTTATGCCCAACCGGCGGACCAACCAATAGGGCTTCTGTAAATCGATGGATCGTCAATCCTGGCCGTCAATTGTTCTGAGAACAACTTTCCCAAGTGTCTTTTGGACCTTTCCCACTTTGCTTAAATCCTAAGTTACGTTGTTTTGACCCTAAATTAACATATTTTTGTTAGTTCAAGCCTAGAAACATAATCAAGTCATTAAATCAAAACTTAGAAAATTAGAAGCAAGAGAGGAGTAAAAGCTCTAGAACTCTACATCAAGAACGCCAAAATTGGAGCAGTTCCAGCTCTGAAATTTAAGTTTATTATCCGTGGATTTCATCACCAGGCATGTCGAATTTCACTAGTGGGTTCCTTTCTCCCATTGAGTCCCGAGTTTTCATTCAGATTCCTGATTTTATTGTCATGATTAAACCTAGGGTTTCTAGAAGTTTGTTGGAACTTCAGGAATTTATTAAATATATGTTCCAAATCAGATTATCATGTTATTACTTAGATTATCGCAGGAATTTCAGAACCCTAACTTTGTTTTTTTTTTAGTTCTTTAATTACACAAGCTAGGTCAGATACTTCAAAAACATCATGTAAACATGCCACAGTTATAAATGCATAATTATAAGATTAATTGTTGCATTCTCAGTTTGTATGTTTCGTTTCGAGCTATCCAGTATTAATTGTAACTTAAACATAATCACTAAATTTACAAAATTCATTGGAAGTAGCATAATATCGAATTGTACTAGGGTTTAGTATTCAATAGTCCAAGAACTACTAGTCAAGTAGGTTGTAAGTCCCCTCTGTGGGCAATAAGTTTAGTGATCACGGCACCATGCCTTTATACCTTTGGCATAGTATATAGGGTCCTCTCGATGGTGTGTATACATCAGACTCAACATTTAGCTCATGTGGTTTTATTATCGGTTATAAATACCTCCCACAGATGAGTCAGACTCTCTGGAACGACTATTTATCAGTATATTCTGTATTCAGCTTTAGTATGTTATAAATTGGTCATTTCATCCAGTAAGCTAAGAATTCAGGTTATCATGTCAATTTATTATACTTGCTTTTATTCTTGTTCAGTTATGTTTTATTTCAGGTTTACTCTATCCTACATGGTCAGTACCTTTCATGCTTACGGATACGTGTGCTACATCTTCACGTCATGTAGGGTTCAGGTTCTCAGCATCCAGATCTGGCATTGATCAGTTCCGATCTCCTGTTCAGTAGATTCAATGGGAGTCATCATTCTCTAAGGAAAAAGGTCATGAGTGTCATTTCAGTCTTTAGTCATTAAGTTTCGATTTTTGCTAGATTTAGCTAGGGCTTGTCCCAGTATTTCTAGTCCAGTTTAGAGGCATATTTCAGATATTTTTAGATTCAACTTAGTATTGAATTAATATTTCCTTTGTATTAAACTCATTGTTTTCAAATATCTCAGTTATAGAATATGGGTATTCCCTATCTTTTGAGATTTAATTATGATTCAGTTTCTGCATCAGTTTTTTATCTCTAGTATGCTCATGATCATATCAGTAGAATTAGCTTGGGATCACTTATGATCCTAGGTTATGTGTCCACGTCTCGTGGGTAGCTCAGGGCGTGACATGGAACCTTTTCACAGGAGAGGTTATCCTTCACATCAATACCCTCAATAGGAGAATAGATTTTTGATCACCGGTACATGGAAAATCAGATGAACCAAAGCCAATACACTAGGGAGTTTCAACTCATAAGAAAACTTTCTAACCCTTTGCAAGATTTCGTAGGGACCCATATAACGAGGACTCAACTTGCCTTTCTTGCCAAATCCAACCACCCCTTTCATAGGCAAAATTTTCAAGTACACTTTATCACCTTCACCCACTTCAAACTATCCAATCGGAGATCTACATCTCTTACCAAAAAAGGCTTCATAAGGAGCTATCGATATAGACGAATGATAGCTTTTATAGTAAGCAAACTCCACCAAAGGAAATGATTATACCAATTTACCTTGAAATTAATAATACATGCTCTAAGCATATCCGCAAGGGTTTGAATAGTACGCTCCGCTGGACCATCCATTTGGGGATAAAAAAAGGTGCTTTACTTCACCTTGGTACCCAAATGTTCATGGAATGACGTCAAAAACCTAAATGTAAATTATGCACCCTTATACGATATGATGGATAACGGAATACCATGGAGACACACAATCTCGTCTTTGAAGATCCTTGCATAATCCTCCACCGAATAAGTAGACTTGATGGGAATGAAGTGTGTTGACTTTGGTAAACCTATACACAACCACCTATATAGAGTGATATTTCTTCCGTATCCGAGGCAAACCTACCACAAAATACATATTGATGTCTTCCCACTTCCAAGTAGGAACTTGGATTTCATAAAGTAGACCACCGGACTTTAGATGTTCGTCACTTTTTGGCAATTTGGACACTTAGCAATAAATTCTGTTATGTCATTTTTCAAACCTTCCCACCAAAATACTTCTCGAAGGTCATGATGAATCTTTGTAGAACTAGATGAATGGAGTAACGGGACCCATGAGCTTCTCAAGAATTTGACTTTTCAAACCATCTATATTGGGAATACATAACCTCCCTTAGTACCTCAAGACACCCTCCCCCCTAAGGAGAATGACTCATTAAGTTTACCATGAACTGATTCCTTCAACTCCATCAATGTTTGATCAAGATGTTGTTTGGACTTCCCCTTAACCACCAATGATGATTCAGAGTTACAATGGACCATGAAACCACCAGTCGAAGAATCTTCCAACGTAAATCCCAATCTAACGAACCTATGAACATCTTTCACTAAGTTTCTCTTCTGTTCCTCCACATGGGACGCACTTCCCATGGACAAACAACTTAAAGAATCCGCTACCATATAGCCTTACCGTGGTGATAGAGAACACTCATTTCATAGTCCCTTCTTCTTCGGAGATTACACTTTTTTGAGTGAATACATATCTAAGATTATTACGGTTGGTATAAACATCCACATGAACACCACATAAGTAATATCTCTATATTTTTAAGGAAAATACCATGGCCACTAACTCAAGATCATGAGTTGGATAGTTTCTCTCATGAACCTTAAGTTCTCTAGAGGCATAGGCTACTACATTCCCATGTTGCATAAGCACACACCCCAAACCCACAATGGATGCATCGCAGTATACAACGAAACACTTTGTACCCTACGGTTAAGTCAACGCCGGAGCAGAAGTAAGCCTATCTTTCAAGACTTTGAAGCTTCTCTCACATGCCTACGACTATTCAAATTTCTTACTCTTTTGGGTAAAAGTAGTAAAGGGAGATGCAATAGACGCAAAACCATCCACAAGCCTCCGATAATATCCCGCTAGACCCAAGAAACTACTAATGTCAGTTGGAGTCAATGGTCTAGGCCAATTCTTGACCGCCTCCATCTTCCTTGTGTCAACCTCAACTCCTTCATGAGAGATGATATGAACAAGAAATGCCACCGACCTTAACAAAAATTCACATTTTCCATACTAGGATAATAATTGGTTATCCTTAAGCACTTGTAACACCATGCTCAAGTGGTCCATGGGATCACCCTCATTTTTTTAATATACAAGATGTTTTCAATCAAGACAATGACAAATTAATATAGGTAACTTTGAAACACCCTATTAATAATATCCAAAAACGTCGTCGGGGCATTACTGAGATGAAATGACATTACAAAGAACTCATAGTGACCATATATTGCACTAAATGTCTTTTTTTGTGTATCCTCACCGCTCAACCTATGTTGGTGATACATTTACCTCAAGTAAATCTTATAAAAGTAGTCCCCTTGGAGTTGATCAAACAAGTCATCAATCCGAGGGAGAGGATACTAGTTCTTAATTGTGACTTGGTTGAGTTGGCGATAATAAATGCACATGCTAAGGGAACCATCCTTGTCCTTCACAAATAAAACTAGAGCACCCCATGGAGAAATACAAGGTCTAATGAATCCTTTGTCTAGTAAATCCTTGAGTTGAGCCTTCAACTCTTTCAATTCGATCGGATCTATCCGATAAGGAGGAATTGAAATGGGATTTGTATCTAGTAACAATTCGATACCTACCTCCTCTGCTTTCCCTTTTGATGTATCTAGATCACTAGTTCTAGTATTTTTCCATTATCTCGGGATACAGTAAGCTTCGTTACCCTTCCAGTCTTGAAACCTCTTCCAAAGCTTCTCCCACTATGACGATCTTGACAATTTTTTGTCCTATTACACATAACATTCTTTTATTGTACTCAGGTTATTGAATTTAAATAAACATTTTAGTGATCTCACATTCGGACATGGGATGTTGAACTCTTGCGGCCTCTTTTCTCAAACGAAGAGAGTATTCTCGATAATTTTCTGTAGACTTCTGTTTGATCTTCTCTAAGTATTAGCGATCTGGGGAAGCTTCTACATTATTTCCAAATCTATAAGTGAAATCCTTTGCGAGTTCATTCCAACTTGTCCATTGTTTCAGTTCTTGTGATGTAAACCACTCCAAAACTTCTGCACTTAGACTTTGACTAAAGAGAAGCATCAATAATGCTTCATTTTTGCCAGCTCCCATGAGTTAATAACAATAAACTTTCATATGTGCTAGAAGATTTCCAGTTCCATTAAAGTGCCAAAACTTTGGCACTTTAAACCTTTTCGGAAGGTCCAAATTTGGATGAATGCATAGATTTTCCTAATTCTGCCCCACCTATTCTGAAGCACAATCAAGTTCTTTAATTGCTTTCGCAATCTCTTCCTTCATGATCTGCTTATCAGTTTCCTCTTTGACCCTCTACTCATTTTCCTTCTCTTCATAATAGTCAAGTTGGGGATAGGAAGTATAGTAAAGGTGTTGTTTGGCATGACCTGGAATATCAAAAGTTACTTTTGGAGGTAGGGATTAAGCATTTGGTGGATTTTGAGTGCCTTTTGCAGGGGTCTGACACATGAAAGGGAGTGTTTAATGATTGTTGACATTTAACCTTTGTAATAGAGGGAGTATTTGAGAGTTATTTGCTTTTGGGTTTGAGGAGGAGGCAAAACTTGAGGGTTGGGATTCAGGCTTTGAAGAGGAGAAGGTGCTTGGTATGAAGTGTTGGTCTCATGAAGATTTGACGTGGTTAGGTTGATGGTGGAAGGATTTTGAGTAGGGTTGGAGGGTGGGTTATTAAGGACATGTTCCGAATTTGAAGTCAGAGGAGGAAAATGGAGCGGAAGCCTTCCATTGCCTAGAGTGTTGACATCGATAGTCGGAATTGAGAAATCTTATTTCTTGGAGCTCAACCCTTACTCGACAATTTGTTGCATCAACTGCGCAATTGTCTCATTTTCTTCAACGGCAGGCGGTTTGCACTAAAGCAACTGCAGCCAGGCTGGTATTCTCATTATTCTAAGTAATTTTTCTTCTCACTTTCAACAAATTTTGATTGGAAAAGTAATCTTTTAAAACCTTTAATGTTCAACAACTAATCAACACAAATAAGTTTTGAGTACCCGAAAGGGAAAGATAACTCGAAGGCAAATGTGTTACGCTTGTAGGCAGTAGGTAATACAAAATATCACATACAAAGTTGTAAGCACACAAGAGTCGCTTCATTTGAAGAATTACTAGCCCAAATATATAAAGAAATGATTAGATAGACAGGAATTTGTCTATCTGATATTTAGCTTTGTGAGTCAAAAATATCGACGTGATTCGGGAAAAAGTCGATTGAATATTTTATTATCGTTCTTATAGTTTTTGAATGAGATGTAACTCTAATTTCTTTGTAATAGCTGAAAAAGATAAAATTTCTCTTAATGGGACCGAACCTTGGAAGACTCTCTACCTATCTCACGGGGGGAGAATTTAGGTCCTACATAGTTCTACCCACTTGAATTTTTACTTATTTATTTTTATTATTATTTTCACTTTGAGATGATGAATATTTTATGATATGAGAGTAATAATATTTTTTAAAAAATGAATATCAAATTTTATTGGGAAACTAAAGACTCAAAGAGTATTTGCAGGCACTTTTGATAGTTACTTGACATTTGTGCCTATGGGTTCTAAAAAAAGAAGAAGAGTGAGATATAATATCTCCTAATAAAGATACATATTCACTAAGTAGTTATAACACATAAACAATTATTTCGCGGTCAAAACAGATATGTGACCTTTTTGTGCAAAGGGTAGGCCTAACTATTTGAGGGATGTATACATGATTTGAAACATTCATTGCCTCCAAAAACCAAATTAATACAAACTTTATAAGTAAACCGAATGGGGATACATAGTAGGGAAAGAGGAATACAAAATAATCAGTCTCACGCAAGGGTTCGTCCCAAAACTATGCCTCCACGAAAGATTCTTCTTCTTTATTGATTTTTTTTATTTTTTTCGGGTGCCAACGTCTTTGGATGGATTAGTAGATTGTGAAGTGTTTTCATCAAACTAAATAAACTATAACCTAATTCTTACCCCATGAGACAATGATTTTTCAAACAACATATATATCTTTCAAATTTAAACACATAAATATGAACGTCCGTTTTGGCCGTGGGCCGTTTTGGGCTCAAGGTGGTCTCTTTAATGGTCCTAACAAACCTTGGGCGTTGGGTCTTCTTAGTCTATGCTTGTTTTTGGATTTGGTTTTGATCTATCTTAGGTTGACTAGAATTGCCTTAGGAATGACAATAACCTGAGTCAGACAGATGACGGGGTGAAGCTAACAAAATATGTTGGATGACCGCAAGCAAACTATTAGTTTATTACTTCCAAAGATAGACTTGTGTATTTTTTGAAAGAAGTCGTAGTAAGCCACATAACTCCCTTTATCCTTATGCAAACTATTTTTAATTTGGAGGAAATTATGCCATGAAAATAGAACAATTGATATAATACGACAAAGAAGCAAATAAACAGTTATTTCACATAGCCAAATAAGTTTAGTTTTAAGTTTAGAATCCTCCAGAACCCCAGCAGAGTTGCAATTCTGTTTTATTTAAATAAAATATTTTATATAGTTTTATTGTATTTTACACTTCGTTAGCATCTCCACTTAATTTTACAAAAAAATCAATAAAACATTGTTTTCGAAAATGTTTAGTAGGAAAACATTAAGAAAACCCTAAGAGGGGTTTGGGGATTCATATTTAAATTTTAGGAAGGTCTTCACGGCACCTAAAATATTCACTAACTCGTGATTATCCAACTACTAACTCGTTTGGCTAAAAACGTCTAACTTTAATTTAATTTGAAAATTTATTTAGAATGAAATACTAACCTATTATATTAGTAAATTAATTTAACCCGCAAAACTATTTAAGTCATTTTTTAAGTATCTTTTTTTATAGTCGATCGATTTAGTTTAAATAGTTGAAATATGATGGCGTCTTACTAGGATTTTGAATTTTCGACCCTAAAACTAATAATAAATAATAACAAACATATAATTGATAAAGTAAGAGAGAGATAGAGAGAAGGAGAGAGAGAGAGTTGGGTCTAAATTCAGTTTCATTCTGCCTGGACAAGTATTTGGACCTATTTTTTTTGAGCCTTTGACCCAAAGCTACAGTACCTGTCCTAAACTAACAAAGTAATAATATGAAAATGACAAGGGCTTAGGCCCCAAAAAAATGAAATACAATTATTTAAAATAAAGGAAGGCCTTTTTGCCCTATATTCTTCAACTCTCCTCCGCTTCAAATTCTTCGACTTGAATATCGGTACGTAATTTTTTAAAGGGCTCATTCTTCGACTTTTAAAGGATAGGATGACTCGAGAAGAATAATGAACTTGGGCCTTGATGTCCCAATGGTAAAATGCATGGATACGAGCCTATGTCAAAACGGACTTCTCAGTATATCACAAGCATCATAAAACAAAAGAAATGCCTAAGTAATTATCCATTAACAATTTAATACTAGAGATATATCGAATAAAATGAACCGTCAAGTAAAACCAAACATATGCCTAGCATCTAAAGTGGATCCACAAGCTAGTATTCCTATGGTGGCAACATAGTTCGAGAACTATGAGATATGTATTTAACCCTTTACATGCCCAGTAGGAATTGAAGCCCTTATCTCATGAGAATTAATAGGGTGAGTGTCCCTTATAGAGGAGTCAACACCTTAAACGAAACTATAGCGTAAATCATCATCCACGGGAAGCCAAATGGTCTAGTTCACTCGGTCCAAAGCTAAGTCACTTTCTGAAATGTCTTTCTTCAACAATCATAGCTTATTTTAGGTCATACAAGCATAGCTCCTGCTATAGTCATAGTCATTAGCTCAATAGAAAATTCATGAGAACATCCTTTCAATACAATCTTCATATGTTAGATTAGCACATTAACATCATTACATCATAGTAAGGAACATAGGTACTTCATAACCCACCTTAAATCATTAAATCTTAAGCATAATCTCACAATTACAAATCAAGACATTTCAATTCAACATCATACCAACACTTAATAGGCTAATCACAAGGCATACTTCAATTGAACTACATCATCACTTACAAGCCATCATAATTGAGTAAATGTTAGGATCATAAAGACTTACTTATTCTCCATCAGAAGACATTATCATGGTCTTACTATTAACCAACCAATTTCATCCAATAATAGGTGTAGCAACATCTTTCAATAGTAAATAATACGATAACTAGATCAGTTGCATCGTAACTGCCCCAAATAGCTTCAATTCATAACCTAGGTCTAGGGGAACTAGATTTCATCATAAAATCTTCAAGAAATAGATGCAAAACAAAACTAACAATCCATACATTCATCAATTCCTAAGAAAAATCAAAGATTTCGGAATTTGGGGAAGGGAATTGATTTACATGAAAATGCATCAATTAACATCAATTAACCAACAATCTACACTTAATTAGTCATATGCAATCAAAAACTATAATCAATTTGAAGTTTAGAAGAAAACCCATTAAAACAGGAAAACTCTTTGAATTAGGTGATTTAGAAATCAAATTTGAAAGGACCTCTTGGGAAAAGGATCGCAAGAGTGAATAACCCATTCCTTAATGAAGATTAATCCACGAAATTTAAATGCAATACTAGAGAAATTGGTCTTCTTCTTCAAGGTTTGTTCTTCCTTCAATGGAGGATTTTGGGAGAGAGAAAGTAGAGAGAGATAATAGTTTTTGGGTTTGTTTTTGGAATTAGGTTTTAGGTGAGTGTAAAATGACTTAAAACTGACCCTTAGTCTATATATAATCACCCCCTAAATCACCCAAAAGACCCCTTACTTAAATGTATCGTTTTGTGAAGTCAAAATGCTTAAAATATAATTTTTACGAAACTGGGAAGTGGCTCCCCATCGCGAGGCTGATTCCCAAGTTTTTTTAAAAAAAAAAACTGAACTGAGGCAGTGGACCTCGGATGGGCCGCACGTTCCAGCAGCACCCTTATTCTTCATTTCGCGCAGGCTTCTTCGGCAGCCTGCCTACCCATGTTGGGGTCCTCCTCAAGGACCCTTCGGGTGGTCCTTTGGGAGTCGTTATCGAACATTTAGACCCACTATACTAAATTCTAACTATTTAAGTATTTTTAAAAGTTCCCAAATGACTTATACACAGTATTTTGGGTCTTAAAACAGTATAACCAAAATTCAATTAATTTGTGATGCTCTAGATTGGGTCTTGACTTTACAGAACGTTACATTATCCCCCCCCCCCCTAGGAACATTAGTTCCCAAATGACACTAAAATTTTTAAAATGGAAGGGATAGACTCAACACTAGCATCCCAACCAACAATATACAACAGCATCATTAACATGAGTTACAACGCAAGGAGGGTTACACAACTCCATTCAACACATAATCATGATGTTTACACAAATGATTCAAAACATCAACTTACACACATAGGATCTCAAAATAACAACATGAGGAATTTCCTTCTCACAACAACATGGATCTCAACATATCATTAAAGAGTCAACTATGCCAAAGTTCCTTTCTCAACATAGCAACATGATCAATATCACATTATTAAGGAAACAACATACCAAATACACAAACAAGTGCAATTCAAGCAAAAGAGCAATTTTCCGTGATAGTTCATTTTAGCATAAACCTTTTATCATATATAATGCATATCTTTACAAATCAAGTCAAAATTAAAGTAAACTCATTATGTTTATTATTAATAGGAATAACTAACCTAAATTAGCAAAGATATGAAGATAACGGAACTTTATATCAGCCTTGGTCTCCCATGTTGCTTCCTCAACTAGGTGATTTTTCCAAAACACCTTTACAGAAACCACCTCCTTGTTCGTCAACCTCTTCACTTGTCTATCAAGGATTTCAACAAGATCTCCTCATAAGAAGGTTCTCTTCCATACCTAGACCCTCAATAGGATGTATGAACACAGAATCGCCAATGCACTTCTTAAGCATGGATACATGGAAATTGGATTAGCCGAAGATAGTTCACTTGGCAATTTCAACTCGTATGCAACCTTTCCAACCTTTTGAAAAATTTCATAAGGGCCCATATAATGAGGACTCAACTTACCTTTTTTGCCAAATCTCACCACTCCCTTCATGGGTGAAATTTTAGACACAAATTTTCACCTCCCTCAAACTCTAAGTCTCTTCTCATATAAGCGGCATAAGACTTTTGGTGCCGGCTATAGGTTGTTTTCAATCAGTTCTTTATTACATGGTCTATCTCTAAAATCTTATAAATCAGATGGGTACCAAAGAGTGAAGATTCACCCACTTCAAACCATCCAATTGGAGATCTACATCTTCTACCATACAAGGCTTCGAAAGAAGCCATAGCTATAGATAATGGTAACTATTATTATGTGAAAACTCAATCAATGGAAAATTTCTATCCCAATTTTCCTTGAAATCAATGATGTAAGATCTAAGCATATCCTCAAGGGTTTGAATAGTGCGCTCCGCTTGACCATCCGTTTGGGGTTGAAAAGTGGTTCTTAGATTCACCTTGGTAACCAATCCTTTTTGGAACGACCTACAAAACCTAGATGTTAATTGTGCACCCCTATCCGATATTATGGATAACGGAATACCATGGTGAAACGTAATTTCATCTATAAAGATCCTTTCATAATCTTCGGCCGAGTATGTGGTCTTGATGGGAATAATATTAGCAGATTTGTTCAAGCTATCCACAACACCAATATAGAATCATGTTTCTTTTGTGACCACGGAAAACCTACCATGAATTCCATATTTATGTCTTGCCACTTCAATGTTGGGACTTGGATTTCTTGGAGTAAACCACTTGTCTTTTGGTGCTCAGATTTCACATGTTGGAAATTTGGACATTTTGCAACAAATTCCGTTATGTCCCCTTTTAAGCCTTCCCACCAAAACACTTCCCTTAGGTCATGGTACATTTTTGTAGAACCCGAAAGAATGGGAAAACGTGAACCATGAGCTTCCTCAAGGATCCGATTTCTCAAGACATCAACATTGGGAACACACAACCTTCCTTGATACCTCAAGGCACCATCCCCCAAAAGGAGAATGACTCATTAAGCTTAACAAGAACCGAGTCCATCATCTCCATCAATGGTGGATCAAGGTATGGCTTAGACTTCACCTTAACCACAAAAGACGATTCAGAGTTATGATGGACCATAAAACCACCATTTGGAGAATCTTCCAATCTAACACCCAATCTATCCAACCCATGAACATATTTCACTAGGTCTTTCTTGGCTTCTTCTATATAAGACACACTACACATGGTCATATGACTTAGAGCATCCGCAACCATATTGGCCTTGCTGGGGGGTAGAGAACACTCATGTTGTAATCCTTCAATAATTCCAACCACCTTCTTTGTAAGAGATTTAAATCCTTTTGAGTAAACACATATTGAATACTCTTGTGGTCAGTATACACATCAACATGAACAAAATACAAGTAATGCCTCCATATTTTAAAGCAACACCATGGCCGCTAACTCAAGATCATGAGTTGGGTATTTCTTCTCATTCACCTTAAGTTTTATAGAAGCATAAGCTACTACTTTCCCATGTCGCATAAACACACACCCCAAAACCACTCGGGATGCATCAAAATACACAACAAAGCCATTGGTACCCTTCGGTAAAGTCAACACCGGAGCGAAAGTAAGCTTATCCTTCAAGAATAGGAAGCTTCTTTCACATGCCTCCGACCACTCAAATTTCACACTCTTTTGGGTCAAGGTAGTCAAGGGAGATGCAATGGACTCAAATTCATCCATAAACCTCATGTAGTATCCTGCTAGACCCAAGAAACTCGTAATGTAGGTTGGAGTAAATGTTATAGGACATTTCTTGACCACCTCAATTTTCCTTGGATCAACCTCAACTCCCTCACAAAAGATTATATGACCAAGAAACGCCACTGAGCTCAACCAAAACTCACATTTGCTATACTTTCAAATAGTTGGTTTTCCTTCAGCACTTGCAATACCACTCTCAAATGATTCTTGTGTTCATCCTCATTTTTGAATGTACTAAAATGTCTTCAATGAAGATAATGACAAATGAATCTAGGAAAATTCGAAACACCCTATTCATAAGATCCATAAATGATGTTGGGGCATTAGTGAGACCAAATGACATTACCAAAAACTCATTGTTGCAATATCTAGTCTGAAATGCCATTTTTGGTATATCCTAACCTCTCACCCTAAGTTGGTAATACCCCGACCTCAAGTCAATCATAAAAAAGTAGCTTTCCCCTTGGAGTTGATCAAAAAAGTCCTCAATCCAAGGGAGAGGATACTTCTTCTTACATGTGACTTTATTTTATTGGTGATAATCAATGCACATTCTAAGGGGCCCATTTTTCTTCTTCACAAACAATAGTAGAGCACCCCATGGAGAAATACTAGGTCTAATGAATCCTTTATTTAGTAAGCCTTAGAGTTGAGCCTTGAACTATTTCAATTCGGTCGAAGCCATCCTATAAGGAGGAATGGAAATGGGGTTCGTATCCGGTAGCATGTCAATACCAAAATTTATTTCCCATTCGGGAGGAATACCGAAAAGATCATTAGGAAAGAACTTTGGAAATTCCCTCACTATAGGGACCTACTCTATGGGAGGAACTTCGGAATCTAAATCTTTGACTCTCACAATATGGTATAAACACCCTTTAGAGATCATTTTACAAGCTTTTATATAAGAAATGATACTACCTCTAGAAATAGAATTTCTCCCCTTCCACTCTAAGACAGGTTCATTTGGAAAGTTAAACTTCACCACCCTTGTTCTACATTCTATGTAAGTGAAACAATCATGAAACCAAGTCATTCCAAAAATGACATCAAAATTTACCATATCAAAATCTACTAATTCAATATAAGTAACTCTATTAGGCAACATTATAGGACAATTTCTATATACCGTCTTTGTAACCACCGTCTAACCCACCAGGGTAGATACCATAAAAGGTTCATTTAAGATATCAGGAAAAATATCAAACTTACTAGCTATCAAGGGAGTAACAAAATATAATGTAGCATCGGGGTCAAGTAAAGCATAAACATCTATAGAGAAGACTTGTAACATACTTTGAGTAAATGCAGATAAAACAATTGAAATCATGCCAAAGAGGGCATTTGTTCAAAACCATGCTAAGGTACTTTGAAAAGTCTTATGCACAACCATGAACTCATATAGCCCAAAAAATACATAATACATAAATCAAAACAATGTACAGCACTAGACCAACCTTAACAAGTAATAGTCAAGTCAACATGTATAGAATTCATATCTTCATCACATAAGCAAGACAATTACTCAATCACCCACCCTTTAGCCTACAAGTGCAATGACCAAGCAAAGCAACATAACCTTACTCAATCAAGTAAACCAAACAAAGGATCACTAGCAATGTCTAACTCTACACAACATAGCATCAATAGTATTCATCGTCATATTTAGAAATATAGACCAATAGCATGTTCATAAATGAAACTAACATCATATCGAATCATAAACATGTAGAGTCAACATATGCATAACATTTACTTTATTATATCATAAGAACAACTTTCTAGGACTTCCCTCAAAGCCAAGTATTGCAATGACTAGGTAGAGTCCCATACCCCTACCTACACTAAGTCAACCCCTTAAGTTACAAGTTAGTGTTCACATCATTACTTAATTTTACTTTACCAAACACTTACCTTAACCTACATAGACCATAATATCTAAATGTGGAATCAGGTGTTGTGAAACCTTAAACCAAAACAAGGTGTTCTACCGGCCAAAGTAGAACCAAACATATACCTGGCATCTAAAGTGGATCCACTAGCTTAGTATTCCTATGGTGGCAACATAGTTCAAGAACAAGGAGATATGTATTGAGCCTCTTCATAACTGTTGGCTATTGTAGCCCTCATCTCATAAGAATCCATAAGGTGAGTGTCCCTAAGAGGGGAGTCAACACCATAAATGAAACTATATGGTGAATCTTCCTCCATGGGAAGCAAACACCCCTTATTGTCAACTTCACTCAGTTCTAAGCTAAGTCCCTTTTTGAAATTTCTTTCTTCAAAAATCATAGATTAGTTTCGGTCATATTCATTAGCTCAATAATAATTGCATGAGAACATGCTTTCAATACAACCCTCATATGGGATATTAGATCATTAACCTCATTAAATAATAGTAAGGCACATAGGTACTTAATAAACCACCTTATATCATTACATCTTAAGCATAATCTCACAATTACATAATCAAGACAATTTAATTCAACATCATACCAACACCTACGTAGGCTAATCACAAGACATACTTCAATTGAACTACATCATCACTTACAAGCCATCATAATTTAGTAAAGGTTAGGATCATAAAGACTTACCCGATCTCCATCAAAAGCAATCATAATTTTCTTACCATCAACCAACCAATTTCATCCAATAATGGGTGTAGTCACATTATTTAATAGTAAATAATATGATAACTAGATCAATTGCATCATCACTATCCCAATTAACTTCAATTCATAACCTAGAGTTAGGGGAACTAGGGTTCATCATTTAATTTTCAAAAAATAAATATAATACCAATAATTCTTTACCCTAGACAGTCCATAGATGAATTATAATAGATAAAACAAATCTAAAATGAATACATTCATCAATTCACATCAATTCCTAAGAAAGATCCAAGATTTGGGGAATTTGGGAAATGGACATGATCTACATGAAATTGAATCAATTAACATAAATTGACAAACAATCTACACTTAAATCATCATATGCATTCACAATCTATCATTAATTTGAAGTTTAGAAGAAAACCTATTAGAATAGGAAAACTCTTTGAATTGGGTGATTTAGAAATCAACTTTTGAAGGACCTCTTGGGGAAAGGAATCCCAAGAGTGAAGAACTCATACCTTAATGAAGATTAATCTAGGAAATTTAAGTGAAATCATAGCGAAATCAGGCTTCTTCTTAACACATTTTTCTTTCGTCAATGGAGGATTTTGGTACAGTGAAAGTAGAGAGAGATGAGAGTTTTTGGGTTTTTTTTGGGAATAAAGTTAATGTTTGTGAAAAATGACTTAAAATTGACCCTTAGGCTATATATAATCACCCCCTAAATTTCCCAAAAGACCCCTCACTTAAATGGTCTTTTTGTGAAGTCAAAATGCTTAAAATACGATTTTTACGAATCTTGAAAGTGACTCCGCGTCGCGAGGCTAATTCCCAATGTTATTATTGAAAAGTGAACTGAGGCAGTGAACCTCGTGTGGTCTGCACATCACGCAGAAGCCCCTTGATTCTTTATTTCGCACAGGCTGCTTTGGCAGCCTGCCTACCCATGTTGGGGTCCTCCTCAAGGATCCTTCGGGTGGTCCTTGGGAGTTGTTATTGAATTTTTAGACCCTATATACTAAATTTTACCTATTTAAATTCTTTTTACATGTCTTAGAGTTCATTTGACCTTTCAAAAACTTCACCAAATATAACAACGTCAACTAGTTCAATTTAGCTAGTTTCCGGACGTCATGGACGCTCCTTGACATCTTGGCTCTAAAAGTTCCCAAATGACTTATACACACTATTTTGGGTCTTAAAATAGTATAATAAACATTAAATGAATTTATGATGCTCTATATTAGGTCTTGACTTTTCGGAATGTTACAGTGTGCTCCTGCATTATTCGTTGTGGGAGATCCATGTAAACCTCTTCCTCCAAGTCACCCTTTAAGAATGCATTTTTCACTTCAAATTTTTCAATGTCCATCATCTATTTTCTGCAATGGATATAAGGATACGAATAGAATTAAGTTTAGTCACTGGTGCAAATGTTTCCTAATAGTCCACTCTATGTTTCTGCGTGTATCCTTTTTCTACCAGCCTCGCCTTGTACCTTCCATACTTCCATCTGCTTTAAGCTTTACCATATACACCCATTTACACCCTACAATCCTCTTACCTTCAAATAGAGGTACCAATTACCAAGTTCAATTTCTCCACTAGGTCTTTATTTCTTTATTCATGCTTTCCTCCATTGTGATTCTGGGAATGCTTCCTGCATACATCTATGAATAAACACTTACGAAAATTGATTAACATTTAGAGCATATAAGGTTGACAATCTTTTGTTGGAGGTATAATTGCTAATATGGTATTTTCAATTAGCATTAAGATCATGTTGATATTGTATTCTCGGTATACCCTTAGTTTTTCGTATTGGATAACGGGAAGTAGAAGAGGAGAATCATTAGACATAGCTTCACGTTAATTTGATAAGAAATTAAGAGGTACCAAAGGTATATGATCAAGTAGAACATTCTGAAATAGCTCATTGGTTAATGGAGTTATTGTTGTACTTTCTGGAATAATTCCTTAATTCTCTTCATTTGTAACTTCCTTGCAGTTATCTCGTTTGTTTAAACTATATAACAAATCCTTCACCATTATACAAAACAGCCCTTGTCAACGTACTTTAACGATTTTGTTGCTATTTTTCATGAAATTGATCACTGAAAAAAATATGCACGATGAATCTATTGAGGGTATTCTTCAGATGCATTCTATGATGGCTAGTCTACAAGTTCATATATTTCTTAATGGACTTGATGTAGAATTAATATTTTTTAAAGAAAATTACCACTAGACATTGTTTAGAGACCTTGTATTAAACATAAAAATTATCAATAGGGACAAGTACAAGAAAGGGGAGCTAGACTTTTCTTTACTAATCCTAATGAAATACCTAACTTGTGGTACCTAACAAACATAAGAAAATAAGAGCTAAAGGGAACTAAGTATTTTTTTTATCACCACAGAGTTTGTAATATACTCAGTGATAATATTACAAATGAGGATGCTTAAATAATGTAAAAATATGTTAATCCAGAAAAAGTTGATTTATCAGCCTTAAACTTTTTATTACAAAAGAATGAATTAAAAAGATTGATTGTCCATCAAAAGTAACTTGAAGTATTTTTCTTTTGATATATTCTTCAAACATATCCAACAACACTTAATAATTCATACCTTCTTCATGGATTTACTGGGTTCGTGGTGAGATTTTAATAAAGCATCCAAAGCATGTCCTCGACTAATTCAAAAGAGTTATGCCATGGTTGTTCATCTTAGCAATATTATTTAAGGTAGAACTAATCAGTCATTTAGTAAGCCTACTTGGATTATAGATAGTTGGGAATTTGATGACATGACAAAAGATCCAGGAGAATTACAATTATTTAAACCATCTTCTCAACCATTTTTTCTACGCTAATTATTGTACTTCTCCAGTTATTAGAGTAGGACCAGCTCTCTTAACAGATGCTTCAATACTTGACGTTGTTTAAGTTTTACCTACTCGAGATCATATTTTTCTATTTGTTAGCCAAGTTACCTCCTGTCATAATTGCACAGTAACCTTTTGACCTCTTTTTTGTTTCTTTCACTATATTCCGACTCGGTCGACTCTTTGTTACGCTGTTAAGCGACCTATATCTAGCTTCTGAAATTGACTTAACGTTGAGAGAAGAAATTCGGACATGCATTTGCGCACATACAAGATTGAGAAAGCATGGGACAATGTATGGTTATGGAATAGAAGGCTCAGACATATCTCGTTTTGTTATCTGCAGAAACTCAAACAAGATTTGTTTTTAGTGTTAGATAACTCAGTTTTTCATTTTTCTATCTGTGAATTAGCGAAAAAATCATCGTGTTCCATATTTACCAAGTTTGAATAAATTTTCTGAACCTTTTGCTATTATACATTATGATATTTGGAGCCTGCGAAAGTTTAAACTCTATCACAAGCTCGTTATCTTATAACTTTCATAGATTAATATACTAGGATGACATGGATATCGTTACTTTGAAAGAAGAGTCATGTGTATATTGCATTCAAATATTTTTATAATATTGTATACACTCAATATCGATGACCAATTCTTTCTTTGGCAATCTGACAATGTCATGGAGTTTATGGAATCTAATATTGACGAATACGTTAGACAATAAGGTATACGATATCGTACATCCTACACATACACACCGCAATAGAATGCCTAGTTGAAAGAAAAATAGATAGATTATGGAGATTGTCTGTGCATCTCTCTTTTTCATGACTATGCAAACTTTTTATTTGCGAGAAGCGGTTAAGCCTCTGGCTTATATTATTAATCGGGTTCAATCTTGATTCATTAATTTTGAGACTCTACAGCAAAAGCTCCATTCTCTTTGTTTTCATCCACATCTACCAAATATAGAGCAAATGGTGATTTGTTGCACATTATATACCAACATTCCCATAGCTCTACGAGGAAAATTTGATTTGTTTGAGTCAGAACCATATTATCAAGGTGGAGTGAGACCCTCATCTTTTCTGGGGGAAAATGACATAGAAGAGACTAAGATGAATAGAGATTTAGGGGGAGAAAATAAGTTCTTGGAATTAAAATTTCACGACGAGATATTAAATGCAAATATTGATATCTCGAATCAAGACATTGTCACACATGAATACAATGAAGGAAGAAATGGAATAAAAATGCAAACTCATATAGTACAAAAAATAATTACTATTGATGAAAATATAGATACAAAAAAAAAATTACAATTCTTTCTAGGATTAGTAAATCAAGTAAGAGAATATATACCAAAATTAGCAGAACATTTAAAACCACTACATAAAAAACTTAAAAAAGATATTGAATACTATTTCGACAATAAAGATAAAGAACATATAAGAAATATTAAGAATTTATGTAAGAAATTACCAAAACTATATTTTCCTGATGAAAATAAAACATTTACTTATATTATTGAAACAGATTCAAGTGATCATAGTTACGGATGAAGCTTTCTGGGGGTAGATTTTCTATCCATAATCTTGTTGTTCCTACAAATGTTCTTTCTATATACCTTGGTGTTTCTGTTGTTTTTATTTTGTTATCTATTAGTTGCTTAGACATATTTCCTATCCATAGTAATATTGCTTTATTTATATCTGTAACACAATCTAAATCTAAGAAATTATATTGTTCGTTTATTGGTTTTGATATCCAATTTTTATTTAATCTACTATTCCATATTGCATTAGTTCTATCTGATTGTTGATAACTTTCTGTATAATTTGTGTCCATCTGGGACTAATTCTAGGACTATTTCTGGGACTATTGTCTGGAGTTTTAACTCTTGACGTACTAGGTCTATTCATATTTCCTGTGTTTATTTCTAATTTTTTTGGTTTATTTACCTGTTCTAGGATTTCTGTATATGTCTCACTTATATCACTTATTTCTGATTTTTGATCATTTATTGTATCTGATTCATTTTCGTTTATTTCATTTACTTCAAGATCTTCATTATGATCTTCATTTAGTTTTTGTTCTATCTTTTTTATTTCATTAGTTAATTCAAGCTCTTTATCTTTTTCCTTTTGTTTTTGTTTAGTTTCATATAATAATTTTAACCTAGCTAATTCTTTTTCTAATTCATTTATTCTTGTATTTTTTATTTCTTCTAAATGTTGTACTTCTTGTTTTGCTTGTAATCAGGTTTCTTCAGAACCATCATAGAAAGCTTTTGCAACTACTTCCCAAATTTCCTTTGTTTGTTGAAAGACTAATAAATCACCGCATCATGGTGGGACTCATCAAGTTAATCAACCAATTCTTCACCTTATTTTCCTCTGTAATCAATATTGCATAACCAGAGTCACTTTGTTCGGGCTTCTTTGCTTCACCGGTTAGGTAACCAACTGTTATTCGAACTTCGATACACATATCCATCAATTGAGACCATAATGAGAAATTTTTTTCATCAAGGATAACTCCCTTTGGAAACGGTGAGTTTTAATGTTGAACTACAATTGAGGTAGGGTTACATTTGAGTGTATAGGCTTTCCTGTTTTTGGCTAGAAAAAGGCGTAGTATCACCTATTTTTGAAAAAAAGAGGTTGGGGATTCAATTTTTAAGAATCTTATTGCTCTAATACCATGTAGGATTTTAGGGTAAGAGAATAAATATTTCCTTTCTCGTCGTTTATTTTTCTCATCATAGAGATATATTTAGATACAACTCATACTTTTTTCTTGACAAGTACAATTAGAGTAGAATAAGGGCAAAAACATGACCCCTTCTCCAAGAAATGTATATTTCCATAATAGTACTAATTTCAACTCCTCCAAATGAAGGGAGAAGGTATATGTATACTATAACATACCCATCTGTACCTCACTTGTGGGATTAACTAGATATGTTGTTGTTGGTTATATAGATCTTCCATTCAAATGGACAAATTTGCAGACAATCAGAAAATGATTAATTTGGATATTGGTTTTGACGTAGATTTTGAAGAGATGAATATCATGGCCTCTACACTTCTTAAAAATTCCTTATGTTGTAGATAGTTAATGTCTAGAGATTTGAATGTTTTTTCAAAAAGCGAAAATAAGAATTTGTATAGCTTTCCTTTTGATTTTCTGTCTTGGATATAATTTTTCATAGCACATTCACTAGCTTTAAATAGTTATATTCTATGACAAAGGTACATGGCTTTTTCCTTTTCGATTTGTTATTTCAAATTTTATAAATATAACAAGATGATACCGAAGAGACGGTATTGAAAGCATCATAATAATTGACTTAAGCTTGGATTATGGGGTAGAATATGAAGGAATGCAAAATAACACTTTCCTATTCGATATTGCTTACATTCGTATTGTTAAATTTCTAATTTTTTTCAGGAGAGAAAGTTTTTCAGGTATTACTCTACAATAATGTTTTATCTTGAAACGCTAACCAAATGAGCATCGATTTCTTTTGATTACATGTGTTTGATGGAGGGTATTTATTTACTGTTATGTCCTACAAGACCATAGATCTTTTAATTTTGTGTCGCTAACAAGAATATAAATACATGTTTCACTGACATATTTTTTTCTAGTCAAACTGACAATTAGTTGCCTTCTTTCTTACTATAAGACCTTCTATCTGGTAGAAAAGGTAAAAACGTAGATGCTTTCATAATATGTTTTTTTATCTCTTGCTACATATGTCGGTAGTATACCACTTGTATCTTCATGCTTGTTCGTTTTACCACATTTATTACTTCACTTAGTAGCCATAACTATTATAATAATACATGTCCTATTACGGTTGTTTTTTATCACTAAATGTCTGGGTTTACAAAAAATTTTATTTTAGACAGCCGATATTTTTGGTTGCTTTTGTCATATATTGAAACTCATTCTTTTTTTGAATCCCCTTCAAGTACTTTCCGTATTCATGCTTGACCTTTCCTTGAGGATCTAAAAGAAAATGAGAACCCATTGGACCTGCAATAACTTCTTCTAGACTAGGGAGGAGGATAACATCTTTGAGAATAACCTAGCGATAAACTTTAACTATTACAATCTATTTAGGACGATGGAAGAAGCACTTCCTGAAAAATCAATTGATGAGATCAAGGATCACTACAATATACTCTTAGAAGATATTGATGCCATTGATTCTGGACACGATCCATTGCCTAATATCCATAGCTGCAAAGCACTGCCAACAAAAATATGAGAGCAGATATTAAATGCTGAAGAGGCACTCCTTGGACAGAAGAGGAACAGCGGTCGTTTTTAAGTTTTAATGTTTTTCTGGGACAATAACTTATTCCTCAATCTTTCCTCTATAGATTATTTCTCTCGTGCTTAGATATATATGAAAAGATTACTGGAGAAGTAGTATATCTAGGCACAGTGTGATAATAAGAACCGCAAAGCAAGTGGCTTCCCATGCTCTGAAGTATTTCAAGCACGTTGAAGCAAACAAGAAATGGAACAGAAGAGCAAGACCAAAAAACCATGTGTTCTTGATATAACTGGCGTGGATGCTGAATTCGGTGGTTCTTCCCAAGTTCCAATTATTGTAGACATGATTGGAGCTGCTTGCGAAGGATCACAAGTGTTAGTGAAAAAACTTACAAGATAATAAAATTTCAAGATTACAATTGAAAATAAAAATGAAGAAATTAATCTCTTCAGGCTGAGGCGCGGATATCTCGCTCTCTTTAAGGAGATTCAAGCCCACTACAGCAAATGTTTTCACCGGTCCAGCAGTAGTCCTCTTTGACTTGTCCCCTCCAGGATACAACAGCCTTCACAAAGTATAACTCAACAACTCTGGACAAGAGTTGAGTCCAAAGCTCCACAAAAAAGAACACCTCCCTTCAACTAATAAGAACTCTCTTTTAGACTAACTCTTTCACTCTTTGTTTTCTCTTGTGTTTTGTGTGTACCAAACCAAATGAAGACCACCACTATTTATACTACAAGAAGTCTTCCTAGCAATAAATAGGAAGATAATGGAGGTAGTAAATAGTGAAGATAATGGCCTTAGGAGTTACATAGGTTACAATGGGAGTTACATAGGTTACATAAGTTACAATGGGAGTTACATATGTTACATAGGTTACAAAGGGAGTTACATATGTTACATAGGTTACAAAGGGAGTAATGGAGGAATTAAGAATGAAATGCATTGATGGATAACCAATGCTAATGGATGATGTAGAAGTCATCCATTTCAATGTTCATTCTTATAACTCCAAAATAAAGCAATTTAATATGTTAAATATTAATATTAAAATGCTAACAACCTAACAATCCCCCACTCATTTTAATATTTAGATAAGAGAGTATACCAGTTGAAGGAAGACTACTATGCATAATGAAGGTGTGCTCTGCATTGAACCTCCACTTAGTGAAACAGTAACTTTTACTCCAGAGTCGTAGTGGTCTCAGACTTGAACTATGACTGCTTAAGGGAAATAAAATATCACTGCTCACACATAATAATCAAGGTGTTGACATGAGCTTTAACAGCCAGCACGTTATGGCCATGTGCTATCCCGGTTTCATGAGTGCATTTGAGAATAAGCCTCATTCTCATAGGAAGCGACCTACTTCCACACATCACATAGGTGAAATCTGTCGAGAGTGCTCCTGTAAGATTAACACTCCACCCATACGGGCTACATATATTCATTAAGAGTTTTATCAACTCAACCTTCACAAACTACAGGCAACAATGCACTCACATCATAGGGAGGGGAAAAAATAGTGCATTTTTCACAACAAGTCATCATATGATTAGTTTTTCCCTTTGAACCTGGTTATAGGATCTCTAGTCCCCAGGTTGGGTTTCCTCATATATGACTCAAGGATTTGTAGGCTTCAATCCCATCCCCCTCGATGTGCTCCAGACCTTTTCTCTTGTTAAGGCCTTTGTAAGAGGATCTGCAAGATTATCACAAGATTTGACATAATCAACATTTATGGTACCATTTGTCAAATACGATCTTACATTACTGTGTTTCCTCCTTATAGGTCTGGATTTACCGTTGTAATAACGATTTTGAACTCTACCAATTGCAGCGGTGCTATCACAATGAATTAAAATAGGAGGAATTGGTTTTTCAAAATAAGGAATTTGAAACAATAAATCTCTAAACCAATTCGCTTCCTCACTAGCTGAAGCTAAAGCAATTAGTTCAGCCTCCATGGTAGAGTTAGCAATTATAGTTTGCTTTTTTGATCTCCAACAAACAGCACCACCACCTAAACTAAAGACATAACCAGTGGTAGAACAGGAATCACCTGACAAAGTGTTCCAATCTGCATCACAAAAGCCTTCAAGTACAGCAGGATATTTTTTATAGAACAAACCACAATTTTTTGTTCCTATCAAATATCTCATAACTCTTGTTATAGCATGCCTATGTTCATTACCTGGCTTGCTTGTAAACCTGCAAAGTACTCCTACTGCATATGCAATATCTGGCCTAGTGCAATCAGTCACATATCTCAAACTTCCGATTATACTAGCATATTCCTTTTGATTTATTACATCATTTTCACTTTCAACAGGAAATAAGTGAACACTTGAATCAAAAGGAGTAACAACATGCTTGCAATCATGAAAGTTATAGTTTTTTCAAAATTTTCTCAACATAATGTGACTGGTCAAGGAAAATCCCCTCACATGTTCTTGTTATTTTTATTCCAAGAATAAAATTTGCCTCACCAAGATTTTTCATATCAAAATGGCTTCTAAGAACATTTTTAGCTTCATCAATAACATTCATGTTAGAGCCAAAGATCAACAAATCATCAACATATAGGCAAATAATCACATGAGAATTATTCCAAGACTTATGATATATGCACTTATCACACTCATTTGTTTTAAAACCATTTTCAATCATGCAGGAATCAAACTTTTCATGCCATTGCTTTGGTGCCTGTTTTAAGCCATATAGGGATTTAGTAAGTTTACATACTTTGCTTTCTTGGCCTACTTCAACAAAACACTCGGGTTGGTCCATATATATTTCTTCATTTAGGTCTCCATTTAGAAAAGCAGTTTTTACATCCATTTGATGAATTTGCAAATCAAAAATGGCAGCCATAGCAACTAAAAGTCTAATGGATGTAATTCTTGTTACCGGAGAAAAAGTATCAAAAAATTCTAGGCCTTCTAGTTGTTTAAAACCTTTTGCAACTAGCCTAGCTTTGTATTTATCAATAGATCCATCCGATTTCAACTTTTTCCGTAAGACCCATTTACAACCAATTGTTTTACAACCCAGTGGTAAATCAACTAACTTCCAAGTTTTATTAGAAATTAGAGATTCCATTTCATCATTTACAGCCTCTTTCCAAAAAATAGAATCGTGTGAAGATAATGCTTCTTTCAAAGTTTGAGGGTCATTTTCAACATTAAACACATAAAAATCAGGACCAAAATCTTTTTCTACTCTAGCTCTTTTACTTCTTCTTAACTCAAAATCAACAACTTCTTTATTTTTCAAAGTTGAAGTAGAAGAACTAGGTAGTGACAAAATATTTTGTTCAATCCTTTGACCCCCACTATTTTTAGCATCAAAAGGAAATTTATTTTCATGAAAAATAGCATCACCAGATTCTATTACAATATTGTCTTCAAGATTAAAAAATCTATAGGTTGTACTATTTGAAGCATAACCAAGAAAAGCACAAGTAGTAACTTTCTTACCCAACTTTGTAATCTTGGGATCCATTAGCCTCACAAAGGCTAGACAACCCCAAACTCTTAGATATCCCAAACTTGGCTTGTAACCTTTCCACAATTCAAAAGGTGTCAATTTAGACTTTTTATGAGGCACACGATTCAACACATAACAAGCAGTTAAAATAGCTTCACCCCAAAAATTTAAAGGTGCATGTGACTCAATAAGCATGACATTAGTCAATTCAACCAAAGTTCTATTTTTCCTTTCTGCTACTCCATTAGACGAAGGAGAGTAAGGAGGAGTAGTTTCATGAATTATTCCCAATGATCTAACAAAAGAATTAAACTCATTTGATTCATATTCACGGCCTCTATCACTTCTAATTCTTTTTATTTTTCTTCCAAACTGATTTTCAACCTCATTGAGATAAGTTTTGAAATTTCAAAAGCATCACTTTTATTTTTCATCAAGTAAACATATGTAAACTTAGAAAAATCATCAATGAAAGTGATAAAATATCTATTACCTCCACGAGTTAGAATTCCACCAAGTTCACAAATATCAGTATGAACTAATTCTAACAAATCAGTTTTTCTTTCAACTTGAAAATGAGGCCTTTTAGTGATCTTGGCTTTACTACAAGCCTCACACTTTTCAAAATTCTTTTTAACCATTGGGATTAATCCTAAACTACTCATGATTCCAACATAACGATCATTAATATGACACAAACGAGCATGCCAAAAATTAGAAGAAGAAAGCATATAAACAGAAGTAGAAGTTTTATTCATTTCAACATTCAACTTAAACATCCCATCACATGCATACCCCTTCCCCACAAAAATACCTTTCTTCACTATAACATATTGATCAGATTCAATAATCTGTTTAAAGCCTGCTTTATTAAGAAGAAAACTAGACATCAAATTTTTTCTGATAGAAGGAGTATAAAGTACATCTTTCAATGTTAATATCCTTCCAGAAGTAAAACACAATTCAACATCTCCCTTTCCAAGCACTTGAGTAGTGTGAGCATCACCAAGCATGATAGTTTTGGGCTCCTCAAAATGAGTATATTTTTTAAACCAGTCTTTGTCATAACAGACATGACGGTTTGCACCAATCGACCCACCATCCATCAACATTCTCAACCATGTTTATGTCGGTAATCACCGCCACAAAAGGTTCTTCGGTAACGTTTGCCTGAGGGTTAGGACCACGTTTCCGGAATCTGCAAAATCGAGCAATATGCCCACTCTTGCCACAAACAAAGCATGGTCCCTTTTCTTGAACTTGTTGAGTTTGTGCTTGGTGATTTTCACCATTATTTTTCTTGGGAGGTCTACCATTATGTTTCTTGAATTTTTTCTTCTTAGGCTTTAAAGAAGTATTTTTGTGAGTTTCAGGAGTAGCATTATTCGAAGTAATTAAATTTACCTTCGATGTGATGTTGTTCTCTTCTGTTTGTAAAAGTGCATCTTGGCCTCTTGCTTCTTCTTCCATGCGGATTATCATTATCAAGGTTTCAAGAGAGGTTTCCTTTTGTTTGTGGCGCATAGTTTTTTGAAATTCCTTCCAAGAAGGTGGAAGTTTATCCACTATGCCACAAACAATAAGGTTATCTCCAATTTTAACCTCTTCGGACCTAAGCTCTCCAACAATCATGATGAAGTCTTGAGCTTGATCTACCACTGATTTGTTGTCCACCATTTGGATACGAAAAAATCTACTAGCTGCATATTTTTTCGCTCCAGCCTCTTCGGTATCATACTTACTCTGCAATGCCTTCCAAATTTTCTTTGCACTAGAGTAAGTTCTATCATAATAATCATAAAAATTATCAGATAGACAATTAAGAAGATAATACCGACACTTATAGGAATCACCATCGTACTTTTCCACTTTCTCTAGATGAGAAATAGTTTCATCATCATTCATAGTGGTGATGTCTTTTTTATTTGGATTCTTCTCGGTTAAAACGTAAGAAACATTGAGAAGACTTAAGTAGAAAAGTACTTTACCCTTCCATCATTTGAAATGGTTACCATTGAACCGAAATGGCTTGTTAAGATCTCCCATCTTGACATCCACGGTTTTTTCAATTGTAGCCATCTTGGAATCTCCTTAAAATTGTTAGTGAAAAAACTTACAAGATAATAAAATTTCAAGATTACAATTGAAAATAAAAATGAAGAAACTAATCTCTTCAGGCTGAGGCGCGGATATCTCGCTCTCTTTAAGGAGATTCAAGCCCACTGCAGCAAATGTTTTCACCGGTCCAGCAGTAGTCCTCTTTGACTTGTCCCCTCCAGGATACAACAGCCTTCACAAAGTATAACTCAACAACTCTGGACAAGAGTTGAGTCCAAAGCTCCACAAAAAAGAACACCTCCCTTCAACTAATAAGAACTCTCTTTTAGACTAACTCTTTCACTCTTTGTTTTCTCTTGTGTTTTGTGTGTACCAAACCAAATGAAGACCACCACTATTTATACTACAAGAAGTCTTCCTAGCAATAAATAGGAAGATAATGGAGGTAGTAAATAGTGAAGGTAATGGCCTTAGGAGTTACATAGGTTACAATGGGAGTTACATAGGTTACATAACTTACAATGGGAGTTACATATGTTACATAGGTTACAAAGGGAGTTACATATGTTACATAGGTTACAAAGGGAGTAATGGAGGAATTAAGAATGAAATGCATTGATGGATAACCAATGCTAATGGATGATGTAGAAGTCATCCATTTCAATGTTCATTCTTATAACTCCAAAATAAAGCAATTTAATATGTTAAATATTAATATTAAAATGCTAATAACCTAACACAAGCATTACAGGAAATTAGCAGTGAGAGCATGTGTCATCGAGAAATCACCGATGCTGAGCAGATGACAGAAGAACTCATAGGATAGCTCTCAGGAGAAAATGCTTTTGTAAATGTTGATTCCAGCTGTGGAACTTTTGGTTATCTATCCCTAAAATTGGGAGTGAAATTGAAGCATTACTCAGTCACCCCATGGACGAAGAAAATGATGTTGGGATGGCACCAACTTCTGATGCACGGATAGCACCAACTGCTCAAACCGGAATGTCCAGTTATGCAACAGCAGGGCAGGCTCCAACTCAATTACCTCATCCTACTTTTATGATGGAGTATAGCGCAGTCTAGACCCTTGCCGTTGATGATGAAGGCTCCAGCTTAGTTACTTGTTTTTAATAGATGTTCTCATTCTAACTATTACTGCTCTTCCTTATCTACTCTTAATATGCTTTAGACATGAGGATTTTTGTTGAAATATTTCAAAATAAAAACATTTGAAATTGCTTTCTTTTTTACAATTGTTTGAGGGACAAAATAGTCATTTTTTCTGTGCATTAATAACTTTCTGCTACATGATGTGTATGAAAGGACTAAGATAGTCCAACCCCATACATTATGGATCAATTTGATAAGTTTAATGTCCATGCATCTTTTTATTTGTCAATTTGGGGCAATATGAATTGCATAACTTAGTATACTAAGTACTGAAACCCAAAAATATAAGTTCACAAGCCATGATTCGTACCATCAACATAGTACAACTTTGTAACCCCCTCCCCCCAATCGGGATTGGAACTAAGATCCATAAAACATGCAACAATTTTACTAGGGGAGACATGTATGACAACACCATTACAAATTAGCATCCATAAAAGGTCATGAAAGTAGTTTTCAAACCCGTGGTTGTGTTTCCACAGTAAAAACATATCTAGAAATGCATGCCTAGATCTACAATCTCCGACTACAATATTTAACAATGTAGTCCAACTACACCTAATACATTGACATATTGGATTAACTCCCTTGCCCGAATTTAAGATTCTCAAAATCCAATTTCATCGGCATGACATAATTTTTGAAAGGATTCATTTCAAGTAATAATTACATACTCATTAACATCCATAGGACTTTATTCCATTAGCTGATCTAGTTGCCTACAAACAGGATTCTAAATAGAAAATAAAAGATGCTATGATCAAGAGTCTTGTCTAAGCAATTCATTGACCTTGTTGGTGAGGTATTACGTACTATTCTAGTTTTAGGATGATTTCAAATGTTTAATTTACATTTCAGACTCCAAAATAATATATCAGTGGGTAGGAAGATTAATGTGGTTCGTGAAGCCTACCCTTTGAAGAACCACCATCAAATGATTTTGCCCTATTGGCATCTGCTCTTCCTCTTAACCCTTGCTTCCTCCACTTGTTGAGCATCAACCATGAGACGACAAATTTTCATATTATCATGTATCATATCCGAATGACATTCTTCTTTCAAGTCATCGGACACTCCCGTCGCAAAGCATCTCATCTCATGCCTCGGGTCGAAAGCCAATGAAGGATCATATTTTGAAAACTTTGTAAATTTCAACGAGTAGTACAGGACACTCATACCTCCTTGACGAAGGTTGATGAATTCCTCCACTTTAGCTTTCCTCTTTTCTCTTTGAAAGAACCTATTAAGAAAAGTTTTTCAAAAATATCCCATGTCACTGGACCACCCTCAAAGTCATATTGTCAGTCCATTGGATGTACCAAGTTTGGGCCACATCCTTGAGTTGGTAGGTTAGCTAACTAGGCCTTTTCACTAGTAGTCAACCTCATAGCATAGAGGATTTTGTAGACTTCGCCTATGAACTCTTGGGGGGTCTTCCTCCACTTTTGACCCATAGAAAGTAGAGGGATTCATCCTTGTGAAATCCCTCAATAGGGACGCCATGGTGCTAACATGTTAGTTTCCTCGGGGTACCACCTCCCGATTGGCTTGGTCTGTCATGGCTTGAGCTTGAGTAGAGTGACGGCTTGAGCTTGAGTAGTAATGGCTTGGTCCATTTTGAGGAAGGCTACCTTATTTCCCCATCTGACAAAGCCGGAGGAATTGCAGGAACTTGATATCATTAGCAACTTCTTCAAGAGGAGGATCTTGGTTGCCAGGGGAGGAACTCCCGCATTGGCAATCTTTTCATCAAGTCTTCGTGTGTCTTCCCTTTGAATATTCATATCTATAACCACAATAAAAGGTTTAGGTGAAAGCACACATAAAGTACACTCTAGAGGCTCGACGTTGGATTTCAAAGAAAAATGAGAATTTCTGAAACATCATATAGCTTCTCACTGATAAGTGTGGTGCGCTTCACAACTATGAATAGAAACAACATAGATGTGGTCTAATGAGACATCAATTAGAAATATATTCAACCTCATGCTCTGATACAAAGTTTGTCACATCCGGTGAGTACCCCTAGAAGTAACCGGTGTCGTTGTCCTCGAAGAAAACTAAGATTAACCTCTTATCATTCGTCATTACTTTTCATAGGTTAAATTACCAAAAAAATTTAAAACTTTTTAAACTACTTCTACATTGAGGTTTACTTAGATCTCTCGCATGCACATATTATATAATTAGCGAGTATACATAGACTCCTCGTATAAGAAGTAATACATAGACTTCTACTTTTATTTCAGATACATAATATAGAAATATAGATTTATAAGAAGTGTAGAATATGTCAAATATTAAATCATCTAAGTGAAATAAAACATCTTGGGTTCAACCCATACTTCAGTACAATAAAAGGCCTCATTTAGGCAATATACAAAGTCAATAAAGAAAGAGAATGAACTAAATTGTTTTTAAGACTAAACAATATCAAATCGCAAGTATCTCTGGGAATCTATTTTGGTAGCGTACCACTTGTATCTTCATGTTTGTTCGTTTTACCAGTCACATATTACTTCTCTTAGTATCCATAGCTTTTTTAAAATAATACATGCATGTATTGGTGAGATTGCCTTTTTTTAACTAAATGTCAGGGGGTACAAAAAGCTTTTATTAGATGTCCAATATTTACAATTTCTTTTGTCATATATTTACACCAGAGGCGTAGCCGAAATTTTCAATAAAGGGTTCCAAAATCTGTACAATTAGACACATAATGAAGTTTAAGGGGATTGAACATCTACTATACATGAATTTAAAATTATGATAACCTTATACAAATACTATAATTTTCTGCCGAACGGGGCTCATCCGAACCCTCTTCCTACAACGTGGTTCCTCTCATGATTGACACTCATTTGTTTTCTGAATCCCCTTCAAGTACTTTCCCTATTGATGCTTTATCTTTCCTTGTAGATCTAAAAGAAAATGAGCACCAATCGGACCTGCAATAGATCCTTCTAGAATAGAGAGGAGGATAAGATCTTTGAGAATATCCTAGCAATATACTTTAACGATAACAATATAATCAGGAATATGGATGAATCCCTTGCCGGAAAATCAGTTGATGAGATCATGGATCACTACAATTTACTTTTAGAATATATTGATGCAATCGATTCTAGACGCGCTCCATTACCTAATTATCCACAAATAGAAAGCAATGCCAACAAAAATACGAAAGATTATTTTAAGTGGTGACGAGGGACTACTTGGACAGAAGAGGAACACAGATTTTTTTCCTAGTACAGTTTTTGAGGGTTTATTTGCTTTTATTTTTCTGGGGGTCTGGTCATTTTTAGGTTTTAATGTCATTTTGGGATAATAACTTATTTCTCTATCTTTCCTGCTATAGGTCATTTCTCCGGGGCTTAGATATCTATGAAAAAGTTTTCTGGAGAAGTATATCTAGGCACTGTGTGATAACAAGAACCAGAATGCATGGGGTTTCCCCTGCCAGGAAGTATTTCAAGTGCGTTGAAGCCAACAAGAAAGAGAACAAAAAAGCAAGAGCAAAACCAAGTGTTCTTGATATCACTGGCGTGGATGCTGAATTAGGTGGTAATTCCCAAGTTCCAATCACTTTGGACCTTCTTGATGTTGGAATTAATGCGTCAATGTTTAGTCTTCCGAAATTGCCTCTTAGTTTTTCAAGAAGTCTTTTTTGAATTCGTAGTACATGTATGTAATAAATTGTGATACATGTATTTAGTTATTTGTGCAAGACTTTTTATTTTCTATCTTGAGAAGTATAAATAGTGATGTAGTTGATGAATGTAATCATCTCAAGTGAGCTTAAGTAGCCTATAATAAACTTGATCATTTTCTAAAGATATTATTTTTCCTTCCATATTTCTTACAAATTGGTATCGAAAGCAGGTTTTCGTTCTTAATCTGGGGTTAGGTGAAGAAAAAAAATGGCATCCAAAACAAATGAATGTGCTTATTCTTCAGTTGTTCTTACTCCATTTTTTGATGGATCTAATTTTGAATACTGGAAAATAAGAATGAGAACACATTTGAAAGCTGAAGGTTTGTGGACTATTGTTGCAAAGGGCTTTGAAGAGACAGAAAACGATGGTTATCTTACAGCAGTAGAGATGAAAAATCTTGAGGCTATGTATTGTCAAGATGCAAAAGCGTTGAGCAACATCCAAATGGGAGTCTCAAGAGCATATTTTGCAAAAATTGCTACTTTTGAGACTGCAAAGGAAGCTTGGGATTTTCTGGAAACTGATGTGTATGGTGGCGAAAAGGTATGCACTATAAATCTTCAAACTCTGAGAAGAGAGTTTCTAAATTTAAAGATGTTAAAATCAGAAAAAATTGATGAATATTGCACAAGAGTCATGAATATTGTTTATGAAATGGGAAATCATAGTTATACGATTTCTTACCAACTAGTTGTGGAAAACATTCTAACTAGTGTCACAGAAAAGTATGAGTACATCGTTGCTATCACGGAGGAGACGAATGATCTTTCTAAGCTTTACATCAAATAGCTAGTTGTATCATTTCGTGCACACGAGAAGCGAAGATGTTTTTGTTAAGATCAACCCAAAGAGACGGACTTCCAGTCTAAAATAAATCAGAATTCTCAAAATTTATCAGAAGAAAAATCACAAGCCAAAAAAGAAGCAGGATCATGATAGTTCTTCCAAGAAGGTTGAAGAAAAAGGCGTGAAAAACTCTAGTCTTTTTTGTAAAGTTTGCAAAAAGACTAATCACAATGAAGAAAAATGTTGGCACAAAGGCAAGCCTCAATGTAACTTTTGTAAAAAGTTTGGACATGTTGAAAAGGATTGTTGGCACATGAAACGGAAACAAGAAAATTTTTGTGAAAAATACGAGGAAGAAGGGGAAGAAAACATTTTCTTTGCTTATAAATCTGATGCTTCAACAAAAAGTAATGAATGGTATGTGATAGTGGTTGTAGTAATCACAGTAATCACATTACTGGAGAGGAAAAGAATTTCCTCTCAATTAATAATAGCATCACTACTAAAGATAAGATGGGGAATGGAGACTTAGTTGATGCGAAAGGTAAAGTTACTATTTCGATCAACATGAAAGGATGTGGTAAGCAAATTAATGATGTTCTTTATGTTCCTAACATGGAAGAAAATTTTCTTAGTGCTGGTCAACTCATGGAAAATGGTTATTCTCTTGTGTTTAGATATGTTTATTACAGGATTTATGATAAAATTGAGCTAAATCAAGTCATTGTTGAAGTAAAGATGATAAAAATATAATTTCCCTTTGCAATTTCATTACAATGGCTTAAAAAATAAAATTGTAGATAATTCATGGCTTTGGCACAAAAGATTTTGTCACTTGAATTTTCATGGTTTAAAGTTTCTCAAGCAAAAGGACATGGTGCAAGGCCTTCCTGAGATACATAATTAGATGGATACATGTGAAAGTTGTATAATGGTAAAGCAACACATGAAGTCTTTTTCAAAAAGGGTGTCTTAGAGAGCAAATGTACAATTGGAACTAACTCATACCGACATTTGTGGATCAATGAAGACTCCATCTCTTGGAAGTCAAAGGTATTTTATAATCTTTATTGATGATTTCTCAAGAAAGACTTGGGTTCATTTCTTGAAATAAAAGTTAGAAGCATTTGCTACATTCATGAAATTTAAAGCCCTTGTTGGGAAGCAAAAAGGTTCAGCATCAAAACCATTCGCAGTGATTCAGGAGGTGAGTACACAAGTCGAGAATTTGAAGAATATTACAAAAATGAATGTATTCAGAAGCAACTTATAGCAGGGAATACTACGCAACAAAATGGTGTATCTGAAAGAAGAAATAGAACAATGATGAAAGAGAAAGGGCTGCCAAAATACTTTTGTGCAGAAGCAGTGTATACAGCAGTTCACATCCTTAACATGTGTCCAAGAAAGGGACTAAAGGACAAGACACTAGTTGAAGCTTGGAGTAGAATTTAACCTTCAATAAGTCATTTTAAATTTTTTGGTGTATTTTTTATGCTCATGTACCTGCTGAGAAAAGAACAAAATTGGATGAAAAAAGTCAAAAATGTGTCTTTCTTGATTATAGTGTTGTGAAAAAAGGTTATAGGCTTCTCGATGTCAAAACTAAAAAACTTGTTCTTAGTAGAGATTTCATTTTTGAAGACAAAACAACATGGAAATGGGGGGATAAAAAAGATAGAGAATATTGCTATCATATCTTGAAATAAAGAAGAGAATGAGAAAGATGAAGATATCTCTCAAGGGGGATATATCTTAGATTCAGATAATGAAGAACCGCCTCCAAGAGTAACAAAAATATTGAGTGACACTAATCAAAGATGTAATTTTGCCGGTGTTGATCTAGATAATTATGAAGAAGCAATAAAGCATGATGTTTGAATGAAAAAATTCAAATGATTGAAAAATAATAATACTTGGGAACTTGTGGGTATTCCTAGAGAAAGAGAACTTGTAAGCCTAAAATGGATTTACAAAATCAAACTCAATCAGGAAGGAGATATTCAAAAGCACAAAGCAACGTTGGTTTCTATAGTCTTCACGCAAAAATCAAGTATTGTTTTTTATGAAATTTTCTCTCCAGATGCTCGTCTTGAGACAATATCAACTGTAATTGTTGTTGCTTCATAAAAGAAATAGAAGATATTTCAACTTGATGTTAAATCAACATTTCTGAAAGGAAAACTTGATGAAGAGATTTATGTTGAGCAACCTCAAGGATTGTTTGTTCAAGGGGGAGAAGAAAAGGTGTATATGTTAAAAAAACCTCTTTACGGGCTGAAACAAACTCCAAGAGCCTGGTACAATGAAATTGATACATAATTTTTGAAAAATAATTTTCAGTTTAGTAAAAGTAAAGTCACTTTCTATGTGAAGAAAGAACATGGCAGCATCATCATTGTTTGTCCCTATGTGGATTATTTGCTCTTTACAGAAAATGATGTAAAGATGATGCAAAATTTCAAACAAGAGATGATGCAAGCTTATGATATGAGTGATTTTGGGTTGCTAAGTTATTTCTTGGACATCAAAGTTTCTCAAGTGAAAGAAGGAATTTTCATTTCTCAAAATAAGTATACTAAAAGTATTCTTCAAAAAATCATGTGGTCATACCATAAGCAGCAAATGAGATATTTAGAAAAGATGATGGAGAAAAGAAAGTTAATAGCTCACTTTTTAGGAGTTTGATTGGAAGTTTTCTATATCTTACTTCAACAAAGCCAGATATTATGTTTGCTGCTAGTTTATTATCCATATTCATGCAAGAACCAAGCCAGGTGCATTTTGGAGCTGCAAAGCGTGTTCTACCCTACTTTCAAGGAACAATGAATTATGGGATAATGTACAAATTTGGTGGAGGTTTGAAGTTAATTAGTTATTCTGATAATGATTGGGCTGGAAGTATAGATGACATGAAGAGTACTTTTGGTTATGCTTTCTTATTTGGATCAAGCATTTGTTATTGGTTATCAAAAAAACAAAGTGTTGTTACTCAATCCACTACCGAAGTATAATATGTTTCAGCATCCAATGCTAATTCTCAAGCTCTTTGGGTTAGGAGAATATTTGAAGACATTGGTGAAAAACAAAAAAAAGGACTGTTCTATGTTGTGATAACAAATCAGCAAATGCGATTGCCAAGAATCCAGTCAGCCATAAAAGATCAAAGCATATTTCAATCAAGTATCATTTTATCCGAGAAGCACAAGAGAAAGGCGAAATTCAGTTGCATTGTTGTCAGACAGGAGAACAATTTGATGACATCTTCACCATAGCACTTCCTAGAGAAAAATTTTGCTATCTTCGAAAACACATTGGAGTGGAGTGTTGGAATTAATGCATCAATGTTTAGTCTTCCGAAATTGTCTCTTAGTTTTTTAAGAAGTCTATTTAGAATTCGTAGTACATGTATCTAGTAAATTGTGATACATATATTTAGTTATTTGTCCAAGACTTTTTATTTTCTATTGTGAGTAGTATAAGTAGTGATGTAGTTGATGATTGTAATCATCTCAAGTGGCCTTAAGTAGACTATAATAAACATGAGCATTTTCTAAAGATATTATTTTTCCTTCCATATTTCCTATGTGAAATTAGGTCATAGGCCTAACTCTCACCCCAAAAGCTAGCTCAAAGGGAAGAGGATTACCCAAGACTTATAAGGAGTCTACCCATCTCATTAACAACCGATGTGGGAATTTTTTCATTCTTTAACACTCCACCTCATGCCAAGTGCTTAGCATCTGGTGCATGACAATTTTGATTTTGGGGACCCCAACATCGGGTGAGACGGCCGCCCTGTTCTGATATCATGTGAAATTAGGTCTTAGGCCTAACTCACACCCCAAGAGCTAGCTTTTGGAGTGTGAGTTAGTCCTAAGACCTAATTTCTCACTTGCTAGGGATCACAAGCAATGCCAGACATTAGCACTAAGAGCATGTGTCATCGACAAGGCACCAATCCTGAGCAAATGATAGCAATAGTTGGAGGAGAGCTCTCAGGCGAAAATTCTTTTGTGAATGTTGATGCTACCAGTCAAACTTGCGGTCAATCTATCGCTAGAATTGGGAGTGAACTTGAAGTATTACTCAGTCACCTCATGGATGAATAGAATGATATCAATTTTATTTTTTATGTTGGGATAGCACCAACTTCTGATGCTGGGATAACATCAACTGCTAAAACCGGAATGTACGGTTATGCAGCTGCAGGGCAGGCTCAAGCTCGGTTACCTCCCTTTGCCCCGTCATCTTACTTTGGTGATGGAGTATGGCACAGTTTAGACACTCGTTGTTGATGATGAAGGGACTTTTAAGCCACATGAGTTGTTCATAGATCAGATGTTCTGATTTGCTTCACTTGTTTTTTGAAGACTTATTCAATTATATTAGACTGTATTAGTCTTATAAAGCTATTTTTAATCTGCTTTAGAGAGTATAAGTGACTTTTGGTTGAAATATTATTTATAAAAAAATTAGCAATTGTTTACGATGTTGTTGCCTTTTTTTTCTTCATTTGTGTGTTTTGGAATAAATTGTTTATTGGTATAGGAATTACCATTAAATAATCATTTGTGTATGCAACAAAGACTTTCTATTATGTGATACATATAAAGGACTAAAATAGTCCAACCCCAATACATTATGGATCGATTCGATCATTTTGAAGTCCACTGATTGCCGAGAAGCCAATTGTCAACATGAATGTTCACAAAAGAAACTCTTATCCCGTCTTCTTTTAATTTGTCAATCCGGGGTCTATATGATTGGCTTAAGCTATTTCTTGTAGAAATATTAGAGGAAATGATTGGAGGACTAATAATTGATTTACCTGGAAAAAAATGATAGTTCAACAAGCTCTTATTTTCCCATGGAGGACCTGTGTACTCTTGTCCTGTTGAGTATAGAAGAAACTGTTTTTGTCCTTACGAAGAGGTAAGTGAAAAACTTTTTTCAACAGACACGTTTTATCCTTAGTGGGGCTTATCCATTGTAAACCGGAATAAACGACATTGAGCTTTGTATATTGAGTGGTGAATTCAAAAAAATACAAAATAACTAGCCATGATTCTTATCATCAACATAGTAAAACTTTGTCATCCAACTCCCCCTCCCCGCCCCCACCCCCCTCCTGATAGGAACTATAATCCATAAAACATGCAATATCATTTTACAAGTTATGACATGTATGGCAAATCCATTACATAGCATCCAGAGTAGTTTTAAAAGGTATGATTCTGTTTCCACAATAAATGTGTGTGGGGAATGTACTGCATATCAACCCATTGAGACAGAGATAAAAAATTATTCTCTCGTGGAAACTAATCAAACTTCTCGCAAATAAATATAGTATATCTCTACAATCATGTCTTGATCAATAATCTTTCACGATGTTTTCTGACTACGCCTAGTACATTGAAACTTAAAAGGAACTTCCTTAAATCTGTGCATATAATAAAAGAGGCTAATACAGATAGCTCAGAATAAACAAACTGCTTAATTGTTCTGTATTGCATTCCAAATAAGAAAGGATGCAAAGACGATAGATATCAGAAGTCCAAAATAGATCTATATGCAACATACTTGGCTGTTCCCATGGATCTACCATGTGATCTATATATATACAAATAACTGACCCAGCTATTACAATGGAATGTCTAGACATGAGGAATAACTGGTATGTATGTACCTTTTCATAAGGAATAACTGCTATGTACCTTATCATTCTTTGAAGTATGCATGTTCTGATTAGTTGATGTGTTTTATGTTTTTTTTTTATATTTATGTTCTTATCGTTCGGCATTTGGTTGCTTAAGCTCAATAGAGTTGAGTTGAACCTAGAAATACAGAATCCTTTTCAGTTTGAGAAAAATAATGGTCTTTTAGTTTTTTTTTGCTTTAGTAAACTTGATGTATTTTATGTTTTTTTTTATTACTTGAAAGCTAAACATATAACTTATTAGTCAAAAAATATGGTTCTTTTCACCTTCTCAAACAAACTTTTTTGTAGAGATAAAATAATTAATATCTTTTATTGTTCCCACCAGATCTAGGCATCTTTCTGTAATTCTTGTTGGGAAAGACAAGGCACTAACAAAGAATGCCTGACAGGATAACAGCGGAAGAATATCCAAGTCTATACTTTCCCTTCTCGATTTGAACCAAGAGAAGACAAAAACCCACAAGCAATATGATAGTAAGACAGCAATTATTCAACCAAACAAATATAACAAAGCAATAATAAACCAATCACACAAGACACCAAGATATACGTGGAAAACCCTTCGATGTGAAGAGTAAAAAACTACGGGACCAAAAGCTCCACAATAATCACCAAGAGTTACAATATTTTTCTCCAAAATTTGCAACAAAACAAATGCTAAACAACGAGCAACAACAAAATAAGATTGCACCAAATCTAGAGAATTAAAGAAGCAAAATCACCAATTTCGCAGCTACTGTTCACGACAGCAAAACTGAAGCTGCAGGCCACCAAATCAAACTCTGTAAGTTCCTAATCAAAGATTTAGATGAAGATAATATGCTATCCAAAAATTAGCTCTATCGGACAAGAAATGAAGCGGGAATCGCAATTTGAAGTTGGATGTTAGGGCTGAATTTTAACTGCGAAAACTGCTCTCTTTCTCTCTTTTTGGCTGCTGAAAGAACTCTCTGTGTGTATGAAAATAAGACCTAAATAGGCTTAGATTTGCCTCATAAGAATGGGCCTATGGGAAAAAATGGATTGGTCCAAATTGGGCTTTTATTTATCCACATAGGAAAGGAAAAAGGCATATAACCCAACAATTCGGTTGGTCTTCTTAGATCCATACAATTCAATTTTCAATTCATTTACTTTTGTATTGAGTAATGTTTTCTGCTTGCATGAACGTACTAGAAGTTTGGCTGTAATTGTACTCCCATGTTATTAAATTGTAGTTTAACGAATTTGAATGCTAATCTTTTAGGTGCATGATTTTAAATTAAAGTTAAATAATCAGCTATATATATTAGGTAGGATGGTATATTATAGTCCAAGATTACTTTTCATTTGACTTTCAATGGATTATTTTTCACACAATTACTAAATATGATACTATATGTGCAAATGAACATGGATTTTGTATAACTTGATATCCATACCCCCTAAAAACTGAACAAACACAAACATGAGAAATTTAAGGAAATGTTATGTGAAATAGGATATAGTTGATTTTTGGAATATCAAAGATTTTTCTAGTATAGTTTTTAGACTAGTCCAGTATAGTATCTGGAATAACTATCTTAAAGAAGTATCTAGATATTCAAGAGAAGTTTCCTTGAAGTAATATCTAGAAATTCTAGAGAGTTAGAAATTTTTAGTAAATGATAGAATAGTGTAGATGTTGTAATATCTAGAACAATCTCACACAAGTATAAATAGGGGTGACCTTAGTCAATTGTATACAACCTAAGAATAAACTAATTCAAACAGTATTCTTCTATAACAAAGTTCTTTTTATCAAAAATACACTTTCTCCCTTCTAGCTTCTCCTTTGTTAGTTGAATCTTTCAATCTTAGTTAACAGTATTGTGCTAGTAGAAGGCTAAAGACAAAAGTGTTAATGTAATTTCAGTATCTTGGATTATTTGAACTTTGTTTTGGTTTTCTTCTGTTATTCTATCTTTTATTAAGGTTGTTCTTATCATGAAATTTTAAAACATAATTACTGTAATCTCAATCTTCTACGTAATTGTCCATACCCTCTTTTTTTTCCTCTTCCATTTACTTTCATTATAGTCAAAGCATTTCAGCACTTTATTCACACCGACGTTAGTGCTAATCTCTACTTTTATAGGAGTTATTGTGAAAGAAAATTTTTTTGTGGTTTGAAACTCCCTATGTTGTATCTTTCTTATGTTTTGTTTTTCAGCTTTAGATTTTAATTTCAGTGAGATCTAACCACAACCTGTTGAAGATTATATTTTTACGTTTTATAAAATTAAATCTTTAGTTTTGACTATATAAAAATAGAGTGGAAGTGATAGCTGTAAAGAGGATATTAACTAGGTTTCCGATGTGGTTAGAAATATAAGTTTTTGATTTTGTAGACTATTGAAGATTTTTCATACCGTGTCTATTTAAGAAAATAGACGCAACACTTTAGGTGAAGTAACTAATACAATAATAAGCTTTAGAATTGCTGTAAAATCGCAAGAGTGAAATTTATCTTTTTGGGAAAAAAATTTAGTTTTTTTTCTTGTTAATATATGTGTTTGTTTGTGCGTGTGTGTTTGTGTATGCGTGTCTGCGCGCACATGAATGTAATTTTCTTTTGGTTGAATACTTGTATACATAGATGATAAAGCTTATCACTTTAGTTTAATTCATCCAAAAACTTTCTTTGGCTGTGCTTGTTGATCTTCAGGATCTACCCCTGTTGTGTAGACATTTGACATTTATCTTCTTTAACATGCATTGTAAAGGCAAAAGCGTTCCAGAAATTGCTTTTGAATAAATTTAAATGGATATCCTTCATTTTCTGTTGTTGATAATTGAATTCTAAGAAGAAACACATGCTTTGTTGCAGAATGAGCACTTGATATTTCCGCATGCATGCCATTTTTGGAGAAGCCTCGACATATCATTCGTTTGACATAGCATAAGCCACTTTAAGGTTGTAAATTCCTTAGGAGCATGATGAGTGCTTTATCCTTGAAATCTAACCTGCATTTAATAAGATATATCAAAACTTATCCATGTTGATATTTGTTACCGCCTCTTCATGATTGTAACTTATAATGTGTTATCTTCAATACCTATGTGGGGGGAGACATTTGGTGTTAAGTATTAAGATATTCTTCTTGGTAATAGTTGTTTGGTGTCATCTTTTGCTGAGTCAAAGCTATTGAATATCTTGATTTGACCTAGGAACATGGATATAAACTTGTCATTATGTTTATGCACTTGGTCATCTCTGCTTGTTGAAATAGCTCTTTTTGTGAAATACTTTGCCATAGCAACATTTTTTTGTAGTTTAGAAATATCTCTTTTATTATAGATTCTTCGGAAATTTCATCCCAAAAATGCTTGAGAGTCAACTATTCATGGAGAAGGATTAAGTTGTCTATTATTGTTGGTAGTCTCTGTTACCCACTTGAAGTAGGAACTCATTAAACGTTGGATATGTTCTTTTTCTCATATTTCTTGTTAATTGAATATTCTCTATCAAAGTCCAGATTTATGATTTCACGAAGCTTTCATTACAATTTCTACTCTAGTTTATTTTTGCACTACCTGTAACACCTGTCAAAAATCTCCTCCAAAAATCATCACTTTTCCACAAAATGGTTTATGTCGATGTCCATTATATCTATGAAGCTCTTGTCAACTGTTTCTGTTCTTTGTATGTAGTTTCGAAATTGGTACTTCATGCCATAGAATCATTTTTTCTTTTCTATTCAATTTAGCAGCCCCATCTTGCTATAACATGTCTGTCATAGTTGATTCATTTTTATAAAAGGGGTCTAAAACCTCAAGTGTGTTGTACCCCCTCATGGTAAGAATGAAGTTGCTATGAAACTAGTTATTGTTTCCAAACCTATCATACCTCTCGATCTAATATTCAAAAGCAATGCATGGTATAGGTATGTTTTCTCTGTTCCCCCAAGTCCATCAACAAATAGTATTTGAGCTATTCCAGCGCCGATTGTTTGCATTATTTTTGTAAAAGCATGATGTTGTTCTGGATTTAACTGTGATTGTGCATCAAAATCTTTTGTGGGTATCTCCACAAACATTTCTTTATTTATTTCTCTTCGAATGAACCAACATTGAATAAATTGTGTTGTAGCTGAGTAATGTCATATATGTCTATGCTCTTGCCCATACTTTAGGAACAATTATAAATACTATTTAGGGTAGACTGTAGAATAGTATTGTGTGAGTTGCCATATATCCTGTTGAGGTCATCATATATATCCTCAGAATAAGTATCCGAGAGTTTTCTAATATCTGTTGAATTATAATATACTAAAATTGTGCCAAACAAACTTCAGAGAGCTGATGTAATTTTGAAGATAATAACCTCTCTCAAAAATTCTAATGTGATGTTGTCAGACTCAAGTACCTTTCTTTATTTGGTTGTTTCTCTGAAGGTCTGACATCACTTGTCGTTGACCGTTAGTAAGTCTTTGAATGAACTTGGTTTTCTTACATTGTTTAGTAATAACCCCTCTTAATACCTTTCTCCTTCTTGAGGATTATTTGTACAATATAATCAATATGTAATAATTAATAAGCTTAATAACTATTGATGTGTATGGAATTATTTGTACTATATTTGGCTTGCCAATTTCACTGCGACCAATTACAAATCGTATTTTCATTCTTGTCCAAGTCTTTACTATTCAATTCAAAATAATATACTTTGGGAATTTTCTATAAAGGTATGTTTGTGCTTCAGTGTCAAATGAGCACGCTGTGAAATACTAAGTCAACATTGTCTGCTTGACACCATCCCAGGGGATGTCATTTTCTAAATTTTTGTTTTTCCATTCAAACATTGTGAACTTGTTAAGAGTTAGTTGTTGTATTTTTACAATTATAATTCTTATTAAAAGAGAGTGTGTATTATGATGCATTAATATGTGTACCTGAATGTTTTCCTGGCAAATGTAGTTGAAGATTAATGACTGCTGGTTGCATTTCAGCCAAGTTGAATTCGTATATCTTCCATAATCCTTTAAACAGTGAGACCCACCGCGCATCTTGAAATATTTGTATTTCCTCAATAACATATTCACCATCATCAGATTTAACATAAACTGCACATCGATCATGAACTTTATATATATACTTGTTTAATACTTCATTGTTTTGACTCCTGAGCAAACTTCAATTAATGTGACAATTGCATCTTTCAAGAAGATAAGGGCTGTAAGCTACGACCAATTGATTTGTCATATTCATTTCATGAACAATCTCTATTCTTCCATCCGTTCTTGTTTTATTAATCTGATATCGATCCTTTGCTTAGATTGATTTGTTGTTGTATGGCCTAGGATAATGATATTTACACTGTCCATTTAGCATGCATGTGTTTATTGGACGTTTGTTTCCACATAGACCATGCATCATATGCCCAACAGTAATTTATGCAAGATATGATACTCATATTTATGTAGAATCTCTGTTGAGATAAACCTATCGTACTCATTTCCTAATTTGATCTTGTGCCCTTCTTTTAATATGAGAAGAAGGTGTATGTGTGGTATTCCCCATTTTTAGAATTCTACCAAGAATACCTGACCAACAACAATTTCAAATATTTATTTCTTATAATTTTGGTCTTTTAGATCCTGCAACTTAGCTCTGAGTACTTTTATCAGCAAGTCAGGTCTATCTTGAGGAGTTTGTCCGGGTGCAGTTCTTGTTGGATTTCAATCCAGTCAGGATTACACGTCATTGTTATAAATTGATTTTGCCTTTCAAGATATCGTACCAAAGCCATTGCATCCATATATTGTTTTTTCATATCTCGTGGGCCCCAATAAAAGCTAATGGAAGTAGTATTCTTTGCCCAATTCTATCTCCCCTGAATTCTCTCGCACTGAGACTATCAACGATACCTTGATAAACCTCTCTTCTAAAATTTGATTGTTCCTTTCTGAAATATTCTAGAGTTGTTATTTCAAATTTTATGTACATTTTAACCACAAGTTGTTGTAGTACTTTTCAACATAGTAGTAATACTGACTGCTCTGTTTCTCGTAGTTGTAGATTATAACAATATTACTCTCTACAAGAAACATTTCCCTTTGTCTCCTGGCGGACACATACAAGTGCATGAAATTATATTAATATTATTTTTAGTTTACTTCAGTTACCATATTGGTATAACAAAAAAGTGCATACCCTTTTCTTTGTACGAGGGTATAGATTGTTGTAGAAGATTGTTGTTGATATGTTTTGAAGTAATAAATTGCATAAGTTGAATATTTAGTGAAGTAGTTAACCAAATTCATGAATGTACAAGAAAGTAAGGTACAAAAAAAAAAAAGCAATGTTATGTGAAGTTGCTCGGCGAAAATTTGAATGTAGCTTTTTAATATTAGTATTAGGGAGATAATAAAAATTGTTAGTTAAACATAAGGAAAATTTAAATAAACTATATATTAGTTTTTTATCCTCTTTGATATTCTTTTCCATTGAATATGGCATGAGGTTTTTCCCTTTAACCTTCCCGGTCCTTTTTCATCATAGTTGCATTGGTGGGGTTTCGTCGTCACTTTGATCTCGTACATTCTACTTTTGAACTTCATGTATCCTCACTTTGTGTGGATTTTCATCTGCAATGGCTTCCTTAATATTCTTGGTCCTCTTGCATCTATTTGTTTTTTGTGGCCTTTCAATTTAAGTTTCAACTGCCGCAATTTTTTTTTTATTAAATTGGACAATAAACTTTGATTGGGCACGATCAAGGCAATGACTTGACCTGAAGTTTTAACGGTTCTAAATGGCTACTACTAACTCATTGATGAATTAGAATTTTTAGCGCATTAAGTGTCTCAATGTCTATTTTCCAGTAATATGATATTCCAAAAGTACAATGTTTTTTTTCTTTTAGTAAGGTGCGTATGGAAAACTACAGTTAGGAACTAATCAATTTACTTAGCAGAAAAGAAGTTACAGTTAGGAACTAATCAATTTACTCAGAAGGAAGTAAGTTTTTCATGTTTGAGTTTAGATGATAACACATCGCTAAACGTATCAATGCAATATTTTCTTTTGTCTGAATTTTGTACGACCTTGTAATGTTCCACCTTTGTTAAAAATCTAACATCCATCACAATATATATTTTTTTCAATTTCTAATTTTATTTTATGTACGAGATAAAAGTACGATCCTCATGTCGTTGACTCTCTTCAAAAATTTCACACATATCGAGTGTTTTAACGCACTCTTACAAGTCCTTATACATACAACAAAAAATTTGGATCCTACACATAACGAGAGCCTTAGAGCACCGGTTTGTTGATTTATAGTTCTCATGGATCATTCATTCATTATTGTTGTTACTATTATTATAAAATCACAATTGTTTTAGTAAATCTCAAGAAAATTGAGCGAAACTTGAAAATTAGGAACCATTCTGAGTTTGAGGGAAACAATGGCTTTTAGTTATTCTGGTCAATAATAAGATTCCTTTTTCTTGCTTTTAACATAAATAAGTACTGATGTTGCATGTTTTGAATGACTGTTATGTGATAGATTTGGCTTTTACTGTTACCAGGTAAGTCGCTCGTGCTACACACGAGATTGAAGTATTTTATTAAGATTACATATGATCATTAAGTTACTTCAGAGTTTTTGATACATACACTACATTTTCGAGAACATTTTATCTTAATGTAAAAAGTTCCTCTTAAATCATAAAGTGCTATATTTTTTAGTTTTGTTTTTCTCGCACAAAAAAATATAACTCAAAGAGATTTTAAGTATAAGAAAGAAGTCCACCAAAATCTTCATGGAAAAAGTTGAAAAGAAGTGACTACTAAGATATGACATCTAGGACTAGGTCAAGTCCTTTTCTCAATCAATGTGGGACTTTTTACCCATTCTAACACTCCCTTTGAACTTTTTGTTTGTATAATACTATCTCTAAAAAAACATATAGATTAGAGTAATCTTGATATGTTTATCTCCTAGAATATAGATGAAATACCCTAAAAGAAATATTTTAAAGTAACAAATACAGTAAGTTATGAAATTTCTGTAAGGACACATCATATGTGTGAAATTCATATCTGCCCAAAATCCTGTAGTTATTTTTCTTGATTATATGTGTATACTAGGTAATGATCCCGCGCTTCGCACAGGTATAGACCGTATATATGTGTTATTGTGGTAATTTTATATATAAGAAAATTTATATATATATATATATAAGCAAGCCAAAATATATTAAATTTATGTTACATTTTTTCTTGTTTTGAAATTTCAACCATTAGTTTTAAGATTTCATTTAAGAATTCATGGTTTGAAGTAATTTATTTAGCTTTTGAAATTCAAATTGTGACACAAAATTAAGAATGAAAGAACTACGATTTGAGAGATATGTAAGAAAATATTGCATATATATATGAAAAAGAATCAATTAGAAGTGCACGAACGTTGATAGTATTTATATATGAATTTCATCGTCTAGCACTAAATACTTAAGAAATGAAGTTCAACCAAATCATATATACTAAAACATAGAGGATATGTAATACTATAAAGAAAAAAAAAATATAAATACATGAGCCTCAACTAAATTGTTGTTTGAAGTTGATATAACCATTTAAAAATAACATTTGTCCTTAAATTTCTTTAGATATACTTGATTTATGTTTCTCTCCATAAATCTAGTTGGATTTGGGGATTAATTATTGTCTGAAGTAACTTCATAATTCGGAAATTCAAACTTCACAATTTAATGGTATATGATTGGTGCAACAAATTAAAAATATGATTGATAGAAAATTCATGAACAATTATATTTAAGAAGTCAAAAACATAAGTAATTACCATTTACTTATATATTTGGAGTGGGAAGATCTCATGTTGAAGTCCAATCTTGAACTAAGATTAGGTAACTATTGCATAAAAGTACACACAAACAATGAAGCTTCAACCATGTATGCCCGTCATTTCTAACACAGAACTACAGATTATGACTAAATGTAGAGTTTGGAAGATTCCAATTTGAAGAAAAAAAATGAAAATAATAGCAACAACTACATATATAGCTAAATAGTCTCAGAAAGTGATAGTTGAGTATACAAAGACCTTATCCTACCTCAGAGATAGCAAAGTTGTTTCCCATAGACCTTCTTTGGGTCAAAAATTTCGTCAAAGCTCGAACACTAAGATTGGAGAGTCAAATTTGACATATTCTATAGCAAATTCCACCTAATCAACTTGTGAGCGAAATAATTGCATGTGGTTGATAATTTCGTCAAGGATCACGACTATTTCAATCAAGTATTAAAAAGACAATAACGAACTTATCATATTATGCTTACTTTAAAAATATATAGCAAGGAAAGAAGTATTCTCTTCAATACTTTCTTAAAGCCCCACATGAGATTTTGTCTAATTCTTTCACTAACTTATCTTCTAGCATATTCAATTAAAATATATTGGCTAAAAAACATTTAATCTAGTTCAGCCATACACAATATGTTACTCTCTCTCTATATATTTTTTTGTAACTTTCCCATGTCTGGGGTGTTATAGATCGGAATATGCATACAAGAAAGGGGCTTGACCTCACCTCTGAACATAACATAAGGATAAAAATTTATCCTTCAAAAAGAGGGTAGGAGAATTTACCTTAGACCGTCTAACCCTCGCAAAAAAGAACAATTTATCTAGCTAGCTAACAAAAAAATTTACATTCTCATATTTGATCCTTATAGAAGGCATTTGGTTCATGTTAAGTTGAAATGGACCCCTAGCCCCCATCGGAAGTTGCAGATAGGCGTCATTCTGATTGCTTGTGGCTAAATGACCTCCCTGAAAGAGTGTTCTACCTTGACATTAGGAAGTTTCTTCAGATATTGAACCTGTTCAATGATCCTTAATAGTTTATAATAATAGCATTTGTTCTCGTCGCTAATTTGGACAAGAGATAATGAATCCACTTCAAGGGTAAAGAATATATAATTCAAAAGTATACATTTCCTCAAACCATATTTAGCTACCAAGGTCTCTGCTTAAAAATTACTATCCCATTGCATAGGTGAAGAGAAGGCCATCACATATTCACCTCTTAACACCCCTCATATACAAAATTTAACAGTAGGAGAAGTGAAACTCCCATAAGTATTAAACTTCAATAGACCCAAAATTTGAAAGTTGAAGCACACAATAGTTCTCATAGGGAATGGTTTGAGCCTTGTGTTGATATCAGGTAATGGTAACTTGTCCTATTCTGGATCAACTTCCTTAATAGCCGACGAAACAAATGTATTTATTTCCTAAATCGAGCTTATCACACCGAAATTACCTAGTTGCGGGTTACCTTTCCTTTGTGGCCGAGAGTTATTGCATGGAAACAAAGGTTTTACCTTGTGTGCATCCAAAGTTTCACCAGATTTGTCTTATCATGAAAAAGGGAATATCGAATGTGGAGAGTTTGACATACATATATTGCTTGATTTAATAAATTGGGGCTGATAAAAAGATGTTACTGAAAGTACACAAGTTTGCTACATACATAAAATAATCATGAAATTAGCTTTGAGTCAGTTGTTAGAGTAAAATGATGCTAATGAAGGAGCAAAAGATCTATTCAAGGATATATATCTTAAACTGAGTTGTAACATAATAAATATATAATAGGAGGTGAGTTTTTCAAAATAAATTGTCACTGTCACACAACTGCCAATAGTAACCAAGTTAGGGGGCTAGGATAGGTATGGCAAGTAAATGGCATCAAACTTATAAGGTAAAATGAGATAATAATGTATCAAAACATAAGGCTTGGTTCCACAACAATTTCATTTATGAATTACCCCCATCCATCAGTTGCTTGTCTTAACTAAAACTATGAAATCCATCCCCCACTGATTTACATTCCAAGGAACAAGCATAAGTCTAATTGACGACTATGAGATAGAATTCTGCCGAAGGACCTTGGTTCTCCATCCTTGAAACTCATGTCACAAAATAAGTTTTTGACCTCTTTCGGAACCATATTGCTTGTCTTTATGATTATCCGCCTCTTTCCCAAACAATTATTAAAAAAATCAATACATGAATTGAAGGATCAAAAACAACTCAAATGAATTAACAAATAATACATGAACTGAAGGACTGAAAACTCAACTCAATAAATACATGACTATGCGGTGAAAAATATTTAAGCTTTACGATAAGATATGCAAGAAAAAAATATGAAAATAATATACTTTAAGCAATGTATGATAATTAGACCTCCTTTGGATCAAGAAACACTAAAATATAGTAGAGATATAATAATACAATGATTGATAAAACTAAAATATTTTATAAGCTGAAAAATCAGAAGTAGTAAAGCTATAAGGCAAACAAGAGATAATAATGTAGTAAAACAGAAGGTATCGGTTCCGTAACCATTGTTAATTTGCTACTGGTTGTTTTTTTAAGTTTGTGCAATGAATGAAGGCTCTTATGTGGGTATGTTGTCACCGTAGGTAGTTGATTCTCAATATTGTTACGTGTGCATATGCCCATTCCACGGGAATTCGAGTTAGTTTTGTTTATGAAGTAAGAGAAGAAGGCAATATTAATTTTGACCAATGAAAAAGAAGCAGAAACAAAGAAACACAAGTTATAATGTGGGAGTTACCTGACAATTCTGTAGGAGGGGTCAGATTACAGTGGATGTGATTCGTTCATCATTCGTTATATTCCTGTGTGTATAGATTTGAGAAACCTCTTTAGGATTTTAGGGGTGTATGAAATTCAAGGGAAGGGTGTGAGGGTGAGACATCTAATTAATTAGGTAAGGGCGAAATTTATGAATGTATACCTGTATTGCCGGTTTTTTTTTGGAATTATTTGTAGGGTCCATATTACACAATAATTTGCACCCATATTAGGTGTCCTGGTGTGCAACAAAGTGGAATAGTACTGGTGTTAAAAAAAAATTCAAAAAAATAGGGGATGAAAATATGAAGCGCACGAGGAGGCACTATTTTACGAGGCAAACTAACGTAGATGTAATGTGTGAGTGGAGAAGGTATGAATGTATGTCTGGATTGGGTGGGGGTTTCTTTAACATCTCGTGGGTCCATATAAGCAACCATTACATTTGCATCCATATAAGTCGTCGTGGTAAGAGACAAATTCGAATAGTAGAGTAGTCTGATTATTGAAAAATCAAGGGTTTAAAATGTGAAGCGCAAAAGGGTGAACTATTGTGCAGAGTAGCATTTAGGAGAACGTAACGTGAGAACGAAAAATGAATGAATGTTTACCTGATTTAAGCGCGGATTTATATGAAGTCCTTTCAGTTCATAAAAGCAGGCAGTGAAAGTTCATCACTATTATCAGGTTTTTGTAGGAAAAAATGAATTGAAGAATACTGGTGAATGCTTTTAGCAGTTGGAAGCAAGGGAGGGAATTGGAGGTTGGGTCCAGGGAGTGTTTCCGCAACGTAAGGAGGGAGTTTTAGTAGAGTGCAATTTTTAATAATGTGGTGACGATAGGGAAGAGGCGCATTGATAAGGCAAGGGGGATGCTTTTTAGTTAGGGATACGATTGATTGAAGGGGAAGGTTATTTTTTGGATTAAAATTTTTAAAGGAGAATTGAGGCTTCTGGTCACACAAGTCACCGGGATGAGTTTTTTTTTATATATATACTAGATAATTTGCCCGAGCTTTGCGCGGACTTAGATAATAATTGCATTGAACTTGCAAAGATAGTTTTTTCGGGATAATGCACAAGTACCCTCTTCAACCTATGCCCGACATCTCAGAGATACACTTATACTATATTAAGGTCCTATTACCCCCATGAACTTATTTTATTAATAATTTTCTATCCTTTTTCAACCTATGTTACACTATCTTGTGGGCCCAACGCTGATTGACTTTTTCTTTTCAAACTTGTGTCACATAGGCCGAAAAGGGGTAGAAAATTACTTATAAAATAAGTTCAGGGGGTAATAGAACCTTAGTATAGTATAAGTGAATCTGTGTGATTTCGAACATAGATTGAGGGGATACTTGTGCATTTTTTTTTCTAATATCCATAAATTAACAATAATAGAAAAGTTCTTAAAACAATATTAACAGTATTCCAACATGCATTTGATTATATGTCATTATCACATTACTCAAGAACTTCTAATGAATGAATTATTCATGAAATCATAAATAATTGGTTCTTTAATCAACATTAAAAGGAAAATAAAAGTAAAAAGTTTCATATCTATGTAAAAATAAATAATATATAAGACTATATGTAGTGATTTTATGTTATATAATTTAATATAGAATATCAAAACATGAATTTTTGGAACGAAGTAGAATAATGATTTTCTACAGAATGAATATACATACTATATAGGCATATGTTCAATATAACAGGAGACAATAACTATGCAGAAACATAAACAATAGAATACATGAACTAAAAAAATAATTAATATCATAAAAATAAATTAATGAATGTAAAAAAAATATACCATGATAGATAAAAATAGAATGAAATACAAACAAAAAAACCGAGTACGCTTAATGCAAAATGTCCCCTTAAAACTATTCTCCTCCAATACTAGAAGTTTGTTGAATTACATCCTCTGACTATGAAAACGATTTTATTCACCAACTTATTAATACAAAAATTGTTGTCAATCTATGTTTTAAAACAGAATTATTGATTCCAACAAACTTTGCAAAAATATGAAGTACCAAAGTTTTAATGGCCAGTCAAAAATATGAACAAAAACTGATTTACAAAAAAAATCCGTAAATTTACAAGAATCTCAATAATAAGAACAAAAAACAGCAAGCCAATCGAATGAATAGTGTCCCCTTGAGGAAATTATTCCCCTCTAGTATCCGAGTTTTGATTTGGAATATGTCCTCCCAGGATAGAATGATCTCAATCAACAACGTATTGATACCAAAAGCTTAGTGTAAGCGAACTACTTTGTGAAGAAGATGAAAAAGAATAAGAAATTAGAAAAACTAAGAAGAATGAATGATATTTATAGGCAAGAGGAACATGTTTCGAAAGGTTGCAACCCTTTCAGAATCCACACGGCCATTAATTAAAGTTTGCAAATTTTGAAATGGTCATAATTGTTCCTGAAAGTTGCAACCTTTCAAACAAGTCATTTCCAAATGGTGGAAATTTAAATAAAATGGGGAAAGATTGAAATAAAACAGGTCATGCGGGTCCAAGTCGGGTTGGGTTAATCAACTAAAAAGTTGAAACGTTTTAGTAAATCTAAAATAAAAAATTGAAAACATTTATGTTATCAACTAATTGACTAACATTTTGGCCATTTAATTAATTAAATAAATAATAAACTAAATAATTGAAAACATTTATGTTATCAACTAATTGACTGAAGACGTTCTGGCCATTTAATTTAATTTAATTAATAAAGATATTTAAGTAAAACAAATTTTTTCAAAAAAAATAATCTGTCGATCGATCATTTTCCAAAGCCAAAGCCAAAGCCCAAGCCTAGCCGAGCCGAGCGAGCGACGATGATGGTGGCGCAAGAGGGGTCCCTCTTTCCAACCATTTTAACAATTAATAGGAATATTTCTATATTTAAACTCTCCTATTTTTCTTTCCACCACCGATGAGGAACAATGCCTTTTCACTAAAGTATAAGTGGACTTTTCAAGTTCACAACTCTTCAAGTTCCCGACTTTTCAAGTTCCTCTCTTTTAATCTTCTCTCCATTTCCCATTTATTCTTGCTACATATCCAACAATCCCCCACATTGATGGAAATGATTATAACATAAGAATGCACGACAAAATGTGTACTTTATAGGCAAGGATTAGTTGCATATAGATAAGTAGGTTTCCCCTTTGACTTTCCATAGTGAATATATGTTGGATATACTCGATCAGTCGATAAATGTGATATCTTTGAATCGTCAAGCTTTGATGTATACCTAGACAACCAGATGTCACGCAATTAACTCGTTATTGTCTATGGTTCTTACAGTTGTGTTCGTTTCATCCATTAACATTTCCTGGTTTAATGAGTGTATAGAGAATCACATAGGTGATTCCTAACCGTGTCATCTCGTAGATACACTATTTGATGAAATCTTTCCAAACTTAACAAATCATGAAAAACCTTAAGCTTTATTAACTCATTGATGAAAAGATGTATGATATCAACAGAAAGATATGAAAAATAAAAAGAAAATTAAACAAATTATAGCCAGAATATAAAGAACTTAATATTACAAAAACCAACAATAAAAGATTAGAACAAATGATAGAACTTATTTCTAAATTAGAATATAAATATATTAAATATTTAAAAATCGATGAATAACGAATATAAACAAGAACTTAATAAAATAATTATGGCAAAAAGAAAAGAATTAAGACATAGACAAAATAGACTAAATAGTAATATATTTGCAGGAATTTGTGAAAAATCTAAAATAGCACAAAGAATACTATTTTATATCTAGAAATACAGATAAATAATCTAGAATATAAACTACAACACAATTTAAAAATGATTAAGGAAGAAAATGCCATAGATGAAAAAATATTTGAAAACTATGAAGGATTAAAAATAAGGATAATATTTTCTAATCTAAGAAGAAGATATAAGAAAATAGGTGACAATTTAAGTTTAATGTTAAAAAAAAAACGGTAAAATTAGAAGATAGTTTAACTGTTATGGTGAGGATAGCAAAAGAAAATGAAGAAATAGATAGATAAATGGAAATTAAAAAAATAAAAACACCAAGCGAAAACAGAAGTACAACAAATAGAAGAAGTAAAAAATAAAGAAATTTTAGAATTAGAAAAAGAATTAGCAATGTTGAAAGAAATGTATGGAATAAAACAAAAAGTAAAAGAACAAAAAAGAAACTTAGCAAATGAGATAAACAAATTTAAAGAAAGATTGCAATTAGAAGACAAATTAGAAGAAAGTAACCAAGATAATCTAACTAATCTGCCAGAAGTAAGAATTGGTGATATCAATGATGATTTAGAAGAACAACAGTAAGAGATAAGTGAAACATATACAGAACTTTTAGACAATATAAATAATACAAAAAATGTAGAAATAATACGAGAGATATAGATATGAATGAGAAACCTATTACATGAGGAGTAAAAAATCCAAAATTCTTAAATCAAACATATTATAATGTAAGTTATGAAAAATATGATAGGAAAAAAATTTTATGGGATAAAAGATTAAATAAATGGACACCTAAACCAACAACTGAACAACATAATTTTTTAGATTTAGACAGTGTAGCAGATATAAATAAAAAAATTCAATTATGGATGGGATTTATACCAAAACAATTAATAGATTACAAAATAGGAATGACAGAAACACCAGGATATATAGAAAGAACACTTATAGGAACACTAAAATTATGGTTACAAAATTTGACAGAAGAAAGTATAAAGACTTTAAGATATAATAAAAAATTTAATAGAGAAATAATAAAAATTTAATGGAGAAACAACTACAACTTCTATGGAAATATTAAATAAATATGAAATAGCTATATGAAATGAATTTAGTAGTATGACAACAGAAGTTAAACAACAAAATAAAGAAAAAGTCATAAATAGAAATTTAATGGTAAAAATTGGCAATATGTAATATGTGTTATATAGATGAATATACATGTGCATTTAGAGAATATTATTATAAAGAGACATATAACATGGAAGAAAGTAAGGAAATAAGAAAATTATATTTTACAAGAATAACCAGAACCTTTTAGTTAAAAAATAATAAAAAGTTGGAATGAAGAAGAATTGACAGATACTTTAGGAGCTAGAATGAAATTCTTACAAAGATGATTTTAGAATTATGTGAAAAACATAAAGAAGACATAAAAATGAAAAAAGCATTAGTAAAAAACTTAGCATGTTGCAAAAATAAAATAGCACCTTAATTTGGTTGCACAGATAGATATTATAAAAAGAAGTAAATTAAAAAAAATTCTAAAAAATATAAATCAACATATAAATATAAAAAAACCAAGAAAGAGATATCATGTAAAAAATTACAAAACTAAAAGATCATTTAGACCAAAAAGAAAATTGAAGGAATGTACTTACTATAATTGTGGAAAATTAGGACATATAGCTAAAAATTGTAAATTATATAAAAATCCAAAGAGGAAACAGATATAAGAAATAATTATGGAAAATGAAAAATATACACAAACAGAATATTTCGATTATGATTTAGAAATTAAAGATAATATATATGAAATATCAGAAAACGAAAATTACATAGAATTAGAATCAGATAATGAATTTTATAATATAAATGACTGAAGCAGATATACAAATAATAATAAAGAAGAATGTCAAGATGAAGAAACTTTAGAACAAAAAATAATATTTGATAATAATATATTTGAACAAGTTAAAGGAAAAGAATTAGATGTAAGTATAGAAAAAATATTAGAAGTACCAAAATAAAAAAATTGGATTAAAAGACAAAAAGAAGAATATTACGTAGTAAGCCAAAGAGAACATATCATAGATTGTAAGTATACCAAAGGAAAAGCTAAAATACCAATAATAAATAAGAGAATAATTAATAAACATATAGAAGAAATAAATGCAAAAAACCCAATTAAATATGTACATTTAGGAGAAACTGAAATATTAATAAAAGCATGTTTTAGAGAAGGAATAGATACACCTATAGAAATATATTTAGCAGATGATAGAATTATACAACCTATAGAAAAAAGTATAATAAGTGCAGTAAAAGGTAATCTAATATACAAAAAATTTAAATTTATAATAAGTGTTAATTTCTCAGTAGCAATTAATGACAGAAACGTAGATAAATCATTAGTATTATATTGGAAAATATCACGAATAAAGCAAGCACCTGGAAGCAAAATATTTATAGCTAGATGCAAGAATTTATATGTTTTAACAACAAAACATAAAATAACATCAAAAAATAAAATAAATAAAATAAAAATAGAAAAACACTTTGAAAAATAGGTTACGGTTATAGATAATAATGACTTTAGTTATAACGAAATTGATATAGAAGAAGATTTAGATATAGTACAAGAAACACTAAGCACATCAAAAAGAATAAATAATAATGATATACCACAAACATCATCAAAAATGAGTACTTCAAATAGTTCCAAAAGAATAAATATAATTTCACAAAAAATAATAGAAGAAGAAATAAAACCACACCATTATTATAAAAAAGGAATAATGGAACAAAGAAAATAATTAATACTAATAAATATAGGACAAGAAGAAAACTATATTACAAGAGAGTTAGTAATAGAAGATAAATTAATACTATGAAACACTCATGTCCAGAGTTATCAAAAATATTAATAAATATTGAAGAGACAACGGAACAAGAAATAATAGTTGGAGGAATACCAATGATAATAAAATTTAAAATATGTCAAGGAAATGAAAATATAACATTAGGAATAAAATGGCTAGAACATGTAAAACCATATAATATAGAGGATAAACAACTAAGGATAAATTATCAAAATAAAAAAGTCATAATAAAAAAGACTTTAATATAAAAAATATATGAAAATATATGTACTCACGAAGATAATAATAGAAGGATATTATAACAGATATTATACACCAATGTTAGATACAGGAGCAGAGGCTAATATATGTAAATTCAATTGTTTACCAAAAGAAAAATGGGAAAAGTTAAAAACACCAATAGTAGTAACAAGATTTAATAATGAAGGAAGTATGATCATATACAAGGCAAAAAATATAAAAATACAAATATGGGATAAAATATTAACTGTAAACGAACTATATAATTTTGAACTAACAACAAAGGATATGTTATTAGGAATGCCATTTTTAGAAATATTATATCCACATATAATAAAAAAAAAAACAGTGGTGGTTCACAACACCATGTAAACAAAAGATAGGAGCAAGAAGAGTAGGTAACAAAAAAGAAAAACAACGGAATGGATTAAAGACAGTGAAAAAATTACACAAAAATTAGAAAACACAAAAGAAGAAGACCCTAGAATAGAATTAATTATATTTTCCTTAGATAAAGTAAAGATAATCCAAGAAAAATTAGAATTATTATATGACGAAGATCCTTTACGAGGATGGGAAAACATAAAACAGAAGTAAAAATTGAACTGATTGATGAAAATAGTATAATAACACAAAAACCATTAAAATATTATTTTAATGATTTAAATGAATTTGAATACATATATGTGAATTACTAAAAAATGGATATATACAAGAAAGCAGTAGTAAACATACAAGTCCGGCATTTATTGTTAATAAATTTAGTGAACAAATAAGAGTAAAAAGTAGAATGACAATTGATTATAGAAATTTAAATGCAAAAACTAAAACATATAATTATCCAATACCAAAAAAAATATTACAGATAAGACAAATACAATGATATAATTACTTTAGTAAATTTGATTGTAAATCAGGATTTTCTCATTAGAAATTAGAAGAAGAATCTAAAAAGCTTACAACATTCACAGTACCACAAGGATTTTATGAATGAAATGTATTACCATTTGGATATAAAAATGCACCAGGTAGATTTTTTTCAACATTGTATGGATAACGATTTTAAACAACTAGAAAATTGTGTAGTATATATTGATGATATATTATTATATTCTAAAACACAAGATGAACACATAAGATTATTAGAAAAATTTGTAGGTATAATACAACATTCAGGAATAAGTTGAAGTAAAAAGAAAGAAGAAATAATGAAAAAACAAATTAGAATTCCTTGGAATACAAATAGATAAAAATGGAATAAAAATGCAAACGCATATAATACAAAAAATAAATTACAATCCTTCTTAGGATTATTTAACCAAGTAAGAGAATATATACCAAAATTAGCAGAAAATTTAAAACCATTACAACAAAAACTAAAGAAAGATGTAGAATATCATTTTGATAATAGAGATCAAACACAAATACAAAAGATAAAATTATTATGTAAAACATTACCGAAATTATATTTTCCGGATGATGATAAAAAATTTATTTATATAGTAGAAACTGATGCAAGTGAGAAAAGTTATGGAGGAGTAATAAAATGTAAATATAATAATAGTAATATAGAATATCACAGTAGATATTATTCAGGAACATATACAAATACGGAAATAAATTGCTAAATAAATAGGAAGAAAATATTGTCAGTATATAAATGTTTATTAGCATTTGAGCCATATATTGTATATAACAAATTTATTGTAAAAACAGATAATACACAAGTAAAATTGTGGTTTACCTGAAAAATACAAGATTCAGTAACAACGAAAGAAATTTGTGTTTTATCGAAAAATATTCGAAAAGGGTTTTTTTATTTTAAAGACATATTTGACTTTTAGGAGTCGCCACTTAATTTTGAGAAAATTAAGAAAACTTATTTTCTAAACAAATTAAAACAGGAAAATTGTTTTGAAAATGTTAAAGGCTTCGGGATACCTATTAGCGTCTTAGGAAGGTTTAAAAAAGCACCTAAGTCGCTCCGCTAACTACGGTTTTTCGGCGATTAACTACTTGACTATTTTATTTTAAGGATTTGCCAATTCTAAAGTTAGATTTTCAAATATAAACGATCTTGCAAAATATTTTCGTTTTAAGATTCCGTCTAAAGTTAAACCTTTTAAACTTTAAATACAAGCAAACTTGTGAATTGAAATTTTATTGTTTTAAGGTTCAATTTTATTTTTTTAAACTTTATAACATAAGAGGCGTCGATGGGGGTTTGGAGTTTTCTAACCTTAAACTAACGGCGTCTGAACGAAAACACACAAACAAAATAGTAAAGAGAGAGAGAGAGAGAGAGAGAGAGAGAGAGAGAGATTCGGGTCCAAGTTTCAGGTGCTGTTCGCATTGACCGAAATTGGACCCAACTGCTTTTGGGTGTTTGACCCATTTTGTACCTGTCCTAATCTAAGCAAATAATTTCACAAAAATGCATACGATAAAGTAAAAGACGACAGGGCTTATGCCCAAAAATTAATACAATACGAAATGAAAAAGATAAAATGTGTCTTCTAATCCTTCTTCTTCTACTTTCTTCAATTTATTTTTCTTCGGGATTTGTCCGTCAATTTTCATAGGATTGACTCGATTGGGTGGGTTTTTCCTGAAATGCAAGAAAGGGGCTGGAGTCCATAAAGGACTTGGACAGATTCATATGCAAAGAAAACAAATATGATAGTTAGTATTATTCGATGATCGGAGCGAACTTATACACAAGAGATAACAAGATGGCCATGATAATCAGTAGTCTATTAAATTAACACTTGCTCACATCAAGATGAAACAATTTTTAATCAAAAAAAACAACAAACAAACGGATTCACTCTATTCACTCTTGTCTTTAAGAATATGAGACGAGAATATCACCATTTTTAATCAATTGTAACATATGAAGCAACATTCAAAGAAGTATTTTAAGAAACTTATGAATTAATCATTTATGCCCACATGTACATGCATATACGTTAGGCACACTTGGCAAGGACAAAGACAATATGCACATCTGTCTAAACATACAAAACATACTAAATACTTGCATATATGTATATTCCAACAAAACAACTTAACCCATATTACAACAGTCATTCTTTCACTAATCACAACTCAAACGATGAATAAGCGACGGAAACAATGTCCGAAGCAGGGGAACCCACGACAAACATCAAGCAAACCCCCATAGGACAGTCCGACAAAATATAAAGGTGAACAACAATATATACAACATGGGAATGCGCAAAACAGTGACAGACGCAGTCACTTAGCATCAGAATGTTGACATCTTTGTTCGTTCATTCGACTTAGCATCAAAAATACCAAACGTTGTTCTGCATCCTTTTTGATGTCGTCCGCACCGGTGGTTTTTGGAGAATTCATCCTTTTCGGATGCTCTCGACAAAGACTGAGATAAAACTCGTCAGCTTAAAAATGCAATTAGGATGGGAGACAATGTCTTTTTACCGTGCCGACACTTCATTGTTCTCCTCAAATCGACGTCAACTCGATGGGTCTGGCGTCCAGCAAATAAAGCTTATGTCTTGTGTAATGCAATATAATCTTCAATGTACTCTATATTTGATGTCGAAATAAATAAATAAGGGTTGATGCGATATTGATGTCTCTTTTGTCGTTATCTTCTATGCTCTTCTTGATATTTATTTTTTCATCACAATAAAAGATGCAGTTGAGGTCGATGGATAAATGTTGTTCTTGGGATACACAATTTCCCTTTCTTTATCCGTGTATGTCCTCTTGCGGGGCATGAATATCTTTCCGCTATGTCTAAATTTCAGCAAGGCATAAAATCTTCTCGCGATGTATAAATTTTGACGAGGCATGAAATCTTCTCATCGTGTCTAAATTTCAGCGAGGCATAAAATCTTCTCGCGATGTATAAATTTTTACGAGGAATGGAGTCTTCTCGTGATGCACAAATTCCAGCGAGGCATAAATTCTTCTCGCGATGTCTAAATTTCAGCGAGGTATGAAATCTTCTCGCGATGCACAAATTCCAGTGAGGCATAAATTCTTCTCGCGATGTCTAAATTTCAACGAGAAATGAATTCCTCTCGCGATGTGCAAAATTTCAACGACGCATGGATTCTTCTCGTGACGCACAAACTTCGGCGAGGTATGAAATCTTCTCGCGATGTATAAATTTTGACGAGGCATGAAATCTTCTCGTCGCACATAATTGTTAATTCGCAATGCCTGATTTTCACGATGCATGACTTCCCGCGATGCATGATTCCCGCGATGCCTGATTCTTCAGTGTATGACTTCCGCGATGCATGAATATTTATATCGTCTATGTTGGTAATAACGGCAAAACGACCTCCAAATAATATACCGACTTAATCGATAATAACAAATAATAATAAAATAACTATCTCTTCTGGGGCACTACATTGTCTTGATTGACAATAATTATCTTGTTTTGATAACGTAATGCAAATAGCGTCATCTACAGAAACTGTGAAATCCTCGTTGAGATTCCTGTTTGATTCACCTTTGAATCTGGCTAGACACTTTTGTAAATTTCATATTGTTGGGAATGACTTGAAATAAACAAACACATTCCCAAGCATCCTGACACCAACGAGATGAACAGCCTCCCGCTCTTAGTAAAACCACCGGTTTTGGAGATAGTCTTCTCCTCTTTGGGAGCTTTTCGTAACGACCTAGCTAGCTCAATAATTATCCAACTGTAACGAGATGGATGGCTCAAGAATATTCCAACTATAACAAGGTGGGTGACTCGATAATGTTCCAACTGTAACGAGGTGGATGCTCGATAATGTTCCAACTGTAACGAGGTGGATGGCTCGATAATAGTCCAACGGTAACTAGGTGGATGGCTCGATAAAATTCCAACTGTAACGAGGTGGAAGCTCGATAATATTCCAACTGTAACGAGGTGGATGGCTCGATAATATTCAAACTGTAACGAGGTGGATGGCTCGATAATATTCCAACTGTAACGAGGTGGATGGCTCGATAATATTCCAACTGTAACGAGGTGGATGGATCGATAATATTCCAACTGTAACGAGGTGGATGGCTCGATAATATTCCAACTGTAACGAGGTGGATGGCTCGATAATATTCCAACTTTAACGAGGTGGATGGCTCGGTAATATTCCAACTGTAACGAGGTGGATGGCTCGTAATATTCCAACTGTAACGAGGTGGATGGCTCGGTAATATTCCAACTATAACGAGGTGGATGGCTCGATAATATTCCAACTGTAACGAGGTGGATGGCTCGATAATATTCCAATTGTAACGAGGTGGATGGCTCGATAATATTCCAACTGTAACGAGGTGGATGGCTCGGTAATATTCCAACTGTAATGAGGTGTATTGCTCGGTAATATTCCAACTGTAACGAGGTGGATTGCTTGATAATATTCCAACTGTAACGAGGTGGATGGCTAGATAATATTCCAACTGTAACGAGGTGGATGGCTCGGTAATATTCCAAATGTAACGAGGTGGATGGCTCGATAATATTCCAACTGTAACGAGGTGGATGACTCGATAATATTCCATATGATTAAAAAATAGAAACCTGAAATGGAAAAGCATATATACGAACCACTTATGGGGTGGTTCGCCCAACAAACTATATGCTAAAGTCTTTGATTGGCCAATCAAAACACATAATCCACTTATGGGGTGGATACCCAACAAATAAGAATTATGACTCTGACATATTCAAGAAACAAAGTACGCCGAAATTGCTACGCGACAAACATACTAAATCGACGTTTATGCACGTCGCGACTATGATTCTCTTCTTTAAAAGAAAGAATTATCGAGGTGAATGACTTAATTCATTCAAATGAGAAATAAAGACACTCTCGTCTTCCTTGACAAATTAAGCAGAATTTGAGTTTGTTGCAGTCATTTTTAATCATTTATCGAAAACTTGTAACAATTCGATAATTTTGACTGTCAAGGAGATATTGTGGTCACCATCATCTTTCATATGTGATGGACTCGGCAAATTTCCTTGCAACACTTCTAAGTTAGTGTCACTTTGATCATCTTCAAAATTTGATGTCGCTTTAATATACGACTTTGACTTTAGCAATACTATCACCTGTAGAGCTCGACACCAAACATTAGTATCGATGATGAAGTATAGAATAAAAGTAAAGTTGAGGAGCTAGATTGAGTCGTTTGGCTTATCCAGATTAGGCTATGATGAGTCCAACTGTAACTTTGATCATGACTCATGACTAGCAATCCTCCTGCACCTTGTTTCTTGCAACTTTGAAGGAATCTATCAGTGTTCGACCTTAATATTCCTGCAAGATAAAAGAAACTTGTTTATAAATCACTTGAGGCAATATAGAGATAAAATGAGATTGAAGATTTTCTAGGCTTTGTTGATGAGTCCACAATGGGTGCAAGTGACGCCTTTTGTCATTCTTGACCGCTTTATATAGCCATTTTTGTGAATCTATGTTCCTGCATTCAAAGAAAAGTTCTTTGTTTGAAAGACTGATTTGTGTTGGTCTTATCTCCATGCTCCTTCTTGCAGTTGGCTTACACGCTCGCCCGTTCTTTATATGACATATTTGATGGAATTTTTGAGGACCCTCCTCAAAAAAATTGTCCCGGTCTAAAATATATAAGAACTATCATAATTTGCTCTGTTAATTCTGAGGTTGCTCATTCTTGAATCTTGAGGCCCCTCCTCAAAATTTTTTCCCAGTTTACTTCAATAAGTAACAAATGACATCTGTGGAATTTTTGAGATCATCTCATAAATTCTGTCCCAGTTGCAAACTAGATTGTCGTAATTTTGAGATCCATCCAAGGCTAACTCTGTCGAATTTTTGTCTTCTGTTTTGACATGTTAAAGAAGTCCTACTTTAAATGAATTTTAGAGATCCTCTCAAAAATTCTGTCCCAGTTTCCATTATGAAGGGAAATGGAAATCTTACTGGGTATATGACCGAGCCGTTGTGGCGCCTACGTATCCCATTGGAGCAGGAATCAGGTCAAACGTAGTTCCCCTCTCAAGGATTACCCAAAATAGGAAGTTTTGATAATGAAACGACCGAGGCTGACATAGGCCGCCTACGTATCTCATATTTGAGAAATCAGGTCGAACGTAGTTCAAACAAGAAATGTGCGATACATTTTCCAAAGAAAGGTAACAAAACTTCATATGCAAAATTTTGGCCAATGTTGGGCATTATTCTTCTCGACCTTTGATGATGAATATCTTCAAATGACTCAGTTCATAAATGTCTTGTACTCACTCTTGAGCATCCAACATGTCATCCATTCAGGTGGTTTCCTCAATATTGATCAAGTTGTTGTTGATCATGTTTTGTATCTTGTGTTTCAGAGTTGAACAATTCTCTGTGTCGTGTCCGACGGCTCCTGAATGATAAGCACATCTGTGGTCAGCTTTGTAAAATTTTCCCAAAGGATTGGCTGGTCTTCCTTCTATAGGATAGAGCATACCCATTTCTTTCAACCTTTCATAAAGTTGAGTTTGAGATTCCCTTAATGGTGTAAATACCTTAGGAGCCTTCCTAAATTTTGGGCGAGGAAATTTTTCCTGATCGACATTATGGTTTTGATATTTCCTTTGAGAAGCTGGCCTTATACGGGTAGTCGTGACCATACTTACCTCCTCCATTTTTCCTTTTGATTTATCCATATCACTAATTCTAGTAGATTTTCCATTAGATCGCAATGCGGTAAATTTGGTGAGCTTTCCAGTCTTGAAACCATCTTCCAAAGATTCTCCCACTTTGACAATCTCGACAAACTTTTGTCCCATCAGACACAACATTCTTTCGTAGTACTCAGGCTCTTGAGTACGAATGAACATTTCAGTGATCTCATGTTCGGACATTGGAGGCTGAACTCTCGCGGCCTCTTTTCTCCAACGAAAAGCGTACTCTCGATAATTTTCTGTCGACTTCTGTTTGATCTTCTCCAAGTAGTAGCGATCTGGGGCATCTTCTATGTTATGTCCAAATCTTTCCGTGAAATCCTTTGCGAGTGCATTCCAACTTTTCCATTGATTCAGCTCATGTGATGTAATCCACTCCAGAGCTTCTCCACTTAGACTTCGACCGAAGAGACGCATCAATAATGCTTCATTTTTTCCAACTCCCACGAGTTGATCACAATATACTTTCAGATGTGCTAGAGGATTTCCTGTTCCGTTAAAAGTGACAAACTTTTGCACTTTGAACCCTTCTGGGAGGTCGAGATTTGGATTGATGTTTAAATTCTTATAGCTCAACCCATCGACTTCGGAAATATAGTGCAACTCCTTCATGGCTTTCCTGATCTCTACTTTCATATTCACCTTGACTACCTCTTCTTTTCACCTCCACTCTTTGTCCTGTTCCTTATAGTCATCAAGTTCGAAACAGTCGGCATAAGGTTCATTTGAAGTTGGGATTTGGAAAGTAGTCTTTTGAGGTATGGGTGGAACAATGGAGGGATTCTGGGTATTTTGAGTGGCTTGATAATTTTGGGGGAAAGTTTGAGGATCAGTATTTTGGTTTTGAAGATGAAGGAAGGTTTGAGCATTGTTCGTATTTTGGTTTTGAGGGAGATGGGGGATTTGAAGGTTAGTATTTTGAGGATGTTCTGGTGCTTGACACGATGTGGCATGACAAGGATTGGGGGTAGTTAAGTCAATGGTTGGAGGATTTTGAGTGGGGTTAGAGGGAAGGTTCTGAACTTGTTCCGTGCTTGAGGGAGGAACGTGGAATGGAGGTCTTCCATCTCTTGGAGGGTTGAAAGATGAAACTGGATTAGACCCATCTTGCATTCTTTGCATTTCGACCCTCATTTCGGCAATCTGTTGCATCAACTGCATAATCAACTCATTTTTATCAGTGGCAGCAGGTTGAACCACGACAACATCATTCATGTCAATCTCATCATTGTTATCCCCCATTGTTGTCTTTTCTTTTTGCAAATTTGATCGGGTAAGGAATCTTTAGGGGCCTTAGACCTTGTGAAATACGGATGATCAACCAACTTATCAACACAAATATGTTTAAATACCTGACAAATGAAAAAACTCAAAAAACCAATGTGTTAGTGCCTGGAGGTGGTAAATAATACAAGATATCACATATAGGTGTAAACACATAAGAGTTGCTTTATTCGGAGATAAACTTACTCACAAATATAGAGAAACCAATATAAAGAAATGATTAAATAGACAGGGATTTGTCTCCTTGACTTTGGGATTAGTGAATAAAAATGTGGACTTGAGTCGAGGCAAAGTTGGCGGTATCTTTCATTACCGTACTTTGATTTGATTGAGATGTAACTCTAATTTCCTTGTAAGAGTTGGAAAAGATAAAATTTCTCAAAATTCTTTTGATTTGAAGTGATGAATCTTTTCTGATATGAGAGTAGTACTAAAAAAATGAAGTTCATATTTTTTTTAGGAAACTAAAGACTCGAAAAGTATTTGGACGAACTTTTGATAGTGACTTGATATTTGTGCTTTTGGTTCTAAAAATATTTGAAAAAGAGTGAGCCAGAATATCTCAAGATAAAACAACATATTCACATAAGCAGTTATACCACATAAACAAATATTGCGCGTTCTAAACAGATATGTGACCTTTTCTGTCAAGGGTGGGCCTAACGATTTGAGGGATGTGTACGTCCTTCAAATTTAAACACATAAGCATGAACGTCCATTTAGGCTGTGGGCCATTTTGGACTCAAGGTGGTCTTCTAATGGGCCCAACACGCCATGGGTATTGGGTCATCTTAGGCATATGCGCTATTTTCGGGATTTAGTTTATTTCTATCCCACGTTTACTAGAATTATTTTCAAATTGACGGTTACCCGAGTCGGACAAACATCAGGGTGGAGCTATCCAACAACGCCGGACGACCGCATTTCGACTATTTGTTCGATACTCCCAAATGACTTCTTGGGGTATTTCTGAGAGAAGTCGCGATAAGCCGCGTAACTTCCGTTTCCTAATGCAACTATTTGCCATTTGGCGGAAGTTATGCCATGAAAGTATTTAAATAATTTAAACAAGTAAACAATTATCACAAATAGTCAAACAAGTTAACCATAAGGTTAGAATCCTCCAAATACTCCCCAGCGGAGTTGCCATTATGTTTTATCGAAAAATATTCGAAAAGGGTTTGTTTATTTTAAAGACATTTTTGACTTTTAGGAGTCGCCACTTAATTTTGAGAAAATTAAGAAAACTTATTTTCTAAGCAACTTAAAATAGGAAAATTGTTTTGAAAATGTTAAAGGGTTCGGGATTCCTATTAGCGTCTTAGGATGGTTTCGAAAAAGCACCTAAGTCGCTCCGCTAACTACGATTTTCCGGTGATTAACTACTTGACTATTTTATATTAAGAATTTGCGAATTCTAAAGTTAGATTTTCAAATATAAACGAGCTTGCAAAATATTGTCGTATTAAGATTCCGTCTAAAGTTAAACCTTTTAAACTTTAAATCCAAGCAAACTTGTGAATTGAAATTTTATTGTTTTAAGGTTCAATTTTAATTTTTTAAACTTGATAAAATAAGAGGCGTCGATGGGGGTTTGGAGTTTTCTAACCTTAAACTAACGGCGTTCGAACGAAAACACACAAACAAAATAGTAAAGAGAGAGAGAGAGAGAGAGAGAGATTCGGGTCAAATTTTCGGGTGTTGTTCGCCTTGACCGAAATTGGATCCAACTGCTTTTGGGTGTTTGACCCATTTTGTACCTGTCCTAATTTAAGCAAATAATTACACAAAAAATTATATGATAAAGTAAAAGATGACAGGGCTTATGCCCGAAAATAAATACAATACGAAACGCAAAAGATAAAATGTGTCTTCTAATCCTTCTTCTTCAACTTTCTTCAATTTTTTTTCTCTTCGGGATTTGTCCGTCAATTTTCATAGGATTTACTCGATAGGGTGCGTTTTTCCTGAAATGCAAGAAAGGGGCTGGAGTCCATAAAAGACTTGGACAGATTCACATGCAATGAAAACAAATATGATAGTTAGTATTCATTCGATGTTCGGAGCGAACTTATACACGAGAGATAACAAGATGGCCATGATAATCAGTAGTCTATTAAATTAACACTTGCTCACATCAAGATGAAACAATTTTTAAGCAAAAAAAAAAACAAACAAACGGATTCACTCTATTCACTCTTGTCTTTATGAATACGAGACGAGCATATCACCATTTTTAATAAACTGTAACATATGAAGCAATTTTCAGTGAAATTTTTTAAGAAACTTATGAATTAATCATTTATGCACACATGTACAAGCATATACGTTAGGCACACCTGGCAAGGACAAAGACAATATGCATATCTGTCTAAACATACAAAACTTACTAAATACTTGCATATATGTATATTCCAACAAAACAACTTAACCCATATTACAGCAGTCAATCTTTCACTAATCACAACTCAAACAATGAATAAGCGACGGAAACAATGTCTGAAGCAGGGGAACCCACGACAAACATCAAGCAAACCCCCATAGGACAGTCCGACAAAATATCAAGGTGAACAACAATATATAAAACATGGGAACGCGCAAAACAGTGACAGACGCAGTCACTTAGCATCAGAATGTTGACATCTTAGTTCGTTCATTCGACTCGAGGCGAAGGAACGAATAATGTGATGTCGAGTATTAAACCTTATTAAAGAATCACAATGAAGGCGAATGAATGAAGACGAGAAGAATGATTTAAAGACTGTTCTGAATATAGCTATGAAGACCCGAAAAGGACCAAGAACAGTAAAATTTCAACTAGGAAAGTGACTTCAACCCATACATACTCAACTCCCTTTCAATAGGCAACTATCAGCAACCTCAAAACGCAAGGAAGACTCATCCTCAACCAGAACAACATAACCAGTTGAACGAATAAACACATACTCGAATAAGTCAAAATAAAACAAACTGCAAGAAGAGCAAATTTGTATACCTTTTACAAGGAAGCGGACTGAGAGCAGACGAGCAAGGCGACAACGAACTTCCAATGCGAACCTAGTATTTCAAACAAGCGCTTAAAGGGCTGGCGTCGCCGGATTGAGATGACGATATCACGATCAAAACTGAAAGGCAAGCCCTGTTTCGGACACCTTCAGCTGACAGTTCCAAAGAAGAAATGAAGAAGGAAATGAAACTTTCGACTTCGAGGCTCTCAAACGGAAATGCTAATCCCCCTTTTCGTAGTTTCAACTCACTGTTCTCCTACAACAAAGAGAACCCAAAATATTTTTTCAAGATTTTTCTCAACCCCAAGTTTTTCGTCTCTGAGATTTTCAGACCTAAAATCGCTGCAGTCCAAACAATTTCCAAACCTCTGCGACAAAACTCTTCTAAGACAGACAAAAGCATGAAATATTTTCGAAAATTATTCCCTCAACTCAAAGTTTTCCCACCGCTCAAATCTTCAACCCTTTCAACGTTTTCGGAGGGGGTATTTATAGAGGAAAACTAGGGTTTCTTTTGGGTTAGGAGGGCGGGGGGAAAAGGAGAAAAGGTTGGGGTAAAATCGATATTCTAGGACTCCATTTGAAATCGGAAGAAACCCTGAAGAGATAAGGTTGGGGACGAGCTTCGTACCATTCTCCAAGAGAATGGTGCGAATAGCCGTTCGATTTGCTCTAAGGACGAGAGAGGTGCTGCGATATTGCCACGTCGCTCTCTCTTCGTACGAGCACTTTTCACCCCTCTGAAAACAGATGCACAAACAGACAAAGAGAGAGAGGAAGAGCTGCGATGCGCTGGGGCGTGCTGTTTTTCTGGGGTTCGCGTCTGGTAATCGCGTTTGGGGGGATTATCGCGTGGGGGAGACGCGGCTGCTTTTCGTTTCTTCTAAAAATTGTCGCGTCTGGGGGAGTTTGGTCTATTTCTGGGTTTATGTGAATTTCGTGTCTGTTTTCTGGGGCGTTTTGTCGTCTTTTTTTTAAGAGGGCGTGGTGAGAGGAGGAAGAAGGAAGAGGAGAGGGGGTCTGGGTCGGGTCGGACGGGTCAAAGGGGATTTGGCTGGTTAAGGCTTTAAGTTAGGTGGGTTGGATTAGAGAGGCGTTAGGCCGAATTGGGAATAGAGGGTTGATGGGAATTAATTGGGTTTGGTAGAGGAGTGGGCCTGGGAGTTAAGTGTTGGGCCGAATTGGGTGGGCTGTTTGACTAGAAAAATGGAGGGGATTAAATTTGGAAAAGGATTGGGCCTGGATGTTGAGGAGTAAGGTGGGCTGAAAGGGACAAAAGGGAAGAGGCCCAATTTTAGTTTTCGATGTGTTTAAAGGGAAAAAGAATTGGATTAAGTACATGATAAAATTTGTTAAGCCTCAAATAAACGAACTTGTATTAATTAACCAACGAGCTTCTTTATTTAGTAAAATAATTATTAAAATCGTAAAAAGTGATTCAAGTATAATCATAATTTATATTAAACTAGTTTAATAAAATACTTAGGTGTACTTCTTAGAGGGTTTTTTTTGAATAATTATAAAATATACAAACTATATACATAATTATGTAATATATATATAAACTATCTAAAGTTATGATAAGTAGCATAAAATCCACGTATATATATATATATATATATATATATATATATATATATATATATTATTTTATTTTAACAAGATTTATAAAACTAATTAACTTAAATAATTTGGAAAACTCACGAAGCTCGATAATAAATTTATACTGACGTGGGTCAAAAATTGGGTGTCAACAATTAGAAGATTGGTATTAAATATATTAAACATTACATTTACAAATGAAGTAATAAGGACTAATAAGAATGGTGCTGCAGACTACTTATCAAGACAAAGTACTCATATTGAGAACAAAAACGAAGATACAATTGAAGAGCTACTCAAAGCCATTACTACACTTTGTACTAAAGTGGACAGTGTGGACAATGAGATACAAAAGCTAAAGACTAACGAAGATAACATGAATTCTAAAGCTAATATAAGTCACCAACATGACTATAAAAATGCGGAGCTACGTCGATCGAAAGACGGTAAAATTCTAGAGATAAAAGGAGACGACAGGAAACTCCCTAAAACCCATAATGTTTGATTAAATACAGCTGCAGGTACAAGCAGAAAAGTTAGTGAAGAATCACGAAATACAAATTTAAACTAGTTATTTATAAAACCATTTACCCAGAATACACAAAAATAAATACCCACAGAACCACAAACTTTTACATACGCATTTAGTATACAAAGTGATAAAAAGAGAGACAATTACATCACACAATCATATATTGAAAACATATATAAGATCCAAACATTTTTACATTTAAACCCTAGATCTACACAAACCAAAAACCCAAATGAAGATTATATAACCTAAAAACTACAAGGATATAATAGATTGATTGCGCAACCTAAAACTAGTTCAAACTTAGGTAAAACATGTTACAGTTATGGATTACTAAGTACCGTATACACATATGATGGAGAAGAAATAAGTGGAATACTAGAATTATAAAAAGTGTTCGTCATATACAAGAGAATGACCAAAGTAAATTTATTTTATATTAATTTTTATACAGTGCCAGCTGAGATATTATAGGAAGATATCAAGTCACCAATTCAAGTTATAAAGATAGCTTTAACCAAGGATATGATAATACCAGAAGATATAGAAAAACAAGCTGAAATACCAAAGAAAGAAATACCAAACTTTTATGCAAATAAAAGGATGATTGATATATCATCAATTATACAAGAACTAGCTAACAATTATTTAATCGACAATGTTATCTAGAGTTACTATGCAAGAGACCAAGTTATGATATATTCAAACTCAAGAGAATTCAGAAGAGCAGATATGGATGAAGTCCAGGGATGGATTTTATCCTTATTAAAGCTAAAGGAACAACCTACAACAAGAGCATTAAAGAAAGAATTTATTTCAGAAGACTTGTTAATTAGATATTGTAAACTTATTGGACACAAAAACCCAGATCACAGATGTTCCAAATGTAATGGAGAAGATAATGTTATACCAGATGTCGATTTGGAGTAAAAGCCGAAGAGATAGGCAAGATAAGATTAAAAAATCTATGATGACAAGACAAAAGAAGAAAAAGACATAAAAAAGATGGCCGACAAAGAGATAAGAATTGTTGAAATGTAAAAGCAAAGATAAGATTTTTCAAAGATAAGATTCCTTTGTAGATAAGATTTTACTTTTTATTAGCCAATATATAGCGGCTATTTGTAAAGTTTTTATTTTAAGTCGTAAAGTAAATAGTAGTGGTAGTAAAGTATACAGTAGGCACACTTATGTTCAGGCTTAGAATTTAGTATATATAGATTGCCAAATTGTAAATGAAAGGCAGGCAATGCCAAACAATATTTTAAGTTAATAAACTCTCTCAAAATACAAAAAAAAAACTCTCTCAAAGATTTAAACTAAGCTATTATATGGAGAAATCGGAAATCCAATCAGATATTTTAGATAGCATGGCAAATCAAGAGGCAAAGGTAAATTGTTTAATAAATATGCAGAAATAATTTCATATATTCCTGAATATCATATATATGATTGATTAAACTTATGTTAGTTATTATATAATAGAAATATTTGAATCATGAATTCTAGTTTGCTAGTAAATGGGAGACAGGGAGAAAACTGATAGACTATTCCATCCCACAGTGGAAACTGGTAGGCGAGGGATGTCGTTAGGGGAGTACACAAGGTTGAGGCGCAGATAAGCAGTAATTATCCGTTAAATTACGATGCAAGTAGTGACCGGAAAACATGATAACGATATTCTAGTGTATAATAAACTAATATGAATTTAATTGAATTATGATATGATAGGAAGGCATAATTGAAAACAAACCTGCATAAATAAATAAACATGATTACAATTTATGATGAAATAAGAAGCTATAAAACTTTGATTTTATATATACTTAAAGATATAAAAATTGATGACATAAAAAGAGTTATATGGGAAAAAATATTTGAGTATGATTTAGAAGATATATTAAGTCAAAAGTTGTATGAAATAGTTTACAAGAATTAGATATAGAAAGAGTAGATATATATGATTTAGAAATAGATTCAGATTAAAATGAACTATGAATATTTAAAATATTTGATAGAAACCATGGAAAAAATAAGGTTATTAAATTACTTAATACAAAAATATTTATATATATATCAAAGAACCCAAGATATTTCACATATGGAATATATAATAAACAATCTTGAAATAATAATTAGATTAAAAGAATTATCAGAATAAATTTATAATAAAATATATTTTACTCTACAATATATATATATATATATATATATATATATATATATATATATATATATATATATATATATATATATATATATATATATATATATATATATATATATATATATATATATATATATATATATATATATATATATATATATATATATATATATATATATATATATATATATATATATATATATATATATATATATATATATCTTAATTTATGATGAACGTATGATGAAATCCGCACCCCCCAAAAATTTAACCTTGTTCCTTAACATTGTCTCATCATGAAAATGGATTAAGTTGATTGACAATGTTCAACCGTCAGTCACAACTTTGTTATTCTCATTTAATCTAGCTCTTGGGATCTCCAATTGCTAGATAGAGTTACCTCTATGCTGACATGTCCTAAGTTGTAAACCCATTAACTTAGATATTTTTTCAACTGCCTCTCTCATTAGGCCTTTTGTTAGTGGATCTGACACATTATCTCTTGTCATCACATAGTCAATTGTTATAATTACACTAGAGAGAAGTTGTGTTACGGTGTTATGTCTCCATTGTATATGATGAGACTTACTATTGTACATGACACTCCCTACCCTACCTATTGCTGCTTGACTATCACAATATATGCAGATTGGTCCCATAGGTTTGGGACAAAATGTAATATCCTCTAGGAAATTCCGGAGCTATTCAGGTTCTTCAAGAACCTTATCTAAAGCATAAATTCAAATTCCATGTGGAGCGAGAGATACATGATTGTTTGGACGATTTCAAAGAGACTTCTCCTCCACAAAATGTAAACACATAACCACTTGTGGATTTTACTTCATTTAACCCAGTGATAAAATTTGCATCAGTATATCTTTCAGTCACATCAAGATATTCATTATAATGCAAAACATAGTGTTGTGTATGTTTTAGATACCCCAACACACGTTTCACTGCCATCTAGTGAGTTTGATTTGGATTACTAGTGAACCAATTTAGTTCGCTAATAGCATATGCTATATATTGTGGCATATAATTCATGATATACATAAAACTTTCCAACAGTCTGGCATATTTCAATTGAGAGTCACTTTCACCTTCATTCTTTAAAAATGTAAAGCTTAAACCAATTGGATTTTTAACAACATTGAAATTCAAGTATTTAAACTTATCCAATAGTCTTTCAATATAATAAGATTGAGATAATGCTAGTCCATGAAGAGTTTTGAGAATCCTGATCCATAAGATCAAGTCAACAACTTCAAAGTCATTCATATCGACTTTGGTTGACAACATGCTCTTAGTAGAATTTATATCATCAATATCTATAATCATTATTAACATGTCATAAACGTATTATGACTTCATCATTCGGAATGTTTTTAATGTTAAAAAACTTGTCACATTCCTTAATCTTGAATCCACTTGCCAACATTGTTTGGTCAAATTTAGCATGTCATTGATTGGGTGCTTGCTTGATCCCATAAAGAGACTTCACAAGTTTGCACACTTTTTCTTTTTTACCAAAAACTACAAACCATTTAGGTTGTTCTATTTAAATTTTTTCTCTAACTCTCCATTTAAGAATGTTGTCTTTACATCCATTAGGTGGATTTTAAGATCATACACTGGCACTAGTACTATTAACATCCTAATTGATGTTATCCTTGTTAGTGGAGAGTATTTGTCAAAATAGTCCGGACCTTCTTTTTGTTTAAATCCTTTGACTACTAGTCTAGTCTTATATTTGTCTAAAGTTCAATCGTCTTTCATTTTCCTTTTAAAGATCTACTTTGATCCTAAATGGTTATTTCCCGGAGGAAGATCAACCAATTACCAAGTATGATTAATTAAAGTTGGTTCGATCTTACTATTGACAACTTCTTTCCAATAAGTTCACTCAGATGAAGACAAATGCTTTAAATGTTTGAGAGTCATATTCAAGCAACAGTGCCACAAAATCTGGTCTAGAAGAAATGGATTTCCGTTAGCGAGTTCTACGCCTAGGATCCTCACTACTAGTTTACTTTCTGTCGATTCTTCCCGTGGTCGTTTAGGTCTTTTACTTATCGACTCATATTCAGTTTTATACGGATAAATTTATTCAAAGAACTCTGCATTATCTGACTCAATTATCGTATTAACATGAATCTAAGGATTATCAAATTTGTGAACCAAAAACCAACAGGACTTACTATTCACACCATATCTAATAAATACACAATCTGTCATTTTAGGTCTAATTTTAACCCTTTTGGGTAAATGGGCCTGTTCCTTGGCTTGATATACCCACACTTTGAAATATTTTAAGTTGGGTTTTATTCATTTCCACAACTCATCTGAAATTGATTGTGTTTTTCTATGGGGTACCCCATTGATTATCTTATTATTCGTAAGGATGACTTCCCCCTAGAGGTTTCGCGATGAACAACATTGATCATTAAGGCATTAGTCATTTCCTTTAACGTTCATTCTTCTGCCAAACCATTTGATTGTGGCATATAGGTTGCAGTAGTTTGATTAATACCATATTCCAAAGATATCTATGAAAAAGGATATTCTTATTCTCCACCCCTATCACTTTAAATCATTTTTATCTTTAGATTCAATTTGTTCTCTACTTCATTTTTGTATTGCTTAAATGCATTAATTGCTTCATTCATACTATTAAACTAATCTACATAACAAAATCGAGTGCTATCGTCAATATAAGTTATGAAATACTTTTTTCCACTACAAGATGGTGTCGACTTCATATTGCATATATCTTTGTGAATTAAGTCTAAAGGGTTTGAATTTCTTTCAACAGACTTGGAAGGATGTTTAACAAACTTATTATCTATAGAAATTTCACATTTTGATTTATCGCATTTGAAATTAGGCAATACTTCTAAATTAACTAATTTTCGCAAGGTTTTGTAATTTACATGTCCTAAATGGCCATGCCACAAATCATTTGACTCCAATAAGTAAACAAAGGCATAATTCTTATTAATATTGTCTAACAACTATTACATTTAATTTTAAAAGTCCCTCATTGATGTAGATCTTTCCTATGAACATCTCATTCTCACATACTACTTTATCACTAACTAGGACACACTTCAAAGCGTTCTTAACGAGTAGTGCAACAGAAACTAAATTCTTTCTAATAGTAGGGACATGCAGAACACTGTTCAAAGTCAATACTTGTAAGATGCCATTTTCGACATTACTTTTTCAGTTCTTACAATCGTTGTTGTAGTTGTGTTTCCCATGAACAAACTTAAACGTACTCAATAGGAGTGTACGTTGGAATGGTTTCTTTTGCAAAGCAAATACGTTGAGTGGAACGTGAATCGAGAAACCACTCCTTCCGATTTCCAACTAAGTTACACTACTACGTCATTGCACAAAAGTCATCTTCATCTTCTATATCTTTCACGATATTTACTTTACTTTTGCCTTTTACTTTGTCTTTGTCTTTGTTCTTTCTTGGATCAAGACAGTCAGAAGACTTATGACCAGCCTTACCACAAATGTAACAGTTGCGCTTGAATTTCTTCTTGTCTTGTTCTGACTTCTGTCTGTGTCACTTCTTTTTCTTTTTGTCTTTGATAGGAGCTTCTTCAATAGTATTAACTCCAATTATTGTCAAAATATTATGAGACTTCTTTTTTGTTGTTTTAATATATTCCTCAATCTTGAGCCGAATCAAAAGATTTTCAAGCTTCATTTCCTTATTTTTATGCTTTAGATAATTCTCGAATTCGTTCCACGAATGATGTAACATCTCGATCATTGTAGTCACTTGAAAAACTTTATTTACTAACATATCTTTATCAATCAGATTATGAAAAATAAGTTGAAGTTTCTATACTTGTGGTCCAACAGTTTTACTATCTTCCATTTTATAGTGTAAAAACTTTGCGACCACAAACTTTTTAAAGCATGCATCTTCTGCCTTATATTTCTTTTTAAGTGTATCCCACAACTCTTTTAAAGGTGTCATTGCACTATAAACATTATATAAGTGATCTTCTAAAGCAATCAGAGTACAACCCTTACATAGGAAGTACGTCTGTCTCCATACTTCAATAATCACGATTTTTTTTTCTTGACATTTCAGCAGCAGGCACTGGAGATTCTTTGCTGGTTAATTTTTGAAGACCAAGAGTGGTAAGAGAGAAAAATACCCGTTGCTACCATCCTTTGAAATTCACACCGGAAAATTTACCTAGTTTCTTTGCTTGTGGTACAACAGCTCGGGTTGGTGCAACAACAAACAATATAACATTGTTGTTTTCCATTTCTGATAAACAAAAATCAATACAATCTTAGTAAGCAATAAGTTAAAATTGCAGACTTAAAGGAGTATAAAACCACGAAGGTTTTGGTCTCTACCAAAAATACATATTAAAATAAAACAATAATTTCTTTTAGATTGTTTTCAATCTATGTTTTAAAAGAGAATTGCTGATTCCAAAAAAACTTTTTAGAAACAAGAAGTTACCAAAGTTTTAATGAACAAATAAAGAGATGAACAAAAATTAATTTTTTTTAAAATAAAATCTATGATAGTACCGGAATATGGAAAATAAGAAAATAAAAATATCAAGACCACAGAATGTATAATGTCCCCTTAAGGAAATTCTTCGTTAGTATTCGAGGTTCGATTTGGAATATTTCCTTTACGAATAGAATGATATCAATCACTAGAGTATCGATACCCATAATTTTTCTGTCAACGAACATCTCAATAACAGTAAAGTACAAGAAGAAACTTTGTGCAGATGAAGAAGAAGAAATCAGAACAATTCGTAAGGAAAAGTTCTGAAGAATGAATGGTATTTATAGGCAAGAAAAATAGGTTCCAAAAGGTTGCAACCCTTTCAGAATCAACACGACCATTAATGTTTTCAACCATTCAAATGGTCTTGGTTGTTCCTGAAAGTTGCAACCTTTTAGAACACTCATTTCCAAATGGTGTTAAATTTAAATAAAACCGGGAAAGATTTAAATAAAACGGATCACGCAGATCTGAGTTGGGTCGGGTTAGTCAACTAAAAAGTTGAAACTTTTAGTTTAATCTTAACTAAATAATTGAAAACATTTCCTTTGTCAACTAATAACTGAAAACATTTTGACCATTGAATTTGATTTAATTAATTAATTAAATAATTAACTAAAAAATTAAAACAAACTTTGTCAAAAAAAAATCTCTCGATCGATCATTTTCGAAAGTCAAAGCCGAGGAAGCGACTACGACGATGGCACGAGGGGGGTGCCTCTTTCCAACCCTTTTAATAATTAAAACGAGTGTTCTATATTGAAAATCTCTTATTTTTCTTTCCACCACCGATGAGGGACAAATGTCTCTTATCTAGAACATAAGAAGACTTTTCATGTTCCCCAGTCTTCAAGTTCCCATTTTTTTAAGTTTCTCTATATTACTCTTCCCTTCATTATCCATTAATTCTTGCTACATACCCATAAAAAATAGATGTGTTAGTAACTCGCTCCACAGGAGCAAAGTACACCTGCATTTAATTTTGCAGAAATAGAAGAAGAAGATTAGAATTTTATCGTTTTTAAATTAGGGACAAAAATAGTATTGTTAGGAAGAAACTCAACACGAGTAAAGTACACAAATATTTGATTTTGCATAATAAGAAAAGCAAGATCAGATTTTTTGTTGTTTTAAAGTAAGAGGAGATCCCACTATTTATAGATAACAAAAGGTAGTGTGAACACATCTTTACTCTACTTTAGCATAAAGTCAAAACTATTTGTAAAAGTTACAACCCTTCGGAAATTTCACAACCTTTCATAAAGTTGCAAAATTTCATTAAAGTCACAAATCTTGATAAAATGTACAACTTTTGATAAAAGTTGAAACTCTTCATTAAAGTTGAACCTTTCATAAAAGTCACAACTTTTCATAAAAGTCAAACCTTTTGATCAAAGTTACAACTCTTCATTAAAGTTGCAATTTTTCATAAAAGTAACATCTTTTTATGAAACAGGAAAACTAGTTTTGAAAAAAAAATTTTAAAAGGAAATTCTTTTTTGTAGGTTTATGTGGACTCTACCCTCCACAAATCTCACTTGTGGGATCAGAGACATATTTTTTTTTAATCTCCTTTGATAGGCCTAACTTTGATCCAAGGGTCTATCGGGGAAAAAAAACCTCTCTACCTCCCAAGGTAAATGTAAGGTCTACGTACACAATACCATACCCATAATTCTCTTAGGGATTAATTGGATATGTTGTTGTTGGTTTTATAAATCTTCAATTGAAGTGAACAATAATTTGCAAACAATAAGAAAATGATAAATTTAGATATTTGTTTTGAGGTAGATTCTTAAGAGATAAATATGATGAGATTCATGTTGTTTTTATTTTACTTAGGAGAGAAAAATTGTGTCAGCATTTTTCGAGGGACTCTTCTTTAAAATGCTTTCCTGTTTTGAAAGTTAATGTATAGAGATTTCAGAGTTTCTCAAAAAAAATTGTAAGGCTTTCCTTTTGATTTGTTGTCTTGGAAATACTTTGTCATTGCAGATCCACTAATTCTAAATAGTTAGATCGCGGTACTATGGAATATGGGTTTTTCCTTATCGGTTTGCTATTTCAAGTTGCATAAATGTAACAAGAAGAAATTGGAGAATCTATATTGACAATATCATAATGATTGACTTACTTTTGGATTCTGAGGTAGATTATGAAGGACTACAAAATGACACTTTCCTATTTTATATTGCTTACATTCTATTTTTGACGAAAATTTACCCCTAGACAGTGTCTAGCGGTCTTTTATTAAAAATAACAAATATCAATAGGGATAAATATTATGAGGGGGAGGGGATAGGTATTTGTAACATCTCGCAACTTGAAATATCTGAGAATGAGCCAAGAAACTAAAATAATCAATTTTGAAAAGAAAAGGGAAAATCTGGAAAAATTTTCCAAGTTAAGAAAGTGAGTTTAAGTCATTTTCAAACGACCATAACTTCTACCTCAGGGATGAGTTAAGGTGATTCTGGATATGGGTGAAAAATCTTGGAATAATCTTTCCAATTCTGCCGAGATTGTGAGATTTCGATATTGTATGAGTGAGCTATGCCTTTCGGAAATTAGGTTGTTGGATTGAGGAAAGTCCCAATTTGTATTTAGGGAAGGGAAAACTACTCTTTTCACCTATTAATTTTCTATTTCATTAGGGGTAAAAATTGGTCTTAGATCAGTTTTGGAAGTATGAATTCCACTTAGGGCTTGGAGAAGAGAGAAAAAAAGAATGAAAGGGAGAGAAATCAAGAATTCGCCAAGAACGTCAAGCTTTGCGAGTGGAATTTGTTAGGATTGATCCCTATAAAAATATGTGAGATATTTTAGTGTTAGGTCAGTTCACCTACACACCAAACTTGTTTCAATTCATTGATTTTTGAGTTGGTTGAATGATAAAAAGTGAAGTTCTTTAAAAACAGTGTTGAATTTTTATTGGTTGAGTTGTTGAATGCATAGTGTTGATTTAATTCATGTTTAGATGTTGTTTTTTTAGTAAATTGATTGGGTGTTGTGGGTACTATGATTCTAAGTGTTTGGGGGAAAGAACCATCGAAATCTAGAGGGGTTAGAGATAAAAGTTGAGGATAAAAGTCGAGAACGCCTGTATGTAAGGGATTGGGCGCCGGGCCTCCCATAGCCCCACAGGAAAATCTCTTTCCACTTGTGGATCCCTTCCAGCCAGAACTCTACCTAGCCTCTAATGTTTGGGGCCTAGCGGTCCACGCCTCTCAGAGCATAAACGACGCCAGTTTACCATATTATTTCCCCCATCATTTAGATTAAGTATGTAATTGATGTACCTACGTTTCCAACTTGATTCTAACACTCTAAGATACATCTAAACATCATGAAATCATCCATAAACATTATTTCATGAACCTTGATTCCATAATCCATAAACACGAGATCATGAACTTTAAGTCAAGTCTAAAAGTTAATAAACAGGTCAAAGTAAGTTCTAAAAGTTTTCATGTCTTTAACAAACATTTAAACCTTGTATTAAGGCTCAAGTTGCAAGTTAAGAACCAATTAAACAATTGATTTCATTTGTCAAAAGTTATAGGGGAGCTAGGTTTTCCTTAAGAGTTAAGTTTTAAGTTAAGCAAATAGTAAAAAGTTGAGTAAATTTCTCATAAGTGATAAGGGAACTATGTATTCCCTAAGAGTTTCAAATCTTTTCACATTTTGAGAAAGAAAGAAAGATGAGACTTCGAGTAGAGTCTTTTGGCTAGTTTTAATATAGAGGAAACTAGAATTTCCAAGAGAGCTTTTAATTCTAATTTTTTTCAATTACCACAAACCAGAGAAGCAGTTGTTCTGAAAGCATATAAGCTAAGTACTTTGCGGTGTAGTATTGAGCACCAATAAGGTGACACAAGTTCATATTAACTAAATCCCCCATAATTCTTGTAGCAAACATGTAAAGAAGAAGGGTCATACTTTTTAGATGATTACTTATTGCTTTTTTTTTTTTATCATAAACTAGAGGATCCACTTATAATTTCTGGTTCTATATTGAAGGCAATGTATAGGACATTCCTCTTGAAACGTGAGGAATGTCGCCAAAACATCTTTGTTCTATCGCTTTATGATCCTATATCGCCAAAAACTCCATGATTCTATTCCAAAACCCTTAGGATCATCAATAGATTCAGTACCCAATTGATGTAACTTGAAAAACAACTTGGAATTTACTAATCAACATCAATGGGTATTCAAACAACTCGACCAATAAGGATTTGACAAGATTCAATAAGAAATCACTTCTAATCATGTAAACAGTTCCAAAACCATTGAATTGAAACAAGTTTTGGGTGTGGCTAAATTTGCCCAACATGAAAGATCTCACATACCTTGATAGCGATCATGTAATGATTCTTCTTGTCATTTTTAGTGTTTTATCTTCTGTGTATCATTTAGAGCAATCCTATAGCCATTCCAAGTAATTTATGACTTTCTGGGACTGACAGATCGGTCACCTGGTCATTTGTTTTGTTATTTTGTGAGTTTTAGTATTTTCGAAGCTTTTGAACCTTGAACGATCATTTTCAATCAAAAGTTTAAGAAGATGACATCAGAATCCAATTGTGATGATTCCATCAGTTCCGGAAGGGTCATTTTAGTCTAGTAGCATTGTCGACATGACTCCCAAAGTTTTCAGTGTGAGTTGGTGGGATAAGGCGTTTTAACTTTATGTTTAAAGGCTAAGTTTGACTTTAGTCAACATTCTGAGTAAACGCGCTCGGATGAGAATTCCGTCAGCGCGGTTAGCTCCGGAATGTCGAGTTTGGTCTAGTTTGACCCTTCTTTCAGGTTTTGAGGTTTTTGATATTTTTCCGAGCCCTTTTGTGGTTTTTGACTTAAAATGGCCAATGGAAGTGTGACCCACATTTTATCGAGATGACCTCTGATGAAAATTTCGATCGCGCTTTGAGTCCTAATGTCGACTTTGGTAGGGTAGCATATCTATTTTATTTTTATCAGGTTCCGAACGGATTTCGAGCACCCGTCGGAAACTTTAAAGAAAGTAGGCAAAGCTGAATCTGGTGCAGCCCTTATAAAAACCCAACTTTCAGCTTTCTGTCTTACTTTGAAATCTTGATATCTTGAGCGATACAACTCCAAATTGGGCGATTCAAAAGGCTAAGTTGTGAGATTTTTCGAGGGCAACGCATTGGTGAGCTTGGAATCTGATTTGGGGACACAATTTGAGGTAAATTTCGGGTTTTAACTGCTGTCATAGCTCATTTTCGAGCAAAAGTTTTGGGAAATTTTAGAAGGTGATTTCTTGGCCATCTTAGGTCCGAATCAAGTGATTCAAGAGCCTATATTGTGGGGGTTTTCGTGAGAATCGTCGTGGTGTGATTGGTTTTGACTGTTGGAGCTTCATTTTTGGTAAAATCTGGTAAGTAGCTGCTGCCATTGTTGCTGATTTTTAGCTTAGGATTTGGGTTTTTTTTTGTTGCATGTTCATGTTGGGACTGTCTTGAGTCCTGAATTGTGTTCCATTCGGGCATAAAAGTTCCGAGAGTTATTTAAGACTTTTATTTGGGGTTAATTCGGGATTTCTCAACGCGGATCCCACTTTTTCCATTTTGACCGTGAAATTGACCCGTCTCCGTTTCTTGCGATTTTAGTGTTTAAATGATTGTAATAACGTTGTGACTCTATTTCTGATAGTGTATCAACGTTTCGAGGCCTTTTAGAATGTAAAAGATCCGGGGAGTGAATTTTGGAGCGCGCGTGATCTGCGTTCAGGTAGGCTATGGTTTCTCTTCTCAGATTGAACTCGAACATGTGAATGCATGTTGATTAGTTGGAATTTGGGTTGGGTAGTTATTGGATCATGCATAGGTGTTAAAAATCATATTTTCGGCCTTTTTCTGAGAATTATCGAGTAACTGTGAGCATGTTTATTGTTATTGATTGACCTTCTTTGCTATATGAATTACATGTATGTTTGAATACTGGTTATCAGAAGTATGTTGGGCCTTAGTTTACGTTTGACTAGTGTTTTCCTTAGAAATGCATGATTCAAAGACGGTAGGACTTAGTTTAGCCCTGACGTCGCTCGGCCGGCTTAAATCCTTGTAGACTGATGTAGCAGACTTGAGTCTGATAGTTTGGTATTTAGCTAGACGATGAGCTTTCTCTAGCGATAGTTACTCTTATTTCTTTGATGTTACGACTTCTTCAGTTACGTCAGTGACAATGAATTCCGCTCCGTGATTCAAAGTTGAGTTTCTATTCGACTTTAAGGTCTTACATTGATTAGCTATGTCTGGATGGTTTTCCATGGGTTTATATGATTATGGATAGATAAAGACTCTTTCAGCAGCTATATCGACATCTTTGTCGGGTATCCGGATTTAAGGTCCGGCCTCGACCATCCACATACTTATGTAGAGCATCCGATTAGAGGTCCGGCCTCAAGTATGTAGAGCATCCGATAAGAAGTCCGGCCTCAGTTACTTATATTTTGCCATTGGCTACTTGTGTAATTCTGGTGAGCGTCCGGTTCAAGGCCCGACCTCCGTACCGTTAGTTTATATTTTTTGGTTCGGTGTTCTTTGGCCTCGAGTTTTATTCTCCTTAAGTTATAGTTATTTTGTGTACTCGTCGGGCTTATGGGGGTCCGTTCGGGTTTTTATTTTAACTTGTGCACGAGTGTACCTTCTGGGCTTATGGTGGGTCCAGTTAGGTGTAGTGAGCTTATGTTTATTAATTTAGTTAGATCTTTATACACTCGTGTGCATTATTGTGTTACTTAGCCTTCCGTTCTTGACCTCTAGTTTTGTGATTCCGTCTTTTCATAGTGCTTTACTTTTCTAGTTCAGTCGGCCTATGATGCCTACTGGGTACCTGTTATTTGGTACTCATGCTACACTCTGCATCTATTTTCGTGATGCAGGTCCGAGCACCAGTAGTCAGCGTTGATCGAGTTTGGAGAATTTCTGGTCGTGAGACAGGGGTGAGCACACAGGGTTTTGTACTATTTCGGTCTCCATTTGTTTATATAAAGACTTGTCTTTTACTTTTCGAGACAGTCTAGTTTCGGTGGTCCACTGTTGGGACTTGTACTCGTTTTGTTGGTAGCTCTGTATTAGTGACTTCCAGGTTCTGGGAGGGATCCTTATTGTATTTATGTTTTGGTTTGCTTATGTTGTTATAGTAATTTTTCTTAGTCTTGTTTAGTTTCTACCCTCACACCCATTATGTGTGGATCTGGGTTGTGGTTTGGCTTACCTACTGATGGGTTATAGTAGGTGCCTTCATGGCTCGAGAAATTGGGTCGTGACAAGTTGGTATCAGAGCCCTAGGTTCAACGGTCTCACTTTTACAGAGCTAACGTCTAGTAGAGTCCTGCGGATCGGTGCGGAGACGTCCGTAACTTATCTTCAGAAGGATACAGGAAGTATTTAGGAAAATATCCATTTTTTTTCAAATTCGTGTCGCGTGTGTCTTATTTGTTTCTTAAAATCTCAGTTGTTTCACTCTATTACAGGATGGCTCGCACGCGAGGCGGTGCGTTCGGGGGAGATGCACCCGGAGCCTCAGCTTGGGGTAGACGTCGACCACGAGGTCGAGGTAGGGCTGCAGCACGTGCCCGGGATATGGAGGAGGAGCCTTATGCAGCGCATGTACCACCACAGCCAGTGGGGCCGGGGCCAGCCCAGCCACCACCCACACCAGTTGCAGCACCTGATCTTCATTCCCTCTTGACTCAGATATTAGCAGATATTGGGGATATGCGACAGGTACTAGCACCAGAAGATTTCAAAGACTGGCTGCAAGATCAGCCGCCACCAGTTCATGTGGCCGCCCCACCAGACTTAGAGGTTAGAGAGATGCCACTGCGGGATCAGAAGATGCTTGGGGTATTTCAGAGGTTGGCACCGCCTATATTCTCAGGGGCGATTGGAGAGGACGCTCACGAGTTCCAGCTCACTTGCCAGGAGCAGTTACAGTCATTAGGCCTTTTGGAGTCGAGAGGAGCTGACTTTACCGCTCATCAGTTCCGTGGGCCAGCCAGGCAGTGGTGGCGCACGTATCGAGAGTCTAGGCCAGTTGGATCTCCTCCTATATCTTGGAGTGAGTTCTAAGAGGCTTTCTTGGCCCGGTTCATGCCACGGAGCGTCAGAGACAGGCTTCGTGATAAGTTCTCTAGATTGGAGCAGGGATCTTTGACCGTTTCAGAGTATGAGGTGAGGTTCCATGAGTTGTCTAGCCATGCTACTATGATCCTGCCCACAGAGGGAGAGAGAGTTCGTTGTTTTGTACGTGGGTTGCGATACCGTTTGAGGGTTGACACAGAGCATATGGTTTCAGCTGACCGTTCTTTTCTTGATGTGGTCGATCATGCCCGATCCATGGAGCATATTCATCGTGAGGCCCAAGGGGGCAGCGATAAGAGGGCACGCTACCAGGGCAGCGATAGCGAGTCGCAGACTAGGGGGAGGGACTCATATGATAGGCCACGTCAGAGGTTCCAGCAGGGTCAGACCAGTCGGCCTGTTCAAGCGGCATTACCTGTTTCTGAGGGAGGCTAATATCAGCAGAGTGGTCCTAGTACAGGCCAGAATTCGAGGGCATCAGATTCTTTTCCTTCATGCCGCGGTCGGGTTACTACAGGGCGTTCAACTTCGGGGTGTTATGATTTTGGTGCTCTTGACCATTGGTCTAGAGAATGCCCCCGGTGAGGTCGGGGGGTGATTGTACCAGCTCCACCTACTTCTAAACCAGTTTCAGCCGTGTCTTCTTCAGCTAGAGGAGGTGGTCAGATTCAGCACAGTCGAGAGAGTCGACAGGGTACCAGGGGTGAAGCTCGGGGAGGCAGTTCAGGTGGTAGACCGGGTGCACCAGGTAGAGGTGCTCAGGGCCATTTCTACGCTGCCCCAACAAGGGCGGCGGCTGAGGCATCTGACGATGTCATCTCAGGTACGCTGTTCTTGTGCCATCAGCCTGCTACAGTATTATTTGATCCAGGGTCCACATTCTCGTATGTATCTATTTATTTTGCTCCCCGATTGGGTATGAGGTACGAGTCTTTGGCAGAGCCGGTTCATGTTTCGACCCCGATAGGTGAGTTCTTAGTAGTGGATCAAGTATTGCGATCTTGCTTAGTGACTATCCAGGGTTATGATACTAGAGCTGATCTTATTATGCTAGATATGATTGATTTTGATGTGATTTTGGGCATGGACTGGTTATCCCCATATCATGTGGTCTTGGATTGCTATGCCAAGATCAAGTACCTTATCCATGCCTGGTGTTCCCCTAGATTGTGGCGGTCGCTTATAGTCACACACCGACGGGATAATCTCTTTTATTCGAGCTAGGCGGTTGGTTGCTTCGGGTGTTTAGCGTGTTGGCCCACATCGTAGATGTGAGTAGGGAGGGCCCTTCAGCTTGACTCGCCTCTGTGGTTAGAGAGTATGCAGATGTGTTCCTACAGATCTACCTGGCCTACCCCAGAGCGTGACATTGATTTTGCTATAGATTTGGAGCCTGGCAATCGCCCTATTTCTATTCCGCCTTATCGGATGGCTCTGCAGAGCTCGTGAGAGCTCGATGTTCGATTAGAGGACCTCTTAGAAAAGCGGGTTCATTCGTCCGAGTGTGTCGCCTTGGGGTGCTCTGCTCGCTTGTAAAAAGAAGGATGGGACTTTGAGGATGTGCATTGACTACAGGCAGCTGAACAAGGTAACGGTGAAGAACCGTTACCCTATGCCTCGTATAGATGATTTGTTTGATCAGCTTCAGGGTGCCGTCGTATTTTCTAAGATTGATTTGAGGTTCGGGTACCATCAGCTGAGGTTTAGAGCAGCAGACATCCCTAAGACTGCATTTAGGACTCGTTACGGCCATTATGAGTTCCTTGTGATGTATTTTGGGTTGACTAATGCCCCAGCCGCCTTTATGGACTTGATGACACGTGTGTTTAGGCCATACCTTGAATCATTTGTTATCATCTTCATTGATGACATATTGGTATACTTGCGGAGCCGGAGTGAGCATGAGCAGCATTTGAGGATACTGCTCCAGACTTTGAGAGATCAGCAGCTTTATGCCAAGTTCTCAAAGTGCGAGTTTTGGCTTGCATCTGTAGCATTCTTGGGGCACGTGGTGTCCAAGGAGGGTATTAGGGTAGATCTGACGAAGATTGAAGCTATTCGTGATTGGGACAGAGCCACTTCTGTTACTGAGGTTCGTAGCTTTGTCGGGTTAGCAAGTTACTACAGGCGTTTTGTTGAGGGCTTTTCTACTATTGCAGCTCCTTTGACTCGGTTGACTAGCCAGGATATTCCCTTTGTGTGGTCGGAGGAGTGTGAGATGAGCTTTCTGAAGCTCAAGGAGTTGCTTACTAGCGCTCCTATATTGACTCTTCCGATTGAGGGCGAGGGTTTCACGATTTATTGTGATGCCTCTGGTGTTGGTGTGGGTTGTGTATTGATGCAGCAGGGTCGGGTTATTGCGTATGCGTTGAGGCCGCTTAAGGTCCATGAGCGCAACTACCCCACCCATGACTTGGAGTTGGCAGCGGTAGTTTTCGCGCTTAAAATTTTGAGGCACTATTTGTATGGAGTTCGATGTGATATCTATACTGACCACAAGAGTCTTCAGTACATCATGAGCCAGAGGGACCTTAATTCGAGGCAGCGTCGTTGGATTGAGCTCCTGAAGGATTATGATCTCTCCATTCTCTATCATCCGGGCAAGGCGAACGTGGTAGCAGACGCCTTGAGCCGAAAGGCGGTGAGTATGGGTAGTCTAGCCTTCTTATCTGCAGGTAAAAGACCCTTGGCTTTGGACATTCGCTTAGCCAATAGCATGGTTCGATTAGATATATCAGATTCTAGACGCGTCTTGGCTTATATGGGAGTTCAGTCTTCTTTGTATGATAGGATCCGTGGTTGTCAATATAAGGATAAGGCCCTGGGGTCCCTTAGAGATCGAGTGTTAGCGGGTAATGGTGATCAGGCTACCTTAGATCCTGATGGAGTGTTGAGATTCGCTGGTCGCATTTGTGTCCCGAGAGTTGGAGATTTGATACAGTTGATACTTTCGGAGGCTCATGAGTCTAGATATTCTATCCATCCGGGTACAGCGAAGATGTATCGTGATTTGAGACAACATTACTGGTGGAGTGGCATGAGACGAGATATTGCTGACTTTGTTTCTCGTTGCTTGTGCTGCAAGCAGGTAAAGGCTGAACATTTGAGGCCTGGTGGTGAATTTCAGGGATTACCCATTCCGGAGTGGAAGTGGGACCGCATTACTATGGATTTTGTGGCTGGTCTACCGAGGACTTCTAGAGGATTTGATAGTATTTGGGTCATCGTTGATCGATTGACCAAGTCAGCACATTTCCTTCCCGTTCAATCTTTATTTAGTGCCGAGAGGTTGGCTCTTATCTACATTCGGGAGGTGGTTCGACTTCATGGGGTGCCAGTTTCTATCATATCAGATCGGGGTTCTCAGTTCACGTCTAGCTTTTGGAGGACCTTTCAGGATGAGTTGGGCACCCGGGTTGACCTGAGCACAGCTTTCCACCCGCAGACTGATGGTCAGTCAGAGCGCACTATTCAGGTCCTTGAGGACATGCTACGGGCTTGTGTTTTGGAGTTTGGTGGTCAATGGGACCAGTTCTTGCCTTTGGCGGAATTTGCATATAACAACAGCTACCATTCTAGCATTCAGATGGCCCCGTTTGAGGCCTTGTATGGTAGGCGTTGCCGCACTCCAGTGGGCTGGTTTGAGTCTACAGAGCCTAGGCCGCGAGGTACAGATTTGATTCAGGAGACTTTGGAGCAGGTGAGAGTGATTCAGGGTAGACTCAGGACAGCTCAAAGTAGGCACCAGAGTTATGCGAATCGGAGGCGTCGACCTTTGAGATTCTCTGTTGGTGATCGGGTATTTCTCCGTATGTCACCCATGAAGGGTGTGATGAGATTTGGGAGACGGGGTATGCTTAGCCCCAGGTATATTGGGCCTTTTGAGATACTTCAGACAGTTGGGGAGGTTGCTTATGAGTTGGCCCTACCTCCAGCATTTTCAGCCATCCATCCAGTTTTCCATGTCTCGATGCTACGCTGATATATTCCTGATGAGTCCCATGTGCTCCAGTATGATGCAATTGAGTTGGATGATCATTTTACATTTGTAGAAGAGCCAGTTGCCATCCTAGCTAGAGATGTGAGGAAATTGCGCTCGAGAGCCATTCCTATTGTTAAGGTCCGTTGGAGGCATCGTTCAGTCGAGGAGGCTACCTGGGAGACCGAGCAGGAGATGCGAGAGCAGTTTCCCGGCTTGTTTGAGCCTTCAGGTACTTCTTGACCCTTACTTTAGCGGACGAAAGTTCTTTTTAGTAGTGGATATTGTAATGACCCTTCTTGTCATTTTTAGTGTTTTATCTTCTGTGCATCTTTTAGAGCGTTCCTATAGCGATTCCAAGTCATTTATGACTTGCTGGGACTGATAGATCGGTCACCTGGTCATTCGTTTTGTTATTTTGTGAGTTTTAGTATTTTCGAAGCTTTTGAACCTTGAACGATCATTTTCTATCAAAAGTTCATGAAGATGACATCAGAATCCAATTCTGACAATTCCATCAGTTCCGGAAGGGTCATTTTAGTCTAGTAGCATTTTCGACATGACTCCCAAAGTTTTCAGTGTGAGTTGGTGGAATTAGGCGTTTTAACTTTAAGTTTAAAGACTAAGTTTGACTTTAGTCAACATTCTGAGTAAACGCGCTCGGATGAGAATTCCGTCAGCGCGGTTAGCTCCGGAATGTCGAGTTTGTTCTAGTTTTACCCTTCTTTCGGGTTTTGAGGTTTTTGATATTTTTCCGAGCCCTTTTGTGGTTTTTGACTTAAAATGGCCAATGGAAGTGGGACCCACATTTTATCGAGATGACCTCTGATGAAAATTTCGACTGCGCCTTTGAGTCCGGAATGTCGACTTTGGTAGGGTAGCATATCTATTTTATTTTTATCAGGTTCCGAACGGATTCCGAGCACCCGTCGGAAACTTTAAAGAAAGTAGGCAAAGCTAAATCTGGTGCAGCCCTTATAAAAACCCAACTTTCAGCTTTCTGTCTTACTTTGAAATCTTGATATCTTGAGCGATACAACTCCAAATTGGGCGATTCAAAAGGCTAAGTTGTGAGATTTTTCGAGGGCAACGCATTGGTGAGCTTGGAATCTGATTTGTGGACACGATTTGAGGTAAATGTTGGGTTTTAAGTGCTGTCATAGCTCATTTTCGAGCACAAGTTTTTGGAAATTTTAGAAGGTGATTTCTTGGCCATCTTAGGTCCGAATCAAGTGATTCAAGAGCCTATATTGTGGGGGTTTTCGTGTGGATTGTCGTGGTGTGATTGGTTTTGACTGTTGGAGCTTCATTTTTGGTAAAATATGGTAAGTAGCTGCTGCCATTGTTGCTGATTTTTAGCTTAGGATTTGGGTTTTTTTTTGTTGCATGTTCATGTTGGGACTGTCTTGAGTCCTGAATTGTGTTCCATTCGGGTAAAAAAGTTCCGAGAGTTATTTAAGACTTTTATTTGGGGTTAATTCGGGATTTCTCAACGCGGATCCCACTTTTTCTATTTTGACCGTGAAATTGACCCGTCTCCGTTTCTTGCAATTTTAGTGTTTAAATGACTGTAATAACGTTGTGACTCTATTTCTGATAGTGTATCAACGTTTCGAGGCCTTTTAGAATGTAAAAGATCCGGGGAGTGAATTTTGGAGCGCGCGTGATCTGCGTTCAGGTAGGCTATGGTTTCTCTTCTCAGATTGAACTCGAACATGTGAATGCATGTTGATTAGTTGGAATTTGGGTTGGGTAGTTATTGGATCATGCATAGGTGTTAAAAATCATATTTTCGGCCTTTTTCTGAGAATTATCGAGTAAATGTGAGCATGTTTATTGTTATTGATTGACCTTCTTTTCTATATGAATTACTTGTATGTTTGAATACTTGTTATCAGAAGTATGTTGGGCCTTAGTTTAGGTTTGACTAGGGTTTTCCTTAGAAATGCATGATTCAAAGTCGGTAGGACAGTTTAGCCCCGACGTCGCTCGGCCGGCTTAAATCCTTGTAGACTGATGTAGCAGACTTGAGTCTGATAGTTTGGTATTTAGCTAGACGATGAGCTTGCTCTAGCGATAGTTACTCTTTTTTCTTCGATGTTACGGCTTCTTGAGTTACGTCAGTGACAATGAATTCCGCTCCGTGATTCAAAGTTGAGTTTCTATTCGAGTTTAAGGTGTTACATTGATTAGCTATGTCTGGATGGTGTTCCATGGGTTTATATGATTATGGATAGATAAAGACTCTTTCAGCAGCTATATCGACATCTTTGTCGGGTATCCGGATTTAAGTTCCGGCCTCGACCATCCACATACTTATGTAGAGCATCCGGTTAGAGGTCCGGCCTCAAGTATGTAGAGCATCCGGTTAGAGGTCCGGCCTCAGTTACTTATATTTTGCAATTGGCTACTTGTGTAATTCTGGTGAGCGTCCGGTTAAAGGCCCGACCTCCGTACCGTTAGTTTATATTTTTTGGTTCGGTGTTCTTTGGCCTCGGGTTTTATTCTCCTTAAGTTATAGTTATTTTGTGTACTCGTCGGGCTTATGGGGGTCCGTTCGGGTTTTTATTTTAACTTGTGCACGAGTGTACCTTCTGGGCTTATGGTGGGTCCAGTTAGGTGTAGTTAGCTAATGTTTATTAATTTAGTTAGATCTTTATACACTCGTGTGCATTATTGTGTTACTTAGCCTTCCGTTCTTGACCTCTAGTTTTGTGATTCCGTCTTTTCATAGTGCTTTACTTTTCTAGTTCAGTCGGCCTATGATGCCTACTGGGTACCTGTTATTTGGTACTCATGCTACACTCTGCATCTATTTTCGTTATGCAGGTCCGAGCACTAGTAGTCAGCGTTGATCGAGTTTGGAGAATTTCTGGTCTGGAGACAGGGGTGAGCACACAGGGTTTTGTACTATTTCAGTCTCCATCTGTTTATATAAAGACTTGTCTTTTACTTTTCGAGGCAGTCTAGTTTCGGTTGTCCACTGTTGGGACTTGTACTCGTTTTGTTGGTAGCTCTGTATTAGTGACTTCCAGGTTCTGGGAGGGATCCTTTATTGTATTTATGTTTTGGTTTGCTTATGTTGTTATAGTAATTTTTCTTAGTCTTGTTTAGTTTCTACCCTCACACCCATTATGTGTGGTTCTGGGTTGTGGTTTGGCTTACCTACTGATGGGTTATAGTAGGTGCCTTCATGGCTCGAGAAATTGGGTCGTGACAGATCACTCCCGACGAATTCCACTCGCAAATCCTTGGCGTTCTTGTTGAATTCTTGACTTTTCTCCCTTTTCTTCTTCTCTTCTCTCTTCTCCTAGCTCTTAATGTAGAGTTAAACTTTATAATCTGACAAAAGCTTTTTTTACCCAAAATAAATCTAACTCAACCTGATGTAGGAGCTATGGTAGTTTTAAAATGACTAAAACTCACTTCCTTAACTTAGAAATTTTTCCAGATTTTCCCTTTCTTTCCTAAGGGGATTATTTTAGTTTATGAGCATATTCTTAGATACTTAGAGTTATGAGATATTACAGTGTCTCCCCCTTTGCAACATGCGTCCTCCAATGAGATTTCTTTCGTTAATCTAAGAATAATAACCTCAAGTTTTACTCTAAATATCAAAAGCAAGTAACAACATGCTTACTCATAGTTTATTATTAAGAAGAAAATTAGTACTTTAATCTGCATTCTTTTTGGATACAGAGAGATGTTGATATCTCTTGTTTATATCCTCTTCAGCTTCGCAAGTCTCTTCTTCAACAAATTGGTTCGTCCAAAGGACCTTGTCTGACGCAACCTCCTTTGTTTTTGACTTGTGTACTTGGCGATCTAAAACCTGAACCGAAATCTCTTCATAGGATATGCTATCCTTAATTCCAACATTTTTAGTTGGTACAATTAATTAATGATCACCAATGCACTTCTTAAACATGGATATATGACATATCGGTTGAACTACTGCTAACTCTTGTGCTAGTTCCTAATCATAAGCTACATTGTCAATTCTCTTGGATATTCTATAAGGATCAATATGTGGGGGACTAAGTTTCCCCTTATTACCAAACCTCATAACACTCTTTATTGGTGAAACTTTTATGAATACCTAATAATCCACTTCAAACTCCAACGGCTTTCCCCTAACATATGTGTAGGATTTTGACGACCCTGTGCCGCTTTAAATCTCTCTTGATTCACCTTAACCTTCTCCATGAACTAGATATAGCCTTATCAAGCCTGTTTCACCAACTTTAAACCACCAAATAGGATATTTACATCTTCTCCCAGAAAGAGTTTTATATGCAGCCATTTGGATGCATGAATAGTAGTAGTTGTTGTAAGAGAAATTAATAAGATGTAGGTAATTTTCGAAATTCCCCTTGAAATCAATCACACAAGACCTCAACATATCTTCTGAGGTATAGATAGTGTGCTCTACTTTCCCATCTTTCTGAGGATGAAATTTGCGCTTAATTAAACTTTAAACCCAAAACTTTCCCGAAAGAGTTCATGAACTTTAATTGTGCACCTCTATCTTAAATGGTGAAAACTGGACTCCATGACGTCTCACCGCCTCCTAGATGTATAACTTTGCATAATTCAATGCCGAATGAATGGTCTTTATAGAATGAAATGGGATGATTTTCTCATTCCATTGAAATCACCCAAATTAAATCAAGCTGTCTGCGAGACCTTAGCAAGCCTGCAATGAAGTCCAATTTAATCATCTCCATCTTCCATTTCGGAAGTTCAATATTCTGAGCCAACCCTCTAGGCCTCTGGTGTTCTACTACCACTTTTTGCCAATGCGGGCACTTGGCAACGAACTGAACAATGTTCTTCTTCATACCTTCCCACAAATTTACTTCTCTCAAATTCGCGGTACATCTTTGTGGAACTCGGGTGAATTGAATATTTGGATCTATGATCTTCCTCCATAATCCTCTCTTGGAGTACACCCACCCTAGTTAATACCAATCTACCTTGATACTTTAACACACCATCTCCCCCTTGTTCAAAATCCAAAACTCTCTGCTTACGAATATTCACCTTCTAATAAAGCTTAAAATAAAATTTATTTGCCAAAATTTCACTTAAGTCTCACAATAGAATATATGCTATGCAAATAAAAGAGACTTAAAACTAATATTTCTGACTGTGTATGAAACCTCTATAATACTAAGATAGATGTTGGGACAGACCCCACAACAACCTATAAAGAAAATTGAAAAGCATGTAAATGTGTCCTCAAGAATACAAAGGAGGCTCACCACTTAATTTTAGTGCTCAACTGGATAAACGAGGCACTAGATGATGCTGATTCTGGTCACCTAAATTTTTATAATGATACAATGCATTCCAATAGGCATTACTATATTGAATTTATGAGTATTCAAGTAAGAAAGTTAGCACAACTTAAGCTTGAAAAGAGTATGAAAAAGCACTTACCTTGGCATTGCTCAACTCATGAATAACATGATTAAATATTAAACAATAAGACACCTGCAATATAAAAAGCTTGTAAATCAATGTAAATACTTAGTTCGTCAAAGAAAATGAAACAACAAACTCAATTTTACTTAATTATAAAGTAATATCCTTTCTATGGGAGATTCGCTAACCGACAACCACCACTATGAGCCTAACTGGTGATATAACGTATTGCCCACGCTGCCACAATTGTCCTATACTTTGTCGTCGCATAGAACTTCTTAACTTAGTGGATCAACTAGCTTAATTGACTTGATCATCAAGAAAGTATGATCCGTTAATACCCATGATGACTACATTGTTTTCATTGAGACCTTAGTTAATATGAACTCTCATCCCCACATCGGTGCTCAATACTACTCTTAAAATGTAGTTTAGTTCATTTTTTTAAAAAGAACTTTCTTTTTTTGGGTTGACATAATTTCTAAACACTTAGCTTTAAAAAGCTCTCTTTTGGGAATCTTAGTTTCCGTTTAACTTAAAATTTGGAAACATTTACAAACTTGTAGGGAATACTTAGTTCCCTATAACTTTTTAGAAATTAACTCATCTATTTACTCTTTGATTAACTTGAATCTCGATTCTTAAATCAACTCTTAGGGAATATGTAGTTCCCTTATATTTCTTGAAGGAAAGACTTCAACCTTTTTAGTCTTTAGTTTCATTGAGACTTGGGACTTAAAACGATGTTAAAACGTTCAAAAAAGACTTCTAAAAACCTCTAAAATCATCACTTTGTATTAGGTTTTTAACTTTAGACTTCACTCTTAACTTCTTTAACTTTGATTTTAACTCTCCTATAACTAGATTACGGATTCAAGGTTATGGTTCATGTTCTTTAGTTATTTCTAGGTGTTTAGAAATTATTTGAAGTAACTAGAAATACTAGAGGGTATTAAATACCTTAGAAGGGTTTAAAACGCTAAACTATGAAAAATTGGTGAAAAACACCGATGTGGGCATTTTCGGGGCGCACTGCGCCAGATCTATCGATCTGAGGCACCCTTGTGGCACACTATAGTGCGCTGCCCTATGCCGTCTTTCTTGTCTCATTTTCTGATCTTAAATCACCTAATCCTCCATACTTCTATTTCCAAACCCTTAGGACCATCAATATCTTCAATACACACTAGATGCAACATGAAAAAAAACTTGGAAATTATGAATCAATATGAATGGGCATCGAAAGGACTCAACCAATAGGGATGGTACAAAATATATCACGAATTCACTTCTAATCATGTAAAAAATTCAGAAACCAATAAATTGAAACAAGTTTGGTGTGTATATGAATTAACCCAAAACAAAAGATCTCACATACCTTTACAGGGATCAGCACAACGGATTCTACACGCAAATTCTTAGCATTCTTGGTTAATCCTTGACTTTTCTCCTATTCTTTCTTCTCTTCATTATTCTCCAAGCCCTAAGCGTAAGTTAAACTATATAATCTGAAAAAAGATATATTTACCCCAAATAAATCCCTAAAGCAAAATAAGAAATAAATTGGATGAAGTACTAGTTTGCCCTTCCTTAAATCCGGATTGGTACCTTCCTCAATCTGATTGCCCAACTTCCGACAGCATATCTCCCTCAAATGATATCGAAAATGCACAAAATCAACGGCATTGGAAAAATAACTCCAAGGGTTTCTAACCATATCAAGAACTACCTCTAACTCATCTTGAGCTAGGAGTTATGACCGTTTGAAAATGACAAAAACTCACTTCTTGAACTTAAAATTTTTTCTAGATTTTTCTCTTTCTTCGCAAAAATGATTATTTTTAGTTTTTTAGCTTGTTCCTAAACATAGCTTAACAATAAACATAAAAAATGATAAAGAAATAAAAACATTTACAATCAAAGTCTTTTTATTAATATCAAAAGTAAGAGTCTAGACATTATCTGAATGAGCCATCTTCTACAATAGAATTCCAATAGAAGTCGTAACCCTTGACAATATATTCTCTAAAATAAATGTAAGATAAAATCTAAAATTGAATAAGTATTATTCTCTAACCATGAGGACTCACCGAGCGGGAATAATAGTCAATCCAAACTCTACTCGGAAGGCAAAGTATAACTCAATGACTAGAACATGCATTAAAATCCATAAAACATGCTCAAACTAGACATTTAGTTGAAATGATGCATTTATAACTTATATTATTGAAAAACCCAAATCTATACTGATGAAATGCAAAGGAAAGATCCCATAACCCAACCAAATGCCAAGTACCACTTTAAGGTCACTAAAATCCTACATATATTACCTTGACCTCAGCATTCGACAACATTTATAGATAAGGAAACATTCATTTTTATAACTTATAGAGAATGAATGTATAATTAGTAAAAATTCATGTCATACATGAAATTCAGATATCTTAGTAGCATAAGGAAACCATCCTATAACCCCTTTTAAAAGCCTACTGAAGCAATGGATAAATAAAGTCCCATAACACCCCCCCCCCCCCACAGATACACTAAGTACACTTCTTAAAAAATCATTGGTGTAGGTCATGTTCTTTTAATATATGGAAATATAGCCTTAATTTATATAGACCATGGTGAGCTACATGGAATCGGACATATTACCCCACTCCAAAAAGAGGTGTCCTACTTGACGAAGGTAGAAATCATGTACAAAATTTTAGGTGGATCAACTAGCTAAAAACCTATGCGGGAACGTAGATATGGGATAAGGAGATTGTTACAAGATACACATATTTTCTAATGTAAAAGATTAACATCTAATGAGACAACTATGTAGAGAAGCTGGACTAACTAGCGTAAAAACATCCATCTCATATTCATATCCACTCGAGGCTAAGAGTTATAAACTTTAAAATTCATGTTAAGTTTTTATTGAAGTTCATAATCCTGAAAGAATGCACTAGTTACTATAACTAACATGGTATCATGATAGGTCATAAATTTATTAGGTGAGAATGTCCTTTCAACCTTAGAACCGTTAATATGTGAGTAAACCTTTCACATAATATTAATAGTGTATTCATGAGAATAGCCTTTCATTCAACACAATAATACTATCATGGTCATAGAAATTTCAAACATAGTCATGTGTAAGGGTAGAGGGAGAATGGTCTTACAACGATAAAATCATTACAGAATAATAAATAGGATCTTTACTCTCTAGGTGAATCATAAGCTCATACACAATTCTTATCTATATGTACAATACTTTATAATTTTCCCTTCAAGGCCATATATCAAAGTCAACCCAAACATAGAGAATTACTATATTGGTTAGGGGAAAATAATGATTCAATAAATCAATCAATATAAACATAATTAATTGACGTACTTTTGTAATCCTTCAACCTACATTATGAATTCATAACTTAGATATATGGTCGAGTCATGGTTTCTTGGTGGAATTTCATCATAAATCAACAATTTCTCACCAATTCAACTATAATCTACAATAATCAACCGTAAATTAATAATGAAAATGTTTTGAAAGATATCCCATGATATAGATTAAAACCCTAGGTTTCGGGGGAAATTGAAAGCTTGTAATCAACTTTTGAAGGGACTATTTGGGTGAAATCTACCAATAGATTAAAAGCCACCATAATATGAATAAAAAAATCTAAGAAATTTGACGATAAACCTTTGAATCCTCCTTACACTAGTTTCAATTCCACCTTTGACTAGTTTTTTTGGTGAAGTTTGACCTAAACATCTTATATATTACACCTAAAAATACACAAAACAACCTCACTTAAATGAACTAAAAAGGATATGACTTAACTACCCTTCATTAATTGACCACGCCCAAGTGCAACGATCCACCATCGCTAGCCATGGTGAGGAGCATGATCTGTGGTACCCTTATGATGGTGAGCCACTGTCTAGGAAATTATAGCAGGAAGCTCACTAGACAAAGGCAACCCAGAGGGGCTCTATTAGTCTTGGTCAAGAACATGAGTTATGGTCCCTCTCGTGGTCCTAGAGACTTGATCTAGGCTACTTTAAGACACAAGATACCTTTCCCAATTCATATTCATATCCACGAGTAGTAATAAATACCACAAGCCGTGATCCCGTTAGTGAATTTGATAAAGTTACTAGGCCACTTGGTAGATTTCTCCTTTTGGGCAAACTCTTCTCCACAAGCCTTCTCAAGAGGCATGGTCAATCACAATGAGAAATGAAGTGGATTGTGAAAAATATCCTTTTTCTGGCAGATTTTCGGGAGCATGTTGCTGGCTACAATGACACACCACAATCTATGGTCCCACCACGTGTCGTGGTCACTACCGCAGTGTATTGGGGTGAGTGGTCCGTTTTGGTCCCCTCCCTTGGCCCTTGCCCTTATCTCATGACATTAACCTTCTCGTTAGGCTCTAGTTTCACCTACTATTTTCAAGTGTTATAATATCTCCCCCTTGAAAACATTCATCCTCGAATGACATTTTAGACACCTTAAGAAATTATAGACTCAATGCTCGCAGGCCATCATGCATGCAACATAAAAATAATGCACATTTCAAAGGAGGAAACATCAACTCCATCTCAAGACATAAATAATGCAACACAAGGAAGTAGGAGCTACATCCACAACCTATTACGCACTAAACTCATTATTTCACATAATCATAGGAGGAAGTACCTTCTCCAAGTCAAGGAAAGTTCAACATCATCGAGTCAATATGCCAATTCATCACAACCATAACTAAGCAAATAGGTTTTATCGCGAACTAAAAACTCTTCTGCAATTTCAGATTTTAAAGAGTCGTCCCCTAACGAATTAAGGCGCGTTAGGAAACCTATCTCACCTAGCTTAGTCTAGATAAGGTGAACGAACCATAAAAATGGGTAAGGGTTCAAATTACCTCGAGGGGAAGGTGTTAGGCATCCCACAAAGTCCACAAGTGTGGGCGCCGAACGTATCTCACGCAATTTATGTGAGAGTTATGATTAGGATAGAAGATCACTTCGGTGTTTATTTATTTAATTCTCATTCTTTCTAGGTGATAATAATATTGAAAAATTTAATATATTTTATTAATTTATTAATTTAAACATACAAAGCTAGGTAATAGTAATATTAATCAATTAAGATTATTTTTATTTAACTTTACATGCGAGACTGTGTGATATATCAAGTTTAACAAGTAGCTCCTATTATTATTTTAATATTTATGCACGTGAGTCTAAATGATAACAACAAATAAAATATATATACTATGAAATTAAAAAAGACATAAGCAAGAGGATAGAAAAGGGACAAATAAATAAGCAAATGATTTATATTTTTTGCTTTAAACTACCCCATATAAATATAATTTCAATCGAATAAAGGGATAAAGGGAAGGGACACTCTAAGAGATCTTTTAGATCAACACTCGACTTTTCTATTTATTTTTCGATAGGTTGCCGTATAGAGACAGACAAAAGTAAATTTTGTCTTTTCAAGCCTGAGTCGATGTCATCATCTCCAAAGGGCCAACTACCCCTACCCCACCACCGCATGCATTTCGTACCCATTAAGGTGCCTAGTCATCCAAACTTAATGTCCAAGAGACATTGGACTCTTAATAATAGGGTGGATTAAGACAAAATAAAATATAAGACCCTACTAGACACCAAATAAAACAAACAAGACAAACAAGACAGTCGTTTTAGCATGATAAGCTTCAATTTGGCCTCTAAATTTTAATTAGACATGCTTACATATATCACATAATTGTGAAAGCTCTTCATGTTAGTGTGTGGATTACGAACAGACAAAGTTATAATAACAAAATAATTAAAGTGAGTATAAATTTATAAAAGATTTTTATCTTTTGATTCCAAGAAGTAAAAAAGTGATCCCACATGCATATATATTTCAAAGCAGTAGAAAATTTAATTATTAAGGAAGAAAATATTATTTAGAACAATAGACTTTTTTTTTGTTTAAGGTATAAAATTATTTTAAGCATGACAATAGATTTATTACTGATGCAGAAAAATATTTTTAAGTAAAAAAATTATTATTAATGTAGGAAATTGCTTTTAGAACATTGATAGATTTACATATTGATTATTAATGTTGAAAAAATATTTTTTAGACAAAAAAATAATTACAATGCAGAAATTAATATATAGCAGATTTTATATGCAAAAGAGGTTCATTGTGTTGCAGAAAAATATTAATTATTATTTTTTACAGATTTTTTCTAGGAAAATTAGTATGAAAATTTTTAGGAAGAAACGCAAAATAATTATGTATGCAGAAATGTGTTCTTTTACGTATAGCTGAAAATAGTAGGCATATTATCAAAATTTAGAATGCTGAAAATTATTAGAGCATGACTTTAATAAAAAATCTTATTTAATTAGATCCCATAAGCATGGTTTCTAAGTGAACATCTTGAAACTTATTAATAAAAATTTACATTAACAAATAAAGGACAGATTGACATTTAAAATTTTTATTCCTTTCAAAATCAGTTAGCATGCAAGAAATTAGTTAGTGATTCCTAAGAACATGAGTTCTAGGATATTGGAAAGTCAAAACAAAACATACATACATGTTTTCAAACACGGAAAAGTTTGCTAGATAAAAGATAGATAACACATAATTCCCCTCCCCTTATACGATCCCCAATATATTTCATATATGAAGTTAGAAAGTTTTACAAATATTAAAAAATATGAACCAAGTAAACACATTAAAATAAAGTGCCTAGTCTAAAATTTTCTTCTAGGCGACTCTTCAACATCTTCAACTCTAAGTTCAAAATCTGCTAGAAGAGGTAATGGTAATATAAACAAGTAAGCAAATGAAAATATAGGAATAATTTTATTTTCTTAAATAAAGAAGAGATAAAATCGGCTTTATTCTAAATATTTTTTTACCAAAATAGAAAAGTAAGAAATCTAATATGACAAGAATAAAATTAGGAAAAACAATATTATTTTCATTTAAATTGAAAAAGTACAACTTTCACTGTCACCATCTTGATGACAGGAGAAAATGTCTCTTGATAATCGAAACCTTCTTGTTGTGTGTACCCTTTAGCTACTAGCCGAGCTTTATACCTCTCTCCCTCTCCTTGAGCATTAAACTTGACCTTGTAAACCCACTTACACCCAATAGCCTTCTATCCGAGATGCAATGTTACCAAGTCCCAAGTATGATTATCATGTAAAGCCTTTAATTCTAGTTCCATGGCTTGAAGCCAATGTGAATTCTGCACAGCCTAATCATAAGAAGTGGGTTCTTGTATAGCAGAGAAATTGTGCAATGATTGAAAATAGGATGGGGATATGGAGGCATAAGACATATATGTGGATAAAGGATGAGCAGTAGAACATGTAGGTGAATGTGCAGGGTTGTGAGAAAGCAGTATGGATAAAACCATGTAGCCATCAAGGAGGCTTAGAGGATCTAGTTAACTTTCTAAGATCATGTTCAATATTAGTAGAAGGAGATTCAGATGGTTGTGAGATTTGAGTAGGTGATGAAGAATCTGGATCAGGAGATGAAGAAGTTGGATCAGGAGAGATAACAGATACTTCAGGCAAGGGAATATTGGGAGGATCATCATAAACAAACATATCAGAATTCTCGATGGAAGAAGAGTCCCAGAACTCAGCCTGAATATGTTGGAATGAATATTGATCTTCTCTAAACATGACATCTCTACTAATGAAGAAGGATTTGGTGGACAAATTATATAGTTTGCATCCTTTTTGTGTGGTAGAATAACTAATAAACACTGACTTAATAGATCTTGTTCAAATTTATCATCATTGGTATGGTGATTGACAGCAAAGCATAAGCAGCCTACAACTCTAAGATGATGTAAACAGGGTTCTCTTCCAAAAAACTGCCAAATCAAATTTTAAATTATTATTATTAAAAGGTTATTACCAAATATAAACAAGGAACATTAAAGAAGAGCCAATATAGTTACCAAGTATGAAATCAGTCAGTTTTCATACAAGGAAAAGGGGTTCAATTAAAATAGTTTTCTTTATTTTCAAGGAACCAAACAATAGACTTAAACAAATATTTTATTATCAAAAAGTAAGAATAAGGTTAGGAAGAGTAAAATTATTTTACCATAAGCAATGAACATTATATCAAAAGTGTTAATTCATCATCCTAAAATTCACAAAGAGAGGTTCTATGTTTTTTCTAATTAATTTAGGATAGACAATAACAATCCCGATTTATCAGAAAGTCTTAATCCCAAACACATCAAATTGTTCTAGTATTCAACTAAAAAAGCCCATTCAACATTCTCAAATGAATGTCAAACATATAACATAATTAATAAATGTAACCAAAAGGGAATAACATAATTAACCATGAACATTGCATAATTATTCTCAAAATATCAACAAATCAAAACTAGAGTCCAAAGGCATACTTTCATTGAGCATATTTGGAGTAAAAGGTATTATCAATAGTATAAATCGAACGAGCAACAACTGACTTCACAATCTCAGCTACGAATTCAACTTTAGGAATAAGATAACTTCTATATATGCATAGAACATCAAAAAAAGAAATGCACTGCCAATAAATAAAAGAACAAGATTGCTAACAGATGATAAAATAATTTTAATAAAAGTACCGGGACGGATCTGTTGAAGATCCATCTTTTAGACCAATTGAAACCTTCGGAAACTACACCGGAGTTCGCTTTTCCGCTGGATCGAGCAGCCTTTGCCAGAGTCAGAGCCGCCTTGGGTTGCCTGCTGGTGGCTTGCTGCTTCATAGGTTGTTGTTGGCAGTTTTCACCAGAGTTTCTCACTGATAGAGCTGCTCGCTTCATGGTCCTCAAGGCTACTGCTGGCGGTCAGGTGAGGAGGGAAGAAGGATAAGAAGAAGGTAAAAGAAAAGAGGGGAGAAAAGAGGAAGAATGGATTCTGCGGCGCCTGTGTCTGGCTCTTCGCCAGTTGCTGCTGCCTACCGGTGTTGATTGGAGCCGCTGGAGTCAAAAAGAGGAGAAGAGGAGGAGGAGCAACGTAGAAAAAGGACGATGACAAAGAGAGAGGGGGAGGCACTGGTCTAAGGGAGGGGGCAGATGAGGGAGAGAGGGAAAGAGGAAGCTGAAGGAGTAGCGAGAGGGAGAGCTGACCGGCGATGGTGGTTTTCGCCGGAAAGGATGGGGTTTAAAGAGAGAGGGGGTTGGCATCTTTAAGAGAGGGGAAGAAGATGAAAATTGATTTTTTTTAGGTTTAGATCTTTGATAGTTTAAAATAGACAAAATAAGGAATTAATCTCAACCTTTAATTTAGTAAGAGATGAAGGGTTAGGGTTTGATTTAGGAACTAATGAATTAATGGATGGATGAGATTAAAAGATAATGTCTTAAAAATAAAATTAGATTGGCAAAAATTGAAACAAAAATTGGCTACAATTACAATGAAAAGGTGACTATGATTGAAATATGATTATAATTGAATAGGCTTGAAAGTGAAAGAAATTCAAATAAAATGGGCTAAGATTTAAACGATTTAATGAAATGCTATTCAATTCAAATACTACATATATTATAATATATTTTATATAATTAAAGTCACTTGAATCTTAAAATGTTTAACTACTAAGATTATTTTAAAATTTATTAATGATTTTTTAATATTTTATTAATATTTACTATAATTTTATAAAGCAAACATATGTGTACGTAAAAATTTTTAAATACGTATCTAGTCGAATAGCATCCTTAAAAATGGTAAAAGGTAAGTCAAAAAGGGTGTCAACAGCTGCCCCTTGGTTGCTTGGGATTGAAGAATGAATTATAAAGAAACTAACGTTGACTTAGTAGTCGATTTTTTCCGACCGACGAGAGATGTCAGTGTTATCAATTAAAGCGATGTAGAATTTGAAAAGGATAAGACCGAGGCTTTGGTATTAAGCAGCCTACATATCTCTAGTTATACAAGAATCAGGTCGTGTGTTGTTCTAGATTCAAGTGCAAATTAAACTCTTAAATGTTTAAAGAGCGCTAAGGTATTCAAAAGGCACGAGATTAGATAGAATGGATAAGATTAGAGTAGTGAGAAGAAAGAGATGGAGAAGAAAGAAGAGAAGAGATGAGAATAACCCAACTTTGAGAAAGGTTCGGATAAAAAGAGCAATATGAGTAGCGAAGAATTGATAAGGACTTCGTTACGTTACATGTAAGCACGATAATCCAAACTGAGGGAGCGGTTGATCACACCTGCAAATTCTAGTACGACTAGATAAAATGTTAGTTCATAACATACCAAAATTATGACCAACATGATATAATTTGAGCTTTTTAAAAAAATAAGACAAGATGAGACAAGAAGTGTATCTTTTTTGAGATTTCTTGTTAGTCTTTGGCTTAACTTTTTGAAGAGTTGACACCCATCTCCGAAGGATAATGTCAACATCCAATAAATAGATCGCATAGAGATATAATAATACAGAAGAAAATATCTAATTGTAAGGTGGATGGACCTAAGCATCCCGTTGTAAGACAGAAGATCCTTAATGTCTTATTGTAAGGAGGACGAGCGTGATAGTCATATTATAAAAAAGACGGGCCTAAATGTCGTATTGTAAGGAGGACGAGCCTAAGCATCCTATTATAAGATGGAACGTGCTAAATTTCGTATTGTAAGAAGACGAGCCTAAACATTGTATTGTATGGCAGAAGAGACTAAATGAGAAAAAAATAGGGCACGGTAGCGAGTTGAATCCGATAAAATCTTCAAAATATCCTAAGTAGCCGAACTATAATGTGAGTAGCCATGAATTTAAAGTAGCTTTTTTTGTAAGCATGAAAATAGTTGTTTAGAGGGCAATCTATTTTGTCTGTAATCCGCACATCTTTAACTTGTAATACGACAAAATAGAGTTATTATAGCAGATGTAACAAAATAAATGGTAAATGTAAACATGATGCAATTTTATCACATGGACCATGAATGTTTACCTTAAGACTCTGAAAAAATTATGTCTTAGGCTATGATGTCTAGGGCCATGATACACAAAATATGTCCTCAGGTAATGAAAATGTTGTCTATGGGCCATGGAAAATGATGCCCTTAGACTATGATAACTTTGGATCATGATAGACGGAAATTAAATTCTTAGGCCGTGATATGATGTCTGCAGGCCATGTGGATGATGCCTTTAGACCACAATCTGGAAAATGTAATCTTGGGCACAATGAATTTTAGGGCACATTGCAGTCTCAGGCACACAACAATCTCGAGCATGATTCAATAATGTAGTTCTTTGCACATGCAATCTTCGGGCACAATGCAATCTTCGGGCACAATGCAATCTTGGGCACAATGTGGTTTGGGCGGATGTAATCTTTGGGCGTAATAGTTGATTAAGGGTGTAGCCATGCAATATCGAGCACATGCAGTTCGAGCACAATGCATTTTTGGCACGTTCATAATAGTTGATTGAGAGCATGAAGTATCTTGGACATTTGCCTTTTTGGACGGGGCGAGTTTCATTTGTCAGTCTCAAATTGGTATATTTAACCTTCAAGCGATGCTTAAGTTGCCTTTGCATATGTACATGTACTTCTGCATTCAAAGAAAAATAGTTAATTTTAGGGGGAGATTTATTTGTATCTATCATTTGACACAGTATGATGTTTGGTCTCTGCTAGGAGGTCCCTCGAAGTGTTGTCTAAAATTTTGAGGTCTCCTCAAATTTTTCTGCCCCAATATAGGAATTTTGCTATTCTGATTTATTTTAGATTGTAGATCGAAAGAGCCCCTCAAAAAAATTTTGCCCAAGTCTAGATTTGCGAGACAATACGTTTTTAAAAGCATTTTTGAGACGTTCTCAGAATTCTTCCACAGTTTATTATATGTGAAAAGAAGAGATTTCGATAGAACTTTTGAGTTTTTTTCAAAAATTCTGCCCCAGTATCAAGATATGCAAGGAAAATGTTCTTTGATTGAATTTTTTAGACCCTATCAAATTCTGTCCCAGTTACATAATAGAGGGGAAAATGAAAATTTAATTATTATAAGACTGAAACCCCGTAGGAGCGCCTACTTATCCCCTCTTAAACAAGAATCAGGTCTGACGTAGTTCCAAATTTCAAAGATCATAAAAGAGATATTTAGAGAACATTCTTGAGCAACAATTGAATGATAGATTTTGACCAACTTCATATGTCCATATCTTATCAAGTCTTATTCAGAGACTTGTTTAAGTAAACTTTTGTATGTTCACATTTGAACTTTCTTTGTTGCAAAGTACTCCAAGCTTTGACTTTAGCATCAATAAGTTGTTGAAACTTGTCTTTTAAGTCACGACATTCTTCTATGGTATGTCCTTTCTATTCCTTACTGATAAGCACAAAATTTAGAGGGTTCAATCAATAATATGCATATATTCATCCTTATTTCATTGATAGGAGTGATGTGACCAGTAATCCTCAATTATTCATAAAGTTGGCCTATTGGCTTATACAAAGGAGCATACGTTTTATTCAAGTCTCTTCTCAACCATGAAGAGGTTTTTGGGAACATGCGGTTGAGTCACGACTTTTTCACTGTGGCAAGATATGTTTGTTGTTGATATGGACGAGGAAACCTCTGGTACATAGACATTTTATATGGAAGGATTGGAAGTGGCATGAGATGCACATGATTCCAAGGAACTTGGTGCACAGGTTTTTTCGTATCCAGGATCTTGCATAATAGGATGATGCGGGTGTGGATTGAGATTTTAAGGTTTAGGAGCATGACGATGGAGAGGATATTGATAATTTAGAGAAAAGATGTTCTTTGGAGGTAATTGAATGGAGCTTGTTTGATTTTGAGAAGCGGAGTAATTTGGAGGAGGATTATTTTTTAGAGTGGCTTGACTTGAGAAAGGTGACATATTTATGTTTGTCTCCAATGTAGGATTGACGGAGAGTAACAACTTTGACCACTCGCGCATATCAAACACTTCTTCTTCTAACTTCATTATTTTATGCTCAAGTCTTGATACAAAGTCGTCTGAAAGACATTTTTTTCAATAGTCTTGCATATGGCCTTGTCATTAATTACTTTCTTCTTTCCTTTCTGATTTTCAGTTGGGAGAGAAGGAGGAGAGCACCTTGATAGCTTGTGGTAGACCATGGTCTTTAGATAATCCATTGGGGAAGGGTAAAATAAAAATAAAATAAAACAAAGCCCAAGTTAGAGTAATGTAAAAGTTGTTATATCAAGCACATTATTTTAAGATAAACTCCCAAAATGCAAAGGAGCCTCTTTGAGCTTGAGGTAGGCCTAAGCGACAGTGATTCACAATAAATAATTCAAGCCTTATTTTACAAGTGGAGTTACATTAGAAGAAACAAATTACTATCATTGATTATAAATTTCGAATACTACATCATAATTGAAAAGCAAAGCTGAAATAAACTACTGGAAAAAGGATAACATGGGGGAAATCATCCTAAATTCTGAAATTTTCGAGGTATCGACTTCAAGAGCTTGGCACCAATTGACCTATTGTATAGGGAGAGACTTCTTGTATCATTTTAAACACACTGCCATATGTTTTCCCTTTCATCAGTGATCCCATGGTATCCTACTCCACTTGGAGTTGGGACTTCAAATTCTTTCAAGATCCATATGCACTACTTATGTCTTTATAAAGCCTGTCGTGCACCCATAGGAATTGTCAACACACGCTCTCATCATCAAATTATATTTTGTACTTATTATTTATTTAGTCCAAACTCATACTTAAACTTCTTCACATCATAACATAGTGGTACGACTAGAGTTTGACCAAATTAGTGAAGTACTCAAGGCGGCGCATATGGTTTAATGCCTTTAAGCCAATAATCTCAATGAAGTATATGTCGTCCCCTCTTACTAAGGCATTAGGCATGGAAAACTAATGGAGCTTCCATTGTATTCCGCAGCACTCAAGCTCTGTCAAAAATATCCGCCAATCCACAAATCCTACAAGTGCAGCGAAACGTGCCAACCTTCTTGGATGGTTATCAATATTGCTTCTTTGACTAGAAAAGGTATCTACCACGTCGGATCGCTTGTGTAACTGATCGATAGAACATAGTTGAAGCAAAAGGTTGCATCATTCGTAGAACATTCTACCATTGACACATTATTACAGACTCCTCATTATCTCCGCCAGGATCATGGGCAATATAGTTTTCCTAGGATCATCCGCTCTTTGAGCTAGGACTGGAACCATATACTTTAAACATGTGTCGATTCTTCCTCTTCTTTTAGGAAAAACCAATAATCGTAATAAGGCAATGGCAAAGGCATCCAAATGATATTTTTTCCATTCCTTAACGGAGCATTCAAATTCATAGCTATAAGTATAGTAGCTATCATCTCAGTCAATTTGTTATTATAGGAAGTCTAAATGAGTCCATCCAATGTCAAAAGAAGTTCAGATTGGATTAGACTTCATCCCAATACTTTTTAAAATACCCTTGATGATGGCTTATAAGGTACCATCATTTCACACTCATGATATGGCAGGTCAATGAAACCACTAATTTCTTCAATTGTTGGTGTAAAGATACAATCTGTAAATTTTAAAACCATCTATAGGGTCCCAAAATTCAAGTAAGGCCCTAGTAAGATGAGGGTTTTGTGTGACGAAGATATAATATGCAAGACCACCCAACAATTGACGAATCTCCGTTTCACGATCTCTCTTTATATCCATCCACCAGCTCCTAAGTTTGTTATTCATCTTTGTGACCGTTTGAGGGTTTGGGAATTCGTACTAGTCCATGACTCTAGAAACAAACAATAAACAACTTTTAAACTTCATTTTAGAAAAGTTGGCTTGATTTAATTATTATGGTTTCACTGACACATAAATATGCAATTATCTAGAGGGTATTGGGGCCCTTTAGATGATAGTGTGGCTACTAACTATGTGAATGAAGCCAATGGTCAAACCACCTATGACATATGCAACATGTATGACCTAACTAGATTTTCTATGAGTAGGCTTGACACCGATGTGAAAGGGATTCTATGTGAGTGTCTTGTGGTTTCGAGGCAGTAAAACTATCCATTCTGTCCACACATATGCCGACTCTCTATAATGATTTTTAAAAATAGAAAATTGGAGTAATTGTGAGAGGTGCAAAGGTAAAACATAACAAGAACAAAATAAAAGGGATGGTGGTCCCAATTTGGGGAAGTATGAACGGAATGCCAGTTATTAAAGCAGTAACATTTAGCATTTAGATTGGAAAGCGCTAACACATAGGCATTTTCATAAAAGATATAAATAAATAAATGAATACACTTAAGTAAAGGAAAGTTAGCTATTAACATATTAAAAATCATGTGAATAAGGAAAAGCGTAAAATATGCAAGGAACAACTAAGGGCAAAGGTGAAACATGGTAAAAACAAATAAGGAAGAGGGAAAGGGGTGGAACATGGACACAAGACAATAAAGAAGGCAACAAAATAATAACTAAACATGGTAATAACTAATCAAATAATGAAATAACCAAAATAAAGCAAATCCCACATAAATAAGCACAAAACACGTTTGGTAAGAACCTTATATCTCCAGCGGAGTATACACCTAACAACTTCTTTAGGATTTGGGGTTTTGAAGAGTCGCCACCTAACAAATTAAGATACATTAGCGCACGTATCTAACCTATCTAAGTCTAGATAAGGTCAAGGGACCATAAAAACAGGTAAGGGTTCAAATTACCGCGAGGGAAAGGAGTTAGGCATCCCTCAAGGTCAACAAATGTTGGTCTCGGCCGTATCTAATGCAATTTATGTGGGGGTTACATGTAGTAAATAAGGTCATTCATTTTTTTATTTATTTAAATCACATACTTTCTAGGTGATAAGAATATTGAACAATTAAAACTATTTTATTATTATATTATTTTAAACATTCAAGGCTAGGTAATAGCAATATTAAACAATTAAAATCATTTTTATTTAATTTAACATGCAAAACTTTGTGATATAACAAAAAGTTGAAGAAGTAACTCATATTATTATTTTAACATTTAAGCATGTGAGTCTAAATGATAACAATAAATAAAATATATATACTAAGAAATTTTCTAATAGATAAGAAAGAGGATAAAAAAGTGACAAATAAATAAGCAAATAATTAGATATTTTTTGCTTTAAACTACCCAAAGTATACAAAACATAAACAAACAAATAAAATAATAAAGGGAAGGGAGACTCTAAGAGACTCTTTGTATCAACACTCGACTTCTCTTTTTATTTTCCGATAGGCTGCCATATAGGGATAGACAAAACCAAAGTTTGTCTTTTCCAGCCAGAGTCAACGTTATCATTTGCATTGGTCCAACTACCCCTACCCTACAACTGCATGCATTTTGTACCTATATAAGGTGCCTAGACGGCCCAACTTAATGTCCAAGGAGTCAAAAAATAGACATAAATTGTTAATTCATCATCCGAAAATTCACAAAGAGTATTTCTAATAATTTTCAAATTAATTTAGGAGAGACAATAACAATCCGGATTTATCAGAAAGTCTTAATCCCAAACAGATCAATTTTTTCTAGTATTCAACTATACAAGCCCATTCAAGATGCTCAAATAAATGCAATACATATACGATAATTAATAAATGTACCCAAAAGGGAATAACACAATCAACCATGAATCTTGCAAAATTATTCTTAAACTATCAACAACATAAAACTAGAGTTTAGAGGCATACTTTCACGTAGCATATTCGGAGTAAAAGGTATTATCAATAATATGTATTGCACGAGCAACAAGTGACTTGAAAATCTCAACTAGCAATTCAACTTTTGGACTAAGATAACTTCTATATATGCATAGAACTTCAAAAAAGAAAAAATATGCACTGCCAATAAAGACAAGAATAAGATTGCTAAGAGATGATAAAATGATTTAAAATAACTTACCTTGACAGATTCGTCTTTTAACCCACTTGAAACCATTGAAAACTACACCGGATTTCGCTTGACCGCTCGCTGAAGCAGCCTTTGCGGGAGTCAGAGCTGCGTTCTGTTGCCTTCTGGTGGCTTGCTGCTGGCAGTTTTTGCTAGAGTTAATCGCTGGTGGAGCTGCTCGCTTCTGGTCCTCGTGGTTGTTACTGTTGGCGGTCAGGAGAGGAGGTAAGGAGGAGAAGAACATGGGAGGATAAAAGAGTGGATAAAAGAGGAAAAAGGGAAGCGGTGGCGGCTGCGCCTTGCTCTTCATCGGTTGCTTCTTCCCACCGGTGTTGCTTGGAGCCGCTGGAGTCGAGAAGAGGAGAGGAGGAGGAGGAGGAGCAACCGAGAAGAAGGAAGATGAGAGAGAGAGAGAGAGCGATAGAGGGAGGTGCTTGTTTAAGGGAGGGAGGAGAGGAGGGAGAGAGAAAAATCGGAAGTCGAAGGAGGAGCGAGAGGGAGAGTTCACCGGTGATGGTGGCCTTCGTCGGAAAGAATGAGGGAGAAAGAGAGAGGGTGTTGGCGACCTGGAGAGAGGGGAAGAAGATTAAAATTTAAATCATTTTATCTTTAGATGTTTCATAGTTAAAAATAGGGAAAAAGAAAGATTTGATCTCAACCATTGACTTAATAAGAGATGAAGAGTTAGGATTCGTTCTAGGATTTGATGAACTAATGGATGGAGGAGATTAAAAGAAGATGTCGTAAAAATTAAATTGTATTGGACAAAATTTAAATAAATATTGGCTAGAATTGAAATGAGAAGTCGACAACGTTTGAAATAAGATTGCAATTGAATACTCTTGGAATTGAAAGAAATTGAAATAAAATAGGCTAAGATTTAAACAATTTAGAGAAATGCTATTCAATTCAAATACTGCAAATATTATAATATAATTTATATAACTAAAGTTACTTGAATTTTCAAATGTTTAACAAAAAACGATTATTTCAAATTTATTAATGATTTTAAAATATTTTTATAATATTTCCAATAATTGTATAAAGTAAACATATATAAATATATATATATATATATATATATATAGATATATATATTAGGCAAAATCGACTAAAATTGTAAACTTGAAATAAACTTTAAAATACTTATCTAATCAAATACTATCCCTAAAAATGGTCAAAGGTCGGTCAGAATTGGGTGTCAACACCTGCCCTTGTTTTCTTGGGTATTAAGAATGAACTGTCGAGCAACCAACGTTGACTTAGTAGCTGATTTTGACCAACCAACGAGAGATGTCAGTAGGATCAATTGAAGCGATGTAGATTTGAAAAAGTATGACCGAGGCTTTGGTACTAAGGTGCCTATATATCGATGGTTATACATGATTCAGGTCGTGTGTAGTTCTATATTCAAGAGCAAATGAAATGTTTCAAAGGTGAAAGAGCGCTAAGGTATTCGAAAGGCACGAGATCGGCTTCATTGGATAGGATTAGATTAGCGAGAAGAAAGAGATGGAGAAGATATAAGAGAAGAGATGAGAAGATCCCAACTTTTAGAAAGGTTCAGATGAAAAGACCAATATGAGTAGCGATAGATGTAAGCACGATAATCGCAACTGAGGGGCCATTGATCACACCTCCAAATTCTAGTACAACTAGATAAAATGTTAGTTTATAAAGTACAAGAAGTATGACAAACACGATACAATTTGAGTTTTTGATTTAAAAAAAAGGACAAGTGATATACCGTGGTTTCACGGTATAATTAATGCTTTTTCCTTAAGTTTAGTGTGTCCAAAAGCCTTTTTTGTGCTAATTTTGATATAAGTTTCTCTTTGTTTTGCAGGAAATCTGTCCAAAGCTGAATGCGGAGATTTTGAGCGAAAATTGCAGAAGAGACCACCTACGGAGCTTATGACGGTCCGTCGTGCTTGTGACGGTCCGTAGGTGGCGCAGTAGAGTAGCCGCTGAAGGAAGATGGGAAGTCGACCAAGTGTGGGATTACGAAGCTTGTGACGGACCGTCATGGCCATGACGGTCCGTCCCGCATGTCCGTCGTGAAGATCGGAGAAGTTATCCCGCATCCCAGTTCCAGGAGTTGAAGTATTTTGAACGAAGACCCTCGACGGACCGTCGTGCCTATGACGGTCCGTCACACTTGCCGTCGAGGAATGAAGAAAGCGGTGAAGAAATTGGACAAGTGTGGGACGACGGAGCCCACGACGGTCCGTCATGACTACGACGGTCCGTCGCGTGGTCCGTCGACCCGGCCCGCGTTTGGCGATTTCGAATATTAGAATCCTTCTTTAATTAGGTTTATTATTTTTTATAAATAGTTCGAAAAACCTCGTTTTGGGGTTAGACTTTTGATATTCAAATTCCATATAGTTAGACTTTTTGATATTCAAATTCCATATAGTTAGACTTTGTGATTATAATACTTGGTGTTTTTGAGTGTTTGATTATTGAAGATTGATACAAGTGAATTTTGGTGATTAATCAAGCGTATTTTCGGACTTTATTCTTTCTCATTGAAGTAAGTACATGAATTCTAATTTAACAGATTTGAATATCGTGTTTATGGCTATGAGCAACTAAATTCCATAACTAGGGTTGTGGGAACCATAGGCAAATAATGAGATAAACCCTAACTAAAATAACAATTCTAGAACAAAGTGTCTTGCATGTATTAATAATTCTTTCGCTTAGAAGTCTTTTTAACGGATGATCAACGTTAGAACTCGCCTTAATGCTACTTGGGACCAAGGAGGTAGATAATAGGAAAAGAATTATTAACATAGATTTAGTGTATGCTATCTAATAGGCTAGTATTGATTGGTACGAGGTATAACTTAGTCAAATATCGAATATGATGCTTAATATGAGGTAAAGATAAGGGTTAGGAAAGCAACACACGTGGCAGGACCAAGGTGCGGAGTGAGATTTTCTAGATGCCGGACCAAGGATTTAGAAATACATAACTTGTCACTTTGCATGCAAGATACTAGGAAAGAATTGTTATAGTTAGAATTGTCGAGTTACTGAACCTGTGGGAACACGTAAACCCTAGTTACCTTAATTCATTGATTAAAACCCAATATTACGAGCTGTCAACTGTCTCTTTCAATTACATTAGTTATTTTTACTCGTTAGGTTATACAAACCCCCCTTTTTATATTTCTACTTTCCAAGAAAGTTATTGACCAAACGATAGTAATACTAGGTTAAAGTTAAGTCTAGACTATTTTCCTCGTGGGAACGATCCCAACCTCACTAGTTGGGTTATTTACTTGACACGACCGCTTTACTTCTCATTTGAGAAGTAAGTTTGAGCGTATCAAATTTTGGCGCCGCTGCCGGGGAACGAACCCGGGTCACCCGCGTGACAGGCGGGAATACTTACTGCTTTAAGATGCCTTGTTAGACATTGGCTTAACTTCTTGAAGAGTTGCTACCCATCTCCGACGGATAATTTTAACCTCAAATTAATGTAATAGTATAGAGATATAGTAATATATATGAATATATCATATGGTAAGGTGGATTGTCCTAAGAATTTTATTGTAAGATAAGATCCTGAATGTCCTATTGTAAGGCGGACGATCCTAAACATCGTAAAAGGCAAATGGCCTAAATGTCATATTTTGAGGCGGACGATCCTTAGTATATTATTGTAAGGTGGAAGGGTCTAAATGTCGTAATGTAAGCAGAACAACCTAAATGAAGAAACTATAGGTCATGGTAGCGAGTTGAATCCAACAATATTTTCAAAATAACCTGAGTACACGAACGATAATGTGAGAAGCCATGAATTTGACGAAGCTTTGGGTGTAAACATTGAAACAATTATTCAGAGGGTGACGAAATCAACACATCTTTAACTTTCCATATGACTAAATAGAGTTATTAGAGTAGAAGTATCAAAATAAAAGATAAATGTAAACATGATGCAATTTCCCACATCGGCCATGATTGTTTGCCTTAAGACTTTGGAAAAATGATGTCTCAGGATATGATTTCTAGGGTCATGATACGCCAAATGTATCCTCAGGTCAAGAAGATGTTGTCTGTGCGCCATGAAAAACGATGTCTTTAGAATATGACACCTTTGTATCATGATAGACGAAAATTAAATCCTTAGGTCATGATATGATTTCTGTAGGCCATGAGGAAGATTCCTTAGGAACATGATAACCATAAAATAACTCCTTAGGCCTTGATATAAAGTCGGCAGGCAATGAAAAAAAGAATGTCTTTAGAAGATGACGCCTTCGGAATATAAGTAATGAGTAAAGAGAGCGTATCTGTTTTTTAGCATCTTGTGACTTGAATCAGTAGTAACTCTGTACAGATACATTCGCGCACATCCAATTTTAGGGCATAACCCAGTCTTCGGGCGTATGCAATCTCGCGCACATGCAATATTTGGGCACAATGCAATCTTCGGCACAATGCAATTTTAAGGCATGATGTAGTCTCGGACACGCCTCAATCTCGGGCCTGATGCAATAATGCAGTTCTTAGGCACATGCAATCTTTTAGCAAATTGAGATCTTCGGGCAGAATGTAATCTGGGGCACAATGCTGTTCGGGCAACTGTAATCTTTGGGAATGATAGTTGATAGAGGGTGTATGCCATGCAATATCGAGAACATACAGTTTAGGCTCAATACAATTCAGGCACATGAATAATAGTTGGATGAGAGAACGGAGTAGCTTGGACATTTGCCTTGTTTGAAAGGTCGAGTGTCATTTGTCGGTATCAAAGTGGTATACTGAATTTTCAAGCGATGTTAAAGTTGTCTTTGTATATGTACATGTACTTCTACATTTAAGGAAAAATAGTTAGTTTATTGGGGAGGTTGATTTGTATCCGTCATTTGACACAGTATGCTACTTTGCTGTCTGCTAGGAGGTCTCTCGATGTGTTGTCTAAAATTTTAAGGTCTCCACAAAATTTTCTGCTTCTGTGTAGAACTTCTACTATTCTGATTTGTTGTAGATTGTAGATTGACTATGAAATTTTGAGACCCTCGAGACTATTCTTCACCTTTATTTATTTGCGAGGAAATACCCTTTTGAAGGAATTTTTGATCCCTTCTTAAAATCCTTCCCAAGTAATTGATTTGTGAGAAGAAGTGATTTTGATAGAATTTTTGTGTTCCTCTCAAAAATTATGCTCCAGTATCAAGATATGAAAATAGAATTCTATTTGTTGGAATTTTTGAGACCCTTTCAAAAATTCTTCCCCTGTTACACAACAGGAGGGAAAATGAAAATTTTTATTATAATAAGACTGAACCCGAATAGAGAGCCTATGAATCCCCTCTTTAACGGGAATTAGGTCTGACGTAGTTCTGAATTTCTAAGAGCATAAGCGAGATATTAAGAGAACATTCTATTGCAGCAATTTAATTGTAGATTTTGACGAACTTTATTTGCCAATGTGTTATAATGGGTGGTATAATGTGGAAAACATGAACTTAAATGGCGCAAGCCTTATTCGGAGACTAGTTCCAGTAAACTTTGGTATGTTCACATTTGAACTTTGTTTGTTGCAAAGTGCTCCAAGCTTATGACTTTAGCATCAATCAGTTGTTGAATCTTTTATTTCAAATAATGACACTCTTCTATGGTATGTCCTTATATTACTTAATGATAAGCACAAACTTTATACGGTTCAATCCACTATGCACGCGTATTCATCCTTATTTCATTTATAGGAGTGATGTGACCATCAAACCTCAACATTTCATAAATTTAGCCTATATACTATGTTAGAGAAGTATATGTTTTGCCAGGTCTCTCCTCTACCTTGAAAAGGTTTTTGCGAATATAAGGTCGAGTGACGACTTTGGCATTGTGGCCGGGATATTTTTGTTGTTGATATGGCCGAGGATGCCTTAAGTACGGAGACATTTAATATGGAAGGACTGGAAGTGTTAACAGGGCGCATGATGCCAAGGAAATTGGTGCAGAGGTGTTTCTTATCAAGGAGCTTGCATAGTAGGATGATGTAGGTGTGGAGTAATATTTTGAGGTCTAGGAGCATGATGATGGAGAGGACATTGATAATTTTTAACATAAATGTTCTTTGGAGGAATTTGAATGGAGCTTGTCTAATTTTGAAAAGCGGAGTAATTTGGAGGAGGATTATTTTGGAGAGTGACTTGACTTGCGAAAGGTGACATATCCATGTTAGTATCCAAAGTAGGATTGGCGGAGCGTAACAACTTAGCCCACTTGGGCATATCCAACACTTCATCTTCTAACATCTTTTTTTTCTTCTCAAGGGTTGACACCAATTCATTTGAAAGACATTTCTTTTTAACAGTCTTGCATATGGCCTTGTCATTAGTCACTTTCCTCTTCTTTTGCGATTCTCAGTTGGGAGAGAAGGAAGAGAGCCCTTTGATCGCCTGTGGTAAACCATGGTCTACAGATTAACCATTGTGAAAGGGTAAAATAAAAATTAAAACAAAACAACGCCGAAGTTAAAGCAATGTAAAATTTGTTATGTCAAGCACATTATTTTAAGATAAACGTCCTAAATGCAAAGGAGTCTCGCTGAGCTAGAGGTAGGTCTAAGCGTCACATAAGTGATGCACAATAATTAATTCAAGTCTGATTTTCCAATTGTAATTTATATTAAAAGAAATAAAAAAACTTTTATTTATTATAAAATTCGAACAATACATTATAATTGAAAAGCAAAACTTAAATTAACTAATGGAAAAGGGATAACATGAGGCAAGTCATCGTAAATCCTTAAATCTTGGAGGTATCGACCACAAGAGCTTGGCGCCAATTGACCTCTTGTATGGGGAGAGACTTGTTTTCTCTTTTTCAACACACCGCCATATGTTTTCCCTTTCATCGGCAATCCCATGGTATCATACTCCACTTGGTGTTGGGCTTCAAAATATATCAAGATCCATATGCAGTACTCATGTGTGCATAGATCCTGTTGTGCATCCATAGGAATGGTCAACACACGCTCCCATCATCGAAGTATGTTGGGGACTTGTGATTTATTTAGTCCAAACTCATACTTAAACTGCTCCATGTCAGAACGGAGTGGTATTACTAGAGTTTGCCAAAATTAGCATGTTAAAAATATCCGTCAATCCACAAATCCATGTCAGCCCCTCTTACTATGGCATTAGGCATGGACAACCAATGGAGCTTCCATTGGATACGGCGGCTCTCAAGCTCCGTCAAAGATATCCAAAATCCACAAATCCTACAGGAGAGGCAAAAGGTGCAAACCTTCTTTGATGGTTATAAATCTTGTTTCCTTGACTTAGAAAGGTATCTGCCACGTCAGATCGCTTGTCGAAGTGATCTATATTCCATAGTTGATGTAGAAAGTTGCATCCCTCGAAGAATATTCTACCATCGACACATTATGACAGACTCCTTATTATCTCTGCCAGGATCATGGGCAATATAGTTTTCCGAGGCTCGCTTCCTCTTTGAGCTAGGTGTCGAACCACGTACCTTAAACATGTGTGATTCTTCCTCTCGTTTTAGGAGCAAAGGCATCCAAACGATATTTTTCCCATTCCTTAACGGAGCAATAAAACTCATAGCTATATGGGTAATAGCTATCATCTTGGACAAATCGTGGGTATAGGAAGTCTAAACAAGTCCATCAAAGGTCTAAAGAAATCAAGATTGGAATAGACTTCATACCCATACTATTCAGAATTTCCCTTGATGATGGCTTTTAAGGTACCATCAATTCACACTCATGATATGGAAGGTCGATAAAACCACTAATTTCATCAAATATTCGCGTCACGATACAATCTGTAAATTTGAAAACCATCCTCACAATGTCCCTAAATTATTGTAGGGTCCTAGTAAGATACGTACTTTAAAATTTATTTCAAGTTTACAATTTTTGTCGATTATTCATAATATATATGTTTACTTCATAAAACTATAGTAAATATTATTTAAATATTTTAAAATCATTAAAAAAATTCAAAATAATCATTTTACTTTAACATTTAAAGTTCATGTGAGTTTAGTTATATAAAATATGTTATAATATTTGAATTGTATAACATTGCTTTAAAACATTTAAATCTTAGCCAATTTTGTTTCAATCTCTTTCTATTTCAAGCCTATTAAATTGCAATCTTATTTAAATCATATCCACATTTTCATTTTAATTCTAGCCAACATTTATTTCAATTTTGGCCAATCCAATTTGATTTTTAACACATCATATTTTAATCTCATCCATCTATTAATTCATTAAATTCTAAATCGAATCCTAACTCTTCATCTCTTATTAAATCAACGGTTGAGATCAAATCCTATTTTTTTCCCATTTTAATCTATTAAAGATCACACATAAACAACTTCTAAACTCCATTTTGGCTAAGTTGGCTTGATTTTATTATTATTATCACACTGACTTATAAATATTCAATTTGTGTAGAGGGTGTTGGGGACTTTTAAACGATAGTTTAGATACTATTTATATGGATTGATGCCAAGGGTCAAACCAAGTAGGGCTTATGCAACATGTATGACCTAACTATGACTTCTAAGAGTTGGTGACATGGACTTGAAAGGGATTCTATGCGAGAGACTCGTGATTTCGCCGTAGTAAAACTACTTATTACGTCCACGCATATGCCGATTCTCTATAATGAGTTTTTTTAAAATAGAAATGGAGTAGTTGTAAGAGGTGCAGAGGCACAAGATCACGAGAACAAAAAAAAAAACGTGGTCCCAATTGGAGGAAGTATGAACGGAATGCAGTAATCAAACAAGTAACATTTAGCAATTAGATTGGAAAGCGGTAACACATAGACATTTTTGTAATAGCGATAAATAAATAAATGAATACACTTAGTAAAGGAAATTAAGGTATAAACATATTTAAAATCATGTAAATATGTCAAAAGGGTAAAATATGCAAAGAAACAAATAAGGGGAAAGAGAAAGATGAAACATGGTATTAAACAAAAAAAGAAGAGGGAAAGGGGTGGAACATCGAAACAAGAGAGTAAATAAGTCAACAAATCAATAATTAAACATGGTTATCATCTAATAAAAAATGAAATAACTGAAATAAAGCAAAACCACATAAATAAGCACGAAACATGTACTTGTAAGAACCTTATATCCCCAGCCGAGTCGCCATTATATCGTACCCATTTTCTCTAAAAAAAAAATGGGTTGTATCGCTACCTAACAACTATTTTAGAATTTTGGGTTTTGAAGAATTGCCACAAAACGAATTAAGGCGCGTTAAGGCACCTATCTAACCTTACTAAGTCTAGCTATGATCAATGAACCAGAGAAATGGGTAAGGGTCAAAATTACCTCGAGGGAAAGGTATTAGGCATCCCTCAAGGTCCACAAATGTTTGTCCCGACAATTTCTCATGCAATTTATGTGGAGGTTACAAGTATAAACTATGGTCACTTCGTTGTTTATTTATTTAATTCGCATGCTTTCTAGGTGATAAGAATATTGAAAAATTAAAACTATTTAATTAATCTAAATATACAAGGCTAGGTAATAACAATATTAAACAATTAAGATCAGTTTTATTTATTTTAACATTCGAGATAATGTGATATAACATTAAGTTGACAAAGTAGCTCATATTATTATTTTAATATTTAAGATGTGAGTCTTAGTGATTAAATTAAATAAAATATATATACTCTGAAATTAAATAAGAGATAAGCAAGAGGATAGAAAAGGGACAAATAAATAAGCAAATAATTTTTTTTAAACTACCCTAAATAAACAAAATTTAAACAAACAAATAAAAGGATAAGGGAAGAGAGACTCTAAGAGACTTTTTGGATCGACACTGGACTTCTCTTTTTTTTTTCCACTAGGCTTCTATATAGGGACATACAAAACCAAAGTTTGTTTTTCAAGCCTGAGTCAATGTCATCACCTCCATAAGGCCAACTACCCCTACCCCACCACCACATGCATTTCGTACCTATAAGGTGCCTAGTCGTCCCATCTTAATGTCCAAGAGGCATTGGACTCTTAATAGGTGGGTTTAGACAAAATAAAATATAAGGCTCTCCTAGACACCAAGTCAAACAAAGAAGGCAAACAAGACGGTCATTATAGCATGATAAGCTTCAATTTGACTTCTAAATTTTAATTAGACATACTTACAAACAACACATACTTGTGAAAGATCTTCATGCTAATATGTGTTGCATACGAACATACAAAGTTATAATAAAAAAAATTTAATTATGAGAGGGGAAAAATTAAGAAATGGATGCCGATTTTAGTATTGAACTAATTTAAGTGAGTAGAAATAAAAAAAAAATTATCTGTTTATTCCAAGTAGTAAAGAAGTGATCCCACACGCAAATAAATATTTCAAACAAGTACAAAATTTAATTATTAAAGAAGAAAATATTATTTAAAACAATAGACTTTATTTCTTTAAGGCCGAAAAATTACTTTAAGGATGGCAATAAATTTATTACAATTGCAAAAAAATATTTTTAAGTGACAAACTTATTATAAATGCAGAAAATTGCTTTAAGAACATTGATGGTTGTATAAATTGATTATTAATGTTAAAAAAAAAATTTAATGCGGAAAAATAATTACAATGCAAAAATTAATTAATAGTAGATTTAGATGTAAACTAGGTTAATTATGTTGTAGAAAAATATTAATAATATTATTTTTTTTTGCAGATTTTTTGTAGGCAAATTAGTATGACAATTTTTAGGAAGAAACACAAAATAATAATGTATTCAAAAATCTGTTCTTTAGCATAGAGCTGAAAAATATTGGCAGACTATTTTGTTTTAGAACATGCTTAAAATTTAGAGAATGACTTTAATGAACAATCTTATTGAATTAGATCCATAAACATGATTTATAAGTGAACATTTGGAAACTTATTAATAAAAATTCAAATTATTAAATAAAGGGCAGATTGCCATTTATGATTTTTATTCCTTTCAAAATAAGTTAGCATGCTAGAGATTGGTTGGTGATTCCTACGAACATTAACTCCAGGCGATTGGAAAGTCAAAACAACACATATAGGCATGTTTTCTAACACGGAAAAGTTTTCAAGGTAAAAAGATATATTAACACATAATTCCCCCTCCCCATAGACGATCTCCAATATATTTAATATATATAGGTAGGCAAGGTTTACAAATAATTACAAAATATGAATCAAGCATACTGATTAAAATAAATAGATTCGGCCAAAATTTTCTTCTAGGCGAGTCTTCAACATGTTGAACTCTAAGTTCAAAACCTGTTAGAAGCGGTAATGTAACAGCTACACAATGGAGAAATAATTGTAATATAAAATATTCATAGTAACAAATATACTCTCATATATACATATATAAACAACACACATAAGAAATCAAAAAGAACAAAACATAGCCATATACATATTACCACACATATGGAGAAATGATAAGCAAAAACAAAATTTAAAATAATAAAGAGGGCTAACAAAATATGCAAAAGGTTTATCAGCAATGAAGTATTGATAGATTTTCCAAACCACAAAAGAAACACAACAAAGAAAGCACTTGAATATTTCGTGAAAAAATTCTTATTTTCTTTCACAGAACAGAGGGTATATGAGCAAGTATTAGGATGTGAGAGTGAATGAGCAATGAGAGAATTTGTGATGAAAGTGAGTGAATGATTTAGTGTCAAATAATGAAAGGGAGGGGGTCTTATTTATATTGGAACGACAGGGAGAACATAGGGAAAAAATATTCAAAGGAATCAATTAATATACCAATTTTCTTATTTTAAAGGACAGCCAAACGAGAAATATTTTTAAAAATATACCATTACCAAGTATAAAGAAGTAAGAAAATGACAATATAGGAAGACCTATTTTTTCCTTAAATAAAGAATATCTAAAAAAAGCTTTATTCTAAATTATTTTTTACAAAAATAGACTAGTAAGAAATCTAATATGACAAGAACAAAATAAGGAAGAATAATATCATTTTCTTTTAAATAAAAGAGCCAAATTAGATTTTAAATTATTATTATTATTATTAGGTTATTACCAAATATAATCAAGTAAGAATATTGAAGAGCAATAATTGTTACTTTACCATATTTAAATAAGTAAGAAATCAATCAGTTTCCAAACAAGAAAAAGAGGATCAATTAGTATTGTTTTCTTCATTTTCAAGGAGCCAAAAAGTAGACTAAATTTTTTATTATTATAAACAAGTAAGTACAAAGTTAGGAAGAGTAACACTATTTTACCATAAGCAAAGGAAATTACAATAAATGTGTTAATTCAGCATCAAAAAATCCACAAAGAGAGGTTCTTAGCATTTCCTTATTTATTTAGGAGAGACAATAACAATCCCGATTTATTAGAAAGTTTTAATCCCAAACACATCAAATTGTTGTAGTATTCAACTAAACAGGCCAATTTAGTATTCTCATAATAAATGTCAAATATATACCATGATTAATAAATGTAACCAGAAGGGACTAACTCATTTCACCATGAATCATGCAAAATTATTCTTAATATATCAACTCAAAACTAGAGTCAGAGGCATACTTTCACTGAGCATATTCGGAGTAAAGGGTATTATCAATAGTATGAATCATACAAGCAACAAATGACTTGACAATATCAACTAGAAATTCTACTTTAGGACTAAGATAACTTCTATATATGCATAAAACTTAAAGAAAAATTGCACTATCAATAAAGACTTGAATAAGATTGCGAAGATATGATAATATGATTTAAATGAAAGTAACTGGATGGATATGTTGAAGATTCATCTTTTAACCCACTTGAAACCTTCGAAAACTACACAGGAGTTCGCTTGTCCGCTGGCTGGGGCAGCCTCTTCAAAAGACAGAGCCGCCTTCTGTTGCCTGCTACTGGCTTGGTGCTTCGCGGGCTACTGCTGGTAGTTTCCACCATAGTTGCTCGCTGGTGGAACTGCTCCATTCTTGTACTCGTGGCTGCTTTTGCTGGAGGTCAGGTGAGGATGAAAGGAGGAGAAGAAGAAGGGAGGAGAAAAGCGGGTAGAGAAGAGGAATAAGGGAGGTGGCGGCGGCAGCGCCTGGCTCTACATAGGTTACTGCTGCCCACCGAGGTTTCATGGAGTCTAGAGTCGAGAAGAGGAGAGGAGGAGGAGGAGAAACGGGGAAGAAGAAAGATGAGAAAGAGAGCGGGGGAGGCGCTGGTATAAGGTAGGGAGGAGAGTAGAAAGAGAGGAAAGAGGAAGCCGAAGGAGGAGCGAGAGGGAGATATCACCGGCGATGTGGCTTTCGCAGGAAAGAATTTGGAGAAAGAGAGAGGCGCCTGGAACTTGGAGAGAGGGGAAGAACATGAAAATTGAAATCTTTTTAGGTTTAGATCTTTGATAGTTTAAAATGGGGAAAAAGAAGGATTTGATTTCAACCGTTGATTTAATAAGAGATTAAGAGTCATGATTTGATCTTGGATTTAATGAATTAATTGATGGGTGAGATAAAAAGATCTTGTCTAAAAGTCAAATTGGATTGGCCAAAATTGAGATAAATATTGGCTACAATTAAAATGAATAGGTGGATATGATTGAAATAAGATTGAAATTTAATAGGCTCGAGATTGAAAGAAATTGAAATAAAATGGGCTAAGATTTAAACGATTTAAAGAAATGATATTCTATTCAAATAATACAAATATCATAGCGTATTTTATATAAGTAAACTCACATGAACTTCAAATATTTAAGTAAAAAGATTATTTCGAAATCTTTTAATGATTTTAAAATATTTTAATAATATTTATAATAATTTTATAAAGTAAACATATATATTATGCAAAATCGACTAAAATTTTAAACTTAAAATAAATTTAAAAATACGTATCTAATCGAATAGACTCCCTAAAAATAGTTAAAGGTTGCTCAAAATTGGGTGTCAACAAATACAACTCATGAACTCAAATATGGAATCATTATAGTAAAATTAAATCAAGATGAGGATCATATAAAACATGAAAACTCAACATATGCTAAATATGAATATTATCAATAGAACATGCATATCATAACCAAAAATCAGGAAAACACATGTTGCACACACGACTCCTAAAAGCACTAAAATTAGGAGAACTACTTAGCTCATGCTTGGATATGAGTAGAAGAAAAAATATGAAAATAGCGAGAATTTATATCGTCCTTGGCCTACCATGTAGACCTCCACAACACATTTAAGAAATCTACTTCGTTGTTTCTCAACATCTTAACTTTCCAGTCTCATATTACTACTTGAATCTCTAAATAAGAATGACATTCTTCAACTCCCGAAACCTCTACAGAAGTGATGGATAACGGATGAACATTAGATTTCTTTAGCATGGAACATGAAATATCGGGTGAACCAGAGTCAATTCATTTGACAAGTCTAATTCATAGGCAACTTCCCCAACACGTTTCAACATTTGATATTTGCCCACATACTGGGGACAAATCTTTCCCTTCTTTCTATCCTCATCATACCCTTCAAAGGTGAGATTTTAAAGTACACCTATAACAGCCCGTACCCAAAACTGATTAAAAAAAAGCTTTACAGAAAAAAAAATTGCAGGTGCAACCAACGGTGGCATCGAAGGATAGTAGGGTGAACCACGGTCCGTCCTGCACAACCGTCGATGGGATCAGAAACTCCCAAAAATTTCATCCTAGAAAAATTGGTGAAGTCTTTGATGACGGAAGGAATTACGCTCCGTAGGTCAGACGATTGTCCATAGTCTCTGACCGTCGATCAAGACTCCCTTCACCTACTCTCTCACTATATCTAAGGATTACCAGCATTGTCCGTAGGTGGAAAATTTGCAGATAGTTAAGGGAAAATAAAATTGGGTCACTTATAATAGGAATAAATCATAGCACAAAATTAATTAAGAGTCCCATGATCAACCCACATATAGATAATTGAATTATTTTTCCATAGCAACTAACCTAGAAAAAATCAGATCTGCGAGTAATAAGTTATGCCCATTTTAGTAAAGGCCTGTCAAACATGCCCAGTAGACGGACCCAACGACGGGGCATCGGACAGACGACGTACTATCAGTCCTAGCAATTGATTTGTCCGACAGCAACATTCCCAGGGGTCTTTTTGACCTTTACCACTTTATTTAAACCTTAAGATATGTCATTTAACCCTCAATTTGTAAGATTTTAGTCAGTTTAACACTAGAAACATAATTAAAAAATATTCAAGAAACCTAGAAAATTAGAAGCAAGAGAGGAGAAAAAGCTCAAGAACCAATGAAGAATGCCACAAGCTCTAGCACTTCCAGCCCTAAAACTTAAGTATTTTTCCGTGGATTTCATTACCAGGTATGTGGATTTCACTTATGGGTTCCTTTCACCCATTGGGTCCCTAGTTTTCAGCAAGATTCTTGATTTCCTTATCATGATTATTCCTAGGGTTTCTAGAACTTTGTTAGAACTTCATTAATTTATTAAAAAATTGTCCCAAATCAGATTATCATGTTTTTTTTTTAGATTATCGCATTAATTTTAGAACCCTAGCTTTGTGTTTCTTTAGTTCTCTAATTACATATTCTAGGTCAGATATTTCAGAAACTTCAGATATACATGCCTCAGTCATAAATGCATAATTACTAGATTAATTGTTGCATTTGTAGTTTGCATGTTCAGTTTCGAGCTATCCAGTATTTACAGAAACTCATGCATAATCAGTAAATTTATAGAATCCAAGGGAGTAACATAATTTCGAGTTGCACTAGGATTTAAAGTACCCAATAGTCCTAGAACTACTAGCCAAGTAGGTTGTAAGTCCCATCTGTGAAAAATCAGTTCAGTGATCACTCCAGCTTACCTTTATACCTTTAAAAGGGTATATTCTATCCTCCCAATGGGGCGTATACATTGGAATCCAAATTTTGCTCATGAGATCTTATTATCGATTATTAGTAGATCCCACAAATCAATCAGACTCTTTGTATTGACCATATATCAGTATACTCAGTATTCATTTTCAGCATGTAATGAATTGGTCATTGCATTAAGTTAGCTCAGAAATTATGTATATCATGTTCATGTTATTATACTTGTTTTTGGTTGGTTCAATTATGTTTTCTTTCAGCTTATTTCTATCCTACATGCTCAGTGCCTTTCAAGTACTGACGCATACGTGCGCTACATTTTCTCGTGATTTAGGTTAAGGTTCTCAGCATCCAGATCACGCATAGATCGATTTCTGGATCTCCAGTTTAATAGATTAAGTGATGAATCCTTATTCTCCGATGACAACAGTCATGAGTTTCATTTTAGTCTTTAGTCATTTAGTTTATGTTTTTGCAAGATTTAGCTGGGGGCTTCTCCAAGTATTTCTAGTGCATTTTAGAGGCTTATTTCAGACATAACTAGATTTAGCTTAGTAATGAGTTTATATGTCCTTTATATTAAATTCAATATTTCCAAATATCTCAGTTATAGAGTATGGGTATTCCCTATCATTTAAGATTTAATTATGATCTAGCTTCCGCATAAGTTTATTATCTTTATATCAAAAAGAGATGTAACAAATTACAAAGTGGCATTGGGATTTAACGATGCATATGTATCAAAATGAATTAACTGAAAAATATCGATCACAACATCTAATGAACTTTCTTAGGTCTAGCCGGGCACTATAGGAGCTTTGTGGATGGTTATGTGCCCATTAAATCTCCTTTGACTACTTTTACCCAAAAAAATTTAAAATTTTAGTGGTCGAAAGTTTTTGAAAGAAGCTTCCAAATAATAAAAGAAAGGCTTACCACCACTCAGGTGTTGACTTTACCAGAGGTTACTATGGTTTTCTTGAAATATTGTACTGCATCCCGAGTGGGATTGGGTTGTGTCCTTATGCAACAGAGAAAGTTAAAGACTTTGCTTCTAGACAACTTAAGGTTCATGAGAACACTTACCCAACTAATGATTTTTAGTTAGAGGTCGTGGGGTTTTCCTTTAACGCAATTATGGGTTGTATATCTTATGTTGAAGAAGGCAAGAAATACCTCGTAAAAGATGTCCATAGGTTGGATTGTTTTGGTTTTAGATTAGAAGATTCTCCAAATGGTGGTTTTACATTCCATCATAACTCTAAATCATCATTGTTGGTTGAGGTGAAGTCTAATTAATATGTTTATCATCATTAATGGAGTTAAAGGAATCGGTTCTTAGTAAGCTTAATGAGTCATTATGTTTAGTAGGATGATATTTTGAGGTACCAAGGTAGGTTAAGTGTGCAAAAAGTTGATAATTAGAGAAATCAGATCGTACAAGAAACTCATGGTTCTAGTTATTCGATTCATCCAGGTTCTACTGAGATGTATATAACCTCAGAGTGATATTTTCATGGGATGAATTCAAAAGGGACATAGCGGAATTTGTAACAAATTGTCCAAATTGCAAACAAGTGAAAGTCGGGTGGTTTACTTGATGAAGTCCAAGTTCGTAGATCGAAGTGGGAAGACATTAATATGGACTTTGTAGTGGGTTTGCCTCGGACTCGAATGTAAAATTACTCTTTATAGGTGGTGCTGGATAGGATGACTAAGTCCGCTCGCTTTATTCCCGTTCAGTCCACTTACTCAATCGAGGATTATGCAAATATCTACATAGATGAGATTGTGAATCTCCATGATATTAATTTATCCATTATATCAGAAAGTGGAACACAATTCACATCAAGATTTTGGAGATCATCTCAAAAAGGATCTGGTCCAAGAATAAATGTAAGCACCGTTACTCATCCCCAAGCGAATGGTAAAGCAAGCAAACTATTCTAACTCTTGCGGATATGCTTATAGATTGTGTGATAGATTTCAAAGGAAGTTTGGAAGAGCACTTGTCTTTTCTAGAGTTCTCTTATAACAATAGTTACCATTCATCTATAGCCATGCCTCATTTTGAGGCATTGTATGGTAGGAGATGTAGATCTCTGATAGGATTGTTTGAAGTAGGAGAGTCTTCGATTCTTAGTCCCGATTTGACCTATAGTCCTTGGTGAAAGTTAATTTCATAATGAATTGATTGCAAACATCCTATTGCCGCGATTGCAAACATCCTATTGCCGGCAAATATCTTATGCCGACATTAAGTGAAGAGAATTAGAATTTGAAGAAGGTGATAAAGTGTATTTGAAAGTTTCATCTATGAAAGGGGTGGTGATGTTTGAAAAGAAAGGGAAGTTAAGCCTTCTTATATGGGTCCCTATAAAATTTTTCAAAGGGTTGTCAAGGTTGTTTATTAGTTGATATGACCTAGTGAGCTAGCTTCTGTTCACAAAGTTTTCCATGTATCCATGTCTAATAAGTGCATTGGTGACACCGAGTCCATTCTTCCTATAAAATGTCTAGGAGTGGATGAGAATCTTTCCTACGAAGAGGTTCTAGTTTAAATTCTTGACCATCAAGTGAAGAGGTTGAGTAACAAAGTGGGTGCCTCCGAAAAAATGTAATGGAGAAACCACATAGTTGAGGGAGCAACATAGGAGGGAAAGGACGACATGAAGTCCCGTTATCCTTATCTCTTTGGTAATTAATGTTAGTTGTTTCTTCTAATAATGAAAATAAGGAATAAATTGACTTTGACATGTCTTGCATAGATATGAATAATTATGGTAAAGGTTTATGCTAAAATGAGTTTTCATGGAAAAATTCTCTTTTGCTTGATTTGAAGTTATTTGGTGTACTTGGTATGTTGTTTCCCTTATAAAGTGATATTGAACATGTGGATGTGTTTTGAAATTAGTATTGCCATAAGTGACTTTATATGTTATATTGAGCTCTCATATGTAGTAAATGAAGTTGAGTTGCTATGTGTAAATTCCATGTTGTTTGTTGGTTGAGTTGTAACTCATTTTGATTATGTATGTTTTGGGTTGGGCTGCTAGTATTGAGTCTATCATTTCCTTTCAAAAGATTTTAGTGTCATTCGTGGACGAATGTTCCTAATGGGTGGTAATATAACACATCGAAAGTACAAGACCTAATCTAGAGCCTCACATGAGTATCTAAGTGTTTTAACATTTATTTAACGTCACAAATAATAGTTATGAGTCAGTTAGGACGTTCTAGAGTCAAGACGTCAAGAAACGTCCATGACGTACACAGAATTGTGAAAGAGGTGCTAGTGTGACTTAGGTTATTTCACAATGTTTTAAGAGTCGTAAATTTATGAAATTTAGGGGAAAGGTGTAAAAACAGTATTAGAGTATATTTAGGGTACTAACGTCCGGTTACGACTCCCCAAGGACCACCCTAAGGGTCCTTGAGGAGAACCCTTCCATTATAGCCTAAAAGTTGTCAAGAGGCAGTGTCCTCCTAAGAGTGCAGGCGACGAGGTGTAGGTGGATCGACGGGGCATCGATGCCTCTGTCAACCAACACTTAGACAATTCTTCAAAAGCGTTCAAAAGCACGGTCTCTTACATAATTGACGTTTGCTAGTACAGTGGTGTGAAGGGGCGTCGGGTGATCTACGACTCGTAGGTCGGGGTCTCATAAGTCAGGCCTACGAGTTTTCTATTTTATTTTAAGTTAGTTTATTTAAATAGTTAATTGGTTAATTAAGTATTAGGGGAGTTCTAATTAAGTAAATTAAGGACCAATCTAAAGACCGAAACCTTATTGAACTAACCAACCTCACATTTTCCAAAACTCAAATTGCTCTTCTTTCTCTTTACTTTCTCTCTCCCAAAGAAGAACTCCATTGGATAACTAGTTCAAGGTCATTGGGCAGAGAAAATTAATCTTTTCTCCATCATTCTTGAAGAATTTTAAAGGTATGTGAACCTTTAACCTTTAGGATACCTTTCCCCAAAGGGTTTTTCCAAAAAATTGGTTTTATTAAGATAATTTCATGTGGGTTTCTTCCTAAAACGAATTTGATCTTCTCAATTGTATTATTTATAGTGTTTTTTTTTGTTATTATTGTTATATTATGTTGTATTATGGTTCAATTACATTGGTTCTTCATGAATTAACCTAGTTTGTAGAATAGATCATGAAATGACTAAAAATTCCCTAACCCTAGGTGATGAACATATGTTGAATTGATTAATATTGATGCAATTGAGTTAGTAATAGTGTTAATTACCATTTTTTGATTTTTTTAGACTAATTGATGTATGAAACTGGATTGGCTGAGGGTAATGCAATTGATGATGACTTTTGAAGGAGAAATTGGTATGACTTTGTGATCTTAAACCTTTACTTCAACAGTGATGAATTTTTTTGCTGATGAAGTTCAATTGAATAATGCCTTATGATTGAATTAGGTATTGTTGATCTGATTATCAAATTTAAATGTCTTGATTATATGAGGATGTGATATTATGTTAACATGTTATGATATAAGGTTGGTTATAAATTGCCTATGTGCCTTATTAAGACATGATGATTGTAATGTGCTAATCTCACATATGATCGTTGTATTGAAAGGACATTATCATCCAATTCCTAATGAGCTAATGATATAAATATACAACGGTTTATTCTACTATGACCTATACTAAGTTATGATTATTAATAAAGGCTCAAAGACATTTCAAAAAGGGACTCTAGTTTAGCACCGAGTGAACTAGATGTGAGGTGTGTTCCTTCCTTTTATGGAAACGTAGGTTCACTATAATACTCATGAGATTAGAGACTATAATGCAATGTTAATAAAGAGTGACCCAAGTATATCTTCTAGTTCTTGAAACATGTTTCCCCATAGGAATTATAGCTAGTGCATCCTCCTAGAATCTTTTGTTCATGTTTGGTACTAGCTTGGCAAGTATTCCACCTTCTTTTGGTGTAGGGTTTAATGACACCGGATTATATATTTAGCACATGTGGTCTATATCTGTTAAGGCAAGTGTTACCCAAAGTAAAATGAAGTAATAATGTGAACACTAACTAGGGTTACCTAAGGGGTTCGACTTAGTCTCGGTAGGGTATGAGACTCTACCTATACATTGCACTAGTTTTCATTGAGGGAAGTCTTGGGAGGTTGTTCTTATGTATTCAAATTAAGTATGACGCATATGTTGATTATACATATTCATGATCAAATATGATGTTAGTTTCACTTGTTAACATGCTAACGGTATATATTGCTAAATATGATGATAGCTAATCTTGATGCTATGCTATGTGAAGATAGACAATGCTTATTATCCCTTGTTGGTTTACCTTGTTGAGTAAGGATATGGGGATTTGTTTGTTCATTGCACATGTATACTTAACGTTCGGCTATGAGTAAGGTTTTGGTATAAGATGTAACGTTATGAACTCTTGTACATGCTTTGTTGTTATAACATGACGTTAGAGATTTTTGGTTATGTACACAAGAATGCGATTATACATGTTGACTTGATTATACTAGATGATGTTGAGTTTGTGATATAAATAATATTGTCTTAATGAATATGTGCTTATTGGCTTATATGAGTCTTGAATGTGCATTAAAAACTTTGAAATGACCTAGCATATTTTAAATGTAAACGTCCCTTTTCTCATACATTCTTTCAAATGATTGATGTGCATGTTTCCACACATAGTACAAGTGGTGTACTAAATCATTCTTTATGTTTACTACCAAATGTATTTTCAGTCCATTGAGCTTCTAAAAGTCCCATTTGAATATACTTGGATTCTCATACTCCAAGTTCGGTAGGTCCTCATTTTCGGAGGATGATACCACTATCTTTCTATCAGATGTTGTTTAGTCACAACGAAACTTTTGTTCATTCTCTTTCATTTGAATACAAAATTTGTATATGATTTTATGTGGATTTTATTTTCTGAAGTATTTGCTATGCCCGATGTTGTACTCGTTTAGATAGTTTAATATGGGACGTATACTAGACTTCTTATGAATATATATTGAGATCTTATGTATATGAAATAAAAGTAGAAGCCTACGTCGTGCTTCCTGTGGGAGGAATCTATGTAAGCTCCATATATATATATCCATATATATATATATATATATATATATATATATATATATATATATATATATATATATATATATATATATATGTCTATGTAAACCTAAATGTAGAAGTAAATAAAAAGTTTTAAATTTTCCGCAATTTAACCTATGAAATATAATAACGAATGCCTAATAGGGTAGTCTTAGTCTCTTTGAGAACGACGACACCAGTTACTTCTAGGGGGTTCTCCTTGGATGTGAATTATTAATCTCAACGAAATTTGAGGATGAACCCTTGAATTTTTCAAAACCTAGCTAAAATTCCACCTTTCTTCTTCTATGAGTTTCGGAGAGACAAATGTTAATTGGAAGAGAATTTTTTATTTTATATGGGTATTTGAGTATAACGACTTTTTTTGAGTGAATTTGAACTTATAACAATTTATATATTACCCCTAAAAATACCCAAAGTGATCTCACTTCATTAGATTTAGAAAAGGAAATGACATAATTATCCTTCATTAATTGACCACAAGCAGGAGTAAAAAGCCACCTTCACGATCCGTGGTGAGGACAATAATCCGTGGTCCACCTCGTGAATGTGTGGAAATGGCTAGGAAATAAATGCATGAAGCTAAGTAGCCCAAGCCAATCCCACAAGGGGCTCCAGGAGCCGTGGTCAAACCACGAACCATGGTCTATCTCGTGGTCCATGAGGTAGGAGCTAGGCTACATTGTGCCATGAGCTACCTTGCACAAGTAGGCTTCATGAAGGGCTCCCCCGGCCTTGGTCAAGACCACGAGTCGTAGTACTTTCTTCATCGACCAATTTGAAATTGTGATATAAGAAAATTTTTTAATCCAAACATGTTTAAATAATGAAAAACATCCATGGTGGCAACAATATCCAAAATACAAAGTGATAATTTATATGTTAAATATTAAATAAAATAAAAGAAATGTGACAACATACCAACAATGATATTTTGAGTTTGAAATAAAAATCCAAATAAAGTTATTACAATATAAAGTAAATCACCCATCAACAAAAGAAATTTAAACAAACAAATAGAGGCATAATTTGCGATTAATTATAAAAAAGTAAACCAAGAAACATGGAAACCTTACAATGAAAAATTATTTAATCAGCAAAGATAATAATAATAATAATAATAATAATAATAATTTAATATGCAGTAAATTAGCTGCAACAACAACTTAATAACTAAAAACAAATAAATGAAAAATAAGAGCAATGCAAACCCCAAAAATTTTAATAAGTGGTGATATATTTTGGTAGAGTCAACAAGAATAAAGAAGATGAAAAATAAACTCCCTTTATTAAAATTTCCCACAACCCACTTTATTTTTTAATTGGAATCTTAGATAGAGAATAGTTATTCAATTGACTTAAATCCTGGGCTCCAGACCGTGTCTAGAATTGTTGATGAAGAAATTTTTTGTGTATATTATTCTTATCCTTATTTAAAGGTATTTCAAGATTGTGCTAAAAAGACAAAAATAAATATTAATAAAACTAGAAAATAAATTGAATATTAACTAGTGTAACGAATGAAATGAATGACATGTAAAAAATGCAATATATAATTATATTCAATAAACCATTACAAAAAATGTAACCAAAACTAATTGATAAGAATACTAAAATTTTTAGAAATTAAGATAAGAATTGATATTTAAAATATATATTCTAAAAAGGAATTTAAAACAATTGAAGGAATAAAACTTATATGTTATTAATTTTAAAAATGTTTGGCCAAAATGAAAACAAATGTCCCCTTCTTTCGATAGGATTAATAAATGATATCATAGACAAAAAAAATTGACAAACTCATTTTTTGTAGAACACATGACCTACGTATAAAAAAATTGACAAACTCATTTCGCTCCTCAATTTTTTATCAAAAGGTTTCACGGTGTGTTGCACCCTTGTTAGCGTAGTCCATACCTCTGGCTAAATTGAAATGTATCCATTTGGTTGTTCTAAAAAAAAACAAGATAAAAGTCAATAGTACAACATAATTTAAAGAAAAGGGTAGCATCCCTTTTGATACTTTCTACCATCCTTTTTTTTTGCATGTTTTTTTTTGATACGCTATTATCTTTCTTATTCAAAGTTAATCTTGCTTCCAATTCCCGGCATGTTAACAATCCTGTATGGTTATTCTAGTGTTATATGATTTTATTAAAAATACAAACGTATCTATCAACATAATATTAGTGATTGTCAGTCCATTTGATACGACAAATGTGAATCCATAGATAGAATATTTGGCAAAATAAAAGCATGTATGTTGGTAGAATGTGTGAGAATCCATCTATTCGATTCAGTGTAATTGTTTGTCTATAGGAAAAATAAATTAGAAGGATCAATCGAGAGGATATTTTTGGAAAAAATAAATACATGTCCATGGGTGTGACATTTAATAATCAATTGATAGATATTTGTTGATCCATTTTTAGGATATATGTCAACACTGCCACTTTTGATGATGTAATATGAATATCCTTCAATGTTTGTCTCTTCATGTCAATATGAATTACATAAGGTGCACATCCTTAACCTCCGAATAAATATATCTTAAAAATGCCTTTCTACGTGATACTCCTCCTACAACATGTAATAGATAGGGGTATATCCTTCACCTCCTAATAGTTGCGACTTAAAAATATATATGAGCGTTAGCCTTTTCTGACTTCAACGTGGAATAGATGGGTTCAAGTCCTTCGCCTCCAAATATATGCGACTTAAAATATCTTTTATTGTCAACTTACTCAATCTTCAATGTGTAATAGATAGGGTGAACATTCTTCACATTTGTATAGATGTTGGTAAAAGATAGCTCCTAGTGATGGCTGCTTGTTAAAGAATCTCCAAACAGAGTTTATTTTATATTTTTACATACAAAATGAGTTATATTGAATTTTTTCAATGTATTAAGTTGTAATCTACTTGTGTAAAAGCTTTTCTTTATATCGATTATTATTGGTTTTATCTTGAAATTAGTTAAGATTTAGTTGAGGTTGAGTTGATTTAAGATGAGGTCAGTTGTTTTTTCAGCTAAAGCTTATGTCATGTTTTAGATTTCCCCTTGCATGCGTGTCAAATCCATTTGCTTACTCCATTTGGCCAGCATCTTTCATGATGAAGACATAGTTCCCCAACATCATCAACAAGCATTTTTTTTAATCAAGTTGAATTCTAGAGTTGTTTTGTGTGCCTCATTTTTTCTGGAGGATCCCTTATTTATCTTCACTTATTTCAGTTTGCTAGGATGATAGGGGGGCTTGTCCTGACATCCCTCATAGTAATTGAGTCTTTATAGATAGATAAACAATAGTTCATGAGACTTTTATTTTAAATTAATAATGTTCTAGACTTGAGTTACTTATTCTATGTAGTTGAATATTATATTATATTATGTGTTTCTTATTTGTGTTTATCTTTTAATATTATTATATGTTAGGTAAGTCTTCCACTGAGTGTCAGGCAAGTCTAAGGGTTTGCATGGGGTAAAGATGATTCTTGAGTGTCGTCCACATCTAGGGTATAGGCTCAATGAATAATATTTCCCTTCAAGATATGAGTCACAACAATAACAAAGTGTTGAAGAGCAAAATGATGACTGCTTAGATCTGTCAAAATTATAAGGAATTTTGTATACATTTTCGCATTAATATTATCATAAATTTTCTTGGTCAAGATGCTAGTTAAAGAGATATTGTATATAAATCTTTCTTTTTAGAGTTTAGTAATAGATGAAAGCATCAAACAGATGACTATTTCAATATACAAGGTCATAAAACTATAGTTGGACCGTCATGAAGCCAACTACCTTTTTACATTAGACAATCATCAAGCCATCCATCTCCTTATAACAAACATATTTTTCACTTGCAAAGAGGGTCATACCATTTGTTATTATCGCTGAGGGCCATTACATGATTAGTAAAACAAAAGGCTACCATTGAAGAATATTCATAAGTCACTTCTACTCGAAGGTGAAGAGTGTGCACCTTATTTATTCCTTTAAAGTAGAAAGCGGCTGGCGTTTAATGATATTCTTAAGTAACATCTATTCAAAGGTGAAGGATATAAAACCTATCTATTCAACATTGACGTCTTAGGAGAATTATGTTGAAAGATAGTTTTAAGTTATATATATTCATAGGTTAAGGATATTCACCCTATATAATCCATATTGAAGTCAGAGGAGGCTAAAGTTGAATGATATTTTTAAGGCATATATATATTCAGAGGCAAACGATGGGCACCCTATCAATTATATAGAGAAACCAGAAGAGGGTGGCATTGAAAGATATATATATATATATATATATATATATATATATATATATATATATATATATATAAATATATTAAGTCGCATCTAAACCGAGGTGAAAGATGTACATTCTATTTATTCCACGTTTTATTTAGAGGAAGCTGACATTAAAAGATACTTTTAAATCACATCTATTTGGAGGTGAAGGATGTGCCCCCATCTATTCAACGTTGAAGTTGGATGAGGATGACGATAAAAGATATTTTTAAGTCGCGTCTATTATGAGGTGAAGGATGGGAACCCTATCTATTGCATGTTAAAGTTGGAGAAGGATGACATATTAAGATATTTTAAGCTGAATTTATCCAGAAGTGAAGGATGTGAACCTTATCTAATCCATATTGAAGTCGCAGGAGCTCGATATTGAATGATATTAATATTACATTACCGTAAGTGGAAATATTTGCATACATCCCATCGATAAATTATAATATATCCTACCAATGGACATGCATTTATTTTGCCCAAAGTTCCTACCCAATGGATCATCTTCATTCGTCCTACCGATGGACATACATTCATATCCAACCAGAGGATTAACTTTATTTGTCCTACAGATAGGCATGTATTTATACCCTTCTGATATATCATTTTCATTCCTCCTACCGATTGACATACATTCATAACCTATCAATGGATCATATGCATTAATGCTACCGATAAACATGTATTTATATCTTACCGATGGATTATCTTCATTTTTCCTAAAGATGGATTTGTATTTATACCATATTAATGGATCAACAAATATGCTACCAATGGATTCTCAAGTGCCTCATTGATGGACATGCATTTATTTTCTCCAAAACATCCCGCCGTTTGATCGTTCAAATTTTTCCTACCAATGGACAAACAAGTATAGTGCAAAAAATCCTACAAACGAATTGTCATGAATCTTAAAGGATACATGCTTTTATTTTGCCAAATATTCTATCAATGACTTTAATAAAAAATCTTATTTAATTAGATCCCATAAGCATGGTTTCTAAGTGAACATCTTGAAACTTATTTAATAAAAATTTACATTAACAAATAAAGGACAGATTGACATTTAAAATTTTTATTCCTTTCAAAATGCGTTAGCATGTAAGAAATTAGTTAGTGATTCCTAAGAACATGAGTTCTAGAATATTGGAAAGTAAAAACAAAACATACAGACATGTTTTCAAACACGGAAAAGTTTGCTAGATAAAAGATAGATAACACATAATTCCCCTCCCCTTATACGATCCCCAATATATTTCATATATAAAGTTAGAAAGTTTTACAAATATTAAAAAATATGAACCAAGTAAACACAATAAAATAAAGTGCCTAGTCTAAAATTTTCTTCTAGGCGACTCTTCAACATCTTGAACTCTAAGTTCAAAATCTGCTAGAAGAGGTAATGGTAATATAAAAAAGTAAGCAAATGAAAAGATAGGATTAATTATTTTTTTCTTAAATAAAGAAGAGATAAAATCAGCTTTATTCTAAATAATTTTTTACAAAAATAGAAAAGAAAGAAATCTAATATGACAAGAATAAAATTAGGAAAAACAATATTATTTTCATTTAAATTGAAAAGCCAATTCAAATTTTAAGTTATTATTAATAATAGGTTATTACCAAATATAAACAAGTAACATTAAAGAAGAGCCAAAATAGTTACTTTACCATATTTAAACAAGTAAGAAATCAGTCAGTTTTCACACAAGGAAAAGGGGTTCAATTAAAATAGTTTTCTTTATTTTCAAGGAACCAAACAATAGACTTAAACAAATATTTTATTATAAAAAAGTAAGAATAAGGTTAGGAAGAGTAAAATTATTTTACCATAAGCAATGAACATTATATCAAAGGTGTTAATTCATCATCCTAAAATTCACAAAGAAAGGTTCTAAGATTTTTCTAATTAATTTATGATAGACAATAACAATCCTGATGTATCAGAAAGTCTTAATCCCAAACACATCAAATTGTTCTAGTATTCAACTAAAAAAGCCCATTCAACATTCTCAAATGAATGTCAAACATATAACATAATTAATAAATGTAACCAAAAGGGAATAACATAATTAACCATGAATCTTGCATCATTATTCTTAAAATATCAACAAATAAAAACTAGAGTCCAAAGGCATACTTTCATTGAGCATATTTGGAGTAAAAGGTATTATCAATAGTATGAATCGAACGAGCTACAAGTGACTTCACAATCTCAACTAGGAATTCAACTTTAGGAATAAGATAACTTCTATATATGCATAGAACATCAAAAAAAAAATGCACTGCCAATAAAGAAAAGAATAAGATTGCTAACAGATTATAAAATAATTTTAATAAAAGTACCGGGACGGGTCTGTTGAAGATCCATCTTTTAGCCCACTTGAAACCTTTGGAAACTACACCAGAGTTCGCTTTTCCGCTGGATCGAGCAGCCTTTACCGGAGTCAGAGCCGCCTTGGGTTGCCTGCTGGTGGCTTGCTGCTTCATAGGTTGCTGTTGGCAGTTTTCGCCAGAGTTGCTCACTAATGGAGTTGCTCGCTTCTGGTCCTTGTGCCTACTTCTGGCGGTCAGGTGAGGAGGGAAGGAGGATAAGAAGAAGGTAAAAGGAAAGAGGGGAGAAAAGAGGAAGAAGGGATGCGGCGGCGGCTGTGCCTGGCTCTTCGCCAGTTGCTGCTGCCTACTGGTGTTGCTTGGAGCCGCTGGAGTCGAAAAGAGGAGAAGAGGAGGATGAGCAACGTACAAAAAGGAGGATGACAAAGAGAGAGGGGGAGGCACTGGTCTAAGAGAGGGGGGAGATGAGGGAGAGAGGGAAAGAGGAAGCTGAAGGAGGAGCGAGAGGGAGAGCTGACCGACGATGGTGGTTTTCGCCGGAAAGGATGGGGTTGAAAGAGAGAGGGGGTTTGCATCTTTAAGAGAGGGGAAGAAGATGAAAATTGACTTTTTTTGGGTTTAGATCTTTGATAGTTTAAAATAGAGAAAAATAAGGAATTAATCTCAACCTTTAATTTAGTAAGAGATGAAGGGTTAGGGTTTGATGTAGGAATTAATGAATTAATGGATGGATGAGATTAAAAGATGATGTCTTAAAAATAAACTTAGATTAGCAAAAATTGAAACAAAAGTTGGCTACAATTAAAATGAAAAGGTGACTATGATTGAAATATGATTATAATTGAATAGGCTTGAAAGTGAAAGAAATTCAAATAAAATGGGCTAAGATTTAAACGATTTAATGAAATGCTATTCAATTCAAATACTAAATATATTATAATATATTTTATATAATTAAAGTCACTTGAATTTTAAAATGTTTAACTACTAATATTATTTCAAAATTTATTAATGATTTTTTAATATTTTATTAATATTTACTATAATTTTATAAAGCAAACATATATGTGTACGTATAAATTTTTAAATACGTATCTAGTCGAATAGCATCCCTAAAAATGGTTAAAGGTCAGTCAAAGTGGGTGTCAACAGCTGCACCTTGGTTGCTTGGGAATGAAGAATGAATTGTAGAGCAACTAACGTTGACTTAGTAGTCGATTTTGTCCGATCGACGAGAGATGTCAGTGTTATCAATTAAAGCGATGTAGAATTCAAAAAGGATAAGACCGAGGCTTTGGTATTAAGCAGCCTACATATCTCTGGTTATACAAGAATCAGGTCATGTGTAGTTCTAGATTCAAGAGCAAATGAAACTCTTAAAAGTTGAAAGAGCGCTAAGGTATTCAAAAGGCACGAGATCAGATAGAATGGATAAGATTAGAGTAGTGAGAAGAAAGAGATGGAGAAGCAAGAAGAGAAGAGATGAGAATAACCCAACTTTGAGAAAGGTTCGGATAAAAAGAGCAATATGAGTAGCGAAGAATTGATAAGGACTTCGTTACGTTACATGTAAGCACGATAATCCCAACTGACGGAGCGATTGATCACACCTTCAAATTCTAGTACGACTAGATAAAATGTTAGTTCATAACATACCAAAAGTATGACCAACATGATATAATTTTAGCTTTTTACAAAAATAAGACGATTAATTAAGAAGTGTATCTGTTTTGAGATTTCTTGTTAGTCTTTGGCTTAACTTTTTAAAGAGTTGAGACCCATCTCCGAAGGATAATGTCAACATCCAATAAATAGATAGCATAGAGATATAATAATACAGAATAAAATATCTAATTGTAAGGTGGATGGACCTAAGCATCCTGTTGTAAGACAAAAGATCCTTAATGTCTTATAGTAAAGAGGACGAGCTTGAGAGTCATATTATAAAAAAGACGGGCCTAAATTTTGTATTGTAAGGAGGACGAGCCTAAGCATCCTATTATAAGATGGAAGGTTCTAAATGTCGTATTATAAGAAGACGAGCCTAAACATTGTATTGTATGGCGGAAGAGACTAAATGAGAAAATAATAGGGTACGGTAGAGAGTTGAATCCGATAAAATCTTCAAAATATCCTAAGTAGCCGAACTATAATGTGAGTAGCCATGAATTTAAAGTAGCTTTTTTTGTAAGCATGAAAACAGTTGTTTAGAGGGCAATCGATTTTGTCTGTATTCCGCTCATCTTTAACTTGTAATACGACAAAATAGAGTTATTATAGCAGATGTAACAAAATAAATAGTAAATGTAAACATGATGCAATTTTATCACATAGACCATGAATGTTTGCCTTAAGACTCTGAAAAAATTATGTCTTAGGCTATGATGTCTAGGGCCATGAAACACAAAATGTGTCCTCAGGTAATGAAAATGTTGTCTATGGGCCATGAAAAATGATGCCCTTAGACTATGACAACTTTGGATTATGATAGACGGAAATTAAATTCTTAGGCCATGATATGATGTCTGCAGGCCATGTGGATGATGCCTTTAGACCACAATTTGGAAAATGTAATCTTGGGCACAATGAATTTTAGGGCACGTTGCAGTCTCAGGCACACCACAATCTCGAGCATGATTCAATAATGTAGTTCTTGGCACATGCAATCTTCGGGCACAATGCAATCTTGGGCACAAGGTGGTTTGGGCGGATATAATCTTTGGGCGTAATAGTTGATTAAGGGTGTAGCGATGCAATATCGAGCACATGCAGTTCGGGCACAATGCATTTCTGGCACGTGCATAATAGTTGATTGAGAGCATAAAGTATCTTGGACATTTGCCTTTTTGGAGGGGGCGAGTTTCATTTGTCAGTCTCAAATTGGTATATTTAACCTTCAAGCGATGCTAAAGTTGCCTTTGCATATGTACATGTACTTCTGCATTCAAAGAAAAATAGTTAGTTTTAGGGGAATATTGATTTGTATCTATCATTTGACACAGTATGATGTTTGGTCTCTGCTAGGAGGTCCCTCGAAGTGTTGTCTAAAATTTTGAGGTTTCCTCAAAGTTTTCTGCCCCAATATAGAACTTTTGCTATTATGATTTGTTGTAGATTGTAGATCGACAATGAATTGTGGAGCCCCTCAAAAAATTTCTGCCCATGTCTAGATTTGCGAGACAATACGTTTTTGAAAGCATTTTTGAGACGTTCTCAGAATTCTTCCAAAGTTGATTATATGTGAAAAGAAGAGATTTTCATAGAACTTTTGAGTTCCTTTCAAAAATTCTGCCCCAGTATCAAGATATGCAAGGAAAATGTTCTCTGATTGAATTTTTGAGACCCTCTCAAATTCTGTCCCAGTTACACAATAGAGGGGAAAATGAAAATTTTAATTATGATAAGACTGAAACACCATAGGAGCGCCTACTTATCCCCTCTTAAACGAGAATCAGGTCTGACATAGTTCGAAATTTTAAAGATCATAAATGAGATATTTAGAGAACATTCTTGAGCAACAATTGAATGATAGATTTTGACAAACTTCATTTGCCCATATCTTATGAAGTCTTATTCAAAGACTTGTTTAAGTAAACTTTTGTATGTTCACATTTGAACTTTCTTTGTTGCAAAGTACTCCAAGCTTTGACTTTAGCAACAATAAGTTGTTGAAACTTGTCTTTTAAGTCACGACATTCTTCTATGGTATGTCCATCCATTCCTTACTGATAAGCACAAAATTAAGAGGGTTCAATCAATAATATGCATATATTTATCCTTATTTCATTGATAGGAGTGATGTGACCAGCAATCCTTAATTATTCATAAAGTTGGCCTATTGCCTTATTCAAAGGAGCATAAGTTTTATTCAAGTCTCTTCTCAACCATAAAGAGGTTTTTGGGAATATGCGGTTGAGTGACGACTTTTGCACTCTGGCAAGATATGTTTGTTGTTGATATGGACGAGGAAACCTCTGGTACATAGACATTTTTTATGGAAGGATTGGAAGTGGCATGAGAGGCACATGATTCCAAGGAACTTGGTGCAGAGGTGTTTCGTATCCAGGATCTTGCATATTAGGATTATGCGGGTGTGGATTGAGATTTTGAGGTTTAGGAGCATGACGATGGAGAGGATATTGATAATGTGGAGCAAAGATGTTCTTTGGAGGTAATTGAATGGAGCTTGTTTGATTTTGAGAAGCGGAGTAATTTGGAGGAGGATTATTTTGGAGAGTGGCTTGACTTGCGAAAGGTGACATATTTATGTTTGTCTCCAATGTAGGATTGACGGAGAGTAACAACTTTGACCACTCGCGCATATCAAACACTTCTTCTTCTAACTTCATTATTTTATGCTCAATTCTTGAAACAAAGTCGTCTGAAAGACATTTTTTTTCAATAGTCTTGCATATGGCCTTGTCATTACTTACTTTCCACTTTCCTTTGTGATTTTCAGTTGGGAGAGAAGGAGGAGAGCACTTTGATAGCTTGTGGTAAACCATGGTCTTTAGATAAACCATTGGGGAAGGGTAAAATAAAAACAAAATAAAACAAAGCCCAAGTAAGAGTAATGTAAAAGTTGTTATATCAAGCACATTATTTTAAGATAAACTCCCCAAATGCAAAGGAGCCTCTTTGAGCTTGAGGTAGTCCTAAGCGACAATGATTCACAATAAATAATTCAAGCCTTATTTTACAAGTGGACTTAGATTAGAAGAAACAAATTAGTTTCATTGATTATAAAGTTCGAATACTAAATCATAATTGAAAATCAAAGCTAAAATAAACTACTGGAAAAAGGATAACATGGGGGAAATCATCCTAAATTATGAAATTTTCAAGGTATCGACTGCAAGAGCTTGGCACCAATTGAATTGGCACCATGGTATCCTACTCCACTTGGTGTTGGGACTTCAAATTCTATCAAGATCCATATGCAGTACTCATGTCTTTATAAAGCCTGTCGTGCACCCATAGGAATTGTCAACACACGCTCCCATCATCGAATTATATTGTGTACTTATTATTTATTAAGTCCACACTCATACTTAATCTTTTTCACATCATAACATAGTGGTATGACTAGACTTTGCCCAAATTATTGAAGTACTCAAGGCGGCGCATATGGTTGAATGCCTTTTAAGCCAATAATCTCAATGAAGTATATGTCGTCCCCTCTTACTATGGCATTAGGCAAGGAAAACTAATGGAGCTTCCATTGTATTCCGCAACACTCAAGCTCTGTCAAAAATATCCGCCAATCCACAAATCCTACAAGTGCAGCGAAACGTGCCAACCTTCTTGGATGGTTATCAATATTGTTTCTTTGACTAGGAAAGGTATCTACCACGTCGGATCACTAGTGTACCTGATCGATAGAACATAGTTGAAGCTAAAGGTTGCATCATTCGTAGAACATTCTACCATTGACACATTATTACAGACTCCTCAATATCTCCGCCAGGATCATGGGCAGTATAGTTTACCTAGGCTCGTCCCCTCTTTGAGCTAGGTCTTGAACCATATACTTTAAACATGTGTCGATTCTTCCTCTTCTTTTAGGAAAAACCAATCATCGTAATAAGGCAATGGAAAAGGCATCATAATGATATTTTTCCCATTCCTTAACAGAGAATTCAAATTCACAGCTATAAGTATAGTAGCTATCATCTTAGTCAATTCGTTATTATAGGAAGTCTAAATGAGTCCATCCAAGGTCTAAAGAAGTTCAGATTGGATTAGACTTCATCCCTATACTTTTTAAAATACCCTTGATGATGGCTTATAAGGTACCATCATTTCACACTCATGATATGGCATGTCAATGAAACCACTAATTTATTCAATTGTTGGTGTCAAGATACAATCTGTAAATTTTAAAACCATCTATAGGGTCCAAAAATTCAAGTAGGGCCCTAGTAAGATTAGGGTTTTGTGTGACGAAGATATGATATGCAAGACCACCCAACAATTGACGAATCTCCAGTTCACGATCTCTCTTTATATCCATCCACCAGTTCTTAAGTTTGTTATTCACCTTTGTGACCGTTTGAGGGTTTGGGAATTCGTACTAGTCCATGACTCTAGAAACAAACAATAAACAACTTCTAAACTTCATTTTAGCAAAGTTGGCTTGATTTAATTATTATGATCACACTGACACATAAATATGCAATTATCTAGAGGGTGTTGGTGCCTTTTAGATGATAGTGTGGCTACTAAATATGTGAATGAAGCCAAGGGTAAAACAACCTATGACATATGAAACATGTATGACCTAACTAGAACTTCTATGAGTAGGCTTGACATGGACTTGAAAGGGATTCTGTGTGAGTGTCTTGTGGTTTCGAGGTAGTAAAACTATCCGTTCTGTCCACGCATATACCGACTCTCTATAATGATTTTTAAAAATAGAATTGGAGTAATTGTGAGAGGTGCAAAGGTAAAACATAACAAGAACAATATAAAAGGGAAGGTTGTCCCACTTTGGGGAATTATGAACGGAATGCCAGTTATTAAAGCAGTAACATTTAGCATTTAGATTGGAAAGCGCTAACACATAGGAATTTTCATAAAAGAGATAAATAAATAAATGAATACACTTAAGTAAAGGAAAGTAAGCTATTAACATATTAAAAATCATGTAAATAAGGAAAAGCGTAAAATATGAAAGGAACAAATAAGGGTAAAGGGAAAAGGTGAAACATGGTAAAAACAAATAAGGAAGAGGTAAAGGGGTGGAACATGGACACAAGACAATAAAGAAGGAAACAAAATAATAACTAAACATGGTAATAACTAATCAAATAATGAAATAACCAAAATAAAGCAAATCCCACATAAATAAGCACAAAACACGTAATGGTAAGAACCTTATATCTCCAGCGGAGTATACACCTAACAACTCCTTTGGGATTTGGGGTTTTGAAGAGTCGCCACCTAACAATTTAGGGCACATCAGCGCACATATCTAACCTAGCTAAGTCTAGATAAGGTCAAGGGACCACAAAAACAGGTAAGGGTTCAAATTACCGCGAGGGAAAGGAGTTAGGCATCCCTCAAGGTCAACAAATGTTTGTCTCGGTCGTATCTCATGCAATATATGTGGGGGTTACATGTAGTAAATAAGGTCATTCGTTTTTTATTTATTTAAATCACATACTTTCTAGGTTATAAGAATATTGAACAATTAAAACTATTTTATTATTATATTATTTTAAACATACGAGGCTAGGTAATAGCAATATTAAACAGTTAAGATCATTTTTATTTAATTTAACATGCAAAACATTGTGATATAACGAAAAGTTAAAGAAGTAACTCATATTATTATTTTAACATTTAAGCATGTGAGTCTAAATGATAACAATAAATAAAATATATATACGAAGAAATTTTCTAATAGATAAGAAAGAGGATAAAAAAGTGACAAATAAAAGCAAATAATTAGATATTTTTTGCTTTAAACTAACCCAAGTAAACAAAACATAAACACACAAATAAAATGATAAAAGGAAGGGAGACTCTAAGAGACTCTTTGGATCAACACTCGACTTCTGTTTTTATTTTCCGATAGGCTGCCATATAGGGATAGACAAAACCAAAGTTTGTCTTTTCCAGCCAGAGTCAACCTTATCATTTCCATTGGTCCAACTACCCCTACCCCACAACTTCATGCATTTTGTACCTATATAAGGTGCCTAGACGGCCCAACTTAATGTCCAAGGAGTCAAAAAATAGTTCTAAGCATTTTCAAATTAATTAAGAAGAGACAATAACAATCCGGATTTATCAGAAAGTCTTAATCCCAAACAGATCAAATTTTTCTAGTATTCAACTATACAAGCCCATTCAAGATGCTCAAATAAATGCCATACATATACGATTATTAATAAATGTACCCAAAAGGGAATAACACAATTAACCATGAATCTTGCAAAGTTATTCTTAAACTATCAACAACATAAAACTAGAGTTTAGAGGCATACTTTCACTTAGCATATTCGGAGTAAAAGGTATTATCAATAATATGTATTGCACGAACAACAAGTGACTTGAAAATCTCAACTAGCAATTCAACTTTTGGACTAAGATAACTTCTATATATGCATAAAACATCAAAAAAGAAAAAATATGCACTCCCAATAAAGACAAGAATAAGATTGCTAAGAGATGATAAAATGATTTAAATAACGTACCTTGAAGGATTCGTCTTTTAACCCACTTGAAACCATTGAAAACTACACCAGATTTCGCTTGACCGCTTGCTGGAGCAGCCTTTGAGGGAGTAAGAGCTGCAATCTGTTGCCTTCTGGTGGCTTGCTGCTGGCAGTTTTTGCCAGAGTTAATCGCTGGTGGAGCTGCTCGCTTCCGGTCCTCGTGGTTGTTACTGTTGGCGATCAGGCGAGGAGGTAAGGAGGAGAAGAACATGGGAGGATAAAAGAGTGGATAAAAGAGGAAAAAGGGAGGCGGTGGCGGCTGCGCCTTGCTCTTCATCGGTTGCTTCTGCCCACCGGTGTTGCTTGGAGCCGCTGGAGTCAAGAAGAGGAGAGGAGGAGGAAGAGGAGCAACGTAGAAGAAGGAAGATGCGAGAGAGAGAGAGAGAGCGATAGAGGGAGGTGCTGGTTTAAGGGAGGGAGGAGAGGAGGGAGAGAGAAAAATTGGAAGTCGAAGGAGGAGCGAGAGGGAGAGTACACCGGTGATGGCGGCCTTCGTCGGAAAGAATGGGGGAGAAAGAGAGAGGGTGTTGGCGACCTGGAGAGAGGGGAAGAAGATTAAAATTTAAATCATTTTATCTTTAGATGTTTCATAGTTCAAAATAGGGAAAAAGAAGGATTTGATCTCAACCGTTGACTTAATAAGAGATGAAGAGTTAGGATTCGATCTAGGATTTAATGAACTAATGGATGGAGGAGATTAAAAGATGATGTCGTAAAAATTAAATTGTATTGGACAAAATTTAAATAAATATTGGCTAGAATTGAAATGAGAAGTCGACAACGTTTGAAATAAGATTGCAATCGAATACTCTTGGAATTGAAAGAAATTGAAATAAAATAGGCTAAGATTTAAACGATTTAGAGAAATGCTATTCAATTCAAATACATCAAACATTATAATATATTTTATATAACTAAAGTTACTTGAATTTTCAAATGTTTAACAAAAAACGATTATTTCAAAATTTATTAATGATTTTAAAATATTTTTATAAAATTTACAATAATTGTATAAAGTAAACATATATATATATATATATATATATATATATATATATATATATATATATATATATATATATATATATGTATTAGGAAAAATCAACTAAAATCGTAAACTTGAAATAAACTTTAAAATACGTATCTAATCAAATACCATCCCAAAAATGGTCAAAGGTCGGTCAAAATTGGGTGTCAACACCTACCCTTGTTTTCTTTGAAATTAAGAATGAACTGTCGAGAAACCATCATTGATTTAGTAGATGATTTTGACCAACCGACGAGAGATGTCGGTAGGATCAATTGAAGCGATGGAGATTTGAAAAAGTATGACCGAGGCTTTGGTATTAAGGTTCCTATATATCTATGGTTATACATGATTCAGGTCGTGTGTAATTCTATATTCAAGAGCAAATGAAATTCTTCAAAGGTGAAAGAGCGCAAAGGTATTCGAAAAGCACGAGATCGGCTTCAATGGATAGGATTAGATTAGCGAGAAGAAAGAGATGGAGAAGATATAAGAGAAGAGATGAGAATATCCCAACTTTTAGAATGGTTCAGATGAAAAGACCAATATGAGTAGCGATAGATGTAAGCACGATAATAGCAACTGAGGGGCCAGTGATCACACCTCCAAATTCTAGTACAGCTAGATAAAATGTTAGTTTATAAAGTACAAGAAGTATGACAAACACGATACAATTTGAGTTTTTGATTAAAAAAAAAGACAAGACAAGATAAGAAGGATAATTTCAACCTCAAATGAATGTAATAGTATAGAGATATAGTAATATATATGAATATATCATATGGTAAAGTGGATTTTCCTAAGAATATTATTGTAAGACAAGATCCTGAATGTCCTATTGTAAGGCGGACGATCCTAAACATCGTAAAAGGCAAATGGCCTCAATGTCGTATTTTGAGGCGGACGATCCTAAGTATACTATTGTAAGGTGGAAGGGTCTAAATGTCGTAATGTAAGCAGACGAGTCTAAACATTCCTAAATGTCGTATTATGAGGCGGACGATCCTAACCATCCTATTGTAAGGTGGAAGGTCTAAATGTCATAATGTAAGAAGAACAACCTAAATGAAGAAACTATAGGTCACGGTAGTGAGTTGAATCCAACAATATTTTCAAAATAACCTGAGTACACGAACGATAATGTGAGAAGCCATGAATTTGACGAAGCTTTGTTTGTAACCATGGAAACAATTATTCATAGGGCGACGAAATCAACACATCTTTAACTTTCCATATGACTAAATAGAGTCATTAGAGTAGATGTATCAAAATAAAAGATTAATGTAAATATGATGCAATTTCCCACATCGACCATGAATGTTTGCCTTAAGACTTTGGAAAAATGATGTCTCAGGATATGATGTCTAGGGTAATGATACGCCAAATGTATCCTCAGGTCAAGAAGATGTTGTCTGTGCGCCATGAAAAACGATGCCTTTAGAATATGACACCTTTGTATCATGATAGACGAAAATTAAATCCTTAGGTCATGATATGATGTCTGTAGGCCATGAGGACGATGCCTTAGGAACATGATAAGCATAAAATAACTCCTAAGGCTTTGATATGAAGTCCGCAGGCCATGAAAAAAAAACAATGTCTTTAGAAGATGACGCCTGCGGAATATAAGTAATGAGTAAAGAGAGCGTATCTGTTTTTTAGCATCTTGTGACTTGAATCAGTAGTAACTCTGTACAGATACATTCGCGCACATCCAATTTTAGGGCATAATCCAGTCTTCGGGCGTATGCAATCTCGGGCACATGCAATATTTGGGCACAATGCAATCTTAGGCACAATTCAATTTTAAGGCACGATGTAGTCTCGGACACGCCTTAATCTCGGGCCTGATGCAATAATGCAGTTCTCAGGCACATGCAATCTTTTAGCACATTGAGATCTTCGGGCAGAATGTAATCTTGGGCACAATGATGTTCGGGCAAATGTAATCTTTGGGAATGATAGTTGATAAAGGGTGTATGCCATCCAATATCGAGAACACGCAGTTTAGGCACAATACAATTCAGGCACATGAATAATAGTTGGATGCGAGCACGGAGTAGCTAGGACATTTGCCTTGTTTCAAAGGTCGAGTGTCATTTGTCGGTATCAAAGTGGTATACTGAACCTTCAAGCGATGTTAAAGTTGTGTTTGTATATGTACATGTACTTCTACATTTAAGGAAAAATAGTTATTTTATTGGGGGGGTTGATTTGTATCCGGCATTTGACACAGTATGCTCCTTTGGTGTCTGCTAGGAGGTCTCTCGAAGTGTTGTCTAAAATTTTAAGGTCTCCACAAAATTTTTTGCTTCTGTGTAGAACTTCTACTATTCTGATTTGTTGTAGATTGTAGATTGACTATGAAATTTTGAGACCCTAGAGACTATTCTTCCCCTTTCTTTATTTGCGAGGCAATAACCTTTTGAATGAATTATTGAGACCTTCTCAAAATCCTTCCCAAGTAATTGATTTGTGAGAAGAAGTGATTTTGATAGAATTTTTGTGTTCTTCTCATAAATTATGCTCCTGTATCGTGATATGCAACTAGAATTCTATTTGTTGGAATTTTTGAGACCATTTCAAAAATTCTTCCCCAGTTACACAACAGGAGGGTAAAATGAAAATTTTATTATCATAAGATTGAACCCGAATAGAGAGCCTATGAATCCGCTCTTTAACAGGAATTAGGTCTGACGTAGTTCCAAATTTCTAAGAGCATAAGCGAGATATTAAGAGAACATTCTATTGCAGCAATTTAATTGTAGAGTTTGACCAACTTTATTTGCCAATGTGTTATAATGGGTGTTTGAATGTGGAAAACATGAACTTAAATGGCGCAAGCTTTATTCGGAGACTAGTTCCAGTAAACTATGGTATGTTCACTCAGTTGTTGAATCTTTTCTTTCAAATAACGGCACTCTTCTATGGTATGTCCTTATATTACTGAATGATAATCACAAACTTTAGACGGTTCAATCCACTATGCACGCGTATTCATCCTTATTTCATTTATAGAAGTGATGTGACCATCAAACCTCAACATTTCATAAAGTTAGCCTATAAGCTATGTCAAAGAAGTATATGTTTTGCCAAGTCTCTCCTCTACCTTGAAAAGGTTTTTGCGAATATGAGGTTGAGTGACGACTTTGGCATTGTGGCCGGGATATGTTTGTTGTTGATATGGCCGAGGATGCCTTTAGTACGGAGACATTTGGTATGGAAGGACTGGAAGTGCTAACAGAGGCGCATGATGCCAAGGAAATTGGTGCAGAGGTGTTTCTTATCGAGGAGCTTGCATAGTAGGATGATGTGGTGTGGAGTAAGATTTTGAGGTCTAGGAGCATAATGATGGAGAGGACATTGATAATTTTGAACATAGATGTTCTTTGGAGGAATTTGAATGGAGCTTGGCTAATTTTGAAAAGCGGAGTAATTTGGAGGAGGATTATTTTAGAGAGTGACTTGACTTGCGAAAGGTGACATACCCATGTTTGTATCAGAAGTAGGATTGGCGGAGCATAACAATTAGCCCACTCGGGCATATCCAACACTTCATCTGCTAACATCTTTTTTTTCTTCTCAAGGGTTGACACCAATTCATTTGAAAGACATTTCTTTTTAACAGTCTTGCATATGGCCTTGTCATTAGTCACTTTCCTCTTCTTTTGCGATTCTCAGTTGGGAGAGAAGGAAAAGAGCCCTTTGATCGCCTGTGGTAAACCATGGTCTACAGATGAACCATTGTGAAAGGGTAAATAAAAATTAAAACAAAACAACGCCCAAGTTAAAGCAATGTAAAAGTTGTTATGTCAAGCACATTATTTTAAGATAAACGTCCTAAATGCAAAGGAGTCTCGTTGAGCTAGAGGTAGGTCTAAGCGACACATATGTTATGCAAAATAATTAATTCAAGCCTGACTTGCCAATTGTAATTTATAATAAAAGAAATAAAAAAAACTTTTATTTATTATAAAATTCGAACAATACATTATAATTGAAAATCAAAACTTAAATTAACTAATGGAAAAGGGATAACATGGGGCAAGTCATCCTAAATCCTTAAATCTTTGAGGTATCGACCACAAGAGCTTCGCGCCAATTGACCTCTTGTATGGGGAGAGACTTCTTTTCTCATTTTCAACACACCGCCATATGTTTTCCCTTTCATCGGCAATCCCATGATATCCTACTCCACTTGGTTTTGGGCTTCAAAATATATCAAGATCCATATGCAGTACTCATGTGTGCATAGATCCTGTTGTGCATCCATAGGAATAGTCAGCACACGCTCCCATCATCGAAGTATGTTGGGGACTTGTGATTTATTTAGTCCAAACTCATACTTAAACTGCTCCATGTCAGAACGGAGTGGTATTACTAGAGTTTGCCAAAATTAGCATGTTAAAAATATCCGTCAATCCACAAATCCATGTAAGCCCCTCTTACTATGGCATTAGGCATGGACAACCAATGGAGCTTCCATTGGATTCGGCGGCTCTCAAGCTCCGTCAAAGATATCCGCCAATCCACAAATCCTACAGGTGAGGCAAAAGGTGCAAACCTTCTTTGATGGTTATAAATCTTGTTTCCTTGACCTAGAAAGGTATGTGCCACGTCGGATCGCTTGTCGAAGTGATCTATATCCCATAGTTGAAGTAGAAAGTTGCATCTCTCGAAGAACATTCTACCATCGACACATTATGACAGACTCCTTATTATCTCCGCCAGGATCATGGGCAATATAGTTTTCCTAGGATCGCTTCCTCTTTAAGCTAGGTTTCGAACCACGTACCTTAAACATGTGTGATTCTTCCTCTCGTTTTAGGAGCAAAGGCATCCAAACGATATTTTTCCCATTCCTTAACGAAGCACTAAAACTCATAGCTATATGTGTAATAGCTATCATCTTGGACAAATCATGGGTATGGGAAGTCTAAATAAGTCCATCCAAGGTCTAAAGAAGTCAAGATTGGAATAGACTTCATACCCATACTTTTCAGAATTTCCCTTGATGATGCCTTGTAAGGTACCATCATTCACACTCATGGTATGGAAGGTCGATAAAACCACTAATATCATCAAATATTCGCGTCACGATACAATCTGTAAATTTGAAAACCATCCTCACAAGGTCCCTAAATTATAGTAGGGTCCTAGTAAGATACGTACTTTAAAATTTATTTCAAGTTTAAAATTTTTGTCGATTATTCATAATATATATGTTTAATTCATAAAATTAGAGTAAATATTATTTAAATATTTTAAAATCATTAAAAAAATTTGAAATAATCGTTTTACTTAAACATTTAAAGTTCATGTGAGTTTAGTTATATAAAATATGTTATAATATTTGAATTGTATAACATTGCTTTAAATCGTTTAAATCTTAGCCAATTTTGTTTCAATCTCTTTCAATTTCAAGCCATTAAATTGCAATATTATTTCAATCATATCCACATTTTCATTTTAATTCTAGCCAACATTTATTTCAATTTTGGCCAATCCAATTTGACTTTTAACACATCATCTTTTAATCTCATCCATCTATTAATTCATTAAAATACTAAATCGAATCCTAACTCTTCATCTCTTATTAAATCAACAGCTGATATCAAATCATATTTTTACCCATTTTGATCTATCAAAGATCTACACATAAACAACTTCTAAACTCCATTTTGTCTAAGTTGGCTTGATTGAATTATTGTTATCACACTGACATATAAATATTCAATTTGTGTAGAGGGTGTTGGGGCCTTTTGAACGATAGTTTAGATACTATTTATATGGATTGATACCAAGGGTCAAACCAAATAGGGCTTATGCTGCATGTATGACCAAACTATGACTTCTAAGAGTTGGTTACATGGACTTGAAAGAGATTCTATGCGAGAGACTCGTGATTTTGCCATAGTAAAACTACTCATTACGTCCACGCATATGCCGACTCTCTATAATGAGTTTTTTTAAAATAGAAATGGAGTAGTTGTGAGAGGTGCAGAGGCACAAGATCACGAGAACAAAAAAAAAAGATGGTCCCAATTGGAGGAAGTATGAACGTAATGCAGTAATCAAACAAGTAACATTTAGCAATTAGATTGGAAAGCGGTAACACATAGATATTTTTTTAATAGCGATAAATAAATAAATGAATACACTTAGTAAAGGAAATTAAGGTATAAACATATTTAATATCATGTAAATATGTCAAAAGGGTAAAATATGCAAGGAAACAAATAAGGGGAAAGAGAAAGATGAAACATGGTATTATACAAAAAAAGAAGAGGGAAAGGGGTGGAACATCGAAACAAGAGAGTAAATAAGTCAACAAATCAATAAATAAACATGGTTATCATCTAACAAAAAATGAAATAACTGAAATAAAGCAAACCCACATAAATAAGCACGAAACATGTAGTGATAAGAACCTTATATCCCCAGCGGAGTCGCCATTATATCGTACCCATTTTCTCTAAAAAAAAAATGGGTTGTATCGCTACCTAACAACTATTTTAGAATTTTGGGTTTTGAAGAGTTTCCACCAAACGATTAAGGCGCGTTAAGACACCTATCTAACTTAACTAAGTCTAGCTATGATCAATGAACCAGAGAAATGGGTAAGGGTCAAAATTACCATGAGGGAAAGGTATTAGGCATCCCTCAAGGTCCACAAATGTTTGTCCCGACCATATCTCATGCAATTTATGTGGAGGTTACAAGTATCAACTATGGTCACTTCGTTGTTTATTTATTTAATACGCATGCTTTCTAGGTGATAAGACTATTGAACAATTAAAACTATTTAATTAATCTAAATATACAAGGCTAGGTAATAACAATATTAAACAATTAAGATAAGTTTTATATATTTTAACATTCGAGACAATGTGATATAACATTAAGTTGACAAAGTAGCTCATATTATTATTTTAATATTTAAGATGTGAGTCTTAGTGATTCAATTAAATAAAATATATATACTCTGGCTGATATTAAATAAGAGATAAGCAAGAGGATAGAAAAGGGACAAATAAATAAGCAAATAATTTTTTTTAAACTACCCTAAATAAACAAAATTTACACAAACAAATAAAAGGATAAGGGAAGGGAGACTCTAAGAGACTTTTTGGATCGACACTGGACTTCTTTTTTTTTCCAATAGGCTTCTATATAGGGACATACAAAACCATAGTTTGTTTTTCAAGCCTGAGTCAATGTCATTATCTCCATAAGGCCAACTACCCCTACCCCACCACCGCATGCATTTCGTACCTATAAGGTGCCTAGTCGTCTTAACTTAATGTCCAAGAGGCATTGGACTCTTAATAGGTGGGTTTAGACAAAATAAAATATAAGGCTCTCCTAGAAACCAAGTCAAACAAAGAAGGCAAACAAGACAGTCATTATAGCATGATAAGCTTCAATTTGACTTCTAAATTTTAATTAGACATACTTACAAACAACACATAATTGTGAAAGATCTTCATGCTAATATGTGTTGCATACGAACATAAAAAGTTATATTAACAAAAAATTGATTATGAGAGGGCAAAAATTAAGACATGGATGCCGATTTTAGTATTGAAATAATTAAAGTGATTAGAAATTAATAAAATAAAATTATCTTTTTATTCCAAGTAGTAAAGAAGTGATCCCACATGCAAATATATATTTCAAACAAGTAGAAAATTTAATTATTAAAGAAGAAAATATTATTTAAAACAATAGACTTGATTTCTTTAAGGCAGAAAAATTACTTTAAGGACGACAATAAATTTATTACAATTGCAAAAAAATATTTTTAAGTGACAAACTTATTATAAATGCAGAAAATTGCTTTAAGCACATTGATGGTTGTATAAATTGATTATTAATGTTAAAAAAAAATTAATGCGGAAATATAATTACAATGCAAAAATTAATTAATAGTTGATTTAGATGTAAAATAGGTTAATTATGTTGCAGAAAAATATTAATAATTTTTTTTTCCAGATTTTTGCTAGGCAAATTAGTATGACAGTTTTTAGGAAGAAACACAAAATAATCATGTATTCAAAAATATGTTCTTTAGCATAGAGCTGAAAAATATTGGCAGACTATTTTGTTTTAGTACATGCTTAAAATTTAGAGAATGACTTTAATGAACAATCTTATTTAATTAGATCCATAAACATGATTTATAAGTGAACATTTGGAAACTTATTAATAAAAATTCAAATTAACAAATAAAGGGTAGATTGCCATTTAAGATTTTTATTCCTTTCAAAATAAGTTAGCATGCTAGAGATTGGTTGGTGATTCCTACGAACATTATTTCCAGGCGATTGGAAAGTCAAAACAACACATATAGGCATGTTTTCTAACACGGAAAACTGTTCAAGGTAAAAAGATATATTAATACATAATTCCCCCTCCCCTTAGACGATCCCCAATATATTTAATATATATAGGTAGGCAAGGTTTACAAATAATTACAAAATATGAATCAAGCATACTAATTAAAATAAATAGATTCGTCCGAAATTTTCTTCTAGGCGAGTCTTCAACATGTTGAACTCTAAGTTTAAAACGTGTTAGAAGAGGTAATGTAACAGCTACACAATGAAGAAATTATTGTAATATAAAATATTAATAGTAACAAATATACTCTCATATATACATATATAAACAACACACATAAGAAATCAAAAAGAACAAAACATAGAAATATACATATTACCACACATATGGAGAAATGATAAGCAAAAACAAAATTTAAAATAATAAAGAGGGCTAACAAAATATGCAAAAGGTTTATCAATAATGAAGTATTGATAGATTTTTCAAACCACAAAAGCAACAAAACAAAGAAAGCACTTGAATATTTCATAGAAAAATTCTTATTTTCTTTCACAGAACAGAGGGTATATGAGCAAGTATTAGGATGTGAGAGTGAATGAGCAATGAGAGAATTTGTGATGAAAGTGAGTGAATGATTTAGTGTCAAATAATGAAAGGGAGGGGGTCTTATGTATATTGGAAAGACGGGGAGAACATAGGGAAAAATATTCAAAGGAATCAATTAATATACCAATTTTCTTATTTTAAAGGACAGCAAAATGAGAAATATTTTTAAAAATATACCATTACCAAGTATACAGAAGTAAGAAAATGACAATATAGGAAGACTTATTTTATCCGTAAATAAAGAATATCTAAAATAAGCTTTATTCTAAATTATTTTTTACAAAAATAGACTAGTAACAAATCTAATATGACAAGAATAAAATAAGGAAAAATAATATCATTTTCTATTAAATAAAAGAGCCAAATCAGATTTTAAATTATTATTATTATTATTAGGTTATTACCAGATATAATAAAGTAAGAATAATGAAGAGCAATAATTGTTACTTTACCATATTTAAATAAGTAAGAAATCAATCAGTTTCCAAACAAGAAAAGGAGGATCAATTAGTATTGTTTTCTTCATTTTAAAGGAGCCAAAAAGTAGACAAATTTTTTTTTTATTATAAACAAGTAAGTACAAAGTTAGGAAGAGTAAAACTATTTTACCATATGAAAAGGAAATTAGAATAAATGTGTTAATTCAACATCCAAAAATCCACAAAGAGAGGTTCTAAGCATTTCCTTATTTATTTAGGAGAGACAATAAAAATCCCGATTTATTAGAAAGTTTTAATCCCAAACACATCAAACTGTTGTAGTATTCAACTAAACAAGCCAATTTAGTATTCTCAAAATAAATGTCAAATATATACCATGATAAATAAATGTAACCAGAAGGAACTAACTCTTTTCACCATGAATCATGCAAAATTATTCTTAATATATCAACTCAAAACTAGAGTCAGAGGCATACTTTAACTGCGCATATTCGTAGTAAAGGGTATTATCAATAGTATGAATCATACAAGCAACAAATGACTTGACAATATCAACTAGCAATTCTACTTTAGGACTAAGATAACTTCTATATATGCATAAAACTTAAAGAAAAATTGCACTATCAATAAAGACATGAATAAGATTGCGAAGATATGATAATATGATTTAAACGAAAGTAACTGGACGGATATGTTGAAGATTCATCTTTTAACCCACTTGAAACGTTCGAAAACTACACAGGAGTTCGCTTGTCCGCTGGCTGGGGCAGCCTCTTCAAAAGACAGAGCCGCCTTTGCTGCTCACATCGCTTGTCGCTTATGGCTATCACCGCGCTTTCCACCATAGTTGTTCGCTGGTGGAACTGCTCCATTCTGGTACTCGTGGCTGCTTTTGCTGGAGGTCAGGTGACGAAGAAAGGAGGAGAAGAAGAAGGGAGGAGAAAAGATGGCAGAGAAGAGGAATAAGGGAGGCGGCGGCGGAAGCGCCTGGCTATTTACAGGTTACTGCTGCCCACCGAGGTTTCATGGAGTCTAGAGTCGAGAAGAGGAGAGGAGGAGAAGGAGAAACGGGGAAGAAGAAAGATGAGAAAGAGAGCGGGGGAGGCGCTGGTCTAAGGTAGGGAGGAGAGTATAAAGAGAGGAAAGAGGAAGCTGAAGGAGGAGCGAGAGGGAGATATCACCGGCGATGTGGCTTTCGCTGGAAAGAATTTGGAGAAAGAGAGAGGCGCCTGGAACTTGGAGAGACGGGAAGAACATGAAAATTGAAATCTTTTTAGGTTAAGATCTTTGATAGTTTAAAATGGGGAAAAAGAAGGATTTAATCTCAACCGTTGATTTAATAAGAGATTAAGACTCATGATTTGATCTTGGATTTAATGAATTAATTGATGGATGAGATTAAAAGATGATGTCTAAAAGTCAAATTGGATTCGCCAAAATTGAGATAAATATTGGCTAGAATTAAAATGAAAAGGTGGATATGATTGAAATAAGATTGAAATTTAATAGGCTCGAGATTGAAAGAAATTGAAATAAAATTGGCTAAGATTTAAACGATTTAAAGAAATGATATTCAATTCAAATATTACAAATATCATAACATATTTTATATAACTAAACTCACATGAGCTTCAAATATTTAAGTAAAAAGATTATTTCGAAATCTTTTAATTATTTTAAAATATTTTAATAATATTTATAATAATTTTATAAAGTAAACATATATATTATGCAAAATCGACTAAAATTTTAAACTTAAAATAAATTTAAAAATACATATATAATCGAATAGACTCCCTAAAAAAAGTTAAAGGTTGCTCAAAATTGGGTGTCAACAAATACATCTCATGAACTCAAATATGGAATCATCATAGTAAAATTAAATCAAGATGAGGAACATATAAAACATGAAAACTCAACATATGCTAAATATGAATATTCTCAATAGAACATGCATATCATAACCAAAAATCAGGAAAAACACATGTTGCACACACGACTCCTAAAAGCACTAAAATTAGGAGAACTACTTACCTCATGCTTGGATATGAGTAGAATAAAAAATATGAGAATAGCGAGAATTTAGATCGTCCTTGGCCTACAATGTAGACCTCCACAACACATTTAAGAAATCTACTTCCTTGTTTCTCAACATCTTAACTTGCCAGTCTCATATTACTATCTGAATCTCTAAATAAGAATGACATTCTTCAACTCCCGAAACCTCTAGAGAAGTGATGGATAACGGATGACCATTAGATTTCGTAAGCATGGAACATGAAATATCGGGTGAACCAGAGTCAATTCATTTGACAAGTCTAATTCATAGGCAACTTCCCCAACACGTTTCAACATTTGATATGGGCCCACATACTGGGGACAAATCTTTCCCTTCTTACTATCCTCATCATACCCTTCAAAGGTGAGATTTTAAAGTACACCTATCACACCCCGTAGCCAAAACTGATTAAAAAATAGCTCAGGTGCAACCAACGGTGGCATCGAAGGATAGTAGGGTGAACCACGGTCCGTCCTGCACAACCGTCGATGGGATTAGAAACTCCCAAAAATTTCATCCTAGAAAAATTGGTGAAGTCTTTGATGACGGAAGGAATTACGGTCCGTAGGTCAGACGATGGTCCGTATTCTCTTACCGTCGATCAAGACTCCCTTCACCTACTCTTTCACTATATCTAAGGATTACCAGCATGGTCCGTAGGTGGAAAATTTGCAGATAGTTAAGGGAAAATAAATTTTGGTCACTTCAAATAGGCATAAATCATAGCACAAAATTAATTAAGAGTCCCATGATCAACCCACATATACATAATTGAATTATTTTTCCATAGCAACTAACCTAGCAAAAATCAGATTTGCGAGTAATAAGTTATGCCTATTTTAGTAAAGGCCTGTCAAACATGCCCAGTAGACGGACCCAACGACGGGGCATCGGACAGACGACGTACTATCAGTCCTGGCCATTGTTTTGTCCGACAACAACTTTCCCAGGGGTCTTTTTTACCTTTACCACTTTATTTAAACCTTAAGATATGTCATTTTAACCCTCAATTTGTAAGATTTTTGTCAGTTTAACACTAGAAACATAATTAAAACATATCCAAGTCAAATCATTTAATCAAACCTAGAAAATCACAAGCAAGAGAGGTGAAAAAGCTCAGGAACCAATCAAGAAAGCCACAAGCTCTAGCAGTTCCAGCCCTAAAACTTAAGTATTTTTACGTGGATTTCATTACCAGGTATGTGGGATTTCACTAATGGGTTCCTTTCACCCATTGGGTCCCTAGTTTGCAGCCAGATTCTTGATTTTCTTATCATGATTATTCCTAGGGTTTCTAGAACTTTGTTAGAAATTCATTGATTTATTAAAAATTTGTCCAAAATCAGATTATCATGTTATTACTATGATTATCGAATTAATTTTAAAACCCTAGCTTTGTGATTCTTTTGTTCTTGAATTACACATTCTAGGTCACATATTTCAGAAACTTCAGATATACATGCCTCAGTCATAAATGTATAATTACAAGATTAATTGTTGCATTTGTAGTTTGCATGTTTAGTTTCGAGGTATCCAATATTTACAGAAACTCATACATAATCAGTAAATTTATAGAATCCAAGGGAGCAACATAATTTGTAGTTGCACTAGGATTTAAAGTACCCGACAGTCCTAGAAGTACTAGCCAAGTAGGTTGTATGTCCCATCTGTGAGAAATCAGTTTAGTGATCACTCCAGCATACCTTTATACCTTTGGAAGGGTATATTGTGTCCTCCCGATGGGGCGTATACATTGGAATCCACATTTAGCTCATGAGGTCTTATTATCGATTATTAGTAGATCCCAGAGATCAATCAAACTCTCTGTATTGACCATATATTAGTATACTCAATATTCATTTTCAGCATGTAATAAATTGGTCATTGCATTAAGTTAGCTCAGAAATTCTGTATATCATGTTCAAATTATTATACTTGTTTTTGGTTGGTTCAATTATGTTTTATTTCAGCTTATTTCTATCATATATGCTCAGTACCTTTCAAGTACTGACGCATACGTGCGCTACATTTTCTCGTGATTTAGGTTAAGGTTCTCAGCATCCAGATCACGCATAGATCGATTTCCGGATCTCCAGTTCAAAAGATTCAGTGGTGAATCCTCATTCTCCGATGACAACAGTCATGAGTTTCAATTTAGTCTTTAGTCATTTAGTTTATGTTTTTGCAAGATTTAGCTGGGGGCTTCTCCAAGTATTTCTAGTGAATTTATAAAGGCTTATTTCATACATAACTAGATTTTGCTTAGTAATGAGTTAATATTTCTTTTGTATTAAATTCAATGTTTCCAAATATCTCAGTTATAGAGTATGCGTATTCCCTATCATGTTAGATTTAATTATGATCTAGCTTCCTCATAAGTTTATTATCTTTATATCAAAAAGAGATGTAACAAATTACAAAGTGGCATTGGGATTTAACGATGCATATGAATCAAAATGAAATAACTGAAAAATATCGATCACAACATCTAATGAACTTTCTTAGGTCTAGCCGGGCACTATAGGAGCTTTGTGGATGGTTTTGTGCCCATTACATCTCCTTTGACTACTTTCACCCAAAAAAATTTAAAATTTGAGTGGTCGAAAGTTTGTGAAAGAAGCTTCCAAATAATAAAAGATAGGCTTAGCACCACTCTGGTGTTGACTTTACCGTAGCATACTATGGTTTTCGTGAAATATTGTACAGCATCCCGAGTGGGATTGGGTTGTGTCCTTATGCAACAGAGAAAGTTATAGACTTTTCTTCTAGACAACTTAAGGTTTATGAGAACACTTACCCAACTAATGATTTTTAGTTAGAGGTCGTGGGGTTATCCTTTAACGCAACTATGGGTTGTGTATCTTATGTTGAAGAAGGAAAGAAATACCTCGTAAAAGATGTCCATAGGTTGGATTGTTTTGGTGTTAGATTAGAAGATTCTCCAAATGGTGGTTTTAAATTCCATCATAACTGTAAATCATCATTGTTGGTTGAGGTGAAGTCTAAGTAATATGTTGATCATCATTAATGGAGTAAAAGGAATCGGTTCTTAGTAAGATTAATGAGTCATTATGTTTAGTAGGATGATATTTTGATGTACCAAGGTAGGTTAAGTGTGCAAAATGTGGATAATTAGAGAAATCATATCGTACAAGAAACTCATGGTTCTAGTTATTCGATTCATCCAGGTTCTACTAAGATGTATATAACCTCAGAGTGATATTTTAATGGGATGAATTCAAAAGGGACATAGCGGAATTTCTAACAAATTGTCCAAATTGCAAACAAGTGAAAGTCGGGTGGTTTACTTCATGCAGTCCAAGTTCCTACATCAAAGTGGGAAGACATTAATATGGACTTTGTAGTGAGTTTTCCTCAGACTCGAACGTAAAATTACTCTTTATAGGTGTTGCTGGATAGGATGATTAAGTCCGCTCGCTTTATTCCCGTTCAGTCCACTTACTCAATCGAGGATTATGCCAAGATCTACATAGATGAGATTGTGAATCTCCATGATATTAATTTATCCATCATATCAGAAAGTGGAACACAATTCACATCAAGATTTTGGAGATCATCTCAAAAAGGATCTGGTCCAAAAATAAATGTAAGCACCGTTATTCATCCCCAAGCGAATGGGAAAGCAAGCAAACCATTCTAACTCATGCGGATATGCTTATAGATTGTGTGATAGATTTCAAGGAAGTTGGGAAGAGCACTTGTTTTTTCTAGAGTTTTCTTATAACAATAGTTACCATTCATCTATAGCCATGCCTCATTTTGAGGCATTGTATGGTAGGAGATGTAGATCTCTGATAGGATGGTTTGAAGTAGGAGAGTCTTCGATTCTTAGTCCCGATTTGACCTATAGTCCTTGGTGAAAGTTAATTTCATAATGAATTGATCGCAAACATCCTATTGCCGCGATTGCAAAGATCCTATTGCCGGCAAATGTCTTATGCCGACATTAAGTGAAGAGAATTAGAATTTGAAGAAGGTGATAAAGTGTATTTGAAAGTTTCATCTATGAAAAGGGTGGTGATGTTTGAAAAGAAAGGGAAGTTAAGCCTTCTTATATGGGTCCCTATGAACTTTTTCAAAGGGTTGTCAAGGTTGTTTATTAGTTGATATTACCTAGTGAGCTAGCTTTTGTTCACCAAGTTTTCCATGTATCCATGTTTAAGAAGTGCATTGGTGACCCCGAGTCCATTCTTCCTATAAAATGTCTAGGAGTGGATGAGAATCTTTCCTACGAAAAGGTTCTAGTTGAAATTCTTGACCATCAAGTGAAGAGGTTGAGTAACAAAGTGGGTGCCTCCGGAAAATGTTATGGAGAAACCACATAGTTGAGGGAGCAACATAGGAGGGAAAGGACGACATGAAGTCCCGTTATCCTTATCTCTTTGGTAATTAATGTTAGTTGTTTCTCCTAATAATGAAAATAAGGAATAAATTGAATTTGACATGTCTTGCATAGATATGAATAATTATGGTAAAGGTTTATGCTAAAATGAGTTTTCATGGAAAAATGCTCTTTTGCTTGATTTGAAGTTATTTGGTGTAATTGGTATGTTGTTTCCCTTATAAAGTGATATTGAACATGTGGATGTGTTTTGAAATTAGTGTTGCCATAAGTGACTTTATATATTATATTGAGCACTCATATGTTGTAAATGAAGTTGAGTTGCTATGTGTAAATTCCATGTTGTTTGTTGGTTGAGTTGTAACTCATTTTGATTATGTATGTTTTGGGTTGGGCTGCTAGTATTGAGTCTATCATTTCCTTTCAAAAGATTTTAGTGTCATTCGTGGACGAATGTTCCTAATGGGTGGTAATATAACACATCGAAAGTCCAAGACCTAATCTGGAGCCTCACATGAGTATCTAAGGGTTTTAACATTGATTTAACGTCACAAATAAGTTAGGAATTTCTAGAGTCAAGATGTCAAGAAACGTCCATGACGTACACAGAATTGTGAAAGAGGTGCTAGTGTGACTTAGGTTATTTCACAATGTTTTAAGAGTCCTAAATTTATGAAATTTAGGGGAAAGGTGTCAAAATAGTATTAGAGTATATTTAGGGTACTAACGTCCGGTTACGACTTCCCAAGGACCACCCTAAGGGTCCTTGAGGAGGACCCTTCCATTATAGCCTAAAAGATGTCAAGAGGCAGTGTCCTCCTAAGAGTGCAGGCGACGAGGCGTAGGTGGATCGACGGGGCATCGATGCCTCTGTCAACCAACACTTAGACAATTCTTCAAAAGTGTTCAAAAGCACGGTCTCTTACCAAAATGACGTTTGCTAGTACAGTGGTGTGAAGGGGCGTCGGGTGATCTACGACCCGTAGGTCGGGGTCGCATAAGTCAGGCCTATGAGTTTTCTATTTTATTTTAAGTTAGTTTATTTAAGTAGTTAATTGGTTAATTAAGTATTAGGGGAGTTCTACTTATGTAAATTAAGGACCAATCTAAAGACCGAAACCTTATTGAACTAACCCAACCTCACATTTTTCCAAAACTCAAATTACTCTTCTTTCTCTTTACTTTCTCTCTCCCAAAGAAGAACTCCATTGGATAACTAGTTCAAGGTCATTGGGCAGAAAGAAGTAATCTTTTCTCCATCATTCTTGAAGAATTTTAATGGTATGTGAACCTTTAACTTTTAGGATACCTTTCCCTAAAGGGTTTTTCCAAAAAATTGGTTTTATTAAGATAATTTCATGTGGGTTTCTTCCTAAAACGAATTTGTTCTTCTAAATTGTATTATTTTATAGTTTTTTTTGTTATTATGGTTATATTATGTTGTATTATGGTTCAATTACATGGGTTCTTCATGAATTAACCTAGTTTTTGGAATAGATCATGAAAAGACTAAAAATTCCCTAACCCTAGGTGATGAACATATGTTGAATTGATTAATATTGATGCAATTGAGATAGTAATAGTGTTAATTACTATTTTATGATGTTGTTAGACTAATTTATGTATGAAACTGGATTGGCTGAGGTTAATGCCATTGATGATGACTTTTGAAGGAGAAATTGGTATGACTTTGTTATTTTAAACCTTTACATCAACAGTGATAAATTTTTTTGGTGATGAAGTTCAATTGAATAATGCCTTAAGATTGAATTAGGTATTGTTGATCTGATTATCAAATTTAAATGTCTTGATTATATGAGGATGTGATATTATGTTAAGATGTTATGATATAAGGTTGGTTATAAATTGCCTATGTGCCTTATTATGACATGATGATTATAATGTGCTAATCTCACATATGATCGTTGTATTGAAAGGACATTCTCATCCAATTCCTAATGAGCTAATGACATAAATATACAACGAGTTATTCTCCTATGACCTATAATAAGTTATGATTATTAATAAAGGCTCAAAAACATTTCAAAAAGGGACTCTAGTTTAGCACCGAGTGAACTAGATGGGAGGTGTGTTCCTTCTCTTTATGGAAAGGTAGATTCACTATAATACTCATGAGATTGGAGACTATAATGCATTGTTAATAAAGAGTGACCCAAGTATATATTATTGTTCTTGAATCATGTTTTCCCATAGGAATTATAGCTAGTGGGTCCTCCTAGAATCCTATGTTCATGTTTGGTACTACCTTGGCAAGTATTCCACCTTCTTTTGGTGTAGGGTTTAATGACACCGGATTATATATTTAGCACATGTGGTCTATATCTGTTAAGGCAAGTGTTACCCAAAGTAAAATGATGTAATAATGTGAACACTAACTAGGATTACCTAAGGGGTTCGACTTAGTCTCGGTAGGGTATGAGACTCTACCTATATATTGCACTAGTTTTCATTGAGGGAAGTCTTGGGAGGTTGTTCTTATGTATATAAATTCAGTATCATGCATATGTTGATGATACATATTCATTATCAAATATGATGTTAGTTTCACCTGTTAACATGCTAACGGTGTATATTGCTAAATATGATGATAGCTAATCTTGATGCTATGCTATGTGAAGATAGACAATGCTTGTGATTCCTTGTTGGTTTACCTTGTTGAGTAAGGATATGGGGCTTTGGTTGTTCATTGCACATGTATACCTGACGTTTGACTATGAGTAAGGTTTTGGTATAAGATGTAACGTTATGAACACTTGTACATGCTTTGTTGTTATAACATGACGTTAGAGATTCTTGGTTATGTACACAAGAATGCGATTATACATGTTGACTTGATTATACTAGATGATGTTGAGTTTGTGATGTAAATAATATTGTCTTAATGAATATGTGCTTATTGGCTTATATGAGTCTTGAATGTGCATTAAAAACTCTAAAATGACTTAGCATATTTTTAATGTAAATGTCCCTTTTCTCATACATTCTTTCAAATGATTTATGTGCATGTTTTCACACTTTGTACAAGTGGTGTACTAACTCATTCTTTATGTTTACTACCAAATGTATGTTTAGTCCATTGAGATTCTAAAAGTCCCATTTGAAAATACTTGGATTCTCATACTCCAAGTTCGGTAGGTCCTCATTTTCGAAGGATGATACCACTATCTTTCTATCAGATGTTGTTTAGTCATAACGAAACATTTATTCATTCTCTTTCATTTGAATACAAATTTTCTATATGATTATATGTGGATTTTATTGTCTGTAGTATTTGCTATGCCCGATGTTGTACTTCTTTATATAGTTTAATATGAGACGTATACTAGACTTCTTATGAATATATATTGAGATCTTATGTACATGAAATAAAAGTAGAAGCCTACGTCGTGCTTCCTATGGGAGGAATCTATGTTAGCTCCATATATATATATCCATATATATATATATATCCGTATCTCTCTCTCTCTATATATATATATAAGTGATAGGATTATGTAAACCTAAATGTAGAAGTAAATAAAAAGTTTAAAATTTTTCGTAATTTAACCTATGAAATATAATGACGAATGGCTAAGAGGTTAGTCTTAGTTCTCTTTGAGAACGACGACACCTGTTACTTCTAGGGGGTTCTCCTTGGATGTGAATATTAATCTCAACGAAATTTGAGGATGAACCCTTGAATTCTTCAAAACCTAGCTAAAATTCCACCTTTATTCTTCTATGAGTTTCGGAGAGACAAATATTAAGGGGAAGAGAATTTTTTATTTGATATGGGTATTTGAGTATAACAACTTTTTGCGTGAATTTGAACTTATAACAATTTATATAGTACCCCTAAGAAAACCCAAAGTGATCTCACTTCATTAGACTTAGAAAAGAAAATGACATAATTATCCTTCATTAATTGACCACAAGCAGGAGTAACAAGCCACCTTCACGATCCGTGGTGAGGACAATAATTTGTGGTCCACCTCATGAAGGTGTGGAAATGGCTAGGAAGTAAATGCATGAAGCTAAGTAGCCCAAGCCAATCCCACGAGGGCCTCCAGGAGCCGTGGTCAAACCACGAACCATGGTCCATCTGGTGGTCCATGAGGTAGGAGCTAGGCTACATTGTGCCATGAGCTACCTTGCACAAGTAGTCTTCATGAAGGGCTCCCCCGGCCTTGGTCAAGACCACGAGTCGTAGTACATTCTTCATCAACCAATTTGAAATTGTGATATAAGAAATTTTTTAAATCCATACATGTTTAAATAATGAAAAACATCCATGGTGGCAACAATATCTAAAAGACAAAATGATAATTTATATGTTAAATATTAAATAAAATAAAAGAAATGTGACAACATACCAACAATGATATTTTGAGTTTAAAATAAAAATCCAAATAAAGTTAATACAATATAAAGTAAATCACCCATCAACAAAAGAAATTTAAACAAACCATTAGAGGAATAATTTGCGATCAATTATAAAAAAGTAAACAAAGAAACATGAAAACCTTACAATGAAGAATTATTTAACCAGCAAAGATAATAATAATAATAATAATAATAATAATAATAATTTAATATGCAGTAAATTAGCTGCAACAATAACTTAATAACTAAAAACAAATAAATGAAAAATAAGAGCAATGCAAAACCCAAAAAAAATTAATAAGTGGTGATATATTTTGGTAGAGTCAACAAGGATAACGAAGATGAAAAATAAACTCCCTTTATGAAAATTTCCCAGAACCCACTTTATTTTTTAATTAGAATCTTAAATAGAGAATAGCTATTCAATGGACTTAAATCCTGGCTCGAGATCGTGTCTAGAATTGTTGATGAAGAAATTTTTTGTGCTTATTTAAAGGTATTTCAAGATTGTGCTGAAAAGACAAAAATAAATATTAATAAAACTAGAAAATAAATTGAATATTAACTAGTGTAACGAATGAAATGAATGACATGTAAAAAATGCAATATATAATTATATTCAATAAACAATGACAAAAATTGTAACCAAAACTAATTGATAAGAATACTAAATTTTTTAGAAATTAAGATAAGAATTGATATTTAAAATATATATTCTAAAAAGGAATTTAAAACTATTGAAGGAATAAAAGTTATATGTTATTAATTTTAAAAATGTTTGGCCAAAATGAAAACAAATGTCCCCTTCTTTCGATAGGATTAATGAATGAAATCATAGACAAAAAAAATTGACAAACTCATTTTTTTTAGAACACATGACCTACGTATTAAAGTGTTGTATAATGTGATGGAAGTCGCTCCTCAATTTTTTATCAAAAGGTTTCACGGTGTGTTGCACCCTTGTTAGCGTAGTCCATACCTGTTGCTAAATTGAAATGTATCCAATTGGTTGTTCTCAAAATAACCAAGATAAAATTCAATAGTACAACATAATTTAAAGAAAACGGTAGCATCCCTTTCGATACTTTCTACCATCCTTTTTTTTGCATGTTTTTTTTGGTACGCTATTATCTTTCTTATTCAAAGTTATTCTTGTTTCCAAATCCCGGCATGTGAACAATCTTGTATGGTTGTTCAAGTGTGATATGATTTTTCTAAAAATACAAACGTATCTATCAACATAATATTAGTGATTGTCAGTCTATTTGATACGACAAATGTGAATCCATAGATAGAATATTTGGCAAAATAAAAGCATGTATGTTGGTAGAATGTGTGAGAATCCATCTATTGGATTCAGTGTAATTGTTTGTCTATTGGAAGGATAAATTAGAAGGATCAATAGAGAGGATATTTTTGGAAAAAATAAATACATGTCCATGAGTGGGACATTTCATAATCAATTGATAGATATTTGTTGATCCATTTTTAGGATATATGTCAACACTGCCACTTTTGATGATGTAATATGAATATCCTTCAATGTTCGTCTCTTCATGTTAATATGAATTACATAAGGTGCACATCCTTCACCTCCGAATATATATATCTTAAAAATGTCTTTCTATGTGATACTCCTCCTACAACATGTAATAGATAGGGGGTATATCCTTCACCTCCTAATAGTTGCGACTTAAAAATATATATGAGCGTTAGCCTTTTCTGACTTCAACGTGGAATAGATGGGTTCAAGTCCTTCTCCTCCAAATATATGCGACTTAAAATATCTTTTATTGTCAACTTACTCAAACATCAATGTTTAATAGATAGGGTGCACATTCTTCACATTTGTATAGATGTTGGTAAAAGATAGCTCCTAGTGATGGCTGCTTGTTAAAGAATCTCCAAACAAAGTTTATTTTATATTTTTACATACAAACAGAGTTATATTGAATTTTTTCAATGTATTAAGTTGTAATCTACATGTGTAAAAGCTTTTATTTATATCGATTATTATTGGTTTTATCTTGAAATTAGTTAAGATTGAGTTGAGGTTGAGTTGATTTAAGATGAGGTCAGTTGTTTTTTCAGCTAAAGCTTATGTCATGTTTTAGATTTCCCCTTGCATGCGTGTCAAATCCATCTGCTTACTCCATTTGGCCAGCATGTTGCATGATGAAGACATAGTTCCCCAACATCATCAACAAGCATTTTTTTTGATCCAGTTGAATTCTAGAGTTGTTTTGTGAGCCTCATTTTTTCTGGAGGATCCCTTATTTATCTTCACTTATTTCAGTTTGCTAGGATGATAGGGGGGCTTGTTCTGATATCCCTCATAGTAATTGAGTCTTTATAGATAGATAAACAGTAGTTCATGAGTCTTTTATTTTAAATTAATAATGTTCTAGACTTGAGTTTCTATGTAGTTGAATATTATATTATATTATGTGTTTCTTATTTGTGTTTATCTTTTAATATTATTATATGTTAAGTAAGTCTTCCACTGAGTGTCAGGCAAGGCTAAGGGTTTGCTTGGGGTTAAAGATGATTCTTGAGTGTCGTCCACATCTAGGGTATACGCTCAACGAATAATATTTCCCTTCAAGATATGAGGCACAACGATAACAAAGTGTTGAAGAGCAAAATGATGACTTCTTAGATTAGTCAAAATTATAAGGAATTTTGTATACAATTTCGCATTAATATTTTATTAAATTTTCTTGGTCAAGTTGCTAGTTAAAGAGATATTGTATATAAATCTTTCTTTTTCAAGTTTAGTAATAGATAAAAGCATCAAACAGATGACTATTTCAATATAACGAGTCATAAAACTATAGTTAGACTGTCATGAAGCCAACTACCTTTTTACATTACACATTGAGAGGGGCATGAGATTTATGCTTGCCCCCAGATCACATAATGCTTTCCCAAAATGTAATGACCCAGCTGTACAAGGAATAGTGAAGGCACCCGGATCTTCTTTCTTTTGTACAAGGGATCTTGTAGCAATAGCACTACAATACTGCAGTCTATCATCATCCTCTAAAGTGACCGATCTTTTCTTTGTTGACCTGATCTTTCATAAACTTGGCATAACCGGACATTTGTTCTAGATCTTCTACCAAAGAGACATTGATAGAGAGCTACTTCAGCATTGTTATAAAACGCTGATATTTACCATCCTCGGTCTTTTTCACTAATCTCTGAGGGAAGGGTGGTGGTGGTCTAGGCATTGGTATTACCTTCATAGAGACTTCTGCATCTTTTCCTTTACTCTCTTCTTCCTCACCACTACCCTTTACCACCTTATCATCATCCTTTCTCACATTTTCCTCATTAGATGGAATAGGTGGGTCAATGGTTTGCTTACCACCCCGAGTAGTGATTTCCATACATGCGCATCATTTTTTGGATTTTGGACAGTGTTGCTAGGAAGAGAGCCCGGTTGCCGTGTGTTCACTGTCGCAAATAATTGGGACATTTGCCACTTGATCTGCTTAATCGATATTGCATGCCTATCAACTTTTTTCCCAATACTTGCTAAATCACACCTTAAATCTTTAATGTGCTCATCACTTGCATCGAACCTCCTCATCATTTTGTGAAACATATGCTCCACTCGTGCCATACTATATCCACCATCTCTAGGAGTAACTTCACGATTTTGAGGAGGGACATAGGGCCCATTCCTATCGTTTCTATTAGCATAGTTACCCTTAAAGTTGTTGTCGCGGTTGTTGTTTCCATCTCGGACATAATGCACCTTACGATTTTAGTTACCATTGTTCCGACCTAGGTTCCCTTGACCTTGGTGCCAGCTATCCTTATTTGAGCCTTCAACGCTCGGTCGAAAAACCCCCTGTCTGCTCATTTACTACATAAATGTCCTCCGCATAATAGCATCCATCATTAGGACGTGGTGGTTTAGCCAAGTATTTGACTGCATTTATCTTTTCTGCATCCCCAGTGACATGTTTTAGTACCAACCCAAGCTCAGTTCTCATTTGAGCCATTTCTTCAAGAATCTCATCTGTGGCTGCGTTGTGATAGGACTGCACTCCGAAGGTGTTTCTCCCGGTATCTGACTTCCTAGTACTCCACGCTTTATTATTCTGAGAGATTTTCTCTAATTTTTCGGCAATCTCAGCATAAGGACATTCCCCATAAGATCCACCTACTATAGTGTCCAACAACGCTTTATTATTATCATCCTGTCCCCGATAGAAGTATTCCTTCAGTGACTCATCATCGATATGGTGATTTGGAACACATCTCAAGAATGACTTGAATATATCTCAAGAACTACTAACTTACTCTCCTGGTTGTGCCACAAAGTTATTCACTCTATCTTTGTGGTTTAGTTTCTTAGAGATCGGATAGTAGCGTGCTAAGAAAACGTCACTTAGTTGGTTCCAAGTGAATATTGAGTTTTATGGGACCTCAGAGAACCAAATAGCAGCCTCTCCCGTCAGTGAGAGAGGAAACACTCTGAGCCCTATTACATCTAAATCACAATCAGGCCTCCCTACAGACCTTTTACACACTGCCCTTACCTTAGCTATATGGGCATGTGGATCCTCAGAAGGTAGCCCTGAAAACAAACATGTGGCAGTGAGCATTTGCATCAGGCTACTAGTTACCACAAAAGTATGGCCTGTGGGTAGAGGAGGCAAAACCAATGGCCCATTGGAGTCTGCTATGTTATCATAGACTCTGTAGTATGCTTGGGGCCGTGGAGCGGGATTTTGTCCCCTCTGTTGGTGTTCACCTGGAGCATCGGGCAACAATTCACCATGAACATCAACCGGAGCTGGGATGTTCTGGTTCAGATCACCATCATTTATTCCCAAGTTTCGATTCATATTGCGCAGTGTACGCTCTAATTCGTGATCGTATTCTCTTCCGCTCCGTGTATTTGGCATACAGGATGATAGTTCTGGAAAATAGTCTAGACTTAACTTCAATTTATTATTACTTTTGTTTAGTCAATTACATCCTTGGAATGTAAAAACAATAAAGGGGGGTTTCTATCTCAAAATGAATGAAAATAACTAACGAAATTGAAAGAGAAACTTAACAGCTTTGAATGATGGAGTTTAATCAATTAATCAAAGTAACTAGGGTTTACGTGTTCCCCACACGTTCATAACTTGATAATTCTAACTATAACAATTCTTTCCTAGTATCTTGCATGCACAGTGATAAGTTATGTATTTCTAAATCCTTGGTCCGGCATCTAGAGAATCTCACTCCGCACATTGGTCCGCCTACGTGTGTTTCTTTCCTAACCCTTATTTTTAACTCATATTAAGCATCGCATTCGATATTTGACAAAGTTATTACCTCGTACCAAACAATACTAGCCTATTAGACAGTATACACTAAATCTATGTTGATAATTCTTTTCCTATTATCTACCTCCTTGGTCCGGCAAGAAGCATTAAGGCGAGTTCTAACGTTGGCCATCCGATAAAAATACTTCTAAGTGAAAAAATTATAAATACATGCAAGACACTATTCTAGAATTGTTATTTTAGTTAGGTTTTATCTCATTATTTGCCTATAGTTCCCACAACCCTAGTTATAGAGTTTAGTTACTCATAGTCATAATCACAATATTCAAATATATTAAATAATAATTCATGTACTTACTTCAATGAGAAAGAGTAAAATCCAAAATTTTGCTTGATTAATCACCAATAATCACCTGCAAGAATCTCAAAGTAATCAATTATCTCACAAAAAGTCTAATTCTTATCAAAAGTCTAACAATACAATGTGTACTAATAAGATATCTAACAATACGGATTATAACCTCAAAAACGAGGTTTTTCGAACTGTTAATAAAAAATAAAAACCTAATTAAATAAGGACTCTATTTGCGGGAAATCTGCCAAAACGCGGCTTGATCGACGGACCTCGCGACGGATCGTCGTGGTCACGACGGACCGTCATGGACTCTGTCGTCCCATACTTATGTAATTTCTTCTGCTTCTATCTTCATTACACTCGACGGCAAGTATGATGGACCGTCATAGGCACAACGGTCCGTCGAGGGTCTTCGTTCCAAAACACTTCAACTCTTGGAATATGGGTACTTGGATTACTTCTCTGAACTTCATGACGAACCTGTAGTACGGACCATCATAGACACGATGGACCGTCACAAGCTTCGTAACCCTACACTTGGTCAGACATCTCCATCTTCCTTCAGCAGGTGCACTACGCTGCCACCTACGGACCGTCACAAGTACGACGGACCATCATAAGCTCCAAAGGTGGTCTCTTATGCATTTCTTCGCTCGAAATCTCCGCATTCATCTTTGGACAAATTTCCTGCAAAATAAAGAGAAACTTGTATAAAAATTAGCACAAAAACGCTTTTGGACACACTAAACTTAAGGAAAAAGTATTAAAAATACCGTGAAACCACGGTATATGACGCAGCAGCCACCAAAATCTTGGCTGCACGCAGGCTGCTTTCGGAGGCTGCTCGTCCATGTACGGGCCCTCTCCAAGGGCCCTTCCAGTGGTCCCTGAGGTGTTGTGACTGTACGTCTTGACCTTCTATACTACATTTTACCTTTGTAAAGTATTTTTACAAGTTTTAGACTCTATATCACCCTTCGAAACCTTCACCAAACATAGGGACGTCTACTAGTTCAATTTAGCTAGTTTTTCGGACATCAAGGCCTTTCTTTTATGCTATGTTTTCAATACTTCTCAAATAAGTTATTTACACTATTTTAGGTCTAATATCATAATTGTACAACATATGAGGCTCTATTATGGGTCATGGAAATTATGGGATGTTAGAATATCCCCCCCCCCCCATAGGAACATTTGTTCATGAATTACACCTACACCTTCTTTTGGGAAAAAGGAATAGACTCAAGACTAGCAGCCAGCCAAACAACAATATCATAATGAGTCACAAATCATAGGAGGAATTTCAACTCCTTTAAACATGTAAACATAGCATTAATACATAGGAACTTAATCCACAACTCATGACATATAAGAGCTTTATTATTTACATCAAATAAGGAGGAACTACCTTTTCCATTTTAATATTAGCTCAACATGAACAATTTCAAAGAGTTGACATGCTAATTGCTTAAATACAACACAAAAACATACCCAAAATAATTCTCATAAAAGCAATAATACACACAACGTATCTAAGTGCAAGTTAATCACAAGAGTCATATTTCACAAAACTCAATTTAGGCATGAATTTCTACAACAATATGCACATACTAGATAAACATGATAAGTTATACATTATTCAGAGGACTCATTTAAGAGAAATCTAGTAACCTTAACTTTGTATAGGAGTAGGGGGAAAGAGATGAGGGTAGTGGGTCTTCATGTCGCCCTCGGCCTCGCATGTTGCACCCTCAACAAGGCTGTTCCTCGATTGAACTTATACGGTGCCAACCTCGTTATTTCTAATTCTCTTAAGTTGGCCATCCAAAATTTCAACTGGTACCTCTTCATAAGAAGAGTTCTATTTTACCTATAAACATTCTAAAGGGAGAATTGACAATGGATCACCTATACACTTCTTGAGCATAGAAACATGCAAAACCAGATAAACCGAGGTCAATTCGATTGGTAACTCTAACTCATATACCACTTTCACTACCCCTTTAGAAATCTTATAAGGCCCCACATAACAGGGACTAAGCTTTCCCTTTTTTTCAAAACCTCATCCTGTTGAATGGGTGAAATTTTTAAATACACCCAATCTCCTACTTTGAATTCCATGTCCTTCTTTCTATTGATGGAATAGGATTTTTGCCGACTATAACTCGTCTTCAACCTATTTCTTATGAGTTGAAACTTTTGCGTGGCATATACACTACTTCGGAGTCAAGAAGAGCAAACTCACCCCCTTCAAACCATCCAATTGGAAACCAACACTTTCAACCATGAATTGCTTCAAAGGTTCCATACCAATACTCGCATGATAGCTATTGTTGTAGGATAATTTTATATAAAGGAAGGTGATCCCCCCAATTCCTTTTACAATAAATCACACAAGCCCTCAACATGTGTTCAAGAGTTTTGATAGTGATCTCCACTTGTCCATCCTTTTGAGGGTCGAAGCGGTACTAAATTAACTTGAGTACCAAGCCCACTGTTGAAACATCTCTAAAAAGGTAAAGTGAATTGGGCTCCTCTATCTGAAATGATCAATAGGGGGACCCCATGTAACTTCACAATCTCTTTAACATACAATTTAGAATACTCCTCCGCCGAGTAAGAAATTTTTACGGGAAGGAAGTGGGCTTACTTAGTCTACCTATCCACTATTACCCAAATGGATTCATGTTGCCTACGCGTTCGAGAAAAACCTACCACGAAGTCCATGTTGACATCTTCCAACTGTCATGTGGGGATATCAATATCTTGTTGACATCTTCCCACTTCCTAGTGGGGATATCAATAACTTAGGTTAGGCCACCTTGGCCTTGATGCTGCACTTTTACTTGTTGTCAATTGGGCACCTTGACACTAGCTTAGCTACATCCCTTTTCATTCCATTCAAACAATAAATATCGCGTAAGTCACGATACTTCTTAATGGCCCCCGAATGGATGGAGTAACGGGAACCATGAGCCTCTTCCATGATTTTCTCCCTTAAAGCATACACATCTAGCACACCTAATCTTTATGGGTACTTAAGTACCCAATCCTAGCCTTGGTAGAAATACTCATTATTCTTCTTAAGGATGGGTATAAGGAGTTGATGAAAGATATACATAGACAGCCCAGATTGGGTGAGCGGTTAGTTCACTCAACTAGTTGGGGTGTTTAAGTTCATCCTAGTTCTGAATCATCTATAGTAATTGAAGTCAAGGAGGGTCAGCATCTTGATAATTTGTTGATGGATCTGAATGATTCAATGTTGGTTAAGATGAATGAGTCTTTTGCATTTGGAGATGACGACATACTTAGGTACCAGGAAAGACTGTGTGTACGCGATGTGGATGATTTCATGACCAAGATCATTGCAGAGACCAATGGTTCCAAATACTCCATACATCTAAGTTCCACCAAGATGTATCATTATATTAAACAAATGTATTGGTGAGATGACATGAAGAAGGACATTGCAGATTATGTGGCCAAGTGTCCTCATTGTCACTTGGTTAAGGCAGAAGATCTTAAGCCTGGCGGCCTTACTCAGATTATTGAGGTTTCGACTTTTAAATGGAGGCCATTAATATGGATTTCGTGGTTGGTCTTCTAAAGACTAAAAGACAATATGACTCCATATGGATTATTGTCGACTGGATGACTAAGTCTGTCCACTTTATCTGTGTGAAGTCTACTTATAGAGCCGAGGATTTTGCAAAACTCTACATCGATGAGATTGTGAGATTGCATGGGAAACCTTTGTCTATCATTTCAGATAGAGGAGCTCAGTTCACTTCATATTTTTGAAGATCCTTCTAGAAGAGCTTAGGCACGCAATTTAAGCTTAGTACTGCATTTCATCCTCATATTAATGGGCAGGCAGAGCGCACCATTCACACATTGGAGGACATGCGAAGGGCGTGTGTGATTGACTTTAAGGGTAGTTGGGATGACCATATGCCTTTGATAGAGTTCTCATAAAGTAATATCTATCACTCCAGCATTGGGATGGCACCGTTTAAGGAACTCTATTTTAGGAAGTGTAGTTCTCCAGTTGGGTGGTTCGAGGTTAGAGAGTCATCCATTTTGGGTCCTGAGATTATGTGGCCTTAGAGAAGGTCACAATGATTAGGGACTGGTTGTCTACTGCTTACAGTTGGCAGAAGCCTTATGCAGACAACAAAAAATGGCCCTCAGAGTTTTATTTTGGTGACCAGGTCTATTTGAATATATCACCTATGAAGGGAGATGAGGTCTGGCAGGAAGGGGAAGTTAAGTCCGAGGTATGTTGGGCCATATGAGATCCTACAACATGTGGGACTTGTGGCCTATGAGTTGGGATTGCCTATGGAACTAGCTTCAGTTCATCCAGTCTCTCATGTCTCTATGTTAAAGAAGTGTCTAGGTGATCTAGCATAGATTCTACCTGTTAAAGGTTTGGTGGTTGATGAAAATTTGACCTATGAAGAGGTACCTATTTTTATTTTAGACAGACAGGTAGAGAGGCTGATGAACAAGGAGATTTCAAACTGTGAAGGCACTGTGGATGAATAATCATGTTGAGGGTGCTACATGGGAGGCGGAGGTTGATATGAGATCCTGCTACCCCTCTCTTCTCTACTCTTTATGTTATACTTCCTACTCTTAAGTATAAGTTTCCTTATCTCTCCAATCTTTGTTGCTATTGCTTAATTGTGTGTAGTAACTATGTTATGATCTCACTGGAATTACTCGAAATAGTTAGTAGTGTCATTCAAGGATGAATTTTCCTAAGGGGGATAATGTAACAACCCTAAAAATGGATATGCTAAGTAATGCTTATTGTGTCTAGATTGCCTATGATTAGACCAGGTGCATAAAGATTGAAGCGCGTAGAACCAGACCTCTGAACCGTTACAATAGCCAAGCCAACTAACTTGGGGAGTTAGTTGATCTAGGAAATGTTGGGTCCATTCATTTGGGGATCCCGAATATGAAGATTTACTCGGGTAAGTCTTTACCAGACTTAAAAAAGGGGAAATCTGAAATTTGCAGGGTCTAGGAGTAAAATGGTCTTTTTCCAGGCAAAGGGTAGTATCGTAATTACTCTAAAATATAATTTTTTATTTAACTAATAAGGTGGAGTGGAATTTTTGGGAAAGAGTGCTGAAAATTATCTCTTAGAGTGAAGTCTAGCTCCACACGGTTTCAAACCTAGGTGGAAGCGATGATTTAAATTATTATTTTTATTTAAGTTGGTATATAAATTTAATTAATTAATATTTATTATTTGTTGAATGATTTAAAATAAAAGGGACATCAGATTTTTACCATTAAATAAAACCTTATTTGACTAAGTCCTAAACTAGACTCCTAAGTCAAAAAAAAATATCATCTCTCTCTCACGTCTCTATCATTCTCTTCTAGGTTCTCTCTGATAAAATAACAAACCAGAGCAGAAAATTTACAAAATTTCTTCACACTTGAAGAACTCACAACGAAAAACAGAATCAAACGCTAAGCAATGTACGTTAGGCAAAGGGAGGGCTTTCCATGGAAAGTATGGTGTTGAAACATTGTTTCGGACATGAGTGTTGGAGATGGTTCGGGCAGTAACTTCAAGGTTTGAACGTCATAAAAGGCATGGTTTCTCTTCTCTCTTGGTCCCTTTTCCAATAGACCCCATAAGGTTCAGTATATTCTAATCCAAATACGAAGATTGTTCCCCGTTGCATGTCACTGTCACTAGCTCCTGTTGATTCACAGGTTTGGTATATTTGCTGGTAGATATAAGGCATGTAATGTGCTTTGGTGAGTAATATGTTCATGAATGTGTGTTTGGAATCGTGTGTATTACAATCTATGTTTTTTAAAATATATGACTTACATGCATTTGGGTGTATTGCCGTGAATATTTGTCACGGATTAGGACTTGAAATGGTATGTTAGTTATTTGTATTTTATGTACAAAATTTTATGTAAATTATGATGTTAATATGAAGTGTAATGTGGCTGAATTGATTGAGAATCTGTTGGCTAAATGAATCCATGAAAATGCACCTAAAACTTTATAAATGAACCATGAAATTTCCCTAAGAACAAATGTGTAACTTGATTAAAAGATGCTGAAAAATTGCAAAATTTCCAACTATAAGTTACGTATTTCGGTCAAGTTAATATATTTTAAAATTTTATGAAAAATTAAGAAAAAAAACGCAGGTCACAGAGGGTCAAACCCTTGACCTTACCATGTTAAAAACGATGAAATAAGTGACTTAAAAGTATTGTGGTGAGGGTCATTGGTACCGTGGTCTTTGCTGGAAAATGATATCGTGAAAATAAGAAATGAGAGGAGTGATATTCGAACCCACAACCTCTCAGACACACTTAAAGAAATTAAAGAAAAATAAATGTTGAGGCATGTGGGTATCAAACACATAGCCTCTAGGCTGATTTAAGGATTAAAGAGATAAATAAAATTAGACTGTGGGGATTAAAACCCACACCCTCATGGTCAACTCAAAAAGGTCAAGGAAAAAGAAATTAAAATAAAAGAGGTTGTGGGGGTTCGATCCCATAACCCCTCGGCCAAGAAATAGAATATTTAAAGAAAACAAAATAAAAGAAAATAAAGTCGTTGGGCCTTGATCGTCGATCCCCAAGCCGTTTGGACAACAACAATATAAATGAAAAATGTAATTTTTGTCCAAGGGATTCCAAACGGGGTTTCCTTTCCCAAATTCTGTATTGATACATAAGTCATACATGTATTCAAGAACAATGCTACCTATATAGATCAGAATCGATATCTTGGCATACATACAAGATGCATAAGGCTTGTACCTCATAACCTTAGGAAGATATGAATCACTTAAACGAATAATGATTGAAGTCTTATGCCTTTTATGTGTAGACCCATAAGGATAGCATACATTAGAAGTATGTGAACCTAATATGTATGTAATGAAATGATGATATGAACAATGAAATGATGAAACCCTAGAAGCGTTAAGTAAGAGTGTCAAACACACTAAAAGACCAAGTGCATTATCAATAATGAAATTAACATTCACGTAAAAAGTGGTGAGTAATTACGAATAGATATTATGTTAATACTAATGATTGTGGTGACAATATGATATGAGTCTAATGTAAAAGAATAGAGCAATCTCAAATGAGCCTAAGTAAGTGTTACCAAAATATACTCACCTTTGAAAGTGTAAAGTTAATGAATAGACCAGTTTCTATGAACACCCTAGTGAAAGTATTAAGATTAAAACACTTAATACTAATGATGAGATGAGAAATGATCTATTGAGCTAAGATGTCCTCATAAGTGGAGCCCTCATTTTTGGGAAGTCTTGATGTCATGTGCATGATCCCAAATTCTCAGGGCGTATGAAAGAATGATATGAATGTTGTAATGTGCTATACACAATATGTTATGTACTATATGGAATATGTTATGTGTAAGACGTTATGTGTTGTGTGCAATATCATACCTATGATGATGCATGTCACTCTCATGGCATGACTTTCCCAATCCGAATTTGGCAAGGTTACTAACATTCCTAATTCAAATTTGTCAAGTCTATTGACATGAATTTCCATAAATCATGTTGTTATGAAAGAGATATTCTTACTAATGCATGTCCTTGGTGTGTGCTTGCATATACCCATACTTAGTAAAAGTGTGTACTAATCCCATACAACTCCATATTTTTAGGTGCAGGCACAGGTTGACGCTAGAGCTTACAGGTTGACATTGCAACTATCCAGACGTGGAGCTTTTATCCAGACCATGTAGGCCTTCATCCGTTCGAAGATATCTAGCGTTATTATCTATCTTAGATGTAGCCTTTATCTAGTGGAGCATGTTCCACTAGTGTTTCTTTCAAGTTTCATTTCATACATTGTATTGGTTCCATTTTTGCAAGAATATGTTTAATCCAATTATGAACTTTTTCATTCATTTTATTGTCTTTATATTAGATCGTTGGTTTTTGAATGCCTATGATGTTAAGTTTAAAACGTTTAGCATGAAATAAAAAAAATAAAAAGCTCAAATTTTCTTCTAAAATTAACCTAGATGAAGTAAGAATGATGTATGTAGGCTTGTCTGCGACCTCAGAGAGGCCAACGCCGCCGATCTTGTCTGGGCTCTAGATTTTTGTTGGGACAAAGTTTGTATCATATCCCTAGGTTGAATTCCGAAGATAATAAGTTCACATCTACCACATCGAGTAATTTCTAAGTTATGATAGTTAAGTGCACCACTATCCGGGATTAGAGACTCCATGATGCGTAGGAAAATTCAATTCTTCTGATCTTATCGTGCTTTCTCTAGTGTATGAATTCTAAGAGTTAATAGAATATCTAATATCAACTCTTGAGATTCAAAAACATGAAAATGAGGAGAAACGCCGGCGGAGAGATTGTATGAGGAGTTTTTGGGGTAAATAAAGTTCCTCCCCAGATTCCAGTTGCAGCAATGGAGATGTCGTTAACCCAACTGAGTTGACACATGGAGCTGTGAGAAAAAACTTGGTAGAGATTTCCCAAGCCATCACTTTACAAGCTCAGGCAATGACAGCCCTGGTAAAGCAACAAGGTTTTCCAAGCAAGGACCCACTTGACAGTACCATGGCTAGTAGGTTAAAAGACTTCGTGAATCCTGCCGTTTACACTGGATCTAAGATTGCTTAGGATCTCGAGGAGGAGTTTAGGTAAGCTATGCTTTATGATAGAATGCACTTTTCCAGGATTATGGTACATGTCCATCAAGTGGAAAAAAAAAGAATCAAGGAAGCACACTACGGCAAACAATAGGTAAAGGCAAGCGGAGAATAATTTTTCGAGGAAGAGTATAACTAAAATTGGAAATAAGACCAGGTTTTTAAAGCGACTCCCCACTAAAGGGAGTCAAGTTCATTCAAGGGTCGCTATGATTGGGATTCTGAGCCCAAAATTAAGAGATATAGTGTTGTTTGTTAAAACGAAAGATGGAAACCTTAGAATTTGTATTGATTATCGGCATCTCATAAAAGTAAATATCAAGAATAAGTATCCACTTGACATAATACAAGACTTATTCGACAAACTCCAAGGGTCTAGTTTCTTCTCGAAGATCCAGCTTCATTAAGGGTACAATCGCTCATGGATAGAGATGGAGATATCCTAAAAACATCCTTTCATACGTGTTATGGTAACTATGAGTTCCTAGTTATGTTATTTTGTCTTACGAATGCAACTGCTGCATTTATGGATCTCATGAACAGGGTCTTCCGTGAATGCCTTGACTCGTTCGTTATAATATCCATTGATGACAATCTCATCTACTCTAATACCAAGGAAGAGAATGAACATCATTTGAAACTAACCTTGTAGGTACTTAGACAACATCAGCTGTATGCAAAATTCAGCAAGTGTGAATTCAGGCTTAGATCAGTGACCTTTCTAGGTCATGTTGCGTCTAACAATGGTGTGGAGGTAGATCCCAGGAAGACTAAAGCTATTAAGAACTTGCCAAAGCCTCTTACTCACACTTATATTCATAGCTTCTTGGGATTGGTCGATTATTGTCGCAGGTTCGTAGATGGGTTTTCTTTCATTGATGTCTCACTGACACTTTTGACTAAGAAGAAGGCCAAGTTTGAATAGATGGAGGCTTGTGAGAAGATATTCCAGGATCTCAAGGATAGACTCAGTTCAACCATGGTGGTAACTTTGCCAAAGTGTGTTGAGAATTACACTGTGTAATGTGAAGCATCTAGGGTTGGTTTGGGTTGTGTACTTATGCAGGGTGGTAAGATGATAGCTATGCGTCCAGACAACTCAAGGTTCATGAAAATAATTATGCCACTCATGACCTTAAGTTTGCAGATCTGGTGTTTGAACTTAAATTGGGGAGGAACTATTTGTATGGAGTGCATGTGGATGGGTTTACAGACCACAACAGTCTTTAATACGTGTTCACACATAGAGAGTTGAATCTGTGTCACCGGAGATGGGTGGAGTTGTTGAAGGACTTGTCATGAACGTTCACTACCATCCAACTAAAGCTAATGTTGTAGCTGATGCTTTGAGTAGAATGAGTATGGGAATTACAACCCACTTTAAGGATGGGTAGAAGGAGTTGATGAAAGATATACATAGACTACCTAGATTGGGTGAGCGGTTAGTTTACTCTACTAGTTGTGGTGTTTCAGTTCATCCTAGATCTGAATCATTTTTAGTAATTGAAGTAATGGAGGGTCAACATCTTGATCCTATGTTGATGGAGCTGAAGGACTTAGTGTTGGTTATGATGAATGAGTCTTTTGCATTGGGAGATGACGACATACTTAGGTACCAGGACAGACTTTATTTACGAGATGTGTATGATTTGCAAACCAAGATCATTGCAGAGACCCATGGTTTTCAAATACTCCATACATCCTGGTGAAACCTAGATGTATCATAATCTAAATCAGATATTTTGGTGGGATGGCATGAAGAAGGACATTGCAGATTATGTGACCAAGTGTCCTCATTGTCAACTGGTTAAGGCAAAACATCTAAAGTGTTGCGGTCTTAATCATATTATTGAGGTTTTGACTTTTAAATGTGAGGGCATTAATATGGACTTCGTGGTTGGTCTTCCAAAGACTAGGAGACAACATTACTCGATATGGATTATTGTGGAAAGAATGACTAAGTCTGCCCACTTTATCCGTGTGAAGTCTACTTACACAGCCAAGGACTATGCAAAACTCTACATTGCTAAGATTGTGAGATGGAATAAGAAACCTTTGTCTATCATTTCAGATAGAGGGTCCCAGCTCACTTCACATTTTTGGATATTCTTCCAGAAGAGCTTAAGCACGCAGGTTAAACTTAGTACTGCATTTCATCCTTATACTAATTGGCAGGACGAGCGCACCATTCAGACATTCGAGGACATGCGAAGGGCGCGTGTGATCGACTTCAACGGTAGTTGGGACAACCATATGACATTGATAGAGTTCTCGTAAACTAATAGCTATTACTCCAGCATTAGGATGGTACCGTTTGAGGCACTGTATGGTAGGAAGTGTTGGTCTCCAGCTGGGTGGTTCGCGGATAGAGAGTCATCCATTGTGGGTCGTGAGATCATGCATGAGGCCTTAGAGAAAGTCACAGTGATTAGGGACTGGTTCGCTACTGCTTACAATTGGCAGAAGTCTTATGCAGACAACAAAAAATGGCCCTCAGAGTTTGATTTTGGTGACCTGGTCTATTTGAAGATATCACCTATGAATGGGGGGGGGATAGGATCAGGTAGGAAGGGGAAGTTAAGTCCGAGGTATGTTGGACCATATGAAATCCTAAAGCATGTGGGACTGGTGGCCTATGAGTTAGGATTACCTACGAAACTAGCTTCTGTTCATCCAGTCTTTCATGTCTCTATGTTAAAGATGTGTCTAGGTGATCTAGCATCGATTCTACTTGTTAAAGGTTTGGTTGTTGATGAAAATTTGTCCTATGAAGAGGTACCTATTGTGATTTTTGAAAGACAGGTAGAGAGTCTAAGGAACAAGGAGAATGCCACAGTGATGGTATCGTTGACGAATCATCTCGCTGAGGGTGCTCTGTGGGAGGCCGAGGCCAATATCAGATCCTGGTACCCCTATGTTTGGTGCTCTTGAGGTAATACTTCCTACTCTTAAGTCTATGTTTCCTTATCTCTTCATTCTTTGTTGCTATTGCTTATTTGTGTATAGTAACTATGTTATGTTATGACTGGCATTACGCGAAATAGTTAGTTGTGTCATTTGGGGATGAATTTTCCTAAGGGGGGGGGGGAAATGTAACAACCCTAAAAATGGATATGCTAAGTAATACTTAAGGTTTTGTAGAATGCCAATGATTAGACCAGGTTCACACGGATTGATGTGCATAGAACCAGACCTCTGAACCATTACGACAGCCAAGCCCACTAACTTGGGGAGTTAGGTGATCTAGGAAAGGTTGGGTCCAGTTATTTAGGGCTCCCGAATATGATGATTTACTAGGATAATTCTTTATCAGACTTAACAAAGGGGAAATCATAAATTTTGAGGGTCTAGAGGTAAAATGGTATTTTTCCAGGCTAAGGGTAGTATCGTAATTACCCTAAATAATAATAAATTATTTAACTTATAAGGTGGAGGGGAATTTTTGGGAGAGAGGGCAAAAAAATGACTCTTAGAGTGAAGTGTTGCTCCATCCGGTTTCGAACCTATGTGGAAGCGATGATTTTACATGTTTTTTATTTAATTTGGTAAATTAATGTAATTAATTAATATTTAATATTTATTGGATGATTTAAAATAAAAGGGAAATAAGATTTTTACCATTCAATAAAACCTTATTCGACTATGTCCTAAACTAGACTCCTAAGCCTAAGAGAACTCTCATCTCTCTGTCACGTCTCTATAATTCTCTTCTACGTTCTCTCTGACAAAATAACGTACAAGAACAGAAAATTTACAAAAGTTCTTCACACTTGAAGAACACACAAAGAAAACAAAATCAAACGCTAAGCAAAGTACGATAGGCAAAGGGAGGGCTTTCCGTCAAAAGTAGGGTGTTGAATCTTTCTTTCGGACGTGAGTTTTGGAGAAGGTTTGGGCTGTAACTTCAAGGTTTGAACGTCTTTAAAGGTATCTTCTCTCTTTGTACCTTTCCCAAGAGACCCCTTAAGGTTCAATATATCTAATACGAAAATAAAGATTGTTCCCCGATGCATGTCCCTATGACTAGCTCCCGTTGATTCGTAGGGTGCGTATGTTTGCTGGTAGAAATTAGTCATGTAAGGTACTTCTGTGATGAATTTGTTCATGAATGTGTGTTTGGTATCGTGTGTTTTACAATCTATGTTTTTTCTGAATATATGACTTACGTGCGTTTGGGTGTATTGCCGTGACTATTGGTCATGGATTAGGACTTGAAATTACATGTTAATTCTTTGTATTTTATGTACAAATGTTTATGTAAATCGTGATGTTCATATGAAGTTTACTGTGGCTGAATTGAGTGAGAAACTTTTGCCTAAACGAATCCATGAAAACGAACCTAAAACGTTATAAATGAACCATGAAATTTCCCTACGAGCTAATGTGTAACATGATGAAAAAGATGCTGATAAATTGCAAAATTTCCAGCCATAAATTGATGGATTTCGGTCATGTTAAAATGTTTTACAATTTTATGAAAAATGAAGAAAAATAAGTGAGGCCAATGAGGGTGGAACCCGTGACCTCACAATGACCATGTTAAAAACGATGAAAATAAGTGACTAAAAAGTATTGTGGTGAGGGCGATTGGAACCATAGTCTTTGCTGGAAAATGACATCATGAAAATAAGAAATAAGAGGAGTGATATTCGAACCCACAACCTCTCAGACAGACTTAAGGAAATTAAATAATAATAAATGTTGAGTCCTGTGGGAATCGAACTCACGACCCCTAGGCTGATTTAGGGTTTAAAGAGATAAATAAAATTAGACTGTTGGGATTCGAACCCACACCCTCATGGTCAACTCAAAAAAGTCAAGGAAAAAGAAATTAAAATAAAAGGGGTTGTAGGGGTTCGATCCCATAACCCCTCAACCAAGAATGAGAAAATTTAAAGAAAAGAAAATAAAAGAAAATAAAGGCGTTGGGGTTTCATCTTGGGTCCCCAAAGCCGTGTGGACCAAAATAAAATAAATGAAAAACTTAAGTGTTGTCCAAGGGATTAGACATTGGTTTCCCTTGCTCAAATTCCGTATTGGTAAATAAGTCATACGTGAATTTAATGTTCTAGAATAGTGCTGCCTAGATAGATCGGAATCGAGATCTTGGTATACATACAGGATATATAAGTCTTGTACCACATAATCTTAGGAATATATAAATCACTTAGAAGAAATGTATGTAATGAAATGATGATATGAACAATGAAATGATGAAACCCTAGAAGGTTTAAGTAAGAGTGTGAAACACACTAAATGCCCAAGTGCATTGGCATATCATGAAATGAAAATTCACGTAAAAAGGGTGAGTAATTATGAAGAGAAAAGTGCTAATACTAATGATTGTGGTGACAACATGATATGAGGCTAATGTAAAAGATGAGAGCAACCTTAAATGAGCCTTTGTAACATTCACCAAAATGTTCTCACCTATGAGAGTGTAGAGTTAATGAAGAGACCAGTCTCTATGAACACTCTAATGAAAGTATTGAGATTAACACACTTTATACTAATGACGAGATGAGAAATCATCTATGGAGCTATGATGTCCTCATACTAGAAATAAACTTCCATGATTTATGCATTGAATGTAATGAAACATTATACTGAGCATCGATAGACTAGCTATGAGCGGCAATGCCTTCTTTCGGGAAGGGCGGAGGTTCACGTAACTCGCATGAGATGAGAGTGTCCAACATGCCGGGTATGGGTCTTCATATATCTCCTTGTCTTCGAACCTATACTGCCAATATAGGGATCTGGCGAGGTTCAATTCCCATGTACGCTAGAATATTTTGGGTAACTTTTCCGGTGATTCTACCTTTTTTTGGTGTGAGGAAGACGCTAGATTTCACGATGCTACATGATCTGTCGATTAAAGCTAAAGTTCCCAAAGAATGAAAGAGACCAGCCTTAAATGATACACATAATGAAATGAATGATACCAAAGGTGTTAGGATAGGATAATCAAGAGGTGACATAGACTTAAGTAATGACACTAGGTCATTCTTGATCATTCCACAGTGTACCCGAAGAAAGTCTTAAAGTATATCTTAGGTATAGCTGGTGTCTACACTATCTTATGATTATATGAAGTGAAGTACGTATGAATTAATGAAGCATACTCTGTTTTGCTAAGGAAGTCTCCCTAGTTGAGGTCCCACATGTTGAGCCCTCATTTTTTGGATGTCTTCATGTCAAGTCCATGATCCCAAGTCTCATGGCGTATGAATGAATGATATGAAAGATGTAATGTTGTACACACAATATGTTATGTGCTATATGCAATATGTTATGTGTTATGTGTAAAACGTTATGCGCTGTGTGCAATATGATACATATGTATATGCATGTTACTCTCATGACATGACTTTCCTAATCAGAATTTAGCAAGTCCACTGACTTTGTTAATGCAAATTTTTCAATTCTACTGACTTGACTTTCCATAAATCATGTTGTTAGGATATAGTTATTCTTACTTGTGCATGTCTTTGGTGTGTGCTTGCATATACCCATACTTAGTATTAGTGTGTACTAATCCCATACAACTCTATATTTTAAATTGCAGGCACAGGTACACACTAGAGATTACAGGTTGACGTTACAACTATGTAGACGTGGAGCTTTCATCCGGACTTGGGAGGACATCATGCGTTCAAGGATGTCTAATGTTTTTATCTAGCTTAGATGTAGGCTTTATCTAGGCGAGTATGTTCCACTAGTATTTCTTAACACTTTCATTTCCGACATTGTAATGGTGTCGTTTTGGCAAGAATACATTTAATGCAATTATGAAATATTTCTTTTATTTGATTATCCTGATATTTTATGGTTGATTTGTGAAAGCCTATGATTTTACGTTTACAATTTTTAGCATGAAAAAAGAAAACAAAAATCACAAATTTTGCGTTAAAATTAACCTAGATAAAGTAAGAATGACATACGTAGGCTTCTCTATGATTTTGGAGGAAGAGAGAATCTTGGAGAGAAGAGAGTGATTTTTTTTTAACTTTTTGAGACTTGATTTGAGTGTTAAAATTGACCTAAAACTAACTCTAAGACCTTATATAGTCACCCATTAAATTACCCAAAAGACACCTCATTTAATTTTGTGAAGTAAAAATGTTTAAAATATGACTTTTACGAATAAGGGAAGTGGCTGCGCATCACGAGGTTAATTTCATGATTTATTTTTCAAATCCAAGTAGAGGCAGTGGACCTCATGTAGTCCCAGTGTTGCAAGGCAAATTTGGAATCCCTGTGTGATGGCTACGCATCGGGTAGCATCAACCAAGGACCCTTACATTGGTCCTTAGGGTGTTGTGACTGTATGTTTTGACCCTCTATGCTATATTTTACCTATTTAAAGTCTTTTTATAAGTTTTAGCTCCATATAACCCTCCAAAAACCTTCACCAAACATATGGACGTCTAGTAGTTTAATTTAGCTAGTTTTTCAGACGTCATGGCTTTTCATTTATGTTATGGCTGCAATACTTCTCAACAAAGTTACTTACACTATTTTAGGTCTAAAATCACATTATACAACACATGAGCCTCTAGTATCGGTCATGTAAATTATGGAATGTTACAAAAATAGATCTTCATGCAATATTCCTGACTAAATCAAAGGTAAATGTCCTTAACCAACTCAAAGTTTTCAACATTACCTCCATTTGAACTTATTCCTCTTGTTAAGAGTCAAATAAAATTTGAATCAGTTTACATGTCAAACTCTTCGCAGAGTTTTGTGAATGCTTTCACTTTGATATATTTTGTCAGCAAGTTTGCAAGTTGATCTTGAGTGCCGCAAAACTTAAAATTAACGGCTACTTCTCTAGCAACATGTCTTAGTAAATTAAATATTATTCTTATGTGATTACAACAACCATGTAAGACGGGATTTTTGGACAACTTAATAGAAGAGTCGTTATCACACATTAGCTTTGTCCCTGCTGCCTTCACATAACAAATTTCATTCAGAATCCTTCTCATCAAAATATCTTGACAATAATATGCACCGGCCGCAACAATCTCTGCCTCTTTAGTTTACAGGTGAAGATAGGTTGCTTTGGGATGATCAAGATACTGCTCCTCCACTCATCAAAAACACATAGCATTTAGTACTCCTTCTATATTTCATATCACCAGGATAATCACTATCAGCGAGTCCAACCATCTCACTAGTATCTCCCCTTTTTTAAAACACAACATAGTTCACCGTACCTTAGAAGTACCTTAGTACCCTTTTTGATGCTGCAAAATTTAGTTGTGTTGTGAAGGCCACGTAGCGCCTAATAAGACTTACAACAAACATGAAATCAAGATGAGTGGCTGTGACATACATCAGACTTCCCACTATCTTCTTGAATTGAGTTACATATACTATTATACCATCTTCATCTCTTCTATTATATTGTCCTAGAACAATAGGATTACAAAATAGGTTGTAATTTTCTGATTCCAATCAGTTCAATACTTCCGCTGCATACTTCCTTTGGAATATAAAACAATTTAATATATTTGCATCACCTTAATTTAAAGAAAGAATCTCATTTGACCTAAGTTTATCATATCAAACTCCATTTTCATGGAATTTTAAATTCACACAACTATTCATCATCACTATTAAACAGAGAAATCAACATAAACACTTATAATGAGAATTTTACTTCCCTTTCTTTTAACAAAGTGTAATTGCTCCACGGAACTGCTTTCAAAACCTTCCTTGATAAAATAGGACTCTATTCACTAAATAAAGACCTAGGTGTCTTTTTTAATCAATATATTTCTTTTTCTTGCTTATACAAGCTTCTCACTTCCCTTTTCCTCATAACCTTTTGGTTGTTCTATGGAAAGCATTTTCCTTCAACTCTCCATATAGAAAAGTTGATTTGACATCTAGTTTATACAACTTCATTCTCCTTTGACCCGCAAAAGCTATGATCAATCTTATTGTATCCATTCTTTCCACATGTGCAAGAACTTCATTTTAATCAATCACATGTTCCTCAGCATAGCCTCTAACCACAAATCTTTCTTCATATTTTTCAATTTCACCAAGCTTATTGAGGTTGATTCAATAAACCCATTTTACGCCTATATTCTTTGCATCAGCAGGTAGTTCCTGTTGGGCATGTAGCAAGAATTAATGGAACCTATTCCCCTTTCCTATAAATAACATTCATTCTTCAGAATATTTCATGACCAATTTTTCTAATTTTTTTTCTTCTTCTAAATAAATGTTTCTTTGTGTACTTTACTATTGTTGAGTAGTTTGCTGACAGTAGAGTTTTGGCTATCAATACATTGGTGACTGATAGCATTCTATCCTGCATGGAAATATTCCAAATAAAAAATCGAATACTACAATGGAATAATTTCCTTAAGGGGACACTATGCATTTAGTGATTTTGATATTTTGCTATGCTAATTTTCCAGATTCTACTACATTAATAGATTTAAGTTTTTAGTGCATTAGGTTTTGTTCATCTTTCTTACTGATTCCTTAAGCTTTTGTAACTTCGTGTATCTGTAATGTTTTGTTGAAATCGGTAATTATGTTCTTCAAACACCGACTGAAGCAAACTTAAGGAAATTACTATATATTTTTTGAATCTGTGTTTCTAGTTGAGACAAAAATCTTTGTGTTTTATACTCTATTAACTCGATCAGTTTAAATTATTGCTAACTAAGTTAGTATCTAATTTTGTTTATCAAATATGGAAAACAACAATGTTAAAGTGACTTATGCTAGACCAACCCAAACTGTTGTACTACAAGAAGAGAAACCAGGTACATTTACTAGTGTGAATTTCAAAGGATGGCAACGTGTATTTTTCATGATTATTGATGAGTGGAAAGCTATAGACATCCAATGTAAGGGCTATATTTTAAGTGCTTTAAGGATTACTTATATAATGTCTATAGTACAATGACAACTTTGAACGAGTTATGGGATACACTTGAGAAGAAATATTACATAAATGATGCAGGCTTGAAAAAGTTTGTGGTTACAAAGTTACTAGACTATAAAATGGTATACAATAAAACAGTAGGATCACAAGTGCAAGAATTTCTACTTATTCTCCATGATCTGATTAATTAAGATATGGTAGTGAATGATGCTTTTAGAGTGGCTTCAATGATCGAGAAGTTTCCTCCTTCGTGGAACGACTTAAAGAATTATCTAAAGCACAAGTGTAAGAAAAAGAAGCTTGAAGTTCTGGTTATTCGGCTAAAGATTATGAAGATAACAAAACCACCAAAAAAGTGTAGTAAGAATTTGACAACCATTGGAGTTAATATTGTTGAAGAAGCTCCTAGCAATGACAAAAAGAGAAAGATGTCCAACGGAAAGAAGTCAAAATAGGCCAAGAAGAAATTCAGAGACAACTGTTACAATTGTGTTTAGGCTGGTCATAGGTATTTTGATATACTTAAAGAAATGACAAAGTTAAAGGCAAAGGCAAAAATCAAGAAAACATCGTGGAAGAGATGGAAGATGCACATGGCTTGTGTGCAATTATCTAGGAGTGTAACTTAGTTGGGAATTTCATGGAGTTGTTTCTTGACTCAGGATCCACTTGACATATTTTATTTGCAAAATTAGCCTTTGAAACGTACAGTGCAATTCAGTACGATGAAGATTTGTTCATGGGCAACACGGCAAAAGCAAAGATTGTAGGAACTGAGAAAGTAATGTTGAAAATGACATCCGGCAAGGTGTTAAGTTTGAAAATTCCTTTGAATGTACTGTTAGGAAAAATTTTGTTTCCGTTGCACAACTGATTAAGAACGGCTTTAAGTTTGTCCTATTTAGTGATAAAGATGTAATTAGTAAGAATGAGATGTTCATAGGAAATGGCTACCTCAATGAGGGCATTTCAAATTGAATGTAATGGTTGTTCACAAATTTAATAAGAATTCTGCTTCTGTTTACTTATTGCAGTGAAATGATTTATGGCATGTCGGTTTGGGACATGTAAATTACAAAGCCTTGCAGAAATTATTCACTGCAGAAGCATTACCTTATTGTAAATGCAATAAATCGAAATGTGAAATTTCTATACAGAGTAAGTTTGTTTAACATCCTTACAAGTCTATTGTAAGAAATTCAAAATCTTTAGACTTAATTCACACAATTATATCATATATAAAGTTGACATCATCTCGTTGTGGGAAAAAGTGTTTTTGAACTTTTATTAATGACATCACTCGATTTTGTTATATATATTTGCTTAATAGTAAGGACGAAACAACTTATGCATCTAAACAATAGGAAAATGAAATGGAGAACCAATTAAATGTTAAGATTAAAATGATTCGAAGTGATAAAGGTGGAGAACAAGAAACTTCTTAGTAGAGATATGTTTGAAATATTGTAATATGCATCAAACTATTGCAACATATATAACACATCTGAATGGTTTGGCGGATTACAAGAACAGAACATTCAAGGAAATGGTGCATTCCTTAATGATCAATTTTGGTTAACCGCGAATCCTTAAGGGGGAAGCTATCTCTACGGCTAATAAGATACTCAATAGGGTACTCCGTAGCAAAACAAAATCAATTTCATATGAGTGGTGGAAAGGAAGGAAACCCAATTTGAAATATTACAAAAGTGTAGGGGTAGGTTCCTTTAACCAAAAGGGTGAAAAAACTAAACCCGAAAGGTGGACTGTGTATTTATTTAATATGGTGTAAACTTAAAGGCTTGAAAATTTTCCTTTCACAAATATGATGATACTGAGATTCATGTTTATATTATAATTGAGACAGATAATATAGAGTGTTTTTTAACACATTTATCCATATATAACTCAATGTGAGTCAACAAGTGAATGACCTAAACCACCAAAGAAAGAACAAACGAAAAATACCCTACCTAGTGAGGATCCTAGGCATAGCACTCGCCAACAGAAACCCACTTCTTTTAAACCAAATTTTGTGGCATTGTTTCTTGAAAATGAGCCTCAAACATTCAAAGTAGCTATGTCTTCGTCTGAATCAACTTATTGGAAAGAAGTTGACAATAGTGAGATCCAATCAATTTTGAGTATTCATACTTGCAAATTGTCTGATCTTTTTCCAGGAAATAAACCTTAAGGATCAATGTGGATCTTTAAAAAGAAAATGAAATCTTATGGAACTATTGAAAAATATAATGATAGAATTGTAGTCAAAGGATATAGACAAAAAAGTATGGACTACTTTGACACATATTCTCCAGTAACAAGGATAACATCAATTAGGAGGTTAATACCACTAACGGCAGTGTATGATCTTAAAATTGACCTAATGAATGTAAAGAAATCAGTTTTAAATGGAGAGTTGGAGGAATAAATTTACATGAAACAACCTAAATGGTTTGTAGTTCCTAGTAAACAAAAGGAAGTGTGCATACTTGTGAAGTCACTTTGTGGGCTCAAACAAGCACCTAAATAATGTCATGCTAAAATTGACCAAACATTGGGGGCAAATGAATTCAAGATTTATGAATGTGACAAGTGTGTTTACATTAAAAACATTTTGAAGCATAAATTCATTGTTTGTCTATATGTTGATGACATGATAATAATGAGCAAAGATATTGACGATATCAATTCTACTAAATGCATGCTATCCAACAAGTTCGAATTAAAGACTCACAAGTTGATGGTTTGAACATAGGGGTCAGGGTTCTCAAAACTCCTCAAGGAATAACATTATTTCAATCTCATTTTATTAAAAGAGCATTGGATAAGTTAAAGTACATGAATTTCAATCTTGTCAAAACTCCAATTGATTTAATCTTTACATTTAAAATAATGAAGGTGAAAGTGACTCTCAATTAGAATATGCAGAGTGTTAGGAAGTTTGATGTATATTATAATTGTACTCGAACCGATATACCATGTATTGTTAGCAAACTTAGTCGGTTCATGTATAAACCAAATCAAACGCTTTGGATGGCAATGAAACGTGTGTAGGGGTATATGAAACATACAAAACAATATGATTTGCATTATAATAAATATCCTACTTTGACCAAAGGATATAGTGATGTAAATTGGATTACGAGATCAAATTAAATCATAAGTGTTTATGTTCTTACAGTTGATAGAGGAGGAGTTCCTTGGAAATTGTCCAAACAGACATGTATCGATCGCTCCCAATGGTATCTTAATTTATTGTTTTAGATAAGTCTAGTGAAGAAGCTGAATGTCTCCGAAATATCCTAGAGGATATTCCATTTTTTCCCAAACATGTGGGACCTATTTGCATACATTACGATTGTCAAGAAGCAAAACATACGGCAGGGATCATCACGTAAAACGGTAAGTCTCGTCATATACAATGGAGACATTACATAGTAAGACAACTTCTCTCTATTTAAATTATTACAATTGACTATGTGAATTCATGTGATAATTTGTCAAATCCACTACTGAAAGGCCTAGTGAGCGAGGTAGTTGAAAGATTATCTAAGGGAATGGGTGTACGACATAGGACAAGTCAGTATGGTGGTAACTCTAACTAGCTTACGGGAGATCCAAAAACCTAGAGTCAAGGAGGAAAAAAAGGTTGTGACTGACGGTTCAATATTTTCATTCAAATTAATCCATTATCATGATGAAGAAGACAATGTTCAGGAAAAAGGTTAAGACTTTAAGGCGTGTTAATGAGTTAATAAAGATTAAGGTTTTTAATGATTCACTAAGTTTGGTAGATTTGACCTAATAGTTTATCTACGAGATGATAATGTTATCAATCACATATGTGAGTGTGTAGTGTAAGCCTCCTTAAAGAGAATGTTATGTCAAAAGTTTATTCTCTATACACTTATCAAAATCAGGAAGTGTTCATGGCTGAAACAAACACAATTGTAAGACCTCTAATTAATAAAGGGTTAATTGTCTAAGAAATGGTTTTCTAGGTATACATTAATGCTCGAAGGATCAAAGATATTACATTTACTAATTAACCAAGTATATCTGACATATGTTAACCATGGAAAGTCCAAGGGGAAACCTACTTATCCAAATACAATTAATCCATCCCTATAAAGTACACATTTTTCTAGACATTCCAATGTTATAACCATTCCCCATTAATGTGGGAGATTATTTGCTATGTAGCAATATTTAATGGGAAATAGAGGGATGATTAAAAGAGAGGATCTTGTAAAGTTGGGACATTAATAGTTGAGAACTTGAAAAGGCCTCTTCTGGTTTACTGTAAAGGAATTTGTCCCTCATCGTGTGTGGAAACAAAAATAGAAGAGTTGAAATATACAAACTCTCCTATTAATTGTTAAAAGTGTTTGAAAGAGGGATCCCCTCTTCGTCATCGTCATCGTCCTCGCTTAGGTTGGATTTGGCTATGGCTACGGCTTCAACTTTAGCTTCGACAATTTAACGATCGAGAAATTAGTTTTTAGAAAATGTTTGTTTTAAATATTTAATTAATCAATTAAATTAAGATAAATTGCCAAAAAGTTTCCAACAATATAGTTGATACTAGAAATATTTTTACTATTTAGTTGAGATTAACCGAAATGTTTCAACTATTTAGTTGATTTACCTGACCTGACTCAGATCTGCGCAACCCATTTTATTTAAAATCATTCCCCTTTTTTAATTAAATTTCATACCGTTTGGAAATGAGTGTTTTGAATGGTTGTAACTTTCAGGAACAATCGTGACTGTTTGAATGGTTGTAAACTTTTATTAATGGTCGTGTATATTCTGAAAGGGTTGAAACCTCTCGAAACATGTTGCTCTTTCCTATAAATACCGTATGTTCTTCAATTTTTTTCATGATGAATCTTCTAATTTCATTTTCTTCTTTTGAACAAAAGTTTCTTCGTGTAGTTTACTGTTGTTGAGTGGTTCGCTGACACCACAGTTTTGGGTATCAATACCTTGGTATTTGAGATCATTCTATATTGGAAGTACATATTTCAAATCAAACCTCATATTCTAGACGGGAATAATTTCCTTAAGAGGATCTTTTCTTGTTCTAATTTTTTAGATTATTGTACATTTATAGATTTTAGTTTTATGTGAATTATTTTTTTTCATCTTTCTTACTGATTCCTTAAACTTTGGGTAAATTCGTGTTTATGGAAGGTTCTTTTTGAATCATTAATCATGTTCTTCAAACACTGATTGGTAAAAGTTAAATCAAGCTCCAGATGTGATTTCTTCATCCATGGCCATTTTTCAGTATTGACTTTTGATAACTTTCTTAAAGCTTGTAGGATCCAATATCATCAACATAGCCATCTTTGCTTCATTTTCCCAAGACAAAGTTTCATTAGAAGTATAGTATGTCTACCACATAGGTGGACGTCGATTTCGGCATTCCCTTACCATTAACACGTCTAGTGCAATAGTTGATGAATTGTATCCAATTGGTGAAATATATCGACTTCTGTGACTTCACCTTCTTGAGTTGTTTTTGCTTCTTCAATATTGTTCCCTCGATCTAATTAAGTTAATTTTTCTTCTTCAGACATTGCTTTCCAGTTCCATATAAAATCTTCTTTAAAAATAAATCAGTTCTAACTTTACTTCTTTTAGAAACTGGATCAAACATTTCGTACTCTTTAGATTCACCATTAACTCCAAACAAAATATTACTCACGTTTTTTTTCTTCATGTTTTGTTCTCCTATCATCTGGAATGTGAACATGTTTCACATACCGAAACCCTCAAAAATAATAAACTGATTTCTTCTCTCAACTCCATGCCTTTCCTAGGGTCATATCATTTACAGCTAGAGTAGGTGATCGATTCAAGAAAGGAATCAGCTGTCTGACTGCCATAGGAAACAAATCTTAGGCACTTTTGGTCAGCATAGCTCTCATTAGGTTCATAATTGTACAGGTCTTGCGCTTAACTACACATTTTTTCTATGGAGTTTAGGTTGTAGTCAATTGTCTCTTCAATCCTTGTTGTGTGCAATAATCATTGAATTCTTCAGTATTGAAGTCTCATCCTCTATCCCTTCTTAACGATTTAATGGTCATCCCAATTATATTTTAAAAAATTTATCAGAAACATTTAAAGTGATAAAATCTTTTTGATTTTTCCAAAAGAAAATAAGCCCATGCATTATTTGCAAAATCATCTATAAAACACAATAACTACCTCTTCTGGCTGCTTGATGCTTGAGTAATACGACCAAAAAGATCCACATGGACTATACCCCATCTTCCAATTGCTCTACACTGACTTCTTTTAGAAACTGTAGTACGATGTTTCTTGGTTTTCATGCATGCCCCGCAAGTGGAACTTGGTGCTACCATATGTGACAAATCCTTCACCATATTTATGTATTTCCAATTGCGCAGACCTTTGTAACTTCGTTGTCCATAACAATAGTGCCAAAGAGTTTATTGATTTGCATTGTTTATTTTGAGACATCTTACCTCAATATTTGTGGTGGAAGGTCAACGAGCAAAATAAATATCCAATATGCACTTATAATGGATTCCTACATCTTTTCTCTATAAGGATGCCAAGCATTGTTGGAACCATCTTTAAATAACACAACTAATCCTTTTTCTTGAAGCTGCTCGATTCTCAAAATATTATTTGCAAGCTTAGGAAACCAATACACATTAGCAATGAAGTAACAAACTCCCTGCATGAATAATTTCACGTTAACCTTTCAAGTGACCCTCATTCTTTTATTATTTCCAAGCATGAAAGTGTGAGAGAAAGTTATGTATAGGCTTGAAAACAAATCTTGATTTAAACACATGTGATTTTAGCATCCAGAATCCAAAAACAATGCATCACTCCTCTTTGATTCATATAGTTCTAGATATGCCATTATAACTCAACTTTTTCTTCCATGCATCAATCTTTTTCACTAACTCATTCTCACAATGTTTCATCACTCACAGATTGCAACTTTTTTTCCTGTTGTATAATCCTAGTTGGGGCTCTAATACAAATTGAAAAGTTCTCCAATATCCAAAAAGAGCAACACAAACAATTAGGATTTGCATTGATGGTTTTATTAAGGTTTCACTTGGCTTAATATAGTTGTTTACTTAACAAAACATAGAACTACTAGGCCAATAATAATGTTAAGTAGTTAAGATAAAGATAAAATCAGATACATCTAACAATCCTAAAAATAGGAATTCATGCAACAGTCCTTGATTAGATCAAAGGACACAGTCCTTAACTAACTCAAAGTTTTCAACAAAATCCTTGTGTTCGTCAACTAGTTCTTTGATATGGAAAAGAATTATTTGGTGTAGAGATCTTTTACAAAAGGGCATAGATTTAGGGTGGTTTTTGGAGAAAGTATTGAAGTGTGGACAGATATATGGATTCAAACCTAATCCAATGCATGCTCAAATAGATGTCGTGTTCAGAATGAATGATCTTATAAAGGAAAGTTACCATATATGGAAATGGATGATATTAAAAACTTTTTTTCCCCAAATAACTTCCATACAATAGTCTTTATACCAATTTCAACCACAAGCTCATCAGATAAGATTATAAGGCACCTATCAAGTCTGCGAAGTATGAGGGTAAATCAGAATACCACTTAACTAAGGAAATGATTAGATTTGACAATTGAGTAATAACACAGCCCAATCTAGTAATCATACTTCCTTAAAAGTTTTCTGAAACTTTCTTGTTCTAAAATCATTAAAAACAAGTACAGTAGAATGATCTTTTTACAATGTTAATACTATGGATTTTGCTGGATAGTAGAATGATCTTTTTACCAATGCTAAAAAAATATTTATTCTACTGAGCTTATAAAATTAAATAATTCTGTAATGTGGCGAATTTGGAAGGCTAGAAATTTGAAGAGTTTCAATGGAGAAAATTTCTATCCTAATGATATTGTTAATATAGCTCTTTTTTATTTCCATGAATATGAAAGAAATTTGATTCCTACATTTCCCCCTATAGTTATACTCGCTTGTAATGATGAAAAATATATAATTGTGGCACAAGATGGTATTATTGTGTTTGCAGATGCTAGTGTACATAATAAAAAGTAGATAGCAAGCATTTGTGTATTGGATATAGATATCTATAGTGACTTGAATCATCCCTTTGGTACCCCAAAATAATATGTTTGGAAAGCCATCGCTACTAAAACAACTCCAATTTTAATGGCGCTGGCGAATGATAGAGAAAATGGGTGGATAAAAGTGCAAATTTTATCATATGAAATAAAAAGTAGTGGAAACTACACTTCAAAGAACTGTATTCTCGTGGGAGATAGAGACTACTTGTGAAGACATTTGGAACCTTATGGAGTTCTTTGAAGTTGTTAATGTCACACATATTCAAAGGTCTTCAAATATAGTAGCATATAGTTTAGCAACAAATTCCTTTTCTTTAGTACAAAATGTTTTTTGCTTTCTGCATTCCTTAGATTGATTGTAATAAATTAACTGACGGTAGCGCATCTTTTAACTCTTTGAACATTTTTATGCTTTAATATAACTAGCGTGTTATTAATATATATATATATAATATATATATACATATATATATATATATATATATATATATACATATATATATATATATATATATATATATATATATATATATATATATATATATATATATATATATATTTATATATGTATATATATATATGTATATATATATATATATATATAGTTATATAACTATAACTATACATATATATATATATATATATATAGGTATTTTTTAAAAAATCTATATAGTAGAGTTAAAGAGTTCAGTTAGAAACTAAACTTTTATTGTAATTGTTGTGTCGAGAAACACACTTATCACTTCAACAAAAGTAGTTACAACATGCAGTAAACTTGAAAATTTGTGTAGAATTTATTTTGAATATGAGCAATTAATATATTGAGTAGTTATCTATGTCTTTGTGCAAAAACGAAGAAGAATAGTTGTTAAGAATTTTAGTTGTTTGAAAATGACAGGAAATTTGCCTATTTATAGACAACAAAAGGTAGTGTTAAATAAATGTTTATTGTACCCAAACAAAAAGGGCACAACCTTCCATAAAAGTTGTAATTCTTCATAAATGTCATAACTTTTCATAAACGCGACATAAAAAATATTCTCTAAACCTAAAAGCCTACATGATGTAGTGAGGTTATTTTTTCAATAGACCCTTGACTCAAATAAATGCCTATCAAAGCAGATAAAAAGAAGATTTGTGTAATCCTGTAAAATTGAGGTTTGGGGAGGGTAGGGTCTAGATAGACATCACCCCTACTTATGGAGGTCAAGGGGATATTCCCGATAGACCCTCGTTCACGAGTAAACATATCAAAACAAATCTAAAAAGAAAATACTTACACAACCAAAAAAAAACAAAGCATACATTGAGTGTAATCCCACAAGTGAGATGTGGGGAGGATAGTTATTTACGATAGACACTAAGATCAGAGAAAATTATATTGAAGAAGATCAAAAAAGAAAACATTTAACAATCAAAAAGGTAAAGCCATAAAAGTTATTACTTTTCACTAAAACATATTTTTGATAGACCCTCGACTTTAAGATAAGCATGTGAAAGTCAAGGAAAGATTTATAGAACTTTAAAACAAATAAAAAAACACATCCAAAAAGAGATTCTTCTTTTTTCATAAAATTCATATCTCAATAAATAAATTTTAATAAACAAAAAGCATATTAAAGAAGAATACCATAAATTTCAGCACAACTGGAGCAGAACCTGATGATCAAAAATCTAAGCACAATAAAAGAAAGATTTTGGATGAATCGACATACATGTTAAGTATATAAGTATTCAATCACAAACATATACATATATAATCAAGAAAAAAGAACTAGATAAATTTTTCCAAAGAGATTATTTTCACACTGCGATGTGTCGCTACATAAATTCTGAAGCTTATTGTACTTGTTACTTAAAAAAATTCTTTTAAGGTATTGAATCAATATTTAAGGACATAAAAATATCAACATTAATGTAATCTAAAAAAAATTAACAGTTATTATAATACAAACAAAAAAGTTTAAAAGGAGGGAGGAGGGGTATTAGAATCTGTATAAAGTCCAACATTTGATAAATGGGTAAAAAGTCTTACATTTGTTGAGGTTAGGGTGGTGGTCTCTTCATACAACCTTGGGCAAACCTCCTTTAATGAGCTAGTTTTTTCAGGTTGAGTTAGGCTCATGTGTCATATATAGACATGGTATCATAGACTTTTATCAATTTTAACAACCCCATTCATGCCAAGACCAACCTTGTGTGTAAACTGGCCGCCCAAACGACAATAAATATAGCTCTGATACCGTTGAAAAATATGGCACGTGACCCTAACTCAACCTGCAACAACTATCTTTCAATGCTGAATAAGAGCTAGTTTTCATATCTTAAGAATCACTTCTCATCAACTATTTCTATGTAGATTTTATTGGATTTCTTTTCTATATTTAAAATCTCTCAATGACTAATATTTTTGTGCATCAAAAATAAAAATAAGTAAATAGCACTTTGTGACCTCAAAGGAACACTTTGTACTAAGATGAAATGTTCTTGACAGTAGTGTATGTATCGAAAATACTGAAGTGACTGAATGATCCTATATAAGATTAATATATTAATTCAATCGCGTTTGAAGCATAAGTAATTTACCTAGTATTAATAAAAATCAAATTTATCAAATATCAGTGATTCAAAACATGCAATGTCAATACTTAATTTTGTTTAGATTGCAAAACACAAGAAAAAGGAATTATATCATTCACCTGAAGAAATAAAAGATCATTACTTTTCTCAAACTTAGAATGGATCCTAATTTTCATGTTTCGCTCAATTTTCATGAGCTTTCTTAAAACAATTGTGGCATAATGATAATATTTAAAGTAATAACAAATAAAGGATCCCTATGAACTATAAATGAATATATTGTTACACTAAGTATGTGTAGGATTCGAAAAAAAATATGACTTATAAGGACTTGTTACACCTCATTAAAACTCTCGACATGTGTTAAATTTTGAAGAGAGTCAGATTCAGAAAGGATCTTACTTTGATCTTATAGATAGAATAAACTTAGAAACTGAAAAATATATTGTTAAATAATATGTGTTTTATATGTCTTATATAATCTGTTGGAATATTTAACAAACCTAACATATTGTACAACAATTTTTTCAAAATTTCCTATTTTATTCTATCTACGAGATAAAAGTACCATACTTGTGGTGTCTAATCTCATCAAAATTTTAAGCATATCGATTTTATAAACGCGTTGTTACCAGTCTATATAACTTGACTTCGTTTCGTGGATCCTACACATAACGAGAGCTTTAGTGCAGCAGTTTCTTCACTTATAGTGCTTAGGGTTCTTTATTTTATTTTTATTATTATTATTATTATTATTTATATTATTATTATTCTTATTATTATTATTATAATTTTTGTTATTATTATTATTATTATTATTATTATTATTATTATTACTACTTCATAATCAATATTAAAAGTAGGTGAGTATCACTTTGCATCTATTTAGAATCTACCTCAAAATCAATATGTGAATGAATCAATTTATAATTTTTTGCAAATTATTGTTCATTCATAAAAATCATATCTATACATACTTCGCATAAACACAAATCATGTTAGAGAAGATTAACGCAAAATATAAGAACAACTCTAGCAAAACCTGATAGAAAAAGAACAACAGAATAGAAAAAAATCTTTAGGATGAATCAAACTATAGTGATAAGCTTTATCAGCTATATATACAAGTATTCAATGAAAATGAAAACTCACACATGCCCCCGCCCCCCTCCCCCTACACACACACTATCAAGAAGAGTAAACAAGAGAATTTTGGCAAAGAAATTAATTTCATCCTTTTGATTTTACATCAATTCTACAGCTTATTATTATACTTATTTATTCACCCTAAGTGTTGGAAATGTTTTCTTAAACAGACACGATCTGAAAAATCTTTAATCGCCGATAAAACCAAAAACTTATAGTTCAACCACATTGTAAACCTAATTAATATCATCTCCACATCTCTATTTTATATAGTCAAAACTAAAGATATATTTACATAGTAACATAAAGACATAATATTCAACAAGTTGTGGTTATATCTCACTAAAGTTAAAATCTAAAGCCGAAAAAACAACATACCAAAGAAACAACGTAGAGAGGTTCACACCAGGAAATGTTTTTTTTCCACAAAAGTTCCTATAGAAGTAGACATCGGTCCACACTAACCTTGGAGTAAATCAAGTAAAATGAAATGCTTTGAGTATAATGAAAGTAAATAGAAGAGGAAAAAATAGAGGGTATGGACTAGCTGAAAAAATATTGAGATTACAATATTTAAGCTTCAAAAATTCAGTATAAGCACAACCTCAAAACAAGATACAATAATAAAAAAATCAAAACAGAGTTAAAAAAAGTCAACATACTTAAATTATGTTGAAACTTGTGTCTTTAGCCTAATATGAAGAGAATAGTGTTGAGGAAAAGTATAATCAGAGCACTCTTCTGTAGCCCAAGACCGTAAACTATGTTTGGAAGATTCAATTAAAGAAGAAAAAGCTATAGGATAAAGAATATATTGGATAAAAAGAACTTTGTTATAGAAGAAGACTATTTGAATTGGTTTTTTTTTAGTTTTTATACAAATGACTAAGATCACACTATTATATATTTGTGTTGATTGGTTGTAGATATTAGAACATCTAGATTATTCTATCATTTACTACAAGTATCTAACTCTTTACAATGTCTTGATATTTCTTCAAGGTAATTTATCTAGAATATGTCGATATTTCTTTAAGATAATTATTCCAGATACTACAGTAGACTATTATTGAAAGTATACTATATAATCATTAATATTCCAAAAATCAACTTTATTTTTGTCACATAACATAATTGTCGTTTCCTTCAACTTCTTTGTGCTAGCTCAGATTTTCGGGGGGATGGATATCCTGTAATAAAGAAATTGTCATTTGCACATCTAGTGTCATTTTGAGTGATTATTCATCTATTGTACCCAATTATGAAAATTGTGTGAAAAATGATCTATCAAAAGTTAGACTAAAAAAAATGTGGACTATAATAAACCACCCTATTGGAGAATTTAACTTGAAATTTATATTAAGCACTTATAAGATTCACATTAATTTTACCAAAGTAGAAAAACTAAAAGACCGCTATTTTCTCAAAAATAAAGTTCTATATTTAATATTATCAGAATGACCACCACATAAAGAGCACGATTGTATCATGACAGATATATTCGTCGATGTTACTCAATTCTATAAAGTCAACAGTCTTCTATGCAATTAAATTTATGAGACTATGCTTAGTGATATTTAGTAATGTTGCATTCATTGATTTCCTTTGTTCACACGGAGGTGGGGAATTACCCCAATAAATGCGATGGACATTTTCACCGGCACAAATTAAAAAATGTGATTAATATTAGACCTTTTTAGGTGATATAGAAGAATATATGTTTTGTTACATTTATAATAAACTTGATTGAAATTCATTTATTTTAATGAAATGTTTCAATTTTTTAGAATAGAAAACCTCCAGAGAAACAAACTTTACACCACCCACTCACTCTTATTAATAGCTTAAGAATATGATGGTAGATAATTCTTTTGGTGAGATTTTCAAGTACTACACTATAACAAATAAAAGATTTACAGATGATTACTTTGCACCAATAAAATAACTGCCCCTACATTATATTTACCGGCAATAGTAAATATGTGTATTTATCGTTAGTACTATATATAAATGTTTCTAACAGAAAAATCTATTTTAACTAAATATCTCTTTGGGTCTAGAGCTAGGCGACTTCAAATAGATCTGCGCAACTTGAAGATCATTGGACTAGGGCTTGGAATTTTAAAGCAACCATGTAGATCTAATATCCCCAATTTAAAAAAAAGTTATTTCCTGCAACACGAGTAAAAGTTACTTGGTATCTTGAGTAATTATATATCTAGGACCCTTGACACAAATAGACACATAAGAACTTCATAATCAGGCAACCAGGTTCCAACAATGGTTATTTAATATATCTCGTGTAGCAATGTTTATTTTTTGCTGAATTTCATCTCATTAGACATTACATCGCTATTAAATAGTACACACTTGTAACAATTCACATGCATGTGCCTACCAATAGTTATGCAGTTACAATCATAGGAATTTATGTGTATACACATGTAACCCCACAGTTTTAGAAATCAAGATAATAAATTCATAAATTATATTACATTCAAAATTAAGAAGCACCATATAAAAGTTATGCAAAAGCTGCGAAAAATTTTGCTTGTATGTATTTGTTGTCAATACATACACAATAATTCCTATTATTATTTAAAAAGATAGGCAAATAATTAAGTGCACAAAGCCTAGCAAACAATACAATATAGATAAGTAATTATATCAAGAACTTAATGAAGTGGCTGCTATAAAAGAAATATCAATTTATTAACCAGAAAACTAACTGATAAATATATTTCTCAAACTGAGAATGGTTCCTAATTTTCAAATTCCGCTCAATTTGCTTGAGTTGTGCAAAAATAATTATAAAATAATAGTAATATTAACAACAATAACATCAACAGTACTAGCAGAAGACACAGCAACACACACACCACAACCACCACCACCACTACCACTACCAACAACAACAACATAAATCATAATAAATGACCAGACCAATGCACTAAGACTCTCGTTATGCGTACGATCCGATATGTGTGAAAACACGTTAAATCTCCCGGTATGTGTGAAATTCGAAAGACACTCAGATATTACAAGGATCTTACTTTAATCTCGTATATTAAATAAAATTAGAAATTAAAAAAATGGTTATACATATTATTATTATTATTTTATTATTTCGGAATTTATATTAAAAGTAGGTATGTATCACTTCACTTCTCTTTGGAATCTACCTCAAAACAATTATGTACATCAATTATTTTCTTATTGTCTCCAAATTATTGGATGATTTATAGAACAAACAAAAACAACATGCCTTGTGTAATCCACAAGTGAGGTTTAGGGATGGATAATATATGTATTCATTACCCCTTCTTTGGGAGGTAGAGAATTTTTTTAATAGCCCTCGGCTCAAGGAAAAGACTATAAAAGAGAGAAGATATGTGTAATCCCAAAACTGAGGTTTGGGGAGGGTAGAGTCGACACAGACCTCACCTCTACCTATAACTATTTCAAATAGACCCTCGGTTGAAGGATGAACATATCAAATCACATAAAAAGAAGTAAGATGTCACGTACGGGGATCACCCCCTAGAAGTAACATGGCATACATTGTAACAACCGTAAAAATGGATATGCTATGTAATGCTTAATGTGTCTAGAATGCCAACGATTAGACCGGGTTAACATGGATTGATACGCATTGAACCAGACCTCAAAACCCTTGATACATTAAATCCAACTAACCTGGGGAGTTAGTTAAGATAGTAAAGGTTGGGTCCAACCATGTAGAACTCTCAAATACGAAGATTTACGCGAAGGACTCTTTATCGGACTTAAAATTAATAAATCTTATGTTTGGAAGGTCTAGGCGTAAAATGGTGTTTTTCTAGGCTAAGTTTAGTATTATAATTACTGAAAATATATAATTATTTATTTAGTTAATAAGGTAGACGGGCATTTTGGGGAGAGAGGGCCAAAATTGGGCTCTAGAAGTGAACTTTTGCTCCACGCGGGTTCGAACCTAGGTGGAAGCAATGAATTAAATTATTTTTAATTTATGTTTCTAAATAAATAAAAACAATTCATACTTATTAGTTTATCTTGTTTAAAATAAAAGTAAATCAGATTTTTAATAATTAAATATAACCTTATTTGACTAATACCTAAACTAGACTCCTAAGCCTAAGAAAACACTCTCCGCTCACGTCTCTATAACTCTCATTCACTTTTCCTCTGCCAAAATATCTCCAAACACAGTAGGTAAACCAAAGTTATTCACACTTAAAGAACTCACAAGAAAATATAAGAAAAACAAATGTTAATCAATCACGTATGCAAAAAGAATGTTTTCCGTCGAGTTTGGTGTTGGATGTGTGTTTGGAGGAGTTCTTTGGGAAGCAATTCGACATCAAAAAGGTATGGATTCTCTTCTCTCTTGGTCCTTTTCTGATGAGACCCCTTAATATTCAGAATATTCATTCCAAAAACTAGGATTGTTCCCCATTCTATGTACCTGTTACTAGCTCCCATTGAATCATAGGATAGTGAGGTTTACTGGTAGAAAACTAGGGATGAAACGTATTTTCGTGATGATTATGTTTTTATATGTGTGTCTGCAATTATGTGACTTATGTTTATGCTTCCGAAAAAGTAACTACATGTGTATGTGTGTGTTGTGGTGGTTATAGTTCATGGTTTAGCACTTTAAATGGCATGATAGTTCTTTATATTTCATGTACACATGTTGATGTAAATGTTATGTTCATATAAGTTGAAATGTGGCTGATTTGATGGATAAACTCTTGTCTAAACAAATCCATGCCTAAGAACTAAGGTGAAACATGATGAAAGGATGCTGAAAAATTAAAAGAAAATTTCCAGCTTCTAGTGATGAATTTTTGTCAGCTAAGAGGGTTCAAAATGTTGAAAAATATGAATTAAAACAAGTGAGGTCATGGAGGATTGAACCCGTGACCTCAGCATGTTAAAAACCATGAAAATAAAGAAGGAAAAAGAAATGTGGTGAAGGGGATTCGAACCATGGTATTGGCTGGAAAATATAAAGGAAAAAAAATAAGACATGAGAGGAGTGGGATTCGAACCCACCACCTCTCAATCAGATTTAAGGAACAGTAAAATAAAAAAAATGTGAGGGGGGGGGGGGGAATCGAACCAATGACCTTCTAGGCATATTTAAGATGAAAATTAAAAGAAATTAAAGAGGGGTTGTGGGGGTTCGAACCACAACTCCTTCGGCCAATGGAGAGAAATTTAATTGCAATGAAAATAAAAAGTAAATAAGGTTATGGAGGATCGATCCCATATCCTCTTAGTTCCATTAAGTGAAAATTGAATAGATAAATTAAGGGGAAAAAAAGTGAAGGCATTGGGGCTCGAACTTGGGTCCCCAAGCTGTATGGATCAAACCAATTAAATTGTATGTGTTGTTCAAGATATTTGAAAATAAGGTTCCCTTGCCCAAATACCTTATAGATGCATAAGTCATACGTAAGTCAAATCTTCAAAAATAATGTTGCCAGTTAGATCGAAATCGAGATCTTGGCATACATACAAGATTCATTAGTCTTGTACTACATAATCTTAAGAAGATATGAATCACTTAAATGAACTATGAATGACGCCTCATGCATTGTACTTATAGACCCATAAGTCAAGCATACTTTTAAAAATATGTGAACCTAAGATGTATGTATTGAAATGATGTAACCCTAGAAGGGTTATGTATGAGTGTAAAACACACTAAATGGCCAAGTCCATTGGCATACGATGAAATTATTATTAAGTAAGAGTTTGAAACACACAAATTCCCAAAAAAATTGGCATATGATAAAATGAACATTCACGTAAAAGGGGGTTAGTAATTATGATTAGTAAATGTGCTAATGCTGATGAATGTGGTGACAGCATGATATGAGGCTAATGTAAAAGATTAGAGCAATCTCAAATGAGCCTAAGTAAATGTTACCAAAATGTACTCACTTGCGAGAGTGTAAAGTTAATGAAGAGACCAATCTCTATGAACAATCTAATGAAAGTATTTAGATTAACACACTTCATGCTAATGATGAGATGAGAAATCATCTATTGAGATATGATGTCCTTATACTAGAAGCCAGCTTCATGACGTATGAGTTTAATCTAATGGAACTTTATATTGAGCGTCGATAGACTAGCTATAAGCAGTGATTCCTTCTTTCAGGAAGGGCGGAGGTTCACATAACTCTAATGAGATGAGACTATCTGGCATGCCGGGTATGTGTCTTCTTATATTTCCTAGTCTTCAAACTTATACTGCAATTATAGGGATCTGAAGGGGTTCAATTCCCATGTATGCTAGCATGTTTTGAGTCACTTTGGCCGGTGCTTCCACCTCTTTTTGGTGAGGGGTTTCATGACACTGGATTTCCTGATGCTCACATGATGTATGTGGATTAAACTTAAAGTTCCCAATTAATGAATGAGGCTAGACACAAATGATGCACACAATGAAACGAACGATACCAAAGGTGTTAGGATAGGAATTTCAAGAGGTGAGTTAGACTCAAGTGATGGTATTAGGTCATTCTTGGTCATTGCACAACGAACCCGATGAATGTCTTAAACTAAATCCTAGGTATAGCTTGTGTTTACACTAGCCCATGAATGAAATGAAATAAAGTACGTATTAATGAAAGAAGCAGACTCTGTGTTTTCTAAAGCAGACTCCGTAGTTGAGGTCCCATATGTTGAGCCCTCATTTTTGGGAAGTCATAATGTCAAGTCCATGATTATAATTTCTCATGGCATACGAATGAATGATAAGAAAAATGTTGTTTAGGTTTTTGTATGGTGTGTGCAAAATGTCAAGTATGATGTTGCATGTTACTCTCATTGCATAAATTTACTAATCAAAATTTGGAAATCTCATAAACTTTCCTAATTCAAATTTTAAAAGCTTACTCACTTTTCTAATCTCAATTTTGTAAGTCCAATGACTTGACCTTCTATAATAATGTTGTTAGGATAGAGCTAATCTTACTCATGCATGTCCTTGGTGTGTTCTTGCATATAGCGAAACTTGTTACAAGTTTGTGCTAACCCTACATAACTCTAAACTTTTAGGTGCAGGCACACGTTGACGCTAAAGCTACACGATCATGTTGCAGTTATTCGGACGTCGAGCATCATCCGGACTTGGTAGGTCCTCATGCTTTCAAGGATGCTTTCCTATTTACATTCTAGCTTAGTTGTAGGATTGAGCTAGTGGATTTTATTCAACTAGTGTTTCTTTCCCATTTTTGTTCAGACTTTTTTATCATTATAATAAATTGTTTCTTTTATTTGATGATCGTAATGTTAGATGGTTGATGGTGAACAATTACGTGTGTAGTAGAATGTTTACTAAGAAAGTTAATAAACAAAAAAATTTCAAATTTTCTGCTTATATTAACCTAGATGAAGTAAGAATGAAGTATGTAGGCTTGTCTGAAATCAAATTTTCTGCTTAAATTAACCTAGATGAAGTAGTATTGAAATCAGGGATAAGCCCAAGTTTATAAAGGGACGCTCCCACCAAGGGGAATCAAGTTCTTCCAAGGATCCCTTTTCAAGCCCAGAGTTAAAAGGAGGAAAAGCGTCAAACTTCATGGAGGAGAGTGTATAAAGGGGCTTAGAAGCTTGTTAGATTTTTAGCGAACAGGGTCACATGGTGAAGAGTTGTCCGAATAGGAGAAGTCAAGCACAAGATAAGGAGAGAGTTCAACCTAACGGTTCAAGTGAAGAGGCTCCAAGGAAGAAACGATTCTTTGCACCAAAGTCTAAGGGTGCAGGGTAAGGCACCTCTGGTGAAGTCTCGGATGCGTAGCCTTAGTTATTCTTTCATGTATTTAACTGTGTATGGTGTTTATGCACTAGTACCAAGTTAATATATTTGAGTCATCATATTGGTTGCTGATTTGTATGAATTACATGTCTACTGATGTTGTATGCTTCGATAAAACAAGTTTAGGAAAGAGTTCCTTAGTCTATTAATGTAAATCTACTAAAAGGATTAAAGGATGTGCACCATCTTGTCAATATGTGAATCAGATATTCACCAATGGGGAGTAATGAATTATCTATGTATGCATACATTCTATAGATGACTTACTTATTGTTAATAAAGAGTAGTATCATTCGGGGACAAATGTTCCTTTGGTGGGATAATGTAACAACTCTAAAAATGGATACGCTAAGTATTGCTTAATGTGTTTAGAATGCAAACGATTAGACCAGGTTCACACGAATTGATACGCGTAGAAAAAGACTTTAGAACCCTTTCCACATCCAAGACAACTCACTTGGGTAGTTATCTGAGCAAGGAAAGGTTGGTTCCAACCATTAAGGACTCTCGAATATGAAAATTTACCCGAAGGAGTCTTTAGCAGACTTAAAAAGAGGAAATCTTAGGTTTGGAGGGTCTAGGGATAAAATGTTCTTTTTCCACTCTATGGGTAAAATCATAATTATACTAAATAAATAATTAATTATTTAATTAATAAGGTGGATGGGAATATTGGGGAGAGAGTGTCAAAATTGGGCTCTTGAAGTGAAGTCTTGCTCCACCCGGGTTCGAACCTAGGTTGAATCAATGAATTAAATTATTTTTAATTTTAGTTGTTAAATTAATGTAATTAATTTATATTTATTAGTTATTAGATGATTTAAAATAAAAGAAATCAGATTTTTAACAATTAAATAAAACCTTATTTGAATAAGTCTTAAACTACACTCCTAAGCCTAATAAAACTCTTCTCTCCCACACTCATCTCTCACTCTGACGTCTCTATCACTCTGACTCACATTTATTCTACCAAAATAACTCCAAAAACAGTAGGTAAACCAAAGAGTTCTTCACACTTGAAGAACTCACACGAAAATATAAGAAAAACAAACGTTAATGTATCACATAGGCAAAGAGAATGTTTTCCGTCGAGTTTGGTGTTGAATGTGTGTTTGGAGGAGTTATTTGGGCAGAAAGTCAAGTTTTGTACATAAAAAAGGTATTTGTTCTCTTATCTCTTGGTCCTTTTACAAAGAGACCCCTTAAGGTTCAGAATATTCATTCTGAAAACTAGGATTGTTCCCCGGTTGCATATCCCTGTTAGTAGCTCCAATTGAATCATAGGTTGGTTATGTTTGTTAGTAGAAGACAAGACCTGAAATGGCATGATAGTTCTTTATATTTCGTGATGATTATGTGTTTATATGTATGTTTTGAATTTTATGATTTATGTTGATGCTACCGAAAATGTAACTATGTGTGTATGTGTGTGTTGTTGTAGCTATTTTCATGGTTTAGAACTTGTAATGGCATGATAGTTCTTTATATTTCATGTACACATGTTGATGTAAATGTGATATTCATATGAGTTGAAATGTTGCTGATTTGAGGGATAATCTCTTGTATAAACGAATTCATGAAAATTCACCAAAATCATTCTAAATGCACTACGAAATTTTTCTAAGAACTAAGGTGTAACTTGATGAAAGAATGCTTAAAAATTAAAAGAAAATTTCCAGCTTCTTGTGATGAATTTTCGTCATCAAAGAGGGTTCAAAATGTTGAAAAACAAAAAATTAAAACAAGTGAGGTCATAGAGGATTGAACCTGTGACCTCACCGTGTTAAATACCATGAAAATAAAGAAGTATAAAGAAATGCGGTGAAGGGAATTCAAACTATGGTATTGGCTGGAAAATGTAACTTAAAAGAAGTAAATAATAAATCAGAGGAGTGGGGTTCAAACCCACCACCTCTCGGTCAAATTTAAGGAAGTGTAAAATAAAAAAAAACTTGAGGAGTGGGAATCGAACCCATGACCTCCTAGGCAGATTTAAGGAGAAAAATTAAAAGAAATTAAAGAGGGGTTGAGGGGGTTCGAACCACCAAACCCTAGGTCAAAGGAGATAAATTATAGGCATTGAAAATATAAAGTAAATGAGGTTGTGGTTGTTCGATCCCACATCCTCTTAGTTCCATTAAGCAAAAAATGAAGAGAGAAATTAAGGGAAAAATAAAATGAAGGCATTGGGGCTCGAACATGGGTCCTTAAGCCTTATGGATCAAACCAAAATGAAAAAAAAAATTTAAGTGTGTTTCCAGAGATTCGAAAACCGTGTTCCCTTTTCCAAATACCGTATAGATGCATAAGTCATACGTGAGTTTAATCTTCAAGAATAATGTTGCCCACTTAGATCGAAATCTAGATATTGGCATACATACAAGATGCGTAAGTCTTGTACTACATAATTGTAGGAACATATGAATCACTTAAACGAACTATGAATGAAGCCTCATGATTTGTATGTATAGACCCATTGTAGTTTCAAAAAAAGGAATTGATAATCATCATAGTCTCTGTTTTAAGTGATGGAGAGAGATAGGAGTTGCTCGGAATTGAATCAATAGGCTCAGGCGCATGCACCGTATCCACTGCAAGGGAATCCGCTCTTCGATAAATATATTAGATCGTAGCACAAGATACGATTCACTCTAGTTCCGTAACAAAGCTAAACAGGATTCGTGGACAGAAGCACGGGTAAACCCTCGGTTTTCCCTCAACTATATACGTTGATAGGGGATAACTTCTTTGCTAGCTACTAACATACATTTACAAATAAATGAACATAAGACGTATGTAATGGAATAATGTAACCCTAGAAGGGTTAAGTATGAGTGTAAAACACAATAATGGCCAAGTGCATTGCCATACAATGAAAAGATTATACCCTTGAAGGGTTAAATAAGAGTGTGAAATACACACATGGCCAAGCGCATTGGCATATGATGAAATGAACATTCACATAAAAAAGGTTAGTAATTATGAAGAGCAAATGTGTTAATGTTGATGAATGTGGTGGCAACATTATATGAGGCTAATGTAAAAGATGAGAGCAATCTCAAATAATCCTAAGTAAATGTTACTAAAATGTACTCACCTATGAGAGTGTAAAGTTAATGAAGAGACCAATCTTTATGAACACTCTAATGAAAGTATTGAGATTAACACACTTAATACTAATGATGAGATGAGAAATCATCTATTGAGCTATGATGTGCTCATACTAGAAATATGTTTCTATGACGTATGAGTTAAATGTAATGGAACTTTATGTTGACATCGATAGACTAGCTATGAGCGGTGATGCCTTCTTTCAAGAAGGGCGGAGGTTCACGTAACTCTCATGTGATGACAGTGTTCGACATGCCGGGTATGTGTGTCCTTATATATCCTAGTATTCAAACCTATACTTCCAATATATGGATTTGGCAGGGTTAAATTCCCATGTATGCTTGCCCATTTTGAATCACTTTGGCCGGTGATTTCATTATGCTCACATGATCTATGTCGGTTAAAGTTAATGTTCTCAATGAATGAATTACTCCAGCCTCAAATGATGCACATACTGAAACGAACGATACCAAAGGTGTTAGGATAGGATAATCAAAAAGTGAGTTAGACTCAAGTTATGACATTAGGTATAGCTGGTGTTTACACTACAAAAGGTGAGTTAGACTCAAGTAATGACTCAAGTAATGACTCAAGTAATTCACAACGAACCCGATGAATGTCTTAAACTACATCCTAGGTATAACTGGTGTTTACACTAGCCCGTGAATGAAATGGAATGAAGTACGTATCAATGAAAGAAATAGACTATGTGTTTTCTAAAGAAGACTCCCTAGTTGAAGTCCAATATGTTTAGACCACATTTTTGGGAAGTCTTAATGTCAAGTCCATGATTCCAAGGTCTCATGGCATAGAAATTAATGATATGAACAATGTTATGTGTCATAGAAATTATGATATGTGCTATGTGTATGCTATTGTGTGTTGTCTGCAAAATTTTAAGTATTATGATACATATCACTATCATGGAATAACTTTCCTTATCCAAATTTTGTGTGTGCTTTAATATACCCATACTTAGTTCAAGTTTGTACTAACCCTATACAACTCGAAACTTTTAGGTGCAGGCACAGGTGGACGCTCGAGCTACAGGATCAACACTGTGGTTATCGGGACGTCCAGAATTAGTCTAGACTTTGTAGGACCTCATGATTTCGAGGATTATTAAACATTAACATTCTAGCTTAGTATTAGGAATAAGGTAGTGGAGTATGTTCCACTAGCGTTTCTTTCCCATTTTTTCTCAAACATTGTATTGGTCCCGTTTTGGCAAGTATATCATTATCGTCATAATAAACGGTTTCTTTCATTTGATGATCTTAATGTTATATGGTTGATGGTGAACAATTACTTATGTAGTAGAATATTTAGTAACCATGTTAAGAAAGAAAAAGTTTCAAACTTTCCGCTAAAATTAACCTAGATAAAGTAAGAAAGACGTGTGTAGTCTTGTCTACGACCTCTGAGAGGTCAACGACGCTGCTCTTGTCTTGGGTCTAGATTTTGATCGTGACATACTTGACCTCTTGGAGGTATTATACAATCCCACACTGATACGCTTAAACTAACTTCTCAAATAAGAAGTAAAGCGGTCGTGTCAAGTAAATAACCCAACTAATGAGGTTGGGATCGTTCCCACGAGGAAAATAGTTTAGACTTAACTTCAATCTATTATAACTATTGTTCAGTCAATTACTTCCTTGGAAAGCAAAAATGATAAAAAGGGGGGTTTCTATTACTAAATAAATGGAAATAACTAGCAATATTGAAAGAGACACTTAACAACTTCAAATGTTAGAGTTTAATCAATTAATGAATGTAAATAGGGTTTACGTGTTCCCCACAGGTTCATAACTTGAAATGTCTAACTATAACAATTATTTCCTAGTACCTTGCATGCAAAGTGATAAGTTATGTATTTCTAAATTCTTGGTCCAGCATCTAGAAAATATCACTCCACACCTTGGTCCGGCTACATGTGTTGCTATACTAACCCTTACCTTTACCTCATATTAAGCATCGTATTCGATATTTGAATAAGTTATTAGCTCGTAGCAATCAATACAAGCCTATTAAATAGTATACACTAAATCTATGCTGATAATTCGTTTCCTATTATCTACCTCCTTGGTCCGGCAAGTAACATTAAGGCGAGTACAAACATTGGCCATCCGTTAAAAAGACTTCTAAGCGAAAGAATTATCAATTCATGCAAGACATTATTCTAGAATTGTTATTTTAGCTAGATTTTACCTCATTATTCGCCTATGGTTACAAGAAACCTAGTTATGGAGTTTAGTTACAAATATTCATAATCACAATATTCAAATATATGATATAAGAATTCATGCACTTACTTCAATGATAAAGAGTAAAATCCGAAAGTTCGCTTGATGAATCAACAAAAATCACTAACAATCAATTACTAAAATTAATTGAATAACACACAATCTAACGAAGTGTCTACAAATAATCAAGGGCCAAAACAAATAATCTAGAGTCTAACCAAATCATCAAGAGTCTAACCTCAAAAACGAGGTTGTTCGAACTTTTTATAGAATATAACAACCTAATTAAACAAGGACTCTATTTGCTGGAAATCTGTCAAAAGTCGGCTGGGTCGACAGACCTCGCAACGGATCGTCGTGGTCACGACGGGCCGTCATGGATTACGTCGTCCCATACTTGTGCAATTTCTTCTGCTTTTCTCTTCATTACCCTCGACGGCAGGTATGATGGATCGTCACAGGAACAACAGTCCGTCGAGGATCTCCATTCCAAAACACTTGAACTCTTGGAATATGGGTACTGGGACTACTTCTCTAATCTTCATGACGAACCTGCAGGACGGACCGTCATGGCTACGACGGTCCATCATGCTTTCCGTAATACAACAGTTAATGAAAGTTCTCCATCTTCCTTCAGCAGCTGCACTACGCTGCCACCTACGGTCCATTTGCATTTTTTCGCTCAAAAACCTCCGCATTCATCTTTGGACAGATTTCCTACAAATAAGGAGAAAATTATATAAAAATTAGCACAAACAGGCTTTTGGACACACTAAAATTAAGGAAAAAGTATTAATAATACTGTGAAACCACGGTATATCAACACCCTCAACTTAAATTTGTTGTTTGTCCTCTTGCGACACACTATGACTCCCTACAAAATCTTTGTACAATAGTATCCATTTTTTATCCTTTGCAATCATTTGGCTATCAATCCCGATTAATATCATCATATTTTTGCATGCTATCACTATTATGCTTGAATCATGTGGAATCAGACTCACCATGCACTAACACTTATCCTCTTCAACTTCTCACCGAGGTGCTAATATTTCCGGTACTGCAACTAGTGTCGTCTCTTCAAAACAAAATCCTCATTTTACACACAATGATTTTAGTTTGAGTATAAGGATTACATTGCAACACTCACTATCAAAAAAATTCACACTCATTCATAACTACTGCCATAAGCTTGCCCTTATTTTCACTGGTTTAAGTTCACTATGCAACCCTTAGGATCACAATAGGACTTTCTTAGATTGTAAAATAGGCTCAGAGTCAGGTAGGGTATATTTAGGTATACTTTAGTGACTTTTTGCCCTAATTGACATATCGGCTAAATATACCATTTTTTATCATTTTATTTTGCCCAGTTTCCCATATTCTTTCACCTTGTTATTTTCTTTTTTATCTTCATTTGTGTAAGTGACTCTCTTCTTTTCTTGCTTGTATTTCTTGTATTTTTTTTAAATTTTCTATGAACTAATTCTTGAGTCACTTTATTTAATATATTCAACAAACATATAATCCAGATTATAGAGGCTTTTCAAGAAATACTGTTAAATCTGATGTTTTTTAATTTCAAGGTAAACATTGTCATTTTCTTCGTTGTATATTTAGCATATTAGATAGTAGAGTGTCTATAAATTTTTTACATGGGTCGTAGTGTTAATGGAAATGATTATTTAACTATTACTGCACATTGGATTGATCATAATTGGAGTTTGCAAAAAAGAATTATAAGTTATAAACTATGTATAGAGAAAAAAACTGCTACATAGTTAGCTTTAAATATTTTAAATGTTTTAGATTATTACATGATTATAGATAAAATAATGTATGTCTCACTAGATAATGCATCTAATAATACAAACGCTACGAAAATTTTAAAAGTTAGATTATGTCCAATTGACAATAATGCTTTTCATGTTAGATGTGTTGCACACATATTAAATTTAGATGTACAAGATGGTATTTTATTATTTGATTGTTGTAGCGTAAAAATTGAATATGCCATTACCTGAATTTTTCATACAAACAATGCTGCTAGAATTAGGAAATTTAATGAGCGTTGTTTACTATGTCAACTGTCACCTAGAAAAATTCCAAAACATAATAAAACAAGGTGGATTTCTCTTTACGAAATGCTTTCAGTTGCTTACAAATATAGAAGACCCATACAAATGGTTTTTAATGCTTATAATGTTGATCAATTAGGTAGAATTTGTGATGAAGATTTGGAAGGAACTAAAGAACTATTTTAAATTTTAAGACTTTTTTATGAAGCTAGTACCATGTTTTCTTGAATTGTTTATTCTACTATTTCATCCGTACGAGTAAAATTTTGTGCTCTTACAATTAAATTTTGTAAATATAAAAAAAAATAGATAAATTTAGAGTTACAATTGAAGGTATGATTGAAAAATTTTAAAAATATTTTTTCTTATTCCTCAAGTTTTTTTAACGGCTACTTTACATCATCCTGCTTATAAATTACAAGGTGTGCAAGGCCTTGTTTACACTTTATATGAAACTTTAGAAATTTTACCGGATGAAATTCTAAATTGTCAAACGTGTAAGTCTAGCATAAAAGTAAAAGCAAAACTGTTATATGAAAAATATAGAAGTACGGATATTTTTCAAGAAGAAGTAGGTCATACTTCTAATGTTGAGATTTATTTTTCACATCCAATTTCAACTTATGTGCAAGGTATTCTTGATCTAAATTCTATTAACCATGATAATTTTGAAGAATATCTTAATCAATCTTTATAAATATTGGAAATCAAAGCTAGAAATGAACATTTATTAGGATTGGTGAGTAGGCGAAGCGATGCATTTCCAACTTTGAGCAAAATGGTTCGTGATGTTCTAGCTATTCAAGCTTCATCAGTTGCATTGATGGCTTCTTTCAGTGCAGCAAGGTTTCAAATTTGTGATCATATACATTCATTGGAGGAAGACAGTTTTGAAACAACACTTTTATTTAAAGACTAGTCCAATGCCGAAAGGAGGAATAACAATTTGCCAAAGTTAATTAAAAAACAAGCAAGTTGGATCAAAACACAAATTTAATGCAGTGATGATGAATTCGAGGCACAAGAATTTCTAGCAAGTTTGCCAACACCGGAGGATATCACCATCAATATGATGCGATAATTAGAATTAAATTTTAAAGGAGAAAACAAATATTTTTAGATTACATTCGAGAACTAATTGAAACAGAACCCTTCCTAGAAGGTGGCTGCGTAAAATTAGTTACTCATCTAATGTCTATAAAAAATATTAGTTTTACGTATGAGAACTTATTTAAATAGAAACATTCCTAGAAGGTGGCTGCATAGATTAGTTACGCCACTAATTTTTGTTAATTGTAACTTCTATGTTCTATTGAATAAATTTGAACATTTTAAGTTTTGTTCAAGTTTTTTTTATTCAATTATTGTTTTGCATTTTAATTTTAATATATACAAAAAAATATATACCAAAGTACTAAACTAACGTTAAAATACTTAATTTAAATTATACAATTAAAATTTCTTTAAAATATTTAAGTTACAAATTTAATCTTCTCAAATTTGAAATTTAAAACTTTAAAGCTGAAACTTGAAATTTCAAACATAAATCTTGAAATTTAAAAATTGAAACTTTAAATTTGAAAATTTATTTTGATATTTGAAAATCAAAAATTAAATTTTAAATTTATTATCTAAAGACATATAATTTCAATATAAATATATAAGTATTTAAAACAAAAAAAAATCCCCCCAAATCCCATCCCATCCCGTATACATAATGGGACGGGATGGGACCGATTTTTGTTCCCCTAATCCCGGTCCCGATCCAAATCCCCTCTCCCTGTCCCACATCCCATCCCGTCCCCCTTCGTCCCATCCTCTAGTCCCCTTCCCCGTCTCCTTGCCAGCCCTGCCCTACTCATGGGATTTCTTTTCCCCAATAGGTCCCTTTAAAAGATGATTTCTAAATCCCCCAAATCTAGGTTTTACTTCTACAAATGGGTCTTCTTTGAAAAACGAAATTATGAATAAATTGTGATGAATTGTGGTGAATTAATATTGTTTATGTATATATTGGGGGTTAATTGATTATTTCATATGATATTTCCTTACATCCATGTCTTTTCCCCAATTGCATAAAAACCTTGAATTGAGATAGTGAATTATGAAGATTATGAATATGTAGATTCACTACATTGTTGTTAATTATGTAATTGCTTATTGAATATACCTTGTTCTTATAATTTATTTTGTATTTTTGGTATTGGGATTATGACGGTTCTTGGAAGGGCAATTAGGTATATTGATTGGTTCTTCTTTGATACAATTGTGAATTATGGTTACTTAGATAGTAATGCTTCTAGGTCTAATGTGTGGCTGTGATGTTGATGCTAAGTATTCTTTCGTTAACCCTAGACTATTGAATTGGTTTTGAATTATTCAACTACATTATGGTTTGACTATTATATTATTGAAAGTACTTTTTCATGATTATCATAAAGCGTAAAGTGAATGGTTTTACTCACTTATGAGGTGGTGTCTAAAATTAAAAGGATTATTCTCACTTGTAATGACTTATGAGATAGATGTGATAAGTTTTTTAAATAGGGGTCTAGAAGAGACTAATGTGAACATATATAATAAGATCATTCAATTACTAAAGGAAATAATTTATTAGCACCGAAAGGGCATCTAAATGAGATTGAGGTCTCATGTTCGTAAGTGCAGCCTCCCACATGGGTTACTTCATGTTAGTAAGTCCAGAATTCCCAAGTTATGTATTGTCTCATGATATGGAAACCTCCACATTAGTAAGTCAAGGTTTTTTGCAACAATCTCCTTGACCCGTAACTGTGTGCCCACATTGGACTCTAGCTTAGTGGATCCACTTAGATATTTATGTATGAATGATAACACCTTAGGCAAGTGTTAACCCTCTCTTTTGGGTGCGGGAGTAGAACACTGGATTCAATGTATCTCACATGCTCTCATGTCGGTTATTGTGCTTCTTTTCCTAATGTAAAAGTAAATGAACTAATCAAGTATGTTAACTCTCATTAGGGTTGTCTTGGAGGCTACTATAATGGGTCAGGGAGGGTATGGGACTTCTATTAGTAATTCCACATATGGGATCCTAAGATGGTTCTAGTAATGTTATTTTATGATTATGATTATTATTATGTTGATAACTTATGAGTAGTATTCATGTATTAAGCATGTTATGATGTCTTTCAGATAATTTGTTTCAAGTATGAAGTGGGTTGCTTAATGTGATACCCAGTCTTGGATAGGATTATGGGTTCCATCTTTGGCATTGCACAAGTATTGCTTGTTTCATCTATATGTTGGGCTGATATTATATTGAAGTGACTTATTATGCTTCTTATATAGGCATGTTGAGTTAAATTGATCATGACTTTGCCTAAATTATCCTTTTCTCATGCATTAATGGTTTTTTATGCATAGGGACCATACTTCGTACATGTACTAACCCATATTTCTTCTCTTTATCCCAAACATTATAGGATCGGGCCATTGAGATATATTTAGGGTAAATCAAGAAGGCTAGGACTAGACTCTCGATGTTTTGGTAGGTCCTCTAGTTTGAAGATGCTACTACATACTCTACCTTAGTCGTACATGTATTGTCTAAATACATTCTTTTCCCTTGTTTTTAACATATTGATTTAACCCCTATGTGGAAACTATGAATTTTTATAAGGTTTATGCCCGAATGTTTTACTTCATTTAGATGGTTTAATGTGAGACAAAGATTTACCGCATGTCTTACCTATGATGTGCTATTTCTTAAGCTAAGGTCTTGTCTTAGTCATCTTCGAAGAGGACGACACCGGTAATCACTAGGGTGTATTTTGGATCGTTATAATTTTTTTTGATTGTTAGATGTTTCAAATTTTAGCTTTATCTGAACAACATATCATTATTGTCAGCCCTGTGGTTTTGAAAAAACACCATGGAGTTGTCCATGAAGAGTAAGGTAGTATCATCCCAAGCCTATCTCTGCAACACCCCTCGCCCAAGTAACGACCACGGGGACCTTCACGGTATGTGGTCCTCACAATGGGCCATGGGATAATCAAGGAAAGCTTAACCAATAGCCTCAACTCGCCATTCCCTTAAACCCTAATGCCCAAGTGAAGTCTACGAAAACCTTCACGGTCGGTGGTCCATCACTTGGGCCGTGGAAGGGTCTGTTAAGTTAGACCCTCATACCTTCATTCCATGTTAAGACCAGGACCCACTTTCTGGTCTATTGTCCCTTTCACGATCCATGATTATCGCCGTGGTCATCCTGTCAACGTTTTGAGTCGAGGGTTTTTCTGTCTTTTCCCCTATTTGTTGTACACCTAAACTTATTATAACCTTAAACATGTCATTTTTATTTGTTTTATCCTAGAAACATATCTAAAACTTAGACAATTCAAATCGTTAATAAAAACATAGAAAAGTATAAGAGAAGAACAAGAAAGAGGCGAGTAAACCCAATTCAATAATGCGGCAAGATCACATTAGTTCTAGCTCTAAAATCTAAAGATTTCTCTATAAAATTCGTAACAAGGTATGTGGGATTTCACTAGTGACTTCCTTTCGTCTATTGGGTCCCTAGTTTAAGTAAAATTCTTTATTCCTTTATTATATAAAGACATAAAGTTTATATACCTTCAACACATTATCATGAATTAGTTATTTACATATTCCAAATAAGCTTATCATGTCATTACTTCATTTCTTGCATCAATTTCTTAACCCTAGATATATTGTTATTTAGTTCTTGAACTACATATGTTACGCCATACATTTAAGTTATTTTCGATATATATGCCTCACTTTTGAAAATGTCAGTATTAATATATTATTGCGTATCAGTTTGCATCTTATAATACAAGATTTTTGTAATAATGTGTTGATCACTTAATATATTGGGAGTAATATAATAACTAGTTGGACTAGGATTCAACGTACCGAAATATTTCCAGAACTACTACCCACATAGGTTTCAAGTCCCCTCTATGGTCATCATTTTATTCATCATGCAAGCATGCATTTATACCTCTGGAAAGGTATATTAGGTCCTCTATATGGGGTGTAAACATCGACTACACATTTAGATCATGTGGTTTCATTATTAGTTATTAATAACTCCCATAGTTCAGTCAATCTCCATTGCATTGACCACATTTAATATAATCAGTATTCAGTTTCAGCAAGATACGAATTGGTCATTGCATTCACTTCTCTCTATATCAAGTATCTATATTATGTACATGTTATATTTTTTTGTTTTGTTCTCTTATATGTTATTTCACTTTTACTCTATCCTTCATGCTAAGTACATTTCATGTACTAACGCATAATTTCCGCTACATCTTCTTATGATGTAGGTTCAGGTCTCCAGCTATCACGTCACACATAGATTGGTTCCCGATCTCCTGTTTAGAAGCATTAGTGGTGTGTCGTCATTTTTCGAGGACAATCCTCATGTTATTATTTCATTATTTCAATCTTCTAGTTTCATTTTATATAGATCAAATTGGGGCATGACCTGAAATTTCTTGTTATTTTAGAGGCTTATTTTCATACATAGTTAGATGAACTTAGTATTTGAGTTTGATATTTATCTTGTATTAAACTCTTAAATTTTCATATATTGAGTTTAGTATATGTGGATTCCCCATTATTAAAGATTTCATTTTTATTTATCCTCCACACAGTTTTATTAATTAGTTTATCTCTAGTATCCTTATTTATATGACATTAGGGTTATAATGGCGTCACTCATTACCCTAGGTCCCATGTCCATGGAGAGGGGGTAGCTTTGCGACATGACAATTTTTGTATTAGCGCATCAGGTTTTACTATTTTAAGATGTCTTAAAATTCGCTTTAAGTAAAGTCTTTTTTAGGTGTGTGAAGTGTATTAGATATAGTTAGACGAGGCTACAATGTGTTTTAGGAAAAACATCTTTTTCTTATTACTGTAATCATGTGTGAGGTATGATCCAACATCTCATTCTAGTTCCTTTGTTATTCATTAAAAATTTCTCCTTCTCCTAAGCTAACGCTAGGAATATGTTGGATTAGAGTGTTGCCAATAAGATCAAACAATGGGTTGTAGTTCACGCAAATGTTAATGTTGGGTCAGCTGCAGGTATAGTGAGAGATTTATACGATGTATCTTCTAGAGTCGTACATTGATAATGATCCCCAAAACATCATTGATGATGTAAAGAACTTCTTTTAAGTGATACATGTAATTTTTAATGATCAGGTACAGTTAGAGCATCCTATCAACTGAAGGATGTATAATATATCTGGTATGCAGAGTAGAAGAAAAACATTGATACATATGCAACTTCTAATACTTGGGACTTCTTTAATGAGACCTTTCTGGATTGTTTTTTCCCAAGAAAGCTAATGGAGGCAAGAAACATAGAATTAAGAACTTCAGGAATGGTAACATCATAGTCAAATAGCATAGGCTCAAGTTTACCCAACTCTTTATGTAGGCTCCTTACATGGTCACTGACTCTAGAGCTCAGATGAATAAATTTCTTTATAGAGTGCTAGCCTTAGTTAATATAGAATGCAGGATGCGATGTTGCTGCGAGATATGATCATTTCTAGGCTTATGAATTATGCTGAACAAGTTGAAGGTGCTAAGTTTAGGGAACAAGCTAAGAAGAATAAAAAAAGGAGAACATGTAATTATAACTATTTTCAACAGAAATCAGGTGGTGGAAATTGATTGTAGTCCCATTTATCAGCAATTTTACCTTCCTTTAAGTTGTATAATGATCAGAAGGAAGGTAATCAGGCTCTAAGACTCAAGGTAGTTTTTAATGCACAAGTTGCTACGCAAATTGCCCAAAATGTAGTACGAACAATCCAGGCATATATTTTGCAGGAAAGGAAGGATTCTTTGGGTATGACTTGTCACGACCCGAGCTACCCCCGAGACGGGGACACGAAACCTAGGACTACAAGTGATACCATGCTAGCCCTGCTGTCATGATCATGAGCATACTAAAGATAATAAACTGTTGGAAGTTAAATCATTCTTCAAATGAAAAGATGGAGAATACCCATATTATATAACTGAAATATTTGAAAACAATGATTTTAATACAAAAGAAATATTAACTCACTACTAAGCTGAATCTAACTATGTCAGAAAATAGCCTATACACTAGACTACAAATATTAGGACAAGCCCTAGCTAAAATCTACCAAAGACTTAAACTAAATGAATAAAGACTAAAATGAAACTCATGATTTTTGTCCTCGGAGAATGAGAATTCAACACTGAATCTGCTAAATTGGAGATCGAGAAATCGATCTATACATGATTTGGATGCTGAGAACCTGAACCTACATCACGAGAAGATGTAGAGCACGTATGCATCAGTACTAGACAGGTATTGAGCATGTAGAAAAGAGTAAAGTTGAAATAAAACATAACTGAACGAGCACAAAAACAAGTATAACAATTTGAACATCATATCATGATTTCATAGCTAATTGGATACAATGGCCAATTTATAACATGCTGAAACAGAATAATTTATATACTAATAAATGGTCACTGCAGAGAGTTTGATTGAACTGTCGGAGCTACTAATAACCGATAATAAAACCACATGGGCTAAATATTGATTCCGATGTTACGACCCATCAAAAGGACCCTATATACCCTGGAAGAGGTATAAAGGCATGTTGGCGTGATCACTAAACTGATTGCCCACAGAGGGTACTTACAACCTACTTGGTAAGTGGTTCTGGTACTATTGGGTAAGCTAAACATTTTTCAAACTCGGTATTATGTTACTCCCAATGAATTCTGTAAATTAACTAATTATATGAATTTCTGTAAATACTGGATAGCTCTAAACTTAAAATGCAAACGGAGAATTCAACAAATAATCTGGTAATTCTGCATTTATAAATGAGGCATGTATATATGAACTATCGTAAATATATGACCTAGCATGTGTAATTCAAGAATTAAAGAAATACAAAGCTAGGGTTCTGAAATTCATGCGATAATCTAAGTAATAACATTATAATCTTATTTGGAACATATATTTAATAAATTCATGAAGTTATATTAAAGTTCTAGAAACCCTGGGTTTAATCTTGATAAGATAAACAAGAACTGACGGAAACTAAGGACCCAATGAGTGAAAGGAACCCACTATTGAAATCCCCCATACCTGGTGATGAAATCCACGGAAAAGTACTTAAGTTTTAGGGCTGGAACTGTTGGAGCTTGTGGCGTTCTTGAACTAGGGTTCTTGAGCTTTTTTCTCCTCTCTTGCTTCTAATTTTCTATGTTTCTATTTAATGCTTGACGTGGCTATATTTTAATTATGTTTCTAGGATTAAATTGCAAAAATCTTATGATTTAGGGTAAAAACGATGTAACTTAGGGTTTAAACGGAGTGGTAAAGGTCAAAAAGACCCCTTTGAAGGTTGTTGTTGGGCCTCACGACGGCCAGGACTGACGGTCCGTTGTGCACTCGACGCGGCGTCGTTGGGTCCGTCGTGAGGGCCTTTTCGACAAGCCTTTACTAAAATGAGCATAACTTTTTACTCAAAGGTCTAATTTTAGCAAGGTCGGTGTATATGGAAAGATAATTCAATTATCTATCTTCGGGTAGTTAATGGGATACCTAATTCACTTTGTGCTAACAGTAATGATCATTTTAAGTTGACCCAACTACATTCCCCTTAACTGGATGCAAATTTTCCACCGACAGCTAGACCGATGAACCGTCCACCTAAAAAACATGTTGGTCATACATATCTCTTGACAGAGAGTGGTTGAAGTGAGTCTTGATCGATGGTCACAGACTACGGACCATCGTTTCACCTACGGACCGTAAGTCCGTCTATCGTCCAAGACTTATCTTATCATTCTATGTTGAAATTTTTAGGAGTTTCTCTTCCCATTGATGGTGGTGCAGGACGTACCGTAGTTTAGGCTATTGTCCGTTGATGCCACCGTCTGTAGCACCTGCATATCTTTGTGAAAAACTAATTTTTGGTCTGTTTTGGCTACGGGGTGTTACATGATCACGGGCTACAAGATTGTTCTTTTACATAAGGTCGAAGAGGTAGTAACTTATAGCTCATTCCATAACTTTACCAGTAGCAGCAGGTTACCCGACTCAGTGTGGTAACTCATGGTACATGTGGTGGTAAAAGCCAAATCGGGTGGTATGGTCTTCACGCTCTCCGGAATCAGGAAGATTCTTTTGATGTAGTCATTGGTACATTAAGAATCTTCGATCTCTATATTTATGGATTGTTAGATCAAGGTGACTACTTTTTATTTTGTAACTCCTTATATTGAAGAACAATTTAGTTTTAATTCGCAAACTCTCATAGAACCTTTCTCAGTCTCTACTCCCTTCGATGACCTAGTTATATCTAGATGGGTATAAAGAAATTTCCTTGTCGCTGTCTCTCAAAAAGTCATCTCTGCAGATCATTAAGAGTTAGAAATTGTATACTTCCATATCATTCTTTGAATTTATTGGTTACATTCTTGATATTCTCTAGTATTTTTTGGAACTGGGATTGTTCGATTTCAGTTTCAAAAAAAAAAACAATCTTAGAATGAAAGAGTATTTGCTTATCGCCTATGGGTTGATTTATCTCTTACCTTAAGGCGAGAAACATGATTTCTAAAGCTTATCTCTATCATCTAGTTTGGATTTAAGGATTCATTCTCAAAAACCCCAACTCTTGAGTCAGCTCATGTAGTAAATACATTCTTAGAAGTACTTCCATAAAGTCTTCCTGAAGTTTCTCCAAAAAAGAAAATAGACTTTGAAATTGATATCTTCTACATACCAAGCATATTTCTAGTCATCCTGTCACAACCAGGGAGCACTTCCTAGACGTAACAGATATCGTATTTCTCTGAGAGGACTTGGACAAACCCTTATTATTTTTTATAACATATCATAGGCAAAAATGTGGGAAAAATAAATTTTTTTACATATTGAGGTATATATACACCTCTAGCATATCATTTATCGAGTTTACTTAGACTCCTCGCATATGAAAATTACATAGGCTTATCTTTAAGGAAATATAATCAATACATAGAAATTTAGTCTAATACTTTGTCTCACATCAAGCAATCTAAAATGAAGAAGAAATTCGGGCATAGCCCTTATACAAATTCATATTTGCCACCTAGGGCTTACAACAATGTCTCCAATAATAGGAAGGAAATGAATATCTTAAAAGAATATAAATACTACTAAGATAGAATACGTGGAACCATCCTCCAACTAGAGGACCTGCCAAAACATGGGGTAAAGTCCAAGTCTTCTAGGAAAGCGACCTTCATACCTCAACGACCTGAACCTATGTTGTTTTGGAAAAGGGTAGAAATATGGGTTAGTACAAAACACATCTAGTATGGTTCCTATGCATAAAATCATCAATGCATGAGAAAAAACACAATTTAGTCCAAACCATGCATTGTATCAAATAACCTTAACACAAACACGCATGGAGCATCATAAATAAACCAAACATAATATTAACCCAAACACATAAGCAACCAAAAGAAACACTTGTGCAATGCCAAAAATAGAACCGCATAATCTCATCCAAAGCTAAGTATCACATTATGTCACTTAATAAATTTGACACAACCTCATATTTCATCATAACATGCTTGATTCATAAGATCATAGCTAATTTGACCTATCTAATATAAAATCAACTTAATCATACAAGAACACTACTAAGGACATCACTTAGCATCCCACATGTGCCATGTGTAACATAATTCTCATATTCTCCCTCACACTATGTAGTAGCCTTTTAGATAACCCTAATAGGATTTTAAATACTTAACTTCTTCATTTAATTTTACATTTATAGAAATAGTGTAATAACCGAGATTATCCATGTAAGCTACCTGGAATCCTGTTTTCTCCTCCCACACCGAAAAAAAAGGGTTAACACTTGCCAAAGGTGTAACCAATCATACATAGCTATCTAAGTGGATACACTAAGCTATAGTACTATGTGAGCACATAGTAAAGGGTCAAGGTGATTGATACTATAAAATTTGACTTGCTAGACGTTGAAGTTTCCATCTCATGAGACAACACATATATTGTGAATTCAGACTTGCTAGACGTGAAGAAAATCATGTGGTAGGCAGGAATTACTAAACGTGAGACCTTCATATCATTCAAACGACCTTTTGGTGATAAGAATCTATTCCATTTAATATTAATCTTATTTCATCGTACAAGTTAACGTTAGTCTCTTTATACCCCTATGAAAGCATCTTATCATATTAACTCATAGGTCATCATAAGTGAAAACAATTCGTTCACATTAGAAACCCCATACAAGTAAGTAAACCTTTCACTTAAAATTTATTATAATCATGAGAAAATCTTTTAATAATATAATAATCGTATCATGAAATGAATATATACTTCATAGATAATTAAAGTTTCTTAGGGTTAAGTATGAGGAATACATAGCATCAACATCAAAACCACACATTAGACATAGGAGCATTACTATATAAGACACTCATACATAATAATTGAATCCAAGAAGAACCAATCAATATGCCTCTTTTCCCCTTTAAAGAACCTTTATACTTCCATTACCTTGAATACATAATCTATACATAAACGAGGTAAATTCATGAAGCAATTACATAATTAACATCAATGTAGTCAATCCACATGTTCATCATCTTCACAACTCACATATCACATCAAGGTTTTCATGAAATTGGGAAAATACATGGGTCCACAGAAATTTTTAGTGAATAACAAGAATGAACAATTAATATATGCCTTAAAACATTAATTGAGTAGAATTGATCACAATGATTCACAATTTCATTTTTCAAAGAAGACCTTTGTGTACAGAAAAACCCTAGTTTGGGGAAGTTTAGAAATCTATTTGAAAGGACCTTTTGGGGTAAGGGATTCCAATATTAAAAGAAACCATATGTTAACCAATACATTAGACACAAATTTGATTAGAAAACTTGGGAATTTGGTCTCCTTTTTTAAGCTTCAAAGCTTCTTTAATGGAGGTTGAGTAGAGAGAAAAAGTAGAAAGAATTGAGAGCTTCCGAGTTTTGATTTGGGTATTTTATTTGAGTGGATATTTGTGAGGAAAAAGTTATTTAAGATGAATATATAACCCTCCCCTAAAATACCCAAAAGACCTCTCACTTAAGTTGACCTGTTAGTGAAGTGAAACTTCGATTCTAAATTATAGATTTTCGTCCGCAAAAAAGTTTTCATTGCGGAGCTATTCTCGCAAGATTTCCAAAATTAATTTTTAAGACATTGTAGTCCACTAGGTGTCCGCGATGCGAACCATAAATTTCTTTAATTATTTACCATGTACAGGATGTGGATTTCTAGGACAATTGGATGCTACTTTTGCAGCTTACTTTGCCAAGGATGCGGTCCCTTCAAGGGACCCTAGAGGGGTCGTACCTTGATTTTTTGACCTTATATACATTTTTTAGCTATTTGTAGTATTTTTATAAGTTTAGACTACATACCACACTTCCAAACCTACACCAAATCTAAGGATGTTTACTAGTTCAACTGCACTAGTTTCTGGACGTCATGGTCATCCCTTGACGTTTAGGCTCTTAAAAACATCCTACTTTGTTTCATTGCAGTAGTTTAGGCTTCGAAACATTTTTTAAGGCTCGTCATCATGTTAATCTAGACTGAGTCATGAATTTCCAGAGTGTTACACCTCCTTACAAAATGGCTCAAACAGAGCTTAATGAATTGAAATAATAGTTGAAAGACCTTCTAAATAAAGGCATTGTCATACCTATTTGGAATAGGGTGCACCAGTGTTAGTTTTATAGAATAAAGATAGTTTATAATAATGTGCATCGATTATAGGCAGGTGAATAAGGCTATATCAAGAATAAGTTCCCAGTCCAAGGATTGTTGACTTGTTCTACCAACTTTAAGTTGCTAGTCATTTTTCAAAGATAGACCTCATATTAGGGTATCACCAACTCAAGGTCAAATATAGTGACATTTTGAAGACGACCTTCGGGCCTTGATATGGTCATTATGAATTTATAGTAATGTAACTTGGACTAACAAATGCTCTTGTAACTTTCATGAATTTGATTAACAGAATGTTCAAGAAGTATTTGGACTTTTTTGTTATCAACGTTATGTATGATATCCTTATTTATTTTAGGAATAAGGAAGAACATGCACGTCATTTTTGTGTTGTTCAACAAACATTCAAGGATAGTAAGTTATTCGCTTAATTTAGCAAATGTGAGTTTTTATTGCATTAAGTTGCTTTCCTTAAGAATATAGTGTTAGTGAAGGGATTCAAGTGGATCACAAAATATTGAAGCACTCAAACAATGGTAGTGACCTACCTCTCATATCGAAATGTGATGTTTCTTGGGTCTATAAGGTTAAATAAGGTTCATAGAAGGATTCTCATCCATAGCATCTCCATTGACTAAATTGACTAAGAAAAAGGTCAAGCATCAATCATTAGATGATCATGCGAAAAGCTTTAAAGAATTGAAAAACTAGGTTCACTATAACTTGTGTCTTGACTCTACTAGAGGGTTTATATAGTTATTTGATATATTGTGATTTACCCAAGATATGACGGGGTTGCGTGTTGATGCATCAATGTAAGTTTATAGGATATTCTTCTAGACAACTTAAGGTACATGAATAGAAGTATTCCACTCATGGCCTCGAGCTTGCAGCAGTGGTGCTGTCATTTATGATTTGGATACATCACTTCTATGGTGTTAAGTATATGCGTTAAGAAACAGCCATAAAGAATTGAATCTTCACCAGCGAAGATGACAAGAATTCTTCAAAGAATATAATATGAGTATGCAATACTATCCTGGTAAGGTGAACATTGTAGCAGATGCTATTAGTAGACTATATTTTTCTAGTGTATCCCATATTGAGGAAGAACGAAACGATCTAGAAAAGGATGTTCAATGACTTGCTCCCTTAGGATTTCTTCCCATGAATATATCATATGGTGGGGTAACCTTTCAGAATAGGTCAGAATCTTATTTGGTAGTGGAGATAAAGGAAAAGCAAGATAGTGAATAAATATTGCTCGAGTTAACGGGTACAATCCATAACTAGAAGGTTGATGTTTTCTCCCAGAGGGGATATAGTGTGCTTCACTATTAGGGTCAATTATATGTTCCTAAAGTTTGTTAGTTTATAAAGAAAATTGTTTAAAAAAACCCATAATTCTAGATATTCTATTCATCTAGGAGCACCTAAGAAGTACTGTGATATGCAGTTAATCTATTGGTGGAATGGTATTAAAATTGATATAGATGATTTTGTGGTTGAGTGCCCTAATTGCTAGCAAGTTATGATGGACAATTAGAAACCCGGAGGTATGTCACAAGAGATTGATATTCCTATTTGGAAGTGGGAAGTGATAAATATGGACTTCGTTAAAGGTTTACCTCGCACTCACTGACAACATGGCTCCATTTGGGTGATTGTATACAAAGTTCGAAAGTCATAATTTTTTTGGTGGTAAAGACTAAAGATTTAACGGACGACTATGACAAGCTTTTCATTAATGAGGTAGCTTCGTTGCATTGGTCCAATTGGTTTATCATTTTCGATAGTGGTCCTCGATTTATCTCTCATTGCCAAAGGTATTTTAAGAAAGTTCATGGTACTCATGTTAATCGTAGCACAACATTTTATCTGACGATAGATGGGCAAGCAGAGCGTACCATTCAGACCTTATAGGACATATTAAGAGCTTCTGTGATCGATTTCAAGGGTAGTTGGGATGATCACCTTCCTCTTATAAAGTTCTCGTACAATAATAGTTACCATTGCAACATTCAAATGGTCCCTTATGAGGCATTCTATTGGCGTATATGTATATCTCATGGTGTTTGGTTCAAAGTGAGTGAATCAGCCTTGATAAGGCCAGATTCAGTACTTGAAGCTATTGAGAAAGTGCGCTGATTATAGATTGACTAAAGACAGACCAGAGTCTTGAAAATTTTTATGTACATGTAAGGAGATAAGGAGAAGGGAACTAGAGTTCCAAGTTAATGAATGGGTTTTCCTAAAAGTGTCGCTGATGAAAGGGGTGATAAGATTTTGAAAAAAAAGGAAGCTCTGCACCAGAAATTTAGGCCCTTAAAATATCTTTAAAAAGATTTGAAAAGTGGATTAAGAGTATAAGTTCCAGTAGAACTAGCAGTAGTGCATTCAGTTTTCCACTTGTCGTTGTTAAAGAAATTTGTGGGTGATCCAGCATCTATTGTACCTTTAGAAAGTGTGGTTGTGAAAAATAGTCTCACTTATGAAGAGGTAAAAGTTGAAATCCTTAATCATGAGGTTGGAATATTTAGAAACAATAAAGTCACTTTACTCGAGGTTATGTGGAGGAGTCATTTCGTATAGGGAATTACATAGGAAGAAGACGCAGCCATGAAATCTAAGTATTTTCACCTCTTTCCTCCCAATTCATCTCCAACATGAGGTAATAGTTCCTCTTGAATCTTTTCAATCATTCATTTGTGAATTCAGCCTTAGTATCATGTTCCTTCGGTCTATGCTTGCATTTTCAGCATATCTTCAAGTTTTGGAAGTCAGTTAAGTTAGAAATTCAGTCTTTACTAATTAGTGGTGGATTTAGAAGTTCTTTCCCTCCATTCAAACTAATCTATTATTAATTAAAGGATGAATTATCCAAAGAGTGAGATAAAGTAAGATGTAAGATATTAGACCTGAAACAAATTGAAAAAATTACGGGAAGAAGTGAGCCATGGTAGGGTTCGTGGGCTGTGAAATTGTCCATGGCTCGTTGATCTGCATGTGGTCCTAAGTTTGACTCCACCAGGCCAAGGCGTCGAACAACGATCATCTTCCTGCCAAATAGTCTTGACAACCAATCGTGGTGGCATTCGTGACAAGTGAGATAGTAGTCTCCCCAACCTAGACCTCAGACACCCCTCGCTTAAGTAAGGACCAAGGGGACTTTCACGTTCCGTGAGGGCATCTTTAAAGGATCAACCAGTAGCCATCCTCGCCAGTTCCTTAGAGAAACACGCCAAAGTGAAGATTAAAAAAAACTTAACGGTTTGTAGTTCTTCAAACGGGTCATGGACGGGTCCGTTAAGTTTGAACCTTAGACCTTCAGTCCGTTAAGTCTATGAAGATGTTCGTGGTAAATCGATCAGCAGTTTTAGTTTGGTTTTTATTGTCTTTTCAATTTTTTTAGATTCAAAAACTACGTCGTTTAAACCCTAAAGTACGTGGGTTTTGTCATTTTTATCTCAAAAACATAAGTAAAACATACCTAAGTCAATTCATTAATCAAAACATCAAAAATTCAAAACGAAGAAGAAGTAGAGGCCATAAAACATAATTCACGAATGCAACAAGGTTACATAAGTTCTAGTCTTGAAATCAAATGATTTAACCATGAAATTCGTCACTATGGATGTGATATTTATGTAGTGGATTTCTTTCACTTATTTTGTTCAAGATTTCAGCTTTATTCTTCATTCGTTTAACCTAATTAGACCTAGGGAATCAACAACATCACCAGATTATCAAGAATAAGTTATTTACATGTTCCAAATCAAATTATCATGTTATTACTTCATTTCTTGCATGAACTTCTGAACCCTAGCTACAAGTTGTTTAGTTCTTAAATAACATATGTTAGTTCAGATATTTAAGTTGTTTATGATATACATGCCAAAGTTTTGAATGAATCATTATCAGTTAATTATTGGACATTCTCAGCTGGAATGTCATTTTGAGCTATCCAGTATAATATAGAAAATCAGTCATAATGTGTTAATCACCTAATCTATTCGAAGTAGCATAATACCAAGTTGTATTAGGGTTCAACGTACCCAAATAGTCACAGAACTACTAGTCAGGAACGTTGTAAGTCCTTTCTGTGGTAATCATTTTACTTATCACGCCAGCATGCCTCTTTACCTTTGGTAGAGTATATTGGATCCTCTCGATGGTCTTATTATCGGTTATTAGTAGCTCCAACAGTTTAGTGAGACTCCGTTGAATTAACCACAATTATATATAAGTAGTATTATATTTCGGCGTGTTATAAACTGGTCATTGAATTTAATTTTCTCAATATTCATGTTATTTAGTTATATGTTATTTAAATTTACTTTATCTTGCATTCCCAATACCTTTTTAGTACTAACACATACTCTACGCTACATCTTCTTGTGACGTAGGTTCAAGTCCCCAACAGTCAGATCACACATGGATATGTTCTCGATCTCCAGTACAACAACATCAGTCGTGAGTCCTTGTTCATCGAGGGCAACAATCATATTATCATTTTAGTATTTCAGTCTTTTAGTTTTAGTTTTGCTAGATCCAGTTAGGGCATTCCCAACTTTTTTGTCAGTGTAGAAGCCTATTATCGGAGATAGTTAGATTCAGTTTAATATTTGAGTTTGACATTTATCTTGTATTAAACTCTCAATTTTTCATATATTCAGTTTAGTATATGAGTATTCCCCTTAATTTAAGAATTCATTATTATTTAACTTCGGCTCAATTTTATTAATCAAATTATCTCTAGTATGCTTATGATTAATGCAGTAGTGTTATCTTGGGGTCAATCCTTGATCCTAAGTCTTGTGTATGTATCCATAGGGTAGCCTCGAGCATGACATTAGCCTAACATGTGCAAAATAGCAAAAGAAAAGTATAATTGGAGAACCCTTTTGCTAGCATACAAATGACTAAGAACACCCCTATTTAAACTTGTGTAGGATGGTTCTAGATATTACAGCATCTACACTATATAATCATTTGCTACAAATATCTAACTCTGTAAATGTCTAGATATTTCTTTAAGACCACTTCCCTAGATTATTTAGATATTTCTTGAATATAACTATTCGAGATACTAATGTAGACTATTCTAAAAAATATACTAAAAATCATTGATATTCCAAAAATCAACTTTATCTGTTTTCACATAAACATACATTTATTTTCTTTAAATTTTTTATGTTTGTGCTGGCTCAGGTTTTAGGGGATATGGATATCTAGTAATAGAAATCCAGGTCAGTTGTACATATTGTATCATTTTGAGTTGTTGTTCATCTTTCATACACATTCAAGAAATTCGTGTGATAAAAAATCATGTACTATAATGTACCTTCCTCCTACCTAAAATAGCCGGGTACTTAACTTGAATTTTATAAGATTCACATTAAAATTCAGTAAACTACAATTTGATAACTTGGGATAACGATTTCAGCAAAACTTTTAGTGCATTTATACAAATAGAAATTTTAGTAAAATTAAAAGTTAAAGAATTGTATGGATCTAAGCAAACCAACACAGTAACAAAAATATTTCCTGGTGTTGAAAAGATAAAAAGTTAATTATTTTATCAACCATGCAAACCAACTTGAGTACTAAGTTATGATTAGCTTTGAATTCATTAAAAAAAACAAAAAAACACATGAAGTTTACTAAAGTAGATAGACTAAAATACACTTATTTTTCTCAAACTGTATTCCTTATTGTATGTTCCACTCAAATCTTTTGAGCTTAAGGAACCATATGGAAAACAATATGACTAGGTGCATGTAGATTAATTACTCCTTAGGAAGGCATCAATAATGTCTAGACATTTCATTGTAGAAATATCATGTGACAAATTAAAAGACGCTTGGATATGAGTTTCTTCTGTAAACAATAATCAGCTTCTCGATAGTCAGTGGACTTTAATAATCAAATTGATCCCTAATGTATAGGGGTTGGACAACTCTAGTCTTTCATATGTATCATGTCAGAATGTAATTATGCACAAAAATATATATTTCTAATTTTTTTATAAAAAAATATTTCAACAAATATCCACCTGTCTAGAAATACTGTCTAAAGAAAATTCAGAATAGATAAAGAAGAGAAATATTGTGTAACATAATTGAATTAATTCTTCAAAAAATAAGTGCAGCAAATCAGAGCATCTGGTCTTTGAACGGATCATGAAGATTAAAAAGTTCCTTCATCATCAACGTTCAATGTCTAAATTGGTCCATACTCTATTAAGATGAGGGAGCAAAGGATGTAACGGAGATGGAGCATCCCTTGCAGCTTCATAACAAGACAATCCTGTTTGAGCAGTTGGTTCTATCCCAGCATCAGAAGTTTGTGCAATCCAAACATCAAATAAAAAATCAATATGATTGTCTTCGTCCTTGGGCTGACTAAGTAATGCATCAAATTCACTCTCAATTTGAGAGATCTAATCACATGAATTTCCACTGCTAGCATGAACACTCACAAAAGCATATTTGCGTGAGAGATCTCATCAGACTGTTGTTGTTATCTACTAGTGTCCAGTATTGCTTGTGATCCCTCGCAAGAAGGTCCAATCATATCCACAGTGATTGGAACTTGGGAATTATAACCCATTTCCGCATCCACACAAGTTATATAACAAAAACTTGATTTTACTATTGGTTTTTTCCCCTTTCTTGTTGGCTTCAACGCGCTTGAAATACTTCTAGGAATGGGAAGTCACTTGCATTGCGTTCTTGTTATCATCAGTGCCTAGATGTACTTCTCCAGTCACATTTTCCATATATATTTAAGCCCCAGAGAAATGACATATAGCAGGAAAGATACAAATATACATTATAATCTCAAAAGAAACATTAAAATATAAAGATGACAAGACACCAAAAAAAGGCGACTGAGTAAACCCTCAGAATCTGTACCAAGAAACCAACATATGTTCCTCTTTTTCCCTAGAAGTCCCTCTTTGCCATTCAAAATCTTATTTCATATTTTGTATGGCATTGCATTACATTTCTTGATAATTTTCTAATGGAGCGCATCCAGAGTCAATGTCATTGATATCTTCTAAGAGTATATTATAGTAATCCTTGATCTCATCAACTGTTATTCCAGGAAGTTCTTCTTCCATCTTCGTGAGTAGATTGTTACCATTAAAGTATATTGCTAGGATATTTTGAACGATTTTTTCCTCCTCCCTAGACCAGGTTGAGCTATTGCATGTCTGGTCAGTGCCCATTTTCTTTAGACCTTCAAGGAAATATGAAGCATTAAGAAGGAAAGTACTTGAAGAGGATTAAGAAAATGGATGAGTGTCAATGTATGTCAAAAGCAACCATAAATAAGTGGTATTTTACCCACATAGATTCCAATACATACAAAACATTTAAGAAAACATTTTTGTAACCCCTTAAATTTAGTAAAAAAAAGCAATCGCAACAAGACATGTATTCATTTAAATAGGCTATGTATACTAAGAGAAGTAATAAGTGACTGGTAAAACGAACAAACATGAAGATACAAGTGGTATACTACCCACATAGATTCCAAGATATGAAACATATAAGGAAAGCATCTACATTTTTTACCTTTTCTAATGGACGGAAGGTTTTATAATTACAAAGAAGAAAACTACAAAGAATGAACCTCGCTTTGATACCATGTATCAATATGACACCTTACCCAAATTCAACCCCACGAGCTATCTTTTAGGGTTGAGCTAGACCGAGGTGTCATATCTTGACAATTAATTTTGATCAACTATTTCCATGAAAATTTTCTTGAACATCTTTCTTATACTTAAAATATCTCTATGACTCATATTTTTTTGTGCAACAAATCCAAATATTTAAAAAATATAGCACTTTCATATTTCAGGAGAATACTTTGCATTAGTATAAAATGTGTTTGACAATATAATGTATGTATCAAAAATATTTAAGTTGTTAGCATGATTGGACATATTCTAAGTATGTGTACATATCTATGTTATAGTTCTAAATATTTGTGTAATGATGATAGGAGATAGCATATATTCATGTAGCATACCTCATTGATGTTACAATTAGGAATAACATATATTTTTGGATAAATAATAGATTTTATGAATGGAAATAACAATTTTTTCTATTTTATGCAAGAACTCTCATTTAAGCGAACTCATTCAGCAAAATTGGCTTGGTATCACAACCTTTTTTAGTTCTTTGATTCATAGTGTCTTCCATCTGTGGTTTCTTTCATATATATATATATATTGAATGTTTTGGTTCTACTTACTGTTTTTTAAATAGTTAGTCCTAAATATCTTTGAATTTCATGCATCTTTTAATTTTAGTCTTGGTAATTCTGGTTATTTTGTATCGTTGCATTTCAATCTTCCTTATCTTGTCAAAAACAAGTCTTCATATCAGTTTGAGTCCTTACATTTTCCTTTCACTGGAAAAAACTACTCTGCCTAGGAATTTCAATTGCAACTATTGCTTACCGAGAAATAATTATAGGGACATATAGATGGAAGTGATCCTATTCCGACTAATCCTACAAAGCTCGATCCAAGGAAGGTTAAATATTCTCGGATGATTAAATTAATTTTTTGGGTCAATTGACCCTCTTATTGTTCTTAATTTCAGTCTATACAAGACAACAAAGGACATATGAGTTTATTTACAAAAGGGCTATAACCAAAACAATAATGCAAGGAACTTTCAGTTAAAGCATGAAATTGCTATGTATTCTCAAGGAAGTCTCTCTGTTCAAGATTATTTTTCTGGATTCAGACTTCATGCGCTGAGTTTACGATATCGTTTATGCTAAAATACCTTATGAATCTATCTCCTTCATTCAATAATATCATGAACAAAGCAAGTGAGATCAACTTTTAATGAAATTACAATCTTATTTTTAAAGTGTTCGCTCCATCTTGATGAACCGTGATCCATCTCTTTTAGGGAATTATATCTTGAAGAGCAGCATCTCTTTACAAAAAAATGCTTTTAATCAAGGACATGTTGTCAATGTTGCATTTGTAGTTCAAGGGAAAGGAAAGGACATGGATATGGCAAGAACTCAATGCTACAGTTGCAAAAAAAATGGTCATATTGCTAGAAATTGTGGCAAGAAGTTATGTAACTATTGTATGAGGCAAGGGCACATTCCAAAGAGTGTCACACATGTCCTCAAAACCATAGGGCAAGTGATTTTCTAGTTGGGAAAAGTTGTTCCACTATAGAGAACTCGTCTTTAGTCGAAAAGTACTTACTCTTTAAATGGTACAACAAATGATCTTGGGGACATATTCAGCTTGGGGCGGCAACATAATATCCAATTTTTTACTTGTAGATTCTGGCGCTTCCAATAATATGATCAACTAAACTAATATAATCAAAACATTCGTGAGTGTAATTGTCCATCAAAAATTTAGGTATCAAATGGTAGTAATTTACCATTACCATGGTTGAGGATATTATTGAAACCTTCAAGAATATATTTGTACCACCAAACCTCTCTATTAGTCTTATTTAAGTTGGTTAATTAGTCTATAACAATTATAATGTGATTTTCTCTTGTAGTGGTTGCCTAGTGGAGGATCAGGTATTGGGGACGATGATCGCAAAGAGGCCTAAAGTTTTAAAACTGTTCCGTATACACTTTTCTTTTTCTTCTGTTTTATCCTTTGCTTCTACCAATACAAAGAATGAGGTTTGGCATAAACGTCTAGGACATCCAAATTCGATTGTGTTGTCTCATTTTTCCAAATATTGTTTATTGAGAAATAAAAATCTATGTTCAGCTGCTTCCTCTGATTTTTCTACTTGTAAATTAGGCAAAATTAAAACTCTTCCTTCGCCTAATTATTGGTAGTCGTGTTGCAAAGTGTTTTGGTGTGACTCATAGTGATTTTTGGGAAATTTTTCCAATTATTTCTCATGCTCATTTGAAGTTTTGTATGAAAATTATAGATTACTACAGTCCGTTTACATGGGGGTGTTTTCTTTGATCTAAATATGAAATGTTTTCAATATTCAAGCAATTTTTGGCTTACGTTGAGACTCAGTTTTCCACACGCATCAAAATATTAAGATATGATTCTGGTATAAAATATATGTCTTGTGAATTAAAAAATTTCTTGCTTGAGAAAGAAATCGTATCACAACTCTCTTACCCATTTATGCCACAACAAAATGGGGTTGTTGAGCATAAAAGTCGTCATATTTTCGATGTCACACATACAATATTTATTGAGTCCTCTGTTCCCTCTAAATTTTGGGTTGAAGATTTGTCTACTTCTCTCTATTTTATTAATAGACTTCCATCTAAACTGTTAAATCCTGAGTATCCATATTACCGCCTTTTTCACAAGCATACACACTATAATAGTTTTCATACATTTGGTTGTGTTTGTTTTGTCCACCTGCCTCCTTCACAACACAATAAACTCTATGTTAAGTCTATTAAAAAGGCTTTGATGGGCTGTAGTACTTCACATAAAGGTTATATTTTATATGATCAAAGTTCTAATAAATTTTGTATTTCTAGAAATTTTATATTCTTTGAGAATCAATATTTCTTGCCTACTCATGTTGAGTCATCATTTGTTTCTCCTCTTATTCCGACTTTTGAGTAGTTGTCATTGTCTTCTAAGCCCTTCAAACAATGATTTGTATATAAACGATGTTGGCAAAACTTTCCCCTTCTTGAAACAAATCTGCCATGTGAGACTGCTCCACAACAAAAATATGAGATTTCTTCAAGGTTTTCTCCTCTTGAGGCACCTCGGTGATCAACTAGTGTATCTTAAACTCCTAAACTGTATGGTTTTTCTACTACTTTATCCACCATTTTTATTCAAAAAGGTTACTCACAACATTCAAAGCTTGAATGTTCACAAAAAGCAATGGAGGGGGAACTTTTGGCTCGTAAAGAAAGTAACACATGGGATGTTATTTCTTATCCTCCAAATGACCGTCCAAGTGGATGTAAATGGGTTTATTCAATTAAACTTCATTTTGATTGAACCATGATCTGTACAAAGCTGAATTGGTGGTCCTTGGGTACAAACTAGAGTATGGAGTAGACTATGAAGAGACTTTTGCTCCGGTTGCAAAAATGACTACGGTGCGAACTATTATTGCCATTGTTGTATCCCTTATAATTCGACGATTTCAATACTTCTCTACCCCTACATTAGCTATTATTGTCGTAGTTCATCACTCGGGGATCAATGATGAGTACATTGGTATCTATTGTAAAGACTTTATTCCGTCATTAGGGAAAAGCCAAAAAGACTTAATTGGGGTGAGAAAACATTTTTGTAGTAACTTGAAATTTCCCATCAAGTCAAGATTTGGACAAATATATGAGTCATTAGGGTGTAGGGATATCTAGTAATGAATGAGAGAAATAATTGTGAATTTGATTACATGAGTTGATATATAAGATAATAAGGAATCCGTACAACTTTATATAATCGAATTTGGATGAGTATATCTCTGCGAAATGATCTTAGCGTGAAAGGTATTTTCTAAGTGTCATTGGTTATAGGTGCATTGTGAAAGGAGATTTTGGAATTTCTTCAAGAGACTCATTGATTCCGTTAGTGCTACTCTAGAGAGAATATTGTCGTTGTAGCCGGATGGGGACCATTGTGGCGGAGAAGACGCGATTTAAATTTTTAGATACAAAAGAAGTGCTCGTTGTTTTGAAAATTCCATTATAGAGGAATCTTGAGGTTCTCTGGCATCATCAATTCAACAAGATGAGGGCCGCTCTAGCTGGACAGACACATAATATAATAAAACCCCTAAACGACCTTATGTTACACTTTTCAATTATCTGAGACCACAAATGACCCCAAGCAATTTATACCTTTTTTCACCATTTGTGATGTTAAATATATGTTTTTAACTCCTGTAATTTATTTTTCAATCCGTAGAACGTAATAGAATGGGTCAATACTGATGGGGGAGGGTTCTTATCTAGAATTTTTGGTGGAAAAATCTCTAAAGTCAGTATTGGGATCTTGAGTTTGGTCTAGAGTTATTTAATTTTATATACTATGTATAATTTGACTATTGATTGTTGATCCTTGCATATAAATTGTTGTTTGTAGACCTATAACAAATGGAAAGAATTCAGAAAGGGAAGATTTGAATGCCTTAGGGGATTCAATGTAGGTGATTGTTTTGATTGTATGTTAGTGTGATATATGTTTGTAATTGTTTCATTATAATGCATATATGTATGCAAACTTTGCATTACTTTTCACCCTAATTATAAATGAGGATAATTGAATACTTCTATGCCCTAAATCAGGTTTTGTTGTATGATTTTTATGATTTACTTGTGTTTGTGATGGTGGTTTGTGAATGAGATAAGATTGTCACGTTCCGGCATACTAACTTTAATTGGATTACCATTTTGCGGCACGAATATTGGATAGGATTGCAACATTTTAGCATAAATATGAAATCGGTTGCCACATTCTGGCATAAATATGGGATCAGATTTTCACGTTCCAACAAACTGGAAATTTAGGTTTGGGTCCATGAGAGGACCATTGAATTGGGTTTGGTTAGAGGACCATTCAATTGTGTTGTGTATCTACTTCTGATGATTACGTTCATAGCTAATGACTATGGATATTGAAAGACTATTTGCTGCTATACAATGATTTAATTGTATATTGTTGAGAAATTTTGAAATTGTTAGTGTATGCGAATGATATTGATATTGAATATGTTAGGTAAATTCATGTTTTATAATGTTTTCCTTACTTACATGTGTTTCATTTAATGGGATAGTCGCTTGATCCTAATAGTACATTGTGGTTGTGTACTGATACTGCTCTTGGTCTTATTTTAGTTGAGTACAACACATCTTCCAGCGACTATTGATTGATCTCGTTTAGAAGAGAAATGACCGTTTAGAATTCAAGTGTGAGCTAGATCTTCAGGGCGGCCTTGAGTTCTCCTTTGTTTAAGTTCACTATTTTCAAACTAATTCTATTTTTCAAAATGTTGTTTAGTTTTGGGGTTCTAACCTTTGTTCTTAGACTTGTCGATAATGGAGTGTTTTTACAACGAATTTCAGGTTTTAAAAGTTTTATTTCGCATTCGTGTTAGGTCATTTGTATAGTTCCTTAATAAATAATTTGGTTATTTAAAATTGTTTCTATATCGTTAACTGGCTAGTTTTTCATTAAGTTGCTTGTTGGGTTGTAGTAATGGTTTGTAGGTGTCACTAACAACGGTTTGGGTCGTACAAGGAGTGACTTCCATCACATTTAAAACACACTTTTATTTGAAGGTCATGTGTTCGGCCAAAACTGCATTTGACTGTATTCCTTGTCTATGATATCTTACATCAAACATATCCAACGAAAGAGACAGTTGTTAACATTTTGGCCTACCATTTTCAAAATATATAACTTATAGTTTTTATTCATTCAAAAGTAAAAAATAAATTTTTTTATATATTAAATTAAATAATTTATCGATACTTATAATTATTTAACAAATTTTACGATTGTTATCAATAAATTTTGATTATATTTTTTGTAATAATTGGTTGAATAGGCTTATATAGTGACTCCATTTGATGAAATTATTATTTTTTCGGAAATTTGCATTTGTTACATTCAATTCATTTAATTATTTACTTGTTAATTTTCATTGCATTTGTTACTTTTATTAATATTAATTTTTGTATTTTTGTCAAAGTCTAGAAATATTTTTAAATAAGGGTAATAATTATACACAAAAATATTTTAGTAACAAACAATTTTGGGTCACAGTCTCGAGGCCACAATTTGAGCCCATTGTCTAGCTATTCCCTATTAAAGTTTTTATAAGGACAAAAAATAAAGTTGGTGATGAGACATTTTCAAGTAGATAAAAACCCCTAATATATTTTTCTATCCTATTCTAAAAGAGCAGTCGCCACCCAAAGCCCCTATTATTTTTTTAAGTGACAACCAACAAAAACCACCATCAATAACCCCCAAAAACCTTAATCACCTCATTGAAACAATCAGTAAAAATAACCAATAAATCATCTTCTAAACAACCACCTCTCAACAAACTGCTCCACCAATTAGCAACCTAAACAATCTCAAAATTTCTTCCATTTTCATTAACAAAACACCAACCCCCCCCCCCCCTCATTTTTCTCTTTTTTCATGTGAACCAGTAAGACATTTAATGTAGCAAGCAGCGAGCTTCGAGTTTGCATAATGAAGCTATTCCTGGCAAAATTAACGAGACTCTTGACACACGCCGCCAGATCCAAAAGAATAAACTAGCAACTCTTACAAGCCTTTCACCTTTAGCCCTGCTCGGAAAAGCAACACTTCGGTAACCCTATTAATTTTGTATTTTTACATCTATGTAGGTGTATAATTCAGCGTCTTTATTGTTTTTAATTTTATCTACATGTATATACATTTATTACTATTTTGGGGTTTTCATTGATTTCATTGTTTAATTATTTGTTTTTACTTATTAAGTTATTGTTGGTGCTAATAAACTGCATATTAAATTATTGTTATTTTTGTTTTCACTGACTCAATAATGCTTTAACTCTATGTTTTCATATTCCTTTGTTTAAATTTTTATAATTATTCGCAAATTGTTCAAATCTATATTGTAATTGGTTGATTCATTTAATATTTTATTAACTTTATTTTGAGTTTTATTTCAAACTAAAAGTATTATTGTTGATATATTATCAAATTTCTTTTATTTTATTTAATATTTAACATATAAATGATAATTTTTCCACCAGGAATTTTCATTATTTTAATATGTGTGCATTTATAATTTTTCTTACATTACAAGTTAAGTTTGAATGATAAAGCAATTACCGTTAATTTCCAAGGCCTCCAATGTTAATGAGACAGGTTTTTTGTATACATTATTATTACATTCATTTATTATCTCCTCCTCAATTTGGAATAAATAAATTTAGATGAGACTCATTTTTTGGATTCGAAAAATGTCAAACACCTTCTCTTCAAAAATAATTTAACCCTTACAGAGAATCCATTATCTAAGTAATGAAGAAGAACACAATTCCAAGAGATTTATGGAGTTAAGATATACCTCTTCTAATAAGGAGTCTGAGGTGTAATAATTCTCCTCTAAAGAGATCTCAAATAACATAGAGCATATAGCTGAGAATGCAAGAGGAAGTGTTGATCTTCGTTCATATGTAGGGCCTTCTACCATGATTAGGTAATAAACATCTGAATACACAAATCTAGATTTTTGCGATTTTAAAAAGGAATGGTATGAGCACTTCTATAAGGTTGGGAAGGTAATGGCTGCTAATGATAAACTGGATGCCACTCCTAGATTCAATGCAATCCTCAAGAAGATTTTGTCACCTGCATTTATATTGGACATAACAAGGTTTGTTCTAGTGAAGCTAAATAAAGGTGAAACCAAATGACTATATGAGGAATTTGTAGCTTCTTGTACAAGGTAAAGATTTGGTAACTTAGAAGACACTTAAGATCATCATATGCTATCATATTTGGTATCTGCAATGAGTGGAAACAACTACTATGCAATAGAGATATTAACATTGGAAGGAAAAACATGGGACCTCATTGAATACATGTAAATGAACTAGCGTCCTAATCTCATGATAGATACAAAGTTCAACTTTGAGTTTGTTGAGGTCTTGTCAGACCATGTTCATGCTATTGGTGGTCATGTTGCATACTTGGTTGGATAAAGTAAATGTTTTTACTTGTCTTTTCCATCACGAAGGAGATCCATTTCTTGTTCCTGCAAAGGAATTGTTTTGATGTTACAATTCATATATGAGAAAAAAGATATGATGAAGGGTCTAGTTTAAAGGATCCTTCAGGAAAATCATTCCTCTCCATCCATGTCATCTTCATAGAGAGAATTCTGTGAGAGAATCTAAGCATATGCTTTGCCGGAACTAAAAATGGATCTCCTACTGGATGCAAAAGGCAAGTAGAACCTTTTGCTTTATCCAAGTATTCAGCATGCACATCATTGCACCAACATAGTATGACAAGATCTCAACAAACTCGTAATTGAAATTATTATTGTTCCCAAGATGAGGACACCAGTTCATATCCCAATCTTTAAGGAGGTCCATGGTTTTCCTTTCGTTGGAAATATCTTAATTTTTTCGTAGATGTTTCTATTTATATCAAATACCAAATGTGCGAACATAGGATGATCTTCAATTTCGTCAGAGTTTTCAAGTTTTACTTAGAACCAGAAGCTAGAAAAACCTCAGACAACCAATTAGAATAATACTTGTTAAGCGGCTCTTGCTCAAACCATGTTATGAGAAATTTAAATACAGGAAACTAAGTCTTCCTAATGACAGCATATAATTTAGGCATGGCATCAACGATATCAAAGACAACCCATACTTTCCCAACCATAAAGTAGGACTTGTCTCTATATTGTAAAAATCAATAAATATTGATTTGCATATCTTATTATTTTCAACTCAGTCATAGTAGAAATCCCTACATCTGAAGGAAGATCAACACTTCCTTTTGCAGTATCATCTTCATCATATGTTTTTGCAGGCTCTCTTCATAGGAGAAATGCTGCACCGGAGACTCCTTAGTTCAAAAGAGGGATATCAAACCCCCTTAAATTTCTTAGAAGCATCTTATTATTCATCAGTTAGTTCTTTGACACGTTGTCGACAGCACATACATCTAGGATGGTGTTTCTCACTGAGAAATTTAAAAATTGTCCATGAAAAGCACCAACTTCACAATTTTCAGTAGATTCTATTGTTTTCTTCACAACTGTCCCAACCCGATCCTACACCCTGGACGTGGATGGTACTTCGAAGCATTATTCTTCCCCAAAAGAACTCTTATCATGGATAACTACAAGAACACTAACTTGAATATACATAAACATCAAATTGAAAGAAACCTTAAAAAACAACTTACTAAATCCTTAAACATTGCTGAATATATTGAATATCCAAAAATTGTCTATCTATGAAACCTCTACAATACAAATATGGGTGTTGGGAAAATACCCATGACTCCTTAAAAGAACTAATACTTACTACTCATAAACTAGAAGACTCCAAAAGAAAAGAGGTCTTACTCAAAAGCTTGCGAGCAGATGAAGTGATTTCAACAGACTCTTGTTAAGGATCCTTAGAATCTGTATCTACATCAATAAAAGATACATGTGAAAGACATGCATACATTGAATGTACGACTATGTAATATAGTCGAATAACAAATAACTATATGGAATGACTGGAATAGATAAAAATGTACTCAAGCTGAATATAAAGAAATAAAAGAGTTAAATCATTTCAAATTTATAAAATACTTTCTCATCTATGAAATCATCATAATAAGTGATATATTAAAATAAACTTTAACTCTTCAGGATATTTTATGACCGACAACCATCTCTGAATTTGTAATAAAATATTTGCTTTACAAGATTCTCAAAATTTATAACTCAAAATAGAGTTTATGCAGAAATATATACATGAAAAACATAACTCAAGGATCTCAATAATAATATAGAAAACTCAATACTATGAACTCAACAATTTAGAACTCAAGGACATAGAACTCAATAATACTACTCATATCAATAATAATAAATTCATAGGGTTTATGTTGAAGTATAGACATGAAGGAATTCAACTCAAGTTCTCAATGCATAACATATAGCAATTCAAAGATTATGAATATAATTTTAAAAATGTTCTGGAACTCAATAACTCAAAATCAACTCATCTCAAGAACATTGAAATTTAGGGATTCAATCCTAGACAATTATTTTACTGATTGAAAAGTATATATAGGGTGTAGGGTGTGAGGAAAAACTTGTCCAGCACTAGTATAGCCTTACATACCTGCAAAATGAAGGTTCTTGAAGAATCTTTAAGAGATTCGAAGAAGAACTTGATTTGAAGTCTTGAGATTTATTGAATTAATTTCTTGAAACTGTATGACAAAGAATTATGATTTTCATTATTTATTCATAATTGAATGGAGGAATTGAGTTTGAAAGAATGGAATCAATGGAGGCATTTCCGTTATAGATCCTTTGTATGTGATTTGACTTTTAAATTTGGACCTTCAGGTTTTTGTCAAACTTCTTGAATTGATAGTAAAATAATTATTTATAAGAGTCAAATATACTTTTAACTCATTTAAACTTTATGTTGTTACATGGCGTATTTGATTTAGCTCCTGAAATATCAACAAATTGTAATTTTAATTCATATAATGTTTTAGTAAGCACCTTTAATATTTAATTAAATGAAATACTCGTTTGTGATATTTTCCATGTGAAGATTTAACAAATTTTAAGCTTATTAATTATTAAATCATTTAATTTTTTATGTACTAGATTGAATTTTTTTTATTGAGAATTAATACATAAGTATAATGTAATGTCTAAAAATAGTCGAGATGTAAAATACTTAAAATATAAAATGATTAAGAAAATATCAGAATAATTAATATTTTAAATTTACCTCTTTCATACTTATCAAATATAATTAAATAAAATTTAAATTCAAACTTGTGGCTCCTACTCATCATATTAAATTATATGAAAGTCTAAGATTACTCTTTTGAATCCTACTTATCAAATTAAATGCTTAAGATAATATCACAAGAGCTATAATTCAAAATTTACCCTCTTAGGTCCTTACTCCTACTCATCAAATTGAATATCTTAGGAAGTATCACAAAAACTAAAATTTAAAATCTACCCTCTTGATTCCTTCTCATTAAGTTAAATTAAATTAACTAACAAATTTACTCCCATAGGTCACTAAACTAAATGCATAAAAAATATCATAAGAACTTAAATTCAAAAATTTTCCCTCTGATTCCTACAGATAAAATTAAATCAAATAAGACTTAAAATTTATCCTCATTAATCCTACTTATCAAATTATAAAAAATAGAATGTTGTAAACAATGGAAGAAACTATTAATCATTCCTAGATCCTACTGATAAACGCTCAATTACACCTCATCCAATTCCAAGTGGAGATGATTGTGAACCCGCAGGGAGTAGTACAAGTTTGAGTTCAATTATGAAGTTACCAATATGATCTAGTTGGTTAGAAGAACAAAAGTTATCGAATTAAATTAGATAACTGAGTGAGTGACAAAAAATGTGAGATCGGGGGTGGGGGGGGGGGGGTTGTTTGTTAATTAGCAGCTAAAAAATATGTAAACAAGGGAAATCAACAAGTTAAAGGTGTATTCCTGGGATGTGATCGATTAAGGACTAAACTCTCTGTATGGGTAATTGAAAATTATAAAGATTACTAAATCTCAGTAGGTAGGCTAGACTATATATAAAATAATATCTTTCTCTCGCACAACAATTATGAATCAATCGAATTTCTTCCAACCTCGACATGATTAACAATATAAAAGTCCAAAACCATAATATATCTACTCTGTCGAGCTAAATAGGTAGAATTGAGTTTAGGATTCACTCTATCAAGCTGAAGCCACATAAACCCAATAACTACAATCATTATTGATAATAGTGGTTCTAACACCTTTTTCTGAAGAAAACAAAGAACTCTAAGATAGAATTTCATTTGCAACTTCAATTCATAGATTAATCAACAACCATCAATTAAATAAACTTTCATTAAGCATTTAAAGTAGTAAACAATAATACCCATAAGCTAATTAAGCCAATAATTTTATGATTACACCCCAATAATTGGGGTTTTAGCTACACATTATAAAAAACATAAAAAATTACCAACTATATAATCCATGAGATGAGTAATCATATTCGAGTTCTCTAATGCTTCAATACAATTAAATAATAAACCCAATTTTTTCCCTCATCCAAATCACAGAAGCTTAAAAGTTTACAAAGGAATCTCAAAAACTAAAAGAAAACTAATATTGTACAGACTTTCGGAATCCGAACTCTTTTTCTTTTAAAAATTCAAATTATAGTTTCCCAATTTTTTTCCTTCAAGTTCATTAGGAAAGTAAGTTTATCTTGCCAACAAGGTCGGGGATCCTGTCCATCACCAGTTTTCATAGTCTCACACTCCTCAGGGGTTCTTTGACATTAGGCGGTTAAGGTTGATGCCACTGAGTAGGTCAACGATCTGCCAACTGCCCATTTCTATTGCCAAGTAGGTTCATCCTTAGGGCTGTCACACTAGAACATTGAGCGAGCTAAAGAGTAACTCAACAGTTCACCGAGCGGTATTGGCGATAACAAGGATTGCCTATCTTAAACTTCTTAAGCTTGTTTTCTTCTTTATGCCCGATAATGTCCATGACTTTCTCATTAGCTTTCATTGCTTTACATTAACACTTCACCATCAGTTTATGTCACGGCCCAGGGATACCCCCTAGATGTACACGACGTATTCGACCTTGAAGGGGTCTCATACTGTCACGCCCCGAGTCTACACCCTAACATGTCAGTTACTCAATCACTATTGACGACCTTGAGCGGACCCTTGGCCTGACCTACTTAAATCAACCGAATACTTTATTCAATCTAAATCAAGAAACATTCTCATAAGGATAACCTAAATAAAATATCTTGGCAAAAATGGCACTTAGGTCTCACAATGGTTTATCTATAATGCAGATAAAGATAGACCCAAAACTAAAGTGTTTGACTGTCTATTTGTCTATGAAACCTCTATAATACTAAGATGGAGGTTATGATAAACCCCATAATATCCTATAAAGAAAACTTTTAAGAATTTAAATGTGTCGTCAAGAATGCAAGGAGGCTCACCACTAACTTCGAGTGCTCAGTTGGATCAACGATGTGCTGGATGATGTTGATCCTAGTTTCCTTCATTTGCATCATGATACGATGTAGGAAAACTAACATCAGTACATTAACTGTATGGGCATGTGAGTTTCAATGCTAACTCATGAATAACTTTATCAAAGATAAAGTAGTAAGACACATGCAATATAAAAAGCTTGTAAAACAATGTAAACACTTAGTTTAATAAATAAAATGTAATAACAAGCTCAAATTTACTTATATATGAAGTAATATAGTTTATGTGGGAGATTGTCTAAGCGAAAACTACCATTATGACTCTAAGTTGTGATATAACGTGTTTCCCATGCTGCCTAAACTTTCATATACTTTGCAATCACATAAATCTCCTTAACTTAGTGGATCTACTAGCTTAACTTACGTTATCATCTAAAAAGTATGACCCTTTAATACCCATGATTGCTACATGGTTTCATGGAGACTTGAGTTAATATGAACTCTTATCCTCACATCGATGTGTAATAGTACTCCCAAAATGTATTTTAGCTCATGCTTTTAAAAAAAACTTCGTTTATTTGGGTTGAGATAATTTCTTAACAGGTCGCTTTAAAAAGCTTTTTTCGAATCAATGTTTCTTTTTCTTTATCAAAACTCTTTTTGGAAATCTTAGTTTCCTCTTGATATAAATGTGAAAACACTTATAAACCTTTAGGGAATACTTAATTCCGTTATAAGTTTTGAGAAATGAACTTAAATATTTACTCTTTGCTTAATTTGAAACTTGAGTCTTAAATCAACTCTTACTGAATAGTTAGTTCCCTTATATTTTTGAAGGAAAGACTTCAACCTTTTTACTCTTTCATTTCACTTGAAACATGAGCCTTAAAACAAAGTTGAAACGCTTAGCAAAGACATTTGAAAACCTTTAAGAACATTGTTTTTGATTAGCTTATTTATTTTAGACTTGACTCTTAACTTTTTTTACTTTGATCTTAACTCTTCATGAATTGGATTATGGATAAAAGGTTATGATTCCTTTTCTTTGGTGATTTCTAGGTGTTTAGAAATCATTTGAAGTAATTAGAATCACTTGAAGGTGTTAATATAACTTAGATGGACTTAAAAAGGCGTGCATTTGGGGCAACCTTCGCCAGACCACTTTGTCTGAGGCATCTTTCAAGCACACAGTAGGTGCACCGCCACAGGCATTCTGGCTTAGATGAGGCACACCGCGCCTGGTGCTACCTAGATTCGCCTGAACATCTTTGTTCTCTCGCTTTATGATCCTTTATCGCCTAAACCTCCATAATTCTATTCCAAAACCCTTAGGATCATCAATAGATTCATGACCCAATAGATCTAACTTGAAAAACAACTTGGAATTTACTAATCAACATCAATGGGTATTCAAACAACTCGACCAATAAGGATTCGACAAGATTCAACAAGAATTCACTTTTAATCATGTAAAAAGTTCCAAAACCATTGAATTGAAACAAGTTTTGGGTGTGGCTAAATCAGCCCAACATGAAAGATCTCACATACCTTGATAGCGATCACTCCGACGAATTCCACTAGCAAATCTTTGGCGTTCTTGTTGAATTCTTGACTTTTCTCCCTTTTCTTCTTCTCTTCTCTCATCTCCTAGCTCTAAACGTAGAGTTAAACTTTATAATCTGACAAAAGCTTTTTTTACCCAAAATAAATCATTAAAATGAAATAAGAAATTAATTGGTGAAAACACAATTTTTCCCTTCCTTAAATCAAGATTGTGACCTTCCTCAATCCAACAACCGAACTTTCGATTGGCATATCTCATTATGCAATATCGAGAAATGTGAAAACTCAGCAGAATTAGAAAGACCTCTCCAAGGGCTTCCCAACTTTATGAAGAAATACCTCTAACTCAACCTGATGTAGGAGCTATGGTAGTTTTAAAATGACAAAAACTCACTTCCTTAACTTAGAAATTTTTCCAGATTTTCCCTTTCTTTCCAAAAGGGATTATTTTAGTTTATGAGCTTATTCTTAGATACTTAGAGTTATGAGATATTACAATGTCTCACCCTTTGCAACATCTGTCCTCGAATGAGATTTCTTTCGTTAATTTAAGAATAATAACCTCAAGTTTTACTCTAAATTATCAAACGCAAGTAACAACATGCTTACTCATAGTTTATTATTAAGAAGAAAATTAGTATTTTAATCTGCATTCTTTTTGGATACAGAGAGATGTGGATATCTCTTGTTTATATCCTCTTCAGCTTCGCAAGTCTCTTCTTCAACAAATTGGTTCCTCCAAAGGACCTTGTCTGACGCAACCTCCTTTGTTTTTGACTTGCGAACTTGGCGATCTAAAATCTGAACCGAAATCTATTCATAGGATATGCTATCCTTAATTCCAACATTTTCAGTTAGTACAATTAATTAATGATCACCCATGCACTTCTTAAACATGGATATATGAAATATCGGATGAACTACTGCTAACTCTTGTGCTATTTCCAAATCATAAGCTACATTGTCAATTCTCTTGGATATTCTATAAGGATCAATATGTGGGGGACTAAGTTTCCCCTTCTTACCAAACCTCATAACACCCTTCATTGGTGAAACTTTTATGAATACCTAATTATCCACTTCAAATTCCAACGGCTTTCCCCTAACATATGTGTAGGATTTTGACTACTCTGTGCAACTTTAAATCTCTCTTGAATCATCTTTACCTTCTCCATGAACTAGATTTAGCCTTATCAAGCCTGTTTCACCAACTTCAAACCACCAAATAGGATATTTACATCTTCTCCCGTAAAGATCTTTATATGGAGCCATTTGGATGCATGAATAGTTGTAGTTGTTGTAAGAGAAATTAATGAGAGGTAGGTAATTTTCCAAATTCCCCTTGAAATCAATCACACAAGACCTCAACATATCTTCTGAGGTATAGATAGTGTTCTCTACTTTCTCATCTGTCTGAGGATGAAATTTGTGCTTAATTAAACTTTAATCCCAAACCTTTCTCGAAAGAGTTCATGAACTTAAATTGTGCACCTCTATCTTAAATGGTAAAAACTGGACTCGATGATGTCTCACCGCCTCCTAGATGTATAACTTTGCATGATTCAATGCCGAATGAATGGTCTTTATAGAATGAAATGGGATGATTTTCTCATTCCATTGAAATCACCAAAATTAAATAAAGCTGTCTGCGAGACCTTAGCAAGTCTGCGATGAAGTCCATTTTAATCATCTCCATCTTCCATTTCGGAAGTTCTATATTCTGAGCCAACCCTCTAGGCCTATAGTGTTCTAATACCACTTTTTGCCAATTTGAGCACTTGGCAACGAACTGAACAATGTTCTTCTTCATACCTTGCCACCAATTTACTTCTCTCAAATTCGCGGTACATCTTTGTGGAACTCGGGTGAATTGAATATTTGGATCTATGATCTTCCTCCATAATCCTGTCTTGGAGTACACCCACCCTAGTTAATACCAATCTACCTTGATACTTTAACAAACCATCCCCCACTTGTTCAAAATCCAAAACTCTCTGCTTACGAATATTCACCTTCTAATAAAGAAAACTTAAAATAAAATTTATTTGCAAAAATTTCACTTAAGTCTCACAATAGAATATATTCTATGCAAATAAAAGAGACTTAAAACAAAAAATTATGACAGTCTATGAAACCTCTATAATACTAAGATAGATGTTGGGACAGACCCCACAACAACCTACAAAGAAAACTGAAAAGCATGTAAATGTGTCCTCAAGAATGCAAAGGAGGCTCACCACTTAATTTTAGTGCTCAACTGGATCAACTAGGCACTAGATGATGTTGATTCTGGTCACCTACATTTTTATAATGATACAATTCATTCCAATAGGCATTACTATATTGAATTTATGAGTATTCAAGTAAGAAAGTTAACACAACTTAAGCTTGAAAAGAGTAAGAAAAATCACTTACCTTGGCACTGCTCAACTCATGAATGATATGATTAAATATAAAACAATAAGACACCTGCAATATAAAAAGCTTGTAAATCAATTTAAAAACTTAGTTCGTCAAAGAAAATGAAACAACAAACTCAATTTTACTTATTTAGAAAGTAATATAATTTCTATGGGAGATTCTCTAACCGACAACCACCACTATGAGCCTAAGTGGTGATATAACGTATTGCCCACGCTGCCATAATTGTCTTATACATTGTCGTCGCATAGAACTTCTTATCTTAGTGGATCTACTAGCTTAATTGACTTGATCATATAGAAAGTATGATCCGTTAATACCCATGATGACTACATGGTTTTAATGGAGACCTGAGTTAATATGAACTCTCATCCCCACATCGGTGCTCAATACTCCTCCCAAAATGTACTTTAGTTCATGCTTTTAAAAATAAATTTCTTTGTTTGGGTTGACATAATTTCTAAACACTTAGCTTTCAAAACCATTCTTGGAATCAATGTTCCGTTTTCTTGTTCAAAAAACTCTTTTGGGAATCTTAGTTTCCGTTTAACTTAAAATTTGGAAACATTCACCAACTTTTAGGGAATACTTAGTTCCCTATAACTTTTTAGAAATGAACTCATCTATTTACTCTTTGATTAACTTGAATCTCGATTCTTAAATCAACTCTTAGGGAATATGTAGTTCCCTTATATTTCATGAAGGAAAGACTTCAACCTTTTTACTATTTACTTTCATTGAGACTAGTGACTTAAAACGATGTTCAAACGTTCAATAATGACTTTTAAAAACCTCCAAAATCATCACTTTGGATTAGGTTTTTAACTATAGACTTCACTCTTAACTTCTTTAACTTTGATTTTAACTCTCCTATAACTAGATTATGGATTCAAGGTTATGGTTCATGTTCTTCAGTTATTTCTAGGTGTTTAGAAATTATTAGAAGTAACTAGAAATACTAGAAGGTATTAAATACCTTAGAAGGGTGTAAAGAGGCTAAACTATGAAAAATCGGTGAAAAACACTGATTTGGGCATGTTCGGGGTGCACTGCGCCAGATCTATCGATCTGAGGAACCCTTGTGGCACACTAGAGTGCGCTGCCCTATGCCTTCTGGTGATACCCTTATGCATCTAAACGTCTTTCTTCGCTCATTTTCTTATCCTCAATCACCTAATCCTCAGCACTTCTATTACCAAACCCTTAGGACCATCAATATCTTCAATACACAATAGATCCGACATGAAAAAAAACTTGGAAATTATAAATCAATATGAATGAGCATCGAAAGGACTCAACCAATAGGGATGGTACAAAATTTATCAAGAATTCACTTCTAATCATGTAAAAAATTCAGAAACCAATAAATTGAAACAAGTTTGGTGTGTATATGAATTAACCCAAAACAAAAGATCTCACATACCTTTATAGGGATCACCCCAACGGATTCTCCACGCAAATACTTAGCATTCGTGGTTAATCCTTGACTTTTCTCCTATTCTTTCTTCTCTTCATTATTCTCCAAGCCCTAAGCGTAAGTTAAACTATATTATCTGAAAAAAGCTATTTTTACCCCAAATAAATCCCTAAAGCAAAATAAGAAATAAATTGGTTGAAGTACTAGTTTGCCCTTCCTTAAATCTGGATTGGTACCTTCCTCAATCTTATTGCCCAACTTCCGACAGCATATCTCCCTCAAATGATATCGAAAATGCACAAAATCAACGGCATTGGAAAAATAACTCCAAGGGTTTCTAACTATATCAAGAAATACCTCTAACTCATCTTGATCTAGGAGTTATGACCGTTTGAAAATGAAAAAAACTCACTTCTTGAACTATAAATTTTTCTAGATTTTTCTCTTTCTTCCCAAAAATGATTATTTTTAGTTTTTTGGCTTGTTCCTAAACATAGCATAACAATAAACATAAAAAATGATGGAGAAATTAAAACATTTACAATCAAAGTCTTCTTATTAATATCAAAAGTAAGAGTCTAGACATTATCTGAATGAGCCATCTTCTACAATAGAATTCCAATAGAAGTCGTAACCCTTGACAATATATTCTCTAAAATAAATGTAAGATAAAATCTAAAATTGAATAAGTCTTATGATCTAACCATGAGGTCTAACCGAGCGGGAAGAATAGTCAATCCAAACTCTACTCGGAAAGCAAAGTATACCTCAATGACTAGAACATGCATTAAAATCCTTAAAACATGCCCAAACAAGAAATTTAGTTGAAATGATGCATTTATAACTTATATTATTAAAAACCCCATATCTATATTAATGAAATGCAAAGGAAAGATCCCATCACCTAACCAAATGCCAAGTACCACTTTAAGGTCACTAAAATCCTACATATATTACCTTGACTTCAGCATTAGACAACATTTATTGAAAAAGAAACATTCATATTTATAACTTATAATGAAAGAATGTATAATTATTAAAAATTCATGTCATACATGAAATTCACATATCTTAGTAGCATAAGGAAACCATCCTATAACCCCTTTTAAAATTCTACTTAAGAAATGGATAAATAAAGTCCCATAACCCCCCCCCCCCAACAGACACACTAAGTACACTTCTTAAGAAATCATTGGTGTAGGTCATGTTCTTTTCATATATGGAAATATAGCCTTAATTGATCTAGACCAAGGTGAGAGACATGGAATCCGACATATTACCCCACTCCAAAAAGAGGTGTCCTACTTGCCTAAGGTAGAAATCATGTACAAAATTTTAGGTGGATCAACTAGCTAAAAACCTATGCGGGAACGTAGATATGGGATAAGGAGATTGTTACTAGATACCCATATTTTATAATGTAAAAGATTACCATCTCATGAGACAACTATGTAGGGAAGCAGGACTAACTACCGTAAAAACATCCATCTCATATTCATATCCACTCGAGGCTAAGAGTTATAAACTTTAAAATTATTGTTAAGTATTTATTTAAGTTCATAATCCTGAAAGAATGCACTAGGTACTATAACTAACATGGTATCATTATAGCTCATAAATTTATTAGGTGAGAATGTCCATTCAACCTTAGAAACTTTAATATGTCAGTAAACCTTTCACATAATATTAATAGTGTATTCATGAGAATAGCCTTTCAGTCAACACAAGAATACTATCATGGTCATAGAAATTTCAAACATAGTGATGTGTAAGGGTAGAGGGAGAATGGTCTTACAACGATAAAACCATTACACAATAATAAATAGTATCTTTACTCTCTAGGTGAATCATAAGCTCATAAACAATTCTTATCTTTATGTACAATACTTCATAATTTTCCCTTCAAGGCCATATATCAAAGTCAACCCAAACATAGAGAATTACTACATTGGTTAGGGGAAAATAATGATTCAATAAATCAATCAATATAAAAATAATTAATTGACGTACTTCTGTAATCCTTCAACCCAAATTATGAAATTCGTAACTTAGATATATGGGGGACTCATGGTTTCTTGGTGGAATTTCATCATAAATCAACAATTTATCACCAATTCAACTATAATCTACAGTAATCAACCGTAAATAAATTATGAAAATGTTTTGAAAGAGATCCCATGACTTAGATTAAAACCCTAGGTTTCAGGGAAATTGAAAGCTTGAAATCAACTTTTCAAGGGACTATATGGGTGAAAGCTACCAATAGATTAAAAGCCACCATAATATGAATAATAAAATCTAAGAAATTTGAGGATAAACCTTTGAATTCTCCTAACACTAGTTTTAATTCCACCTTTCTTCTTTTATGAGTTTTAGAGAGAGAAATATTGAGAGGAAGAGAACTTTTTGTTTGAATTGGGTATTTAAGTATAATGACTAGTTTTTTTTGGTGAATTTTGACTTAAAACATCTTATATATTACCCCTAAAAATACCCAAAACAACCTCACTTAAATGAACTAAAAAAGTATATGACTTAACTACCCTTAATTAATTGACCACGCCCAAGTGTAACGAGCCACCATCGCTAGCCATGGTGAGGTGCATGATCTGTGGTACCCTTATGATGGTGAGCCAGTGTCTAGGAAATTAGAGCAAGAAGCTCACTTGAAAAAGGCAACCAAGAGGGGATCTATTAGTCTTGGTCAAGAACACGAGTTATGGTCCCTCTCGTGGTCCTAGAGGCTTGATCTAGGCTACTTTAAGACACAAGATACCTTTCCCAATTCATATTCATATCCACGAGTAGTAGTATATACCAAAAGCCGTGATCCCGGTAGTGAAGTTGATAAATTTACGAGGCCACTTGGTAGATTTCTCCTTTTGGGTAAACTCTTCTCCACAAGCCTTTTCAAGAGCCATGGTCAATCACAATGAGAATTGAAGTTGATTGTGAAAAAGATCCTTTTTCGGGCAAATTTTCGGGAGCATATTGCTGGCTACAATGACACACCACAATCTATGGTCCCACCACGTGTCGTGGTCACTACCGCAGTGTATTGGGGTGAGTGGTCTGTTTCGGTCCTCTCCCTTGGCCTTTGCCCTTATCTCATGACATTAACCTTCTCGTTAGGCTCTAGTTTCACCTACTATTTTCAATAGTGTTATAATATCTCCCCCTTGAAAACATTCATCCTCCAATGACATTTTAGACACCTTAAAAATAATGCACATTTCAAAGGAGGAAACATCAACTCCATCTCAAGACATAAATATTGCAACACAAGGAAGTAGGAGCTACATTCACAACCCATTACGCAGTAAACTTATCATTTCACATAACAATAGGAGGAACTACCTTCTCCAAGTAAAGGAAAGTTCAACATCATCAAGTCAATATGCCAATTAATCACAAGCATAACCACGCAAACAGGTTTTATCGCAAACTAAAAACTCTTCTGCAATTTTCGATTTTAAAGAGTCGTCCCCTAACGAATTAAGGCGCGTTAGGGAACCTATCTAGCCTAACATATCTAGATAAGGTGAACGAACCATAAAAATGGGTAAGGGTTCAAATTACCTCGAGGAGAAGGTGATACGCATCCCACAAAGTCCACAAGTGTGGGTCCCGACCGTATCTCATGCAATTTATGTGAGAGTTACAATTAGGAAAGAAGATCACTTCGTTGTTTATTTATTTAATTCACATTCTTTCTAGGTGATAATAATATTGAAAAATTCAAAATATTTTATTAATTTAAACATACAAGGCTAGGTAATAGTAATATTAAACAATTAAGATCATTTTTATTTAACTTAACATGCGAGACTGTGTGATATATTAAGTTTAACAAGTAGGTCCGATTATTATTTTAATATTTATGCACGTGAGTCTAAGTGATAACAATAAATAAAATATATATACTATGAAATTAAAAAAGACATAAGCAAGAGGATAGAAAAGGGACAAATAAATAAGCAAATGATTTATATTTTTTGCTGTAAACTACCTCATATAAACATAATTTCCCTCAAATAAAGGGATAAAGGGAAGGGACACTCTAAGAGATTTTTTGGATCAACACTCGACTTTTCTATTTATTTTTTGATAGGTTGCCGTATAGGGACAGACAAAAGTAAATTTTTTCTTTACAAGCCTGAATCGATGTCATCATCTCCAAAGGGCCAACTACCCCTACCCCACCACCGCATGCATTTCGTACCCATTAAGGTGCCTAGTCATCCCAACTTAATGTCCAAGAGGCATTGGACTCTTAATAGGGTGGGTTAAGACAAAATAAAATATAAGACCCTACTAGACACAAAGTAAAACAAACAAGACAAACAAGACAGTCATTTTAGCATGATAAGCTTCAATTTGACCTATAAATTTTAATTAGACATGCTTACATAAATCACATAATTGTGAAAGGTCTTCATGTTAGTGTGTGGAATATGAACAGACAAAGTTATAATAATAAAAAATTAATTATGATAGGGCAAATATTATCACATGGATGAAGATTTTAGTTTCAAAATAATTAAAGTGACCATAAATTTAAAAAAGATTTTTATCTTTTGATTCCAAGAAGTAAAGAAGTGATCCCACATGCATATATATTTCAAAGCAGTAGAAAATTTAATTATTAAGGAAGAAAATATTATTTAGAACAATAGAATTTTTTTTGTTTAAGGTATAAAATTATTTTAAGGATGACAATAGATTTATTAATGATGCAGAAAAATATTTTTAAGTAAACAATTTATTATAAATGCAGAAAATTGCTTTTAGAACATTGATAGATTTACATATTGATTATTAATGTTGAAAAAATCTTTTTTAAACAAAAAAATAATTACAATGCAGAAGTTAATATATAGAAGATTTTAGATGCAAAAGTGGTTAATTATGTTGCAGAAAAATATTAATTATTATTTTTTACAGATTTTTTCTAGGCAAATTACTATGAAAATTTTTAGGAAGAATCACAAAATAATAATGTATGCAGAAATGTGTTCTTTTACATATAGCTGAAAATAGTAGCATAATATCTTGATTTAGAATGCTCAAAATTATTAGAGCATGATTTTAATGAAAAATCTTATTTAATTAGATCCCATAAGCATGGTTTCTAAGTGAACAATCTTGAAACTTATTAATAAAAATTTTCATTAACAAATAAAGGACTGATTCACATTTAAGATTTATACTCCTTTCAAAGTAAGTTAGCTTGCTAGACAGTAGTTGTTGATTCCTATGAACATGATTTTTAGGTGATTGGAAAGTCAAAACAACACATATAGGCATGTTTTCTAAATAGAAAAGTTTGCAAAACTAAAAGTTAGAATAGCACATAATTCCCACTCCCCTTAGACGATCCTCAATATATTTCATATGAATAGGTATAGAGTTGTGCAAATATCACCAATATGAACCAATTATACACATTAAAATAAATAGCTTCGTCCGAAATTTTCTTCTAGACGACTCTTCAACATTTTGAACTCTAAGTTCAAAAGTTTCTAGAAGAGGTAATGTAACACATATACAATGGATAAATAATTATAATATAAAATACTCATTGTAATAAATTACTCTCATATATACAGATATAAATACCACACATAGGGAGAAAAAATAAGGAAAATAACTTAGATGTTTTCTTTTTGTTTCCAACACACAACAATGATAATAATGCAAAAAAAAATTAAAATAATAAAGAGGGCTAACCAATTACGCAGAAGGTTTATCAACAAAGAATTATTGATAGATTTTCCATATCACAGCACAAAACACTACAAAGTAAGCACTTGAATATTTCGTAAAAAATTCTTATTTTCTTTCAGAGAGAAGAGAGTATAAGAGCAAGTATTAGGAGGTGAGAGTGAATAAGCAATGAGAGAACTTGTGATCAAATTGAGTGAATTAGTTAGTGTCAAATAATGAAAGGGAGGGGGTCTTATTTATACAGCAATATGGGGAGCAAATTAGGAAAAGAAATATTTAAAGGAAACAATTAATATACTAATTTCCTTATTTTAAAGGAGAGCCAAAATCAGAAATATTTATAAAATATACCATAACCCAATATATACAAGTAAGAAAATGAGAAGATACGAATAGTTATTTTTTTATTAAGTAAAGAAGAGATAAAATCAGCTTTATTCTAAATTATTTTAACCAAAATATTTAAGTTAGAAATCTAATATGACCAGAATAAAATTAGGAATAATATTATTTTCCTATAGATAAAAGAGTCAAATCAGATTTGAAATTATTATTATTATTATTTAAGTAAAAATATAAACAAGTAAGAATAAAGAAGAGACAAAATAGTTACTTTACCATATTTAAACAAGTAAGAAATCAATCAGTTCCCAAACAAGGAAAAAGGGATTAATTAATATTGTTTTCTTTATTTTCAAGGAGTCAAAAAATAGACATAATTTTTTTTATTATAGACAAGTAAAAATAAAGTTAGGAAGAGTAAAATTATTTTACCATACACAAAGGACATTATAATAAAAATGTTTATTCATCATCTGAAAATTAACAAAGAGTAGTTCTAAGCATTTTTTAATTAATTAAGGAGAGACAATAACAATCCGGATTTATCAGAAAGTCTTAATCCCAAACAGATCAAATTTTTCTAGTATTCAACTATACAAGCCCATTCAAGATGCTCAAATAAATGACAAACATATACGATAATTAATAAATGTACACAAAAGGGAATAACACAATTAACCATGAATTTTGCAAAATTATTGTTAAACTATCAACAACTTAAAACTAGAGTCCAGAGGCATACTTTTACTTAGCATATTCAGAGTAAAAGGTATTATCAATAATTGCACGAGCAACAAGTGACATGAAAATCTCAACTAGCAATTCAACTTTTGGAGTAAGATAACTTCTATATATGCATAGAACTTCAAAAAATAAAAAATAAGCACTGCCAATAAAGACAAGAATAAGATTGCTAAGAGATTATAAAATGATTTAAAATAACGTACCTTGAAAGATTCGTCTTTTAACAAACTTGAAACCATTAAAAACTACACCGGAGTTCGCTTGGCCGCTCGCTGGACCAGCCTTTGCGGGAGTCAGAGGTGCGTTCTTTTGCCTTCTGGTGGGTTGCTGCTGGCCGTTTTTGCCAGAGTTAATCGCTGGTGGACCTGCTCACTTCTGGTCCTCGTGGTTGTTACTGTTGCCGGTGTGGCGAGGAGGTAAGGAGGAGAAGAACATGGGAGGTTAAAAGAGTGGATAAAAGAGGAAAAAGGGAGGCGGTGGCGGCTGCGCCTTGCTCTTCATCGGTTGCTTCTGCCCACCGGTGTTTCTTGGAGCCGCTAAAGTCGAGAAGAAGAGAGGAGGAGGAGGAGGAGCAACAGAGAAGAAGGAAGATGAGAGAGAGAGAGAGAGCGATAGAGGGAGGTGCTGGTCTAAGGGAGGGAGGAGAGGAGGGCGACAGAAAAATCGGAAGTCGGAGGAGGAGCGAGAGGGAGAGTTCACCGGTGATGGTGGCCTTCGCCGAAAAGAATGGGGGAGAAAGAGAGAGGGTGTTGGCGACCTGGAGAGAGGGGAAGAAGATTAAAATATAAATCATTTTATCTTTAGATGTTTCATAGTTCAAAATAGGGAAAAAGAAGGATTTGATCTCAACCGTTGACTTAATAAGAGACGAAGAGTTAGGATTCGATCTAGGATTTAATGAACTAATGGATGGAGGAGATTAAAAGATGATGTCTTAAAAATTAAATTGGATTGGACAAAATTTAAATAAATATTGGCTAGAATTGAATTGAGAAGTCGACAATGTTTGAAATAAGATTGCAATTGAATACTCTTGGAATTGAAAAAATTGAAATAAAATAGGCTAAGATTTAAACGATTTAGAGAAATGCTATTCAATTCAAATACTGCAAATATTATAATATATTTTATATAAATAAATTTACTTGAATTTTAAAATGTTTAACAAAAAACGATTATTTCAAAATTTATTAATAAATTTAAAGTATTTATATAATATTTACAATAATTGTATAAAGTAAACATATATATATATATATATATATATATATATATATATATATATATATATATATATATATATATATATATATTAGGCAAAATCGACTAAAATTGTAAACTTGAAATAATCTTTAAAATACGTATCTAATCAAATACCATCCCTAAAAATGGTCAAAGATCGGTCAAAATTGGGTGTCTACACCTGCCCTTGTTTTCTTGGGAATTTAGAATGAACTGTCGAGCAACCAACGTTGACTTAGTAGCTGATTTTGTCCAACCGACGAGAGATGTTAGTAGGATCCATTGAAGCGATGTAGATTTGAAAAAGTATGACCGAGGCTTTGCTATTTAGGTGCCAATATATCTATGGGTATACATGATTCAGGTCGTGTGTGGTTCTATATTCAAGAGCAAATGAAATTCTTCAAAGGTGAAAGAGCGCTAAGGTATTCGAAAGGCACGAGATCGGCTTCAATGGATAGGATTAGATTAGCGAGAAGAAAGAGATGGAGAAGATATAAGAGAAGAGATGAGAAGATCCCAACTTTGAGAAAGATTCAGATGAAAAGACCAATATGATTAGCGATAGATGTAAGCACGATAATCGCAACTGAGGGGCTATTGATCACACCTCCAAATTCTAGTACAGCTAGATAAAATGTTAGTTTATAAAGTACAAGAAGCATGACAAACACGATACAATTTGAGTTTTTGGGGAAAAAAAGGACAAGACAAGATAAGAAGCATATCTTCTTTAAGATGCCTTGTTAGACATTGGCTTAACTTCTTGAAGAGTTGCTACCCATTTCCGAAGGATAATTTCAACCTCAAATGAATGTAATAGTATAGAGATATAGTCATATATATATATGAATATATCATATGGTAAGGTGGATTGTCCTAACAATTTTATTGTAAGACAAGATCCTGAATGTCGTATTGTAAGGCGGACTATCCTAAACATCATAAAAGCAAATGGCCTAAATGTCGTATTTTGAGGCAGATGATCCTAAGTATACTATTGTAAGGTGGAAGGGTCTAAATGTCATAATGTAAGCAGACAAGTCTAAACATTCCTAAATGTCGTATTGTGAGGCGGACGATCCTAACCATCCTATTGTAAGGTGGAAGGGTCTAAATGTCGTAATGTAAGCAGAAGAGCCTAAATGAAGAAACTATAGGTCACGGTAGCGAGTTGAATCCAACAATATTTTAAAAATAACCTGAGTACATGAACGATAATGTGAGAAGCCATGAATTTGACGGAGCATTGTTTGTAACCATGGAAACAATTATTCAGAGGGCGATTGATTTTGTCTGTAATCAACACATCCTTAACTTTCCATATGACTACATAGAGTCATTAGAGTAGATGTATCAAAATAAAAGATAAATGTAAACATGATGCAATTTCCCACATCGACCATGAATGTTTGCCTTAAGACTTTGGAAAAATGATGTCTCAGGATATGATGTCTACGGTCATGACACGCCAAATGTATCCTCAGGTCAAGAAGATGTTGTCTGTGCGCCATGAAAAATAAGGCCTTTAGAATATGACACCTTTGGATCATGATAGACGAAAATTAAATCCTTAGGTCATGATATGATGTCTGTAGGCCATGAGGACGAGCCTTAGGAACATGATAAGCATAAAATAACTCCTTAGGCCTTGATATGAAGTCCGTAGGCCATGAAAGATAATGTCTTTGGAAGATGACGCCTTCGGAATATAAGTAATGAGTAAAGAGAGCGTATCTGTTTTGTAGCATCTTGTGACTTGAATCAGTAGTAACTCTGTACAGATACATTCGCGCACTTCCAATTTTAGGACATAATCTAGTCTTCGGGCGTATGCAATTTCGGTCACATGCAATATTTGGGCACAATGCAATCTTAGGCACAATGCATTTTTAAGGCACGATATAGTCTCGGACACGCCTCAATCTCGGGCCTGATGCAACAATGCAGTTCTCAGGCACATGCAATCTTTTAGCACATTCAGATCTTCGGGCATAATGTAATCTTGGGCACAATGCTTTTCGGGCATATGTCATCTTTCGGAATGATAGTTGATAGAGGGTGTATGCCATGCAATATCGAGAACATGCAGTTTAGGTACAATGCAATTCAGGCACATGAATAATAGGTTGATGAGAGCACGGAGTAGCTTGGACATTCTCCTTGTTTTAAAGGTCGAGTGTCATTTGTCGGCATCAAAGTTGTATATTGAACCTTCAAGCGATGTTAATGTTGTCTTTGTATATGTACATGTACTTCTACATTTATGGAAAAATAGTTAGTTTATTGGGGAGGTTGATTTGTATCCTTCATTTGACACAGTATGCTCCTTTGGTGTCTGCTAGGAGTTCTCTCGAAGTGTTTCCTAAAATTTTAAGGTCTCCACAAAATTTTCTGCTTTTCTGTAGAACATCTACTATTCTGATTTGTTGTAGATTGCAGATTGACTATAAAATTTTGAGACCCTCGAGACAATTCTTCCCCTTTCATTATTTGCGAGGCAATACGCTTTTGAAGGAATTTTTGAGCCCTTTCTCGAAATCCTTCCCAAGCAGTTGATTTGTGAGAAGAAGTGATTTTGATAGAATTTTTGTGTTCCTCTCATAAATTATGCTCCAGTATCGAGATATGCAAATAGAATTCTTCCCCAGTTACACAACAGAAGGGAAATTAAAAAATTTTATTATGATAAGACTGAACCCGAATAGAGAGCCTATGATCCCCTCTTTAACAGGAATTAGGTCTGACGTAGTTCCAAATTTCTAAGAGCATAAGCGAGATATTAAGAGAACATTCTATTGCTGCAATTTAATTGTAGATTTTAACCATTTTTATTTGCCAATGTGTTATAATGGGTGTTTGAATGTGGAAAACATGAACTTAAATGGCGCAAGCCTTATTCGGAGACTAGTTCCAGTAAACTTTGGTATGTTCACATTTGAACATTGTTTGTTGCAAAGTCCTCCAAGCGTATGTCTTTAGCATCAATCAGTTGTTGAATCTTTTCTTTTAAATAACGACACTCTTCTATGGTATGTCCTTATATTACTGAATGATAAGCACAAACTTTAGAGGGTTCAATCCACTATGCACGCGTATTCATCCTTATTTCATTTATAGGAGTGATGTGACCATCAAAACTCAACATTTCATAAAGTTAGCCTATAAGCTATGTCAGAGAAGTATATGATTTGCCAAGTCTCTCCTCTACCTTGAAAAGGTTTTTGCGAATATGAGGTCGAGTGACGACTTTGGCATTGTGGCCAGCATATGTTTGTTGTTGATATGGCCGAGGAGGCCTTTAGTACGGAGACATTTGATATGGAAGGACTGGAAGTGGTAACAGAGGCGCATGATGCCAAGGAACTTGGTGCAGAGGTGTTTCTTATTGAGGAGCTTGCATAGTAGGATGATGCAGGTGTGGAGTAAGATTTTGAGGTCTAGGAGCATGATGATTGAGAGGACATTGATAATTTTGAACATAGATGTTCTTTGGAGGAATTTTAATGGAGCTTGGCTGATTTTGAAAAGCGGAGTAATTTTGAGGGGGATTATTTTGGAGAGTGACTTGACTTGCGAAAGGTGACATATCCATGTTTATATCCAAAGTAGGATTGGCGGAGCGTAACAACTTAGACCACTTGGGCACATCCAAACCTTCATCTTCTAACATTTTTTTTTCTTCTCAAGGGTTGACACCAATTCATTTGAAAGACATTTCTTTTTAACAGTCTTGCGTATGGCCTTGTCATTTATCACTTTCCTCTTCTTTTGCCATTCTCAGTTGGGAGAGAAGGAAGACAGCCCTTTGTTCGCCTGTGGTAAACCATGGTCTATAGATCAACCATTGTGAAAGGGTAAAATAAAAATTAAAACAAAACAACGCCCAAGTTAAAGCAATGTAAAAATTGTTATCTCAAGCACATTATTTTAAGATAAACGTCCTAAATGCAAAGGAGTCTCGTTGAGATAGAGATAGGCCTAAGCGACACATAAATGATGCACAATAATTAATTCAAGTCTGATTTGCCAATTATAATTTAGATTAAAAGAAATAAAATAACTTTTAATTATTATAAAATTTGAACAATATATTATAATTGAAAAGCAAAAATTAAATTAACTAATGGAAAAGGGATAACATGGGGCAAGTCATCCTAAATCCTTAAATCTTGGAGGTATCGATCACAAGATCTTGGCACCAATTGACCTATTGTATGGGGAGAGACTTCTTTTCTCATTTTCAACACACCGCCATATGTTTTCCCTTTCATCGGCAATCCCATGGTATCCTACTATACTTGGTGTTGTGCTTCAAAATATATCAAGATCCATATGCAATACTCATGTGTGCATAGATCCTGTTGTGCATCTATAGGAATGGTCAACACACGCTCCCATCATCGAAGTATGTTGGGGATTTGTGATTTATTTAGTCCAAACTCGTACTTAAACTGCTCTATGTCAGAACGGAGTGGTATGACTAGAGTTTGCCAAAATTAGCATGTTAAAAATATCCGTCAATCCACAAATCCTTGTCAGCCCCTCTTACTATGGCATTAGGCATGGACAACCAATGGAACTTCCATTGGATTCGGCGGCTCTCAATCTCCGTCAAAGATATCCGCCAATCCACAAATCCTACAGGTGATGCAAAAGGTGCAAACCTTCTTTGATGGTTATAAATCTTGTTTCCTTGACCAAGAAAGTTATCTGCCACGTCGGATCGCTTGTCGAAGTGATCTATGTCCCATAGTTGAATTAGAAGGTTGCATCCCTCGAAGAACATTCTACCATCGACACATTATGACAGACTCCTTATTATCTCCGCCAGGATCATGGGCAATATAGTTTTCCTAGGCTCGCTTCCTCTTTGAGCTAGGTCTCGAACCACGTACTTTCAACATGTGTGATTCTTCCTCTCGTTTTAGGAGCAAAGGCATCCAAACGATATTTTTCCCATTCCTTAAAGGAGCACTAAAACTCATAGCTATAAGTGTAATAGCTATCATCTTGGACAAATCGTGAGTATAGGAAGTCTAAATGAGTCCATCCAAGGTCTAAGGAAGTCAAGATTGGAATATACTTCATACCCATACATTTAAGAATTTCCTTTGATGATGGCTTGTAAGGTACCATCATTTCACACTCATGATATGGAAGGTCGATGAAACCACTAATTTCTTCAAATATTCCCGTCACGATACAATCTGTAAATTTGAAAACCATCCTCAAAAGGCCCATAAATTATAGTATTGTCCTAGTAAGATACATACTTTAAAATTTATTTCAAGTTTAAAATTTTTGTCGATTATTCATAATATATATGTTTACTTGATAAAATTATAGTAAATATTATTTAAATGTTTTAAAATCATTAAAAAAATTCAAAATATTCATTTTACTTAAACATTTAATGTTCATGTGAATTTAGTTATATAAAATATGATATAATATTTGTAATATTTGAATTGTATAACATTGCTTTAAATCGTTTAAATCTTAGCCAATTTTATTTCAATCTCATTCAATTTCAAGCCTATTAAATTTCAATCGTATTTCAATCATATCCACATTTTCATTTTAATTCTAGCCAACAACTATTTCAATTTTGGCCAATCCAATTTTATTTTTAACACATAATCTTTGAATCTCATCCATCTATTAATTCAGTAAATTCTAAATCGAATCGTAACTCTTCATCTGTTATTAAATCAACGGTTGAGATCAAATCCTATTTTTTCCCCATTTTAATCTATCAAAGATCTACACATAAACAACTTCTAAAATTCATTTTGGCAAAGTTGGCTTGATTTAATTATTATTATCACACTGACATATAAATATTCAATTTGTGTAGAGGGTGTTGGGGAAAAAGAAGGATTTGATCTCAACCGTTGATTTAATATGAGATGAAGAGTCATGATTCGATCTTGGATTTAATGAATTAATTGATCGATGAGATTAAAAGATGATGTCTTAAAAGTCAAATTGGATTGGCCAAAATTGAGATAAATATTAGCTAGAATTAAAATGAAAAGGTGGATATGATTGAAATAAAATTGAAATTTAATACGCTCGAGATTGAAAGAAATTGAAATAAAATGGGCTAAGATTTAAACGATTTAAAGAAATGATATTCAATTCAAATATTACAAATATCATAACATTTTTTATATAACTAAACTCACATGAACTTCAAATATTTAAGTAAAAAGATTATTTCGAAATCTTTTAATGATTTAAAAATATTTTAATAATATTTATAATAATTTTACAAAGTAAACATATATATTATACAAAATCGACTAAAATTTTAAACATAAAATAACTTTTAAAATACGTATCTAATCGAATAGACTCCCTAAAAATAGTTAAAGGTTGCTCAAAATTGGGTGTCAAGAAATACATCTCATGAACTCAAATATGGAATTATCATAGTAAAATTTAATCAAGACGAGGAACATATAAAACATGAAAACTCAACATATGCTAAATATGAATATTCTCAATAGAACATGCATATCATAACCAAAAATCATGAAAAACACATGTTGCACACACGACTCCTAAAAGCACTAAAATTAGGAGAACTACTTACCTCATGCTTGGATATGAGTAGAAGAAAAAATATGAGGATAGCGAGAATTTATATCGTCCTTGGCCTACCATGTAGACCTCCACAACACATTTAAGAAATCTACTTCCTTGTTTTTCAACATCTTAACTTGCCAGTCTCATATTACTACCTGAATCTCTAAATAAGAATGACATTCTTCAACTCCCGAAACCTTTAGAGAAGTGATGGATAACTGGTGACCATTAGATTTCTTAAGCATGGAACATGAAATATCGGGTGAACCAGAGTCAATTCATTTGACAAGTCCAATTCATAGGCAACTTCCCCAACACGTTTCAACATTTTATATGGGCCCACATACTGGGGACAAATCTTTCCCTTCTTACTATCCTCATCATACCTTTCAAAGGTGAGATTTTAAAGTAGACCAATAACACTCCGTAGCCAAAACTGATTAAAAAATAACTTTATAGTGCAACCAACGGTGGCATCGAAGGATAGTAGGGTGAACCACGGTCCGTCCTGCACAACCGTAGATGGGATCAGAAACTCCCAAAAATTTAATCCCAGAAAAATTGGTGAAGTCTTTGATGACGGAAGGAATTACGATCCGTAGGTAAGATGATGGTCCGTAGTCTCTGACCGTTGATCAAGACTCCCTTCACCTACTCTCTCACAATATCTAAGGATTACACGCATGGTTCGTCGGTTGAAAATTTGCAGATAGTTAAGGGAAAATAAAATTGGTTCACTTTAAATAGGCATAAATCATAGCACAAAATTAATTAAGTGTTCCATGATCTACCCACATATAGATAATTGAAATATTTTTCAATAGCAACTAACCTAGAAAAAATCAGATCTGCGAGTAAAAAGTTATGCCAATTTTAGTATAGGCCTGTCAAACATGGCCAGTTGACGGACCCAACGACGGGGCATCGGACAAACGACGTACAATCAGTCCTGGCCATTGATTTGTCCGACAGTAACTTTACGAGTGGTCTTTTTGACCTTTACCACTTTATTTAAACCTTAAGATATGTCATTTTAACCCTCAATTATAAGATTTTAGTCAGTTTAAGACTAGAAACATAATTAAAACATATCCAAGTCAAATCATTAAATCAAACCTAGAAAATTAGAAGCAAGAGAGGAGAAAAAGCTCAAGAACCATTCAAGAACGCCACAAGCTCTAGTAGTTCCAGCCCTAAAACTTAAGCATTTTCCCCTTGATTTCAATACAGGTATGTGGGATTTCACTAATTGGTTCCTTTCACCCATTGGGTCCCTAGTTTTCAGTCAGATTCTTGATTTCCTTATCATGATTATTCCTAGGGTTTCTAGAACTTTGTTAGAACTTCATTAATTTATTAAACATTTGTTCCAAATCAGATTATCATGTTATTACTCAGATTATCGCATTAATTTTAGAACCCTAGCTTTGTGATTCTTTAATTCTTGAATTACACATTCTAGGTCAGATATTTCAGAAACTTCAGATATACATGCCTCAGTCATAAATGCATAACTACTAGATTAATTGTTGCATTAGGAGTTTGCATGTTCTGTTTCGAGCTATCCAGTATTTACAGAAACTCATACATAATCAATCAATTTATAGAATCCAAGGGAGTCGCTTAATTTCGAGTTGCACTAGGATTTAAATTACCTAATAGTCCTAGAACTACTAGACAAGTAGGTTGTAAGTCCCATCTGTGAGAAATCAGTTTAGTGATCACTCCAGCATACGTTTATACCTTTGGAAGGGTATATTGTGTCCTCCCGATGGGGCGCATAAATTGGACTCCACATTTAGCTCATGAGGTCTTATTATCGATTATTAGTAGATCCCATAGATCAATCAGACTATCAGTATTGACTATATATTAGAATACTCAGTATTCATTTTAAGCATGTTATAAATTGGTCATTGCATTAAGTTAGCTCATAAATTCAGTATATCATGTTCAGATTATTATACTTGTTTTTGGCTGGTTCAATTATGTTTTATTTCAGTTTATTGCTATCCTACATGCTCATTTCCTTTCAAGTACTGACGCATACGTGTGCTACATTTTCTCGTGATTTAGGTTAAGGTTCTCAGCATCCAGATCACACATAGATCGATTTTTGGATCTCCAGTTCAACAGATTCAGTGGTGAATCCTCATTCTCCGATGACAACAGTCATGAGTTTCATTTTAGTCTTTAGTCATTTAGATTAAGTTTTTTCAAGATTTAGCTGGGGGCTTCTCCTAGTATTTCTAGTGCATTTTAGAAGCTTATTTCAGACATAACTAGATTTAACTTAGTAATGAGTTAATATTTTCTTTGTATTAAATTCAATGTTTCCAAATATCTCAGTTATAGAGTATGGGTATTCCCTATCATTTTAGATTTAATTATGATCTAGCTTCCACATAAGTTTATTATCTTTAGTATGCTCATGATCATGCCAGCAGGGTTAGCTTTGGATCACTTGTTGTCCTAGGTTCTGTGTCTATGTCTCTGGGGTAGCTCAAGGCTTGACAAAACAAAATCACCAACTTCAAATCTTAGATCCCTTTTTCTAAAATCGGTGTGATACTTCTGCCAAGTATGGGGCCTCTTCAACAAATCTCTAATAAGTCAAACTTTTTCAATGTCCTCATACACTAGTTCAAGAATAATTAGATCAACTTCACCTACTTAAAATCAACCAACATGAAATTTACACCTCCCACCATATGATCTTTCAAAATGAGCCATGGAAATAATTGAATTGTAACTATTATTGTAGGCAAACTCTATTATTGGTATATTGTTGTCGTAATTATCCTTGAAATCTATAACACACACGCTCAACATGTTTTCTAAGGTTTCAATTGTGTGGTTAGTTCCGCTTGACCATCAATTTGAGGGTGGAAAGCGGTTTTAAACTTCACCTTATAACCAAGCCATTTTTGGAATGCTTCAAAAAGTGTAAAGTAAATTTAGTATATTTATTTGAATTAATAGATAAAGGAACCCCATGAAACTATACTATCTCTTCTATGTACAATTTTGCATGGTCTTCCGGCAAATACTAAACTTTGACGACAATAAAGTCTGTGAATTTTTTCATTCTATCAATGATCACCCAAACAGAATCATGCTGCCTTTGAGAACATTAGATACCCACAACAAAGTCCATATTTACATCCTCCCACTTCCATGTAGTAATATCTGTATATTGGTAGAAAACTCCCAGTCTTAGGTCTTTGGCCTTAACATATTGAAAATGTGGACATTTGACTTAAAACACCTCTATATATTTCTTCATGCCATGAATCCAATAGACTTATAGTAAATCATTGTACGTCTTGTGTCTCCCGGATGAATGTAATACTCCAAAACCATGAGCCTGTTCTAAAATTCACTCTCTCAAGCCATCAACATCCAGAACACATAAATAACCTTGGTACCTAAACCCCCTGTCTCCCCCTTAGGGGAAAGTCTTGATGGACTTGTTGAGTACCTATTCTTTCAACTTCAATAAAATAGGATCAAGATTTTTCTTGGACTTACCGTCCATTACAAAGGATGATTCGGAAGCATTATAGACCGTGACTCTACCCTTGATGGAATCCACTACATAGGCACCTAGCCGAGAAAATCTATGTACATCATGAACTAACTCCTTCTTTTCATCCTCTACATGGGCCAAAATAACCATGGACAATTGACATAGGGATTCCAAAACTAGATGACTTTGAAGGGATGGTAAAGACACTCATGTCATAATGCTTAAAACTTCTAACCACTTTTTTTTCCAGAGATTCATTTCCTTTGAGTAAACACATATTGAACACTGTTGTGATCGGTGAAAACATCTACATGGACCATAAAATGTAATGTCTCCATATTTTTAAAGCAAATTTTACTGCCTCTAATTCAAGATAATGGGTCGGATAATTCAATTCATGGATCATGAGTTGACTTGAAGCATAGGAAATCACCTTACCATATTTCATTAGAGAACATACCAACCCCACTTTTGAAGCATCACAATATTCCACAAAACCATCAGTACTCGCCGATAAGTTTAAAACTGGAGTGAAAGTAAGTCTATTTTTCAATTCATGGAATATTTTCTCATAAGCCTCTATCCACACAAACTTAGATTTATTTTGAGTCAAAGCTGTTAAGGGAGAACCAATGGAGGATATATCCTCAATAAACCTCCTATAAATATCGGCAACACCTAAAAAACTTCTCATATAAATAGAAGTTAGAGGTCTAGGCCCACCCTTTACCAGATCTCACTCCTTAGGATCTTCCTCAATACCCTTGCTCGACAAAATATAACCAAGGAAGGAAATGACCTTATCCAAAACTCACATTTACTAAAATTTTCATACAATTAGTGTTCATTAAGGACTTGCAATACAGGCCTAAAATTGTTCTTCTGCTCATTTTCACTCCTTGAATAGATCAAAATATCATCAATAAACACTATGATAAACATATCAATGTAGTGTCTAAACACTCTATTCATTAGTTCCATTAATGCCAAAGGGAAATTTGTCAACCAAAATGACAGAACCACAAATTCATAGTGACCGTACCGAATCCTAAAAGCCATCTTGGGAATTGCAACCCCTTTTAGTCTTACTTGATGGTAACCCGAACAAAGAACTATTTCAAATAATTATTAAGCCCCTTAAAGTTGATCAAACAAATCACCAATTCTAGGAATGGGATACTTATTCTTATTAGTCACCTTTATCAATTATAGGTAGGCAATACACACTCTAAGGAATTCATCCTTCTTTGAAACAAACAATATCGGAGCAACCCATGTAGCGATACTCAGTTGAATAAATACTTTTCTAATAAGTCCTTGCCTTGTTACTTTAAATTTTTCAACTCAACTGGATCCATTCTATAAGGAGGAACGGAAATAAGTTGTCTATCCATATTAGATAAATTCTCAAAATCAAGATATCGGAAAAAACTTGAATAAACTCACTCACCACGAGGACCAAATCCAAGAAAGGGGTTAGTGACTCAACATCCCTAACCTTAATAATATGGTAAATACATACCATGGAGAACATTTTCCAAGCTCTAAGACAAGAAACAAATCGACCTCTACGGATAGAATATCCTTCCTTCCACTCTAAAGTAGACTCAGTTGGATATTGTTACTTTACTGCCTGAGTCCTACAATAAATAGAAGCATAAAATGCATGGAACAAATTCAAACCCAAAATTACATCAAAATCTAACATTTCTAACTCCACCAAATCCACCAAGGTAACATTAAGGGACATGGAAATAAGATATCTTCTATAGACTCTTTTTGCCACTGCTGGTTCACCAACTCCCAATGAAGGTCTTCTTACAAAATAGAGAGTATTTAGAATTTTATATCAAAAAGAGATGTAACAAATTACAATGTGGCGTTAGGACTTAACGATGCATATGTATCAAAATGAAATAACTGAAAAATATCGATCACAACATCTACTGAACTTTCTTAGGTCTAGACGGGTACTATAGGATCTTTGTGGATGGTTTTGTGCCCATTACATCTCCTTTGACTACTTTCACCCAAAAAAAATTAAAATTTGAGTGGTCAAGAATTTGTGAAAGAAGCTTCCAAATAATAAAAGATAGGCTTACAACCGCTCTGGTGTTGACTTTATCGGAGGTTATTATGGTTTTCGTGAAATATTGTACTGCATCCCGAGTGGGACTGGGTTGTGTCCTTATGCAACAGAGAAAGTTATAGACGTTTCTTCTAGACAACTTAAGGTTCATGAGAACACTTACCCAACTAATGATTTTGAGTTAGCGGTCTTGAGGTTATCCTTTAACGCAACTATGGGCTGTGTATCTTATGTTGAAGAAGGTAAGAAAGACCTCATAAAAGATGTCCATATGTTGGGTTGTTTTGGTGTTAGATTAGAAGATTCTCCAAATGGTGGTTTTACATTCCATCATAACTCTAAATCATCATTGTTGGTTGAGGTGAAGTATAAGTAGTATGTTGATCATCATTGATGGAGTTAAAGGAATCGGTTCTTAGTAAGCTAAATGAGTCATTATGTTTAGTGGGATGATATTTTGAGGTACCAAGGTAGGTTGAGTGTGCAAAATGTGGATTATTAGAGAAATCAGATCGTACAAGAAACTCATGGTTCTAGTTATTCGATTCATCTAGGTTCTACTAAGATGTGTATAACCTCAGAGTGATATTTTCATGGGATGAATTCAAAAGGGACATAGCGGAATTTGTAACAAATTCTCCAAATTGCAAACAAGTGGTTTACTTCATGAAGTCCAAGTTCCTACATCGAATTGAGAAAACATTAATATGGAATTTGTAGTGGGTTTGCCTCGGACTCGAATGTAAAATTACTCAATATAGGTGGTGCTGGATAGGATGACTAAGTCCGCTCGCTTTATTCCCGTTCAGTCCACTTACTCAATTGAGGATTATGCCAAGATCTACATAGATGAGATTGTGAATCTCCATGATATTAATTTATCCATCATATCAGAAAGTGGAACACAATTCACATCATGATTTTGGAGATCATCTGAAAAAGGATCTGGTTCAAGAATAAATGTAAGCACCGTTATTCATCCCCTAGCGAATGGGCAAGCAAGCAAACCATTATAACTCTTGCGGATATGCTTATAGATTGTGTGATAAATTTCAAAGGAAGTTGGGAAGAGCACTTGTCTTTTGTAGAGTTCTCTTATAACAATAGTTACCATTCATCTATAGCCATGCCTCATTTTGAGGCATTGTATGGTAGGAGATGTAGATCTCTGATAGGATGTTTTGAAGTAGGCGAGTCTTCGATTCTTAGTCCCGATTTGACCTATAGTCCTTGGTGAAAGTTAATTTCATAATGAATTGATTGCAAACATCCTATTGTCGGATAATGTCTTATGCCGACATTAATGAAGAGAATTAGAATTTGAAGAAGGTGATAAAGTGTATTTGAAAGTTTCATCTATGAAAGGGGTGGTGATGTTTGAAAAGAAAAAGAAGTTAAGTCCTTCTTATATGGGTCCCTATGAAATTTTTCAAAGGGTTTGCAAGGTTGTTTATTAGTTGATATTACCTAGTGAGCTAGCTTCTGTTCACCAAGTTTTCCATGTATCCATGTCTAAGAAGTGATTTGGTGACCCCGAGTCCATTCTTCCTATAAAATGTCTAAGAGTGGATGAGAATCTCTCCTACGAAGAGGTTCTAGTTGAAATTCTTGACCATCAAGTGAAGAGGTTGAGTAACAAAGTGGGTGCCTCCGAAAACATGTTATGGAGAAACCACATAGTTGAGGGAGCAACATAGGAAGGAAAGGACAACATGAAATCCCGTTATCCTTATCTCTTTGGTAATTAAGGTTAGTTGTTTTTCCTAATAATGAAAATAAGGAATAAATTGAATTTGACATGTCTTGCATAGATATAAATAATTATGGTAAAGATTTGTTTTGAAATTAATATTGCCATAAGTGACTTTATATGTTATATTGAGCTCTGATATGTAGTAAATGAATTTGAGTTGCTATGTTTAAATTCTATGTTGTTTGTTGGTTGAGTTGTAACTTATTTTGATTATGTATGTCTTGGGTTGGGCTGCTATTATTGAGTCTATCATTTCCTTTCAAAAGATTTAGTGTCATTCGTGGACGAATGTTCCTAATGGGTGGCAATATAACACATCGAAAGTCCAAGACCTAATCTAGAGCCTCACATGAGTATCTAAGGGTTTTAACATTGATTTAACGTCACAAATAATAGTTATGAGTTAGTTAGGAAGTTCTAGAGTCAAGACGTCAAGACACGTCCATGACGTACACAGAATTGTGAAAGAGGTGCTAGTTTGACTTAGGTTATTTCACAATGTTTTAATAGTTGTAAATTGATGAAATTTTGGGGAAAGGTTTCAAAATAGTATTATATTATATTTAGGGTACTAACGTCCGGTTACGACTCCCCAAGGACCACCCTAAGGGTCCTTGAGGAGGACTCTTCCATTATAGCCTAAAAGTTGTCAAGAGGCAATATCCTCGTAAGAGTGCAGGCGATGAGGCGTAGGTGGATTGACGGAGCATCGATGCCTCTGCCAACCAACACTTAGACAATTCTTCAATAGTGTTCAAAAGAACGGGCTCTTACCAAAATGACGTTTGCTAGTACAGTGGTGTGAGGGGGCATCGGGTGATAAACGACCCGTAGTTCATGGTCTCACAAGTAAGGCCTATGAGTTTTCTATATTATTTTAAGTTAGTTTATTTAAATAGTTAATTGCTTAATTAAGGATTAGGGGAGTTCTAATTAAATAAATTAAGGATCAATATAAAGACCGAAACCTTATTAAACTAACACAACCTCACATTTTCCCAAAACTCAAATTGCTCTTCTTTCTCTTTTCTTTCTCTCTCCCAACGAAGAACTCCATTGGATAACTAGCTCAAGGTCATTGGGCAGAAAGAAGTAATATTTTCTCCATCATTCTTGAAGAATTTTAAAGGTATGTGAACCTTTAGCCTTTACGATACCTTTCCCCAAAGGGTTTTTCAAAAAATTTGGTTTTATTAAGATAATTTCATGTGGGTTTCTTCCTAAAACGAATTTGATCTTCTAAATTGTATTTTATGGTGTTGTTTTGTTATTCTTGTTATATTATGTTGTATTATGGTTCAATTACATTGGTTCTTCCTGAATTAACCTAGTTTGTGGAATATATCATGAAATGACTAAAAATTCCCTAACCCTAGGTGATGAACATATGTTGAATCGATTAATATTAATGCAATTGAGTTAGTAATAGTGTTAATTACCATTTAATGATGTTGTTAGACTAATTGATGTATGAAACTTGATTGGCTGAGGGTAAGGCCATTGATGATGACTTTTGAAGGAGAAATTGGTATGATTTTGTGATCTTAAACGTTTACTTCAACAGTGATGATTTTTTTTGGTGATGAAGTTCAATTGAACAATGCCTTCTGATTGAATTAGTTATTGTTTATCTGATTATCAAATTTAAATGTCTTGATTATTTAAGGATGTGATATTATGTTAAGATGTTATGATATAAGGTTGGTTATAAATTGCCTATGTGCCTTATTACGACATGATTATTATAATGTGCTAATATCACATATGATCGTTGTATTGAAGGGAAATTCTCATACAATTCCTAATGAGCTTATGATATAAATATACAACGAGTTATTCTCCTATGACCTATACTAAGTTATGATTATCAATAAAGGCTCAAAGACATTTCAAAAAGGGACTCTAGTTTAGCACCGAGTGAACTAGATGTGAGGTGTGTTCCTTCCTTTTATGGAAAGGTAGGTTCACTATAATACTCATGAGATTGGAGACTATAATGCAATGTTAATAAAGTGTGACCCAAGTATATCTCCTAGTTCTTGAAACATGTTTCCCCATAGGATTTATAGCTAGTGGATCCACCTAGAATCCTATGTTCATATTTGGTACTACCTTGGCAAGTATTCCACTTTCTGTTGGTGTAGGGTTTCATGACACCGGATTATATATTTAGCATATGTGGTCTATATATGTTAAGGAAAGTGTTACCCAATGTAAAATGCAGTCATAATGTGAAAACGAACTAGGATTACCTAAGGGGTTCGACATAGTCTAGGTAGGGTATGAAACTCTACCTATACATTGCACTAGTTTTCATTGAGGGAAGTCTTGGGAGGTTGTTCTTATGTATATAAATTAAGTATTACGCATATGTTGATGATACAAATTCATGATCAAATATGATGTTTGTTTCACTTGTTAACATGCTAACGGTGTATATTGCTAAATATGATGATAGCTAATCTTGATGCTATGCTATGTCAAGATAGACAATGCTTGTGATCCCTTGTTGGTTTACCTTGTTGAGTATGGATATGGGGCTTTGGTTGTTCATTGTACATTAAACTTGACGTTGGGCTATGAGTAAGGTTTTGGTATAAAATGTAATGTTATGAACTCTTATACATGCTTTGTTGTTATAACATGACGTTAGAGATGTTTGGTTATGTACACAAGAATGCGATTATACATGTTGACTTGATTATACTAGATGATGTTGAGTTTGTGATATATATAATACTGTCTTAATGAATATGTGCTTATTGTCTTATATGAGTCTTGAATGTGCATTAAAAACTCTGAAATGACTTAGCATATTTTTAATGTAAACGTCCCTTTTCTCATACATTCTTTCAAGTGATTTATGTGCATGTTTCCACACTTAGTACAAGTGGTGTACTAACTCATTCTTTATGTTTACTACCAAATGTATGTTCAGTCCATTGAGCTTCTAAAAGTCCCATTTGAAAATACTTGGATTCTCATACTCCAAGTTCGGTAGGTCCTCATTTTAGGAGGATGATACCACTATCTTTCTATCAGATGTTGTTTAGTCATAACGAAACTTTTGTTCATTCTCTTTCATTTGAATACAAATTTTGAATATGATTTTATGTGGATTTTATTGTCTGAAGTATGGGCAATGCCCGATGTTGTACTCGTTTAGATAGTTTAATATGAGAAGTATATATATATATATATATATATATATATATATATATATATATATATATAAGTGATAGGTCTATGTAGACCTAAATGTAGAAGTAAATAAAAAGTTTTAAATTTTCCGCAATTTAACCTATGAAATATAATGACGAATGGCAAAGAGGTTAGTCTTAGTTGTCTTTGAGAACGAAGACACCGGTTACTTCTAGGGGGTTCTCCTCGGATGTGAATTATTAATCTCAAAGAAATTTGAGGATGAACCCTTGAATTCTTCAAAACCTAGCTATAATTCCACCTTTCTTCTTCTATGAGTTCGGAGAGACAAATTAAGTGGAAGAGAATTTTTTATTTGATATGGGTATTTGAGTATAATGACATATTTTGAATGAATTTGAACTTATAACAATTTATATAGTACCCCTAAGAATACCCAAAGTGATCTCACTTAATTAGACTTAGAAAAGGAAATGACATAATTATCCTTCATTAATTGACCACAAGAAGGAGTAACAAGCCACCTTCACGATCCGTGGTGAGGACAATAATCTGTGGTCCACCTCGTGAAGGTGTGGAAATGGCTAGGAAATAAATGCATGAAGCTAAGTAGCCCAAGCCAAACCCACGAGGGGCTCCAGGAGCCGTGGTCAAACCACGAACCATGGTCCATCTCGTGGTCCATGAGGTAGGAGCTAGGCTACATTGTGCCATGAGCTACCTTGCACAAGTAGTCTTCATGAAGGGCTCCCCCGGCCTTGGTCAAGACCACGAGTTGTAGTACTTTCTTCATCGACCAATTTGAAATTGTGATATAACAAATTTTTTTAATCCAAACATGTTTAAATAATGAAAAACATCCATGTTGGCAACAATATCTAAAAGACAAAGTGATAATTTATATGTTAAATATTAAATAAAATAAAAGAAATGTGACACCATACCAACAATGATATTTTGAGTTTGAAATAAAAATCCAAATAAAGTTAATACAATATAAAGTAAATCACCCATCAACAAAAGAAATTTAAACAAACAAATAGAGGCATAATTTGCGATTAATTATAAAAAAGTAATCAAAGAAACATGAAAACCTTACAATGAAGAATTATTTATTCAGCAAAGATAATAATAATAATAATAATTTAATATGCAGTAAATTAGCTGCAACAACGACTTCATAACAAAAAAAAAATAAATGAAAGATAAGAGCAATGCAAACCCCAAAAATATTAATAAGTGGTAATATATTTTGGTAGAGTCAACTAAGACTGGTCAACGGACCGGAACCGGTTCACCGGACCGGAATGAACCGGTACCGGACCAGACCGGAACCCGTTGACCGGTACCGGGATGAATCGGAACGAATTACTGGGATGATTCATGGGTTCCGTCCTGTTCCACTACATACCGGGATGGAACCGGAATGAACCAGGATTGAACGGGACGGAATAAATGGGACGATATTTTTTGGAATTACGAAAATATAATAATTTTTTATTATTTTTTAAGTATAAATTAATAGTTTTTAAATTTGTACTATAATTTTTACTTAAGTTTATTTTAAAGATATTTTATTAATTTTTTCGTTGTTGTTAAGTTTGCAAGTAATGTCTAATAAAGTTTTCAAAATTTAAATGTTTTGAAGTTTATACTTTATAAGTTATACCTTATATTCATTAATATTTATTTTATAAGTTATATTTTAACTTGTATCTTGTAAATATTTGATAAATAAAATTTCTAATTTTTTTTAAAAAGAATAAATATAAATTATACAAAGTATAAAATATAAAAAAATTAATATATATTAAATAAACCGGATCGGAACCGGACCGGACCGGACCGGAACCGGAATGAACCGGTACTGGCACACTGGTACAAAATCATGGTTCCGTTCCCTTCCGTGTACCGGTTCACACTATCCCATCCCGTCCCGTAGGCAACCGAAACGGGACGAACCGGAATGAACCGGAACGGTACCGATACGTCCCGTTCCGTTTGCCAGTCTTAGAGTCAACAAGGATAAAGAAGATGAAAAATAAACTCCCTTTATGAAAATTTTCCACAACCCACTTTATATTTTAATTAGAATCTTAGATAGAGAATAGCTATTCAATGGACTTAAATCCTGGGCTCGAGACCGTGTCTAGAATTGTTGATGAAGAATTTTTTTGTGTATATTATTCTTATCCTTATTTAAAGATATTTCAAGATTGTGCTGAATAGACAAAAATAAATATTAATAAAACTAGAAAATAAATTGAATATTAACTAGTGTAACGAATGAAATGAATGACATGTAAAAAATGCAATATATAATTATATTTAGTAAACCATGACAAAAAATATAACCAAAACTAATTAATAAGAATACTAAAATTTTTAGAAATTAAGATAAGAATTGATATTTAAAATATATATTCTAAAAAGGAATTTAGAATTATTGAAGGAATAAAACTTATAAGTTATTAATTTTAAAAATGTTTGGCCAAAATGAAAACAAATGTCCCCTTTTTTCGATAGGATTAATGAATGAAATTATAGACAAAAAAAATTGACAAACTCATTTTTTGTAGAACACATGACCTACGTATAAAAGTGTTGTTTAATGTGATGGAAGTCGCTCCTCAATATTTTATCAAAAGGTTTCACGGTGTGTTGCGCCCTTTTTAGCGTAGTCCACACCTGTGGCTAAATTAAAATGTATACATTTGGTTGTTCTAAAAAAAACCAAGATAAAATTCAATAGTACAACATAATTTAAAGAAAAGGGTAGCATCCCTTTCGATACTTTCTATCATCCTTTTTTTTGCATGTTTTTTTTTTGATATGCTATTATCTTTCTTATTCAAAGTTATTCTTGCTTCCAAATCCCGGCATGTTAACGTTCTTGTATGGTTGTTCAAGTGTGATATGATTTATTAAAAATACAAACGTATCAATTAACATAATATTAGTGATTGTCAGTCCATTTGATACGACAAATGTGAATCCATAGATAAAATATTTGGCATAATAAATGCATGTATGTTGGTAGAATGTGTGAGAATCCATCTATAGGATTCAGTGTAATTGTTTGTCTATTGGAAGGATAAATTAGAAGGATCAATCGAGAGGATATTTTTGGAAAAAATAAATACATGTCCATCATTGGGACATTTAATAATCAATTGATAGATTTTTGTTGATCCTTTTTAGGATATATGTCAACACTGCCACTTTTGATAATGTAATATGAATATCCTTCAATGTTCGTCTCTTCATGTCAACATGAATTACATAAGGTGCACATCCTTCACCTCCGCATAAATATATCTTAAAAATGCCTTCTACGTGATCCTCCACCTACAACATGTAATAGATAGGGGGTATATCCTTCACCTCCTAATAGTTGCGACTTAAAAATATATATGAGCGTTAGCCTTTTCTGACTTCAACGTGGAATAGATGGGTTCAAGTCCTTCGCCTCCAAATATATGCGACTTAAAATATCTTTTATTGTCAACTTACTCAAAATTCAATGTGTAATAGATAGGGTACACATTCTTCACATTTGTATAGATGTTGGTTAAAGATAGCTCCTATCGATGGCTCCTTGTTAAAGATTCTCCGAACAGAGTTTATTTTATATTTTTACATACAAACGGAGTTATATTGAATTTTTTCAATGTATTAAGTTGTAATCTACTTGTTTAAAAGCTTTTCTTTAAATCGATTATTATTGGTTTTATCTTGAAATTAGTTAAGATGGAGTTGATGTTGAGTTGATTTAAGATGAGGTCAGTTGTTTTTTCAGCGAAAGCTTATGTCATGTTTTAGATTTCCCCTTGCATGCTTGTCAAATCCGTCTACTTACTCCATTTGGCCAGCATCTTTCATGATGCTGACATAGTTCCCCAACATCATCAACAAGCATTTTTTTTGATCCATTTGAATTCTAGAGTTGTTTTGTGAGCCTCATTTTTTCCGGAGAATCCCTTATTTATCTTCACTTATTTCAGTTTTTTAGGATGATAGGGGGGCTTGTCCTGACATCCCTCATAGTAATTGAATCTTTATTGATAGATAAACAGTAGTTCATGAGTCTTTTATTTTAAATTAATAATATTCTAGACTTGAGTTGCTTATTCTATGTAGTTGAATATTCTATTATATTCTGTGTTTCTTATTTGTGTTTATCTTTTAATTTTATTCTATGTTAAGTAAGTCTTCCACTGAGTGTCAGGCAAAGGCTAAGGGTTTGCTTGGGGTGAAAGATGATTCTTGAGTGTCGTCCACATCTAGGGTATAGGCTCAACGAATAATATTAGTAATAGATGAAAGCATCAAACAGATTACTATTTCAATATACCGAGTAAAAAAACTATAGTTGGGCCGTCATGAAGCCAACTACCTTTTTACATTAGACAATCATCAAGCCATCCATCTCGTTCTAACATACATATTTTTCACTTGCAAAGAGGGTCATACCATTTGTTATTATCGCTGAGGGCCATTACATGATTAGTAAAAAAAAAGGCTACCATTGAAGAATATTCATAAGTCACTTCTACTCGGAGGTGAAGAGTGTGCACCTTATTTATTCCTTTAAAGTAGAAAGCGGCTGGCGTTTAATGATACTCTTAAGTAACATCTATTCAAAGGTGAAGGATATAAAGCCTATCTATTCAACATTGACGTCTTAGGAGAATGATGTTGAAAGATAGTTTTAAGTTATATATATTCATAGGTGAAGGATATTCACCCTATATAATCCATATTGAAGTAAGAGGAGGCTAAAGTTGAATGATATTTTTAAGGCATATATATTCAAAGGCAAACAATGGGCACCCTATCAATTATATGGAGAAACAAGAAGAGGGTGGCATTGAAATATATATATATATATATATATATATATATATATATATATATATATATATATATATGTTAAGTTGCATCTAAACCGAGGTGAAAGATGTACACCCTATTTATTCCACGTTTGATTTAGAGGAAGCTGACATTAAAGGATACTTTTAAATCACATCTATTTGGAGGTGAAGGATGTGCCAAATCTATTCAATGTTGAAGTTGGATGAGGATGACAATAAAAGATATTTTTAAGTCGCGTATATTATGAGGTTAAGGAAGGGAACCCTATCTATTGCATGTTAAAGTTGGAGAAGGATGACATATTAAGATATTTTAAGCTGAATTTATCCAGAAGTGAAGGATGTGAACCTTATCTAATCCATATTGAAGTCACAGGAGATCGTTTTTGAATGATATTAATATTACATTACCGTAAGTGGAAATATTTTCATACATCCCATCGATAAGTTATAATATGTCCTACCAATGGACATGCATTTATTTTTCCCAAAGTTCCTACCTAATGGATCATCTTCATTCGTTCTACCGATGGACATACATTCATATCCTACCAGAGGATTTACTTTATTCGTCCTACAGATAGGCATGTATTTATGTCCTTCTAATATATCATTTTCATTCTTCCTACCGATTGACATACATTCATAACCTATCAATGGATCATATTCATTAATGCTACCGATAAACATGTATTTATATCTTACCGATGGATTATCTTCATTTTTCCTAAAGATTGATTTGTATTTATACCATATTAATGGATCAACGAATATGCTACCGATGGATTCTCAAGTGCCTCATTGATGGACATGCATTTATTTTCTCCAAAACATCCCTCCGTTGGATCCTTCAAATTTTTCCTACCAATGGACAAACAAGTATAGTGAAAAATATCCTACAAATAAATTCTCATGAATCTTAAAGGCACACATGCTATTATTTTACCAAATATTCTATCAAAGGATTCACAATTTGTCGTGTCAAATACACTGATAATTATTTTATCACCACACTTATATTCTGTTGATAGATATGTTTGTATTTTTAAAAACTCATAGAACACATCAAGAATCAGATGATAGTTCTTAACATGCATGGATTTTAAAGCAAGAATGACTTTGAATAACCAAGATTATAGAGTATCCATAAAAACATGCATATAAGATGGTAGAAAATATGGACATGGATGTTCCCCGTTAGTTTAAATTATGTTTCATGATTGAATTTTATTTCAGTGTTTTCGAGAACATCAAACTAATATATCTCAATCAAACCACAAGTGTGGACTATATGGCAAGGACACAACACAGTGTGAAAAATTTTGAGAACAAATTGAGGATTGTAACAACCAAATTTCTTCGTTAGAAAAAATCCAATGAAAAATTAATTGGGGCAAGAAAACCTTTTCGTAGAAAGTTGAAATTTCCCAACCTAATCTAGATTTGGACAAAATCTGACTTTTTTAAGGTGTAGGGAAATCTAGTGCTGTATGAGAACTTTAATTGTAAATATGATTACATGAGCAGACAATAAAGATGATAAGGAATTCATACGACTTTATGGGATCAAATTTTGATGAGTTGATTTCCGAGAATTGATCTTAGCGTTAACTGTATTTGTACAACGTCGTTGTTTACAGGTGCGTTATGAAAGAAGATTTTGGAATTCCTTTAAGGGACTCATTGTTCCAATTTGTGCCTCTATTGCAGGAATATTTCCGCTGTGGACGATGAGACAGGACTTAAAATCGTAAATACAACACGAGCGCTCACTATTTTGAGACCTTGGGCCCCTCCGGCATCGCCGCAACATAGGCATGAAGGCCGTTGTAGCAGGACGAGTGATAATTGAGTAATTAGTAAAAAACCATAACAACCTTATTTTGAAATTTTATGACTTTTAGAGATATGGAATGACCCCAGGTGATTTCTACTTGTTCCACAAAATTTTTGAGGCTAAAGGTTTGATTTTAACTCCCTGAATCCATTTTTTGGTCCGTCGAACTTAATAAAATGGCTTAATATGGATGGGGCGGTTTATCCAGAATTTTTTGTGGAAAAAGATCTAAATTTGATATTAGGCTCTTCGATTTTGTCTAGGATTATTAGGTTTGTTATTATACGGATAATTAGACCTTTGATTTTTAACCTTGCACATAAATAGTTTTTTTTTGTAGAACTAGAAAATCAGGAATGAATCTGCAGAAGCAAGATTCATGATCCTTAGGGGATTTCTTCTTGGATTCAAGGTAGGTGATGGTTGTGACATGTTTGTGTGATATATGTTTGTAATTAGTTTTTTATAATGCATATATGTACATAAATGATGCATTATTGATCACCCTAATTATAAAGGAGGAAAAATTGAATAATTGTATGTCATGAATCACCTCTTATTTTATGATCTTGATGATATACTTGTGTTTGTAATTGTGGTGTGTGAATGGATCAGATAGCCACATTCTAACATATTGACTTAGATCGAATTGCCACGTTCTAACATAAATAGTAGATCGGATTACCACATTCCTGCATAAATATGGGATAAGATTGACATAATCCGACAAGCTAATAGTTTGGGTTAAGGTTACATGAGAGGATCATTGAATTTTGTTCCGTGAGAGGACGTTGAACCGTGTTGAGTTTCTACTTGTGATGATTACGTTCATAGATAATTATGATTGATATTGAAATACTATTTCTTACTTTAAAAAGATTTAATTATATATTGTTGAGAATTGTGAAATTTTTAGTTGATGTGAATGGTGATGATATTGTATATGTTTGGTTTATGCATGTTTTATAATGTTCTGGTTACTTAGATGTGTTTCACTTATTGGGATAGTCGTGTGGTCCTACAGGTACACTATGGTTCTGTATGGATACTGCACTTGCTCTTATTGTTGTTATGTATAGAGCATCTTTCGATAACTTTTGACCGACCTTGTCTAGAAGAGCACTGACTGTTTCCACTTCAAGGTTAACCTAGATCTTCCGTTCAACCTTGAGTTCCCTTTGTTGAATTCCACTCTTTTCAAAATCAGTTTATTTGTTCATGTGTTGTTTAGATTTGGGGTTGTACCCCTTATTCTTATACTTGTTGTTAGTAGAGTTTTGGGGCAACGACTTTCAGGTTGTGGAAGTTGTATTTCTGTATTTGTGTCAGTTCATTTGGTTACTTCCTTAATAAATAATTTAGTTACTTAAAACTGCTTTTGTATCTTTAAATGCCTAATTTTTTGTTTGGTTTCTGGTTGGGTTGTAGTAATTTTTCTCCCATTGAAAAGTTAGTGTGGGCGTAAATCACAATGAGTTTTGTTGAGACAAGGAGCGACTTCCATCAAATTTAAACCACACTTTTATATGAAGGTCATGTTCGACCAAAATCGAATTTGTCTATTTTCTTTATCTATGATTTCTTGTATCAAACATACGTAACGAAAGAGAGAATTGTTGACATTTTTGTCTAACATTTTCTAAATCAATATCTTATAAGTTTTATTCATTGAAAAGTTCAAAATACATTTTCATATATAATATTAAATGTATTTATCGATACTTATCATTATTTCACAAAAGTTTAGGATTTCTCTTAATTACTATAATTTTGTAATAATTGGTTTAATATGTTTTCATAATTGTTCAGTTTAATGAAATTTTTTTTTGTTAAATTGCATTTGATTCATTACACTAGTTAATATTCATTTTATTTGGTACTTCTGTTAATATTTATTTTGGAATTTTTAGCACAATCTAGAAATATTTTTAAATAAGAATAATAATTATATACACAAAAATTGTAACGACTTGTTCAGTCGTTTTGAGCAACAGATTTTATTTCTGGAAAACTGGCTGAGACGACGGACCCCACGATGGACCGTCATGGGCACGACGGACCGTCGCAGGGTCTCGTTTCAAAACACTTAGAAATTCTGAAATTTGGGTACTGAAATCGACTCTCTGAACTTCGTGACGACATGGCAAGACGGACCGTCACAGACTCTTCAAGGAAATTGAGTCTTTGAACTCTGTGACGGAGCAGCAGGACGGACCGTCGCAGGCACGAAGGGCCGGCACAGACTGCGTAATCCTAGGCTGGGTCGGATTGCTTTAAATGTTTTAAGGGACGTTTTGGACTATTCCTGCCTTAATTATAAAGTTAGTGGGTTGATGTTAATAAATCTAATTACTTGGGGGTTAAAAGAGGTAACCTTGAGTTGATTAGGGGGGTATTATTGTCATCTTTCATACTTAATTATATGCTTATTATGGTAAAAGAAAGAGGGTTTGAATAAGAAAACTAGAAAGAACAAAGAGAGAGAGGGAGAATCGAACGAGAAGGTGAAAAGAAGTGGAGAAACACAAAGCTTTGGGAAATTGCTTGCTTGATCACTAGTCTTCGGTGGAGGTAGGTTATGGTTTTCATGCTATTCTTAGTAAACTCTTAATAGCGAATGATATGTGTTGGTAGTATTGTAAACCCTTCTATATGCTCAATTGTATGCTTGCATGAATATGATTATGTACTTGTGATAAAATAAGCATGATGAAGCTATTGAATCCTAAATCTTGAAGAAACCCTAATCTACTTTGTTAATGATGATGCCTTGTAATAAAAGAAGGCTTGATGAACGAAAGTAGTGAGATTAGGGGATCGGGTGCCACGTTCCGGTACCAGGATAGAAATAGAGGATCGGGTGCCACGTTCCGGTACCAGGATTGAATGAGGATCGGAGTGTCACGTTCCGACACTAGGATAGTATATGGATCGGGTGCCACGTTCCGGTACCAGGATAGAATGAGGATCGGAGTGTCACGTTCTGACACCAGGATAGTATATGGATCGGGTGCCACGTTCCGGTACCAGGATAGTATATGAGGATCGGAGTGTCACGTTCCGACACCAGGATAGTATATGGAGCGGAGTGTCACGTACCGACACGAGGGGAATAAAGATAATGAATCTTGAAATATGTTAATATACTCAATCTAATGAACCTAATTCCCAAATGAGTATGGTATTGAGGCTTGAGTCCTCATGTGTGAACTTGGCAGTACTTAGTAATGATTATAGTACTTGTTGTTGCTACATGTTGAGTATTCTAGTTGATTTATGATATTACTTGATATATACTGTTTTCTATTTTGAGTTGGCCGATGATACCTACTCAGTAATTGTGTTTGTACTTACCCCCTACTTTTATGTTTTCTTCTTTGTTATTTGTGGAGTGCAGCAAACGTACCGTCATCTTCAACTCAACCGCAATTCTAGCCAGTCTTCGTCACACCGGATCTTCAGGGTGAGCTAATGCTTCTAGCTTGGACTGGATCTTCTTCCTCATGTCTTGATGCCTTGAAGTTCCGGCATGGACTAGCTTTTACTTGTTTTAAGCTTCTTAGAATAGTCTTAGTTTAGTAATTTTATCATAGATGTTCTTGTGGTTATGACTTCCAGATTTTGGGGAATAATAGATGTTGAATTTTAGAAGTTATTGAATTGGTTTTTATTAATGAGTTTAAGTCTTCCGCATTACTTTCTGTTGATATTATATTGAAATGTTAGGGGTTTAGATTGGTTGGTTCGCTCACATAGGAGGGTAAGTGCGGGTGCCAGTCGCGGCTCGGTTTTGGCTCGTGACAAAAATTTTATTAATCAACAATTTTGGGTTACCGTCTTGAGCCCACAATTTGAGCCTATTGTCTAAGTAATTTCTATTTAAGTTTTTATTAGCCCGAAAAATGAAGTGGGTGGTGGGACTTTTGCTAAAATACAAAACACAATAAAATATTTTTCTATCCTATTCTAAAAGAACAACCCCCAAAATACCACATTCACCTCAGTGAAACAACAAACAAAAACCAATAACCCATCTTCTAAACAGCCACCGCTTAACACAATGCTGCACCAATCAACAGCCTAAACAATCTTTCTTCCATTCTCATTCACCAAACAACCCCCACCCCTTCATTCTTCTTTTCTTCCCTGTGAACAAGTAGGACATTTACTCTAGAAGGTAGTGAGCTTCGAGTTTTCATAACAAAGTTATTACTGGCGAACAAAATGATGACTATTGAGACGCACCCCCAGATCTTAAAGAATTCATTAGCAACTATGACAAGCCTTTCACTTTAAGGCCTGCTCGAAAAAAACAACACTTCGGTAACCCTTTTAATGTTGTATTTGTATATCTATCTAGGTTTATTTTTCACCCTCTTTATTGTTTTAAATTCTATCTAAATGTACTTAGGTTGTGTTTTTTCGATAAGTTGTGACTTATCCGATAAGTCGTGACTCTTTTTCAAATGAATGTGATTTTTCGATTACTTGTGACTTTCTTCAATAACTTGTGACTTTTCCAAACGGTTGTAACTTCTTAGAAAGATCTTGACTTTTCAGTCAAAACTCAAAAAACACATGTTCAAACTAACCTTAGTTTACTATAAATAGAGGAAATTCCTCTCATTTTTCTTTCAACCTCTCCTCTTACTTGGTTCTCTTCCTCTTCAATCATCATTATTCACATATTTTCTACGTTTGAATTGTAACATTGAAGTTTGTTCATGTGTTTCTATTGATAATTTTTTTTCTTTTCCATTTTGCTTGACTTTGGATTTAATCTTTAACAATATGATATAAAAAACCAGCTAAATAGCATAGATTTTCTCAATTTTAGGTTTTTATATGCTTTCTTTATGAACGTTTGTTTAAATTTATGTTTTTGATTTGCATGTGTAGTAAAAAAGAATTGGAAGCATTGTATTTCTCTCTTCAACATGTGTCTTCAAAAAGAATTGGAAAGCATTGTATTTCTCTCTTCAATTTCTCTTTGAAATAAAAGTTTTTTAATCATGACGTGCAAAAAGTTACAATTTGAGCATGGCATCACCAAAAATTGTACATATCATTGAATAAAACTTACATTGCTCTACACAAAATTAGTGATAATTGGTATTTTCCCGTATGTATTTGCAATATCAGAAATTTTGGTTGCAGGGGTATTTGTATTTAATTAATATTATAGAAGAACAAAGAGTGAGTATAATTTTCAGGTTGATAAGTGAATATTATAGTACTTCTAAATTTAGTCCAATATAATATAGTTTAGTTTTTCATTCTTAGTATGTATTTGTTGTTCTCCTAAATAATATTTCCCCTTTATTCTCCTTCAGTTTTTCAAGTTTGCTAGTTTATTCTATTAAACTTATACTTTTGAATATTTACATGTAAGCATTTTTATTTCTTAAAATTTTTTTTTGTCAAATTTTTTGTATGTGCAGATACTTTTTAGGTTAAATGTCGCATATGAATTTTAGGATATTTGATGAACAACTTTTTTTTGTTTTTTTGAGTTAAAAAATTTGAAAAAAGATCCTCTTCAATTATGAAATTGCATCAAATTATCTGATTTTTTCTGATGTTAGCCAACATAGTCTTCATGTTCCTGATATTGGTTGAGCCTAAATAGCAACTTATCTTTTTTTATTAATAAAGAAAATTAACATTTTGTAATGACACTTTATAATTTAATTTTGAATGTGTTATGATAAAAATATATAAACATTACCAAAATGTAACATAACTGTTGATATTCATCTCTTTCTTAATTTACCAAAGTATCTTAATTTTAATTTTTTTGTAGCCCTTTATTTGAATTAGTAGGGAGTCACAAGATAATCAATAGAAAAATCATCCTAGATTGTAGAGAAGATGAACAAAGTAGGTCTCAAGGACTAATCACTTTTTACCAAGAGATTGGTTAGTAAAATTCCAAACTCCACCAAATTAAATTTTATAACAACGGGTGGCTATTAGGATAGCATGAGATAAATGATAGGTGTTGATTTATAATATTGGAAATATTATTTGCTTGATTATTTGCATTGAATCACACAATAAAAAATTTTGATCTGTTCCTGAGAGTTTTTTATTTTTAAAGATTCGTGATGATTACTCAAAAGATGTTTATTTGGAAGGAGATAGGCAAATAGAGGATGTTGCACTTGACTAAAGTGAGGTAACTGGAGCGTAAATAGATTTGTATTTAAAATATTCCTTTCAATCAAAAGTTATCTTATAAATCAGAAAAGGAAAGCGGTTTATAGAAAGAAGATAAAGAAACTTAAAACCACAATCTTAAGTCTAATCACCTAGCATTTCCAAATTTATTATAAGTCTTTCATGCAAAGTCGTCATATTTGAATCATTAAAAGTTGTTAGTCATCACACTTTAATGTTAATGTAGGTTGAAATCCAGTAATTTGTCGATGTCTTGATTTTTCTTTAATGTTTTTGTTTATTTTCATTTACCATTGATGTCTATGTTATGTTTTACAATGGATTGTGATAAAAATGTATAAACTTTTCAGTAATATGAACTAACCATTTTAGTTATGTCCCTACACTAAATTAAAATATCATAACACTATTAAAAGTGGGAACATTAATTAAAAGTCCTATTTATTTATATAGGTAAAAAACAAATTGTTAGAAATTAAGTTGTTGCATATCATTTTTTTAGTTACAACATGTCACAACCCAAATATGGATGTGATGACACTCGTCTTATCCTACCAAGAAAAGTCAGCCTTAAACTCAACTATAACAATAAAATGTGGAATGTTTATTACCAACTTAGATTATACAACAATACCCGGTGGTCACGTGTACAAGCCTCTAAAGTATTACAATTGAATTTAAAGAAAATATAAGTCTCATATGACATTGTTTATAGAGTAGAACAAAATCATAAACAAGAGTAAGAATGTCTACTGAGATGACAAACAACTACCTCACAAATCTCCAAGAAGCCTCAGATTATAAGAGTATTTATGACAAAGGTCTAGGCTAGTAAGCTACAAAAAGATTGTAGAAGCAAGGGGTGAGTAACAAACCACACGGTAATCGACAAGCAAACCTCTAAACACAAGTTAAGGGGACAAAATACGGGTAATCCTATCACCGCAACAGAAACTCTACAACTACAACCTTTATAAAATTCAACGCAATATAACAGCTCACAGTTTACATAACATGTAACTCAACAAGAACACTTAGACAAATTACGTATCCTCCACAACAACACTTTACTAAATTACATATCCCGAACGATAACACTTACATATCCTCAACAAAAATACTTCAACAAATTGCATATCTTCAATAATAATACTTCAACAAATTACATATCCTCAACAACAACCCTTTACATATCCTCAATAACAAGCTCAGTATTCATCAATCACATGTTTGATGAAAAAAATCACAAGATCAACAAAACACAATATGAAGTTCACTAATGATAAGTATGTGCATTGAAATGGAATGCAATGTCAAGTATAATGATTAATGTCTTACAATAGTGATACACACCCGATGTCTCTCAGTATGGGACCCATGGGGGACCTATTTGTCGATGCATCTGTCAGTGTGCACGAGACGACCCTCGATAATAGTAACAATCATGGCACACATTACGTCCCTCAAAAAATAGTATATATGGTGGCGCGTGATACGTCCCTCGAAATGGTACATCCTGTTTAAGTTTTCATTCATTCTCAATGCGCATAACACTTGCCACAACCTTGTCTTACAATAATGCAAATGATATGTTCACACAAATAAAGAGGATACAATCATTTTCATAACGGCATAATACACAACAACACCAACATTGATTCAACAAGCCTTTTATACCAACCTTTATTATCAACACATCACACACAAGCAATTTTTAACATTTCCTTTTTATTACCTTTTATTTTCATCATTAGAATTAATTTATATGGACAAGTCCACCCATAACCAAGTCTTATTACTTCCAAACATATACCACTGGGAAATATACGCATTTTATACAGTTAGCAAGAGTTTAGAAATTCACTTGTCTCAAATAGTTAAATAATCACTCTAGGGTTTTAGTCTTTCCTTTATTTGTGCTTCCAATTCAAAGCAATCGATACAAATTAATTATGACAATATGATTTCGAAACTAACAACACGCATATTATTCTTTCTCTAGTCTAGACACTAAACTCACTCAAATTTATAATCAAATTCCTAATTTTAATGCAAATTAACAAGTCAGCTTTCATATTTTCCATGTTTTAGGCCTTGGATTAACTCTCAGTATATCAATAATTTTATTGTATAATGTAGTTAGTAACTCAAAATTCAACTACCCATCATTTAAATACAAATATTACCTAATGACTACCGATAATCATTATACAACGGTTACATTGGCCATTAAATATTTTCCACCAAGAAAACATTAACATAAGATATTAAATTCAATTTCTCTTGTTTTTCGATCAAAGCCAACATTGTTATTGTAATAAAAATTATAAATAGAAAAATGTGTCAAGTAGTTACTAAATCAAATAAGCTTAACGACAATATACTACACATATAGAGACCTAGCTTCCATATGCATATTAACCACAAATGATATTTCATTGTAATGAAGTAATGTTTGGACATAATTATTGCTAAAATTACATACTTTTATCCATAACTATTATTCCCCAAGTTCAATATAATTACATTACCAGATTATTGATTTATCTTCTATAGCCAATATTATAATAATATAATTAATATAGCTCATATCAATAGAGTCAATACAACAAAATGTTGGCAATTTTATGACTTACATGAAGTACGCACGCAATACCATCGCTAGAGCTGCCACCAAAAAACTAAGCATTCCCTTCTAATGTTTTATTTCACTTAAATTATGATCTAAAAATTTCAACCCTGATAACTTATATTAATATATATGGGCAATTATTTTTAATAATAAACAAATTACCCCTAAATTAATTAAATATTGTTAAATGACTATTCAACATTATCAAAAGTGACCTTTCGGATCCAGGTAATTACATTATCTACTACTAAAAATCATGTTCGTCCTCGAACATAAATAATAAGAAGGAAGAATAACAAATGTTACCAACAATCTCATTTATGACCTATTAGTCAGTGTTCATTTTCAATGCTTCTTCTTAAGACCATTCAATAAATATGTAACGACCTGTTTAGTCGTTTTGAGCAGAGGATTTTATTCTGGAAAACTGGCTGAGATGACGGACCCCACGACGGACCGTTATGGGCACGACGGACCGTCGCAGGGTCTCATTTCAAAACACTTAGAAATTCAGAAATTGGGTACTGAAATCGACTCTCTGAACTTCGTGATGACATGGCAGGACGGACCGTCATGGGCACGACAGACCGTCATTGACCCTTTAATGGAATTGAGTCTCTGAATTTTGTGATGGAGCAGCAGGACGGACCGTCGCAGGCACGACGGGCCGTCACAGACTGCGTAATCCCAGGCTGGGTCGGATTTCTTTAAATGTTTAAGGGACGTTTTTGACTATTCCTGCTTTAATTATAAAGTTAGTGGGCTAATGTTAATAAGTCTAATTACTTGGGGGTTAAAAGAGTTACCTTGAGTTAATTAGTGTATTATTATTGCCATCTTTTATTCTTAATTATATGCTAATTAGGGTAAAAGAAAGCGGGTTTGAATAAGAAAAATAGAAAGAACAAAGAGAGAGAGAGAGAGAGTTGAACAAGAAAGAGGATCGAAACGAGGAAGAGAGAAACAAAGCTTGGGAAATTTCTTGCTTGATCACTAATCTTTGGTGGAGGTACGTTATGGTTTTTATGCTATTCGTAGTAAACTCCTAATAGCGAATGATATGTATTGGTAGTATTGTAAACCCTGCTATATTCTTAATTGTATGCTTGCATGAATGTGATTATATAATTGTGATAAAATAAGCATGATGAAACTATTGAATCATCAATCTTGAAGAAACCCTAATCTACTTGTTATTGATGATGCCTTGGTATAAAAGAAGGCTTGATGAGCAAAAGTAGTGAGATTAGGGGATCGGGTGCCACGTACGGTACCAGGATAGTATATGGATCGGGTGCCACGTTCCGGTACTAGGATAGTATATGAGGATCAGAGTGTCACGTTCCGACACCAGGATAGTATATGGATCGGGTGCCACGTTCCGTCACCAGGAAAGAATGTGTTTCGGAGTGCCACGTTCCGGTACAAGGATAGAATGAGGATCGGAGTGCCACGTTCCGGCACCAGGATAGAATATGAGGATCAGAGTGTCACGTTCCGACACCAGGATAGTATATGGAGCGGAGTGTCACGTACCGACACAAGAGAAATAAAGATAATGAATCTTGAAAGATGTTAATATACTCAATCTAATGAACCTAATTCCCAAATGAGTATGGTATTGAGGCTTGAGTCCTCATGTGTGAACTTGGCGGTACTTATTAATGATTATAGTACTTGTTGTAGCTACATGTTGAGTATTTGTAGTTGATTTATGATACTGCTTTATATATACTGTTTTCTATGTTGAGTTGGCCGATGATACCTACTCAGTACTTGTGTTTGAACTGACCCCCTACTTTTATGTTTTCTTATTCGTTATATGTGGAGTGCAGAAAACGTGCCGTCGTCTTCAACTCAATCGCAATTCTAGCCAGTCTTCAATTACACCGGATTTCAGGGTGAGCTAATGCTTCTAGCTTGGACTAGATCGTCTTCTTCATGTCTTGATGCCATGAAGTTCCGGCATGGACTAGCTTTTACTTGTTTTAGCTTCTTAGAATACTCTTAGTTTAGAAATTTGATCATTTATGTTCTTGTGGTGATGACTTCCAGATTTTGGGGAATAATAGATGTTGAGTTTTTAGAAGTTATTGTATTGGTTTTTATTAATGAGTTTAAGTCTTCCGCATTACTCTCTGTTGATATTATATTAAAATGTTAGGGTTTAGATTGGTTGGTTCGCTCACATAGGAGGGTAAGTGTGGGTGTCAGTCGCGGCTCGGTTTTGGGTCGTGACAAACTTGGTATCAGAGCATTAGGTTCGTTGGTCTCATCACACAAGAACGAGTCTAGTAGGGTCTTAAGGAACGGTAGGGGGACGCCTTTACTTTTCTTTGTGAGGCTATAAGACTTTAGGAAAATTCCATTCTTTCTTTCTTTCTTTTGTGCTATTACTTGGATCCAATTGCTATCTAGGTGATACAAATTGGTATCTGACCATCTTCACTCTTTTTCACAGATGGTTAGAACTAGAGCAACGACTGCACCAACACCAACACCGGAAAGATAAGAAACGTCTGAGCCAGCCATTAGGGCTGTAGCTCGAAGAGGAGTAGTGGCGAGAGGCCGTGGTAGAGGTCGTGGGAGGACGTCCTCTAGAGGAAGAGGACAAGTACCTAGCCCATCAGATGCTAGGGCGGTGACTCCTCCACCGACTGAGGAAGTAGTAAGAGAGGGTGAGGAAGGGGAGAATGAACAAGTGCAAAATAAGGAATTGCCACCCCAACCTACCCCAGAGATGATCAATCAGGTTCTTGCTTATCTTAGCGGGTTATCTGATCAGGGTCAGGAACCTCCAGTGTTTTCTGCACTAACACCTCCGATTCCAGAGGTACGACATGCCGCTGCTGGGGCTCCCTGCATGGATTCCTCATTGAAAATAGGCACTTTTCCTCCTCTGACTACAGGGCCTATAATGACAAATGATCAGCATGAACTTTTCAGTAAGTTCTTGAAATTGAAACCTCCAGTCTTCAAGGGTGCTGAGTGGGAGGATGCCTACGATTTTCTGGTTGACTTTCATGAGCTACTACACAAGATGGGTATAGTAGAACGGTTTGGTGTTGAGTTTGTGACTTATCAATTTCAAGGGAACGCCAAAATGTGGTGGCGGTCACATGTTGAGTGTCAACCAACAGAGGCACCACCTATGACTTGGGCCTCATTCTCTAGCTTGTTTATGGAGAAGTATATCCCCCGGACCTTGAGGGATAGGAAAAGAGATGAGTTCTTGAGCCTAGAGCAAGGTAGGATGTCGGTTACTGCTTATGAGGCTAGGTTTCATGCACTATCCAAATATGCCACCCAGCTTTGTTTCAGTCCACAAGAGCGGATTCGCCGTTTTGTGAAGGGTTTGAGGTCAGAGTTGCAGATTTCATCCTTACAGGAAGAGGCTACAGCTAAATCCTTTCAGGAAGTGGTAGACTTCGTAATAGAGGTGGAGGGAGTGAAGCCAGATGACTTCACCATGGCATCGACATCAAAATGGTTTCGAAAGGGAGGCGAGTTTAATGGTTCTTACTCTAGAGGACAGGGTTCTGGAGGTTACTCAGTCCGACCAATTCAGTCTTCACTACAAACTGTAGTTGGGGGTCCACCTCAGACCGGTCAACACTTCTCTGAGAGACCTATGCTTGGGTGCAGAGAGTGTTATGGATGTAGGGAGGCTGGACACATTAAGAGGTATTGTCCAAAACAGAGTTACAGACCTCCAATGGTTAGAGGTAGGGGTGGTTATGGAAGAGGCCATCATTCTGGAGGACGCGGTGGTCGAGGTAATGGTGGTCACCAAAACGGCCGGGGTTATGGGCAAACTGGAGCCACTACATCACAACATTGTAGGGGCAACGGAAAGACAGGTGAGAGGGCCCATTGTTATGCTTTCCCTGGGAGATCTGAACCGGAGACATCTGATGCTGTCATCACAGGTAATCTTTCGGTTTGTGATTGCATGGCTTCTGTATTGTTTGATCCTGGATCCACATTTTCTTATGTATCTTCTTCCTTTGCTACTGGTCTTAATTTACCTTGTGAATTACTTGACATGCCTATTCGTGTTTCTACTCCGATGGGTGAGTCTGTGATAGTTGAAAAAGTATATAGGTCTTGTTTGGTGACTTTTGTGGGGAGCAACACTTATGTAGAATTGGTTATCTTAGAAATGGTTTACTTTGATCTAATTCTGGGTATGACTTGGCTTTCTCCAAATTTTTGCGATCTTGGATTGTAATGCTAAGACTGTGACGTTAGCCAAGCCTGGGACAGATAAGTTAGTGTGGGAGGGCGACTACACTTCCAATCCAGTTTGTATCGTCTCCTTTCTTCGTGCTAAGAGAATGGTTAGTAAGGGTTGTTTAGCTTTCTTGGCACACCTCAGGGATGATACTACCCAAGTACCTTCGATTGAGTTGGTTTCGGTAGTCCATGAGTTTTTGGATGTGTTCCCTGCGGATCTTCCTGGTATGCCACCGGATAGGGATATTGACTTCTGTATTGATCTTGAACTGGGTACTCGCCCCATTTCTATACCCCCTTATAGAATGGCTCCTGCAGAGTTAAGAGAGTTAAAGGCCCAACTTCAAGAGTTGTTGAGCAAAGGCTTCATTAGACCAATTGCATCTCCTTGGGGTGCTCCGGTGTTATTTGTGAAGAAGAAGGATGGGAGTTTTCGGATGTGCATAGACTACAGACAACTGAATAAGGTAACAGTTAAGAACAAGTATCCTCTTCCTCGCATTGATGACTTGTTCGATCAGTTACAAGGTGCTTGTGTCTTCTCTAAGATTGACTTGAGATTCGGTTATAATCAATTGAAAATACGGGCAACGGATGTGCCAAAGACTGCTTTTCGAACCAGGTATGGGCATTACGAATTTGTAGTGATGTCTTTTGGTCTTACGAATGCCCCTACTGCGTTCATGAGCTTGATCAACGGGATTTTTAAGCCATCTTTTGATATCTTTGTGATCGTATTTATTGATGATATACTGATATACTCAAAGAGCAAGAAAGAACATGAGGAGCATTTGAGAATGTATTGGAAATGTTGAGGGAGAAGAGGCTTTATGCCAAATTCTCCAAGTGTGAGTTTTGGCTAGATTCAGTGTCCTTCTTCGGGCACGTGGTTTCTAAGGATGGAGTGATGGTGGATCCTTCTAAGATTGAGACAGTGAAGAATTGGGTAAGACCCACTAATGTGTCAGAAATAAGGAGCTTTGTTTGTTTAGCTAGCTATTACCGTCGATTTGTCAAGGGATTCTCTTCCATTGCTTCCCAATTGATGAACTTGACTAAGCAGAATGTTCCATTTGTATGGTCGGACGAGTGTGAAGAAAGATTTCAGAAGCTCAAGACGTTGTTGACTACCGCACCTATCCTTACCTTGCCAGTAGAGGGTAAGAACTTCATTGTTTATTGTGATGCATCCTATTCTGGTTTGGGTGCAGTGCTAATGCAAGAGAATAATGTGATTGATTATACTTCGAGGCAATTAAAAGTGCATGAACGTAACTTACCGACCCATAATTTGGAATTGGCCGCGGTAGTGTTTGCATTAATGCAATGGAGGCACTATTTATATGGGGTTAAGTGTGAGGTCTACACGGATCATCGCAGCCTACAGTATGTCTTTACTCAGAAGGATTTGAACTTGAGACAGAGGAGATGGATGGAACTATTGATGGACTACGATATCACTATATTGTATCATCCGGGAAAGGCTAATGTTGTGGCAGATGCTTTAAGTAGAAAGGCAGGAAACATGGAAATTCTAGCTCACTTGCAAGTTTCTAGATGCCCATTGGCTAGAGAAGTTCAGATTCTGGCTAATTACCTTATGAGATTAGAAGTAAATGAGAAGGGAGGATTTTTGGCTTGTGTGGAGGCAAAATCTTCCTTCCTTGACAAGATTAAGGGAAAGCAGTTTAATGATGAGAAATTGATCCGGATCCGAGATAAAGTGTTGCAAGGAGAGGCTAAAGAAGCAACAATTGATGAGGAAGGTGTTTTGAGGATTAAGGGAAGGGTATGTGTACACCGCGTCGATGACTTGATCAACACTATTCTGACAGAGGCTCATAGTTCAAGGTATTCTATACATCCGGGTGCAACCAAGATGTACCGTGACCTAAAGCAACACTTTTGGTGGAGTAGAATGAAGCCCGACATTGTTGATTTTGTTGCCAAATGTCCAAATTGTCAACAAGTAAAGTATGAACACCAGAGGCCCGGAGGAACACTTCAGAGAATGCCCATTCCTGAATGGAAATGGAAGAGAATTGCAATGGATTTCGTGGTTGGTCTTCCAAAGACAATGGGTAAGTATGACTCTATTTGGATGATTGTCGATAGGTTAACTAAGTCCGCTCATTTCATTCCGGTCAAGGTGTCTTACAATGCAGAGAAGTTAGCCAAACTTTACATCTCGGAAATCGTTCGGTTGCATGGGGTTCCACTCTCCAACATATCTGATAGTGGTACGCAGTTTACTTCTAAGTTTTGGAAAACATTGTATGCGGAATTGGGTACTAGGTTGTACCTTAGTACCGCATTTCACCCTCAGACCGATGGTCAGTCTGAGCGAACGATTCAAGTGTTGGAGGATATGCTTCGTGCATGTGTGATATAATTTGGTGGTCATTGGGATAACTTCTTACCCTTAGCGGAGTTTTCATACAATAATAGTTATCACTCAAGTATTGACATGGCCCCATTTGAAGCATTGTATGGTAGGAGATGTAGGTCTCCCATTGGGTGGTTTGATGCATTTGAGGTTAGACCTTGGGGTACTGACCTTTTGAGGTATTCATTAGAGAAAGTGAAATCTATTCAAGAAAAGCTTTTAGCGGCGCAAAGTAGGCAAAAGGAATATGCAGATCGAAAAGGTTAGAGACTTGGAGTTTATGAAGGGTGAGCAAGTCTTGCTGAAGGTTTCGCCCATGAAGGGGGTGATGCGGTTTGGTAAAAGATGTAAACTAAGCCCAAGGTATATTGGTCCCTTCGAAGTACTTAAGCGAGTAGGGGAGGTGGCTTATGAGTTAGCCTTGCCTCCAGGGCTGTCCGGAGTGCATCCGGTATTTCATGTGTCTATGTTGAAAAGATACCATGGGGATGGAAACTACATCATTCGTTGGGATTCAGTTCTGCTTGATGAAAATTTGTCTTATGAGGAGGAGCCTGTTGCTACTTTAGGTAGAGAAGTTCGCAAGTTGAGTTCAAGGGAGATTGCATCCATCAAAGTTCAATGGAAGAATCGACCGGTCGAAGAGGCCACTTGGGATAAGGAGGCTGATATGCGAGGAACATACCCACACCTGTTTAAAGATTCAGGTACTCCTTCTCGCCCTTGTTTTTCTTCTTGTGATTGTTCGAGGATGAACGATGGGTAAATTGGTATCTATTGTACCGACCTGTTTAGTCGTTTTGAGCAGCGAATTTTATTCTGGAAAACTGGCTAAGACGACGAACCCCACGACGGACCGTCATGGGCACGACGGACCGCGCAGGGTCTTGTTTCAAAACACTTAGAAATTCTGAAATTGGGTACTGAAATCGACTCTCTGAACTTCGTGACGACATGGCAGGACGGACCGTCGTGGGCACGACGGACCGTCACAGACCCTTTAATAGAATTGAGTCTCTGAACTCTGTGACGGAGCAGCAGGACGGACCGTCGCAGGCACGACGGGCCGTCACAGACTGCGTAATCCCAGGCTGGGTCGGATTTCTTTAAATGTTTAAGGGACGTTTTTTACTATTCCTGCTTTAATTATAAAGTTAGTGGGTTAATGTTAATAAAACTAATTACTTGGGGTTAAAAGAGGTAACCTTGAGTTAATTAGTGGGTTATTATTGCCATCTTTAATTCTTAATTATATTCTAATTAGGGTAAAAGAAAGAGGGTTTGAATAAGAAAAATAAAAAGAACAAAGAGAGAGAGAGAGAGAGAGAGAGTCGAACAAGAAAGAGGATCGGAACGAGGAAGAGAGAAACAAAGCTTGGGAAATTGCTTGCTTGATCACTAATCTTGGGTAAAGGTAGGTTATGGTTTTTATGCTATTCGTAGTAAACTCTTAATAGCGAATGATATGTATTGGTAGTATTGTAAACCCTGCTTTATGCTTAATTGTATGCTTGCATGAATATGATTATATAATTGTGATAAAATAAGCATGATGAAACTATTGAATCATAAATCTTGAAGAAACCCTAATCTACTTGTTAATGATGATGCCTTGGTATAAAAGAAGGCTTGATGAACGAAAGTAGTGAAATTAGGGGATCGGGTGCCACGTTCCGGTACCAGGATAGTATATGGATCGGGTGCCATGTTCCTGTACCAGGATAGTATATGACGATCGGAGTGTCACGTTCCGACACCAGGATAGTATATGGATTGGGTGCCACGTTCCGGTACCAGGATAGAATGAGGATCGGAGTGCCACGTTCCGGCACCAGGATAGAATATGAGGATCGGAGTGTCACGTTCCGACACCAGGATAGTTTATGGAGCGGAGTGTCACGTACCGACACAAGAGAAATAAAGATAATGAATCTTGAAAGATGTTAATATACTCAATCTAATGAACCTAATTCCCAAATGAGTATGGTATTGAGGCTTGAGTCCTCATTTGTGAACTTGGCGATACTTATTAATGATTATAGTACTTGTTGTTGCTACATGTTGAGTATTTGTAGTTGATTTATGATACTGCTTGATATATACTATTTTCTATTTTGAGTTGGCCGATGATACCTACTCAGTACTTGTGTTTGTACTGACCCCCTACTTTTATGTTTTCTTCTTCGTTATTTGTGGAGTGCAGCAAACGTGTCGTCGTCTTCAACTCAATCGCAATTCTAGCCAGTCTTCAATTACATCGGATTTCAGGGTGAGCTAATGCTTCTAGCTTGGACTGGATCTTCTTCTTCATTGTGTTGATGCCTTGAAGTTCCGGCATGGACTAGCTTTTTCTTGTTTTAGCTTCTTAGAATACTCTTAGTTTAGTAATTTGATCATAGATGTTCTTGTGGTGATGACTTCCAGATTTTGGAGAATAATAGATGTTGAGTTTTTAGAAGTTATTGTATTGGTTTTTAATAATGAGTTGAAGTCTTCCGCATTACTTTCTGTTGATATTACATTGAAATGTTAGGGTTTAGATTGGTTGGTTCGCTCACATAGGAGGGTAAGTGTGGGTGCCAGTCGCGGCTCGGTTTTGGGTCGTGACAAAATAGCAACCCCATTTGACCTTAACACAACTATTATGATGAATCTTTTCTTCCAAAACCAAGATTACCTTTTGGATAAATAATGGATTCAACCAGAAGTCAACTTGAATAAGCGACCACATACTCAGAATGCACATACCTTCACATATTTTATCACGTTTTTCTTTTGAAAACACAATCTTTTCACGAGCCCAAGTTATAAAAATCTAATATTTAGATATTGGGTACCTAGGAAGGAAAAATCAAACTTATCTAACCCAAAGAAAAAAGTTACCGAGTAAACACCTAGCAAATGATACACCTATGCATATAGATCATCTATCAACACTATCAAATAACTATACCTATTCACGGAAGCTCTTCTATAAGTTCTCATAATAAATATTGTGTCTATATACATATTGAGATAATTTAACTATTTCAACAAAACCAAATTATCATAACTAAAAAGACCAAGTTTGTCAAAGGTTCCTACTCTATCATGAGAAATAAGAGGATCGGTACATCCGATCCACCACTAGGAATTCACCCATAGATTTAAAAAACATGTGGGCATATGCAATGAATAGTACTCCAAATAATGTCAAACGAAATAGGTGGTCAACTTAAGAATATACAAAATCAAGGTCGAATAACACTAGATGCTTTGTACATAATGCCAACATCAGTATTTTCATTCTTCTAACTACATGCCTCTATTTAAAAAAAAAAATTGCCACCCAAAGAAAATATCAGTCTGATCTCCATTACAATTTTACACATGCTCGTTTTACCAATCCCTGCATAATCCTCAAAGTACTCCACCAAAGCCAACACTCTTAATATTACAAATATGATAACCACACCAACCATTTACCTTACTTTCACACTGTCACTAGTATCAGAGTCTTCTTAAAAAACACAATATAGTCTCCAAGATTTTGAACTATGGTTTCTTATCTTTCTATTAAAGCATCCCATGATATATATGAATTAAACTTAAAACTGATAGAACCAATTATAAACTAATAGTACTTTCTAGTTGAGGTACAACATTGAATCACACCCAAAGACAACTTCACACGAACTTTCACTAGAGTATATCAACTACTAATTTCAAATATTCAAATAAGTCATTATAGATCTCATAGAAATTCATAGTCACTCCAATAATCCTCTATATACTACAATCTGAAAGCCTTTACTCACTATCAAATGCATATGTAATGCATCATAATAATTTATATAGTCTCATAAATGAAGTAGTTTCAATGCCCTCAAAATATTTATTGATATTTCAGTATATTCATAAGTCACCTACAAAAATTTGAAAAATCTAGTCCCACATTATTATATAGAATCTTCCACTTAGCGTTGTTTGTCACCTAAACAAAAATCTAATCTTCATAACATCTATATACACTTATTTCTCAAAGTTTTATCCAATAGTCTTTAATCAATATGATGAACCCATAAAATTATCACAATAATCTAGGCAAAATAAATGAAATTTGATGTCTCTAAATTCAATTATCCACTCTCTTTGAAAATACATCTTCCACTCTTGCAATTTAAGTAAATATTCTTGTGTTTGCCTCCTCTTGAAGGTTACATAGCCTATCTTTAATTCTTTCCATTAAGGCTCTAGCTCATTTTTGTTCTATTGTAGTGGTGTCCCAACACCTCATACAACTTTCAAAATAATCAAACTACTAACCAAATAGTAACAAATCATAATTATAGATACTAACAATCTTCATTATAATACTAAATTCATTTAACCTATGATCCTTATCATATAGTTGCTTCTCACTCACAATCCATCACGAACTTTTATTACCATCATGCTTACTTAGTTGTTTTCATCACCAAGATGTCAACTATTTCACCACTATGGCACCTCATATCTAGTTATACCAAACCAAAAACCAACAGACTAACTTAGCTTTATACGCATTTTCTTACTAAAATTTTCAATTTCCTTCACCCAAGTATACTCATTGATACTTTCTTTACATATAAGTTTGTCAATGTAATATTAATCAACTCAATTGGTGCTTATGATAAAATCACCAGTGCTCATTTAGAATTCTAAGGATATAGTTCGTACCCTATACACACATTAATAATGTAGTAAAGATCCACCACTAAGATTTCCCTAATTGGTAATGCTTAACTCATTCTTCTATAATAACAACCTAGTTGGTTTCTCAAATATGAATGCAGTATTGAACTTTATTATATGATCATGTGATACAACTGATAACTCCTTTATAAGATATTGTCCACTCTTAACAATCAACGTATCTATTTTCATATACCACTAGTATATCATCGTGAAAGTCTGTTACATCCATCAATAGGACACATCATACCTACCGAGAAGATCATATCCAACAGGACACACATTTCTACCCATTAAAAAGATGTTAAATATTACAAAATTGCTTTATATCTAGCCAAAGCTATATCAAATCTTACATCGGTCAGGTTAATATCAAAAGTAACACACTCCATAACTCAAACCAAGTAAGCACCGATACTACTATAATTGAAATTCTAACCTTAATTGGTGAACCATTATCCTCATTATTTTATAATCAACCCATTCATGTTATGCTATTTTAAAAATTGAAATTTCAAATTACAAGTCTATTATCAAGTTGTTCCTTAATCATTTCACTTTTCATTGTCAAACCACTATAGTTATTGTTTATGCCACACAAAATTTAATTATTTTACCAGGAAAATTAACCTTACCGTGGAGAAAAAATACGGCTATTTGGAGGAAAATCGAGTCAACTTGAACAAGTATAACTTGACCCGATACAACCCCTTCAAAATGTTAACATTGTAAATCTAGCAACACATCCTTTTTATAAGTATATTACTTCCACCTTAATACCAGATGTCACATTCAAATCATACACGACATTAACTACTCATATGTGGAACTACACACGAGTCATCAAATAAGTGAGAGTGAATAAAATAAAGCGATAAGAAACAAAACTAGATCCAGTACGCATGATAGAGATTCAAAAAGTGAACATTTTTCTTAAAAGTCACTATAGCGTCTTGAAGATAAGTATAGACGTATCCACACTGATCTTCGAGACTCTACTTACATTCGACTTGTGCACATGTGAGACCTACCATTTTGTCACGACCCAAAAATGGATGTGATGACACTCGTCTTATCCCACCAAGACAAGTCAGCCTAAAACTCAACTACTACAATAAAATGCTAAAAGTTTACTACCCCAAAACCTGGTTGTAACGTGTACACGGCTCTAAAGTATTACAATTGAATTTAAAGTAAAAATAAGTCGCATATGACATTGTTTCTATAGTAGAAAAAAATCATAAACAAGACTTAGAAGGTTTGCTGAGATGACAAACATCTAGCTCACAAATGTCCAAGAAGTCTCAGATTATAAGAGTATTTATCATAAAGGTCCGGGATAGTAACCTACAAAAAGATTGTAGAAGCAGGGGGTGAGTATCAAACCACACGGTACTAAACAAGCAAACCTCTAAACACAAGTTAAGGGGACGAAATACGGATACTCCTACCACCCCAACCGAACCTCCACAACTACAACCTGCATAAAAATCAACCCAATATAATAGCCCACAGTTTACATAACACGTAACTCAACAGGTACACTTAGAAAAATTACATATCCTCTACAATAACACTTTACCAAATCACATATCCCCAACAATAACTCTTCAACAAATTACATATCCTCAACAACAGCACTTCAACAAATTACATATCCTCAATAATAATACTTCAACAGATTGCATATCCTCCATGATAATACTTCAACAAATTACATATCCATTACAACAACACTTTACATATCCATAATGACAAGCTTAGTATTCCAAAATCACAAGTTTCATAGTAAAGCATTCACAAGATCAAAAAAACGTAATATCAAGTTCACTAATGATAAGTATGTGCAATGCAATAGAATGCAATGTCGAGTATAATGAGGCTTGTCTAACCAAGTGATACATACTCGATGTCTCTTTGTCTGAGACACATGGGGGACATATCTGTCCATGCAACTTTCACGGCGCATGACACAACCCTCGATAATAGTGACCATCGCGACACACGATACATCCCTCAAAATATAGTATCCATCGCAGCGCGCAATACGTCCCTTAAAATGGTACATCCTCTTGAAGTTTTCATTCATTCTAAATTCACATAACACTTGCCACAACTTTGTCTAAAAATAATGCAAATGACATGTTCACACAAATAAAGAGGATACAACTATTTTCATAACACTGCACAATACACAACAACATAAACAATGATTCAACAAGCCTTTCAAACCATTCTTTATTATCAAACATCACACACAAGCAATTATTCACATTGCCTTTTATTACCCTTTGTTTTCATCATTAGACTGAATTAATCTGGACAAGTAAACCCATCACCAAGTCCCATTACTCCCAAACATATACCATCACCAAATACATGCATTTCATACACTTAGTAAGAGTTCACAAATACACTTGCGTCAAATAGTCAAATAATCACTCCAAAGTTTGAGTTTTCATTTTCTTTGTACTTCCAACTCAAAGCAATCTATTAAAATTAATAATCACAATAAGATTTCGAAACTAACAACACACATATTATTCTTTCACTAGTCTAGACATTAAACTCACTCATATATATAATCAAATTTCTACGATTAATGCCAATTAACAAGTAAACTTTCATATTTTCAAAGTTTTAAGCCTAGGATTAAGTCTCAATATATCAATAACTTTAGTTTATAATGTAGTTAGTGAATAAAATATTTAATCACCCATCATTAGTGAATAAAATATTTAATCACCCATCATTTAAATAGAAATATTACGTAATGATTACCCATTGTCACTATCCAATGATTACATTAGCGATTAAAAATTTTCCACCAAGAAAACATTAACGTAATATATTAAATTCAATTTCTCTTGTTTTTCTGTAAAAGCCAACATTGATATTATAATAAAAATAATAAATCGAAAAATGCGTCAAGTAGTTACTAATCATTTAAGGCTTAACGACAATATACTACAGATGTACAGACCTCGCTTGCATATGTATATTAACCAAAAGTGATATTCCATTATAATGAACCAATGTTTGGACATAATTATGGCTGAAATTACGTACTTTTATTCATAACTATTATTCCCCCAGTTGAATATGATTACACTTCCAGATTATTTATTTCTCTTCTATAATCAATATTATAATATTAACATTAATATAGCTTATATCAATCTAGACCATATATTGGCAATTTTATGACTTACATGAAGTGCACATGCAATATCATCGCTAGAGCTGCCACTAAAAAATCAAGCATTGTCTTCTAACATTTTTTTCCATTAAATTATGATCGAAAAATATCAACCCTAATAACTTATGTTAATATATATGGTCAATTATTATTAATAATAAAAAAATTACCCTTAAATTAATTAACTATTGTTAAATGGCTATTCAAAATTATCAAAAATGACCTTTCGGATCACTTCCCTTTTTGGGTCATGAGAAAATTCTGTTAGTTGTTACTATTTATTGCAAACGTTATTCACACTCTTTTACATTATTTTGTATAATATTATGAATTCTCGTAGTTATTACGTTGATTATATATCTTTCATCTTTCCTTATATTAACCATAGACCAATAGTTTTTTATCTTACTAAACCACCCCTATATATATTATAACACAATGTTGAAGTGTATGAACTATATCTTTTGGGGTGTGAGAAAAATATGTGATTAGATATAAGATTTGAGAGAATGGCTATGGTCAGTCAGATAAGTATGTTTGATTTGTACACACAATCAACCGAGAAGTCAATTATAAGAGCCTACAACACAAACAACATATATTATGTTTTGACATATAAAGTAGAAATTAATTAAAAAAAAGTAGTGCTGAAAAATACATTTAAAAATTTTAAGGTGGAATACACCTACAAAGAAGATATGGTTAGATGACAAGAAAAATGCACAACAAATACTCTCTATAAGGCAATATTACAAGATACGACTACTTATATGATTGAACCTCATTAAATTGAAATAAATATATACATTATTACATTCAATTAATAAAATACTTCATTGATCCTATTCATACGTTTTCGTAAATAAGAGATATATATAGTGATCCATATTGAACATTTACTAAAGAATTTTGAATATTATTTATTACAATTATTCAAATCTTCTCTTAAATAAGTAATACTATTCTATATAACATATATTTTTTGATTTTTTAATCACGTGCAATTCACTTGTCAGAAAACTAGTCAAAACAAATATATAAGAATACATGACAAGAACTAACATTGAAAATCTACTCTCTCTACTCACTTAAATTGAAAAACTACCCTCTTTGGTTCTTCTTATCAAATTAAATGAAATAAAATTTAAAATTTACCCACGTACATCCTGGCTTGTACACATCAAACAAACCTCTTGAGAAAATATCACTAAAACTAAAATTAAAAAATTACCCTCTTGAATCCTACTCATTATATTAAATTAAACTAAATCCTATATTTTCACTCCTAGCTCATACTCATCAAATTGAATGCTTAAGAAAATAGCATATCTAAAAATGAAATTTTACCCTCTAAACATCCTCTCATCAAAGTAAATTAAAATAAAATTCTAGTTTTAATTTCGTATATCATACTCATTACAATAAATACTTAAGAAAATATCACAAAAACTTAAATTTGAAAATTTTCCTTTTGGCTTCTACTCATCAAATAAAATATTGTAAAGAATGATACGAACAACTAATTTCTTATTGAAGATATATGTACCACCATAATCTCCAAAAATTTTCTGTATATACAAGTTTCTTCACTATCCTTTTTGCCTCTAGTCCTCTTTCATTTCTATTCTCAAACAATAGAAGTTATAAACTTCTGTAAGTTTCTTCATCAACTTTCATTTATTTGTAATGAAATAAAAGTAAAAATATTGTTTATTGTTTTTTTCTATTAATGAAAGAGTGATCCATTATGTTTTATTAGGTTTTGGGGTTATTTTATCAGATGGTTTGGGGTTTTATTTATGTATAATGTTTTGATATTTATCTGTGAATAATGCCTCATTTTTCATTCTAGACTAGTCATAGACCTCAACAAAGAATGTGCCATAGTAATTGAAGAGACAATGAGAAGTAATTTTAAAAATACATCAATAAAATCTTGTGAAAATTGTGAAGCAAGTTCTTATATGCTTTGGCAGAACTTTTAGTGCCTCAACGACGAAAAACGAAGGTGTAGATAACATTTCATTTATCTAAGTGATGAGAAGAAGATGTTTTTTAGCGATTTAATGGGTTAGGATATCCCTCTCCTACCAAAGAGTCTAAGGTACAATAGTTTTCCTCTTAAGAGATCTTGCACAACACAGAGCATGAAGTTGAGACTGCAATTCAAACATGAGGATTCACACAACTCAAAACCTTTTATTGAAGCAAGATGAATAAATCTTGTTGGTACTTCAATTTTTTTGAGGTACCACATGAACTGAAGGTATTATATTGAATTCAATATTGGTTAGAAAAAAAGAAAAAAATTATATACAATCATGACTCTTAATCGCAATTGTAGTCAAGACTTGACTATTTTTCGATATTCTTAAAACTTCAACAAAATAAATAGATGATCAAGCGCGCACCTTCTAATAATTTTTCAAAATTTTTTTTTAGATTCTTTCCTTAAAAAATAAAAATTTGCTTTTGCTTTTTTTGTTGTCCATTGTAAAATATTATATTAGGGCAAATCTCTTTAGTGTGAGACACTTATTTTACTTTTTTGTGTTGTTCGTAAAGAAAATATTATATATCTTCATTATTTAGAATTTTAATATTGCATATTAATTTAATTTTTCTATTTTATCTTGTTCACATTGTACATTTTCTATTGATGATCTTGGCTCAGATTTTTTGCAGTATTAATCAACTTAAATATTGAAGCTACATTAGGCCTAATTCATGGACCAACAAATTATGTAGACACAATGACGGCTCGGTCATGTACCCAGTTTGATTTTGTTTTATCATATTAATAATATTTTTACTAAATTTATGGGACAGATAAATAAATAGTCTACTTCAAATGATGATAGCATGAAGAGATCCTAGAGGATAGTATTATTGAGGAAGACATCAAAAGAAGTACCATCAAAACTTCAATAGTAAACTTCAAAAGATCTCCAACATCACTTGAAGTTCAAAGTTGATTTCAAAACCTCCGGCATTGCATAATTGATCAAAACATAATTCAGTATATGAGCCACCAACCCCTCGTACAAATTTCACTACAAGATATGAGTTACAACAATAACAAAGTGACCAAGAGAAAAATGATGATTGCTCACATTTGTCAAAATGATAAGGAAGTTTGTACACGTTTTCTCATTAATCACATTGTTAATGTTTCTTGGTTAGGACGCTACCTAAAGCGGTATTGTGTCTATTAATCATTCCTTTTCGATTTATGGAAATAGGTTAATGCATCAAATGAATGACTCTTTCAAGATACCGATTTATCCACCTCGCTATAGTGTGATAGTAATCTACCTTGTTAGAATGGAAAACCATCGAGCCATCCATTTTGTTAGAATAGGTACATTTTTCACGTGCAAAGAGGACCATACATTTTAAATTCGCCGAGAGGGACATTATATGATCAGTCAGAGGAGGCTACCATTAAAAAATACTCTTAAGCCACATCTATTCAGAGGGGAAGGATGTGCACCTTATTTATTTTACTTTGAAGCCGGAAGAGGATGACATTGAAAGATATTCTTAAGTCACATCTATTTGGAGGTGAATGATACTATCTATTCCACGTTGAAGTCTGAGGAGGCTAGCATTGAAAAATATTTTTAAGTCACAGATATTTGCTGGTGAAGGATATACATCCTATATATTCCATATTCGAAGGTGAAGGATGTGCAACCTATCTATTCTACTTAGAAGTGGAAGAAGGCTGATACTGAAAGAAATGTTATAAGTCGAATATATATAGTGGTGAAGGAAGAGAACCCTACCAATTCAGCATTGAAGTTGGAGGAAGAATACATTTAAAGACATTCTTATGTTACATATATTTGGAGGTAAATGATGTGAATCTATCTATTGTATGTTGTAGTCAGATGAGGCTGACGTTAAAAAATAGTTTTAAGTCGCATCTATTTGAATGTGAAGGATGTGCACCCTGTTTATTACATGATGATGTTGGAGGAGGCTGATGTAGAAAAATATTTTTAATTTGCATCTATTCAAAGGTGAAAGATGTGAACCTTATTGAATTCAAATTGAAGTTAGAGGATCCCGTCTTTGATGATATTTATGTTACATCTACGGAAGTGGCATTGTTCACATATATCCTATTGATGAATTATCATATGTCCAATTGATAGACATGCATTAATTTTTCCCAAAGATCCTACCAATGAGTCCACTTCATTCATCCTAATGGTGGACATACATTCATATCCAACCAATGGATTATCATCGTCCTACAGATGGAAATGTATTTGTATCCTACTGATGGACAATCATCTCTCATCCTACTAACGGACATACATCCATATCCTATTGATGGATCATTTTTATTTCTTATACCGATGGACATGTATTTATATCCTATTGATGGATCATCTTCATTCATCCTACTAATGGACAAGCATTTATATCCTACTAATGGATCAACAAATACCTATCGATGGATTCTCCAATTGATCCTTCTCATTTATCCTTCCAATGGAAAAATATTTATAGAGAAAAATATCCTACCGATGGATTCTCATGCATCCTACCAACAAACATGTTTTTATTTTGCAAAAATATTCTATCTATGGTTACACATTCGTATCAAATGTACTAACAATCATTTTATAAGCATACTTATATTTTGTCGATAGATATATTTGTATTTTAATAAACTCATATCACACTTAAATAATCAGACAAGGTTGTTAACATGCATGGATTCCGAAGCAACAATGACTTCAAATAACCAATATAATTTTTGTATAGACAAAACATGCAAAAAAATGGTACAAAGTATCGAAAGGGATTTTAACTTTTTCTTTAAATTATTCTCTATAATTGAATTTTATTTTGTTTTTTCGCGAACATAAAAAAGGATGCATCTCAATTTAGCGGTAAGTGTGGAGTACGCTGACAATGATGTACCACAACATGAAACATTTTGATAACAAATAAAGGAGCAATATCCACCTCATTCAAACAACACTTTTATACGAAGGTCATGTGTTCAACCAAAATTGAGATTGTCAATTTTATTTGTTTATTATTTCTTTCATCAATTATATCCAAAGAAAGGGATAATTGTTGGCATTTTGGCTTAACCTGTTTAAAAATTATAACTGTTATGTTTATTTATTCAATAGTTCTATATACATTTTAAAGATAATTTTAAATGTCGAAACTTGTATTTATTTCGCAAAATTCTAGGATTTTTATGAATCAGTTTTGATTAAATTATTTGTTACTGTTTTGCAAATATCCACATATATTGCATTTCTTGCATGTCATTCATTTCTTTAGTTACACTTGTTAATATTCATTTTATTCGCTAGTTTTATTAATATTATTTTTTTAGCAGAATCTAGAAATACCTTTAAATGTGAATAAGAATTTTATACGTAAATATTTTCTTAATCAACTTTTTTTGGCCACAGTCAGGAGCCCAATTTTGGGCCCATTGTATAACTATTCCCCATTTAAGTTTTTATCAGGTCAAAAAATAAAGTTTTTGGTGTCAAATTTATGAGAAGAGAAAACCCTAAAATATTTTTCTAATCTATTTTAAAAGACCAGCATCAACCCTAAACCCCTAATGTTTTTTATGGTTACAACCTGCAAAAACCACCATAAACAACACTCTAACTACCTCCCTCACACCATTGAAAGAACCAGTTATTAACCAGACTACTGATCTTCTCCATCGCCAAACAAACACCGCCCAACCCACTTATGCATTAATCAACAACCCAAACAACCCAAAACTTGGTTCCATTTTCATTCACCAATCCCGTACTTAATTTTTCTCTTTTTCGTGTGAACCAATGAGCCTTAAATCCGGCAAGCAATGAGCTTTGAGTTTGCACAACAAATCCATTAATGGCTAAAAAAATCGAACTACTGGAGCACGCCTCTAGATCCAAAGGAATAAAATAGCAACTTCGACAAGCCTTTTAACTTTCAAATTCGAAAAAGTAACACTTTGGTAACCCTTTTAGTTTTTTGCTTTTATGTCTATCTTGGTTAATTTTCAGCTTCTTTATTGTTTAATTCTACCTAAATTTATTTCCACATATTACATTTTTGGGGTTTCATTGATGTCATTGCTTATTGATATGTTTTTAGTTATTGAGTTGTTGTAGTTGCTAATTTACAACATCGTAAATCTTTGTTATTTCAATTTTTGATGAATAAATAATGCTTAACTGTAAGTTAAACTGTTGTTTTGTTCACATTTTTATAATTACTAGAAACTTTTTTTCTCTATTTCTTTGTTTAAATTTCTTTTGTTGTAGGTTGATTTATTTTATATTTGATAAACTCTATTTTTACTTTTACTTCAAACTCAACATATCATTGTTGATATATTGTTACATTGCTTTTATTTGATTAGTATTTAACATATAAATTATCATTTTTTCTTTTAGTGGTTGCCACCATTGATTATTCGTTAATTTATCATGTGTGTATTTATATTTTTCTTACATTAAATTGTAAATTCACCAATGAATAAATTACAGTGGATTTTTAAGGCCTCTTATGTTAGTATGACGGGTTTTATTTTTAAATTAATATTACTTTCATTTTTTATGTCATTCTCAATTTAAAAAAAATGAATTCAGCTGAGACCAAAAGTTTTAGATTTCGAAGGAAGCATAAAACCTTCTCTTCAAAAATACAGAAAATCTTAGCTAGAATCTATTGTTTTGTATATATTTACATTTATATTAATTAATAGCGTTCCAATTTATTTCCTAAAATTTGGTGGATACTCTTTTATAAGTCTTTTATTCTTAATTTTCTTTTATATTTTAAACTCATTTAATGAATTATATCATTATTTTAAGTTACCACAATATTCTCCCTATTTGAGTAAAGTAGGGATGTAAACAACTCCTACTTGTCTGATTAAATACTTGAGAAAACATCACTAAAACTAAAATTCAAAATTTACTCTCTTGACTTATACTCGTTAAGTTAAATTAAATAAATTACAATTTAGAATGAAGCAGGAAGATGGAATTAAAGGATGCACACTTTGGCACTGATTTTAAGGGATCTCAAGAAACAATAGCAAGTCCACAATTGTGCACAAAGAGTGCTTCCCAATGACTTGCAGTCAACAAACAACTCATACACAAAAACTAAAAATAGTTATCCCACTAGAGGTGTATCTCAAAAGCTGAGTCCACTTATTTTTTGAGTGTCTTACCTCCGAAATTTCGTAGGAATGTAGAGGAGATTGATGATAGTGGTGTGGAAGATTAAATTCACTTGGAGAATGCAAATGGAAAGAGACTTAAAGATACGACTACATTTTGTTTATGCTTATACATTTAAACATTCTACCCTAGCAGGAGATTTTGATAAAGGAAACGGCAACAATGTTAAGACCTTGAATTTTATTCCACTTATGCTTAAGGAGTGTATTCTTATTGTTCAATTTGAGGAGGGGGAGGATAATTTCCTTCGAATCAAGGAATAGGAAACAACATTAATTGTTTATATAATTGGAGATAAATCTTACAAATTGGAAAGTCTACAGTTTGTCGAGAAAGTATGGTTTTTTGTTGAACTGCCCAGGTACTACATCATGATGAATGATAATATATTTTAAATATCGTAGTATAGTTAAAAAAGACAAACTGATGCAGGCTAGACCCTATTTCTAAGGAAATAGACCCATGATATTGAGGAATTTATTTGTGAATTTTTTAATAAATGTTGATATGTTTAACGAAATTCCAATTTTGGTAAACAAACTCCAATTACGTATTGGATAGTATTCTGTTACAACATTAAGAAAGGTTGCCGGTGCTATTGTAATTCCATTGGTTACGGATGGATTGACTGCTAAAGCATAAGACTTCTCATTGAGGTTGATATTTTTAAAGTCCTGCCTTATACTATTGTTGTTCAAAATCATTACGGGCATTCGAACCAATCTATAGAATATGAATGGGGACCCACAGTCTATAATAATTGTATTAAACTGGGACACATGGAAGATGAATGCTGGTTTAAACAAGCCCTAGAAAAGATATAAGATTTTATAAGAAGGATTGTACATAAACGAGGGAAGGGTAAGAGAAAAGGGGGTAAAAGAAGAAGGATGATTACTAAATGGATACATATTCAAGACTCATGGGCTCATCCCAGTTAGTAACTATCCTTCTTATTTAATCCCTATTCTCTTACCCTTCCCTTGTCATGTGCATTCCTTCTTATTCATTTTTTTATCTCTTTTTCCATCCGGGGCATGTTTAAACAAAAACTCATCTTCCATGTCCCAACTTAGTACAATTATTACAAAATTTTGGCCTCCATTCATATTCAATAGATTGGTTCCATGTCCTAGAAGGGGTTTCAACAACAATAGTATCTGGAAGAAATTTCAAAATATCAATCTCAATCAAGACTCTTGCATACGACATTTTCTCTACTTTAGCACTAAATCCATCTGTAATTGATTGAATCCCAGTAGCACTGGAAACCTTGATCAATGTCGTAATAGACCAGTATCCAATAGGTAATCTGGGGAACTCTACCCAAATTGGAATTTGGCTAATAATATCAGCATCAAGTTTAAAATAATCGGCCTGTTTCAACAGAAATAGGGTCCAACCTGCATCACATATTGTTTTTCAGCTATATTAGGAAATTTAACTACATAGTATTTATCATCATGATGTAGCACCTGGGGCATTTCAACAAAGCCCCATACCTTCTTGACATACTCTAGCATTTGCAATTCATACGGGTTATCTCCAATTATAAAGGAAATTAATGTTGTTCCCCATTCCTTGATTTGTAGGCAAAAATACTCCTTAAATTTCACTGTAAGAATACTCTCCATATGCATATGAGGAATAAAGTTCAAGGTATTAGCATTGTTGTGGTTGACTTTATCAAAATCTCCCATTGGAGTAGCATAATTAGACGTTCAACATCAGAAAAATGTAGTTACCCCTTGAAAGTCTCTTTCCCATTTGAATTTTCCAAGTTAATTTCATCTTCAACAGTACTATCACCAATCTCCTCTGCAATCAGAACAAAATTTGGAGGTAAGAATCTCCCAAATGTATGCAATTTCACTTGTTGAGCTTTACCAATAGCAGGGGCAAATATTTTTTGTATTTGTATTGACCTATTTGTTGGTAGCTAGTCATTGCGAAGCACTCTCAAAGAACAATTTCCTCCTTGCTATTGTGCGTTAAGAACCCTTAAAATCAGTTCTAAAGTATACCTGTTTTGAATTCTATATTCCTCCTTCATCTAGTTTTCCAATTTTAATGTATTAGCGCATCATATTAAATATTTCAGAAAATATCAAAACACTTGAATTTAGAAATTTATCCTTCTATTACATACTCATAATAGAATCAAATAAAGCTTAAATTACTTTGTGATGACTCTTGCAAATTAAATAAAATCAAATAGAATGTTTCAAGAATTATGAGAAAGTACTAATCCTTGTTGTTCCTACTCATTTAGACTTTTAGAGAAACTACAAAAATCGATGTCATAGACAACATACAAATTATATAAGGGATGAAGAAGAAGACATCTCTAAGAGAATTAAGAAGTTTGGATATCCCTCTCCTACTAAGGAGTCTGAGGTGAAACATTTGTCTTGTAAAGAGAGATTAAAGAACATAGAGCATGTAGCAGGGACTTTAAAAGGAAGCATTGATCTTCCTTCAGATGTAGGGCCTTCTACTATGGAGATCCAAATTTTATTGATTTTTACAAGGAAAAGGATGAGTCCTTCTTTAAGGTAGGGAAAGTGTTTGCTGCCTATGATACCTTGGATGTAATTTCTAGATCTATTCAATCACCAGAAAGATTTTTACTCCTGATTTTAAATTGCGCACAACATTGTTAGATATACAACCACTAAATGAATATGAAACCAAATGAATATCTGAGGGCTTTCTAGATTCTTATGCTAGGTGAAGAGTAGGAAACTCAGAAGACATTGAATATTATCGTATGCTATCACATTCGGTATGTACAATGAATGTAAACAACTACGATGTAATAAAAATATTTCAATTGGAAGGAGAAACTAGGGCCCTATTTAAAGATTGGCATATGGACCGATGTTCTAATATTAGGAGCGATAAAAAGTATAACTATTAGTTTGTTGAGGTCTTGTCAAACAATGTTGATTATATTGGTGTTCATGTTGCATGCATGAATAAAGAAAATGGATTTTGTTTTCTATTCCATCGAGTAGGAGATCCATTTCAAGTTCGTGCACAAGATATATGTTGATATGAGAATTCATATTGAAAAAGATAAATTATGTACGTCTATTTTAAAAGATACTTTAGGAACATCTTTCCTATCCAGCCCTGTCATTTTCATTGAAGGAATTCTATGAGATAATTTAATCATATCCTCTGCCAGAACTCAAAATGGATCACCTAGTTTATCGAAAATACAAGTAAAACCTTTGGTTTTGTCGAAATGGGCAACATGCACATTGATTTCAACAATATTGTATCACAAGATCTCAACAAACTCATACTTGACATTTTTATTGTGCCCAAAGAGAGGGCAGTAGTTCATATAGATTAGTCTTTAAAGAGGGACAAAGTTTACCCTTCTGGGAAATGTTTATTGCATCATAGTTGTTTCCTTTTATGTCACATTCTAAATTTAAGAACATAGGATGATCTTCAATTTCTTATGAGTCTCCTAGTTTGAACCTAGCACAAGAAGCTATAACACCCTCGGATTGACGTTTGTTTTAATTATTATTCAACTACTCGGTCTCAAACCATGTTCCAAAATTTAAATGTAGGAGACGATATCTTCCTCATGACTGTATAGAATCTAACCATGGCATTAAGGGTATAATAAACAAATATCTAAAATTTGGATCTGCGCATTCAAATTTTTTCCGACTCATTCATAGTAGAAATCCCTATATCCTTAGGAAAATGAACACTTCATTTTGCAGTGTGAACTTCATCATATGTATTCTGCAAGCTCTCTTCAGAGGACAAATGCTACACCCCAAACTCCTTTGTAAGAGAGGCATATCAAATGAAACCCCCCCAAAAATTTTAAGTTACTACTCAAACAATTCTTCATTTACTTGTAGGGTCATATTAGGTGATTACAAAATTTCACATATATTGTCACGCCCCGAGCTACCCCTGAGACGCGGATACGGAACCTTGGACCATAAGTGATCCCAAGCTAACCCTGCTGGTATGATCATGAGCATACTAAAGATAATAAACTGTTTCAGAAGTTATATCATACTTAAAATTAAAAGATGGGGAATACCCATATTGTATAACTCAGATATTTGAAAACAATGAGTTTAATACAAAAGAAATATTAACTCAATACTAACCTGACTCTAACTATTTCTGAAAATATCATCTAAACTAGACTAGAAATATTTGGACAAGCCTCAACTAAATCTCGCAAAAACTGAGAGTAAATGACTAAAGACTGAATTGAGCCTCATGACTGTTGTCCTCGTAGAATTAGGACTCACCACTGAATCTGCTGAACTGGAGATCGGGAAATCGATCTATGCATGATCTGAATGATAAGAACCTGAACCTATATCACGAGAAGATGTTGGGCATGTATGCGTCAGTACTTGAAAGGTACCGAGCATGTAGGATAGAGTAAATCTGAAATAAAATATAACTGAACAAGCATATTAGAAAGTACAATAATCTGACATGATAAGTTAAATTCGGAGCTAACTGGATGTATTGACCAATAACATGCTAAAACTAAATGTGAATATACTTATAAGTGGTTAATGCAGACAGTCTAAATGAACTGTGGGAGCTACTATTGACCAATAATAAAACAACATGAGCTAAATTTGGAGTCCGATGTGTACGTCCCATTGAGAGGACCCAATATACCCTACCAAACGTATAAAGGCATGCTGGTGTGATCACTAAACTGATTGCCCACAGAGGGGACTTACAACCTACTTGGCTAGTAGTTCTGGGACAATTGGGTACGCTAAACCCTAGTCCAACTCGGTAGTAGTCTACTCCTTATGAATTCTGTAAATTAACTGATTATATAAGAATTTCTGTAAATACTAGATAGCTCAAAACTTAACATGCAAACTGAGAATGCAACAATTAATGTAGTAATTATGCATTTATAACTGAGGCATGTATATCTGAATTTTCTGACATATATGACCTAGCATGTGTAATTCAAGAACTAAAGAAATACAAATCTAGGTTTCTTATATTTATGAGATAATCTGAGTAATAACAGGATAAACTAATTTTGAACATATATTGAATAAATTCATGAAGTTATATAAAAGTTCTAGAAACCCTAAATTAATACTTATAAGAGAATCAAAAACTGACTGAAACTAAGGACTCAATGGGTGAAAGGAACCCACTAGTGAAATACCACATACATGGTGATGATATTCTTGGAAAAATACTTAAGTTTTGGATTTGGAACTGCCGGAGCTTGTGGCGTTGTTGAATTAGGGTTTTTGAACTTTTTTTCCTCTCTTGCTTCTAATTTTCTAAGTTCTGATTTAATGATTTTACTTAGATATGTTTAAATTATGTTACTACGCTTAAACTGACTAAAATATGATGATTTAGGGTCAAAAAAGGTAAATTAGGGTTTAAATGGAGTAAGAAAGGTCAAAAAGACCCCTTGGAAGATTGTAGTTGGGCCTCACGACGGCTAGGATAGATGGTCCGTCGTGAGGGCCTGTTCTATGGTCTTCAGTTAAAAACGCATAAATTTTTACTCACATGTCTGATTATCGCAATGACGGTGGATATGGAAAGATAATTCAATTATGTATCTGTAGTTAGGTCATGGGAGACGTAATTCACTTTGTGCTTAGAGTTATGATCATTTTAAGTTGACCAAAACTACATTTTCCCTTAACTGGCTCTAAATTTTCATCCTACGGCTGGTAGGTCCAATTACGAACCATGCTGGTTATCTATAGGTCTTGTCAAACAGTGGTTGAAGGGAGTCTTGATCGACGGTCGTGGACTACGAAACGTCATTTGACCTAAGGACCGTATGTTCGTCGGTCGTCAAAGACTTAATCAATTTTTCTATGCTAAAATTTTTGGGAGTTTCTGATCCCATCAACGGTTATGCAGAAAGACCGTGGTTTAGGCTACGGTCCGTCGATGCCACCATTTATAGCACCTGCAGATATTTCTGAAAAACAATTTTTTGGTCTTTTATGGATACTGGGTAATACATTATCTCTCCCGTTGGAACATTCATCCTCGAATGAAGACTAAAGTAGCTGAACTAGAGGGAGAGAGATGCAAAACCCACTACTAAAAAGTGAGAACTGAGTTCTGAATGAATTGAGTTCCGAGTACATGCAATTATGCAAAAAATGAAAGTACAAACGTAGGGAACTTGATTTTAAAGCTGAACTTACGCATGAATGACTGTAAAACTTAAGAGGAACTATTACCTCAAGCGGGAGTGGAATCGGAAGGAAAAAGGTAAGGATACTTTCCTTATATGGTTGGTTCTGCTTCCCAAGTAGCTCGTTCTACGAACTGACTCCTCCATAAAACTTTGGCTGAAGAGACTTCTTTGTTACTCAACCTTCTAACCTGACGGTCAAGAATCTCAACTGGTACATCCTCATAAGAAAGACAATCTTTCACCGACACACTCTTTACTGATAGTATAGAGGCTGAGTCACCCACACACTTCTTAAAGAGTGAGATGTGGAAGACCGGATAAACTGCTGCTAATTTTACTGGCAACTCTAACTCAAATGTCACCTTCACAATCCTTTTCAAGATCTTTTAAAGGCCTAAATATCTAAGACTGAGCTTCCCTTTCTTTCCAAATCTCATCACCCCTTTATAGGTGAGACTTTCAGAAAAACCCAATCATCAAGTTGGAACTCTTGTTCCTTTCGCCTTACTTCTGCATAAGATTTTTGACGACTTTGGGATGTCTTAAGTGTATCTCTAATGAGTTGCACTTTCTCCATGATATAAAGGACTGAATCTGGCCCTATCAAAGCTGCTTCACCTACTCAAACCAACCAACAAGAGATCCACATCTACACCCATATAAAGCCTCATAAAGGGTCCATCTGAATGCTGGAATGGTATCTATTATTGTAGGCAAAATCAATAAGAGGAAGGTGATCATCGCAACTACCTTTGAAATTGATTACCCAAGCTCTCAAAATATCCACTAAGTTCTTAATGGTACGCTCTGCCTGCCCATCCGTTTGTGGATGAAATGAATGTACTAAGTTTAACTTGAGTACCAAGACCTTTTTGAAATGACATCCATAAATGAGAGGTAAACTGTGGATCTCTATCTGAGATGATAGACAAACGAACCCTATGCAACCTCACAATTTCATTAAGGTAAAGCTTGGCACAGTCCTCTACCGAATTTGTGGTCTTGACCGCCAAAAAGCGAGAAGACTTAGTCATCCTATCAACTATCAGTCAAATTGAGTCATGCTGTTTGCGAGTACGAGGTAACACTGTGATGAAATCCATATTGATCACATCCCACTTCAAAGAATAAATATCAATCTCTTCACTCATACCTCCTGGTTTCTTGTGTTCTACCTTAACTTGCTGGCAAGTAAGGCACTTACTGACAAAGTCTACTATATCCCTCTTCATTCCATTCTATCAATAGACTTCCCGCTGATTGCGGTACATCTTAGTGGCACCTGGATGAATAGAGTACCTGGAGTAATGAGCTTCTTCAAGAATATGGTTCCTCAACTCTCCCACATTAGGAACACACAATCTACCTTGGTCGTGAAGTACAACATCTCCCTTGGAATAAAACCTCCACTCTCTGATTGTTGACTGCACCCTTTAGTTCATGCAAGAACGGATCACTCTCCCTTACCCTCCACTACCTAAGACGATTCTACCCCATTCTGAACTTTTATATCGTTGTATAATATGCTCATAAGGAGAACTCCCAAGCGAGCAAACGTGTAAACATCCTTCACTACCTCCTTTCTTTTTTTCCTCAACATGGGCTACACTACCCATAGATAATCTACTAAGAGAATCAGAAACTTCATTCGCCATTCCACGATTATAATGCACACTCATATCATAATACTTAAGGAACACAAGCCATCTCCTTTGGCAAAGATTCAACTCTTTCTGGGTGAACACATACTAAAGACTCTTATGATCGATGAACAAATCTACATGAACACCATACAAGTAGTGTCTCCATATCATGAGTGCAAACACCATTGCTGCAAACTCGAGGTCATGAGTTGGATAGTTCTTCTCATGCACCTTAATATTTCTAGAGGCGTAAGCTATAACATTATCTCTTTGAATAAACACACAACCAAGGCCAACTTTGGATGCATCGCATTAGATCACATAACCATCGGAACCCTCTGGTAGAGTCAAGAAAGAGTTGTAGTCAATCTAGTTTTTAATTCTGCGAAGCTTTTCTCACATTTATCTAACCATTGGACCTTGACCATCTAATGAGTCAACATAGTCAATGGTGAGGCTATAGATGAAAATCCTTCCACGAACCAACCTTCTTTAATAACCATCTAGACCTAAGAAACTTTTGATATCTGTAGAAGAGGTAGGTCTTTGCCATTGTTTCACTGCTTCTATATTTTGTGAATCTACGCGGATCCCTTCACTAGATACAATGTGAACACGGAAAGCAACGGATTGCAACCAAAACTCACATTTACTAAATTTAGCGAACAACTGGCAAGCTTTGAGAGTCTGCAGAACAACTGTCAAATGACTTGCATGTTCTTCCTCACTCCTAGAGTAAATGAGGATATGATCAATGAAGACGATAATGAACAAGTCTAAGTACTATTTGAACACTCTTTTAATTAAATCCATGAAAGCTGTAGGAGCAGTGGTTAGTCAAAACGACATAATTACAAATTCTTAATGACCATAACGAGTTCTGAAGGCTTTTTTCAGAATGTCACTATCTCTGACTCTGAGCTGATGATAACCCGATCTCGGTCTATTTTTGAGAAATGACTAGCACCCTGAAGTTGGTCAAACAAGTCATCAATCCTGAGGATGGGATAGTTATTCTTGATTGTAACCTTGTTCAACTGTTTATAGTCAATTCACATTCTGAGAGAACCATCTTTATTCTTTAGGAACAATACTGGTGCACCCCATGGTGAAATACTAGGTCTGATGAAACCCTTATCTAGAAAGTCTTTCAACTGCTCTTTAAATTCCTTAAGCTCTGCTGGAGCCATTCTCTAAGGAGAAATAGAAGTAGGTTGGGTATCTTGAAGGATATCAATTCAAAAGTAGATTTCCCTTTCGGGAGGGACTTCGGGAAAATCTTTTGGAAACACTTCTACATATTTACCGACTACTGGAACTGACTAAAGAGTTGGGGTTTCAAGGCTAGAATCATCAACCCGAACTAGAAGATGAAGATAACCCTTAGATATAATCTTTCTGTCCTTAAGGTATGAAATAAATCGACCCATAGGTTCTAAGGTACAACCATTCCATTCTAAGATTGGTTCGTCTGGAAACTGAAAACGAACAATCCTAGTTCAAAAAAAATTGAGGCATAACATGAGTGTAACCAATCCATGCCTAGAATGACATCGAAGTCTACCATTTTAATCTCTACTAGATTTGTTGAGGTGATTTTATGAGAGACTGTGACAGGGAAATTTCTGTATACCCGTCTAGCTGTAACTGGATCACCGACAGGAGTAGAGACTGAGGAAGGTTCTGAGAAAGTTTCTGGAGTAATACTGATTTGGACTGATACACTGAGTTAAAAAAGACAGAGTCATGTCTGTTTTCTTTCCACTGAGTGAATCATATGTGTGTTACATCCTTCAGTTTGTAAGATGCCGATCTCACCTATAACTACCAGTTACTGACATCACACAAAATATTTTCTTGACCTCATAAATGAACTTCTGTGGTTCCTTAGAGTCGGGTGATTGAATTCAAAGGGTTCAAGGTGTACCCTCACTATGGAATTTAGGTCTTGTGGATCAATGAAGTATTGGGGATCCTCCTGACCATAATAAATTAGTTGATAGAGAGAGGAAATTTGGTAACGAGTTGAAAAACCAACTTGCGACCCTTAAAACTTAGGCAGATTAATCCTAACAAAATAATGTCACGACCCAAAACCGGACCGCGACTTGCACCCACATTTACTCGCCTATGTGAGCGAACCAACCAATCTAAACCTTTCGATCTACATATTCTTTTTGTCTACTTTGCGCCGCTAGAAGCTTTTCTTGAATGGACTTCACTTTCTCTATCGAATCCCTCAAAAGATCAGTGCCCCAAGGTCTAACCTCAAATGCATCAAACCACCCAATGGGAGACCTACATCTCCTACCATACAATGCTTCAAATGGAGCCATATCAATGCTTGAGTGATAGCTATTATTGTATGAAAACTCCGCTAAGGGTAAGGAGCTATCCCAATGGCCACCAAACTCTATCACACATGCACGAAGCATATTCTCCAACACTTGAATCGTCCTCTCAGACTTACCATCGGTCTGAGGATGGAACGCAGTACTAAGGTCCAACCTAGTACCCAATTCTGGATGCAATGTTTTCCAAAACATAGAAGTAAACTGCGTACCTCTATCTGATATGATGGATAGTGGAACCCCATGCCATCGCACCACTTCCGAGATGTAAAGTTTGGCTAACTTCTCTGCATTGTAAGTCACCTTGACCGGAATGAAGTGAGCCGACTTAGTTAACCTATCAACAATCACCCAATTGGAGTCATACTTACCCATTGTCTTTGGAAGACCAACCACAAAGTCCATTGCATTTCTTTCCCACTTCCATTCCGGAATAGGCATTCTCTAAAGTGTTCCTCCGGGCCTTTGGTGTTCATACTTTATGTTGACAGTTCAGACACTTGACAATAAAGTCAACAATATCACGCTTCATTCTACTCCACCAAAAGTGTTGCTTTAAGTCACGATACATCTTGGTTGCACCCGAATGTATAGAATACCTTGAACTATGAGCCTCTGTCAGAATAGTGTTGATCAAATCATCGACGCGGGGTACACATACCCTTCCCTTGATTCTCAAAACACCTTCCTCATCGATTTGTGCTTCCTTAGCCTCCCCTCGCAATACTTTATCTTGGATTCGCCTTAGTTTCTCATCATCAAACTGTTTTCCCTTAACTTTGTCAAGAAAAGAAGATCTTGACTCCACACTAGCCAACAATCCTCCCTTCTTATTTACTTCTAACCTTATGAAGTCGTTAGCCAGAGTCTGAACCTCTCTAGCCAATGGACGTCTAGAAACTTGTAAGTGGGCTAGACTTCCCATGCTTCCCGCTTTTCTACTTAAAGCATCTGCCACAACATTCGCTTTTCCCGGATGATACAAGATAGTGATATCGTAGTCCTTTAGTAACTCCATCCATCTCCTCTGTCTTAAGTTCAAATCTTTCTGAGTAAAGACATACGGAAGGCTACGATGATCCGTGTAGACCTCACACTTAACCCCATACAAATAGTGTCTCCATTGCTTTAATGCAAACACTACTGCAGCCAATTCCAAATCGTGGGTCGGATAGTTACGTTCATGCACCTTTAATTGCCTTGAAGCATAAGCAATAACACTCTTCTCTTGCATTAGTACTGCACCCAAACCAAAATAGGATGCATCACAATAAACAATGAAGTTCTTACCCTCTACTAGCAAGGTAAGGATAGGTGCGGTAGTCAACAAAGTCTTGAGCTTCTGAAAGCTTTCCTCACATTCGTCCGACCATACAAATGGAACATTCTGCTTAGTCAAGTTTGTCAATTGGGAAGCAATAGAAGAGAATCCCTTGACAAATCGGTGGTAGTAGCTAGCTAACCCAACAAAGCTCCTTATTTCTGACACATTAGAGGGTCTTACCCAATTCTTCACTGTCTCAATCTTAGAAGGATCCACCATCACTCCTTCCTTAGAAACCACGTGCCCCAAGAAGGACACTGCATCTAGCCAAAACTCACACTTAGAGAACTTGGCATAAAGCTTTTTCTCCCTCAACATTTCCAATACAATTCTCAAATGCTCCTCATGTTCCTTCTTACTTTTAGAGTATATCAGTATATCATCAATAAATACGATCACGAAGAGGTCCAAATATGGCTTAAAAGTCCCATTCATCAAGCTCATGAAAGCAGCGGGGGCATTTGTAAGACCAAAAGACATCACTACGAATTCATAATGCCCATACCTGTTTCGAAAAGCAGTCTTTGGCACATCCGTTGCCCTTATTTTCAATTGATGATAACCGGATCTCAAGTCAATCATAGAGAAGACACAAGCACCTTGTAACTGATCGAACAAGTCATCAATGCGAGGAAGAGGATACTTGTTCTTAATAGTTACCTTATTCAGTTGTCTGTAGTCTATGCACATCCGAAAACTCCCATCCTTCTTTTTCACAAACAAAATCGGAGCACCCCCAGGAGATGCACTTGGTCTAATGAAGCCTTTGCTCAACAACTCTTGAAGTTGGGCCTTTAACTCTCTTAACTCCGCGGGAGCCATTCTATAAGGGGGTATAGAAATGGGACGAGTGCCCGGTTCAAGATCAATGCAGAAGTCAATATCCCTATCTGGTGGCATACCAGGAAGATCTGCAGGGAACACATCCAAAAATTCACGGACTAGCGAAACTGACTCAATCGAGGGTACTTGGGTAGTGTCATCCTTGAGATGTGCCAAGAAAGCAAAACACCCTTTACTAACTATTTTCTTAGCACGAAGAAAGGAGATGATACGCATCGGATTAGAAGTGTAGTCACCCTCCCACACTAACAGATCTGTCCCAGGCTTGGCTAACGTCACAGTTTTAGCATTACAATCCAAGATCGCAAAATTCGAAGAAAGCCAAGTCATACCCAGAATTACATCAAAGTCAACCATTTCTAGAATAACCAAATCTACATAAGTGTTGCTCCCCACAAAAGTCACCAAACAAGACCTATACACTTTTTCAACTATCACAGACTCACCCACCGGAGTAGAAACACGAATAGGCATATCAAGTAATTCACAATGTAAATTTAGACCATTAGCAAATAAGGAAGATACATAAGAAAATGTGGATCCAGGATCAAGCAATACGGAAGCCATGCAATCACAAACCAAAAGATTACCGTGATGATGACATCGGATGCCTCCGCTTGCACCGCCCAGGGAAAGCGTAACAATGGGCCCTATCGTTAAATGCATCCGTTGCCCCTACCATGTTGTGATGTAGTGGCTCCAGTTTGCCCATCACCTCTGCCGTTTTGGTGACCACCATTACCTAGACCACCACGTCCTCCAGAATAATGGCCTCTACCATAACCACCTCTACCTCTAGCTATTGGGGGTCAATAACTTTGTTTGGGACGATTCCTCCTAATATGTCAAGTCTCCCCACATCCATAAAACTCTCTAGAGTCAAGCATAGGTCTCTCAGAGAAGTGTTGACCGGTCTGAGGTGGACCCCCAACTACAGTCTGTAGTGAAGACTTAATGGGTCGACCTGAGTAACCTCCGGAACCCTGCCCTCTAGAGTAAGAACCATTAAGCTCACCTCCCTTTCGAAACCTCTTTGATGTCGATGTCGAGGCGAAGTCATCGGGCTTCACTCCTTCCACCTCTATCACGAAGTCTACCACTTCTTGGAAGGATTTTGCCGTAGCCTCTACCTGTAAGGCCGAAATCCGCAACTCTGATCTCAACCCCTTCACAAACCGGCGAATCCGCTCTTGGGGACTGAAACAGAGTTGAGTGTCATACCTGGATAATGCACGGAACTTAGCCTCATATGCATTAACTGACATTCTACCTTGCTCTAGACTCAAGAACTCATCTCTTTTTCTATCTCTCAAGGTCCTTGGGATATACTTCTCCATAAACAAGCTAGAGAATGATGCCCAAGTCAAAGGTGGTGCCTCTGTTCGTTGACACTCAACATGTGACCGCCACCACATTTTGGCGTTCCCTTGAAGTTGATAACTCACGAACTCAACACCGAACCACTCCACTATACCCATCTTATGTAGTAGCTCATGACAGTCAACCAGAAAATCATAAGCATCCTCAGATTCAGCACCCTTGAAGACTGGAGGTTTCAATTTCAAGAACTTACTGAAAAGTTCATGCTGATCATTCGTCATTATAGGCCCAGTAGTCAGACGTGGAAACGTGCCTATATCCAATGAGGCATCCATACGAGGAGCCATAGTGGCCGCATGTCGTATCTCTGAAACCGGAGGTGTTGGTGCAGAAACCACTGGAGGTGCCTGACCCTGATCAGATAACCCGCTAAGATAAGCAAGAACCTGATTGATCATCTCTGGGGTAGGTTGGGGTGGCAACTCCTTATTTTGCACTTGTGCATTCTCCCCCTCCTCACCCTCTCTTACTACCTCCTCAGTCGGTGGAGGAGTCACCGCCCTAGTATCAGATGGGCTAGGTACTTGTCCTCTTCCTCTAGAGGACGTCCTCCCACGACCTCTACCACGGCCTCTTGCCGTTGCTCTTCCTCGAGCCACAACCCGAGTGGCTGGCTCAGATGTTTCTTGTCTTGCCGGTGTTGGTGTTGGCGCGGTCGTTGCTTTGGTTCTAACCATCTGCGAAATAGAGTGAAGATGGTCAGATACCAATTTGTATCACCTAGATACCAATTGGATTCAGGTAGTAGCACGAAAGAAAGAATGAAAGAATGGAATTTTCCTAAAGTCTTATAGCCTCTCAAAGAAAAGTAAAGGCGTCCCCCTACCGTTCCTTAAGACTCTACTAGACTCGTTCTTGTGTGATGAGACCAACGAACCTAATGCTCTGATACCAAGTTTGTCACGACCCAAAACCGGGCCGCGACTGGCACCCACATTTACCCTCCTATGTGAGCGAACCAACCAATATAAACCTTAACATTTCAATATAATATCAACAGAAAGTAATGCGGAAGACTTAAACTCATGAGTAAAATCAATAATCAACTTCTATAACTCAAAAACTTATCATTATCCCCAAAATCTGGAAGTCATCACCACAAGAACATCTATGATCAAATGACTAAACTAAGAGTATTCTAAAAGCTAAAACAAGTAAAAGCTAGTCCATGCCGAAACTTCAAGGCATCAAGACATGAGAAAGAAGATCCAGTCCAAGCTAGAAGCATTAGCTCACCCTGAAGATCCGATGAGACGAAGACTGGATAAAATTATTGATGAGTTGAAGACGACGGCACGTTTGCTGCACTCCACAAATAGCAAAGAAGAAAACATAAAAGTAGGGGTTAGTACAAAACACGGGTACTGTGTAGATATAATCGGCCAACTCAAAATAGAAAACAGTATATACCAAGTAATATCATAAACTCAACTATAATACTCAACATGTAGCAACAACAAGTACTATATCATTAACAATTACCGTCAAGTTCACACATGAGGACTCAAGCCTCAATATCATACTCATTTGGAAATTAGATTCATTAGATTGAGTATATTAACATCTTTCAAGATTCATTATTCATATTCCTCTTGTGTCGGTACGTGACACTCCGCTCCGTCATATTCATTAATCCTCTTGTGTCGGTACGTGACACTCCGATCCTCTACTACTATATATCGGAACGTGACACTCCGATTCCCTAAATCTACGTGTCGGTTCGTGACACCCGATCCCTTAAATCTACGTGTCGGTTCGTGACACCCGATCCCCTAAATCTACGTGTCGGTTTGTGACACCCAATCCCCTAATTCTATGTGTCGGTTGGTGACACCCGATCCCTTAATTCTATGTGTCGGAACGTGACACTCCGATCCCCTAATCTCTTTCTATCAATTCATCAAGCCTTCTTTCTCACCAAGGCATCATCAATCTCATTACTTTAGTTCATCAAGCCTTCTTTTATACCAAGGCATTATCATTAACAAGAGATTAGGTTTTTATCAAGATTTGGGATTCCAAGACTTCATCATGCTTAATATAATCACAATTATATAATCACGTTCATGCATGCATACAATTAAGCACATAACAGGGTTTACAATACTATCAATACATATCATTCTCTATTAAGAGTTTACTATGAAAGCATGAAAACCATAACCTACCTCCACCGAAGACTCGTGATCAAGCAAGAAATTCCCAAGCTTTGTTCTCTTCTTTCTCTTCTCTCTCGTTCGACTTTCCCTCCCTTTCTCTTGTTCTTTCTATTTTCTTTATTCAAACCCTCTTTCTTTTACCCTAATTAGTATATAATTAAGAATAAAAGATGGTAATAATAACCCACCAATTAACTTAAGGTTACCTCTTTTAACCCCCAAGAATTTGAGTTATTAATATAAACCCACGAAATATATAATTATCGCAGGGTCTCGTTTCAAAACACTTAGAAAATCTGAAATTGGGTACTGAAAATCGACTCTCTGAACTTCGTAACGGAATGGCAGGACAGACCGTCACAGGTGTGACGGACCGTCACAGACCCTTCAGAGAAATTGAGTCTCTGAAGTCTGTGACGGCAAGAGACGACCGTCGCAGCGCCGACGTCACATAGATCAAGTAATCCCAATGAGTCGGATTTCTGGTTAAGTTTTAAAGGGGCGTTTTGGACTATTCCTGCTCTAATTATATATGGTGCAAGTCTAAAACTAAAATGACAAGCATAAACATAAGAGATATCATGTATAAATACAAAAGGAAAAAATTAAAAAATAAAAAAGAGAGAGGTTTGGGCTAGGGAACAACCAAGCAACTTACCACAACTCCAGAATACTTCAAGCTCAAACCAAAAATGCACAACAATGAGTTCCACATGTGTAGTATGAGTACGAAACCACATCTACTTATTATATATCATATACCAACAATGAAAATGTGGTGACAGAAGTTCAAACAACAAAATCCTTATTTTACTTGTATAAATCTACGTTAAACTTAGTACTCAAGTTTCATCAAATAGAGATAATCACATGTCAAGAAATATCTTACCACCAATAGAGCACATAATCACAAAGTATGAAGGATGTAATGATATGCAATACAATGTGAAACCATGAAATGTTATGTCTCATATGCACAATACTGTTTCAATCGTACATACACGATACTTGTCACGACCCAGAGGTACCCTCTTAGATGTAAGATGGCATAGTTGTCCTCGAAGGCAACACATACAGGCCTTAAACATATCTTGAACGTAAGATAATAGAAAGGATGAGAAAATTTAAATACTTATACAATCGAAGTCATTTTTCATATAAATAAGCGGAAGACTTTCTACACTACATCTCAAACCATCCAGTACAACTTTTTAGAATAAACTCTTTGGGCACAACCCATACAATAGCCTTAAAAAGTATATATATCAATTTTTGGTAATCATAATCATATTTAATATACATGGTCTAAGTCTTAAAGATATTGTACCAGAAGGGAACCATACTCCTAAGTAACTTCAAAGCACACTTGTGCAGTGTATGCAAGACATTCCATAATACCCTCCACAGTATGCATAACCTTGAAGTTATCATAGTCATATTTACCCTACCTTTATCCCTTTACTACCTTACATCATAAGGACAAGGGAACTATAACCCTAGTGAATTATCTAATATCAAGGAAGGCCACTACAACACAAACCTATCTAAGAATACATCATATAAGACAACACTCATAAGGTAACCTTAAGTCATACTTGTGCAATGCATAATAGGCTTCCCACACTACCCCTTATATTGTGTACTCCTTTAGGCCATCATACTCAGGTTCCGTAATTAGGGACTTACCCTATTCTTAAAGCATGTAAAACTAGGAGACATTAATAGGAATATCTAAGTACCTTGTTGTTTGAACCATAAGAGATACTATACTAGGTGCATCTTAGTTCTTCAAATTGGCCTTTTAGGAAATGCTACTTAAAAAATAATCTAACTTCATACAAATTGAACTCTTGGAGATGTTACTTAATGCATGATCTAAGTACATAATATTGTTGGACGTTATGATATACTTCTTTTTAGCATATGTAGGTTCAATTACATTATGGACCCATTGAGGAACTACTTAATTATGTCTAAGTCAATTTATACTCTAGAACATTATGATCTTCTTGAATCTCTTTTCTTAGTTTCTCATTACTTACAACCCTAAGATATACTACACTTAGTACATCTTAGATCATTAATATTGAAGCCTAGGATATACTATTCTAGGTATATGTTAGTTCATCATGTTTGAACACTAGGAGATACTACTTATAGCACACACTTAGTTCATTTAGTTAGGTCCATAGAAGATTCTCCTTCAAGCATAATCTTACACGATTACTTGCATTATACTGTAGTAGATGCAACTTCATGCATAATCTTAAACCATGACTTTTGAACTATAGGAGATTCTACATTGAGCACAATCATAGTTAATTACCAATCTTGTTTAATAGGGATATAGCGTTAATTGACATGAGAACATATGATTTATCACATAATCTCCAATAGTGTTACCCACACCATAAAGGGTTGGTATACTTGCAAAGGTAGGATCGGTTTGTTAGCTTAGTCGAATCAAGTAGCTGACTTCCCTACGCGGCTTGTAGTTATGTGATACGTAGATTACTACTAAAAGTCTAAACTTTTCTATATGTGAAGCTTCCATCTCATGAGACACATTTGGGGATATCAATATTATACTAGGTGACATATCCCATGTGGGAAGCCAAAAAAAACCTATGTGGGAACCTCCATGAAATCCCAAACTCAACTATGTCGGAACCTCAATCTTATTTAAAAATCCACTCAGCTGTTGGAATAAATTCTGCAAGAAAAATCATTAAGTCTCTACTTTGACTTAAGTTTATGGAAAGAGGTTCTTGACAATAAATCCATGCTAATACATGTTTTAGATCATGTTTGAGGAACTATCACCATCCATGACCTAGGTATAAAGCCATTCTAGCCTTAGGTGAAATTATTTAGGAGAAGTCATTCAACTCTTGAACAATTACTTGGTGAGATGTCTTTCATGTTAAGTTCATATTCATACCTAGTATTGTATCTATAAATCTACATTAGGCAAATATATCAACATGAACTTTTATTATATCTCTAATTCTACATTATACAAGGATATCATCATGAATTTAGTGATCCTATCTCTTCCTACCATCTATGGTTCATATGGTTAATTACGTAAGTAAAATTTTCTCAACACAATCCAATTCAGTAGCCTTGGACACGTATGTTGGTTTATCTCAAAGGCTTAGGATCTAAATTTAATCATATTAACTTCTTTCTTAATCCTTAATGATCATCGTTCATAACTATACTCCCCTTTCTCAATGACACTACATCATGGAAGCATATTATGAACTTAGATTACAAGAAATTCAATCACATTCATTAATACTACATTATTATATTAATAATTTTCTATAAAGGTTCAATTGAATCTTTCCAAGTCAAGATCAATCGTGTTTTATAGGGTATAGTTCGATTCATGTATAGGAATTTCTAATCTTGATCAATTACTACACACAATATTAAATTAGGAAGATCACCTAAGAACCTCCAATTTGGACTCTAATGGCATAAACCCACCAAGATAACATTCATCAATTTAGATTAGAGATTACCATATAAATTACATGAATTCATCATCATATGACTAAACAAAGTTAAATAAATCACAATAGGATGTTATTAACTAGAATGGAATCATATTCATATCCTACCCACAGTGTAAGCAAAACCCAAGCTAGAATCGAATTTTTGACTTCACCGGTGGGGAAACAATTAGGGATATATGGGTGGAATAACCCTTATACAATTAATCTTCCAAAAACTTTAATCAAAGACCTAAGTAAATTTTGAATCAATTGTTAAAATTTGTCTAAGTTGGTGGCCCAACTTTCTTTTCTTCTTCTTCTTTATCTTCTAGAGAGAGGATTTCTTGGAGAGTCATTTTGGGTCTTTTGACGAATTACTCAAAGTTGTTAGTTCAGGGTATACTATAATTATATAGGTGTTTAATTGACTTACTGAGATACCAACCTTAACCCCTGATGAAAGATCTCATCGATTCCGAAAGTCCGAACTTATAATTAAAAGTAATTGTCACAACCTACGCCCACCCATCAACTAACCGTGGATGGGTCTTATACATACTGTTTGGTATCTTGGTTATGTTCCTTATCTTTTAAGTTTCTGTCTTGTGCAGGACTTGACCCATGCCCATGACCTATGCGGCGTAGATTTATCTACTGGTCGTAGATGGCCACTCGTAGGTCACTATATTTAAAGATTTTTGGGATGATTTTTGTGTCCTCCTCAAGGACCACATGGGTGGTCCTACCTCAATGATTGACAGCTAAAACCCCTATTCAAAGTATTGGAACTATTTACCTTGATTTAAAAGCTTATACAACATTCCACAACTCTAACCAAAGGCTCTAGAACTGACTAGCTCAACTTACAAAATTACGGGGTTTTACAGTACTATTAGACAAAAATATATTGAGAGTTCATGAACCATGGGGTACTAATGAGATACATATACCAACACCAACATTCTCTATGTGTCTGTGCGGATATTCTCAACACACTATCATAAACTAAATAATTTCCATAGGGACGATCTATACGTGCCCAAATTATAATCTTAACATCTCACAATCCTTAGCATGGACTATCTTCAGGTAATAAACTTATCCTCAATAATATGTCAATGTATGTGCAACATATGATATCAATAATAGGGGATGAAAATGTGGAACACCCTGAAAATCCAATGACCTACGCTAGAGCCTCACATTATAAATAATGACTTAGAAATGGTTAAAATTATGTTTCTAGACCTAAACTACTATAATTAACCTTGTTTGGTTGTATTAGAGTCTTAATGTCAAGGGATGACCAAGATTTCCGAAACCTAATCTTTTATGTGTTAGTTGCTCTAGTGTGTTGTATATGTTTTTAGGTGTTGGTTGGAGTCAAAAATCAGGGTAGGTGACCCTAGTGTCTTAATAATAGAGTTTAGTCCCAAAATTTCGTGGTACGACTTCCTAAAGACAAACCTAAGGGTCCTTGGATATGACCCAAGTGTTGTCAAAAAAGTTGCCAAGGAAGCTTAAATGAGGCTGTTTCTGCAGGCCAGGGCACAATGCACGCGTGAGGCAAAAAGTTACATGCATCTCTGTCTCGTAATGCATGTTTTTACCTTGAATTAATTTTTAAAAAATGGGGTGTGCCTCCACGACGCGCAACCCATGGTCAAGATTTGAGTACGTCAATAAAAGTAAAGTTAGACTGAATTTAAAAGGTCCAACTAGTTTAGGGGTGCTTTGGTTACTTTGGGGATTTATTATCAATGGTTCTTAAGTCACATTTGAAGCACTTCACCAATGAAAGAAAAAACCCTCAAATTGCAAATCAAAATTTATCCCTTCTCCCTAAATTCCGTCTCCACCCAAATCCTATATTGAAAAACATTCAAGGTCCAAGGAAGAAGACCAATTGTACAAGTTTTCAACACAAATATCGTGATCTTCTCAATACTAAGGTAAGAACCTTTATCTAGAATAAGTGTTTACTCTAGAGCCAATTCTCATATAGTTTTCAAGTGTCCAAAAGATGATCCAAACCCAAATATTTCTCAAACTCGTTGGTTCTTGCATTTGATAGTTTCAAACGATTGTTATGATTATTGTAAGGTTTAATTAATGATTTCTATTGAAAAACTCCATGGATACATGATTCCTCAATTTCCTTAATTTTGGCTGGTAAAGTGGGTTTGAAAATTGTTATTGTCTATCATAGAATAGTATTTCAATTGCTTTATAATGTTGATTATTATTGTTATCTATCTCTATATATTTGATGAATTATGGATATAAGGATGATTTGTCGATCTCGGCCTTATGGGCATGGTTATGATTAAATTCTCTTGTTGTATTATTTGAAGTTGAGTAATGGTGAATTCTTATATTAAAGAATAATTAGTTTATTCAATTGCTTATTATAGTAGGATTGATTTTTTCTTGTTTGATCCACTTCTTGTGGAGGCGCTTATTTCTTGTTCTTATTGTGAATCTGATCTTCATAGTTCTATGAGGTGAATTTAAGGGTGGTTATGTTGTTAGGTTATAAATAGGCACGCGATGAAGTTGTTATAGGATGATGTTTAGATGAATTTGTATAAAGTTATTTGATCTGGAAGCATGTTTCCTCTAAATGTTGGTATAGGATGATGATAAACTATGAAGAGTCTTTATGTTGATGTGGTGTATTTTATAGGTAGACTTATTTGTCCCTACATTATACATGAATGATAAATGAGGTGTTCTAGAGTATATCTTGAACCACAAGACCTAAAATGTTGACCGTCTTGATGAGTCTACAACCCTAAGTGACTGTGAAACCTTCAATATGAAAAGAAAATTACTAAGAAAGTGAATCAGATAGATCTAACATGGTACATGTCTCATGAATGAGCTATCCTACTGAACCTTGGTTGGAAGACCCTTGTGGATATGTTCTTGTTAGTGGTATCTTGAGTTGGTAGGTCTTACAGATGGTACCTTCTCTAATACACTTATGTGACTGAACTTACTCTGTGAGAACCAAGGTAAAGCACCGAGTGATGTGCTCGTAGTTATACCTTTGGCAAGAAGAACACCTTCCTCAATGTGGGGTCTTATGACATCTTATTCCATACCTATCTAGTGTGCTCTATGTGGATTAATATCTATTCTCATCATGTGGAATGTAGACTTTGGCTATTGGTAGTAATATAACATGCATGTAGTAGTATGGGATGCTGTCTACAAATGGAACAAGTAGTTTTAGAAGGTACTAGAGGGGGTTCCCTAAGTCATCGAAGACAATTATGTGAAGTCCTATCAATGTATGAATGTCTCCATTAGTATCTTTGGAAATGCTTGTTTACTTGTGATTTTGTTGAAAAGGAAATATCCTTATCTTTTGTCTTCTTCAAGAACACTTAGGTGTGTATTTAAAAGGTTGTATCGGAGGTACATTCATGTTTTACGTAGGTGGGTATTAGTATAACCTTAGGTAGAGGGTCTAAATGGTTAAATAGGTTACTTAATGATTATGTGCTTATCTTTAAGGTTATGTGAGTATTATCATATGTAGTTGATGATGGGCTTGTATGATATATTATGTACTTGCTTTTATGAAGACACTATAAAAATGACATGAATAACATATTTTAGCTGAAGTGTCCCTTTTTACATGATTTCTTGAATGGTCATAATTTATAGTGCTTAATTATACTAAACTCCATATTCTTCTCTATTTCTACAAGTGCAGGTGGTGGCAAGTGAGTATTTTTAAAGTTGAAGCATGGGAGTCAGATTTTTCTCTCAATACTCTTGGTATATCCTCATATGTTCGACGATATAGATTTCATTTCTAATTTTCTTTCATTATAGACTTTGTATTAGACATGAGTTTCATTTCAATGTAAGGGTAGTGCCCGAGTTTGAGTTTCAGAACGTTTGAGACTATGATGGCTTATGTAATACTAGATTTCCACCTCCTTATAAAGAATTTTTAAAAAATTTTGTTCCCTTCAAGTTAACGATTTTGTTTCGATAGTTTTAGATCTACACTATTTTTACGACAATGCGATGAATGAATGCTAAGGGCTTCAATAAGAACTCGGAGAGGTTGAATACGCCATGTGACGACTAAGGGGTGCTCTTGGGTTATTAAACGATGAATATAAACTAATAAATTATCAATATAATATATAATAACCTAAAAATCATAAATATACGAGATTAATTCAATGATACATCAGATAAAGCCCATATACTTTGGCATTGGGGGATTACAATCCGCATTGTATAGTAATAAACTTTGGTTGTAAAACATTGGAACTCGTACCAATGCGCATCAAATCATTAAGATGAGACCCTCATATTTAGCCCTAACTCATGGTCTATTCCATCTTTAATCATTAAATATAAAAAATGTCCTTCAACAAATTCTGAAAGTCATAATATACCTTGAATGTGGAATATTTGTCACAAATCTTCCTAGTTTTGCCTTTCCCTTTTGTAGTGCTTTTAAATGTTCCAAAATCTTTTAAATATGCAATATTCATAAGAAAATGAGTTCATAGTCACCCATACTACTACATGTATAGCCTAGATCCAAAACTCACCCCAACCTATACTTAAGTTCCTAATCTTGACGTGAAGTACCATATTTTTTTTAATTTTAAGCCTAGGGTCGAGTCTCAATCTCTCCAGATATCCTAAATTACAAATATTTAGATAATATAGTACCTCTAACATCCAATAATCATAACTATTTTCCATAGACACCAATATAAAATTTTACAAAATGAGGCAACACATTTATAACAATAACACTCTAGTTCCCTTTAAAAAAAAGCCTCTTTTAATATGGATATTATCATTACCCAATGATTTATCTCTCAACCCTAATAAGTTTTGATATAAGATTCTAATTTGATCAACTTCGAACAACCATATCTCAAATCTAGAATAAGTTATGTTTTTATGCATTTGAGCATGAGTTTTTCATATAATTAGGAGTAGTATTAAGCATCTATATGGGGATGAGTTCACACAACTCAAAATCCTTATAAACCATTAATGCCAAAATGGGTAAAAGATCATATCTTTTAAATTATTCCTTATTGATTATAATAATAGCTTAGTGGATTCACATAATTGTGCATGTTCTATACCTTGGGAAGGTATATGAATTTTTTGACATCGTGGACAAGACAATGTATCATCACTTCTATCATAGTGATGGTTGTAGTTTAAAGAATCTAAAAAATAAGAGAAAATGGTTTATTATTATATTTTTATATACATTTGAGTTATTATCTACTGTTTAAAATAATTACATATTGCATATTTTATTTTTTCTTCCACATAAAGTTGAGTAGAATTGAGGTAAGTATGTTTTTCCTTTCTATCCGTTAAACAATATATCCCTAGGTTAACTTTTCCCCTTGCATGATCGTACAATGAATGTACAAACGTCATTTGGCATGCATCATTTATTAATGTCGATAGAAGTGTTTAGGATCATCAACTGGCACTTAATTAATCCCATGGCGTTAAAGCTACCTTGGTGAACCTTCTTGCTTCCGGAGGTCTCTACAATTTGATTTCAATTTTGCTAGGATGTATTGGGTGTTGCCATGAATTCCATCATATAATTTAGAGGCTTCACAAACTATAGTTTTCAAAGATTCTCTTCCCATCTTCGTTATGAGTTGCACACATATGTTCATTTGTTTATTGAATATAGTTTTGAGTTAAAACCATTTTATAAATGAGACATGACGAGTTGACTTTTGCATATAAATTCCTATATGGTTGAGTAAGTTGTTCTTTAAGTATTGAGCCAGGGTATGGGTTTTCTTGATGACCAACTGATGAGTCCGATATTTGGACTTATTTAGGGCTTTTTTTATATAGATTTAATTTCTTTTAGACTTAGGGTAAGGCAATGGTGTACCTCTATGAAATGCTTAGAGCCACACATTTATCAGTTACTATGCCTAGTCATGCATCATTTTCCAATTTATCAGGATATCATTTTAGCCATCATGCTCCAGAATTAAACTATGTACGAAAGATATAGACATTCCGGTTCAACAGAAAAAGTAATCTGTCTTTTGGGGAAAAAGAACATAGGCAAGAAATCCCCAAAAGAGGATGGTGAATTGGGCTACTCACTTTCCATTTACCCCACCCCCAACAAAAAAACATGCAATTGTCCCTAATGCATAAAAATTTAAATACTAGAGTTGTAGGTGAAGTAAATTTGTGGCGCAAAGCGCCGTCGATCAGCAAGATGGTGGGTTCAGTTGCCCGGAACCCACGTCCTCTGCAACAACCGCACTATCAGTAGTGCCTCCTACTATCTCCATAGTTCGGGAGCTAGACGCCCCAGCCGCAAACTCTGATGCTCTCATCTGGTGCGCCTCCTCCTTAGCAAGGGAGGCTCTCGGAGCTCCTTTTCCCGTGCTCGCGCCTAATCCTTTTCTCGACCCTTACTCCTCTTGGCATGCTCTCGAGGGGGAGGTGGTTGAATCTCTGAAGTGGGGAATAGGGCTGCCAACACTGTGTCTTCAGCAGGCTAGACAGAAGGGGCCTCAGACTCCGGCACCCTAGCCTCTAAGATCGTGTAAATATCTGCGCGGACGCTGTCGGCTACAGCCTGAAGAGTCGACACATCCACTAGAGGGGCTGTCCGGGCTAGCACCCGCAACTCAAAGTTGTCTAAGACCTGGTGAACCTCAGCGATCTTTCGCTCCGTTTACTGGACCATTTTCCTCTCTAGGCGCTCTTCTCACTCAGTAATAGACTTCTGCATCCACGACTGGATATGATGCAGAAGTGTAGCCATTTGCACCTCTAATTTTAGGACCCTAGCAAGCGGGACCAGCGCCGGTAGAGGGGTTGTGCGATAGGAACTCGGTGATGTGCTACTACCCAGGATAGAGTCGACCGGGGTAGTGTTTGTAGACGCCGCCTGCGTAACCGTGTGGGCCTGGTCTACCGTATTAGCAATACCATCAACAAGTTGGGGTAGCTCTAGACGGGGCCCTCTGCGTGGATCCAACTCATTGGCCTTATCTCTAATGAGGCCGAAGTCAATAGTGCCCTGCGGGGTCTTGAGCTGATCTACGTGCCATATACGCACACTTGCAGAAGGGTAGAGAGAAAAGATCATGCACGGGAAAGGGTAAGTAGTTGTGACCTTGAAAGCCCTCTCGTGCATGACTGCATGTAGAAGCCACGCGAAATCCACCTTGAACCCGGCTATCATCGTCACCATCAACACTGCTTGATCCCATGTAACGATATTATCAGCAGCTGTGGGGGAAAGGCAGTGGCGGAAAATCAGCAACAAGAACATCACCGTGAAAGTGAGGTTGGCCTTCGTGATGGCCACCTTTGGCTCGGTCATCCAGTCGAGACCCTCTCCATCAACTGACAGGTGTAGGGCCATCCACCGCTTGGTGGTCTCTCTCATCGATGGCTCGTGCAGGACTATCAATCTTTAACAATCTGCAATTGGTAGTCAAACTCGGCAGTGAGAGGGGTCCGAGTAGCATCAACACCCTCGCCGTATAGAAATTGGCGGATGGCAGGCAGGTAAATGTCAACCTACACGCCCCGTACTTGAACTTTCTCTAGTGGGGCCTATTTGGCAGGGGCAGCCCGCCTATCTATCTGTGATCGGAGAGTCGCTATGTAGGATGCTTAGAACTCTCGGATCATTTTTTCACTGTAACGTCCCAACGGACGTGTTGTCCACTCCAGGCGATGCCTGGTGAAGAGATTGTGGATCTCAAGTATCATCGAGAGACTCCCTGTAAGGACCCTCCGCTCCAAGGTGAGTATTTGAGTTATAACTCCTTTGTCAGTCAGGAACTTGGCATCGGAGTAGACTTGAAATTACCCTTTAGCACACCACCTGTTGGGCTGTTCAATAGCTGGGGTGGGGGCCTGAGCTGGTGAACATGATGTGGATTTCGAACTGTCAGCCTCAATAGACAAGGCCGACGCTGAAGCGATGGCGGGTGCAGGAACCTCAGCAGAGCCGGAGACTTCCTCTTACCACGATAGTCCTAAGGAGACTGACGCTCCTTCTTCATTTGTGGCTGACCTAGAGAGTGTGCTGGTCAATGTGAGCTCCTCATCAAACTAGGAGGCAGTGACCACGCCTAACGCCACCTTATTGGGTGTGGATCTGGGAGCACGTGCAGCACGGGAAGGGGTGGAAGTTCCAGGGGGAACATACTCAGGGTCACGCTCATCATCACAACCAATGAACATGCGGGCAGACAGGGCGACAGACTTCGATCACCCACTTGCATAGATTCGATCTTGCTTGAGTGCCATAGTAGATAGTACCTGTAAAGGATCAATATAAAAACGAGTAGTGGCAAACAAGACAAGCAAAACCACACAAAAAATTAAAATAATATGATATTTCTATAGTAACAGTGAAACACGATGGGCCAGGTGACGGCTCGTTGTGAATATGACGAACCGTAATGTGGTCCGTCGTGTCTTACTTAGACTATGTTTATATAGAGAACCCTGAAGGTGAGTCTGTGACTAGTATGTCGGTATGTGCAGGACAGACTGTCACAGGTACGACGGTCCGTCGTAGGTGTCCGCAGAGGACACTTGGAAATAATTTGGAGACCCTTAGGAGATGGTTCTCTAACTATCCTAACGGTCATGCAGGACGGACCGTCACAGGTACGACGGTCCGTTGTAGGTGTCCGTCAGAGGACACTTGGAAAAAAGGTGTCTCTGACCGTTAGTACGGTCATGCAGGACAGTCCGTCGTAAAGAGGACGGTCCGTCACATGTGTCCGTTAAAGGACACTTAGAAAAATGGAGAGAGACCCTTAGAAAAAGCGTCTCTTACAACCAGAACGTTGTGTAGGGCGGACCGTCGTGAATACGACGGTCCGTCATATGTGTCCGTTGGAGGACATTTAGAAAAAATGTGCAGTAGGGTGTTAGGTCTTTTGGAACAAACCCTACGACGGTCCATCGTCGCTACGACGGTCCATCGTCGGGGTCTCGTTCTGTAGATCAGTTACTGAACTGGGCTACCCAATTCATCCCTGATGAACCCAACTAGAACTAATAGTGTTTTAAACCTTCATTTGTCTAACCCTACTACCTAGGAAACTAGCAATGCAAAAGAACCTATCTCTTGGGTTGTAAACACGGTAATTTCAAACATTTTTAACCTAGATTAGACAGAATCTTATATAAAAGAAACGAACATATCACAAACAACTAAGCTAATACTACTTAATACACAAAAATTCAAGATAAATGAGTAGAAATTAGAGACACATACCTTAGAATTTGAGAAAAACAAGATGGACAAGTACTTGCTGACCAGAAAGACACCCACAGCAGCAACTCCGACTAGTAAGTTATAACTTGTAGGGCTTTGGAGAATTTTGGGGAAAAATGATCGGTTGATAGTTTTATAAAGGGAGGGATTGTGGAAGTTTAAAAGAGAGGGAAATGGGAGGAACAATGAAGGAATGGGGTGAAATTAGGGGTTGGGGAGTTTAAATTGGTAATTTTTATAATAAACTCCAACCGGGTCGGGTCGGGTACGCCTCATTAATCACACGATGATTCCCCGACAATGGTCCGTCGCAGTTGTGACGACCCATCGTTGGTTCCGTCGTGAGTGCCCTAGTTTGAAAATAACAGAAAGACATACCCGATACGACATAGGCATATGATGGTCCGTCACAGGCGCAACGGTTCGTCGATGTATCCGTCAGTGACTACTGCAGAGTAATTTTCTACAGAATTTCCTGGTGATGTGCCTGCAAATTTAAAACCCATTAGCAGAAAAAATGTTACCATTACTAACAGACTATAAGTATTTGGTTGCCTCCCAACAAGTGCCTGATTTAATGTCGCGGCACGACTGGGGACACTTGATTACTCAGACTGCATCAAGATGGTTTGCCTCTATAACTTTATTCCCCGATGCTTTATGCCCAAAATAGAGTTTTATTTGTTCTCTTTTAAACTCAAACCGCACTTCCTCCTTGCATTTTAACTCAACTGCTCCATGAGGGAATACTTGGGTAATCAAGTAAGGGCCAGTCCATTTGGACTTGAGCTTGCTCTGAAGACAAGGCGACCAGAACTGTCTAAAAGCACTAAATCCCCAATCATAAGCTCTTCTTTTGTACTTTTTGGTTCATTCTCCTTCTTCATCTTTTCTCTGTGGGATATGGCACATACAGATTCGAGCTCACCACCCTGCCTCATGTTCCTACAAATGTTGAAGGTCACTTCTTCATTCTTCAACCAAAATTTCATCAGTCCCTTTTCCATATCAACTAAGGCTCAACCTGTAGCAAGTAATTGCCTCCCAAGAATAATAGGCACTTCGAAATCGACTTCACAATCAAGAATAACAAAATCAGCCAGAAAGATGAATGACTCCACTCTTACTAGCACATCATGGAGTATCCGTATAGGCCTTTTCACTGTCCGATCAGCCATCAATAGCCGAATCGCAGTGGGTTTTAGATCTCCCAACCCCAACTTCTTGTAAATTGAGAGGGGCATGAAATTTATGCTTGCCCCCAGATCACATAATTCTTTCACAAAATGTAATGACCCAACTGTACAAGGAATAGTGAATGCACCCGGATCTTCTTTCTTTTGTACAAGAGATCTTGTAGCAATAGCACTACAATGCTGCAGTCTATCATCATCCTTGAAAGTGACCGATCTTTTCTTTGTTGACCAGATCCTTCATAAACATGGCATAACTGGGCATTTATTCTAGAGTTTCTACCAAAGGGACATTGATAGAGAGTAGCTTCAGCATTATTATAAAACGCCGATATTTACCATCCTCGGTCTTTCTCACTAATCTCTGTAGGAAGGGTGTTGGTGGTCTAGGCATGGGAATTACCTTCATAGGGACTTCTGCATGTTTTCCCTTGCTCTCTTCTTCCTCACCACTACCCTTTACCACATTATCATTATCCTTTCTCACATTTTCCTCATAAAATGGCATAGGTGGGTCAATGGTTTGCTTACCACCCCGAGTAGTGATTTCCATACATGCGCATCATTTTTTGGATTTTGGACAGTATTTCTAGGATGAGTGCCCGGTTGCCGTGTATTAACTTTCGTAGATAATTGGGTCATTTGAAACTCGATCTACTTAATCGATATAGCATGCCTATCAACTTTTCGCCCAATACTTGCTAAATCACACCTTAACTCTTTAATGTTCTCATCACTAGCATCGAACCTCCTCATCATTTTGTGCAACATATCCTCAACTCGTGCCATACTATGTCCACCATCTCTAGGAGTAACTTCACAATTTTGAGGAGGGACATAAGGCCCATTTCTGTCGTTTCTAATAGCATAGCTACCCCTGTTAAAGTTGTTGTCGCGGTTGTAGTTTCCATCTCGGACATTATGAATCTTACGATTGTAGTTACCATAGTTCCGACCTCGATTCCCTTGACCTTGGCGCCAGTTATCCTGATTTGAGCCTTGGCCGCTCGATCGGAAACCCCCCGTCTCCTCCGCATAATAGCATTCATCATTAGGAAGTGGTGGTTTAGCCAAGTAGTTGACCGCATTTATCTTTTCTGCACCCCCATTGACATGTTTTAGTACCAGCCAAAGCTCAGTTCTCATCTGAGCCATTTCTTCACGAATTTGATCTGTGGCTGGGTTGTGAGTGGACTTCACTGCGAAGGTGTTTCTCCCGGTATCTGACTTCCTAGTACTTCAAGCTTTATTATTCTGAGGGATTTTGTCTAATTATTTGGCAATCTCAGCATAAGGACATTCCCCATAAGATCCACCTACTATAGTGTCCAACATCGCTTTATTATTATCATCCTGTCCCCGATAGAAGTATTCTTTCTGTGACTCATCATCGATACGGTGATTTGGAAAACTTCTCAAGAATGACTTCAATCTATCCCAAGAACTACTAACTTACTCTCCTAGTAGTGCCACAAAGTTATTCACTCTGTCTTTATGGTTTAGTTTCTTGGAGAGCGGATAGTAGCGTGCTAAGAAAATATCACTTAGTTAGTTCCCAGTGAAGATTGAGTTTTATGGGAGCTCAGTGAACCATATAGCAGCCTCTCCCGTCAGTGAGAGAGGAAACACTCTGAGCCCTATTACATCTAAATCCAAATCAGGCCTCCCTACACACCTTTTACACACTGCCCTTACCTTACCTATGTAGGCATGTGGATCCTCAGAATGTAGCCCTGAAAACAAACCTCTGGCAGTGAGCATTTGCATCAGGCTACTAGTTACCATAAAAGTATGGCCTGTGGATAGAGGAGGCAAAACCACTAGCCCATCGGAGTCTGCTATGTTATCATAGACTCTGTAGTATGCTTGGGGCCGTGGAGCAGGATTTTGTCCCCGCTGTTGGTGTTCACCCGGAGAATCGGGCAACAACTGACCATGAACATCAACCGGAGCTGGGATGTTCTGGTTCAGATCATCATTATTTATTCCCAAGTTTCGATTCATATTGCACAGTGTACCCTCTAATTCGTGATCTTAGGGAAACAAGGGTTCTCTTCCTCTCCGTGTATTTAGCATACAGGAAGATAGTTTGGGAAAAAATCAAAAAACAATAAAACAAAGTAAAATCAAGAAAATATCAACTAAACTATAGTAATAAGTTAAAGTTAATCTAAAAGCTACTTTCCCTGGCAGCGGCGTCAAAATTTGATACGCTCAAACTTACTTCCCAAACAAGAAATAAAGCGGTCGTGTCAAGTAAATAACCCAACTAGTTAGGTTGGGATCATTCCCACGAGGAAAATAGTCTAGACTTTACTTCAATCTATTATTACTTTAGTTTAGTCAATTACTTCCTTGGAAAGTAAAAACAATAAAAGGGGGGTTTCTATCTCTAAATTAATGAAAATAACTAACGAAATTGAAAGAGACACTTAACAGCTTTGAATGTTGGAGTTTAATCAATTAATCAAAGTAACTAGGGTTTACGTGTTCCGCACAGGTTCATAACTTGATAATTCTAACTATAACAATTCTTTCCTAGTATCTTGCATGCATAGTGATAAGTTATATATTTCTAAATCCTTGGTCCGGCATTTAGAAAATCTCACTCCGCACCTTGGTCCAGCTACGTGTGTTTCTTTCCTAACGCTTATTTTTACCTCATATTAAGCATCGTATTCGATAATTGACAAAGTTATTACCTCTTACCAATCAATACTAGCCTATTAGGTAGTATACACTAAATCTATGTTGATTATTCTTTTCCTATTATCTACCTCCTTGGTCCGGCAAGTAGCATTAAGGTGATATCTAACGTTGTCCATCCGTTAAAAAGACTTCTAAGTGAAAAATTATTAATACATACAAGACACTATTCTAGAATTGTTATTTTAGTTATTATTATTTGCCTATGGTTCCCACAACCCTAGTTATGGAGTATAGTTACTCATAGTCATAATCACAATATTCAAATATATTAAATAATAATTCGTATACTTACTTCAATGAGAAAGAGTAAAATTCGAAAGTTTTCTTGATTAATCACCAATAATCACTTGCAAGTATCTCAAAGTAATCACTAATCTCACAAAAAGTCTAATGCTTAATAAAGTCTAACAATACAATGTGTACTAATATGATATCTAACAATACGGAGTCTAACCTCAAAAATGGTTTTTCGAACTATTTATAAATAAATAAAAACCTAATTAAACAAGGACTCTATTTGCTGGCAATCTGCCAAAACGCGACTTGATAGACGGACCTCACGACGGATCGTCGTGGTCACGACGGACCTTCATGCACTCTGTCGTCCCATATTTATTCAATTTCTTCTGCTTCTCTCTTCATTACCCTCGACGTAAAGTATGACGGACCATCTTAGGCACAACGATGCGTCGAGGGTCTTCGTTCCAACACACTGCAATTCTTCGAATATGGGTACTGGGGTTACTTCTCTGAACTTCATGACGAACCTGTAGGACAGACCGTCATCGACACGATGGACCGTCACAAGCTTCGTAACCCCACACTTGGTCAGACTTCTCCATCTTCCTTTAGCAGGTGCACTACACTGCCACCTACGGACCGTCACAAGCACGACGGACCGTCATAAGCTCCAAAGGTGGTCTCTTCTGCATTTCTTCGCTCAAAATCTTTACATTCATCTTTGGACTAATTTCCTGCAAAATAAAGAGAAACTTGTATAAAAATTAGCACAAAAAGGCTTTTGTACACACTAAACTTAAGTAAAAAGTATTAATAATACCTTGAAACCACGGTATATCAAGCAAAAGCCACCAAAATCTTGGCTGCACGCTGGCTGCTCGCCCATGTACGGGCCCTCTCCGAGGGCTCTTCCAGTTGTCCCTGAGGTGTTGTGACTGTACGTTTTGACCTTCTATTCTACATTTTACCTTTGGAAAGTATTTTTACAAGTTTTAGACTCTATATGACCCTTCGAAACCTTCACCAAACATAGGGACGTCTACTAGTTCAATTTAGCTAGTTTTTCGAACATCAAGGCCTTTCTTTTATGCTATGATTTCAATACTTCTCAAATAAGTTATTTACACTGTTTTAGGTCTAAAATCATAATTGTACAACATATGAGGCTCTATTATGGGTCATGGAAATTATGGGATTTTACAATATCCCCCCCCCCCCCACCGTAGGAACATTTGTTCTTGAATTACACCTTACACCTTCTATTGGGAAAAAGGAATAGACTCAAGACTAGTAACCAGTAAAACAACAATATCATAATGAGTCACAAATCATAGGAGGAATTTAACAACTCATGACAAATAAAAGCTTTATTTTTTACGTTACATAAGGAGGAACTACCTTCCCATTTTAATATTAGCTCAACATGAACAATTTCAAAGAGTTGACATGCTAATTGCTTTAATACAACACAAAAACATACCCAAAGTAATTCTCATAAAAACAATAATACACACAACGTATTTAAGTGCAAGTTAATCACATGAGTCATATTTTACAAAACTCAATTTAGGCATGAATTTCTACAATAATATGCACATACTAGATAAACATGATAAGTTACACATTATTCCGAGGAATCATTTAAGAGAAAGCTACTAACCTTAACTTTGTATAGGAGTAGGGGGAAAGAGATGAGGGTAGTGGGTCTTCATGTCGCCCTCGGCCTCGCATGTTGCACCCTCAACAAGGCTGTTCCTCGATAGAACTTACACGGTTCCAACCTCCTTATTTATCATTCTATCAAGTTGTCCATCCAAAATTTCAAATGTTACCTCTTCATAAGAAGAGTTCTATTTTACCCATAAACCTTCTAAGGGGAGAATTGACAATAGATCACCTATACACTTCTTGAGCATAGACACATGGAAAACCAGATAAACCGAGGTCAATTCGATTGGTAACTCTAACTCATATGCCACTTTCACTACCCCTTTAGAAATCTTAAAAGGCCCCACATAACAGGGACTAAGCTTTCCCTTTTTTAAAAAACCTCATCACCTGTTGAATGGGTAAAATTTTCAAATACACCAAATCTCCTACTTTGAATTCCATGTCCTTCTTTCTATTGTTGGAATAGGATTTTTGCCGACTATAACTCGTCTTGAACCCCTTTCTTATGAGTTGAAACTTCTCCGTGGCATATACACTTCTTCTAAGTCAAGAAGAGAAAACTCACCCACTTCAAACCATCCAATTGGAGACCGACACTTTCCACCATGAAGTGCTTCAAAAGGTTCCATACCAATACTCGCATGATAGCTATTGTTGTAGGATAATTTTATCAAAAGGAAGGTGATCACCCAAATTCCTTTTAAAATAAATCACACAAGCCCTCAACATGTGTTCAAGAGTTTTGATAGTGATCTCCACTTGTCCATCCTTTTGAGGGTCGAAGCGGTACTAAGCTGAACTTGATTACCAATCCCACTATTGAAACATCTCTAAAAAAGTAAAGTGAATTGGGCTCTTCTATCCAAAATGATCAATAGGGGGACCCCATGTAACTTCACAATGTCTTTAACATACAATTCAATATACTCCTCCGCCGAGTAAGAAATTTTTACGGGAAGGAAGTGGGCTTACTTAGTCGACCTATTCACTATTACCCAAATGAATTCATGTTTTCTACACATTCGAGGAAAACCTACCACGAAGTCCATGTTGACATCTTCCAACTGCCATGTGGGGATATCAATATCTTGTTGACATCTTCCCACTTCCTAGTGGGGATATCAATATCTTGGGTTAGGCCACCTTGGCCTTGATGCTTCACTTTGACTTGTTGTCAATTGGGCACCTTGACACTAGATTAGCTAAATCCCTTTTCATTCCATTCCAACAATAAATATCGCGTATGTCACGATACTTCTTGGTGGCCCCCTAATGGATGGAGTACCGGGAACCATGAGCCTCTTCCATGATTTTCTCCCTTAAAGCATACACATCTAGCACACCTAATCTTTTTTGGTACATAAGTACCCCATCCTAGCCTTGGTAGAAATACTCATTATTCTCCTTAAGGATGGGTAGAAGGAGTTGATGAAAGATATACATAGACTGCCCAGATTCGGTGAGCAGTTAGTTGACTCTACTAGTTGGGGTGTTTAATTTCATCCTAGTTCTGAATCATCCATAGTAATTGAAGTCAAGGAGGGTCAGCATCTTGATCATATGTTGATCGAGCTGAAGGATTCAATGTTGGTTAAGATGAATGTGTCTTTTGTATTGGGAGATGACGACATACTTAGTTACCAGGACAGACTGTGTGTATGAGATGTGGATGATTTTCAGACCAAGATCGTTGCATAGACCCATGGTTCCAAATACTTAATACATCTAGGTTCAACCAAGATGTATCATTATCTTAAACAGATGTATTAGTGGGATGGTATGATGAAGGACATTGCAGATTATGTGGCCAAGTGTCCTCATTGTCACTTGGTTAAGGCAGAACATCTTAAGCCTGGCGGTCTTACTCAGATTATTGAGGTTTCGACTTTTAAATGGGAGGCCATTAATATGGATTTCGTGGTTGATCTTCTAAAGACAAAGACAATATGACTCCATATGGGTTATTGTCGACTGGATGACTAAGTCTATCCACTTTATACGTGGGAAGTCTACTTATAAAGCTGAGGATAATGCAGAACTCTACATCGATGAGATTGCGAGATGGCATGGGAAATCTTTGTCTATCATTTAAGATAGAGGATCTCAGTTCACATCACATTTTTGCAGATCCTTCCAGAAGAGCTTAGGCACGCAATTTAAGCATAGTACTGCATTTCATCCTCATACTAATGGGTAGGCAGAGCGCACCATTAACACATTGGAGGACATGCGAAGGGCGTGTATGATTGACTTTAAGGGTAGTTCGGACGATCATATGCCTTTGATAGGGTTCTCCTAAACTAATATCTATCACTCCAGGATTGGGATGGCACCGTTTAAGGCACTCTATTGTAGGAAGTGTAGTTCTCCAGTTGGGTGGTTTGAGGTTAAAGAGTCATCCATTTTGGGTATTGAGATCATTCATGCGGCCTTAGAGAAGGTCAAAGTGATTAGGGACTGGTTGGCTACTGCTTACAGTTGGCAGAAGTCTTATACAGACAACAAAAAATGGCCCTCATAGTTTTATTTTGGTGACCAGGTCTATTTAAATATATAACCTATGAAGGGGGGATGAGGTCGGATTGAAGGGGAAGTTAAGTCCGAGGTATGTTGGGCCATATGAGATCCTACAACATGTGGGACTGGTGGCCTATGAGTTGGGATTGCCTACGGAACTAGCTTCAGTTCATCCAGTCTTTCATGTATCTATGTTAAAGAAGTGCCAAGGTGAACTAGCATCGATTCTACCTGTTAAAGGTTTGGTGGTTGATGAAAATTTGTCCTATGTAGAGGTACCTGTTTTTATTTTAGACAGACAGGTAGAGAGGCTGAGGAACAAGGAGATTACCACAGTGAAGGCATTCTGGATGAATAATCTTGTTGAGGGTGATACACGGGAGGCCGAGGTTGATATGAGATCTTGCTACCCCTCTCTTCTCTACTCTTGAGGTTATACTTCCTACTCATAAGTCTAAGTTTCATTATCTCTCCAATATTTGTTGCTATTGCTTAATTGTGTATAGTAACTATGTTATGTCTCACTGGCATTACGCGAAAAAGTTAGTAGTGTCATTTAGGGATGAATTTTCCTAAGGGGGATAATGTAACAACCCTAAAAATGGATATGCTAAGTAATGCTTATTGTGTCTAGAATGCCTATGATTAGACCAGGTGCATAAAGATTGATGCGCGTAGAACCAGACCTCTGAACCTTTATGATAGCCAAGCCAACTAACTTGGGGAGTTAGTTGATCTACGAAAGGTTGGGTCCATTCATTTGGGGATCCCGAATATGAAGATTTACTCGGATAAGTCTTTATTAGACTTAAAAAAGGGGAAATCTGAAATTTGGAGGGTCTAGGAGTAAAATGGTCTTTTTCCAGGCAAAGGGTAGTATCGTAATTACTCTAAATATATAACCAATTATTTATATAATAAGGTGGAGTGGAATTTTTGGGAAAGAGTGCCGAAAATTATCTCTTAGAGTGAAGTCTAGCTCCACACGATTTCAAACCTAGGTGGAAGCGATGATTTAAATTATTTTTTTTATTAAAGTTGATATATAAATGTAAATAATTAATATTTATTATTAGTTGAATGATTTAAAATAAAAGGGACATCAGATTTTTACCATTGAATAAAACCTTATTTGACTAAGTCCTAAACGAGACTCCAAATTCTAAAAAAATCTCATCTCTCTCTCACGTCTCTATCATTCTCTTCTACGTTCTCTCTGAAAAAATAACAAACTAGAGTAGAAAATTTACAAAATTTCTTCACACTTGAAGAACTCACAACGAAAAACAAAATCAAATGCTAAGCAATGTACGTTAGGCAAAGGGAGGGCTTTCCATCGAAAGTATGGTGTTGAAACTTTGATTCGGACATGAGGGTTGGAGATGGTTTGGGCAGTAACTTCAAGGTTTGAACGTCATAAAAGTTATGGTTTGTCTTCTCTCTTGGTCCCTTTCACAATAGACCCCTTAAGGTTCAATATATTCTAATCCAAATACTAAGATTGTTCCCAGTTGCATGTCACTGTCACTAGCTCCTGTTGATTCCCAGGTTTGGTATGTTTTCTGGTAGATATTAGGCATGCTATGTTCTTTGGTGATGAATATGTTCATGAATGTGTGTTTGGAATCGTGTGTATTACAATCTATGTTTTTTTAAATATAAGACTTACATGCATTTGGGTGTATTGAAGTGACTATTGGTCACGAATTAGGACTTGAAATGGTATGCTAGTTATTTGTATTTTATGTACAAATTTTTAGGTAAATTATGATGATAATATGAAGTGTAATGTGTCTGAATTGAATGAGAATGTCTTGTTTAAATGAATCCATGAAAATGCACCTAAAACTTTATAAATGAACAATGAAATTTCCCTAAGAACAAATGTGTAACTTGATCAAAAGATGCTGAAAAATTGCAAAATTTCCAACTATAAGTTTACGTATTTTGGTCAAGTTAATATGTTTTAAAATTTTATGAAAAATGAAGAAAAAGAACGCAGGTCACAGAGGGTCAAACCCTTGACCTTACCATGTTAAAAATGATGAAATAATTGACTTAAAAATATTGTGGTGAGGGCGTTTTGTACCGTGGTCTTTGCTGGAAAATGATATCATGAAAATAAGAAATGAGAGGAGTGATATTCGAACCAACAACCTCTCAACAGACTTGAAGAAATTAAAGGAAAATAAATGTTGAGGCATGTGGGAATCAACCACACAGCCTCTAGGCTGATTTTAGGATTAAAGAGATAAATAAAATTAGTCTGTGGAGATTCAAACCCACACCCTCATGGCAACTCAAAAAGGTCAATGAAAAAGAAATTAAAATAAAAGGGGTTGTGGGGGTTCGATCCCACAACCCCTCGGCCAAGAAATAGAATATTTAAAGAAAACCAAATAAAACAAAATGAAGGCGTTGGGGATTGATCTTCGATCCCCAAGCCGTTTGGACAACAATAAAATAAATGAAAAATGTAAGTGTTGTCCAAGGTATTCTAAACCGGGTTCCCTTTTCCCAAATTCTGTATTGATACATAAGTCATACATGTATTCAAGAACAATGCTACCTATATAGATCAGAATCGAGATCTTGGCATACATACAAGATGCATAAGTTTGTACCACATAATCATAGGAAGATATGAATCACTTAAACGAATAATGATTGAAGTCTCATGCCTTGCATGTGTAGACCCGTAAGGATAGCATACATTAGATTTATGTGAACCTAATATGTATGTAATGAAATGATGATATGAACAATGAAATGATGAAACCCTAGGAGGGTTAGGTAAGATTGTCAAACACACTAAAAGGCAAAGTGCATTATCAATAATGAAATGAACATTCACGTAAAAAGGAGTGAGTAATTACGAATAGCAATTATGTTTATACTAATGATTGTGGTGACAACATGATATGAGGCTAATGTAAAAGAAGAGAGCAATCTCAAATGAGCCTAAGTGTTACCAAAATGTACTCACCTTTGAAAGTGTAAAGTTAATGAATAGACCAGTGTCTATGAACACTCTAGTGAAAGTATTAAGATTAAAACACTTAAAATTTCCCTAAGAACAAATGTGTAACTTGATCAAAAGATGCAGAAAAACTGCAATATTTCCAACTATAAGTTACGTATTTCGGTCAAGTTAATATGTTTTAAAATTTTATGAAAAATGTAGAAAAAGAACGCAGGTCACAGAGGGTAAAACCCTTGACCTTACCATGTTAAAAATGATGAAATAAGTTATTTAAAAGTATTGTGGTGAGGGCGATTTGTACCGTGGTCTTTGCTGGAAAATGATATCATGAAAATAAGAAATGAGAGAAGTGATATTCGAACATACAACCTCTCAAACAGACTTAAAGAAGTTAAAGGAAAATAAATGTTGAGGCATCTGGGAATCAAACACACAGCCTCTAGGATGATTTAAGGATTAAAGAGATAAATAAAATTAGTCTGTGGGGATTCAAACCCACAACCTCATGTCAACTCAAAAAGGTCAAGGAAAAAGAAATTAAAATAAAACGGGTTGTGGGGGTTCGATCCCACAAACCCTCGGCCAAGAAATTGAATATTTAAAGAAAAAAAATCAAAAATAAAATCAAGGCGTTGTGGCTTGATCTTCGATCCCCAAGCCGTTTGGACAACAATAAAATAAATGAAAAATGTAAGTGTTCTCCAAGGGATTCCAAACCGGGTTCCCTTTCCCAAAATCTGTATTGATACATAAGTCATACATGTATTCAAGAACAATGCTACCTATATAGATCAGAATCGAGATCTTGGCATACATACAAGATGCATAAGGCTTGTACCATATATACTTAGGATGATATGAATCACTTAAACGAATAATGATAGAAGTCTCATTCCTTGTATGTGTAGACCCATAAGGATAGCATACATTAGAAGTATGTGAACCTAATATGTATGTAATGAAATGATGATATGAACAATGAAATGATGAAACCCTAGGAGGGTTAAGTAAGAGTGTCAAACACACTAAAAGGCCAAGTGCATTATCAATAATGAAATGATCATTCACGTAAAAGGGGTGAGTAATTACGAATAGCAATTATTTTAATACTAATGATGTGGTGACAACATGATATGAGGCTAATGTAAAAGAAGAGAGAAATCTCAAATGAGCCTAAGTAAGTGTTACCAAAATGTACTCAGCTTTGAAAGTGTAAAGTTAATGAATAGACCGGTGTCAATGAATACTCTAGTGAAAGTATTAAGATTAAAACACTTAAAATTTCCCTAAGAACAAATGTGTAACTTGATCAAAAGATGCTGAAAAATTGCAAAATTTCAAACTATAAGTTTACGTATTTCGGTCAAGTTAATATGTTTTAAAATTTTATGAAAAATGAAGAAAAACAACGCAGGTCACAGAGGGTAAAACCCTTGACCTTGCCATGTTAAAAATGATGAAATAAGTGACTTAAAAGTATTGTGGTGAGGGCGATTTGTACCGTGGTCTTTGCTGGAAAATGATATCACGAAAATAAGAAATGAGAGGAGTGATATTCGAACCAACAACCTCTCAAACAGACTTAAAGAAATTAAAGGAAAATAAATGTTGAGGCATGTGGGAATCAAACACACAGCCTCTAGGCTGATTTAAGGTTTAAAGAGATAAATAAAATTAGTCTGTGGGGATTCAAACCCACACCCTCATGGCAACTCAAAAATGTCAAGGAAAAAGAAATTAAAATAAAAGGGGTTGTGGGGGTTCGATCCCACAACCCCTCGGCTAAGAAATAGAATATTTAAAGAAAACAACATAAAAGAAAATGAAGGCGTTGGGGCTCGATCTTCGATCCCCAAGCCGTTTAGACAACAATAAAATAAATGAAAAAATAAGTGTTGTCCAAGGGATTCCAAACCGGGTTCCCTTTCCCAAATTCTGTATTGATACATAAGTCATACATGTATTAAAGAACAATGCTACCTATATAGATCAGAATCGAGATCTTGGCATACATACAAGATGCATAAGGCTTGTACCACATAATCTTAGGAAGATATGAATCACTTAAACGAATAATGATTGAAGTCTCATGCCTTGTATGTGTAGACCCATGAGGATAGCATACATTAGATGTATGTGATCCTAATATGTATGTAATAAAATTATGATATGAACAATGAAATGATGAAACCCTAGGAGGGTTATGTATGAGTGTCAAACACACTAAAAGTCCAAGTGCATTATCAGTAATTAAATGAACATTCACGTAAAAAGGGTTGAGTAATTACGAATAGCAATTATGTTAATACTAATGATTGTGGTGACAACATGATATGAGGCTAATGTAAAAGAAGAGAGCAATCTCAAATGAGCCTAAGTAAGTGCTACCAAAATGTACTCACCTTTGAAAGTGTAAAGTTAATGAATTGACCAGTGTCTATGAACACTCTAGTGAAAGTATTAAGATTAAAACACTTAATACTAATGATGAGATGATAAATGATCTCTTGAGCTAAGATGTCCTCATACGTGGAGCCCTCATTTTTGGGAAGTCTTGATGTCATGTGCATGATCCCAAAGTCTCTGGGCGTATGGATGAATGATATGAATGATGTAATGTGCTATACACAATATGTTATGTGCTATATGGAATATGTTATGTGTTATGTCTAAGACGTTACGTGTTTTGTGCAGTATGATACCTATGATTATGTATGTTACTCTAATGGCATGACTTTCCCAATCCGAATTTGGCAAGGTTATTAACTTTCCTCATTCAAATTTGTCAAGTCTTTTGACATGACTTTCCATAAATCATGTTGTTAAGAAAGAGATATTCTTGCTAATGCATGTCCTTGGTGTGTGCTTGCATATACCCATACTTAGTAAAAGTGTGTACTAATCCCATACAACTCCATATTTTTAGGTGAAGGCACAGGTTCACGCTAGAGCTTACACGTTGACGTTGCAGCTATCCAGACATGGAGATTTTATCCAGACCATGTAGGCCTTCATCCGTTCAAGGATATCTAGCTTTATTATCTATCTTAGATGTAGGCTTTATCTAGTGGAGCATGTTCCTTTAGTGTTTCTTTCCATTTTCATTTCATACATTGTATTGGTGCAATTTTTGCAAGAATATGTTTAGTCCAATTATGAACTGTTTCATTCATTTTATTATATTTATATTATATGGTTGGTTATTGAATGCCTATGATGTTAAGTTGAAAATGTTTAGCATGAAATAAAAAAAATAAAAAGCTCAAATTTTCTGCTAAAATTAACCTAGATGAAGTAAGAATGATGTATGTAGGCTTGTCTGCGAGCTCACAGAGGTCAACACCGCCGGTCTCATCTGGGCTCTAGATTTTGGTTGTGACAAAGTTGGTATCATATCCCTAGGTTGAATTCCGAAGATAATAAGTTCAGATCAACCATATCGAGTAATTTCTATGTTATGATAGTGAAGTGCACCACTATTCGGGATTAAAGACTCCATGATGCGTAGGAAAATTCAACTCTTCTGATCTTATCGTGCCTTCTCTAATGTCTGATTCCTAAGAGTTAAAAGCATATCTAGTATCAACTCTTGAGATTCATAAACATGAATATGAGGAGAAATGCCGGCGGAGAGATTGTATGAGAAGTTTTGGGTAAATAAAGTTCCTCCCCAGATTTCAGCTACAGGAATGGCGATGTCGTTAACCCAACTGAGTTGACACATGGACATGTGAGCAAAACCTTGGAAGAGATTTCCCAAGCCATCACTTTACATGCTCAGTCTATGATAGCCCAGGCGGAGCAACAAGGTTTTCCTAGGAAGGACTCACTTGACAGTACCATGGCTAGTAGGTTAAAGGACTTCATGAAAATGAATCCTCCCATTTACAATGGATCTAAGATTGCTTAGGATCTCGAGGAGGAGTTTAGGGAAGCTACTATTTATGATAGAATGGACTTTTCCAGGCATATGGTACATGTCCATCAAGTGGAAAAAAAAAAAGAAGCAAGGAAGCATACTACGACAAACAATAGGTAAAGGCAAGATGAGGAGAATTTTCCAAGGAAGAGTATAACTAAAATTGGAAATAAGACCAGGTTTTTAAAGCTACTCTCCCACCAAAGGGAGTCAGGTTCATTCAAGGGTCGCTATGATTGGGATTTTGTGCCTAGAATTAAGAGATATAGTGTTGTTTGTGAAAACGAAAGATGGAAACCTTAGAATGTGTATTGATTATCGGCATCTCTTAAAAGTAAATATCAAGAATAAGTATCCACATGACATAATACATGACTTGTTCGACAAACTTCAAGGGTCTAGTTTCTTCCCGAACATCCAGCTTCATTAAGGGTACAATCGCTCATGGATAGGGATGGAGATATCATAAAGACATCCTTTCGTACGCGTTATGGTAACTATGAGTTCCTAGTTATGTTATTTTTTCTTACGAATACACCTGCTGCATTTATGGATCTCATAAACAGGGTCTTCCGTGAATGCCTTGACTCGTTCGTTATAATATCCATTGATGACAATCTCATCTACTCTAATACCAAGAAAGAGAATGAACATCCTTTGAAACTAACCTTGTAGGTACTTAGACAACATCAGTTGTATGCAAAATTCAGCAAGTGTGAATTCAGGCTTAGATCAGTGACCTTTATAGGTCATGTTGCGTCTAACAATGGTGTGGAGGTAGATCCCCGGAAGACTAAAGCTCTTAAGAACTGGCAAAAACCTCTTACTCACACTAATATTCATAGCTTCTTGAGATTGGTTGATTATTGTCGCAGGTTCGTGGATGGGTTTTCTTTCATTGATGTCTCACTGACACTTTTGACTAAGAAGAAGGCCATGTTTTAATGGATGGAGGCTTGTGAGAAGATATTCCAGGATCTCAAGGATAGACTCAGTTAAACCCCGGTGGTTACTTTGCCAATGTGTGGTGAGAGTTACACTGTGTATTGTGAAGCATCTAAGGTTGGTTTGGGTTGTGTACTTATGCAGGGTGGTAAGATAATATCCTATGCGTCCAGACAACTCAAGGTTCATGAAAATAATTATCGCACTCATGACCTTGAGTTTGCAGATGTGGTGTTTGAACTAAAATTATGGAGGAACTATTTGTATGGAGTGCATGTGGATGTTTTTACAAACCACAACAGTCTATAATACGTGTACACACAAAGAGAGTTGAATCTATGTCACCGGAGATGGTTGGAGTTGTAGAAGGACATGTCATGAACGTTCACTACCATCCAGGTAAAGCTAATGTTGTAGCTGATGCTTTGATTAGAATGAGTATGGGGATTACAACCCACTTTAAGGATGGGTAGAAGGAGTTGATGAAAGATATACAAAGACTACCAAGATTGGGTGAGCGGTTAGTTGAGTCTACTAGTTGTGGTGTTTCAGTTCATCCTAGATAAGAATCATTCTTAGTAATTGATGTAAAGGAGGGTCAGCATCTTGATCCTGTGTTGATGGAGCTAAAGGACTCAATGTTGGTTATGATGAATGAGTCTTTTGCATTGGGAGATGAGGACATACTTACGTACAAGGACATACTGTGTGTACGAGATGTGTATGATTTGCAAACAAAGATTATTGCAGAGACCCATGGTTCCAAATACTCCATACATCCTGGTGAAACCTAGATGTATCATAATCTAAATCAGATATTTTGGTGGGATGGCATGAAGAAGGACATTGCATATTATGTGGCCAAGTGTCCTCATTGTCAACTGGTTAAGGCAAAACATCTAAAGTCTGGCGGTCTTACTCATATTATTGAGGTTTCGACTTTTAAATGTGAGGGCATTAATATGGACTTCGTGGTTGGTCTTCCGAAGACTAGGAGACAACATTACTCAATATGGGTTATCGTGGACAGGATGACTAAGTCTGCCCACTTTATTCGTGTGAAGTGTACTTACACAGCCAAGGATTATGCAGAACTCTACATTGCGAAGATTGTGAGATGGAATAAGAAACCTTTGTCTATCACTTCATATAAAGGATCTCAATTCACTTCACATTTTTGGAGATTCTTCCAGAAGAGCTTAGGCACGCAGGTGAAGCTTAGTACTGCATTTCATCCTTATACTAATGGGCAGGACGAGCGCACCATTCAGACATTAGAGGACATGCGAAGGGCGTGTGTGATTGAAATCGACGGTAGTTGGGACAACCATATGCCATTGATAGAGTTCTCGTATAGTAATAGCTATCACTCCAGCATTAGGATGGCACAGTTTGAGGGACTGTATGGTAGGAAGTGTTGGTCTCCACCTGGGTGGTGCGCGGATAGAGAGTCATCCATTTTGGGTCCTGAGATCATTCATGAGGCCTTAGAAAAGTCACAGTGATTAGGTACTGGTTCGCTACTGCTTACAATTGGCAGAAGTCTTATGCAGACAACAAAAAATGGCCCTCAGAGTTTGATTTGGGAGACCAGGTCTATTTGAAGGTATCACCTATGAATGTGGGGGGATAAGGTCTAGTAGGAAGGGGAAGTTAAGTCCGAGGTATGTTGGACCATATGAGATCCTAAAGCATGTGGTACTGGTGGCCTATGAGTTGGGATTACCTACGAAACTAGCTTCTGTTCATACAGTCTTTCAAGTCTCTATGTTAAAGAAGTGTCTAGGTGATCTAGCATCGTTTCTACCTATTAAAGGTTTGGCTGTTGATGAAAATTTGTCCTATGAAGAGGTACCTATTCTGATTTTTGAAAGACAAGTAGAGAGTCTAAGGAAAAAGGAGAATGCCACAGTGATGGTATTTTTGACGAATCATCTCGTTGAGGGTGCTCTGTGGAGGCCGAGGCCAATATGATATCTTGGTACCCCTATCTTTGGTTCTCTTGATGTAATACTTCCTACTCTTTAGTCTATGTTCCCTTATCTCTCCATTCTTTGTTGCTATTGGTTATTTGTGTATAGTAACTATGTTATGATATGACTGGCATTACGCGAAATAGTTGGTTGTGTCATTTGGGGATGAATTTTCCTAAGGGGGGGATAATGTAACAACCCTAAAAATGGATATCCTAAGTAATACTTAAGGTTTCTAGAATGCCTATGGTTAGACCAGGTTCACACGGATTGATGTGCATAGAACCAAACCTCTGAACCCTTACGACAGCCAAGCCAACTAACTTGGGGAGTTAGGTTATCTAGGAAAGGTTTGGTCTAGTCATTTAGGGCTCCCGAATATGATGATTTACTAGGATAATTCTTTACCAGACTTAAAAAAGGGGAAATCATAAATTTGGAGGGTCTAGGGGTAAAATGGTCTTTTTCCAGGATAAGGGTATTATCGTAATTACCCTAAATAATAATCTATTATTAAATTATAAGGTGGAGGGGAATTTTAGGGAGAGATGGCCGAAAAATTACTCTTAGAGTGAAGTCTTGCTCTATCCGGTTTTGAACCTAGGTGGAAGCGATTATTTAAGTTGTTTTTTATTTAAATTGGTAAATTAATGTAATTAATTAATATTTAATATTTATTGGATGATTTAAAATAAAAGGGAAATAAGATTTTTACCATTTAATAAAACCTTATTCGACTATGTCCTAAACTAGACTCCTAAGCCTAAGAAAACTCTCATCTCTCTCTAACGTTTCTATAATTCTCTTCCACGTTCTCTCTGAAAAAATAACGTACAATAACAGAAAATTTACAAAAGTTCTTCACACTTGAAGAACTCACAACGAAAAGAAAATCAAACGCTAAGCAAAGTACGTTAGGCAAAGGGAGGGCTTTCCGTCAAAAGTATGGTGTTGAATCTTTCTTTCGGACGTGAGTTTTGGAGAAGGTTTGGGCTGTAACTTCAAAGTTTGAACTTCATAAAATGTATGGTTTATTTTCTCTCTTTGTACCTTTCCCTAGAGACCCCTTAAGGTTCAATATATTCTAATCCGAAAATTAAGATTGTTCCCCGTTGCATGTCCTTGTCACTAGCTCCATTTGATTCGTAGGTTGGGTATGTTTGCTGGTAGAAATTAGTCATGTAAGTTATTTTTGTGATGAATTTGTTCATGAATGTGTGTTTGGAATCGTGTGTTTTACAATCTATGTTTTTTTCGAATATATGACTTACGTGCGTTTGGGTGTATTGCTGTGACTATTGGTCATTGATTAAAACTTGAAATGGCATGTTAGTTCTTTGTATTTAATGTACAAATGTTTTTGTAAATCGTGATGTTCATATGAAGTTTAATGTGTCTTAATTTAGTGAGAAACTTTTGCCTAAACAAATCCATGAAAATGAACCTAAAACGTTATAAATGAACCATGAATTTTCCCTACTAGCTAATGTGTAACTTGATGAAAAAGATTCAAATAAATTGCAAAATTTCCAGCCATAAATTGATGAATTTCGGTCATGTTAAAATGTTTTAAAAATTTATGAAAAATGAAGAAAAATAAGTGAGGCAATTGAGGGTCGAACCCGTGACCTCACCATGACCATGTTAAAAATGATGAAAATAAGTGATTAAAAAGTATTGTGGTGAGGGCGATTGGAACCATAGTCTTTGCTGGAAAATGAAATAATGACAATAAGAAATAAGAGGAGTGATATTGGAACCCAAAACCTCTCAGACAAACATAAGGAAATTAAAACAAAATAAATGTTGAGTCCTGTGGGAATCGAAATCAAAACCTCTAGGCTGATTTAGGGTTTAAAGAGATAAATAAAATTAGACTGTTGGGATTCAAACCCACACCCTCATGGTCAACTCAAAAAAGTCAACGAAAAATAAATTAAAATAAAAGAGGTTGTGGGGGTTCGATCCCATAACCCCTCAGCCAAGAAAGAGAAAATTTAAAGAAAAGAAAATAAAAGAAAATAAAGGCGTTGGGGTTTCATCTTGGGTCCCCAAAGCCGTGTGGACAAAACTAAAATAAATGAAAAACTTAAGTATTGTCCAAGGGATTAGACATTGGGTTCCCTTGCCCAAATTCTATATTGAGGTAAATAAGTCATACGTGAATTTAACGTTCTAGAATAGTGCTGCCTAGATAGATCGGAATCGAGATCTTGGTATACATAAAAGATATATAAGTCTTGTACCACATAATCTTAGGAAGATATAAATCACTTAGACGAAATATGATTGAAGCCTCATGGCTTGTATGCATAGATCCATATGTGTTGCAGAAGTTAGAAGTAAGTGAACCTAAATGTATGTAATGAAATGATGATATGAACAATGAAATGATGAAATCCTAAAAGGGTTAAGTCAGAGTGTGAAACACCCTAAATGGCCAAGTGCATTGACATGTGATGGAATGAACATTCACGTAAAAAAGGGGCGAGTAATTATGAAGATAAAAGTGCTAATACTAATGATTGTGATGACAACATGATATGAGGCTAATGTAAAATATGAGAGCAATCTTAAATGAGACTATGTAAGAATTACCAAATTGTTCTCACCTATGAGAGTGTAGAGTTAATGAAGAGACAAGTCTCTATGAACACTCTAATGAAAGTATTGAGATTAACACACTTTATACTAATGACGACATGAGAAATCATCTATGGAGCTATGATGTCCTCATACTAGAAATCAACATCCATGATCTATGCATTGAATGTAATGAATCTTTATACTGAGCATCGATAGACTAGCTATGAGCGGCGATGCCTTCTTTCGGGAAGGGCGGAGGTTCACGTAACTCGCATGAGATGAGAGTGTCCAGCATGCCGGGTATGGGTCTTCTTATATTTCCTTGTCTTCGAACCTATACTTCCAATATAGGGATCTCGTGGGGTTCAATTCCCATGTACGCTAGAATATTTTGGGTCACTTTGCCAGTGATTCTTCCTCTTTTCGGTGTTGGGGAGACACTAGATTTCACGATGCTCACATAATCTGTCGGTTAAAGTTAAAGTTCCCAAAGAATGAAAGAGACCAGCCTCAAATAATACACATAATGAAATGAATGATACCAAAGGCGTTAGGATAGGATAATGAAGAGGTGACCTAGACTTAGGTAATGACACTAGGTCATTCTTGATCATTCTACAGTGTACCCGAAGAAAGTCATAAAGTGTATCTTAGGTATAGCTGGTGTCTACACTATCTTATGAATATATGAAGTGAAGTACGTATGAATGAATGAAGCAAACTCTGTTTTGCTAAGGAAGTCTCCCTAGTTGAGGTCCTATATGTTGAGCCCTCATTTTTTGGAAGTCTTCATGTCAAGTCTATGATCCCAAGTCTCATGGCGTATTAATGAATGATATTAAAGATGTAATGTTGTACACGCAATATGTTATCTGTTATGTGTAAGACGTTATGCGCTGTGTGCAATATGATACATATGAATATGCATGTTACTCTCATGACATGACTTTCCTAATTTGAATTTAGCAAGTCCAGTGACTTTGTTAATGCAAATTTGTCAATTCTACTGACTTGACTTTCCATAAATCATGTTGTTAGGATATAGCTATACTTACTCATGCATGTCCTTGGAGTGTTCTTGCATATACCCATACTTAGTATTCGTGTGTACTAATCCCATAAAACTCAATATTTTTAATTGCAGGCACAGGTACACACTAGAGATTACAGGTTGACGTTACAACTATCCATACGTGGAGCTTTTATCCGGACTTGGTAGGACGTCATGCGTTCAAGAATGTCTACTGTTATTATCTATCATAGATGTAGGCTTTAGCTAGGCGAGTATGTTCCACTAGTGTTTCTTAACACTTTCATTTCCGACATTGTATTGGTGTCGTTTTGGCAAGAATACGTTTAATGCAATTATGAACTATTTCTTTTATTTGATTAACGCTATATTTGATGGTTGATTTGTGAAAGCCTATGATTTTACGTTCAAAATGTTTAGCATGAAAAAAGAAAACAAAAATCACAAATTTTGCGCTAAAATTAACCTACATGAAGTAAGAATGACGTATGTAGGATTCTTTATGACCTCTGAGAGCTCAAAGACACTGGTTTCCTTTAGGGTTTATATTTTGGTCGTGACGGGGTAGGGAACTTGTAGGCTTGATCTTAATCTTGGAGCTCTATTAGTCTTCAATGGAGGTTTGGAGGAAGAGAGAATCTTGGAGAGATGAGAGTGATTTTTGATTTAAACTTTTCAGACTTTATTTGAGTGTTAAAATTGACCTAAAACTGACCCTAACACCTTATATAGTCACCCATTAAATTATCCAAAAGACACCTCACTTAATTTTGTGAAGTAAAAATGTTTTAAATATGACTTTTACGAATATGGGAAGTGGTTGCGCATCGCGAGGTTAATTTCATTATTTATTTTTCAAATCCAAGTAGAGGCAATGGACGTCATGTAGTCCCAGTGTTGCAAGGCAAATTTGGAATCCCTGTGTGATGGCTATGTATCGGGTAGCATCAACCGAGGACCCTTCCAGTGGTCTTTAGGGTGTTGTGACTGTATGTTTTGACCCTCTATGCTATATTTTACCTATTTAATGTCTTTTTTATAAGTTATTGACTCCATATAACCCTCCAAAAACCTTCACCAAACATATAGACGTCTAGTAGTTCAATTTATCTAGTTTTTCAGACATCAGGCTTCTCATTTATGTTATAGCTTCAATACTTCTCAACAACGTTACTTACACTATTTTAGGTCTAAAATCATCATTATACAACACATGAGCCTCTAGTATAGGTTATGGAAATTATGGAATGTTACAAAAATATATCTTATGCAATATTCCTGACTAAATCAAAGGCAAATGTCCTTAACCAACTCAAAGTTTTCAACATTACCTCCTTTTGAACTTATTCCTCTTGTTAAGAGTCAATTAAAATTTGAATCAGTTTGCATGTCAAACTCTTCGCAGAGTTTCGTGAATGCTTTCACTTTTATATGTTTTATCATCAAGTTTGCAAGTTGATCTTGAGTGCCGCAAAACTGAAAATTAACGACTACTTCTCTAGCAACATCTCTTAGTAAATTAAATATTATTCTTATGTGATTACAACAACCATGTAAGACGGGATTTTAGGACAACTTAATAGAAGAGTCATTATCACACATTAGATTTGTCCCTGCTGCCTTCACATAACCAATTTCATTTAGAATCCTTGTCATCCAAATATCTTGACAAGAATATGCACCGGCTGCAACAATCTCTGCCTCTTTAGTTTACATGGTGAAGATAGGTTGCTTTCGGGATGACCAAGATACTGCTCCTCCACTCATTAAAAACACATAGCATGAAGTACTCCTCCTATCTTCCATATCGCCAGCATAATCACTATCAGCGAGTCCAACCATCTCACTAGAATCTCCCTTTTTATGAAACACAACACAGTTCACCGTACCTTAGAAGTACCTTAGTACCCTTTTTGTTGCTGCAAAATTTAGTTTTGTTTTGAATGCCACGAAGCGCCTAATAAGACTTACAACAAACATGAAATCAAGATGAGTGGCTGTGAGATACATCAGACTTCCCACTATCTTCTTGAATTGAGTTACATCTACTATTATGCCATCTTCATCTCTTCTATTATATTGTCCTGGAACAATAGGATTAAAAAATGGGTGTAATTTTCTATTTCCAATCAGTTCAATACTTCCGCTGCATAATTCCTTTGGAATATAAAACAATTTAATATATTTGCATCACCTTAATTTAAAGAAAGAATCTCATTTGACCTAAGTTTGTCATATCAAACTCAATTTTCATGGAATTTTAAATTCACACAACTATTCATCATCACTATTAAACAAAGACATCAACATAAACACTCACAATGAGAATTTTACTTCCCTTTCTTTTAACAAAGTGTAATTGCTCCACAGAACTGCTTTCAAACCTTCCTTGATAAAATAGGACTCTATTCTCTAAATAAAGACCTAGGCGCCTTTTTTAATCCATATATTGCTTTTTCTAGCTTATACAAGCTTCTCACTTCCCTTTTCCTCATAACCTTTTGGTTGTTCTATGGAAATCATTTTCCTTCAACTCTCCATAGACAAAAGTTGATTTGACATCTAGTTTATACAACTTCATTCTCCTTTGACCCGCAAAAGCTATGATCAATCTTATTGTATCCATTCTTTCCACATGTACAAGAACTTCATTATAATGAATCACATGTTCCTCAGCATAGCCTCTAACCACAAATCTTGCTTCATATTTTTTAATTTCACCAAGCTCATTGAGGTTGATTCTATAAACCCATTTTATGCCTATATTCTTTGCATTAGCAGGTAGTTTCTGTTGGGTATGTATCAAGAATTAATGGAACCTATTCCCCTTTCCTATAAATACCATTCATTCTTCAGAATTTTTCCTGACCAATTTTTCTAAATTTTTTTTCTTTTTCTAAATAAATGTTTCTTCGTGTACTTTACTATTGTTGAGTAGTTGGCTGACAGTAGAGTTTTGGGTATCAATACACTGGTGACTGATAACATTCTATCCTGCATGGAAATATTCCAATCAAAAATCGAATACTACAATGGAATAATTTCCTTAAGGGGACACTGTGCATTTAGTGATTTTGATATTTTCCTATTCTAATTTTCCAGATTCTACTACATTAATAGACATTAGTTTTTAGTGCATTAGTTTTTGTTCATCTTTCTTACTGATTTCTTAAACTTTTGTAACTTCGTGTATCTGTAATTATGTTCTTCAAACACCGACTAAAGCAAACTTTAGGAAATTACTATATATTTTTTGAATCTGTGTTTCTAGTTGAGACAAAAATCTTTGTGTTTTATACTCTATTAACTCGATAAGTTTAAATTATTGGTTACTAAGTTTGTATCTAATTTTGTTTATCAAATATGGAAAACAACAATGTTATAGTGACTGTTTCTGGACCAACCCAAACTGTTGTACTACAAGAAGAGAAACCGGGTACATTCACTATTGTGAATTTCAAAGGATGGCAACGTGTATTTTTCATGATTATTGATGAGTGGAAAGCTATGAACTTCCAATGTAAGGGCTATATTTTAAGTGCTTTGAGGATGACTTATATAATGTCTATATTACAATGACAACTTTGAATGAGTTATGGGATACACTTGAGAATAAATATTAGACAAATGATGCGGGCTTGAAAAAGTTTGTGGTTGCAAAGTTACTAGACAATAAAATGGTATACAATAAAACTGTAGGATTACAAGTGCAAGAATTTCTACTTATTCTCCATGATCTGATTAATTAAGATATGGTAGTGAATGATGCTTTTAGAGTTGCTTCAATGATCGAGAAGTTTCCTCCTTCGTGGAACGACTTAAAGAATTATCTAAAGCACAAGTGTAAGAAAAAGAAGCTTGAAGTTCTTGTTATTCGGCTAAAGATTATGAAGATAACAAAACCACCAAAAAAGAGTAGTTAGAATTTGACAATAATTGGAGTTAATATTGTTGAAGAAGCTCCTACCAAAGACTAAAAGATAAAGATGTCCAACGGAAAGAAGTCAAAATAGGCCAAGAAGAAATTCAGAGACAACTGTTACAATTGTGTTTAGGATGGTCATAGATCATTTGATATACTTAAAGAAATGACAAAGTTAAAGGCAAAGGCAAAAATCAAGAAAACATCGTGGAAGAGATGGAAGATGCACATGGCTTGTGTGCAATAATCTAGGAGTTTAACTTAGTTAGAAATTTCATGGAGTTGTTTCTTGACTCAAGTGCCACTTGACATATATTATTTGCAAAATTACCCTTTGAAACGTACACTGCAATTAAGTACGATGAAGAATTGTTCATGGGAAACATGGCAAAAGCAAAGATTGTAGGAACTGAGAAAGTAACGTTGAAAATGTCATCCGGCAAGGTGTTAAGTTTGAAAATTCCTTTAAATGTACTTTTAGGAAAAATTTAGTTTCCGTTGCACAACTCATTAAGAACGGATTTAAGTGTGTCCTATTTAGTGATAAAGTTGTAATTAGTAAGAATGAGATGTTCATAGGAAAGGGCTACCTCAATGAGGGCATTTCAAATTGAATGTAATGGTTGTTGACAAATTTAATAAGAATTTTGCTTCTGTTTACTTATTGCAGTCAAATGATTTATGGCATGTTGGTTTGGGAGATGTAAACTACAAAGCCTTGCAAAAATTATTTACTGCAGAAGCATTACCTTATTGTAAATGCAATAAATCGAAATGTGAAATTTCTATAGAGAGTAAGTTTGTTAAACATCCTTACAAGTCTATTGAAAGAAATTCAAAATCTTTAGACTTAATTCACACAATTATATCGTATATAAAGTGGACATCATCTCGTTGTGGGAAAAAGTGTTTTTGAACTTTTATTGACGACATCACTCGATTTTTTTATATATATTTGCTTAATAGTAAGGATGAAACAGCTTATGCATCTAAACAATAGGAAAATGAAATGGAGAACCAATTGAATGTTAAGATTAAAATTATTTGAAGTGATAAGGGTGGAGAACAAGAAACTTCTTAGTAGAGATATGTTTGAAATATTGTAATATGCATCAAACTATTGCAACATATATAACACATCCAAATTGTTTGGCGGATTACAAGAACAGAACATTCAAGGAAATGGTGCATTCCTTATTGATCAATTTTGGTTAACCGCGAATCCTTTAGGGGGAAGCTATCTTTAGGGCTAATAAGATACTCAATAGGGTACTCCGTAGCAAAACAAAATCAAATTCATATGAGTGGTGGAAAGGAAGGAAACCCAATTTGAAATATTACAAAGTGTAGGGGTATCTTCCTAAGGTAGAGGTTCCTTTAACCAAAAGTGTGAAAAAACTAAACCCGAAAGGTGGACTGTGTATTTATTTAATATGGTGTAAACTGTAAGGCTTTTAAATTTTCCTTTCACAAATATGATGATACTGAGATTCATGTTAATATTATAATTGAGACAGATAATGTAGAGTTTTTTTAACACATTTATCCATATAAAACTGAATGTGAGTCAACAAGTGAATGACCTAAACCACCAAAGAAAGAACAAATGAAAAATACCCTACCTAGTGAGGATCCTAGGCATAACACTCGCCAACACAAACTCACTTCTTTCAAACCAGATTTTGTGGCATTGTTTAATGAAAATGAGCCTCAAATATTCAAAGTAGCTATGTCTTCGTCTGAATCAACTTATTGGAAAGAAGTTGACAATAGTGAGATCCAATCAATTTTGAGTATTCATACTTGCGAATTGTCTGATTATTTTCAAGGAAATAAACCTGAAGGATCAATGTGGATCTTTAAAAAGAAAATGAAATCTTATGGAACTATTGAAAAATATAATGATAGAATTGTAGTCAAAGGATATAGACAAAAAAAAGTATGGACTACTTTGACACATATTCTCCAGTAACAAGGATAACATCAATTAGGAGGTTAATACCACTAACGGCAGTGTATGATCTTCAAATTGACCTAATGAATGTATATAAATCATTTTTAAATGGAGAGTTGGAGGAATAAATTTACATGAAACAACCTGAATGGTTTGTAGTTCCTAGTAAAGAAAAGGAAGTGTGCATACTTGTGAAGTCACTTTGTGGGCTCAAACAAGCACCTAAATAATGTAATGCTAAAATTGACCAAACATTGGGGGCAAATGAATTCAAGATTTATGAATGTGACAAGTGTGTTTACATTAAAAACATTTTGAAGCATAAAGTCATTGTTTGTCTATATGTTGATGACATGATAATAATGAGCAAAGATATTGGCGATATCAATTCTACTAAATGCATGCTATCCAACAAGTTCGATATTAAAGACTCACGAGTTGATGGTTTGAACTTAGGGGTCAGGGTTCTCAAAACTCCTCAAGGAATAACATTATTTCAATCTCATTTTATTAAAAGAGCATTAGACAAGTTAAAGTACATGAATTTCAATGTTGTTAAAACTCCAATTGATTTAATCTTTACATTTAAAATAATGAAGGTGAAAGGGACTCTCAATTAGAATATGGAAAGTGTTAGGAAGTTTGATGTATATTATAATTGTACGTGAACCGATATAACATGTGTTGTTAGCAAACTTAGTCGGTTCACGTATAAACAAAATTAAACGCACTGGATGCCAATGAATAGTGTGTATGGGTTCATGAAAAATACAAAACAATATGATTTGCATTATAATAAATATCCTACTATCACCAAAGGATATAGTGATGCAAATTTGATTACGAGATCAAATTAAATCATAAGTGTTATGTTCTTACACTTGATAGAAGAGGAGTTCCTTGGAAATTGTCCAAACAGACATGTATCGCTTGCTCCCAATGGAATCTTAATTTATTGTTTTAGATAAGTCTAGTGAAGAAGCTGAATGTCTCCGAAATTTCCTAGAGGATATTCCATTTTTTCCCAAACATGTGGGACCTATTTGCATACATTGCGATTGTCAAGCAGCATAACATAAGGAAGGGATCATCACGTAAAATGGTAAGTCTCGTCATATACAATGGAGACATAACATAGTAAGACAACTTCTCTCTAGTTAAATTATTACAATTGACTATGTGAATTAATGTGATAATTTGTCAAATCCACTACCGAAAGGCCTAGTGAGCAAGGCAGTTGAAAGATTATCTAAGGGAATGGGTTTACGACTTTGGACAAGTCAGTATGGTTGTAACTCTATCTAGCTGACAGGAGATCCAAAAACCTAGAGTCAAGGAGGAAAAAAAGGTTGTGACTGACGGTTCAATATTGTCATTCAAATTTATCCATTATCATGATGAAGAAGACAATGTTCAGGAAAAAGGTTAAGACTTTAAGGCGTGTTAATGAGTTAATAAAGCTTAAGGTTTTTAATGATTCACTAAGTTTGGTAGATTTGAGCTAATTGTTTATCTACGGTCACATATGTGAGTGTGAAGTGTAAGCCTCCTTAAAGAGAATGTTATGTCAAAAGTTTATTCTCTATTCACTAATCATAATCAGGAGGTGTTCATGGCTGAAAGAAACACAATTGTAAGACCTATAATTAATAAAGGGTTAATTGTGTAAGAAATGGTTTCTAGGTATACATTAATGCTCTACGGATCAAAGATATTACATTTACCAATTAACCAAGTATATCCGACATATGTTAACTATGGAATGTCCAAGGGGAAACCTACTTATCCAAATGCAATTAATCCATCCCTATAAAGTACACATTTGTCTAGGAGTTCCTATGTTATAACCATTCCCCATTAATGTGGGAGATTATTTTCTATGTAGCAATATTTAATGGGAAATAGAGGGATGATGAAAAGAGAGGATCTTGTAAAGTTGGGACATTTATAGTTGAGAACTTGAAAAGGCCCCTTCTGCTTTATTGTAAAGGCATTTGTCCCTCATCGTTTGTGGAAACAAAAATAGAAGAGTTGAAATATAGAAACTCTCCTATTAATTGTTAAAAGGGTTTGAAAGAGGGACCCCCTCTTCGTCATCGTCGTCGTCGTCGCTTAGGTTGGATTTGGCTACGGCTACGGCTTCAACTTTAGCTTCGACAAATTAACGATCGAGAAATTAGTTTTTGGAAAACGTTTGTTTTAAATATTTAATTAATCAATTAAATTAAGCTAAATTGCCAAAAAGTTTCCAACTATATAGTTGATACCAGAAATATTTTAACTATTTAGTTAAGATTAACCGAAACGTTTCAACTTTTTAGTTGATTTACCTGACCCGACTCAGATCCGTGCAACCCATTTTATTTAAAATCTTTCCCCTTTTTTAATGAAATTTCATACATTTTGGAAATGGGGGTTTTGAATGGTTGTAACTTTTAGAAACAATCGTGACTGTTTGAAAGGTTTTAAACTTTTATTAATGGTCGTGTGGATTCTGAAAGGGTTGATATCTCTCGAAACATGTTGCTCTGTCCTATAAATACCATATGTTCTTCAATTTTTTTCATTATGAATCTTCTAATTTCATTTTCTTCTTTTGAACAAAAGTTTCTTCGTGTAGTTTACTGTTGTTTAGTGGTTCGCTGACACCACAGTTTTGGTATCAATACCTTGGTGTTTGAGATCATTCTATATTGGAAGTACATATTTCAAATCAAACCTCATATTCTAGAGGAGAATAATTTCCTTAAGAGGATCTTTTCTTGTTCTAATTTTTTAGATTATTGTACGTTTATAGATTTTAGTTTTGTGTGAATTATTTTTTGTTCATCTTTCTTACTGATTCCTTAAACTTTGGGTAAATCCGTGTTTCTGGAAGGTTCTTTTTGAATCATTAATCATGTTCTTCAAACACTAATTGGTAACAGTTAAATCAAGCTCCAGATGTAATTTCTTCATCAATGGCCATTTTTCATTATTGACTTTTGACAACTTCCATGAAGCTTGTAGGATTCAATATCATCAACAGAGCCATATTTGCTTCATCTTCTCAAGACAAAGCTTCATTAAAAGTATAGTATGTCTACCGCATAGGTGGACGTCGATTTCCGCTTTCCTTTACCATTAACACATCTGGTGCAATAGTTGATGAATTGTATCCAATTGGTGAATTATAGCGACTTCTATGACTTCACCTTCTTGAGTTGTTTTCGCTTCTTCAATATTGTTCCCTCGATCTAATTAGCTTAATTTTTCTTCTTTAGACATTGCTTTCCAGTTCCATATAAAATCTTCTTTAAAAATAACATCAATTCTAACTATACTTCTTTTGGAAACAGGATCAAACATTCCGTACCCTTTAGATTCACCATTAACTCCAAACAAGATACTACTCACGTTTTTTCTTCTTCAAGTTTTGTTCTCCTATCATCTGGAATGTGAACATGTCCCACACACCGAAACCCTCAAAAATAATAAACTGATTTCTTCTCTCAACTCCATGCCTTTCCTAGGGTCATATCATTTACAGCTAGAGTAGGTGATCGATTCAAGAAAGGAATCAGCTGTCTAACTGCCATAGGAAACAAATCTTAGGCACTTTCGGTCAGCATAGCGCTCATTATGTTCATTACTGTACAGGTCTTACGCTAAACTACACATTTTTTCTATGGAGTTTAGGTTGTAGTCAATTGTCTCTTTAATCCTTGTTGGGTGCAATAATCATTGAATTCTTCAGTATTGAAGTCTCATCCTCTATCGCTTCTTAACGATTTAATGGTCCTCCCAATTATATTTTAAAAAATTTATCAGAAACATTTAAAGTGATAAAATCTTTTTGATTTTTCCAAAAGAAAATAAGTCCATGCATTCTTTGAAAAATCATATATAAAACACAATAACTACCTCTTTTGGCTTCTTGATGCTTGAGTAATACGACTAATATGATCCACATGGACTATACCCCATCTTCCAATTGCTCTACACTGACTCCTTTTAGAAACTGTAGTCCGATGTTTCGTGGTTTTCATGCATGCCCCGCAAGTGGAACTTGGTGCTACCATATGTGGCAAACCCTTCACCATATTTATGTATTTCCAATTGCGAAGACCTTTTAACTTCGAAGTCCATAAAAATAGTGCCAAACAGTTGATTGATTTGTATTGTTGATTTGGAGACATCTTACCTCAATATTTGTGGTGGAAAGTCGACGAGCAAAATAAACATCCAATATGCACTCATAATGGATTCTTACATCTTTCCTCTATAAGGATGCCAAACATTGTTGGAACCATCTTCAAATAACACAACTAATCCTTTTTCTTGAAGCTGCTCAATTCTCAAAATATTATTTGTAAGCTTAGGAAACCAAAACACATTAGCAATGGAGTAACAAACTCCCTGCATGAATAATTTCACATTCACCTTTCCAGTGACCCTCATTCTTTTATTATTTCCAAGCATGAAAGTGTGAGAGAAAGTTGTGTCTAAGCTTGAAAACAAATCTTTGTTTAAACACATGTGATTTTAGCATCCAGAAACCAAAAACCATGCATCACTCCTCTTTGATTCATGTAGTTATATATATGCCATTACAACTCATCTTTTTCTTCCATGGACCAATCCCTTTTACTAACTCAATCTTACAATGTTTCATCACTCACAGATTGCAACTTTTTTTCCTGTTGTATAATCCTAGTTGGGGCGCTAATAGAAATTGTAAAGTTCTCCAATATCCAAAAAGAGCAACACAAACAATTAGGATTTGCATTGATGGTTTTATTAAGGTTTCTCTTGGCTTAATATAGTTGTTTACTTAACAAAACAGAGAACTACTAGGCCAATTATAATTTTAAGTAGTTAAGATAAAGATAAAATAAGAAACATCTAACAATCCTAAAAATAAGAATTCATGCAACAGTCCATGATTAGATCAAAGGCCACAGTCCTTAACTAACTCAAAGTTTTCAACAAAATCCTTGTGTTCGTCAACTAGTTCTTTGATATGGAAAAGAATTATTTGGTGTAAAGGTCTTTTACAAAAGGGCATAGATTTAGGATGGTCTCTAGAGAAAGTATTAAAGTGTGGACAAATATATGGATTCAAACCTAATCCGATGCATGCCCAAATAGATGTCGAGTTCAGAATGAATGATCTTATAAAGGAAAGTTACCATAAATGGAAATGGATGATATTAAAAACTTTTTTTTCCCAAATAACTTCCATACAATAGACATTATACCAATTTCAACCCCAAGCTCATCAGATAAGATTATAAGGCACCTACCAAGTCTGGAAAGTATGAGGGTAAATCAGAATACCACTTAACTAAGGAAATGATTAGATTTGACAATTGACTAATGACAGAGCCCAATCTAGTAATCATACATCCTTAAAAGTTTTCTGAAACTTTCTTGTTCTAAAATCATTAAAAACAAGTACAGTAGAATGATCTTTTTACAATGTTAATATTATGGATTTTGCTGGATAGTAGAATGATCTTTTTACCAATGCTAAAGAAATCCTTTATTCTACTGAGCTTATAAAATTAAATGTTTCTGTAATGTGGCGAATTTGGATGGCTAGAAATTTGAAGAGTTTCAATAGAGAAAATTTCTATCCTAATGATATTGTTAATATAGCTCTTTTTTATTTCCATGAATATGAAAGAAATTTGATTCCTGCATTTCCTGCTATTGTTATACTCGCTTGTAATGATGAAAAATATATAATTGTGGCACAAGATGGTATTATTGTGTTTGCGGATGCTAGTGTACATAATAAAAAGAAGATAGCAAGCATTGGTGTATTGGATATAGATACCTATAGTGACTTGAATCATCCCTTTGGTACCCCAAAATAATATGTTTGGAAAGCCATCACTACTGAAACAACTCCAATTTTGATGGCGCTGGAGAATGATAGAGAAAATGGGTGGACAAAAGTGCAAATCTTATCATATGAAATAAAAAGTAGTGGAAACTACACTTCAAAGAACTGTAGTCTCGTGGGAGATAGAGACTACTTGTGAAGACATTTGGAACCTTATGCAGTTCTTTGAAGTTGTTAATGTCACACATATTCAAAGGTCTTCAAATATAGTAGCATATAGTTTAGCAACAAATCCCTTTTCTTTAGTAAAAAATGTTTTTTTGCTTTCTACATTCCCTAAATTGATTTTAATAAATTAACTGACGGTAGCGCATCTTTTAACTCTTTCAACATTTTTATGTTTTTATATAACTAGCGTGTTATCAATACATACATCCGTACATATATATATATATATATATATATATATATATATATATATATATATATATATATATATATATATATATATATATATATATATATATATATATATATATATATATATATATATATATATATTTATATATTTATATATATATATATAAAAAATCTATATAGTAGAGTTAAAGAGTTCAGTTAGAAACTAAACTTTTATTCTTATAGTTGTGTCGAGAAACACACTTATCACTTCAATAAAAGTAGTTACAACTTGCAGTAAACTTAAAAATTTGTCTAGAATTTATTTTTAACATGAGCAATTAATATATTGTGTAGTTATCTATGTCTTTGTGCAAAAAAGAAGAAGAAATAGTTGTTCAGAATTTTAGTTGTTTAAAAATGATAGGAAATTTGTCTATTTATAGACAACCAAAGGTAGTGTAAAATTAATGTTTATTGTACCTAATCAAAAAGGGCACAACCTTCCATTAAAGTTGTAATTCTTCATAAAATTCACAACTTTTCATAAAGACGACATAAAAAATATTCTCTAAACCTAAAAGCCTACATGATGTAGTGAGGTGATTTTTTCAATAGACCCTTGACTCAAATAAATGCCTATCAAAGAAAATAAAAAAGAAGATTTGTGTAATCCTGTAAAATTGAGGTTTGGGGAGGGTAGTGTCTAAATAGACGTCACCCCTACTTATGGAGGTCGAGGGGATATTCCCGATAGACCCTCGTTCAAGAGTAAACAGATCAAAACATATCTAAAAAGAAAATAGTAACACAACAAAAAAAAAAAAAACATACACTGAGTGTAATCCCACAAGTGAGATGTGGGGATGATAGGTATTTACGATAGGCACTAAGCTCAGAGAAAATCATATTGAAGAAGATAAAAAAAGAAAACATTTAATAACCAAAAAGGGAAAGCCATAAAAGTTATTACTTTTCACTAAAACATATTTTTGATAGACCCTCGACTTTAAGTTAAGCATGTTAAAGTCAAGGGAAGATTTATAGAACTTTAAAACAAATCAAAAAACACATCCAAAAAGACATTCTTCTTTTTTCATAAAATTCATATCTCAATAAAAAAATTTTAATAAACAAAAAGCATATTAAAGAAGAATACCGTAAATTTCAGCACAAATGGAGCAGAACCTGATGATCAAAAATCTAAGCACAATAAAAGAAAGCTTTTGGATGAATCGACCTACATATTAAGTATATAAGTATTCAATCACACACATATACATATATAATCAAAAAAAAGAACTAGATAAAGTTTTCCAAAGAGAGTATTTTCACACTGCGATGTGTCCCTATATAAATTCTGAAGCTTATTGTACTTTTTACTTAAAAAAATTCTTTTAAGGTATTTAACCAATATTTAAGGACATAAAAATATCAACAGTAATGTAATGTAAGAAAATTTAATATTTAGTATAATACAAACAAAAAAGTTTAACAGGAGGGAGGACGGGTATTTGAATTGGTATAAAGTCCAACATTTGTTAAGTGGGTAAAAAGTCTTACATTTGTCGAGGAATGGAGTGGTGGTCTCTTCATACAGACTTGGGCAAACCTCCTTTAATGAGCTAGTTTTTTCAGGTTGAGTTACTCTCATGTGTCAAATATAGACATGGTATCAGAGACTTTTATCAACTTTAACACCCCCATTCATGCTCAGACCAACCTTGTGTGCAAACTGGCTGCCCAAATGACAATAAATATGGCTCTGATACCATTGAAAAATATGGCACGTGACCCTAACTCAACCTGCAACAACTATCTTTCAATGTTGAATAAGAGCTAGTTTTCATATCTTAAGAATCACTTCTCATCAACTATTTCTATAAAGATTTTATTGAATTTCTTTTCAATATTTAAAATCTCTCTATGACTAATATTTTTGTGCAGCAAAAATAAAAATAAGTAAATAGCACTTTGTGACCTCAAAGGAAGACTTTGCACTAAGATGAAATGTTCTTGACAGTAGTGTATGTATCAAAAATACTGAAGTAACTGAATGATCCTATATAAGATTAATATATTAATTCAATCGCGTTTGAAGCATAAGTAATTTACCTAGTATCCATAAAAATCATATTTATCAAATATCAGTCATTGAAAACATGCAAAATCAATACTTAATTTTGTTTAGATTGAAAACACAAGAAAATGGAATTATATTATTCACCAGAAGAAATAAAAGATCATTGCTTTTCTCAAACATAGAATGGATCCTAATTTTCAAGTTTCGCTCAATTTTCACGAGCTTTCGTAAAATAATTGTGGCATAATGATAATATTTAAAGTAATAAAAAATAAAAGATCCCTATGAACTATAAATGAATATATTGTTACAGTAAGTATGTGTAGGATTCGAAAAAAATATGACTTATAAGGACTTGTTACAGCGCATTAAAACTCTCGATATGTGTTAAATTTGGAAGAGAGTCAGATTCAGCAAGGATCTTACTTTGATCATATAGATAGAATAAACATACAAACTGAAAAATATATTGTTAAATAATATGTGTTTTATATGTCTTATATAATCTGTAGGAATATTTAACAAACCTAACATATTGTATAACAATTTTTTAAAAATTTCCTATTTTATTCTATCTACGAGATTAAAGTACGATACTCGTGGTGTTTGACTGTCATCAAAATTTTACTCATATCGATTGTCTAAACGCGTCGTTACCAGTCTATATAACTTGACTTCTTTTCGTGGATCCTACACATAACGAGAGCTTTAGTGCACCAGTTTGTTCAATTATAGTGCTTAGGGTTCTTTATTTCATTTATTATTATTATTATTATTATTATTATTATTATTATTATTATTATTATTATTATTATTATTATTATTATTATTACTACTACTACTACTACTACTACTACTACTACTACTTCATAATCAATATTAAAAGTAGGTGAGTATCACTTTGCATCTATTTAGAATCTACCTCAAAATCAATATGTAAATCAATCAATTTATAATTTTTTTCAAATTATTGTTCATTCATAAAAATCATATCTATACATACTTCTCATAAACACAAATCATGTTAGAGAAGATTAACGCAAAATATAAGTACAACTCTAGCAAGACCTGATGGAAAAGGAAAACTCACAGACGCCCCCCCCCCCCCTCCACGCACACACTATCAAGAAGAGTAAAAAAGACAATTTTGGCAAAGAAATTAATTTCATACTTTTGATTTTACATCAATTCTACAGCTTATTATTATACTTATTTATTCACCTAAAGTGTTGCAAATGTTTTCTTAAATAGACAGGATCTGAAAAATCTTCATTCGCTGATAAAACCAAAAACTTATAGTTCAACCACATAGTAAACCTAATTAATATCATCTCCACATCTCTATTTTATATATTCAAAACTAAAGATATATTTGCATAGTAACATAAAGACATAATATTCAACAAGTTGTGGTTATATCTCACTAAAATTAAAATCTAAAGCCGAAAAAACAACATACCAAAGAAAAAACGTAGAGAGGTTCACACCACGAAATGTTTTTTTCCACAAAAGTTCCTATAGAAGTAGAGATCGGTCCAGACTAATCTTGGAGTAAATCAAGTAAAATGAAATGCTTTGAGTATAATGAAAGTAAATAGTATGGACTAGCTGATAAAATATTGAAGTTACAATATTTAAGCTTCAAAAATTCAGTATAAGCACAACCTCAAAACAAGATACAATAATAAAAAAATCAAAACAGAGTAAAAAAAAAGTCAAGATACTTAAATTATGTTGAAACTTGTGTCTTTAGCCAAATATGAAGAGAAGAGTGTTGAGGAAAAGTATAATCAGAGCACTCTTCTGCTAGCCCAAGACCGTAAACTATGTTTGGAAGATTCAATTAAAGAAGAAGAAGCTATAGGATAAAGAATATATTGGATAAAAGAACTTTGTTATAGAAGAAGACTATTTGAATTGGGTTTTTTCTTAGGTTGTATACAAATGACTAAGATCACACTATTTATATTTGTGTGGATTGGTTGTAGATATTACAACATCTAGACTATTCTATCATTTACTACAACTATCTAACTCTTTAAAATGTCTTGGGATTTCTTCAAGGTAATTTCTTTAGAATATGTAGATATTTCTTTAAGATAATTATTCCAGATACTACAGTAGACTATTACTGAAAGTATACAATATAAATATTCCAAAAATGAACTTTATTTTTGTCACATAACATAACTGTCTTTTCCTTCAACTTCTTTGTGCTAGCTAAGATTTTTGGGGGTATGGATATCCTGTAATAAAGCCATGGTCATTTGCACATCTAGTGTCATTTTGAGTGATTATTCATCTATTTTACCCATTTATGAAATTTGTGTGAAAATTATCTATCAAAAGTTAAATGAAAAAAAAATGTGGACTATAATAAACCACCCGGCCTATTGGAGAATTTAACTTGAAATTTAGATTAAGCACTTATAAGATTCAAATCAAGTTAACCAAAGTAGAAAAACTAAAAGACCGCTATTTTCTCAAAAAAAAAGTTCTATATTTAATATTATCAAAATGACCACCACATAAAGAGCACGATTGTATAATGTCACATATATTCGTCGATCTTACTCAATTTTATAAATTCAACAGTCTTCTATGCAATTCAATTTATGAGACAATGCTTAGTGATATTTTAATAATGTTGCGTTCATTGATTTCCTTTGTTCACACGGAGGTTGCGAATTACGGCAATCAATGTGAGGGACATTTTCACCGGCACAAATTAAAAAACGTGATTAATATTAGACCTTTTTAGGTGATATTGAAGAATATATATTTTGTTACATTTATAATAAACTTGATTGAAATTCATTCATTTTAATCAAATGTTTCAATTTTTTAGAATAGAAAACCTCCCGAGAAACAAACTTTACACAACCTACTAACTCTTATTAATAGCTTAAGAATATGATGGTAGCTAATTCTTTTGGTGAGATTTTCAAGTACTACACTATAACAAATAAAAGATTTTGGGATGATTACTTTGCACCAGTAAAATAACTCCCCCTACATTATATTTAGCGGCAATAGTAAATATGTGTATTTATAGTTAGTACTGTATATAAATGCTTCTAACAGAAAAATCTATTTTAACTAAATATCTCATTGGGTCTAGAGCTAGGCGGCTTCAAATAGATCAGCGCAACTTGAAGATCATTGGTTTAGGGCTTGGAATTTTAAAGCAACCATGTAGATCTAAAATCCTCAATTAAAAACAAGTTATTTCCTGCAACACCAGTAAAAGTTACTTGGTATCTTGAGTAATTACATATCCAAGACCCTTGACACAAATAGACGCATAAGAACTTCATAATCAGGCAACCAGGTTCCAACAACACCACTAATTATTATAATTTATTGATCAGATCATTAGATTTTTATTTTATTTTATTTTTCTCGTGTAGCAATGTTTATTTTTTTATGAATTTCATCTCAATAGACATTACATCGCTATTAAATACTACACGCTTGTAACAATTCAAATGCATGTGCCTACCAATAGTTATGCAGTTAAAATCATAGGAATTTATGTGTATACACATGTAAGCCCACAGTTCTAGAAATCAAGATAGTAAAATCATCAATTATATTACATTCCAAATGAAGAAGCACCATATAAAATTTATGCAAAAGCTGCGAAAAATTTTGCTTGGATGTATTTGTTTCGATACATACACAATAATTCCTATTATTATTTAAAAAGACAGGCAAATAATTAAGGGCAAAAAGCCTAGCAACCAATACAATATAGATAAGTAATTATATCAAGAACTTAATAAAGTGGCTGCTATAACAGACATATCAATTTATTAACCAGAAAACTAACTGATAAATATATTTGTCAAACTGAGAATGGTTCCTAATTTTCAAATTCCGCTCAATTTTCTTTAGTTGTGCAAAAATAATTATAAAATAATAGTAATATTAACAACAATAACAACAACAGTACAAGTTGTAGCAACAGCAACAGCAACAGCAACACCACCACCACAACCACCACCACCACCATCACCACCACCAACAACAACATAAATAACAATAAATGACCAAACCAATGCACTAAGACTCTCGTTATGTGTAGGATCCGATATGTGTGAAAACACGTTAAATCTCCCGGTATGAGTGAAATTCGAAAGACACTCAGATATTACAAGGATCTTACTTTGATCTCGTAGATTAAATAAAATTAGAAATTAAAAAAATGGTTATACAATATCATAGGTTTTATGTGTTCTATATACTCTATGGGCATATTGAACTAACGTAATATATTGTATATATTTTTAAATTTCTTATTTTATTCTTTCTACGAGAGAAAAGTAAGATCCTCATGGTTTCTAACTCACTTCAAAATTTTACACATATCCACAGTTTTAAAACGCCAGTACAAGTATCTATAACTCGACTTCGTTTCTTGGATCCTACACGGAACGATAGCATTAGTGCACCGATTTTTTTATTTATGGTGCTTACGGTTCTTTCATTCATTATTATTATAAATATTAATATTATTTTATTATTATGTCAGAATTTATATTAAAAGTAGGTATGTCTCACTTCGCTTCTCTTTGTAATCTACCTCAAAACAATTATGTACATCAATCATTTTCTTATTGTCTCCAAATTATTGGATGATTTATAGAACAAACAAAAACAACATGCCTTGTGTAATCCACAAGTGAGGTTTAGGGATGGTAAAATATATGTATCCATTACCCCTTTTTTGGGAGGTAGAGAAGTTTTTTAATAGCCCTCGGCTGAAGGAAAAGACTATCAAATAGAGAAGATATGTGTAATCCAAAAACTGAAGTTTCGGGAGGGTAGAGTCGACACAGACCTCACCTTTACCTATAACTATTTCCAATAGACCCTCGGTTGAAGGATGAACATATCAAATCACATAAAAAGAGGTAAGATGTCACGTACAAGGATCACCCCCTAGAAGTAACATGGCATACTTTGTAACAACCGTAAAAATGGATATGCTAAGTAATGCTTAATGTGTCTAGAATGCCAACAATTAGACCGGGTTCACACGGATTGATACGCATTGAACCAGACCTCAAAACCCTTGATACATTAAATACAACTAACCTGGGGAGTTAGTTCAGCTATGAAAGGTTTGGTCCAACCATGTAGAACTCTCTAATACGAAGCTTTACGTGAAGGACTCTTTACCGGACTTAAAATTAAAAAATCTTAGGTTTGGAGGGTCTAAGCGTAAAATGGTATTTTTCTAGGCTAAGTTTAGTATTATAATAACTGAAAATATATAATTAATTATTTAGTTAATAAGGTATAGGGGCATTTTGAGGAGAGAGGGCCAAAATTGGGCTCTAGAAGTGAACTTTTGCTCCACGCGGGTTCGAACCAAGGTGGAAGCAATGAATTTAATTATTTTTAATTTATGTTTGTAAATTAATGTAAATAATTCATACTTATTAGTTATTATCTTGTTTAAAATAAAAGTAAATCAGATTTTTAATAATTAAATATAACCTTATTTGACTAAGTCCTAAACTAGACTCCTAAGCCTAAGAAAACTCTTTCCTCTCACGTCTCTATAACTCTCATTCACGTTTCCTCTGACAAAATAACTCCAAACACAGTAGGTAAACCAATGTTCTTCACACTTGAAGAACTCACACGAAAATATAAGAAAAATCAACGTTAATCAATCACGTAGGCAAAAAGAATGTTTTCCGTCGAGTTTGGTGTTGGATGTGTGTTTGGAGGAGTTCTTTGGGATGCAAGTTGACATCAAAAAGGTATGGATTCTCTTCTCTCTTGGTACCTTTCCTATGAGACCCCTTACTATTCAGAATATACATTCCAAAAACAAGGATTGTTCCCCATTCCATGTCCCTGTTACTAGCTCCCATTGAATCATAGGTTAGTGATGTTTGCTGGTAGAAAACTAGGGATGAAACATGTTTTTGTGATGATTATGTTTTTATATGTGTGTCTGAAATTATGTGACTTATGTTGATGCTTCCGTAAAAGTAACTACATGTGTATGTGTGTGTTGTCGTGGTTATAGTTCATGGTTTAGCACATTAAACGGCATGATAGTTCTTTATATTTCATGTACACATGTTGATGTAAATGTGATGTTCATATGAGCTGAAATGTGGCTGATTTTATGGATAATCTCTTGTCTAAACGAATCCATGAAAATGCACCTAATACGTTCTAAATGCACTACGAAATTCCCCTATGAACTAAGGTGTAACATGATGAAAGGATGCTGAAAAATTAAAAGAAAATTTCCAGCTTCTAGTGATGAATTTTGGTCAGCTAAGAGGGTTCAAAATATTGAAAAATATGAATTAAAACAAGTGAGGTCAAGGAGGATTGAACCCGTGACCTCAGCATGTTAAAAACAATGAAAATAAAGAAGGAAAAAGAAATGTGGTGAAGGGGATTCGAACCATGGTATTGGCTGGAAAATATAACTTAAAGGAAAAAAATAAGAAATGAGAGGAGTGGGATTTGAACCCACCACCTCTCAATCATATTTAAGGAAGAGTCAAATAACAAAAATGTGAGGGGTGGGAATCGAACCCATGACTTTCTAGGCACATTTAAGATGAAAATTAAAAGAAATTAAAGAGGGGCTATGGGGGTTCGAACCCACAACTCCTTCGGCAAAAGGAGAGAAATTTAATTGCAATGAAAATAAAAAGTAAATGAGGTTATGGAGGATCGATCCCATATCCTCTTAGTTCCATTAAGCGAAAAATGAATAGAGAAATTAAGGGGAAAATAAAGTGAAGGCATTGGGGCTCGAACTTGGGTCCCCAAGCTGTATGGATCAAACCAATTAAAAATGTATGTGTTGTTCAAGATATTTGAAAATCGGGTTCCCTTGCCCAAATACCTTATAGATGCATAAGTCATACGTGAGTTAAATCTACAAAAATAATGTTGCCAGTTAGATCGAAATCGAGATCTTGGCATACATACAAGATGCATTTGCCTTCTACTACATAATCTTAAGAAGATATGAATCACTTAAATGAACTATGAATGAAGCCTCATGTATTGTATTTATAGACCCATAAGTCAAGCATACTTTTAAAAATATTTGAACCTAAGATGTATGTATTGAAATGATGTAACCCTTAGAAGGGTTAAGTATGAGTGTAAAACACAATAAATGTCCAAGTCCATTGGCATACGATGATATTATTATTAAGTAATTGTTTTAAACACACAAATTCCCAAAAACATTGGCATATGATGAAATGAACATTCACGTAAAAAGGGGTTAGTAATTATGATTAGTAAATGTGCTAATGCTGATGAAAGTGGTGATAGCATGATATGAGGCTAACGTAAAAGATCAGAGCAATCTCAAATGAGCCTAAGTAAATGTTACCAAAACGTACTCACTTGTGAGAGTGTAAGGTTAATAAAGAGACCAGTCTCTATGAACAATCTAATGAAAGTATTTAGATTAACACACTTCATGCTAATGATGAGATGAGAAATCATCTATTGAGATATGATGTCCTCATACTAGAAGCCAGCTTCCATGACGTATGAGTTTAATCTAATCGAACTTTATATTGAGCATCGATAGACTAGCTATAAGCGTGATTCCTTCTTTCAGGAAGGGCGGAGGTTCACATAACTCTAATGAGATGAGACTATCCGGCATGCCGGGTATGTGTCTTCTTATATTTCCTAGTATTCAAATTTATACTGCAATTATAGGGATCTGGAGGGGTTCAATTCCTATGTATGCTAGCATGTTTTTTGTCACATTGGCCGGTGATTCCACCTCTTTTCGGTGAGGGATTTCATGACACTGGATTTCATGATGCTCACATGATGTATGTGGATTAAACATAAAGTTCCCATTGAATGAATGAGGCTAGACTCAAATGATGCACACAATGAAACGAACGATACTAAAGGTGTTAGGATAGGATAATCAAGAGGTGAGTTAGTCTCAAGTGATGGTATTAGGTCAGTCTTGGTCATTGCACAACGAACCCGATGAAAGTCTTAAACTACATCCTAGATATAGCTTGTGTTTACACTGGCCCATGAATGAAATGAAATAAAGTACGTATTAATGAAAGAAGCAGACTTTGTGTTTTCTAAAGCAGACTCCTTAGTTGAGGTCCCATATGTTGAGCCCTCATTTTTGGGAAGTCTTAATGTCAAGTCCATGATTATAATGTCTCATGGCATACGAATGAATGATAAGAAAAATGTTGTTTAGGTTGTTGTATGGTGTGTGGAAAATTTCAAGTATGATGATGCATGTTACTCTCATGGCATAAATTTACTAATCAAAATTTGGAAATCTCATAAACTTTCCTAATTCAAATTTGAAAAGCTCACTCACTTTTCTAATCTCAATTTGGTAAGTCCAATGACTTGACCTACTATAATAAGGTTGTTAGGATAGAGCTAATCTTACTCATGCATGTCCTTGGTGTGTTCTTGCATATACCGATACTTAGTACAAGTTTGTGCTAACCCTACATAACTCTAAGCTTTTAGGTGCAGGCACACATGGACGCTAAAGCTACACGATCATGTTGCAGTTAATCAGACGTCGAGCGTCATCCGGACTTTGTAGGTCCTCATGCTTTGAAGGATGCTTTCCTATTTACATTCTAGCTTAGTTGTAGGATTGAGCTAGTGGAGTATATTCAACTAGCGTTTCTTTCCCATTTTTGTTCAGACATCTTTATCATTATAATAAACTGTTTCTTTTATTTGATGATCTTAATGTTAGATGGTTGATGGTTAATAATTACGTGTGTAGTAGAATGTTTATTAAACATGTTTATAAACAAAAAAGTTCAAATTTTCCGCTAAAATTAACCTCGATGAAGTAAGAATGACGTATGTAGGCTTGCCTGCGACCTCTGAGAGGTCAACAACACCTGTATCGTCTACGGTCTATATTCCAGTAGTGACAAAGATGGTATCAGAGAACTAGGTTAAATTCCTAGGATAATAAGTTCACATCAACCAGATTACGTAGTTTCTAAGTCGTGGTAGTGAAGTGAACCACTACCCTGAATTAGAGATTGCATGATGCGTAGGAAAATCTCCCTCTTTTTGATCTTATCGTGCCTTTTCTAATGTCTATTTCTTGGTGTAAAGAGTGTATCTAACATCAAATCTTGATATTCAAAAAGATGAATACTAGGAGAAACGAAGATAGAGCAACAAGGTATTCCCAGGGAGAACCCACCTGCATGCACCATGGCTAGATGGTTAAGGGACTTCACGAGATGAATCCTCCCGTTTACACTGGATCTAAGATTGTTGAGAATCTCAAGGAATATTGTACGACAACTATGTTGCATGCCAACATGGGTCTTTTCAACCTTATGGTCCATGTCCAACAAGTAAAGGAAAACATGAATATGAAGCATACTAGGGCAGGGAACTGGTCAAGACGAGTTGAGAAGAATTTTTCAAAGAAGAGTGGTACTGAAATCAGGGATAAGTCCAAGTTTATAAAGGGACTCTCCCACCGAGGGGAATCAAGTTCGTCCAAGGATCCCTTTTCAAGCCCAGAGTTAAGAGGAGGAAGAGCGTCAAACTTCATGGAGGAGAGTTTATAAAGGGGCTTAAAAGCTTGTTAGATTTTTAGCAAACGGGGTCACATGGTGAAGAGTTGTCTGAAAAGGAGAAGTCAAGAACAAGGGAAAGAGTGAGTTCAACCTAACGGTCCAAGTGAAGAGGCTCCAAGGAGGAAACGATTCTTTGCACCAAAGTCTAAGGGTGCAGGGGAAGGCACCTCTGGTGAAGTCTCGGATGCGTAGCCTTAGTTATTCTTTCATGTATTTAAGTGTGTATGGTGTTTATGCACTAGTACCAAGTTAATATGTTTGAGTCATCATATTGGTTTTTGATTTGTATGAATTACATGTCTACTTATGTTGTATGCTTCGATAAAACTAGTTTAGGAAAAAGTTCCTTAGTCTATTAATGTAAATCTACTAGTAGGATTCAAGGATGTGCACCATCATGTCAATATGTGAATCAGATATTCACCAATGGGGAGTAATGAATTACCTATGTATGTATACATTCTATAGAGGACTTACTTATTGTTGATAAAGAGTAGTATCATTCGGGGACGAATGTTCCTTTGGGGGGGATAATGTAACAATCCCTAAAAATGGATATGCTAAGTATTGATTAATGTGTACAAAATGCCAACGATTAGACCGGGTTCACACGAACTGATACGCGTAGAAAAAGACCTCAGAACCCTTGCTACAGCCAAGACAACTCACTTGGGTAGTTATCTGAGCAAGGAAAGGTTGGTTCCAACCTTTAAGGACTCTCGAATACGAAAATTCACCGGAAGGAGTATTTAGCAGACTTAAAAAGAGGAAATCTTAGGTTTGGAGGGTCTAGGGATAAAATGGTCTTTTTCAAGGCTAAGGGCAAAATCATAATTATCCTAAATAAATAATTAATTATTTAATTAATAAGGTGGATGGGAATTTTGGGGAGAGAGTGACGAAATTGGGCTCTTGAAGTGAAGTCTTGCTCCACCCAGGTTCGAACCTAGGTTGAAGCAATGAATTAAATTATTTTTAATTTAAGTTGGTAATTAATGTAATTAATATATATTCATCAGTTATTATATGATTTAAAATAAAAAAATTCAGATTTTTAATAATTAAATAAAACCTTATTTGAATAAGTCCTAAACTAGACTCCTAAGCCTAATAAAACTCTTCTCTCCCACACTCATCTTTCACTCTCACGTCTCTATCACTCTCACTCACATTTATCCTACCAAAATAACTCCAAAAACAGTAGGTAAACGAAAGAGTTCTTCACACTTGATGAACTCACACGGAAATATAAGAAAAACAAACGTTAATGAATCACATAGGCAAAGAGAATGTTTTTCGTCGAGTTTTGTGTTGAACTTTTGGTGTTGAAATTTTGGTGTTGAATGTGTGTTTGGAGGTGTTATTTGGGCAGAAAGTCAAGATTTGTACATCAAAAAGGTATAGGTTCTCTTATCTGTTGGTCCTTTTACCAAGAGACCCGAAAAGGTTCAGAATATTCATTCTGAAAACTAGGATTGTTCCCCGGTTGCATGTCCCTGTTACTAGCTCCAATTGAATCATATGTTGGTTATGTTTGCTGGTAGAAAACAAGAGATGAAAAATGTTTTCGTGATGATTATGTGTTTATATGTATGTTTTGAATTATATGACTTATGTTGATACTTCCGAAAATGTAACTACGTGTGTATGTGTGTGTTGTTGTAGCTATTTTCATGGTTTAGCACTTGAAATGGCATGATAGTTCTTTATATTTCATGTACACATGTTTATGTAAATGTGATATTCATATGAGTTGAAATGTGGCTGATTTGAGGGATAATCTCTTGTATAAACGAATTCATGAAAATTCACCAAAAACGTTCTAAATGCACTACGAAATTTTCCTAAGAACTAAGGTGTAACTTGATCAAAGAATGTTGAAAAATTAAAAGAAAATTTCCAGCTTCTTGTGATGAATTTTGGTCATCATAGAGGGTTCAAAATGTTAAAAAAATAATAATTAAAACATGTAAGGTCATAGAGGATTGAAACAGCGACCTCACCATGTTAAGTACCATGAAAATAAAGAAGTATAAAGAAATGCGGTGAAGGGAATTCAAACTATGGTATTGGGTTCAAAATGTAACTTAAAAGATGTAAATAATATATCAGAGGAGTGGGGTTCAAACCCACCACCTCTCGATCAGATTTAAGGAAGAGTACAATAAAAAAAAAAACTTGAGGAGTGGGAATCAAACCCATGACCTCTTAGGAAGATTTAAGGAGAAAAATTAAAAAAAATAAAGAGGGGATTTAAAGAGAAATTACGGGCATTGAAAATAAAAAGTAAATGAGGTTGTGGATGTTCGATCCCACATCCTCTTAGTTCCATTAAGCAAAAAATTAAGAGAGAAATTAAGGGGAAAATAAAATGAAGGCATTGGGGCTTGAACATGGGTCCCTAAGACTTATGGATCAAACCAAAATGTAATAAAAAAAATTTAAGTGTGTTTCCTGAGATTCGAAAATCGGGTTCCCTTTTCCAAATACCGTGTAGATGCATAAGTCATACGTGAGTTAAAGCTTCAAGAATAATGTTGCCCACTTAGATCGAAATCGAGATATTGGCATACATACAAGATGCGTAAGTCTTGTACTATATAATCTTAGGAAGATATGAATCACTTAAACGAACTATGAATGAAGCCTCATGATTTGTATCTATAGACCCATTGAAGTTTCAAAAAAAGGAATAGAGACTCATCATAGTCTGTGTTTTAAGTGAAGGAGAGAGACAGGAGTTACTAGGAATTGAATCAATAGGCTCAGGGGCATGCGCCGTATCCACTGCAAGGGAATCCGCTCATCTATAAATATATTAGACTCTAGCACAAGATACGATTCACTCTAGTACCGTAACAAAGCTAAACAGGATTCGTGGACAGAAGCACGGGTAAACCCTCGGTTTTCCCTCAACTATATATGTTGATAGGGGATAACTTCTTTGCTAGCTACTAACATACATTTACAAATACGTGAACGTAAGACGTATGTAATGGAATAATGTAACCCTAGAAGGGTTAAGTATGAGTGTAAAACACAATAATGGCCAAGTGCATTGGCATACAATGAAATGATTATACCCTTGAAGGGTTAAGTAAGAGTGTGAAATACACAAATGGCCAAGCGCATTGGCATATGATGAAATCAACATTCACGTAAAAAAAGGTTAGTAATTATGAAGAGCAAATGTGTTAATGTTGATGAATGTGGTGACAACATTATATGAGGCTAATGTAAAAGATGAGAGCAATCTCAAATAATCTTAAGTAAATGTTACTAAAATGTACTCACTTGTGAGAGTGTAAAGTTAACTAAGAGACCAATCTTTATGAACACTCTAATGAAAGTATTGAGATTAACACACTTAATACTAATGATGAGATGAGAAATCATCTATTGAGCTATGATGTCCTCATACTTGAAGTATGTTTCTATGACGTATGAGTTGAATGTATTGGAACTTTATGCTGACATTGATAGACTAGCTATGAGCGGTGATGCCTTCTTTCAGGAAGGGCGGAGGTTCACGTAACTCTCATGATATGACATTGTCCGACATTCCGGGTATGTGTCTCCTTATATATCCTAGTCTTCAAACCTATACTGCCAATATAGGGATCTGGCAGGTTTAAATTCCCATGTATGCTAGCATATTTTGGGTCACTTTAGCCTGTGATTTCATTATGCTCACATGATCTATGTCGGTTAAAGTTAATGTTCTCAATGAATGAATGAGTCCAGCCTCAAATGATGCACAGATGAAACGAATGATACCAAAGGGGTTAGGATAGGATAATTAAAAGATGAGTTAGACTCAAGTAATGACATTAGGTTATTCTTGGTAATTGCACAACGAACCCGATGAATGTCTTAAACTACATCCTTGGTATAGCTGTTGTTTACACTAGCCCATGAATGAAATGGAATGAAGTATGTATGAATGAATGAAATAGACTATGTGTTTTCCAAAGCAGACTCCCTAGTTGAAGTCCAATATGTTTAGACCACATTTTTGGGAAGTCTTAATGTCAAGTCCATGATTCCAAGGTCTTATGGCATACAAATGAATGATATGAACAACGTTATGTGTTATAGAAATTATGATATGTGCTATGTGTATGCTATTGTGTGTTGTCTGCAAAATGTTGAGTATTATGATGCATATTACTATCATGGCATAACTTTCCTTATCCAAATTTGGTGTGTGCTTGAATATACCCATACTTAGTTCAAGTTTGTACTAACCCTATACAACTCTAAAATTTTAGGTGCAGGCACAGGTGGACGCCAACGCTACAAGATCAACACTGTAGTTATTGGGACGTCGAGCATTCATCCAAACTTTGTAGGACCACATGATTTCGAGGATTATTAGACATTACCATTCTAGCTTATTTGTAGGAAATAGGTAGTGGAGTATGTTCCACTTGCATTTCTTTCCCACTTTTTCTCAAACATTGAATTTGTGCCGTTTTGGCAAGTATATCATTATCGTCATAATAAACTATTTCTTTCATTTGATGATCTTAATGTTATATGGTTGATGGTGAACAATTATTTATGTAGTAGAATATATAGTAAGCATGTTAAGAAACAAAAAGTTTCAAACTTTCCGCTAAAATTAACCTAGATAAAGTAAGAAAGACGTCTGTAGGCCTGTCTACGACCTCTAAGAGGTCAACGACGTTGCTCTTGTCTTGGGTCTAGATTTAAATCGTGACATACTTGACCTCTTGAAGGTATTATACAATCCCATACTGATACGCTCAAACTTACTTCTCAAATAAGAAGTAAAGCGGTCGTGTCAAGTAAATAACCCAACCAATGAGGTTGGGATCGTTCACACGAGGAAAATAGTTTAGACTTAACTTCAATCTATTATTAGTATTGTTCAGTCAATTACTTCCTTGGAAAGCAAAAATGATAAAAAGGGGGTTTTTTATTCCTAAATAAATGAAAATAACTAGCAATATTGAAAGAGACACTTAACAGCTTCAAATGTTGGAGTTTAATCAATTAATGAAAGTAAATAGGTTTTACGTGTTCCCCACAGGTTCATAACTTGAAATGTCTAACTATAACAATTATTTCCTAGTATCTTGCAAGCAAAGTGATAAGTTATGTATTTCTAAATTCTTGGTCCAGCATCTAGAAAATATCACTCCACACCTTGGTCCGGCTACGTATGTTGCTATACTAACCCTTACCTTTACCTCATATTAAGTATCGTATTGGATATTTGACTAAGTTATTAGCTCGTACCAATTAATACTAGCCTATTAGATAGTATACACTAAATATATGTTGAAAATTATTTTCCTATTATCTACCTCCTTGGTCCGGAAGTAACATTAAGGCAAGTACAACCGTTGGCCATCCGTTAGAAAGACTTCTAAGCGAAAGAATTATCAATACATGCACGACCATAATCTTGAATTGTTATTTTAGCTAGATTTTACCACTTTATTCGCCTATGGTTCCAAGAAACCTAGTTATGGAGTTTAGTTACAAATAGTCATAATCACAATATTCAAATATATGATATAAGAATTCATGCACTTACTTCAATGGTAAAGAGTAAAATCCGAAAGTTCGCTTGGTCAATGAACAAAAATCACTAACAATCAATTAGTGAAATTAATTGAATAACAAACAATCTAACCAAGAGTCTACAAATAATCAAGGGACAAACAAAATAATCCAGAGTCTAACCAAATCATCCAGAGTCTAACCTCAAAAATGAGGTTTTTCGAACTAGTTATAGAAAATAAAAACCTAATTAAACAAGGACTCTATTTGCTGGAAATCGTTCAAAACGTGCTGGGTCGACAGACCTCGCGACGGATTGTCGTAGTCACGACGGGCCGTCATGGATTACGTCGTCCCATACTTGTGCAATTTCTTCTGCTTCTCTCTTCATTACCCTCGACGGCAGGTATGATGGATCGTCATAGGCACAACGGTCCGTTAAGGGTCTCCATTCCAAAACACTTGAACTCTTGGAATATGGGTATTGGGACTACTTCTCTGATCTTCATGACGAACCTGCAGGACGGACCGTCATGGCTACAACGGTCCGTCATGCTTTCCGTAATACAACACTTGGTCAAACTTCTCCATCTTCCTTCAGTAGCTGCACTACGCTGCCACCTACGGACCGTCACGAGCATGACGGACCGTCACAAGCTCTATAGGTGGTCTCTTCTGCATTTTTCGCTCAAAACCCTCCGCATTCATCTTTGGACATATTTCCTACAAATAAGGAGAAAATTATATAAAAATTAGCACAAAAAGGCTTTTGGACACACTAAAATTAAGCAAAAAGTATTAATAATACCGTGAAACCACGATATATCAACACCCTTAACTTAAATTTGTTTTTTGTCCTCAAGCGACGCACTATGACTCCCTACAAAATCTTTGTACAATAGTATCCATTTTTTATCCTTTGCAATCATTTGGCTATCAATCCCGATTAATCTCATCATATTTTTGCATGCTATCACTATTAGGATTGAATTATGTGGAACAGACTCACCATGCACTAACACCTATCCTCTTCAACTTCTCACCGAGGTGCTAATATTTCCGGTACTGCAACTAGTGTCCTCGCTTCAAAACAAAATCCTCATTTTTACACAATGATTTTAATTGAGTATAAGGATTACTTTTCAACACTCACTATCAGAACAAATTCACACTCATTCATAACTACTACCATAAGCTTGCCCTTATTTTCACTTCTTTAAGTTCACTATACAACCCGTAGGATCACGATCAGACTTTCTTGGATTGTAACATAGGCTCAGAGTCAGGTAGGGTATATTTAGGTATACTTTAGTGACTTTTTGCCCTCATTGACATAACGGCTAAATATACTATTTTCTATCATTTTATTTTGCCAAGTTTCCCATATTCTTTCACCTTGTTATTTTATTTTTTTTCTTCATTTGTATAAGTGACTCTCTTCTTTTCTTGCTTGTATTTCTCGTATTTTTTTTTACTTTTCTTTGAACTAATACTTGAGTCACTTTACTTTTGTTCTTTCTCTCTCTTTGTTCTTTCAACCCAACTTTTTTAAGCATTCCTCATAATAGCCAACCTCAACTCATGGCTTTGCCATGAGTCAAAGTACACAATACCCAAAGTTGAGTCAGGGCCATAAAAAGGTTGTTTACTGCATTAGACACCTCAACTTATGCTTTTGCTTTTTGCATAAGCTGAGGCGCAAATTTCCATGGAGGGACCAGGGCCAAAACATTATTCGCAGAAAAGATCAGTTTGGGTGAATAAGAAAGGTCTAATTTAATATAAAATCATTTGGATCAAAGAAGGAAAAATTTCATTCGGTTTTCTTTTATTTAGGCTAAAAATGGGCTATATTGAATAAGGCTATGATCCTTTCCTAATTGTGTATTACAACTTACTTTTAGCCAGACTAACCAGGCAAGTTCTTGCTCTGTACAAATAGTGGACTATTCAAATCTTCCTCACACTCACTTGACATCTCATCATTCTACCAGATTATCAGACACCTAGTTCGAATTTTAGATTTAGGGTCATGTAGTGGTAATCCCAGTACCCATATTCCAAGAGTTGAAGTGTTTGGTAACGAAGACCCTCGACGGACCGTTGTGCCTATGAAGGTCCGTCATACTTGCCGTCGAGGGTAATGAAGAGAGCAGCAGAAGAAATTGCATATAATAGAGTCCTTGTTTAATTAGGTTTTTATTTTTTTATAAATAGTTCGAAAAACCTCGTTGTTGAGGTTAGACTCCGTATTGTTAGATATCACATTAGTAGACATTGTATTGTTAGACTTTTGATAATAATTAGACTTTTTGTGAGATTATTGATTACTTTGAGATTCTTGGAAGTAATTATTGGTGATTAATCAAGAAAACATTCGGATTTTACTCTTTCTCATTGAAGTAAGTACATGAATTCTTCTTTAATATATTTGAATATTGTAATTATGACTATGAGTAACTAAACTCCATAACTAGGGTTGTGGGAACCATAGGAAAATAATGAGATAATACCTAACTAAAATAACAATTCTAGAATAGTGTCTTGCATGTATTAATAATTCTTTCGCTTATAAGTCTTTTTTACGGAAGGCCAACGTTAGAACTCGCGTTAATGCTACTTGGCGGACCAAGGAGGTAGATAATAGGAAAAGAATTATCAATATAGATTTAGTTTATACTATCTAATATGCTAGTATTGATTGGTACGAGGTAATAACTTAGTCAAATATCGAATACGATTCTTAAAATGAGGTAAAGATAAGGGTTAGGAAAGCAACACACGTAGCCGGAACAAGGTGCGGAGTGAGATTTTCTAGATGCCGAACCAAGGATTTAGAAATACATAACTTATCACTTTGCATGCAAGATACTAGGAAGGATTTGTTATAGTAAGAATTATCAAGTAATCAACCCGTGGGGAACACGTAAACCCTAGTTACTTTGATTAATTGATTAAACTCCAACATTCAAAGCTGTTAAGTGTCTCTTTCAATTTCGTTAGTTATTTTTATTCATTAAGAGATAGAAACCCCCCTTTTATTGTTTTTACTTTCCAAGGAAGTAATTGACTAAACAAAAGTAATAATAGATTGAAGTTAAGTCTAGACTATTTTCCTCGTAAGAACGATTCCAACCTCAGTAGTTGGTTTATTTACTTGACACGACCGCTTTACTTCTTATTTGAGAAGTAAGTTTGAGCGTACCAAATTTTGGCGCCGCTGCTGGGGAAAGTAGCTTTTAGATTAACTTGAACTTATTACTATAGTTTAGTTGATATTTTCTTGGTTTTACTTTATTTTATTGTTTTTGATTTTTTTTTCCAGAACTATCCTCCTTTTATGCCAAATAAACGAAGAGGAAGAGAATACTTGTTTCCCTACGATCACGAATTAGAGCATACACTGTGCAATATGAATCGAAACTTTGGAATAAATGATGATGATCCGAATCTGAACATCCCAGCTCCGGTTGATGTTCATGGTCAGTTGTTGCCCGATGCTCCGGGTGAACAACAACAGAGGGGACAAAATCCCGCTTTACGGCCCCAAGCATACTTTAGAGGCTATGTTAACATAGTAGACTCCGATGGGCCACTGGTTTTGCCTCCTCTACCCGCAGGCCATACTTTTGTGGTTACTTGTAGCCTGATGCAAATGCTCACTGCCAGAGGTTTGTTTTCAAGGCTACCTTCTGAAGATCCACATACCCATATAGCTAAGGTAAGGGCAGTGTGTAAAATCTTTGTAGGGAGCCCTGATTTGGATTTAGATGTAATAGTGCTCAGAGTGTTTCTTCTCTCACTGACGAAAGAGGCTGCTATATGGTTCACTGAGCTCCCATACAACTCAATCTTCACTTGGAACCAACTAAGGGATGTTTTCTTAGCACGCTACTATCCGGTCTCAAAGAAACTAAACCACAAAGACAGAGTGAATAACTTTGTGGCACGACCAGAAAAGTTAGTTAGTAGATCTTGGGATAGATTCACCATATTCTTGAGAAGTGTTCCAAATCATCGTATCGATGATGAGTCACTGAAGGAATACTTCTATCGGGGACAGGATGATAATAATAAAGCGGTGTTGGACACTATAGCAGGTGGATCTTATGGGGAATGTCCTTATGCTGAGATTGCCAAAAAATTAGAGAAAATCTCCCGAAATAATAAGGGCAAGCTTATGGAAATAGGTATGAATGAGTGTGACTTTGTTCTGAGAGCGAGTGTTGAAAAGTAATCCTTATACTCAAACTTAAATCATTGTGTGAAAAATGAGGATTTTGTTTTTAAGTGAGGACACTAGTCGCAGTACTGGAATAGTTAGCACCACGGTGATAAATTGAAGAGGATAGGTGTAGTGCATGGTCAGTCTGTGTCATGTTCTGATCCCACATAATTCAAGCCTAATAGTGATAGCATGCATAGATATGATGAGATTAATCGGGATTGATAGCCAATTGGTTGCAAACGATGAAACATGGATACTATTGTACAAAGATTTTTTATTGAGTCATAGTGCGTCGATTGAGGACAAACAATGAATTTAAGTTGAGGGTGTTGATATACCGTGGTTTCGAAGTATTATTAATACTTTTTCCTTATTTTTTGTGTTTCCAAAAGCCTTTTTGTGCTAATTTTTATACAAGTTTCTCTTTATTTTGCAGGAAATCTGTCCAAAGATGAATGCGGAGATTTTGAGTGAAAAAATACAGAAGAGACCACCTACGGAGCTTATGACGGTCAGTCGTGGTTGTGACGGTCCGTAGGTGGCAGCGTAGTGCAGCTGGTGAAGGAAGATGGGGAAGTATGACCAAGTGTGGGGTTACGAATCTGCTGACGGTCCGTCGTGTCTATGGCAGTCCATTCTACAGGTTGGTCATGAAGTTTAGAGAAATAATCTCAGTACCCATATTCCAAGAGTTGTAGTGCTTTGGAACGAAGACCCTCGACGGACAGTTGTGCCTATGACTGTCCGTCATTCTTGCAGTCGAGGGTATTGAAGAGAGCAGCAGAAGAAATTGCATAAGTATGGGACGACGGAGTCCATGACGGTCCGTCCTGACCATGACGATCCGTCGCGAGGTCCGTCGATCCAGCTGCGTTTTGGCAGATTTCCAGCAAATAGAGTCCTTGTTTAATTAGGTTTTTATTTTTTTTATAAATAGTTTGAAAAACCTCATTTTTGAGGTTAGACTCCGTATTGTTAGATATCATATTAGTAGACATTGTATTGTTAGACTTTTGATAATCATTAGACTTTGTGTGAGATTATTTATTACTTTGAGATTCTTGCAAGTGATTATTGGTGATTAATCAAGAAAACTTTCGGATTTTACTCATTCTCATTGAAGTAAGTACATGAATTCTTATTTAATATATTTGAATATTATGATTATGACTATGAGTAACTAAACTCCATAACTATGGTTGTGGGAACCATAGGCAAATAATTTGATAAAACCTAACTGAAATAACAATTCTAGAATAGTGTCTTGCATGTATTAATAATTCTTTTGCTTAGAAGTCCTTTTAACGGATGGCCAACATTACAAGTCGCCTTAATGCTACTTGCCGGACCAAGGAGGTAGATAATAGGAAAAGAATTATCAACATAGATTTAGTGTATACTATCTCATAGGCTAGTATTGATTGGTACGAGGTAATAACTTAGTCAAATATCGAATACGATGCTTAATATGAGGTAAAGATAAGGGTTAGGAAAGCAACACACGTAGCCGGACCAAGTTGCGGAGTGAGATTTTCTAGATACCGGACAAAGGATTTAGACATACGTAACATATTACTTTGCATGCAAGATAGTAGGAAAGAGTTGTTATAGTTAGAATTATAAAGTTATGAACCTGTGGGGAACACGTAAACCCTAGTTACTTTGATTAATTGATCAACTTCCAACATTCAAAGCTGTTAAGTGTCTCTTTCAATTTCGTTAGTTATTTTCATTCATTTAGAGATAGAAACCCCCCTTTTATTGTTTTTACTTTCCAAGGAAGTAATTGACTAAACAAAAGTAGTAATAGATTGAAGTTAAGTCTAGACTATTTTCCTCGTGGGAACGATCCCAACATCACTAGTTTGGTTATTTACTTGACACGATCGCTTTACTTCTTATTTGAGAAGTAAGTTTGAGCGTATCACTGCGCGACGTGCAGCCATCACGCAACAATGCCAAATTGTCCTCGCAACGTGGGGCCTACACAAGGTCCACTGCCTCAACTCAGATTTCAAAAATATATCATGAAATAAACCCCGCAACACGCAGCCACCTCCTAGATTTGTAAAAGTCGTATTTTAAACATTTTGACTTCACAAAAAGATTCATTTAAGTGAGGTGTCTTTTGGGAAATTTAATGGTTGACTATATCAGGTCTTAGCGTCAGTTTTATGTCAATTTTAACACCCAAATAGAGTTTTAAATGTGTAAAGCAAAAATCACTCTCATCCCTCCCAAATTCTCTCTTCCTCCAAATGTCCATTGAAGACAAATTGAAATCCTAGAAGAAGATCAAGACTTCAAGTTCACAACCAAATTTTGTGGATTTATCATCTCTAAGGTATGGTTTCTTTCACTCTTGGGTAGGGGTGGAAGGGGGATCGGGCTATCCCGCCCCTGCCCGCGTCTCGCCCTGACCCGCGTCCCACCCAACCCATCCCCTTATGTTTAGGGGGTTGAAGGGGTGGGGGATGAGGGGAACGGTCAGGGGCCGGTTCACCCCTGTGTCCCAGTCGAGCCAGCTCGGTTAAACCAGCCGGTTAGCGGGATCCATTCTTTTTTTAAAAAATAAAAATAAAAATTACCGTTTTAATCCGTTGGGGAAACAGTCAGTGCCCCCCCCCCCCCTCCAAACGGATTTTTGCCACTTTCTGTGTTCCCAAACACCCCCTACCGTCCCCCTACTTTAAAAACTTTTTTTGAAACCCTCAAGTTATAATAATTACACTTTAACCCATTTTTAATATTACAAATACATTTATCCCCTACTATTTCTTACAAAATCATCAATTCTCATTTCTCTCATCTATTTTTATATATCCTCTCAACTCTCAACTCTCAAGTGTCAATCTTAATTTCTATTCCATTTTAATTCTCATATTATTATAATTCACATATTTCAATTTTTAATTCAAAATTTTCATATTATATCAATATATATTATTATATTATCTCATATTTTGTTATCAAGTATTGGTTGGAGTTTCAAATTACAAGTTACAACAAACCACAAGCCTCAACAATCGGGTTGACATCTGCTATTAACGCAGACGTTTAATACATTCGTTTCATAATATTTATATTTAATTTTCCGTCTTTATATTTTGTGTTATTATTATTTTTATATTATACTTTATATATAATTAATTATGAGTTCTAGCAAAAAAATAGCGGTAAAGGAAAAAAGAGAGCACAACATAACGAAGAAAGTAGAATTTTTAAATTATTTATTTTTGGTTAAAAAATAGTAGTAAAAGTTGTGGTACTTCATCTAAATCAATGAGCAGAGTTAGATTTAACATAAATGATTCTACTTATGTTTATGATACTGCTTATGATATTTATTCAAATGTTAAACTCGATCATGAATGTTTAGAACGACGTTATGGTAATATTAATCCTAATGTTGATGAAAATTCAGGTGAAGAAGTAGATGCTGATTTGGGAGAAGATAAATTAGAAGAAAAACCTACTAGTCCAGTGACAGAAGTTCCAAATTAAACTATCAATTTACAGGAGCAAAATTTTGAACATCCACCCCTTATACCTCCCACAAGGGAGAAGGTGAAGTATCAAGGCCCTAAAACTTCTATTGTGTGGCAAATAACGACTTTCGATAAAGAAAATAGTGTTGTTATTTGTAATAAGTGTAAGCAACCTTTTAAACCTAGACAAGATGGGGGTCATTGTGGAACAGGGTGATTAACTAGACATTTGTTATCTTGTGTGCTGATTTAATATAAAGAAGCTAAGTCATTGCACAATAAAAACATTGAATTTCAATTAATGAATTTTATATTACCGGTAATGCATCGATAGGGGCGTCTAACATAGTTCAAGGAACATTAGATCCTTTTAACCCCACTGGTCCAATAACACAACGTAAATTTAATAAGGAATTAGATCGGTAAAATTTAGCTAAAAGGGTTTCTGTTTGTGGTTTTCCTTATAGTTTTCATTCAAAACCCAGTTTTATTTAATATATTCAACAAACGTATAATCAAGATTATAGAGGCTTTTCAAGAAATACTGTTAAATCTGATGTTTTTGAATTTCAAGGTAAACAATGTCATTTTTTTCGTTGTATATTTAGCATATTAGATAGTAGAGTGTCTATAACTTTTGACATGGGTCGTAGTGTTAATGGAAATTATTATTTAACTATTACTGCACATTGGATTGATCATAATTGGAGTTTGCAAAAAAAAATTATAAGTTATAAACTATGTATAGAGAAAAAAACTTCTACATAGTTAGCTTTAAATATTTTAATTTTTTAGATTATTACATGATTATAGATAAAATAATGTATTGTCGCATTAGATAATGCATCTAATAATACAAACGCCGCTAAAATGTTAAAAGTTAGATTATGTCCAATTGACAATAATGCTTTCATGCTAGATGTGTTGCACATATATTAAATTTAGTTGTACAAGATGGTATTTTATTATTTGACAGTTGTAGCGTAAAAATTTAATATGCCATTACCTGAATTTTTCATACAAACAATGCTGCTAGAATTAGGGAATTAATGAGCGTTGTTTACTATGTGAATTGTCACCTAGAAAAATTCCAAAACATATTAAAACAAGGTGGAATTCTCTTTACGAAATGCTTTCGGTTGCTTACAAATATAGAAGACCCATACAAATAGTTTTTAATGCTTATAATGTTGACCCATTAGATAGAATTTGTGATGAAGATTTGGAAGAAACTAAAGAACTATTATTGTTTTTAAGACTTTTTTATGAAGCTCGTACCATGTTTTCTGGAATTGTTTATCCTACTATTTCGTCCGTACGAATAAATATTTCTGTTCTTACAATTCAATTTTGTAAATATAAAAAAATTGATAAATTTAGAGTTACAATTGAAGGTATGATTGAAAAATTTTAAAAATATTTTTTTCTTATTCCTCAAGTTTTTTTAACGGCTACTTTACATCATCCTGCTTATAAATTACAAGGTGTGCAAGGCCTTTTTGACACTTATTATGAAACTTTAGAAATTTTACCGGATGAAATTCTAAATTGTCAAACGTGTAAGTCTAGCATAAAAGTAAAAGCAAAACTATTGTATGAAAAATATAGAAGTACGGAACTGTTTTAAGGAGAACTAGGTCAAACTTCTAATGTTGAGATTTATTTGTCACTTTCAATTTCAACTTATATGCGAGGTATTCTTGATCTTAATTCTATTAACCATGATGATTTTGAAGAATATCTTAATCAATCTTTATAAATATTGGAAAACTAAGCTGGCAATGAACATTTATTAGAATTGGTGAGTAGGCAAAGCGATGCATTTCCAACTTTGAGCAAAATGGTTCGTGATGTTCTAGCTATTCAAGCTTCATCTGTTGCATTGAAGACTTCTTTCAGTGCAGCAAAGTTTCAAATTTGTGATCATATACATTCATTGGAGGAAGACAGTTTTGAAACAACACTTTTATTTAAAGACTAGTCCAATGCCGAAAAGGAGGAATAACAATTTGCCAAAGTTAAGTAAAAAACAAGCTAGTTGGATCAAAACACAAATTGAATGCTGTGATGATGAATTCGAGGCACAAGAATTTCTAGCAAGTTTGCCAACACCGGAGGATATCACCATCAATATGATGCGATAATTAGAATTATATTTTAAAGGAGAAAACAGATATTTTTAGATTACATTCGAGAACTAATTGAAACAGAACCCTTCCTAGAAGGTGGCTGCGTAAAATTAGTTACTCATCTAATATCTGTAACAAATATTAGTTTTACGTATGAGAACTTATTGAAATAGAATCATTCCTAAAAGGTGGCTGCGTAGATTAGTTACGCCACTAATATTTGTTAATTGTAACTTCTAAGTTCTATTGAATATATTTGAAGGTTTTATGTTTTGTTCAAGTTTTTTTTATACAATTATTGCTTTGCATTTTAATTTTAATATATACAATAAAATATATACTAAAGTACGAAACTAACTTTAAAATACTTAATTTAAAGTTTACAATTTACATTACATTAAAATATTTAAGTTACAAATTTAAACTTCTCAAATTTTTAATTTGAAACTTTACAGTTGATGCTTGAAATTTCAAACATAAATCTTGAAATTTAAAAATTGAAACTTTAAATTTGAAAATTTATTTTGATATTTGAAAATAAAAAATTAAATTTTTAATTTATTATCTAAAGACATATAATTTCAATATAAATATATAAGTATTTTAAAAAAAAAATCCCTCCAAATCCCATCCCATCCCGTACACATAGTGGGACGGATGGGAGCGATATTTGTTCCCCTAATCCCGGTCCCGATCCAAATCCCCTCTCCCTGTCCCACATCCCGTCCCGTCCCCCTTCGTCCCGTCCCCTTCCCCGTCTCCTTGCCAGCCCTGCCCTACTCAAGGGATTTCTTTTCCCCAATAGGTCCCTTCAAAAGATGATTTCTAAATCCCCCAAATCTATGTTTTACTTTTACAAATGGGTCTTCTTTGAAAAATGAAATTATGAATAAATTGTGATGAATTGTGGTGAATTAATATTTTTTATGTATATATTGGTTATTAATTGATTATTTCCTGTGATATTTCCTTACATCCATGTCTTTTCCCCAATTTCATAAAAACCTTGAATTGAGATGGTGAATTATGAACATTATGAATATGTAGATTCACTCTATTGTTGTTAATTATGTAATTGCTTATTGAATATACCTTGTTCTTATAATTTATTTTGTATTTTTGGTATTGGGATTATGACGGTTCTTGGAAGGTCAATTAGGTATGTTGATTGGTTCTTCTTGGATACAATTGTGAATTATGGGTTACATAGATAGTAATGCTTCTAGGTATAATGTGTGGCTGTGATGTTGATGCTAAGTATTCTTTCGTTAACCCTAGACTATTGAATTGGTTTTGAATTATTCAACTACATTATGGTTTGACTATTATATAATTGAAAGTATTTTTTCATGATTATCATAAAGTGTAAAGTGAATGGTTTTACTAACTTATGAGGTGGTGTCTAAAATGAAAAGGATTATTTTCACTTGTAATGACTTATGAGATAGATGTTATAAGATTTTTAATAGGGGTCTAGAAGAGACTAATGTGAACTTATATGATGAGATCATTCAATTACTAAAGGAAATAATTTATTAGCACCGAAAGGTCATGTAAATGAGATGGAGGTCTCATGTTCTTATGTGCAGCCTCCCACATGGGTTTCTTCATGTTAGTAAGTCTAGAATTCCCAAGTTATGTGTTGTCTCATGATATGGAAACCTACACATTAGTAAGTCAAGGTTTCTTGAAACAAACTCCTTGACCCGTAACTGTGTGCCCACATAGGACTCTAGCTTAGTGGATCCACTTAGATATTTATGTATGAATGATGACACCTTAGGCAAGTGTAAACCCTCTCTTTTCGGTGCGGGAGTAGAACACTGGATTCAATGTATCTCACATGCTCTTATGTCGGTAATTGTACTTCTTTCCCTAATGTAAAAGTAAATGAACTAATTAAGTTTGTTAACTGTCATTAGGGTTGTCTTGGAGGCTACTATAATGGGTGAGGGAGGGTATGGGACTTCTTTTAGTCATTCCACATATGGGATCCTAAGATGGTTCTAGTAATGTTATTTTATGATTATGATTATTATTATGTTGATAATTTATGAGTAGTATTCATGTATTAATCATGTTATGATGGCTTTCAGATAATATGTTGCAAGTATGAAGTGGGTTGCTTAATGTGATACTCAGTATTGGATAGGATTATGGGTTCCATCTTTGGCATTGCACAAGTATTGCTTGGTTCATCTACATGTTGGGTTGATATTATATTGAAAAGACATTATGCTTCTCATATAGGCATGTTGAGTTAAATTGATCATGATTTTGACTAAATTATCCTTTTCTCATGCATTAATGGTTTTTTTATGCATAGGGACCATACTTCGTACATGTACTAACCCATATTTCTTCTCTTTATCCCAAACATTGAAGGATCGGGCCATTGAGATATAGTTAGGGTAAATCAAGAAGGCTAGGACTAGATTCTCCATGTTTTGGTAGGTCCTCTAGTTTGAAGATGCTACTACATACTCTACCTTAGTCGTACTTTTATTGTCTAAATACATTCTTTTCTCTTGTTTTAAACAAATTGATTTAACCCCTATGTGGAAACTATGAATTTTAATAAGATTTATGCCCGAATGTTTTACTTCATTTAGATTTTTTAATGTGAGACAAAGATTTACCGCATGTTTGACCTATGATGTAATATTTATTACGCTAAGGGCTTGTCTTAGTTCTCTTTGAAGATGACGACACTGGTAATGTCTAGGGTGTATTTTGGATCGTTACAGTTTTATTGGATTGATAGATGTTTCAAATTTTAGCTTTATCTGAACAACATATCATTATTGTCGGCCCTGAGGTTTTGAAAAAACACCATGGAGTTGTCCATGAAGAGTAAGGTGGTATCATCCCAAGCCTATCTCTGCAACACCCCTCGCCCAAGTAACGACCATGGGGACCTTCACGTTATGTGGTCCTCACAATGGGCCATGGGATAATCAAGGAAAGCTTAACCAATAGACTCCACTCGCCAGTCCTTTAAACTCTAATGTCCAAGTGAAGTCTACGAAAACCTTCACGGTGGGTGGTCCATCACTTGTGTCGTGGAAGGGTCTGTTATGTTAGACCCCCATACCTTCAATCTAAGTTAAGACCACGACCCACTTTGTAGTCTATTGTCCCTTTCACGATCCATGATTATCTCCTGGTCATCCTGTCAACATTTTGAGTCTAGGGTTTTTCTGTCTTTTCCCCTATTTGTTGTACACCTAAACTACGTTATTATAACCTTAAACTATGTCAGTTTTATTTGTTTTATCCTTTACAGATATCTAAAACTTATACAAGTCAAATCGTTAATAAAAACATACAAAAGTATAAGAGAAGAACCAGAAAGAGACGAGTAACCCCAATTCAATAATGCGTCAAGATCACATTAGTTCTAACTCTAAAACCTAAATATTTCTCTATAAAATTCGTAACAAGGTATGTGGGATTTCACTAGTTGCTTCCTTTCGTCTATAGGGTCCCTAGTTTAAGCCAAATTCTTTATTCCCTTATTATATAAAGACATAAACATTATATACCTTCAACACATTATTATGAATTAGTTATTTACATATTCCAAATAAGATTATGATGTCATTACTTCATTTCTTGCATCAATTTCTTAACCTTCATTATATTGCTATTTAGTTCATGAACTACATATGTTACGCCATACATTTAAGTTATTTTAGATATATATGCCTCAGTATTGAAAATGTCAGTATTAATATATTATTTCGCATTATCAGTTTGCATCTTATAATACAGGATTTTTGTAATAATGTGTTGATCACTTAATATATTTGGAGTAATATAATAACTAGTTGGACTAGGATTCAACCTACCGAAATATTCCCAGAACTACTAGCCACATAGGTTGCAAGTCCCCTCTATGTGCATCATTTTATTTATCATGCCAGCATGCATTTATACCACTGGAAGGGTATATTAGGTCCTCCGAATAGGGTGTAAACATCGACTACACATTTAGCTCATGTGGTTTCATTATTACTTATAAATAACTCCCATAGTTCAGTCAGTATCCATTGCATTTACCACATTTTAGTATAATCACTATTCAGTTTCAGCAAGTTACGAATTGGTCATTGCATTCAGTTCTCTCTATATCAAGTATCTATATTATGTACATGTTATATTTTTTTCTTTTGTTCTCTTATATGTTATTTCAGTTTTACCCTATCCTTCATGCTAAGTACCTTTCATGTACTAACGCATAATTTTCGCTACATCTTCTTATGATGTAGGTTCAGGTCTCCAGCTATCACGTCACACATAGATTGGTTCCCGATCTCATTTTTAGAAGCATTAGTGGCGTGTCGTCATTTTTCGAGGAGAATCCTCATGTTATTATTTCATTATTTCAATTTTCTAGTTTCATCTTTTCTAGATCAATTTGGCGCATGACCTGAAATTTCTTGTTATTTTAGAGGCATATTTTCATACATAGTTAGATGAACTGAGTGTTTGAGTTTGATATTTCTCTTGTATTAAACTCTTAAATTTTCATATATTGAGTTTAGTATATGTGGATTCCCCATTATTGAAGACTTCATTTTTATTTATCTTCAACACAGTTTTATTAATAAGTTTAACTCTAGTATCCATATTTATATGACATCAGGGTTACAATGGCGTCACTCATTACCCTAGTTCCCATGTCCATGTCGAGGGGGTAGCTTAGCGACATGACTATTTTTGTATTAGAGCATCAGGTTTTACTGTCTTAGGATGTCTGAAAATTAGCTTTAAGTAAAGTCTTTTTTAGTGGTGTGAAGTGTATTATATATAGTTAGACGAGGCTACAATGTGTTTTAGGAAAAACTTCTTTTTCTTATTACTGTTATCATGTGTGAGGTATGATCCAACTTCTCATTCTAGTTCCTTCGAATGCATTACAAATTGCTCCTTCTCATAAGCTAACAATAGGAATATGAATGTAAGGAATGTAAAAGTAGCTCCTCTTGTCGCTAATCAAGAAGTGTCTAATGTAGAGTTTTGGAACGCCATTCAGATGTTGGATTAGAGTGTTGCAAACAAGATCAAACAATGGGTTGTAGTTCACGCAAATAATAATGTTAGGTCAGCTGCAACTATAGTGAGAGATTTTTACGATGTATCTTCTAGAATCGTACATTGATAATGATCCCCAAAACATCATTGATGATGTGAAGAACATCTTTTAAGTGATACAAGTAATTTTTAATAATCGGGTACAGTTAGAGCATCCTATCAACTAAAGGATGTATATTATATCTGGTATGCAGAGTAGAAGAAAAACATTGATACATATGCAACTTCTAATACTTGGGAGTGCTTTAGTGAGACCTTTCTGGGCTGTGTTTTCCCAAGAAAGCTAATCGAGGCAAGAAACATAGAATTAAGAACTTCAGGCAAGGTAACATCATAGTCCAATAGCATAGGCTAAAGTTTACCCAACTCTCTAGGTAGGCTCCTCACATGGTCGCTGATTCTAGAGCTCAGATGAATAAATTTCTTTATGGAGTGCGAGCCTTAGTAAATATAGAATGCAAGATGCGATGTTGCTGCGAGATATGATCATTTCTAGGATCATGAATCATGCTGAACAAGTTGAAGGTGCTAAGCTTAGGGAACAAGCTAAGGAGAATAAAAAAAGGAGAACATGTAATTATAACTATTTTCAACAGAAATCAGGTGGTGGAGAATGATTGTAGTACTATTTATCAGCAATTTTACCTTCCTTTAAGTTCTATAATGATCAGAAGGAAGGTAATCAGGCTCTAAGACTCTAGGTAGTTTTTAATGCACTAGTTGCTACCCAAATTGCCCAAAATGTAGTAAGAGCAATCCAGGCTTATATTTTGCAGGAAAGGAAGGATTCTTTGGGTATCACTTGTCAAGACCCGAGCTACCCCCGAGACGGGGACACGAAACCTAGGACCACAAGTGATCCCATGCTAGCCCTGCTGTCATGATAATGAGCATACTAAAGATAATAATGTGTTGGAAGATAAATAATTCTTAAAATGAAAAGATGGGGAATCCCCATATTATATAGCTGAAATATTTGAAAACAATGATTTTAATACAAAAGAAATATTAACTCAATACTAAGCTGAATCTAACTATGTCAGAAAATAGCCTATAAACTAGACTAGAAATATTGGGAAAAGCCCTAGCAAAATCTAGCAAAAACATGAACTAAATGAATATAGACTAAAATGAAACTCATGATTTTTGTCCTCGAAGAATGAGAATTCACCACTGAATCTGCTAAATTGGACATCGAGAAATCGATCTATACATGATCAGGATGCTGAGAACCTGAACCTACATCACGAAAAGATGTAGAGAACGTATGCATCAGTGGTGCTGAGCATGTAGAATAGAGTAAAGCTGAAATAAAGCATAACTGAACGAGCATAAAAACAAGTATAACAATTTGAACATCATGTCATGATTTCATAGCTAATTGGATACAATGGCCAATTTATAACATGCTGAAACTAAATAATAATATACTAATAAATGGTCAATGCAGAGAGTTTGATTGAACTGTGGGAGCTACTAATAACCGATAATAAAACCACATGAGCTAAATATTGAGTCCGATGTTACGCCCCATCAAAAGGACCCCATATACCCTGGTAGAGGTATAAATGCATGTTGGCGTGATCACTAAACTAATTGCCCACATAGGGGACTTACAATATACTTGGTAAGTAGTTCTGGTACTATTGGATAAGCTAAACCTTTGTCCAACTCGGTATTATGCTACTCCCAATAAATTCTGTAAATTAACTAATTATATGAATTTTTGTAAATACTGGATAGCTCTAAACTGAAAATGCAAACGGAGAATGCAACAATTAATCTGGTAATTATGCATTTATAACTGAGGCATGTATAAATGAACTGTCTTAAATATATGACCTAGCATGTGTAATTCAAGAACTAAAGAAATACAAAGCTAGGGTTCTGAAATTCATGCGATAATCTGAGTAATAACAAGATAATCTGATTTGGAACATATATTTAATAAATTCATGAAGTTATATCAAAGTTCTAGAGACCCTGGGTTTAATCTTGATAAGATAAACAAGAACTGACTGAAACTAAGGACCCAATGAGTGAAAGGAACCCACTAGTGAAATCCCCCATAACTGGTAATGAAATCCACGGAAAAGTACTTAAGTTTTAGGGCTGGAACTGTTGGAGCTTGTGGCGTTCTTGAACTACGGTTCTTGAGCTTTTTTCTCCTCTCTTGATTCTAATTTTCTATGTTTCGATTTAATGCTTGACTTGGATATGTTTGAATTATGTTTCTAGGCTTAAATTGACAAAAATCTGTTGAATTAGGGTAAAAACGACGTAACTTAGGGTTTAAACGGAGTGGTAAAGGTCAAAAAGACCCCTTTGAAGGTTGTTGTTGGGCCTCACGACGGCAAAGACTGATGGTCCGTTGTGCGCTCGACGCTCCGTCGTTGGGTCGATCGTGAGGGCCTGTTCGACAAGCCTTTCCTAAAATGAGCATAACTTTTTACTCAAAGGTCTAATTTTAGCAAGGTTGGTGTATATGGAAAGATAATTCAATTATCTATCTTCGAGTAGATCATGGGATACATAATTCATTTTGTGCTAACAATTATGATAATTTTAAGTTGACCCAACTACATTCCCCTTAATTGGATGCAAGTATTCCACCTACAGCCAAACCTATGGACCGTAGGTCCACCTAAAAAACATGTTGGTCATCCATATCTCTTGTCAGAGAGTGGTTGAAGGGAGTCTTGATCGATGGTCACAGACTACGGACCGTAAGCCCGTCTATCGTCCAAAACATAACTAATCATTCTATGTTGAAATTTTTAGGAGTTTCTCATCCCATTGATGGTGGTGCAGGACGTACCGTGGTTCAGTCTATGGTCCGTTGATGCCACCGTTTGTGCACCTGCAATTTTTTCTGAAAAACTAATTTTTGGTCTGTTTTGGCTACGGGGTGTTACATTATCACGGGCTAGAGGATTGTTCTTTTACATAAGGTCGAAGAGGTAGTAAGTTATAGCTCATTCCATAACTTTACCAGTAGCAGTAGGTTACCCGACTTAGTGTGGTAACTCATGGTACATGTGGTGGTAAGCACCAAATCGGGTGGTATGGTCTTCACCCTATCCGGGATCAGGAAGATTGTTTTGATGTAGTCATTGGTACATTAAGAGTCTTTAATCTCTAAATTTATGGATTGTTAGATCAAGGTAACTACTATTTATTTTGTAACTCCTTATATTGATGTACAATTTAGTTTTACTTCGCAAACTCTCATAGAACCTTTCTCAGTCTCTACTCCGTTCGATGACCTAGTTATATCTAGATGGGTATAAAGAAATTTCCTTGTCGCTGTCTCTCCAAAAGTCATCTCTGCAGATCTTTAAGAGTTAGAAATTGTATACTTCCATATCATTCTTGGAATGTATTGGTTACATTCTTGATATTCTCTTGTAGTTTTCGGAACTAGGATTGTTCGATTTCAGTTTCCAAAAAAACAATCTTAGAATGAAAGAGTATTTGCTTAGCGCCTATGGGTTGATTCATCTCTTACCTTAAGGCGAGAAACATGATTTCTAAAGCTTATCTCTATCATCTAGTTTTGATTTAAGGAATCATTCTCAAAAACCCCAACTCTTGAGTCAGCTCATGTAGTAAATATATTCCTAGAAGTACTTCCATAAATTCTTCCTGAAGTTTCTCCCGAAAAGAAAATCGACTTTGAAATGATATCTTCTACATACCTAGCATATTTCTATTCATCCTGTCACAACCAGGGAGCTCTCCATAGACGTAACAGATATCGTATTTCTCGGAGAGGACTTGGACAAACCCTTATTATTTTTTATAACGTATCATAGGCAAAAATGTGGGAAAATTAAATTTTTTTAAATATTGAGGTATATATACACCTCTAGCATATCATATATCGAGTTTACTTAGACTCCTCGCATATGAAAATTACATAGGCTTATCTTTTAGGAAATATAACCAATACATCGAAATTTAGTGTAATACTTTGTCTCACATCAAACAATCTAAAATTAAGTAGAAATTATCCCTTAAAGAAATTCATATTTTCCACCTAGGGCTTACAACAATGTCTCCAATAATAGGAAAGAAATGAATATCTTAAGAGAATACAAATACTACTAAGATAGAATACGTGGCACCATCCTCAAACTAGAGGACCTGCCAAAAAATGGGGAAAAGTCCAAGTCTTCTAGGAAAGCGACCTTCATACCTCAATGACCTGAACCTACATTGTTTAGGAAAAGGGTAGAAATATGGGTTAGTACAAAACACATCTAGTATGGTTCCTATGCATAAAATCATCAATGCATGAGAAAAAACACAATTTAGTCAAAACCATGCATAGTATCAAATAACTTTAACAAATACACACATGGAGCATCATAAATAAACCAAACATAATATTAACCCAAACACATAAGCATTCAAAAGAAACACTTGTGCAATGCCAAGAATAGAACCCCATAATCTCATCAAAATCTAAGTATCACATTATGTCACTTAATACATATGACACAACCTCATATTTCATTATAACATGCTTGATTCATAAGATCATAGCTAATTTGACCTATATAATATAAAATCAACTTAGTCATACAAGAACACTACTAAGGACATCCCTTAGTATCCCACATGTGCCATGTGTAACATAATTCTGATATTCTCCCTCACACTATGTAGTAGCCTTTTAGACAACCCTAAAAGGATTTAAGATACTTAACTTCTTCATTTAATTGTACTTCTATATAAAAAAGTGTAATAATCGAGATTATCCATCTAAGCTACCTGGAATCCTGTGTTCTCCTCCCACACCGAAAAAAGAGGGTTAAACTTGCCAAAGGTGTATCCAATCATACATAGCTATCTAAGTTGATCCACTAAGCTATAGTACTATGTGAGCACATAGTAAAGGGTCAAGGTGATTGATACTATAAAATTAGATTTGCTAGACGTTGAAGTTTCCATCTCATGAGACAACACATTTATTGAGAATTCAGACTTGCTAGACGTGAAGAAAATCATGTGGGAGGCTGGACTTACTAAACGTAAACCTTCATATCATTCAAACGACCTTTTTGTGCTAAGAATCTATTCCATTTAATATTATTCTTATTTCATTGTACAAGTTAACATTAGTATCTTTATACCCTATGTAAGAATCTTATCATATTAACTCATAGGTCATCATAAGTGAAAACAATTCTTTCACATTAGAAACCCCATACAAGTAAGTAAACCTTTCATTTAACATTTATTATAATCATGAGAAAAACTTTTAATAATATAATAATCGTATCATGACATGAATATATACTTCATAGTTAATTCAAGTTTCTTAGGGTTAAGGATGAGGAATACATAGCATCAACATCAAAACCACACATTAGACATAGGAGCATTACTATATAAGACACTCATACTTAATAATTGAATCTAAGAAGAACCAATCAATATGTCTCTTTTCCCCTTTAAAGAACCTTTATACTTCCATTACCATGAATACATAATCTATACATAAATGAGGTAAATTCAAGAAGCAATTACATAATTAACATCAATGTAGTCAATCCACATATTCATCATCTTCACAACTCACATATCACTTCAAGGTTTTCATGAAATTGGGAAAACATGGGTCCATGGAAATTTTTAGTGAATAACAAGAATGAACCATTAATATATACATAAAAACATTAATTGAGTAGAATTGATCACAATTGATTCTCAATTTCATTTTTCAAAGAAGACCTTTGTGTACAGAAAAACCCTAGTTTGGGGAAGTTTAGAAATCTATTTGAAAGGACCTTTTGGGGTAAGGGATTCCAATATTAAAAGAAACCATATGTTAACCAATACTTTAGACACAAATTTGATTAGAAAACTTGGGAATTTGGTCTCCTTTTTAAAGCTTCAAAGCTTCTTTAATGGAGGTTGAGTAGAGAGAAAAAGTACAAAGAATTGAGAGATTTCGAGTTTTGATTTAGGTATTTTATTTGAGTTGATATTTGTGAGGAAAAACTTATTTAAGATGAATATATAACCCTCCCCTAAAATACCCAAATGACCCCTAACTTAAGTTGACCTTTTAGTGAAGTGAAACTCCAATTCTAAATTTTAAATTTTCGTCCGAAAAAAAGTTTTCATTGCAGAGCTATTCTCGCAAGATTGCCAAAATTAATTTTTAAGACATTTTAGTCCACTAGGTGTCCGCGATGCGGACCATAATTATCTTTAATTGTTTACCATGTAAGGGATGTGGATTTCTAGGCTAATTGGATGCTGCTTTTGCAGCTTACTTTGCCAAGGATGCGGTCCCTTCAAGGGACCCTAGAGGGGTCGTACCTGGATGTTTTGACCTTATATACATTTTTTAGCTATTTATAGTATTTTTACAAGTTTAGACTACATACCACAGTTCCAAACCTACACCAAATCTAAGGATGTCTACTAGTTCAATTGCACTAATTTCTGGACGTCATGGTAATCTCTTGACGTTTAGGCTCTTAAAAACATCCTACTTTGTTTCCATGCAGTAGTTTAGGCTTCTAAACATCTCTTAAGACTCGGTTCATCATGTTAATCTAGACTGAGTCATGAATTTCTAGAGTTTTACACCTCCTTACAAAATGGCTCAAACAGAGCTTGATGAATTGAAATACTAGTTGAAAGACATTCTAAATAAAGGCATCGTCATACCTTTTTGGAATAGGGTGTAGCAGTGTTAGTTTTATAGAATGAACATAATTCATAAGAATGTGCATAGATTATAGGTAGGTGAATAAGGCTAAATCAAAAATAAGTTTCTAGCCCAAGGATTGGTGACTTGTTCTACAATTTTAAGTTGCTAGTCATTTCTCAAAGATAGACCTCATATTAGGGTATCACCAACTCAAAGTCAAATACAGTGACATTTTGAAGACGACCTTCGGGCCTTGATATGGTCATTATGGATTTATAGTAATGTAATTTGGACTATCAAATGCTCTTGTAACTTTCATGAATTTTATTAACAGAGTGTCCAAGAAGTATTTGGACTTTTTTGTTATCATCGTTATGTGTGATATCCTTATTGATTTTAGGAATAAGGAAGAACATGCACGTCATTTTTGGGTTGTTCAACAAACATTCAAGGACCATAAGTTATTCGCTAAATTTAGAAAATGTGTGTTTTTATTGCATTCAGTTGCTTTCCTTAGGAATATAGTGTTAGTGAAGGGATTCAAGTGGATCACAAAATATTGAAGCACTCAAACAATGGTAGTGACTTACCTCTCTTATTGAAATGTGATGTTTCTTGGGTCTATAAGGTTAAAAAAGGTTCATAGAAGGATTATCATCCATAGCATCTCCATTGACTAAATTGACTAATAAAAAGGTCAAGCATTAATGGTCAGATGATCATGCGAAAAGCTTTAAAGAATTGAAAAACTAGGTTCACTATAACTTGTGTCTTGATTCTACTAGAGGGTTTATATAGTTATTTGATATATTGTGATTTATCCAAGATATGACGGGGTTGCGTGTTGATGCATCAATGTAAGTTTATAGCATATTCTTCTAGACAATTTAAGGTACATGAGTAGAAGAATTCGACTCATGTCCTCGAGCTTGCAGTAGTGGTGCTGTCATTTATGATTTGGATACATCACTTGTATGGTGTTCATGTATATGCGTTCAGAAAAAGCCATAAATAATTGAATCTTCACCAACGAAGATGACAAGAATTCTTCAAAGAATATAATATGAGTTTGCATTACCATCCTGGTAAGGTGAACATTATAGCAGATGCTATTAGTAGACTATATTTTTCTTGTGTATCCCATGTTGAGGAAGAACGAAAAGATCTAGAAAAGGTTGTTCAATGACTTGCTCCCTTAGGATTTCGTCTTATGAATATATCATATGACGGGGTAACCTTTCAGAATAGGTCAGAATCTTATTTGGTAGTGGAGGTTAAGCAAAAGCAAGATAGTGAATAAATTTATCTCGAGTTAACGGGTACAATCCATAACTAGAAGGTTGATGTTTTCTCCAAGAGGGGAGATTGTGTGCTTCACTATTAGGGTCAATTATATGTTCCTAAAGTTGGTTAGTTTATAAACAAAATTATTTAAAAAACCCATAATTCTAGATATTCTATTCATCTAGGAGCACCTAAGAAGTACTGTGATATGCAGTAAATCTATTGGTGGAATGGTATGAAAAATGATATAGATGATTTTGTGGTTGAGTGCCCTAATAGCTAGAAAGTTAAGATGGACAATTAGAAACCTGGAGGTATGACACAAGAGATTGATATTCCTACTTGGAAGTGGGAAGTGATAAACATGGACTTCATTAAAGGTTTGCCTCACACTCACAGACAACATGGCTCCATTTGGGTGATTGTATACAAAGTTAGAAAGTCATAATATTTTTGGGCGGTAAAGACTAATGATTTAATGGACGACTATGCCAAGCTTTTCATTAATGTGGTAGTTAGGTTGCATTGGTCCAATTGCTTTATCATTTTTGATAGTGGTCCTCGATTTATCTCTCATTTCTAGAGGTATTTTAACAAAGTTCATGGTAATCATGTTAATCGTAGCACAACATTTTATCTGACGATAGATGGGCAAGCAGAGCGTACCATTTAGACCGTATAGGACATGTTAAGAGCTTGTGTGATCGATTTCAAGGGTAGTTGGTATGATCACCTTCCTCTTATAAAGTTCTCGTACAATAATAGTTACAATTGCAACATTCAAATGGTCCCTTATGAGGCATTCTATTGGCGTATATGTATATCACATGTTGTTTGGTTCAAAGTGAGTGAATCAGCCTTTATAAGGCCAGATTCATTACTTGAAGCTATTGAGAAAGTGCGCTCTTTATAGATTGACTAAAGACAGACCAGAGTCTTGAAATTTTTTATGTACATGAAAGGAGATAAGGAGAAGGGAACTAGAGTTCCATGTTAATGAATGGGTTTTCCTAAAAGTGTCGCTGATGAAAGGGGTGATAAGATTTTTAAAAAAAGGGAAGCTCTGCACCAGAAATTTAGGCCCTTAAAATATCTTTAAAAAGATTTGAAAAGTGGATTAAGAGTATAAGTTCCAGTACAACTAGCAGTAGTGCATTCAGTTTTCCACATGTCGTTGTTAAAGAAATGTGTGGGTGATCCAGCATCTATTGTACCTTTAGAAAGTGTGGTTGTGAAAGATAGTCTCACTTATGAAGAGGTAAAAGTTGAAATCCTTAATTATGAGGTTGGAATATTGAGAAACAATAAAGTCACTTTAATCTAGGTTATGTGGAGGAGTCATTCCGTAGAGGGAGTTACATGGGAAGAAGACGCAGCCATGAAGTCTAAGTATTTTCACCTCTTTCCTCCCGATTCAACTCCAACATGAGGTAATAGTTCCTCTTGACTCTTTTCAATCATTCATATGTGAATTCAGCCTTAGAATCATGTTCCTTCAGTCTATCCTTGCATTTTCAGCATATCTTCATGTTTTGGAAGTCAGTTAACTTAGAAATTCAGTCTTTAATAATTAGTGGTAGAGTTAGAAGTTTTTTCCCTCCATTCAAACTAATCTATAATTAATTAAAGGATGAATGATTCAAAGAGTAAGATAAAGTAACACGTCAGAAATTAGACCTGAAACAAATTGAACAAATTACGGGTTCGTAGGCTATGAAATTGCCACGGCTCGTTGATCTGCATGTGGTCCTAAGTTTGACTCCACCAGGCCAAGGCGTCAAACAACGATCATCTTCCTGCCAAATGGTCTTAACAACCGATCGTGGTGGCATTCGTGAAAAGTGAGAGAGTAGTCTCCCTAACCTAGACCTCAAACACCCCTCGCTTAAGTAAGGACCAAGGGGACTTTCACGGTCCGTGGGGGCATCTTTAAAGGATTAACCAGTAGCCATCCTCGCCAGTTCCTTAGAGAAACACGGCAAAGTGAAGAGTACAAACAACTTAACGGTTTGTAGTTCTTCAAACGGGTTATGGAAGGGTCCGTGAAGTTTGAACCTTAGACCTTCAGTCCAAGTGAAGACTATGACCCACTTCACAGTCCGTTGTCCCTTTCACAGTCTATGAAGATGTTCGTGGTCAGTCGATCAGCAGTTTTAGTTAGGTTTTTTTTTTGTCTTTTCATTTTTTGTTTGATTCCAAAAGTACATCGTTTAAACCCTAAGGTACGCGGGTTTTGTCATTTATATCTCAAAAACTTAAGTAAAACTTACCTAAGTCAATTCATTAATCAAAACATCAAAAATTCAAAACGAAGAAGAAGTAGAGGCCATAAAACATAATTCACGAATGCAACAAGGTTACGTAAGTTCTAGTCTTGAAATCTAATGATTTATCCATGAAATTCATCACTATGGATGTGAGATTTAAGTAGTGGATTTCTTTCACTTATTTTGTTCCAAATTTCAGCTATATTCTTCATTCCTTTATCCTAATTAGACCTAGTGAATAAACAACATCACCAAATTATAAAGAATAAGTTATTTACATGTTCCAAATAAAATTATCATGTTATTACTTCATTTCTTGCATTAACTTCTGAACCCTAGCTACAAGTTGTTTAGTTCTCAAATTACATATGTTAGTCCAGATATTTAAGTTGTTTGTGATATACATGCCACAGTGTTGAATGAATCATTATCAGTTAATTATTGGACATTCTCAGCTTTCATGTCATTTCGAGCTATCCAGTATAATATAGAAAATCATTCATAATGTGTTAATCACCTAATCTATTCGAAGTAGCATAATAAAAAGTTGTACTAGGGTTCAACGTACCCAAAATGTCACAGAAGTACTAGTCAGGTAGGTTGTAAGTCCTTTCTGTGGTAATCATTTTACTTATCACTCCAGCATGCCTCTTTAACTTTGGTAGAGTATATTGGATCCTCTCGATGGTCTTATTATCAGTTATTAGTAGCTCCAACAGTTTAGTGAGACTCCGTTGAATTAACCACATTTATATATAAGTAGTATTATATTTCAGCGTGTTATAAACTTGTCATTGAATTTAATTTTTTCAATATTCATGTTTTTTAGTTATATGTTATTTAAATTTACTCTATCTTGCATTCTCAATACCGTTTTAGTACAAACACATACTCTACGCTACATCTTCTTGTGACGTAGGTTCAAGTCCCCAACAGTCAGATCACACATGGATAGGTTCTCGATCTCCAGTACAACAACATCAGTCGTGCGTCCTTGTTCATCGAGGGCAACAATCATATTATCATTTTAGTATTTCAGTCTTTTAGTTTTAGTTTTGCTAGATCTAGTTAGGGCATTCCAAACTTTTTTGTCAGTGTAGACGCCTATTATCAGAGATAGTTAGATTAAGTTTAATATTTGAGTTTGACATTTATCTTGTATTAAACTCTCAATTTTTCATATATTCAATTTAGTATATGAGTATTCCCCATCACATAAGACTTCATTATGATTTAACTTTGGCTCAATTTTATTAATCAGATTATCTCTAGTATGCTTATGATTAATGCAGTAGTGTTATCATGGGGTCAACTCTTGATCCTAGGTCTTGTGTCTGTATCCATAGGGTAGCCTCGAGCATGACATTAGCCTAACATGTGCAAAATAGCAAAAGAAAAGTATAATTGGAGAACCCTTTTGCTAGCATACAAATGACTACGAACACCCCTATTTAAACTTGTGTGGGATGAATCTAGATACTACAGCATCTAAACTATTTAATCATTTACTACAAATATCTAACTCTATAAATGTCTAGATATTTCTTTAAGACCACTTCCCTAGAATATTTAGATATTTCTTGAAGATAACTATTCGAGATACTAATGTAGACTATTCTAAAAAATATACTAAAAATCATTGATATTCTAAAAATCAACTTTATCTATTTTCACATAAACATACTTATATTTTCTTTAAATTTTTCATGTTTGTGCTGGCTCAGGTTTAAGGGGATATGTATATCTAGTAATAGAAATCCAGGTCAGTTGTACATCTGGTATCATTTTGAGTGGTTGTTCATCTTTCATACCCATTCAAGAAATTCTTGTGAAAAAAAATAATGTACTATAATGTACCTTACTCCTACCTAAAATAGCCTGGTACTTAACTTGAATTTTATAAGACTCACATTAAAATTCAGTAAACTACAATTTGATAACTTGGGATAACGATTTCAGCCAAACTTTTAGTGCATTCATACAAATAGAAATTTTACTCAACATAAAAGTTAAACAATTGTATGGATCTAAGCAAACCAACACAATAACAAAAAGATGTCTGTTATTGAAAAGATAAAAAGTTAATTTTTTTTATCAACCATGCAAACCAACATGAGTACTAAGTTATGATTAGCTTTGAATTCATTAAAAAAAAAACACATTGAAGTTTACTAAAGCAGATAAACTACAATACACTTATTTTTGTCAAACTGAATTCCTTATTGTATGTTCCACTCAAATCTTTTGAGCTTAAGGAACCAAATGGAAAACAAAATTACTAGGTGCATGTAGATTAATTGCTCCTTAGGAAAGGCATCAATAATGTCTAGACATTTCATTGTAGAAATGTCATTTGACAAATTAAAAGACGCTTGGATATGAGTTTTTTCTGTAAACAATAATCAGCTTCTCGATAGTCAGTGGACTTTAATAATCAAATTGATCCCTAATGTATGGGGGTTGGAGTACTCTAGTCTTTCATATGTATCATGTCAGAATGTAATTATGCACAAAAAATATATTTCTAATTTTTTCTAAAAAAAAATATTTCAACAAAAATCCACCTGTCTAGAAATACTGTCTAAAGAAAATTCAGAATAGATAAAGAAGAGAAATACTGTGTAACATAATTGAATTAATTCTTTAAAAAATAAGTGTGGCAAATCAGAGCATCTGATCTGTGAACAGATCATGCAGATTAAAAAGTTCCTTCATCATCAACGGTGAATGTCTAAAATGTGCCATACTCCATTAAGATGAGGGAGCAAAGGATGTAACGGAGATGGAGCATCCCCTGCAGCTTCATAACCAGACAATCCTGTTTGAGCAGTTGGTTCTATCCCAGCATCAGAAGTTTGTGCAATCCAAACATCAAATAAAAAATCAATATGATTGTCTTCATCCATGGGCTGACTAAGTAATGCTTCAAATTGACTCTCAATTTTAGGGATCGAATCACCTGAATATCCACTGCTAGCATCAACACTCACAATAACATATTTACCTGAGAGATCTCATCAGACTGCTGTAGTTATCTTCTAGTGTCCAGTATTGCTTGTGATCCCTCGCAAGCAGGTCCAATCATATCCACAGTGATTCGAACTTGGGAATTATAACCCATTTCCGCATCCACGCCAGTTATATGACGAAAACTTTATTTTACTCTTGCTTTTTTTTCCCTTTCTTGTTGGATTCAACGCGCTTGAAATACTTCTAGGCATGGGAAGTCACTTGCATTGCGTTCTTGTTATCATCAGTGCCTAGATGTACTTCTCCAGTTAAATTTTTCATATATATTTAACCCAGAGAAATGACATATAGCAGGAAAGATAAAAATATACATTATAATCTCAAAAGAAACATTAAAACATAAAAATGACAAGACACCCAAAAAAGGCGACTGAGTAAACCCTCAAAATCTGTACCAAGAAACCAACATATGTTCCTCTTTTTCCCTAGGAGTCCCTCTTTGCCATTAAAAATCTTCTTTCATATTTTGTATGGCATTGCATTACATTTTTGGATAATTTTCTAATGGACCGCATCCAGAGTCAATGTCATTGATATCTTCTAAGAGTATATTATAGTAATCCTTGATCTCATAAACTGTTATTCCAGGAAGTTCTTCTTCCATCTTCGTGAGTACATTTTACCATTAAAGTATATTGCTAGGATATTTTGAACAATTTTTTCCTCCTCCCTAGACCAGGATGAGCTATTGCATGTTCGGTCAGTGCGCATTTTCTTTAGACCTACAAGAAATATGAAGCATTAAAAAGGAAAGTACTTGAAGAGGATTCAGAAAATGGATGAGTGTCAATATATGTCAAAAGCAACCATAAATAAGTGGTATTCTACCCACATAGATTCCAATAGATACAAAACATTTAAGAAAACATTTTTGTAACCCCTTACACTTAGTAAACAAAAGCAGTCGCAACAAGACATGTATTCTTTTAAATAGGCTATGTATACTAAGAGAAGTAATAAGTGACTGTTAAAACGAACAAACATGAAGATACAAGTTGTATACTACCCACATAGATTCCAAGATACGAAACGTATAAGGAAAGCATCTACGTTCTTTACCTTTTCTAATGGACGGAAGGTTTTATAATTACAAAGACTGAACCTCGCTTTGATACCATGTAACAATATGACATCTTACCCATATTCAACCCCACGAGCTATCTTTTAGGATTGATCTAGACCGAGGTGTAATATCTTGACAATGAGGTATTGGGGACGATGATCGCAAAGAGGCTAAAGTTTGAAAACTGTTCCGTATACACTTATCTTTTTCTTCTGTTCTATCCTTTGCTTCTACCAATACAAAGAATGAGGTTTGGCATAAACGTCTAGGACATCCAAATTCGATTGTGTTGTCTCATTTTTCCAAATATGGTTTACTGAGAAATAAAAATGTATGTTCAACTGCATCCTCTGATTTTTCTACTTGTAAATTAGGCATAAGTAAAACTCTTCCTTTTTCTAATTATTGGTAGTCGTGTTGCAAAGTGTTTTCGTGTGTCTCGTAGTGATTTTTGGGAAATTTTTCCAATTATTTCTCATGCTCATTTAAAGTGTTGTATGAAAATTATTGATTACTACAGTTTGTGTACATGGGGGTATTTTCTTTGATCTGAATATGAAATGTTTTCAATATTCAAGCAATTTTTGGCTTACCTTGAGACTTAGTTTTCCACATGCATCAAAATATTAAGATATGATTCTGGTAGAAAATATATGTCTTGTGAATTAAAAAATTTCTTGCTTGAGAAAGAAATTGTATCACAACTCTCTTACCAATTTATGCCACAACAAAATGGGGTTGTTGAGCGTAAAAGTCGTCATCTTTTAGATGTCACACATACACTATTTATTGAGTCCTTTGTTCCATCTAAATTTTGGGTTGAAGATTTGTCTACTTCTGTCTACTTTATTAATAGACTTCCATCTAAACTGTTAAATCCTGAGTATCCATATTACCGCCTTTTTCACAAGCATCCTCACTATAAAAGTTTTCATACATTTGGTTGTGTTTGTTTTGTCCACCTGCCTCCTTCACAACACAATGAACTCTATGTTTAGTCTATTAAAAAAGCTTTGATGGGCTATAGTACTTCACATAAAGGTTATATTTTATATGATCAAAGTTCTAATAAATTTTGTATTTCTAGAAATGTTATATTTTTTGAGAATCAATATTTCTTGCCTACTCATGTTGAGTCATCATTTGTTTCTCCTCTTATTCCGGCTTTTGAGTATTTGTCATTGTCTTCTAAGCGCTTCAAACAATGATTTGTCTATGAACAATGTTGGACAAACTTTCCCCTTCTTGAAACAAATCTGCCATGTGAGACTGCTCCACCACAAGAATATGAGATTTCTTCAAGGTCTGCTCCTCTTGAGCCACCTCGGTGATCAACTAGTGTATCTTAAACTCCTAAACTGTATGGTATTTCTACTACTTTATCCACCATTTTTATTCCAAAAGGTTACTCACAACCTTCAAAGCTTGAATGTTCACAAAAAGCAATGGAGGGGGAACTTTTGGCTCGTAAAGAAAGTAACACATGGGATGTTATTTCTTATCCTACAAATGTCCGTCCAAGTGGATGTAAATGGGTTTATTCAATTAAACTTCATTTTGATTGAACCATGATCTGTACAAAGCTAAATTGGTGGTCCTTGGCAACAAACTAGAGTATGGAGTAGACTATGAAGAGACTTTTGCAGCGGTTGCAAAAATGGCTACGGTGCGAACTATTATTGCCATTGTTGTATCCCTAATAAGTCAACGATTTCGATACTTCTTTACCCCTACATTAGCTAGTATTCTCGTAGTTCATCACTCGGGGTCAATGATGAGTACATTGGTATCTATTGTAAAGACCTGATTCCGTCATTAGGGAAAAGCCAAAAAGACATAATTGGGGCGAGAAAACATTTTTGTAGTTACTTAAAATTTCTCAACCTTGTCAAGATTTGGACAAATATATGAGTCGTTAGGGTGTAGGGAAATCCAGTAATGAATGAGAGAAATAATTATGAATTTGATTACATGAGTGGATATATAAGACAATAAGGAATCTGTACAACTTTATATAATCGAATTTGGATAAGTATATCTCTGCGAAATTATCTTAGCGTGAAAGGTATTTTCTAAGTGTCATTGGTTAGAGGTGCATTGTTAAAGGAGATTTGGAATTTCTTCAAGAGACTCATTGATTCCGTTAGTGCTACTCTAGAGAGAATATTGTCGTTGTGGCCGGATGGGCACCATTGTGACGGACAAGACGCGACTTAAATTTTTAGATACAAAAGAAGTGCTCGTTGTTTTGAAAATTCCATTATAGAGGAATGTTGAGGTTCTCTGGCATCATCCATTCAACAGGATAAGGGCCGCTGTCGCTGGAAAGACACATATTATAATAAAACCCCTAATCGACCTTATGTTACACTTTTAAATGTTTTGAGACAACAAATAACCCCAAGCAATTTATACCTTTTTTCACCATTTGTGATGTTAAAGATATGTTTTTAACACCTGTAATTTATTTTTCAATCCGTAGTACATAATAGAATGGGTCAATGTTGATGGGGGAGGGTTTTGATCTAGAATTTTTGGTGGAAAAATCTCGAAATTCAGTATTAGGATCTTGAGTTTGGTCTAGAGTTATTTAATTTGATATACTATGGATAATTTGACTATTGATTGTTGATCCTTGCATTTAAATTGTTGTTTGTAGACATATAACAAATGGAACGAATTCAGAAAGGGAAGATTTGAATGCCTTAGGGGATTCAATGTAGGTGATATTTTTTATTTTATGTTAGTGTGATATATGTTTCTAATTATTTCATTATAATGCATGTATGTATGCAAACTTTGCATTAGTTCTCACCCTAATTATAAATGAGGATAATTGAATACTTCTATGCCCTAATCAGGTTTTGTTGTATGATTTTGATGATGTACTTGTGTTTGTGATGGTGGTTTGTGAATTAGATCAGATTGTCACGTTCCGGCATACTAACTTTGATTGGATTACCATTTTGCAGCATGAATATTTGATAGGATTGCAACATTTTAGCATAAATATGAAATCGGTTTCTACATTCTGGCATAAATATAGGATCAGATTGTCACGTTCCAACAAACTAGAAATTCAGGTTTGGTTCCATTAAAGGGCCATTGAATTGGGTTTGGTGAGAGGACCATTCAATAGTGTTGTGTATCTACTTTTTATGATTACGTTCATAGCTAATGACTATTGATATAGAAACACTATTTGCTGCTCTACAATGATTTAATTGTATATTGTTGAGAAATTTTGAAATTGTTAGTGGATGTGAATGATATTGATATTGAATATGTTAGGTATATTCATGTTTTATGATGTTGTCGTTACTTACATGTGTTTCATTTATTGGGATAGCCGCTTGATCCTAACAGTACATTGTGGTTGTGTACGTATACTGCTCTTGGTCTTATTTTTTTTTTTAGTACAACGCATCTTCCAGCGGCTATTGATTGATCTCGTTTAGAAGAGAAATGAACGTTTAGAATTCAAGTGTGAGATAGATCTTCAGGGCGGCCTTGAGTTCTCCTTTGTTTAAGTTCACTATTTTCAAACTGATTCAATTTTTCAAAATGTAGTTTAGTTTTGGGGTTCTACCCTCTTTTCTCAGACTTGTCGAAAATGGAGTGTTTGTACAACGAATTTCAGGTTTTTAAAGTTTTATTTTTGCATTCGTGTTAGGTCATTTGTATAGTTCCTTCATGAATAATTTTGTTATTTAAAGTTGTTTCTATATCTTTAACTGGCTAGTTTTTCATTAAGTTGCTTGGTTGGGTTGTAGTAATGTTATGTAGGTGTAAATAACAACGGCTTGGGTCGTACAAGGAGTGACTTCCATCACATTTAAACCACACTTTTATTGGAAGTTCATGTGTTCGGCCAAAACTGGATTTGACTGTATTCCTTGTCTATGATTTCTTACATCAAACATATCTAATGAAAGAGACAGTTGTTAACATTTTGGCCTACCATTTTCAAAATATATAACTTATAGGTATTATTCATTCAAAAGTTAAAAATACAATTTTTTTATATATTCAATTAAATAATTTATCGATACTTATAATTATTTCACAAATTTTACGATTTTTATCAATAAATTTTTATTATATTTTTTGTTATAATTGGTTGAATATGCTTATATAGTGACTCCATTTGATGAAATTATTATTTTTTCGGTAAATTGCATTTGTTACATGCAATTCATTTAATTAATTACTTGTTAATTTTCATTTCATTTGTTACTTTTATTAATATTAATTTTTGTATTTTTAGCACAGTTTAAAAATATTTCTATATAAGGATAATAATTATACACACAACTATTTTAGTAACAAACAATTTTGGGTCACAGTCTTGAGCCCATAGTTTGAGCCCATTGCCTAGCTATTCCCTATTAATGTTTTTATAAGGATAAAAAATAAAGTGGGTGATGAGATATTTTCAAGTAGAAAAAAAACCCTAATATATTTTTCTATCCTATTCTAAAAGAGCAGTCGCCACCCAAAGCCCCTATTATTTTTTTCAGTGACAACCAACCAAAACCACCATGAATAACCCCCAAAAAACCTTAATCACCTCGTTGAAACAATCAGTAAAAAGAACCAATAAATCCTCTTCTAAACAACCACCTCCCAACAAACTGCTCCACCAATTAACAACCTAAACAGTCTCAAACTTTCTTCCATTTTAGTTAACCAAACACCATCCCCCCCCCCCTCATTTTTCTCTTATTTCACGTGAACCAGTAAGACATTAAATGTAGCAAGCAGCGAGCTTCGAGTTTGCATAATGAAGCTATTACTGGCAAAATTAACGAGACTCTTGACACACCCCGCCAGATCCAAAAGAATAAACTAGCAACTCTTCCAAGCCTTTCACCTTTAGACCTGCTCGGAAAAGCAACACTTCGGTAACCCTATTAATTTTGTATTTTGACATCTATGTAGGTGTATAATTCAGCGTCTTTATTGTTTTTAATTTATCTACATGTATATACATTTATTACTATTTTGGGGTTTGCATTGATTTCATTGTTTAATTATTTGTTTTTACTTATTAAGTTATTGTTGGTGCTAATTTACTGCATATTAAATTATTGTTATTTTTGTTTCACTGACTCAATAATGCTTTAACTCTATGTTTTCATGTTCCTTTGTTCAAATTTTTATAATTATTCGCAAATTGTTCAAATCTATATTGTAATTGGTTGATTCATTTCATATTTTATTAACTTTATTTTTATTTTTAATTCAAACTAAAAATATTCTTGTTGATATATTATCAAATTGATTTTATTTTATTTAATATTTAACATATAAATGATAATTTTTCCACCAGGTTTTTTCATTAATTTAACATGTGTGCATTTATAATTTTTCTTACATTACAAGTTAAGTTTGACTGATAAAGTAATTACCGTTAATTTCCAAGGCCTCCAATGTTAATGAGACAGGTTTTTTGTATACATTATTTTTACATTCCTTTATTATATCCTCCTCAATTTGGAATAAATAAATTTAGATGAGACTCATTTTTTGGATTCAAAAAATGTCAAACACCTTCTCTTCAAAAATAATTTAACCCTACCTAGAATCTATTATCTAAGTGATGAAGAAGAACACAATTCCAAGAGATTTATGGAGTTAAGATATCCCTCTCCTAATAAGGAGTCTGAGGTGTAATAATTCTCCTCTAAAGAGATCTCAAAGAACATAGAGCATATAGCTGAGACTGCAAAAGGAAATGTTGATCTTAGTTCATATGTAGGGCCTTCTACCATGATTGGGTAATAAACATCTGAATACAGAAATCAACATTTTTGCGATTTTAATAAGAAATGGTATGAGCACTTCTATAAGGTTGGGAAGGTATTGGCTGCTAATGATAACCTGGATGCCATTCCTAGATTCAATGCAATCCTCAAGAAGATTTTGTCTCCTGCATTTAAATTGGACATAATAAGGTTTGTTCTAGAGACGCTAAATAAAGGTGAAACCAAATGACTTTATCAGGAATTTCTAGCTTCTTGTACAAGGTAAACATTAGGTAACTTAGAAGACACTTAAGATCATCATATGCTAACATATTTCGTATCTGCAATGAGTGGAAACAACTACTATGCAATAGAGATATTAACATTGGAAGGAAAAACATGGGACCTTGTTGAATACATGTATATGAACTAACGTCCTAATCTCATGATAGATAAAAAGTTCAACTATGAGTTTGTTGAGGTCTTGTCAGACCATGTTCATGCTATTGGTGGTCATGTTGCATACTTTGTTGGATAAAGTAAAAGTTTTTACTTGTCTTTTCCATCACGAAGGAGATCCATTTCTAGTTCCTGCAAAGGAAATGTTTTGATGTTACAATTCATATATGAGAAAAAAGATATGATGAAGGGTCTAGCTTAAAGGATCCTTCAGGAAAATCATTCCTCTCCATCCATGTCATCTTCATAGAGAGAATTCTGTGAGACAATCTAAGCATATGCTTTGCCGGAACTAAAAATGGATCTCCTACTCGATGCAAAAGTCAAGCAGAACCTTTTGCTTTATCCAAGTTTTCAGCATGCACATCATTGCACAAACATAGTATGACAAGATCTCAACAAACTCGTAATTGAAATTATTATTGCTCCCAAGATGAGGACACCAGTGCATATCCAAATCTTTAAGGAGGTCCATGGTTTACCTTTCGTTGGAAGTATCTTTATTTTTTCGTAGATGTTTCTATTTAATGAAATACCAAATGTGCGAACATTGGATGATCTTCAATTTCGTCAGAGTTTTCAAGTTTTACTTAGCACAAGAAGTTACAAAAACCTCAGACAGCCAATTAGAATAATACTTGTTAAGCGGCTCTTGCTCAAACCATTTTATGAGATATTTAAATGCAGGAAACAAAATCATCCTAATGACTGCATATAATTTAGGCATGGCATCCACGTATCAAAGACAACCCATACTTTCCCAACCATAAAGTAGGATTCGGCTATATATTGTAAAAATCTATAAATATCGATTTGCATATCTTATTATTTTCAACTCAGTCATAGTAGAAATCCCTACATCTGGAGGAAGATCAACACCTCCTTTTGCAGTCTTATCTTCATCATATATTTTTGCAGGCTCTCTTCATAGGAGAAATGTTGCACCTCAGACTCCTTAGTTGAAGAGGGATATCAAACACCCTTAAATTTGTTAGAAGCATCTTTTTCTTCATCGGTTAGTTATTTGACACGTTGTCGACAACACATACATCTAGGATGGTGTTTCTCACTGAGAAATTTAAAAAAATTGTCCAAGATAAGCACCATCACAATTTTCAGTAGATTCTATTGTTGTCTTCACAACTGCCCCAACCCGATCCTACACCCTGGACGTGGATGGTAATTAAAAGCATTATTGTTCCCCAAAAGAACTCTTATCATGGATAACTACAAGAACACTAACTTGAATATACATAAACATCAAATTGAAAGAAACATTAAAAAACAACTTACTAAATCCTAAGACATTGTTGAATATATTGAATATCCAAAAATTGTCTATCTATGAAACATCTACTATACAAATATGGTTGTTGGGACAATACCCATGACTTCTTAAAAGAACTAATACTTACTACTCATAAACTGCAAGACTCCAAAAGAAAAGAGGTCTTACTCAAAAGCTTGCGAGCAGATGAAGAGATTTCAACAGACTCTTGTTAAGGGTCCTAAGAATCTTTATCTACATCAATAAAAGATACATGTGAAAGACATGCATAAATTGAATGTACGACTATGTAATATAGTCGAATAACAAATAACTATATGGAATAACTGGAATAGATAAAAATGTACTCAAGCTGAATATAAAGAAATATAAGAGTTAAATCATTTAAAATTTATAAAATACTTTCTCATCTATGAAATCATCATAATAAGTGATATATTAAAATTAACTTTAACTCTTCAGGATATTTTATGACCGACAACCATCTCTGAATTTGTAATAAAATATTTGCTTTACAAGATTCTCAAAATTTATAACTCAAAATAGAGTTTATGCTGAAATATATACATGAACAACACAACTCAAGGATCTCAATAATAATATAGAAAACTCAATACTATGAACTCAACAATTCAGAACTCAAGAACATAGAACTCAATAATACTATTCATATCAATAATAATAAAGTTATAAGGTTTATGTTGAAGTATAGACATGAAGGAAATCAACTCAAGTTCTCAATGCATAACATATAGCAATTCAAAGATTATGAATATAATTTTAAAAATGTTCTGGAAATCAATAACTCAAAATCAACTCATCTTAAGAACATTGAAATTTAGGAATTGAATCCTAGACTATTATTTTACTGATTTAAAAGTATATCTATGGTGTAGGGTGTGAGGAAAAACTTGTCCAGCACTTGTATAGCCTTACATACCTGCGAAATGAAGGTTCTTGAAGAATCTTTAAGAGATTCGAAAAAGAACTTGATTTAAAGTCTTGAGATTTATTGAATTAATTTCTTGAAACTCTATGAGCAAGAATTATAATTTTCATTATTTATTCATAATTGAATGGAGGAATTGAATTTGAAAGAATGGAATCAATGGAGGAATATCCGTTGTAGATCCTTTGTAAGTGATTTGACTTTTTAATTTTGACCTTCATGTTTTTGTCAAACTTCTTGAATTGATAGTAAAATAATTATTTATAAGAGTCAAATATACTTTTAGCTCATTTTAACTTTATGTTGTGACATGGCGTATTTGATTTAGCTCCTGAAATATCAACAAATTGTAATTTTAATTCAAATCATATTTTAGTAAGCACCTTTAATATTTAATTAAATGAAATACTCGTTTGTTATATTTTGCATGTGAAGATTTAACAAATTTTAAGCTAATTAATTATTAAATCATTTAATTTTTTATGTACTAGATTGAATTTTTTTATTGAGAATCAATACATAAGTATGATGTAATGTCTAAAAATAGTCGAGATGTAAAATACTTACAATATAAAACAATTAACAAAATATCAGAATAATTAAAATTTTAAATTTACCTCGTTCATACTAATCAAATATAATTAAATAAAATTTAAATTCAAACTTATGGCTCCTACTCATCATATTAGATTATATGAAAGTCTAAAATTACTCTTTTGAATCCTACTTATCAAATTAAATGCTTAAGATAATATCACAAGAGCTATAATTCAAAATTACCCTCTTAGGTCCTTACTCCTACTCATCAAATTTAATAACTTAGGAAGTATCACAAAAACTAAAATTTAAAATCTACCCTCTTGATTCCTTCTCATTAAGTTAAATTAAGTTAACTAACAAATTTACTCCCATAGGTCACTAAACTAAATGCATAAAAAAATATCATAAGAACTTAAATTCAAAAATTTTCCCTCTGATTTCTACAGATAAAATTAAATCAAATAAGACTTAAAATTTATCCTCATTAATCCTACTTATCAAAATACAGAAAATAGAATGTTGTAAAAAATGGTAGAAACTATTAATCATTCCTAAATCATACTGATAAACGCTCATTACACCTCATCCAATTCCAAGTAGAGATGATTGTGAACCCGCAGGGAGTGGTACAAGTTTGAGTTCAATTATGAAGTTACCAATATGATCTAATTGGTTAGAAGAACAAAAATTATCGAATTAAAGATAACTGAGTTAGTGACAAAAATGTGAGATCGGGGGGGGGGGGGTTGTTTGTTAATTAGCAGCTAAAAAATACGAAAACAAGGGAAATCAACAAGTTAAAGGTGTATTCCTGGGATGTGATCGATTAAGGACTAAATTCTCTGTGTGGGTAATTGAAGATTACAAAGATTTGCGATATCTCAGTAGGTAGGCTAGACTATATATAAAATAATATCTTTCTCTCGAACAACAATTATAAAACAATCGAGTTTCCTCCAACCTCGACACACTTAACAATATAAAAGTCCAAAACCATAATTTATCTACTCTATCGAGCTAAATAGATAGAATTGAGTTTACGATTCACTGTATCAAGCTGAAACCACATAAACCCAATAACTACAATAATTATTGAAAACAGTGGTTCTAACACCTTTTTCTCAATAAAGCAAAAAACTCTAACATAGAATTGCATTTGCAACTTCAATTCATAGATTAATCAACAACCATCAATATAAAATTTCATTAAGCATTTAAATTAGTAAAAAATAATACCCATAAGATAATTAAGCAAATAATTTTATGATTACACCCCAATAATTGGGGTTTTAGCTACACATTATAAAAAAGAGAAAAAATTACAAACTATATAATCCATGAGATGAGTAATCATATTCGAGTTCCCCAGACATTCGGAATCCGAACTCTTTTTCTTTTAAAAATTCAAATTATAGTTTCCCAATTTTTGTCCTTCAAGTTCATTAGGTGAAGTAAGTTTATCTTGCCAACAAGGTCGGGGATCCTGTCCATCACCAGTTTACATAGTCTCTCACTCCTCAGGGGTTCTTTGACATTAGTCGGTTAAGGTTGATGCCACTGAGTAGGTCAACGATCTGCCAACTGCCCATTTCTATTGCCAAGTAGGTTCATCCTTAGGGCTGTCACACTAGAGCATTGGAAGAGCTAAACAGTAACTCAACAGTTCACCGAGCGGTATTGGCGATTACCAGGATTGCCTATCTTAAACTTCTTAAGCTTGTTTTCTTCTTTATGCCCGATAATGTCCTTGACTTTCTCATTAGCTTTCATTGCTTTACATTAACACTTCATCATCAGTTTATGTCAAGGCCCAGGGATACCCCCTAGATGTACACGACGTATTTGACCTTGAAGGGGTCTCATACTGTCAAGCCCCGAGTCTACACCCTAATATATCAGTTACTCAATCACTATTGCCGACCTTGAGCGGACCCTTGGCCTGACCTACTTAGCTCAACCGAATACTTTATTCAATCTAAATCAAGAAACATTCTCATAAGGATAACCTAAATAAAATATCTTGGCCAAAATGGCACTTGGGTCTCACAATAGTGTATCTATAATGCAAATAAAGATAGACCCAAAACTAAAGTGTCTTACTGTCTATTTGTCTATGAAACCTCTATAATACTAAGATGGAGGTTATGATAAACCCCATATTATCCTATAAAGAAAACTTATAAGAATGTAAATGTGTCGTCAAGAATGCAAGGAGGCTCACCACTAACTTCGAGTGCTCAGTTGGATCAACGATGTGCTGGATAATGTTGATCCTAATTTCCTTCATTTGCATCATGATACGATGTAGAAAAACTAACATCAGTACATTAAATATATGAGTATCTGAGTTTGAATGATAACTCATGACTAACTTTATCAAAGATAAAGTATTAAGACACATGTAATATAAAAATCTTGTAAAACAATGTAGACAATTAGTTTGTTAAATAAAATGTAATAACAAACTCAAATTTACTTATATATGAAATAATATAGTTTATGTGGGAGATTCTCTAAGCGAAAACTACCATTATGACTCTAAGTTGTGATACAACGTGTTGCCCATGCTGCAGAAACTTTCATATACTTTGCCATCTCATAAATTTCCTTAACTTAGTGGATCTACTAGCTTAACTTACGTGATCATCTAAAAAGTATGACCCTTTAATACCCATGATTGCTACATGGTTTTCATGGAGACTTGAGTTAATATGAACTATTATCCTCACATCGATGTGCAATACTACTCCCAAAATGTACTTTAGCTCATGCTTTTAAAAACAACTTCGTTTCTTTGGGTTGAGATAATTTCTTAATAGGTCGCTTTAAAAAGCTTTTTTCGAATCAATGTTTCTTTTTCTTTATCAAAACTCTTTTTGGAAATCTTAGTTTCCTCTTGATAGAAATGTGAAAACACTTATAAACCTTTAGGGAATATTTAGTTCCGTTATAAGTTTTGAGAAATGAACTTAAATATTTACTTTTTGTTTAACTTGAAACTTGAGTTTTAAATCAACTCTTACTGAATTAGTTAGTTCCCTTATATTTTTGAAGGAAATACTTCAACGTTTTTACTCTTTATTTTACCTTGAAACATGAGCCTAAAAACAAAGTTGAAACGCTTAGTAAAGACTTTTGAAAACCTTTAAGAACATTGTGTTTGATTAGCTTCTTTATTTTAGACTTGACTCTTAACTTTTTTTACTTTGACCTTAACTCTTCATGAATTGGATTATGGATAAAAGGTTATGATTCCTTTTCTTTGGTGATTTCTAGGTGTTTAGAAATCATTTCAAGTAATTAGAATCACTTGAAGGTGTTAATATACCTTAGACGGATAGTGTGCTCTACTTTCGCATCTGTCTGAGGATGAAATTTGTGCTTAATCAAACTTTAAGCCCAAACCTTTCTCGAAAGAGTTCATGAACTTAAATTGTGCACCTCTATATTAAATGGTAAAAACTGGACTCCATGATGTCTCACCGCCTCCTAGATGTATAACTTTTCATAATTCAATACCGAATGAATGGTCTTTATAGAATGAAATGGGAATGATTTTGTCATTCCATTGAAATCACCCAAATTAAATCAGGCTGTCTGCGAGACCTTAGCAAGCCTGCGATGAAGTCCATTTTAATCATCTCCATCTTCCATTTCGGAAGTTCTATATTCTGAGCCAACCCTCTAGGCCTCTGGTGTTCTACTACAACTTTTTGCCAATTCGGGCACTTGGCAACGAACTGAACAATGTTCTTCTTCATACCTTCCCACCAATTTACTTCTCTCAAATTTGCGGTACATCTTTGTGGAACTCGGATGAAGTGAATATTTGGATCTATGATCTTCCTCCATAATCCTCTCTTGGAGTACACCCACCCTAGTTAATACCAATCTACCTTGATACCTTAACACACCATCTCCCCCTTGTTCAAAATCATAAACTCTCTGCTTACGAACATTCACCTTCTAATAAAGATAACTTAAAATAAAATTTATTTGCCAAAATTTCACTTAAGTCTCACAATAGCATATATGTTATGCAAATAAAAGAGACTTAAAACTAAAATTTCTGATTGTCTATGACACCTCTATAATACTAAGATAGATGTTGGGACAGACCCCACAACAACCTACAAAGAAATTTGTAAAAGCATGTAAATGTGTCCTCAAGAATGCAAAAGAGGCTCACCACTTAATTTTAGTGCTCAACTGGATCAACGAGGCACTAGGTGATGCTGATTCTGGTGACCTACATTTTTATAATGATACAATGCATTCCAATAGGCATTACTATATTGAATTTATGAGTATTAAAGTAAGAAAGTTAACACAACTTAAGCTTGAAAAGAGTAAGAAAAAGTACTTACCTTGGCACTGCTAAACTCATGAATAACATGATTAAATAAAAAACAATAAGACACCTACAATATAAAAAGCTTGTAAATCAATGTAAAAACTTAGTTCGTCAAAGAAAATGAACAACAAACTCAATTTTACTTATTTATAAAGTAATATAGTTTCTATGGGAGATTCTCTAACCGACAACCACCACTATGAGCCTAAGTTGTGATATAAAGTATTTCCCACGCTGCCACAATTGTCCTATACTTTGTCGTCACATAGATATTCTTAACTTAGTTGATCCACTAGATTAATTGACTGGACCATTTAGAAAGTATGATCCGTTAATACCCATGATGACTACATGGTTTTCATGGAGACCTGAGTTAATATGAACTCTCATCCCCACATCGGTGCTCAATACTACTCCCAAAATGTACTTTAGTTCATGCTTTTAAAAATAACTTTCTTTGTTTGGGTTGACATAATTTCTAAACACTTAGCTTTAAAAAGCTCTCTTGGAATCAATGTTCCCTTTTCTTTTTCAAAAAACTCTTTTGGGAATCTTAGTTTCCGTTTAACTTCAAATTTGGAAGAATTTACAAACTTTTAGGGAATACTTAGTTCCCTATAATTTTTTAGAAATGAACTCATCTATTTACTCTTTGATTAAAGTGAATCTCGATTCTTAAATCAACTCTTAGGGAATATGTAGTTCCTTTATATTTCTTCAAGGAAAGACTTCAACCTTTTTACTCTTTACTTTCATTGAGACTTGGGACTTAAAACGATGTTAAAACGTTCAATAAAGACTTTTAAAAACCTCTAAAATCATCACATTGGATTAGGTTTTTAACTTTAGACTTCACTCTTAACTTCTTTAACGTTGATTTTAACTCTCCTATAACTACATTATGGATTCAAGGTTATGGTTCATGTTCTTTAGTTATTTCTAGGTGTTTAGAAATTAATTGAAGTAACTAGAAATACTAGAAGGTATTAAATACCTTAGAAGGTGTAAAAAGGCTAAACTATGAAAAATGGGTGAATAACACCGATTTGGGCATGTTCGGGGCGCACTGCGCGAGATCTATCGATCTGAGGCACCCTTGTGGCACACTATAGTGCGCTGCCCTATGCCTTCTGGCGCAGATGGGGCGCGCTATGTCTGGTGATACCCTTATGCATCTAAACGTCTTTCTTCGCTCATTTTCTGATCCTAAATCCCCTAATCCTCCATACTTCTATTACCAAACCGTTAGGACCATCAATATCTTAAATACACACTAGATGCAACATGAAAAAAAACTTGCAAATTATGAATCAATATGAATGGGAATCAAAAGGACTCAACCAATAGGGATGGTACAAAATTCATCAAGAATTCACTTCTAATCATGTAAAAAATTCAGAAACCAATAAATTGAAAGAAGTTTGGTGTGTATATGAATTAACCCAAAATAAAAGATCTCACATTCTTTATAGGGATCACCCCAACGGATTCTACACGCAAATTGATAGCATTCTTGGTTAATCCTTGAGTTTTCTCCTATTCTTTCTTCTCTTCATTATTCTCCAAGCCCTAAGAGTAAGTTAAACTATATAATCTGAAAAAAGCTATTTTTACCCCAAATAAGTCCCTAAAGAAAAATAAGAAATAAATTGGTTGAAGTACTAGTTTGTCATTCCTTAAATCCGGATTGGTACCTTCCTCAATTTGATTGCCCAACTTCCGACAGCATATCTCCCTCAAATGATATCGAAAATGCACAAAATCAACGGCGGTGGAAAAATAACTCCAAGGGTTTCTAACCATATCAAGAAATACCTCTAACTCATCTTGAGGTAGGAGTTATGACCCTTTATAAATGAAAAAAACTCACTTCTTGAACTTAAAAGTTTTTTTAGATTTTTCTCTTTCTTTCCAAAAATGATTAGTTTTAGTTTTTTAGCTTGTTCCTAAACTTAGCATAACAATAAACATAAAAAAATTACGGAGAAATTAAAACATTTACAATCAAAGTCTTCTAATTAATATCAAAAGTAATAAGTCTAGACATTATCTGAATGAGCCATCTTCTACAATAGAATTCCAATAGAAGTCGTAACCCTTGACAATATATTCTCTAAAATAAATGTAAGGTAAAATCTAAAATTGAATAAGTCTTATGCTCTAACCATGAGGACTCACTGAGCGGGAAGAATAGTCAATCCAAACTGTACTCGGAAGGCAATGTATACTTCAATGACTAGAACATTCATTAGAATCCTTAAAACATGCTCAAACAAGACATTTAGTTGAAATTATGCATTTATAACATATATTATTTAAAACCCCAAATCTATACTAATGAAATGCAAAGGAAAGATCCCATAACCCAACCAAATGCCAAGTACCACTTTAAGGTCACTAAAATCCTACATATATTACCTTGACCTCAGCATTAGACAACATTTATAGATAAGGAAACATTCATATTTATAACTTATAATGAATGAATGTATAATTAGTAAAAATTCATGTCATACATGAAATTCACATATCTTAGTAGCATAAGGAAAACATCCTATAACCCCTTTTAAAAGCCTACTTAAGCAATGGATAAATAAAGTCCCATAAACCCCCTCCCCCTACAGACACACTAAGTACACTTCTTAAGAAATCATTGGTGTAGGTCATGTTCTTTTCATATATGGAAATATAGACTTAATTGATATAGACCATGGTGAGCTACATGGAATCCGACATATTACCCCACTCCAAAAAGAGGTGTCCTACTTGCCTAAGGTAAAAATAATGTACAAAATTTTAGGTGGATCAACTAGCTAAAAACCTATGCGAGAACGTAGATATGGGATAAGGAGATTGTTACTAGATACCCATATTTTCTAATGTAAAAGATTACCATCTCATGAGACAACTATGTAAGGAAGATGGACTAACTAGCGTAAAAACATCCATCTCATATTCATATCCACTCGAGGCTAAGAGTTATAAACTTTAAAATTCATGTTAAGTATTTATTTATGTTCATAATCCTGAAAGAATGTACTAGGCACTATAACTAACATGGTATCATTATAGCTCATAAATTTATTAGGTGAGAATGTCCTTTCAACCTTAGAACCGTTAATATGTGAGTAAACCTTTCACATAATATTAATAGTGTATTCATGAGAATAGCCTTTCATTCAACACAAGAATACTATCATGGTCATAGAAATTTCAAACATAGTCATTTGTAAGGGTACAGGGAGAATGGTCTTACAACGATAAAACCATTACTCAATAATAAATAAGATCTTTACTCTCTAGGTGAATCATAAGCTCATACACAATTCTTATCTTTATGTACAATACTTCATAATTTTCCCTTCAAGGCCATATATCAAAGTCAACCCAAACATAGAGAACTACTACATTGGTTAGGGGAAAATAATGATTCAATAAATCAATCAATATAAACATAATTAATTTACGTGCTTCTGTAATCCTTCAACCCACATTATGAATTCATAACTTAGATATATGGGGGAGTCATGGTTTCTTGGTGGAATTTCATCATAAATAAACAATTTATCACCAATTAACCTATAATCTACAATAATTAACCGTAAATAAATAATGAAAATGTTTTGAAAGAGATCCCATGACTTAGATTAAAACCCTAGGTTTCGGGGAAATTGAAAGCTTGAAATCAAATTTTCAAGGGACTATATGGGTTAAAGCTACCAATAGATTAAAAGCCACCATAATATGACTAAAAAAATCTAAGAAATTTGAGGATAAACCTTTGAATTCTCCTAACACTAGTTTCAATTCCACCTTTCTTCTTTTATGAGTTTTAGGGAGAGAAATATTGAGAGGAAGAGAACTTTTTACTTGATTTGGGTGTTTTAGTATATTGACTAGTTTTTTTTGGTGAATTTTGACTTAAAACATCTTATATATTACCCCTAAGAATACCCTAAAAAACCTCACGTAAATGAACTACAAAGGATATGACTTAACTACCCTTCATTAATTGACCACGCCCAAGTGTAACAAGCCACCATCGCTAGCCATGGTGAGGAGCATGATCTGTGGTACCCTTATGATGGTGAGCCAGTGTCTAAGAAATTAGAGCAGGAAGCTCACTAGACAAAGGCAACCTAGAGGGGCTCTATTAGTCTTGGTCAAGAACACGAGTTATGGTCCCTCTAGTGGTCCTAGAGACTTGATCTAGGCTACTTTAAGACACAAGATACCTTTCCCAATTCATATTCATATCCACGAGTAGTAGTAAATACCACAAGCCATGATCCTGGTAGTGAAGTTGATAAAATTACTAGGCCGCTTGGTAGATTTCTCCTTTTGGGCAAACTCTTCTCCACAAGCCTTCTCAAGAGCCATGGTCAATCACAATGAGAATTGAAGTGGATTGTGAAAAAAGATCCTTTTACTGGCAGATTTTCGGGAGCATATTGCTGGCTACAATGACACACCACAATATATGGTCCCACCACGTGTCGTGGTCACTACAGCAGTGTATTGGGGTGAGTGGTCTGTTTCGGTCCTCTCCCTTCGCCCTTGCCCTTATCTCATGACATTAACCTTCTCGTTAGGCTCTAGTTTCACCTACTATTTTCAATAGTGTTATAAATCTACCCCTTGAAAGCATTCATCCTCGAATGACATTTTAGACACCTTAAGAAATTATAGACACAATGCTCGCAGGCCATCATGCATGCAACATAAAAATAATGCACATTTCAAAGGAGGAAACATCAACTCCATCTCAAGACATAAATAATGCAACACAAGGAAGTAGGAGCTACATCCACAACCCATTACGCACTAAACTCTACATTTCACATAACCATAGGAGGAACTACCTTCTCCAAGTCAAGGAAAGTTCAACATCATCGAGTCAATATGCCAATTCATCACAAGCATAACTAAGCAAACAGGTTATATCGCGAACTAAATACTCTTCTGCAATTTTGGATTTTAAAGAGTCGTCCCCTAAAAAATTATGGCGTGTTAGGGAACCTATCTAGCCTAACTTAGTCTAGATAAGGTGAACGAACCATAAAAATGGGTAAGGGTAAAATTACCTCGAGGGAAAGGTGTTAGGCATTCCACAAAGTCCACAAGTGTGGGCCCCGACCGTATCTCATGCAATTTATGTGAGTTACAATTAGGAAAGAAGATCACTTCGTTCTTTATTTATTTAATTCACATTATTTCTAGGTGATAATAATATTGAAAAATTAAAAATATTTTATTAATTTAAACGTACAAGACTAGGTAATAGTAATATTAAAAAATTAAGATCATTTTTATTTAACTTAACATGCGAGACTGTGTGATATATTAAGTTTAACAAGTAGCTCCTATTATTATTTTTATATTTATGCACGAGAGTCTAAGTGATACTAATAAATAAAATATATATACTATGAAATTAAAAAAGACATAAGCAAGAGGATAGAAAAGGGACAAATAAATAAGTAAATGATTTATATTTTTTGCTTAAACTACCCTATATAGACATAATTTCAATCAAATAAAGGGATAAAGGGAAGGGACACTGTAAGAGATCTTTTGGATCAACACTCGACTTTTCTATTTATTTTTCGATAGTTTGCCGTATAGGGACAGACAAAAGTAAATTTTGTCTTTTCAAGCCTGAGTCGATGTCATCATCTCCAAAGGGCCAACTACCCCTACCCCACCACTGCATGCATTTCGTACCCATTAAGGTGCCTAATCATCCCAACTTAATGTCCAAGAGTCATTGGACTCTTAATAGGGTGGATTAAGACAAAATAAAATATAAGACCCTACTAGACACCAAGTAAAACAAACAAGACAAACAAGACAGTCATTTCAGCATGATAAGCTTCAATTTGGCCTCTAAATTTTAATTAGACATGCTTACATATATCACATAATTGTGAAAGGTCTTGATGTAAGTGTGTGGAATACGAACAGACAAAGTTATAATAACAAAAAAATAATTATGATAGGGCACATATTATCACATGGATGCAGATTTTAGTTTAAAAATAATTAAAGTGAGCATAAATTTATAAAAGATTTTTATCTTTTGATTCCAAGAAGTAAAGAAGTGATCCCACATGCATATATATTTCAAAGCAGTAGAAAATTTAATTATTAAGAAAGAAAATATTATTTAGAACAATATACTTTTTTTTGTTTAAGGTATAAAATTATCTTAAGGATGACAATAGATTTATTACTGATGAAGAAAAATATTTTTAAGTAAACAATTTATTATAAATGCAGAAAATTGCTTTTTGAACATTGATAGATTTAAATATTGATTATTAATGTTGAAAAAAATCTTTTTTAGACAAAAAAATTATTACAATGCAGAAATTAATGTATAGCAAATTTTAGATGCAAAAGAGGTTAATTATGTTGCACAAAAATATTAATTATTATTTTTTACAGATTTTTTCTAGGCAAATTAGTATGACAATTTTTAGGAAGAAACACAAAATAATAATGTATGCAGAAATGTGTTCTTTTACATATAGCTGAAAATAGTAGCATATTATCTTGATTTAGAATGCTGAAAATTATTAGAGCATGACTTTAATAAAAAAAATCTTATTTAATTAGATCCCATAAGCATGGTTTCTAAGTTAACATGTTGAAAATTATTAATAAAAATTTACATTAACAAATAAAGGACAGATTGACATTTAAAATTTTTATTCCTTTCAAAATGAGTTAGCATGCAAGAAATTAGTTAGTGATTCCTAAGAACATGAGTTCTAAGAGATTGGAAAGTCAAAACAAAACATACATACATGTTTTCAAACACGGAAAAGTTTGCTAGATAAAAGATAGATAACACATAATTCCCCTCCCCTTATACGATCCCCAATATATTTCATATATGAAGTTAGAAAGTTTTACAAATATTAAAAAATATGAACCAAGTGAACACATTAAAATAAAGTGCCTAGTCTAAAATTTTCTTCTAGGCGACTCTTCAACATCTTGAACTCTAAGTTCAAAATATGCTAGAAGAGGTAATGGTAATATAAACAAGTAAGCAAATGAAAAGATAGGAATAATTATTTTTTCCTTAAATAAAAAAGAGATAAAATCAGCTTTATTCTAAATTATTTTTTACAAAAATAGAAAAGTAATAAATCTAATATGACAAGAATAAAATTAGGAAAAACAATATTATTTTCATTTAAATTGAAAAGCCAAATCAAATTTTAAATTATTATTATTAATAGGTTATTACCAAATATAAACAAGTATCATTAAAGAAGAGCCAAAATAGTTACTTTACCATATTTAAACAAGTAAGAAATCAGTTAATTTTCATACAAGGAAAAGGGGTTCAATTAAAATAGTTTTCTTTATTTTAAAGGAACCAAACAATAGACTTAAACAAATATTTTATTATAAAAAAAGTAAGAATAAGGTTAGGAAGAGTAAAATTATTTTACCATAAGCAATGAGCATTATATCAAAAATGTTAATTCATCATCCTAAAATTCACAAAGAGAGCTTCTAAGATTTTTCTTATTAATTTAGGATAGGCAATAACAATCCCGATTTATCAGAAAGTCTTAATCCCAAACACATCAAATTGTTCTAGTATTCAACTAAAAAAGCCCATTCAACATTCTCAAATGAATGTCAAACATATAACATAATAAATAAATGTAACCAAAAGGGAATAACATAATTAACCATGAATCTTGCATAATTATTCTTAAAATATCAACAAATCAAAACTAGAGTCCAAAGGCATACTTTCATTGAGCATATTTGGAGTAAAAGGTATTATCAATAGTATGAAGCGCATCAGCAAAATGTGACTTCACAATCTCAACTAGGAATTCAACTTTAGGAATAAGATAACTTCTATATATGCATAGAACATCAAAAAAAAAAAGCACTGCCAATAAAGAAAAGAATAAGATTGCTAACAGATGATAAAATAATTTAAATAAAAGTACCGGGACGGATCTGTTGAAGATCCATCTTTTCGCCCACATGAAACCTTCGGAAACTACACCGGAGTTCGCTTTTCCGCTGGATCGAGCAGCCTTTGCCGGAGTCAAGGCCGCCTTGGGTTGCCTGCTGGTGGCTTGCTGCTTCATAGGTTGCCGTTGGCAGTTTTCCCCAGAGTTGCTCACTGATGGAGCTGCTCGCTTCTGGTCCTTATGGCTACTGCTGACGGTCAGGTGAGGAGGGAAGGAGGATAAGAAGAAGGTAAAAGAAAAGAGGGGAGAAAAGAGGAAGAAGGGATGCGGCGGTGGCTGTGCCTGGCTCTTCGCCAGTTGCTGCTGCCTACCGGTGTTGCTTGGAGCCGCTGGAGTCGAAAAGAGGAGAAGAGGAGGAGCGAGAGGGAGAGCTGACCGGCGATGGTGGTTTTCGCCGGAAATAATGGGGTTGAAAGAGAGAGGGGGTTGGCATCTTGAAGAGAGGGGAAGAAGATGAAAATTGAATTTTTTTTAGGTTTAGATCTTTGATAGTTTTAAATAGAGAAAAATAAGGAATTAATCTCAACCTTTAATTTAGTATGAGATGAAGGGTTAGGGTTTGATGTAGGAATGAATGAATTAATGGATGGATGAGATTAAAAGATGATGTCTTAAAAATAAAATTAGAATGGCAAAAATTGAAACAAAAATTGGCTACAATTAAAATGAAAAGGTGACTATGATTGAAATATGATTATAATTGAATAGGCTTGAAAGTGAAAGAAATTCAAATAAAATGGGCTAAGATTTAAACGATTTAATGAAATGCTATTCAATTCAAATACTACATATATTATAATATATTTTATATAATTAAAGTCACTTGAATTTTAAAATGTTTAACTACAAAGATTATTTCAATATTTATTAATGATTTTTTACTATTTTAATAAAATTTACTATAATTTTATAAAGCAAACATATATGTGTAAGTATAAATTTTTAAATACGTATCTAGTCGAATAGCATCCCAAAAATGGTTAAATGTCAGTCAAAATGGGTGTCAACAGCTGCCCCTTGGTTGCTTGGGAATGAAGAATGAATTGTAGAGCAACTAACGTTGACTTAGTAGCCGATTTTGTCCAAGCGACGAGAGATGTCAGTGTTATCAATTAAAGCGATGTAGAATTTACAAAGGATAAGGCCGAGGCTTTGGTATTAAGCAGCCTACATATCTCTTGTTATACAAGAATCAGGTCGTGTGTAGTTCTAGATTCAAGAGAAAATGAAACTCTTAAAAGTTGAAAGAGCTCTAAGGTATTCAAAAGGCACGAGATCAGCTAGAATGGATAAGATTCGAGTAGTGAGAAGAAAGAGATGGAGAAGCAAGAAGAGAAGAGATGAGAATAACCCAACTTTGAGAAAGGTTCGGATAAAAAGAGCAATATTAGTAGCGAAGAATTAATAAGGACTTCGTTACGTTACATGTAAGCATGATAATCCCAACTGAGGGAGCGATTGATCACACACGTAAATTCTAGTACGACTAGATAAAATGTTAGTTCATAACATACCAAATGTATGACCAACATGATATAATTTGAGCTTTTGAAAAAAATAAGACAAGATGAGATAAGAAGTGTATCTGTTTTGAGATTTCTTGTTAGTCTTTGGCTTAACTTCTTTAAAAGTTGAAACCCATCTGCGAAGGATAATGTCAACATACAATAAATAGATAGCGTAGAGATATAATAATATAGAAGAAAATATCTAATTGTAAGGTGGATGGACCTAAGCATCCTGTTGTAAGGCAGAAGATCCTTACTGTCTTATTGTAAGGTGGACGAGCGTGAGATTCATATTATAAAGAAGACGGGCCTAAATGTCGTATTGTAAGGAGGACGAGCCTAAGCATCCTATTATAAGATGGAAGGGCCTAAATGTCGTATTGTAAGAAGACGAGCCTAAACATTGTATTGCAAGGAAAAAGAGACTAAATGAGAAAATAATAGGGCACGGTAGCGAGTTGAATCCGATAAAATCTTCAAAATATCCTAAGTAGCCGAACGATAATGTGAGTAGCCATGAATTTAAAGGAGCTTTTTTTGTAAGCATGAAAACAGTTGTTTAGAGGGCAATCGATTTTGTCTATAATCCGCACAACTTTAACTTGTAATACGACAAAATAGAGTTATTATAGCAGATGTAACAAAATAAATGGTAAATGTAAACATGATGCAATTTTATCACATGGACCATGAATGTTTGCCTTAAGACTCTGAAAAAATTATGTCTTAGGCTATGATGTCTAGGGCCATGATACACAAAATGTGTCCTCAGGTAATGAAAATGTTGTCTATGGGCCATGAAAAATGATGCCCTTAGACTATGACAACTTTGGATGATGATAGACGGAAATTAAATTCTTAGGCCATGATATGATGTCTGCAGGCCATGTGGATGATGCCTTTAGACCACAATCTGGAAAATGTAATCTTGGGCACAATGAATTTTAGGGCACGTTGCAGTCTCAGCCACACCACAATCTCGAGCATGATTCAATAATGTAGTTCTTGGCCCATGCAATCTTCGGGCACAATTCAATCTTGGGCATAATGTAGTTTGGGCGGATGTAATCTTTTGGCGTAATAGTTGATTAAGGGTATATCCATGCAATAACGAGCACATGCAGTTCGGGCACAATGCATTTCTGGCACGTGCATAATAGTTGATTGAGAACATGAAGTATCTTCTACATTTGCCTTTTTTGAGGGGGCGAGTTTCATTTGTCAGTCTCAAATTGGTATATTTAACCTTCAAGCGATGCTAAAGTTGCCTTTGCATATGTACATGTACTTCTGCATTCAAAGAAAAATAGTTAGTTTTAGGGGGAGAGTGATTTGTATCTATCATTTGACACAGTATGATGTTTGGCCTCTGCTAGGAGGTCCCTCGAAGTATTGTCTAATATTTTGAGGTCTCCTCAAATTTTTCTGCCCCAATATAGAACTTTTGCTATTCTGATTTGTTGTAGATTGTAGATCGACAATGAATTTTACAGCCCCTCTCAAAAATTCTGCCCAAGTCTAGGTTTGCGAGACAATACGTTTTTGAAAGCATTTTTGAGACCTTCTCAGAATTCTTCCACAGTTGAATATTTGTGACAAGAAGAGATTTCGATAGAACTTTTGAGTTCCTTTCAAAAATTCTGCCCTAGTATCAAGATATGCAAGGAAAATGTTCTTTGATGGAATTTTTGAGACCCTCTCAAATTCTGTCCCAGTTACACAATAGAGTGGAAAATGAAAAATTTAATTATGATAAGACTGAAACCCCATAGGAGCGCCTACTTATCCCCTCTTAAACAAGAATCAGGTCTGACGTAGTTCAAAATTTCAAAGATCATGAACGAGATATTTAGAGAACATTCTTGACCAACAATTGAATGATAGATTTTGACCAACTTCATTTGCCCATATCTTATCAAGTCTTATTCGGAGACTTGTTTAAGTAAACATTTGTATGTCCACATTTGAACTTTCATTGTTGCAAAGTACTCCAAGCTTTGACTTTAGCATCAATAAGTTGTTGAAACTTGTCTTTTAAGTCACGACATTCTTCTATGGTATGTCCTTCAATTCCTTACTGATAAGCACAAAATTTGGAGGATTCAATCAACAATATGCATATATTCATCCTTATTTCATTGATAGGAGTGATGTGACCAGCCATCCTCAATTTTTCCTAAAGTTGGCCTATTGGCTTATTCAAAGGAGCATAAGTTTTATTCAAGTCTCTTCTCAACCATGAAGAGGTTTTTGGGAATATATGGTTGAGTGACGACTTTGGCTCTGTGGAAAGATATGTTTGTTGTTCATATGGACGAGGAAACCTCTGGTACATAGACATTTGATATGGAAGGATTGGAAGTTGCATGAGAGGCACATGATGCCAAGGAACTTGGTGCAGAGGTGTTTCGTATCAAGGATATTGCATAATAGGACGATGCGGGTGTGGATTGAGATTTTGAGGTTTAGGAGCATGACGATGGAGAGGATATTGATAATTTGGAGCAAAGATGTTCTTTGGAGGTAATTGAATGGAGCTTGTTTTATTTTGAGAAGCGGAGTAATTTGGAGGAGGATTATTTTGGAGAGTGGCTTGACTTGCGAAAGGTGACATATTTATGTTTGTCTCCAATGTAGGATTGACGGAGAGTAACAAATTGGACCACTCGCGCATATCAAACACTTTTTCTTCTTCTAACTTCATTATTTTATGCTCAAGTCTTGATACAAAGTCGTCTAAAAGACATTTTTTTCAATAGTCCTGCATATGTCTTGTAATTAATTACTTTCCTCTTTCCTTTGTGATTTTCAGTTGGGAGAGAAGGAGGAGAGCAGTTTGATAGCTTGTGGTAAACCATGGTCTTTAGATAAACCATTGGAGAGGGTAAAATAAAAATAAAATAAAACAAAGCCCAAGTTAGAGTAATGTAAAAGTTGTTATATCAAGTACATTATTTTAAGATAAACTCCCCAAATGCAAAGGAGCCTCTTTGAGCTTGAGGTAGGCCTATGCGACAGTGATTCACAATAAATAATTCAAGCCTTATTTTACAAGTGGAGTTTAGATTAGAAGAAACAAATAACTTTCATTGATTATAAAATTCGAATAATACATCATAATTGAAAAGCAAAGCTGAAATAAACTAATGGAATAAGGATAACATGGGGGAAATCATTTTAAATTCTGAAATTTTCGAGGTATCGACTGCAAGAGCTTGGCACCAATTGACCTATTGTATAGGGAGAGACTTCTTGTCTCATGTTAAAAACACTTCCATATGTTTTCCCTTTCATCAGTGATCCTATGGTATCCTACTCCACTTGGTGTTGGGGCTTCAAATACTATCAAGATCCATATGCAGTATTCATGTCTTTATAAAGCCTGTCGAGCGCCCATAGGAATTGTCAACACACGCTCCCATCATCGGATTATATTGTGTACTTATTATTTATTTAGTCCAAACTCATACTTAAACTTCTTTACATCATAACATAGTAGTATGACTAGAGTTTGCTCAAATTAGTGAAGTACTCAAGGCGGCGCATATGGTTGAATGCCTTTTAAGCCAATAATCTCAATGAAGTATAGGTCGTCCCCTCTTACTATGGCATTAGGCATGGAAAACCAATGGAGCTTCCATTGTATTCCGCAGCACTCAAGCTCTGTCAAAAATATCCGCCAATCCACAAATCCTACAAGTGCAGCGAAACGTGCCAACCTTCTTGGATGGTTATCAATATTGTTTATTTGACTAGGAAAGGTATCTACCACGTCGGATCGCTTGTGTAACTGATCGATATACCATAGTTGAAGCAGAAGGTTGCATCATTCGTAGAACATTCTACCATCGACACATTATTACAGACTCCTCGTTATCTCCGCCAAGATCATGGGCAGTATAGTTTTCCTAGGCTTGTCCCCTCTTTGAGCTAGGTCTTGAACCATATACTTTAAACATGTGTCGATTCTTCCTCTTATTTTAAGAAAAACCAATAATCGTAATAAGACAATGGCAAAGGCATCCAAATAATATTTTTCCCATTCCTTAACGGAGCATTCAAATTCATAGCTATAGGAATAGTAGCTATCATCTCAGTCAATTTGTTATTATAGAAAGTCTAAATGAGTCCATCCAAGGTCTAAAGAAGTTCAGATTGGATTAGACTTCATCACAATACTTTTTAAAATACCCTTGATGATGGCTTATAAGGTACCATCATTTCACACTCATGATATGGCAGGTCAATGAAACCACTAATTTCTTCAATTGTTGGTGTCAAGATACAATCTGTAAATTTTAAAACCATCTTCACAGGGTCCCAAAATTCAAGTAGGGCCCTAGTAAGATGAGGGTTTTGTGTGACGAAGATATGATATGCAAGACCACCCAACAATTGACGAATCTCCGTTTTACGATCTTTCTTTATATCCATCCACCAGCTCCTAAGTTTGTTATTCATCTTTGTGACCGTTTGAGGGTTTGGGAATTCGTACTAGTCCATGACTCAAGAAAAAAACAATAAACAACTTCTAAACTTCATCTTAGCAAAGTTGGCCTTATTTAATTATTATGATCACACTGACACATAAATATGCAATTATCTAGAGGGTGTTGGGGCCCTTTAGATGATAGTGTGGCTACTAATTATGTGAATGAAGCCAAGGGTCAAACCACCTATGACATATGCAACATGTATGACCTAACTAGAACTTCTATGAGTAGGCTTGACACGGACTTGACAGGAATTCTATGTGAGTGTCTTGTGGTTTCGAGGTAGTAAAACTATCCATTTTGCCCACACATATGCGGACTCTCTATAATGATTTTTAAAAATAGAATCGGAGTAATTGTGAGAGGTGCAAAGGTAAAACATAACAAGAACAAAATAAAAGGGAAGGTGGTCCCAATTTCGGGAAGTATGAACGGAATGCCAGTTATCAAAGCAGTAACATGTAGCATTTAGATTGGAAAGTACTAACACATAGGCATTTTCATAAAAGAGATAAATAAATAAATGAATACACTTATGTGAAGGAAAGTAAGCTACTAACATATTAAAAATCATGTAAATAAGGAAAAGCGTAAAATATGCAAGGAACAAATAAGGGTAAAGGGAAAAGGTGAAACATGGTAAAAATAAATAAGGAAGAGGGAAAGGGGTGGAACATGGACACAAGACAATAAAGAAGGCAACAAAATAATAACTAAACATGGTAATAACAAATCAAATAATGAAATAACCAAAATAAGGCAAATCCCACATAAATAAGCACAAACACGTACTGGTAAGAACCTTATATCTCCAGCGGAGTATACACCTAACAACTCCTTTGGGATTTGGGGTTTTGAAGAGTCGCTATCTAACAAATTAAGGCACGTCAGGGACCACAAAAACAGGTAAGGGTTCAAATTACCGCGAGGGAAAGGAGGTAGGCATCCCTCAACGTCAACAAATGTTGGTCTCAGCCGTATCTCATGCAACTTATATGGGGGTTACATGTAGTAAATAAGGTCATTCGTTTTTTATTTATTTAAATCGCATACTTTCTAGGTAATAAGAATATTGAACAATTAAAACTATTTTATTATTATATTATTTTAAACATACAAGGCTAGGTTATAGCAAATCCCTCAACGTCAACAAATGTTGGTCTCGGCTGTATCTCATGCAACTTATATGGGGGTTACATGTAGTAAATAAGGTCATTCGTTTTTTATTTATTTAAATCGCATACTTTCTAGGTGATAAGAATATTGAACAATTAAAACTATTTTATTATTATATTATTTTAAACATACAAGGCTAGGTTATAGCAAATCCCTCAACGTCAACAAATGTTGGTCTCGGCCGTATCTCATGCAACTTATATGGGGGTTACATGTAGTAAATAAGGTCATTCGTTTTTTATTTATTTAAATCACATACTTTCTAGGTGATAAGAATATTGAACAATTAAAAATATTTTATTATTATATTATTTTAAACATACAAGGCTAGGTAATAGCAATATTAAACAATTAAGATCATTTTTATTTAATTTAACATGTGAAACTTTGTGATATAACAACAAGTTGAAGAAGTAACTCATATTATTATTTTAACATTTAAGCATGTGAGTCTAAGTGATAACAATAAACAAAATATATATACTAAGAAATTTTATAATAGATAAGAAAGAGGATAAAAAAGTGACAAATAAATAAGCAAATAATTAGATATTTTTTGCTTTAAACTACCCCAAGTAAACAAAACATAAACAAACAAATAAAATGATAAAGGGGAGGGTAAGAGACTCTTTGGATCAACACTCGACTTCTCTTTTTATTTTCCGATAGGCTGCCATATAGGGATAGACAAAACCAAAGTTTGTCTTTTCCAGCCAGAGTCGACGTTATCATTTCCATTGGTCCAACTACCCCCTACCCCACCACTGCATACATTTTGTACCTATATAAGGTGCCTAGACGGCCCAACTTAATGTCCAAGAGGTATTGGACTCTTAATATGGTGGGTTTAGACAAAATAAAATATCGGACCCTCCTAGAAACAAAGTCAAACAAACAAGTCAGTCATTTTAGCATGATAAGCTTCAAGTTGGCCTCTAAATTTTAATTACACATGCTTACAAACAACATAAAATTGTGAAAGGTCTTCATGCTAAAGTGTGTGGCATACGAACACACAAAGTTGTAATAACAAAAATTTAGTTATGAGAGGGCAAAAATTATGACATGGATGAAGATTTTAGTGTCGAAAAAATTTAATTGAGCATATATTAATAAAAGATTTTTATCTTTTTATTCCAAGTAGTAAAGAATTGATGCCACATGCATATATTTCAAAGCAGTAGAAAATTTAATTATTAAGGCAGAAATATTATTTAGAACAATAGATTTAATTTGTTTAAGGCAGATAATTATTTTAAGGACGACAATATATTTACTACTAATTCAGAAAAATATTTTTAAGTGACAAATTTATAATATATGCAGAAAATTGCCTTTAAAACATTAATAGATTTACATATTTATTATTAATGTTAAAAAACATTTTAGACAGAAAAATAATTACAATGCACAAATTAATTAATTGCATATTTTAGATGCGAAAGAGGCTAATTATGATGCAGGAAAGTATTAAGCTTTTTTGTAGATTTTTTCTAGGTAAAATAGTATGACAATTTTTAGGAAGAAACACAAAATAATAATGTATGCAGAAATTTGTTCTTTACATAGAGCTGAAAATATTGACAAATTATCTTATTTTAAAACATGTTGAAAATTATTAGAGAATGACTTTAATGAAAAAATCTTATTTAATTAGATCTCGTAAGCATGTTTTCCAAGTGAACATGTTTAATCTTATGAATAAAAATTCATATTAACAAATAAAGGGCAGATTGACATTTAAGATTTATACTCCTTTCAAAATAAGTTAGCATGCTAGAGAGTAGTTGTTGATTCCTATGAACATGATTTTTAGGTGATTGGAAAGTCAAAACAACACATATAGGCATGTTTTCTAAATGGAAAAGTTTGCAAAACTAAAAGTTAGAATAGCACATAATTCTCACTCCCCTTAGACGATCCTCTCTATATTTTTTTTGAATAGTTATAGAGTTGTACAAATATCACCAATATGAACCAATTATACACATTAAAAAAAATAGCTTTGTCCGAAATTTTCTTCTAGATGACTCTTCAACATTTTGAACTCTAAGTTCAAAACTTTCTAGAAGAGGTAATGTAACACATATACAATGGAGAAATAATTATAATATAAAATACTCATTGTAATAAATTACTCTCATATATACATATATAAATATCACACATAGGGAGAAAAAATAAGGAAAATAACTTGGATGTTTTCTTTTTGTTTCCAACACACAACAATGATAATAATGCAAAAAAAAAAAAATTATTAAAATAATAAAGAGGGCTAACCAATTACGCAGAAGGTTTATCAACAAAGAACTATTGATAGATTTTCCAAATTACAGCACAAAACACAACAAAGTAAGCACTTGAATATTTCGTAAAAAATTCTTATTTTCTTTCAAAGAGAAGAGAGTATAAGAGCAAGTATTAGGAGGTGAGAGTGAATAAGCAATGAGAGAACTTGTGATCAAATTGAGTGAATGAGTTAGTGTCAAATGATGAAACAGAGGGGGTCTTATTTATATAGAAATATGGGAGCAAATTAGGAAAAGCAATATTTAAAGGAAACAATAAATATACTAATTTCCTTAGTTTAAAGGAGAGCCAAAATCAGAAATATTTTTAAAAATATACCCGAACCCAATATAAACAAGTAAGAAAATGAGAAGATACGAATAGTTATTTTTTCCATAAGTAAAGAAGAGATAAAATCAGCTTTATTCTAAATTATTTTAACCTAAATATTTAAGTTAGAAATCTAATATGACAAGAATAAAATTAGGAATAATATTATTTTCCTATAGATAAAAGAGTCAAATCAGATTTGAAATTATTATTATTATTCGTTAAGTAAAAATATAAACAAGTAAAAATAAAGAAGAGACAAAATAGTTACTTTACCATATTTAAACAAGTAAGAAATAAATCAATTCCCAAACAAGGAAAAAGGGATTAATTAATACTGTTTTATTTATTTTCAAGGAGTCAAAAAATAGACATAATTTTTTATGATAGACAAGTAAAAATAAAGTTAGGAAGAGTAAAGTTATATTACCATACACAAAGGATATTATAGTAAAATTGTTAATTCATCATCCGAAAATTCACAAAGAGTAGTTCTAAGCATTTTCTAATTAATTTAGGAGAGAAAATAACAATCCGGATTTATCATAAAGTCTTAATCCCAAACAGATCAAATTTTTCTAGTATTCCACTATACAAGCCCATTAAAGATTCTCAAATAAATGCCAAACATATACGATAATTAATAAATGTACCCAAAAGGGAATAACACAATTAACCATGAATCTTGCAAAATTATTCTTAAACTATCAACAACTTAAAACTAGAGTCCAGGCATACTTTCACATAGCATATTCGGAGTAAAAGGTAATATCAATAATATGTATTGCACGAGCAACAAGTGACTTGAAAATCTCAAAGCAATTAAACTTTAGGACTAAGATAACTTCTATATATGCATAGAACTTCAAAAAAGAAAAAATAAGCACTGCCAATAAAGACAAGAATAAGATTGCTAAGAGATGATAAAATGATTTAAAATAACGTACCTTGACGGATTCGTCTTTTAACCCACTTGAAACCATTGAAAACTACACCGGAGTTCGCTTGACCGCTCGCTGGAGCAGCCTTTGCGGGAGTCAGAGCTGTGTTCTATTGCCTTCTGGTGGCTTGCTGCAGGCAGTTTTTGCCAGTGTTAATCGCTGGTGGAGCTGCTCGCTTCTGGTCCTCGTGGTTGTTACTGTTGGCGGTCAGGCTAGGAGGTATGGAGGAGAAGAACATGGGAGGATAAATTAGTGGATAAAAGAGGAAAAAGGGAGGCGGTGGCGGCTGCGCCTTGCTCTTCATCGGTTTCTTCTGCCCACCGGTGTTGCTTGGAGCCGCTGGAGTCGAGAAGAGGAGAGGAGGAGGAGGAGGAGCAACGGAGAAGAAGGAAGATGAGAGAGAGAGAGAGAGCGATAGAGGGAGGTGCTGGTCTAAGTGAGGGAGGAGAGGAGGGACAGAGAAAAATCGGAAGTCAATGGAGGAGCGAGAGTAAGAGTTCACCGGTGATGGTGGCCTTCGCCGGAAAGAATGGGGGAGAAAGAGAGAGGGTGTTGGCGACCTGGAGAGAGGGGAAGAAGATTAAAATTTAAATCATTTTATCTTTAGATGTTTCATAGTTCAAATTAGGGAAAAAGAAGGATTTGATCTCAACTGTTGACTTAATAAGAGATGGAGAGTTAGGATTCGATCTAGAATTTAATGAAGTAATGGATGGAGGAGATTAAAAGATGATGTCTTTAAAATTAAATTGGATTGGACAAAATTTAAATAAATATTGGCTAGAATTGAAATTAGAAGTCGACAATGTTTGAAATAAGATTGCAATTGAATACTCTTGGAATTGAAAGAAATTGAAATAAAATAGGCTAAGATTTAAACGATTTAGATAAATGCTATTCAATTCAAATACTACAAATATTATAATATATTTTATATAACTAAAGTTACATGAATTTTAAAATGTTTAACAAAAAACGATTATTTCAAAATTTATTAATGATTTTAAAATATTTTTATAATATTTACAATAATTATATAAAGTAAACATATATATATATATATATTAGGCAAAATGGACTAAAATTGTAAACTTGAAATAAACTTTAAAATACGTATCTAATCAAATACCATCCCTAAAAATGGTCAAAGGTCGGTCAAAATTGGGTGTCAACACCTGCCCTTATTTTCTTGGGAATTCAGAATAAACTGTCGAGCAACCAACGTTGACTTAGTAGCTGATTTTGTCCAACCGACGAGAGATATCAGTAGGATCAATTGAAGCGATGTAGATTTGAAAAAGTATGACCGAGGCTTTGGTATTAAGGTGCCTATATATCTATGGTTATACATGAATCAGGTCGTGTGTAGTTCTATATTCAAGAGCAAATGAAATTCTTCAAAGGTGAAAGAGCACTAAGGTATTCGAAAGGCACGAGATCGGCTTCAATAGATAGGATTAGATTAGCGAGAAGAAAGAGATGGGGAAGATATAAGAGGAGAGACGAGCAGATCCCAAATTTGAGAAAGGTTCAGATGAAAAGACCAATATGAGTAGCGATAGATGTAAGCACGATAATCGCAATTGAGGGGCCATTGATCACACCTCCAAATTCTAGTACAGCTAGATAAAATGTTAGTTTATAAAGTACAAGAAGTATAACAAACACGATACAATTTGAGTTTTTGAGAAAAAAAAAGGACAACACAAGATAAGAAGCATATCTGCTTTAAGATTCCTTGTTAGACATTGGCTTAACTTCTCAATGACTTGCTACCCATCTCCGAAGGATAATTTCAACCTCAAATGAATGTAATAGTATAGAGATATAGTAATATATATGAATATATCATATGGTAAGGTGGATTTTCGTACGAATTTTATTGTAAGACAAGATCCTGAATGTCCTATTGTAAGGAGGACGATCCTAAACATGGAAAATGGCCTAAATGTCATATTTTGAGGCGGACGATCCAAAGTATACTATTGTAAGGTGGAAGGGTCTAAATGTCGTAATGTTAGGAGACGTGTCTAAACATTCCTAAATGTCATATTGTGAGGCGAACGATCCTAACCATCCTATTGTAAGGTGGAAGGGTCTAAATGTCGTAATGTAAGCAGAAGAGCCTAAATGAAGAAACTATAGGTCACTTTAGCGAGTTGAATCCAATAATATTTTCAAAATAACCTGAGTACACGAACGATAATGTGAGAAGCCATGAATTTGACGGAGCTTTGTTTGTAACCATGGAAACAATTATTCAGAGGGCGATTGATTTCATCTGTAATCAACACATCTTTAACTTTCCATATGACTAAATAGAGTCATTAAAGCAGATGTATCAAAATAAAAGATAAATGTAAACATGATGCAATTTCCCACATCGAACACGAATGTTTGCCTTAAGACTTTGGAAAAATGATATCTCAGGATATGATGTCTAGGGTCATGATACGCCAAATGTATCCTCAGTTCAAGAAGATGTTGTCTGTGCGCCATGAAAAATGATGCCTTTAGAATATGACACCTTTGGATCATGATAGAGGAAAATTAAATCCTTAGGTCATAATATGATGTCTGTAGGCCATGAGGACGATGCCTTAGGAACATGATAAGCATAAAATAACTCCTTAGGCCTTGATATGAAGTCCGCAGGCCATGAAAAATAATGTCTTTGGAAGATGACGCCTTCGGAATATAAGTAATGAGTAAAGAGAGTTATCTATTTTGTAGCATCTTATTTCATTTAGAGGGTTCAATCCACTATGCACGCGTATTCATCCTTATTTCATTAATAGGAGTGATGTGACTATTAAACCTCAACATTTCATAAAGTTAGCCTATAAGTTATGTCAGAGAAGTATATGTTTTGCCAAGTCTCTCCTCTACCTTGAAAAGGTTTTTGCGAATATGAGGTCGAGTGACGACTTTGGCATTGTGGCCAGGATATGTTTGTTGTTGATATGGCCGAGGAGGACTTTAGTACGGAGACATTTGATATGGAAGGACTAGAAGTGGTAACAGAGGTGCATGATGCCAAGGAACTTGGTGCAGAGGTGTTTCTTATCTAGGAGCTTGAATAGTATGATGATGCAGGTGTGGAGTAAGATTTTGAGGTCTAGGAGCATGATGATTGAGAGGACATTGATAATTTTGAACATAGAGGTTCTTTGGAGGAATTTGAATGGAGCATGGCTCATTTTGAAAAGCGGAGTAATTTGGAGGAGGATTATTTTGGAGAGTGACTTGACTTGCGAAAGGTAACATATCCATGTTTGTATTCAAAGTAGGATTGGCGGAGCGTAACAACATAGCCCACTTGGGCATATCCAACACTTCATCTTATAACATCTTTTTTTTCTTCTCAAGGGTTGACACCAATTCATTTGAAAGACATTTCTTTTTAATAGTCTTGCATATGGACTTGTCATTAATCACTTTCCTCTTCTTTTGCGATTCTCAGTTGGGAGAGAAGGAAGAGAGACCTTTGATCGCTTGTTGTAAGCCATGGTCTACAGATCAACCATTGTGAAAGGGATAAATAAAATTAAAACAAAACAACGCCCAAGTTAAAGCAATGTAAAAGTTGTTATGTCAAGCACATTATTTTAAGATAAACGTCCTAAATGCAAAGGAGTCTCGTTGAGATAGAGGTAGGCCTAAGCGACACATAAGTGATGCACAATAATTAATTCAAGTCTGATTAGCCAATTGTAATTTAGATTAAAAGAAATAAAATAACTTTTATTTATTATAAAATTCGAACAATACATTATAATTGAAAAGATAAACTTAAATTAACTAATGGAAAAGGGATAACATGGGGCAAGTTATCCTAAATCCTTAAATCTTGGAGGTATCGACCACAAGAGCTTGGTGCCAATTGACCTCTTGTATGAAGAGAGACTTCTTTTCTCATTTTCAACACACCGCCATATGTTTTTCCTTTCATCGGCAATCCCATGGTATCCTACTCCACTTGGTGTTGGGCATCAAAATATATCAAGATCCATATGCAGTACTCATGTCTGCATAGATCCTGTTGTGCATCCATAGAAATGGTCAACACACGCTCCCATCATCGATGTATGTTGGGGACTTGTTATTTATTTAGTCCAAACTCATACTTAAATTGCTACATGTCAGAACGGAGTGGTATGACTAGAGTTTGCCAAAATTAGCATGTTAAAACTATCCGTCAATCCACCAATCCATGTCAGCCCCTCTTACTATGGCATTAGGCATGGACAACCAATGGAGCTTCCATTGGATTCGGCGGCTCTCAAGCTCCGTCAAAGATATCCGCCAATCCACAAATCCTACAGGTGAGGCAAAAGGTGCAAACCTTCTTTGATGGTTATAAATGTTGTTTCCTTGACCAAGAAACGTATCTGCCACGTCAGATCGCATGTCGAAGTGATCTATATCCCATAGTTGAAGTAGAAGGTTGCATCCCTCGAAGAACATTCTACCATCGACACATTATGACAGACTCCTTATTATCTCCTCCAGGATCAGGGGAAATATAGTTTTCCTAGGCTCGCTTCCTCTTTGAGATAGGTCTCAAACCACGTACCTTAAACATGTGTGATTCTTCCTCTCGTTTTAGGAGCAAAGGCATCCAAACGATATTTTTCCCATTTCTTAACGGAGCACTAAAACTCATAGCTATAAGTGTAATATCTATCATCTTGGACAAATCGTGAGTATAGGAAGTCTAAATGAGTCCATCCAAGGACTAAAGAAGTCAAGATTGGAATAGACTTCATACCCATACTTTTCAGAATTTCCCTTGATGATGGCTTGTAAGGTACCATCATTTCACACACATGGTATGGAAGGACGATGAAACCACTAATTTCATCAAATATTCGCGTCACGATACAATCTGTAAATTTGAAAACCATCCTCACAAGGTCCCTAAATTATAGTAGGGTCCTAGTAAGATACGTATTTTAAAATTTATTTCAAGTTTAAAATTTTTGTCGATTATTCATAATATATATGTTTACTTGATAAAATTATAGTAAATATTATATAAATATTTTAAAATCATTAAAAAAATTTGAAATAATCGTTTTACTTAAACATTTAAAGTTCATGTGAGTTTTAGTTATATAAAATATGTTATAATATTTGTAATATTTGAATTGTATAACATAGCTTTAAATCTTTTAAATCTTAGCCAATTTTATTTCAATCTCTTTCAATTTCAAGCCTATTAAATTGCAATCTTATTTCATTCATATCCACATTTTCATTTTAATTCTAGCCAACAATTATTTCAATTTTGGCCAATCCAATTTGATTTTTAACACATCATCTTTTAATCACATCCATCTATTAATTCATTAATTTCTAAATCGAATCCTAACTCTTCATCTCTTTTTAAATCAACGGTTGAGATCAAATCCTATTTTTCCCCATTTTAATCTATCAAAGATCTACACATAAACAACTTCTAAACTTCATTTTTGCAAAGTTGGCTTGATTTAATTATTATTATCACACTGACATATAAATATTCAATTTGTGTAGAGGGTGTTGGGGACTTTTAAACGATAGTTTAGATACTATTTATATGGATTGATGCCAAGGGTCAAACCAAGTAGGGCTTATGCAGCATGTATGACCTAACTATGACTTCTAAGAGATGGTGACATGGACTTGAAATAGATTCTATGCGTGAGACTCGTGATTTCGCCGTAGTAAAACTACTCATTACGTCCACGCATATGCCGACTCTCTATAATGAGTTTTTTTAAAATAGAAATGGAGTAGTTGTGAGAGGTGCAGAGGCACAAGATCACGAGAACAAAAAAAAAAGATGGTCCCAATTGGAGGAAGTATGAACGGAATGCAGTAATCAAACAAGTAACATTTAGAAATTAGATTGGAAAGCGGTAACACATAAACATTTTTGTAATAGCGATAAATAAATAAATGAATACACTTAGTAAAGGAAATTAAGGTATAAACATATTTAAAATCATGTAAATATGTCAAAAGGGTAAAATATGCAAGGAAACAAATACGGGGAAAGAGAAAGATGAAACATGGTAATAAACAAATAAGGAAGAGGGAAAGGGGTGGAACATCGAAACAAGAGAGTAAATAAGTCAACAAATTAATAATTAAACATGGTTATCATCTAACAAAAAATGAAATAACTGAAATAAAGCAAACCCACATAAATAAGCACGAAACATGTAGTAATAAGAACCTTATATCCCCAGCGGATTCGCCATTTTATCGTATCCATTTTCTCTATAAAAAAAATGGGTTGTATCTCTACCTAACAACTATTTTGGAATTTTTGGTTATGAAGAGTTGTCACCAAACGAATTAAGGCGCGTTATTAAGGCGCGTTAAGGCATCTATCTAACCTAACTAAGTCTAGCTATGATCAATGAACCAGAGAAATGGGTAAGGGTAAAAAATAACCTCGAGGGAAAGGTATTAGGCATACCTCAAGGTCCACAAATGTTGGTCCCGACCATATCTCATGCAATTTATGTGGAGGTTACAAGTAGCAAATATGGTCACTTCGTTGTTTATTTATTTAATTTGCATGCTTTCTAGATGATAAGAATATTGAACAATTAAAACTATTTAATTAATTTATTAATTTAAATATACAAGGCTAGGTAATAACAATATTAAACAATTAAGATCAGTTTTATTTATTTTAACATTCGAGACAATGTGATATAGCATTAAGTTGAAAAAGTAGCTCATATTATTATTTTAATATTTAAGATGTGAGTATTAGTGATAAAATTAAATAAAATATATATACTCTGAAATTAAATAAGAGATAAGCAAGAGGATAGAAAAGGGACAAATAAATAAGCAAATAATTTTTTTTAAACTACCCTAAATAAACAAAATTTAAACAAACAAATAAAAGGATAAGGGAAGGGAGACTCTAAGAGACTTTTTGGATCGATACTGGACTTCTCTTTTTATTTTCCAATAGGCTTCTATATAGGGACATACAAAACCAAAGTTTGTTTTTCAAGCCTGAGTCAAATGTCCTCCATAAGGTCAACTACTCTTACCCCACCACCGCATGCATTTCGTACCTATAAGGTGCCTAGTAGTCCCAACTTAATGTCCAAGAGGCATTTGACTCTTAATAAGTTGGGTTTAGACAAAATAAAATATAAGGCTCTCCTAGACACCAAGTCAAACAAAGAAGACAAACAAGACGGTCATTATAGCATGATAAGCTTCAATTTGACTTCTAATTTTAATTAGACATACTTACAAACAACACATAATTGTGAAAGATCTTCATGCTAATATGTGTTGCATACGAACATACAAAGTTATAATAACAAAAATTTAATTATGAGAGGGCAAAAATTAAGACATGGATGCCAGTTTTAGTATCGAACTAATTAAAGTGAGTAGAAATTAATTAAAAAAATTATCTTTTTATTTCAAGTAGTAAAGAAGTGATCCCACATGCAAATATATATTTCAAACAAGTAGAAAATTTAATTATTAAAGAAGAAAATATTATTTAAAACAATAGACTTTATTTCTTTAATGCAGAAAAATTACTTTAAGGACGGCAATAAATTTATTACAATTGCAAAAAAATATTTTTAAGTGACAAACTTATTATAAATGCAGAAAATTGCTTTAAGAACATTGATGGTTGTACAAATTGATTATTAATGTTAAAAAGAAATTAATGCAGAAAAATAATTACAATGCAAAAATTAATTAATAGTAGATTTAGATGTAAAAGGGGTTAATTATGTTGCAGAAAAATATTAATAATTTTCTTTTTGCAGATTTTTTCTAGGCAAATTAGTATGATAGTTTTTAGGAAGAGACACAAAATAATAATGCATTCAAAAATCTGTTCTTTAGCATAGAGCTGAAAAATATTTGCAGACTATTTTATTTTAGTACATGCTTAAAATTTAGAGAATGACTTTAATGAACAATCTTATTTTATTAGATCCATAAGCATGATTTATAAGTGAACATTTGGAAACTTATTAATAAAAATTCAAATTAACAAATAAAGGGCAGATTGCCATTTAAGATTTTTATTCCTTTCAAAATAAGTTAGCATGCTAGAGATTGGTTGGTGATTCCTACGAACATTATTTCTAGGCGATTGGAAAGTCAAAACAACACATATAGGCATGTTTTCTAACACGGAAAAGTTTTCAAGGTAAAAAGATATATTAACACATAATTCCCCCTCCCCTTAGACGATCTCCAATATATTTAATATATATAGGTAGGCAAGGTTTACAAATAATTACAAAATATGAATCAAGCATACTCATTAAAATAAATAGATTCGTCCGAAATTTTGTTCTACGCGAGTCTTCAACATGTTGAACTTTAAGTTCAAAACCTGTTAGAAGAGGTAATGTAACAGTTACACAATGGAGAAATAATTGTAACATAAAATATTCATAATAACAAATAACTCTCATATATACATATATAAACAACACACATAAGAAATCAAAAGGACAAAACATAGCCATATACATAGTACCACAAATATGGAGAAATGATAAGCAAAAACAAAATTTAAAATAATAAAGAGGGCTAACAAAATATGCAAAAGGTTTATCAGCAATGAAGTATTGATAGATTTTCCAAAACACAACAGCAACACAACAAAAGAAAGCACTTGAATATTTCGTAGAAAATTCTTATTTTCTTTCACAGAACAGAGGGTATATGAGCAAGTATTAGGATGTGAGAGTTATTGAGCAATGAGAGAACTTGTGATGAAAGTGAGTGAATGATTTAGTGTCAAATAATGAAAGGGAGGGGGTCTTATTTATATAGGAAAGACGGGGAGAACATAGGGAAAAAATATTCAAAGGAATCAATTAATATACCAATTTTCTAATTTTAAAGGACAGCCAAACGAGAAATATTTTTAAAAATATACCATTACCAAGTATAAAGAAGTAAGAAAATGACAATATAGGAAGACTTATTTTTTCCTTAAATAAAGAATATCTAAAATAAGCTTTATTCTAAATTATTTTTTACAAAAATAGACTAGTAAAAAATCTAATATGACAAGAATAAAATAAGGAAGAATAATATCATTTTCTTTTAAATAAAAGAGCCAAATCAGATTTTAAATTATTATTATTATTATTAGGTTATTACCAAATATAATCAAGAAAGAATAATGAAGAGCAACAATTGTTACTTTACCATATTTAAATAAGTAAGAAATCAATCAGTTTCCAAACAAGAAAAAGAGGATCAATTAGTATTGTTTTCTTCCTCTTTCAAGGAGCCAAAAAGTAGACTAAATTTTTTATTATTATAAACAAGTAAGTACAAAGTTAGGAAGAGTAAAACTATTTTACCATAAGCAAAGGAAATTAGAATAGATGTGTTAATTCATTATCCAAAAATACACAAAGAGAGGTTCTAAGCATTTCCTTATTTATTTAGGAGAGACAATAACAATCCCGATTTATTAGAAAGTTTTAATCCAAAACACATCAAATTGTTGTAGTATTCAACTAAACAAGCCAATTTAGTATTCTCAAAATAAATGTCAAATATATACCACGATTAATAAATGTAACCAGAAGGGACTAACTCAATTCACCATGAATCTTGCAAAATTATTCTTAATATATCAACTCCAAACTAGAGTCAGAGGCATACTTTCACTGAGCATATTCAGAGTAAAGGGTATTATAAATAGTATGAATCATACAAGCAACAAATGACTTGACAATATCAACTAGCAATTCTACTTTAGGACTAAGATAACTTCTATATATGCATAAAACTTAAAGAAAAATTGCACTATCAATAAAGACATGAATAAGATTGCGAAGATATGATAATATGATTTAAACGAAAGTAACTGGACGGATATGTTGAAGATTCATCTTTTAACCCAATTGAAACATTCGAAAACTACACAGGAGTTCGCTTGTCCGCTGGCTGGGGCAGCCTCTTTAAAAGACGGAGCCTCCTTCTGTTGCCTGCTACTGGCTTGCTGCTTCGCGGGCTACTGCTGGCAGTTTCCACCATAGTTGCTTGCTGGTGGAACTGCTCCATTCTGGTACTCGTGGCTGTTTTTGCTGGAGGTCAGGTGAGGAAGAAAGGAGGAGAAGAAGAAGGGAGGAGAAAAGAGGGTAGAGAAGAGGAATAAGGGAGGCGGAGGCGGCAGCGCCAGGCTCTTCACAGGTTACTGCTGCCCACCGAGGTTTATTGGAGTCTAGAGTCTAGAAGAGGAGAGGAGGAGGAGGAGAAACGGGGAAGAAGAAATATGAGAAAGAGAGCGGGGGAGGCGCTGGTCTAAGGTAGGGAGGAGAGTAGAGAGAGAGGAAAGAGGAAGCCGAAGGAGGAGCGAGAGGGAGATATTACCGGTGATGTGGCTTTCGCAGGAAAGAGTTTAGAGAAAGAGAGAGGCGCCTGGAACTTGGAGAGATGGGAAGAAGATGAAAATTGAAATCTTTTTAGTTTTAGATCTTTGATAGTTTAACATGGGGAAAAAGAAGGATTTGATCTCAACCGTTGATTTAATAAGAGATGAAGAGTCATGATTCGATCTTGGATTTAATGAATTAATTGATGGATGAGATTAAAAGATGATGTCTTAAAAGTCAAATTGGATTGGCCAAAATTGAGATAAATATTGGCTAGAATTAAAATGAAAAGGTGGATATGATTGAAATAAGATTGAAATTTAATAGGCTCGAGATTGAAAGAAATTGAAAAAAATGGGCTAAGATTTAAACGATTTAAAGAAATGATATTCAATTAAAATATTACAAATATCATAGCATATTTTATATAACTAAACTCACATGAACTTCAAATATTTAAGTAATCTTTTAAAATATTCTAATAATATATATAATAATTTTATAATGTAAACATATATATTATGCAAAATCGACTAAAATTTTAAACTGAAAATAAATTTTAAAATATGTATCTAATCGAATAGACTCCCTAAAAATAGTTAAAGGTTTCTCAAAATTGGGTGTCAACAAATACATCTCATGAACTCAAATATGGAATCATCATAGTAAAATTAAATCAAGATGAGGAACATATAAAACATCAAAACTCAACATATGCTAAATATGAATATTCTCAATAGAACATGCATATCATAACCAAAAATCATGAAAAACACATGTTGCACACACGACTCCTAAAAGCACTAATATTACGAGAACTACTTACCTCATGCTTGGATATGAGTAGAAGAAAAAAATATGAGAATAGCGAGAATTTATATCTTCCTTGGACTACCATGTAGACCTCCACAACACATTTAAGAAATCTACTTCCTTGTTTCTCAACATCTTAACTTGCCATTCTCGTATAACTACCTGAATCTCTAAATAAGAATGACATTCTTCAACTCCCGAAACCTCTAGAGAAGTGATGGATAACGGATGACCATTAGATTTCTTAAGCATGGAACATGAAATATCGGGTGAACCAAAGTCAATTCATTTGACTAGTCTAATTCATAGGCAACTTCCCAAACATGTTTCAACATTTAATATGGGCCCACATACTGGGGACAAATTTTTCCCTTCTTACTATCCTCATCATACCCTTCAAAGGTGAGATTTAAAAGTAGACCTATAAAACCCCGTAGCCAAAACTGATTAAAAAATAGCTTTACAGAAAAAAAATTGTAGGTGCAACCAACGGTGGCATCGAAGGATAGAAGGGTGAACCACGGTCGGTCCTGCACAACCGTCGATGGGATCAGAAACTCCCAAAAATTTCATCCAAGAAAAATTGGTGAAGTCTTTGATGACGGAAGGAATAACGGTCCGTAGGTCAGACGATAGTCCGTAGTCTCTGACCGTCGATCAAGACTCCCTTCACCTACTCTCTCACAATATCTAAGGATTACCAGCATGGTCCGTAGGTGGAAAATTTGCAAATAGTTAAGGGAAAATAAAATTGGGTCACTTCAAATAGGAGTAAATCATAGCACAAAATTAATTAAGTTTCCAATGATCTACCCACATATAGTTAATTGAATTATTTTTCCATGGCAACTAACCTAGCAAAAATCAGATCTGCGAGTAAAAAGTTATGCCCATTTTAGTAAAGGCCTGTGAAACATGCCAGTAGACGGACCCAACGATGGGGCATCGGACAGACGACGTACTATCAGTCCTGGCCATTGTTTTGTCCGACAACATCTTTCACAATGGGTCTTTTTGACCTTTCCAACTTTATTTAAACCTTTAGATATGTCATTTTAACCCTCAATTATAAGATTTTAGTCAGTTTAAGACAAGAAACATAATTAAAACATATCCAAGTCAAATCATTAAATCAAACCTAGAAAATTAGAAGCAAGAGAGGAGAAAAAGCTCAAGAACCATTCAAGAACTCCACAAGCCCTAGCAGTTACATCCCTAAAACATAAGTATTTTTTCGTGGATTTCATTACAGGTATGTGGGATTTCACTAATGGGTTCCTTTCACCCATTGGGTCCCTAGTTTTCAGTCAGATTCTTGATTTCCTTATCATGATTATTCCTAGGGTTTCTAGAACTTTGTTAGAACTTCATTAATTTATTAAAAATTTGTTCCATATCAGATTATCATGTTATTACTCAGATTATCGCATTAATTTTAGAACCCTAGCTTTGTGATTCTTTAGTTCTTGAATTACACATTCTAGGTCAGATATTTCACAAAACTTCAGATATACATGCCTCAGTCATAAATTCATAATTACTAGATTAATTGTTGCATTTTTAGTTTGCATGTTCAGTTTCGAGCTATCCAGTATTTACAGAAACTCATACATAATCAGTAAATTTATAGAATCCAAGGGAGTAGCATAATTTCGAGTTGCACTAGGATTTAAAGTACCTAATAGTCCTAGAACTACTAGCCAAGTAGGTTGTAAGTCCCATCTGTGAGAAATCAATTTAGTGATCACTCCAGCATACCTTTATACCTTTGGAAGGGTATATTGTGTCCTCCCGATGGGGCGTATACATTGGACTCCGCATTTACCTCATGAGGTCTTATTATCGATTATTAGTAGATCCCACATATCAATAAGACTATCTGTATTGACCATATATCAGCATACTCAGTATTCATTTTCAGCATGTTATAAATTGGTCCGTGCATTAAGTTAGCTCAGAAATTCAGTATATCATGTTCAGATTATTATACTTGTTTTTGGCAGGTTCAATTATGTTTCATTTCAGCTTATTGCTATCCTACATGGTCAGTGCCTTTCAAGTACTGACGCATACGTGCGCTACATTTTCTCATGATTTAGGTTAAGGTTCTCAGCATCCAGATCACGCATAGATCGATTTCCGGATCTCCAGTTCAACAGATTCAGTTGTGAATCCTCATTCTCCGATGACAACAGTCATGAGGTTCATTTTAGTCTTTAGTCATTTAGTGTAATTTTTTGCAAGATTTAGCTGGGGGCTTCTCGTAGTATTTCTAGTGCATTTTAGAGGCTTATTTCAGACATAACTAGATTTAGCTTAGTAATGAGTTAATATTTCCTTTGTATTAAATTCACTATTTCCAAATATCTCAGTTATAGAGTATGGGTATTCCTTATCATTATAGATTTATTCTGATCTAGCTTCCGCATAAGTTTATTATCTTTAGTATGTTCATGATCATGCCAGCAGGGTTAGCTTGGGATCACTTGTTGTCCTAGGTTCCGTGTCTGTGTCTCTCGGGTACCTCACGTCTTGACAAAACAAAATCATCAACTTCAAATCTTAGATCCCTTTTTCTAAAATCGGTGTGATACTTCTGCCTAGTATGGGGCCTCTTCAACAAATCTCTAATAAGTCAAACTTTTTCAATGTCCTCATACACTAGTTCCAGAATAATTAGATCAACTTCACCTACTTTAAACCAACCAACAGGAAATTGACACCTCCCACCATACGATCTTTCAAAATGAGCCATGGAAATAATTGAATTGTAACTATTATTGTAGGCAAACTCTATTAGAGGTAGATTGTTGTCCTAATTATCCTTGAAATCGATTACTCACACGCTCAACATGTTTTTTAAGGTTTGAATTGTATGGTTAGTTCTGCTTAACCATCCATTTGAGGGTGGAAAGCAGTTTTATACTTCACCTTATTTCCAAGCCATTTTTTGAATGCCTTAAAAAAGTGTAAAGTAAATTTTGTATATTTATTTGAATTAATAGATAAAGGAACCCCATGAAACTATACTATCTCTTCTATGTACAATTTGGCATTGTCTTCCGCCAAATACTAAACTTTGACGACAATAAAGTCTGTGAATTTTTTCATTCTATCAACGATCACCCAAACAGAATCATGCTGCCTTTGAGTACATTAAAAACCCACAACAAAGTCCATATTTACATCCTCCCACTTCTATGTAGTAATATCTGTTTATTAGTAGGAAACTCCCAGTCTTAGGTCTTTGGCCTTAACATATTGAAAATTTGGACATTTGGCTAAAAACCACTCTATATATTTCTTCATGCCATGAATCCAATAGACTTATAGTAAATAATGGTACATCTTGTGGCTCCCGGATGAATATAATACTCCAAAACCATGAGCCTATTCTAAAATTCACTCTGTCAAGCCATCAACATCCAGAACACATAAATAACCTTGGTACCTAAGCGCCCCGTCTCCCCCATCGGGGAAAGTCTTGATGGACTGGTTGAGTACCTATTCTTTCAACTTCAATAAAATAGGATCAAGATTTTTCTTGGACTTACCGTCAATTACAAAGGATGATTCGGAAGCATTATAGACTGTGACTCTACCCTTGATGGAATCCACTACTTGGGCACCTAGCCGAGAACATCTATGTGCATCATGAACTAACTCCTTCTTTTCATCTTCTACATGGGCCAAAATAACCATGGACAACTTACTTAGGGAATCCAAAATTAGATGACATTGCAGGAATAGTAAAGACACTCATGTCATAATCCTTAAAACTTCTAACCACCTTTTTTTTTCCAGAGATTCATTTCCTTTGATTAAACACATATTGAACACTGTTGTGATCGGTGAAAACATCTACATGGACACTAAAATGTAATGTCTCCATATTTTAAAAGCAAATTATATTGCCTCTAATTCAAGATAATGGGTCGGATAATTCATTTCATGGATCATGAGTTGACTTGAAGAATAGGAAATCACCTTACCATATTGCATTAGAGAACATACCAACCCCACTTTTGAGGCATCACAATATTCCACAAAGCCATCAGTACTCGCCGATAAGGTCAAAACTGGAGAGAAAGTAAGTCTATTTTTCAACTCTTGGAATATTTTCTCACAAGCCTCTATCCACACAAACTTAGCTTTATTTTGAGTCAAAGCTGTTAAGGGAGAACCAATGGAGGATATATCCTCAATAAACCTCCTATAAAAATCGGCAACACCTAAAAAACTTCTCATATAAATAGAAGCTAGAGGTCTAGGCCCACCCATTACCACATCTCTCTCCTTAAGATCTTCGTCAATACCCTTGCTCGACAAAATATAACCAAGGAAGGCAATGACCTTTTCCAAAACTCACATTTACTAAACTTTTCGTACAATTAGTGTTCTTTAAGGACTTGCAATACAGACCTAATATTGTTCATCTGCTCATTTTCACTCCTTGAATAGATCAAAATATCATCAATAAACACTATGATAAACATATCAATGTAGCGTCTAAACACTCTATTCATTAGTTCCATTAATTCCAAAGGGGAATTTTTCAACCAAAATGACAGAAGCACAAATTCATAGTGACCGTACAGAATCCTAAAAGCCATCTTGGGAATTTCAACCCCTTTTAGTCTTAGTTGATGGTAACCCGAACAAAGAACTATTTTAAATAAATATTAAGTCCCTGAAAGTTGATCAAACAAATCACCAATTCTAGGAAGGGGATAGTTATTCTTATTAGTCACCTTTTTCAATTAGAGGTAGGCAATACACATTCTAAGGAATTCACCCTTCTTTCAAACAAACAATATAGGAGCAACCCATGTAGAGATACTCAGTTGAATAAATACTTTTCTAATAAGTCCTTGCCTTGTTACTTTAAATATTTCAACTCAACTGGATCCATTCTATAAGGATGACCGGAAATAAGCTGTCTATCCATATTATATAAATTCTCAAAATCAAGTTATCGGAAAAAACGTGAAGAAATTCACTCATCACGAGGACCGAATCCAAGAAAGGGGTTAGTGACTCAACATCCCTAACCTTAATAATATGGTAAATACATACCATGGAGAACATTTTCCATGCTCTAAGACAAGAAACAAATCGACCTCTAAGGATAGAATATCCCTCCTTGTTACATTACTACCTGAGTCCTACAATAAATGGAAGCATAAAATGCATGGAAAAAATGCAAACCCAAAATCACATCAAAATCTAACATTTCTAACTACACCAAATCCACCAAGGTAACATTAAGGGACAAGGAAATAAGATATCTTCTATAGACTCTTTTTGCCGCTGCTGGTTCACCAACTGCCAATGAAGGTTCTTCTTACACAATAGAGAGTATTTAGAATTTTATATCAAAAAGTGATGTAACAAATTCCAAAGTTGCATTGGGATTTAACGACGCATATGTATCAAAATGAAATAAATGAAAAATATCGATCACAACATCTAATGAACTTTCTTAGGTCTAGCCGGGTACTATAGGAGCTTTGTGGATGGTTTTGTGCCTATTACATCTCCTTTGACTACTTACACCCAAAAAAAATTAAAATTTGAGTGGTCGAAAGTTTGTGAAAGAAACTTCCAAATAATAAAAGATAGGCTTACCACCGCTCTGGTGTTGACTTTACCGGAGGTTACTATGGTTTTTGTGAAATAGTGTACTGCATCCCGAGTGGGATTGGGTTGTGTCCTTATGCAACTGAGAAAGTTATAGACTTTGCTTCTAGACAACTTAAGGTTCATGAGAACACTTACCCAACAAATGATTTTGAGTTAGCGGTCGTGGGGTTATCCTTTAACGCAACTATGGGTTGTGTATCTTATGTTGAAGAAGGCAAGAAAGACCTCATAAAAGATGTCCATAGGTTGGATTGTTTTGGTGTTAGATTAGAAGATTCTCCAAATGGCGGTTTTACATTCCGTCATAACTCTAAATCATTATTGTTGGTTGAGGTGAAGTCTAAGTAATATGTTTATCATCATTGATGGAGTTAAAGGAATCGGTTCTTAGTAAGCTTAATGAGTCATTATGTTTAGTGGGATGATATTTGAGGTACCAAGGTAGGTTGAGTGTGCAAAATGTTGATAATTAGAGAAATCAGATCGTAAAAGAAACTCATGGTTCTAGTTATTCGATTCATCCAGGTTCTACTAAGATGTATATAACCTCAAAGTGATATTTTCATGGGATGAATTCAAAAGGGACATAGCGGAATTTGTAACAAATTGTCCAAATTGCAAACAACTGAAAGTCGGGTGATTTACTTCATGAAGTCCAAGTTCCTACATCGAAGTAGGATGACATTAATATGGACTTTGTAGTGGGTTTGCCTCGGACTCGAATGTAAAATGACTCTATGTAGGTGGTGCTGGATTAGATGACTAAGTCCGCTCACTTTATTCCCGTTCAGTCCACTTACTCAATCGAGGATTATGCCAAGATCTACATAGATGAGATTGTGAATCTCCATGATATTAATTTATCCATCATATCAGCAAGTGGAACACAATTCACATCAAGATTTTGGCGATCATCTCAAAAAGGATCTGGTCCAAGAATAAATGTAAGCACCGTTATTCATCCCCAAGCGAATGGGCAAGCAAGCAAACCATTCTAACTCTTGTGGATATGCTTATAGATTGTGTGACAGATTTCAAAGGAAGTTGGGAAGAGCACTTGTCTTTTATGGAGTTCTCTTATAACAATAGTTACCATTCATCAATAGCCATGCCTCATTTTGAGGCATTGTATGGTAGGAGATATAGGTCTCTTATAGGATGGTTTGAAGTAGGCGAGTCTTCGATTCTAGGTCCCGATTTGACCTATAGTCCTTGGTGAAAGTTAATTTCATAATGAATTGATTGCAAACATCCTATTGCCGGCAAATGTCTTATGCCGACATTAAGTGAAGATAATTAGAATTTGAAGAAGGTGATAAAGTGTATTTGAAAGTTTCATCTATGAAAGGGGTAGTGATGTTTGAAAAGAAAGGAAGTTAAGTCCTTCTTATATTGGTCCCTATGAAATTTTTCAAAGGGTTGGCAAGGTTGTTTATTAGTTGATATTACCTAGTGAGCTAGCTTGTGTTCACCAAGTTTTCCATCTATCCATGTCTAAGAAGTGCATTGGTGACCCCGAGTCCATTCTTCCTATAAAATGTCTAGGAGTGGATGATAATCTCTCCTACGAAGAGGTTCTAGTTGAAATTCTTGACCATCAAGTGAAGTGGTTGAGTAACAAAGTGGGTGCCTCCGAAAAAATATTATGGAGAAACCACATAGTTGAGGGAGCAACATAGGAGTGAAAGGACGACATGAAGTCCCGTTATCCTTATCTCTTTGGTAATTAAGGTTAGTTGTTTCTCCTAATAATGAAAATAAGGAATAAATTGAATTTGACATGTCTTGCATAGATATGAATAATTATGGTAAAGGTTTATGCTAAAATGAGTTTTCATGGAAAAATGCTCTTTTGCTTGATTTGAAGTTATTTGGTGTACTTGGTATGTTGTTTCCCTTATAATGTGATATTAAACATGTGGATGTGTTTTGAAATTAGTATTGCCATAAGTGACTTTATATGTTATATTGAGCTCTCATCTGTAGTAAATGAAGTTGAGTTGCTATGTGTAAATTCCATGTTGTTTGTTGGTTGAGTTGTAACTCATTTTGATTATGTATGTCTTGGGTTGGGCTGCTAGTATTGAGTCTATCATTTCCTTTCAAAAGATTTTAGTGTCATTCGTGGACGAATGTTCCTAATGGGTAATAATATAACACATCGAAAGTCAAAGACCTAATCTAGAGCCTCCCAAGAGTACCTAAGGGTTTTAACATTGAATTAACGTCACAAATAATAGTTATTAGTCAGTTAGGAAGTTCTAGAGTCAAGACGTCAAGAAACGTCCATGACATACACAGAATTGTGAAAGAGGTGCTAATGTGACTTAGGTTATTTCACAATGTTTTAAGAGTCGTAAATTGATGAAATTTAGGGGAAAGGTGTCAAAATAGTATTAGATTATATTTAGGGTACTAACGTCCGGTTACGACTCCCAAAGGACCACCCTAAGGGTCCTTGAGGAGGACCCTTCTATTATAGCCTAAAAGTTGTCAAGAGGCAGTGTCCTCCTAAGAGTGCAGGCGACGAGGCATAGGTGGATTGACGGGGAATCGATGCCTCTTTCAACCAACACATAGACAATTCTTCAAAAGTGTTCAAAATCACGGTCTCTTACCAAAATGACGTTTTCTAGTACATTGGTGTGAGGGGGCGTCGGCTGATCTACGACCCCATAGGTCGGGGTCTCATAAGTCAGGCCTACGAGTTTTCTATATTATTTTAAGTTAGTTTATTAAAATAATTAATTGGTTAATTAAGGATTAGGGGAGTTCTAATTAAGTAAATTAAGGACCAATATAAAGACCGAAACCTTATTAAACTAACCCAACCTCACATTTTTCGAAAACTCAAATTGCTCTTCTTTCTCTTTACTCTCTCTCTCCCAAAGAAGAACTCCATTGGATAACTACTTCAAGGTCATTGGGAAGAAAGAAGTAATATTTTCTTCATCATTCTTGATGAAATTTAAAGGTATGTGAACCTTTAACCTTTAGGATACCTCTGCCCAAAGGGTTTTTCCAAAAAATTGGTTTTATTAAGATAATTTCATGTGGGTTTCTTCCGAAAACGAATTTGATCTTCTAAATTGTATTATTTGTGGTGTTTTTTTTGTTATTATGGTCATAATATGTTGTATTATGGTTCAATTACATTGGTTCTTTATGAATTAACCTAGTTTGTGGAATAGATCATGAAATGACTAAAAATTCCCTAACCCTAGGTGATGAACATATGTTGAATTGATTAATATTGATGCAATTGAGTTAGTAATAGTGTTAATTACCATTTTATGATGTTGTTAGACTAATTGATGTAGGAAACTTGATTGGCTGAGGGTAAGGCCATTGATGATGACTTTTGAAGGAGAAATTGGTATGACTCTGTGATCTTAAACCTTTACTTCAACAGTGGTGAATTTTTTTGGTGATGAAGTTCAATTGAATAAAGACTTGTGACTGAATTAGGTATTGTTGATCTGATTATCAAATTTAAATGTCTTGATTATATGAGGATGTGATATTATGTTAAGATGTTATGATATAAGGTTGGTTATAAATTGCCTATGTGCCTTATTATGACATGATGATTATAATGTGCTAATCTCACATATGATCGTTGTATTGAAAGGACATTCTCATCCAATTCCTAATGAGCAAATGATATAAATATACAACGATTTATTCTCCTATGACCTATACAAAGTTATGATTATTAATAAAGGCTCAAAGACATTTCAAAAAGGGACTCTAGTTTAGCACCGAGTGAACTAGATGTGAGGTGTGTTCCTTCCTTTTATGGAAGGGTAGGTTCACTATGATACTCATGAGATTGGAGACTATAATGCAATGTTAATAAAGAGTGACCCAAGTATATCTCCTAGTTCTTGAAACATGTTTCCCCATAGGATTTATTGCTAGTGGATCCACCTAGAATCCTATGTTCACGTTTAGTACTACCTTGGCAAGTATTCCACCTTCTTTTGGTGTAGGGTTTCATGACACCTGATTAAATATTTAGCACATGTGGTCTATATCTGTTAAGTCAAGTGTTACCCAAAGTAAAATGTAGTAATAATGTGAACACTAACTAGGGTTACCTAAGGGGTTCGACTTAGTGTAGGTAGGGTATGAGACTCTACCTATACATTGCACTAGTTTTCATTGAGGGATGTCTTGGGAGGTTCTTCTTATGTATATAAATTAAGTATTACGCATATGTTGATGATACATATTCATGATCAAATATGATGTTAGTTTCACTTGTTAACATGCTAACGGTGTATATTGCTAAATATGATGATAGCTAATCTTGATGCTATACTATGTGAAGATAGATAATGCTTGTGATCCCTTGTTTGTTTACCTTGTTGAGTAAGGATATGGGGCTTTGCTTGTTCATTGCACATGTATACTTGACGTTCGGCTATGAGTAAGGTTTTGGTATAAGATGTAACGTTATGAACTCTTGTACATGCTTTGTTGTTAAAAAATGATGTTAGAGATGTTTGGTTATGTACACAAGAATGTGATTATACATGTTGACTTGATTATACTAAATGATTTGAGTTTGTGATATAAACAATATTGTCTTAATGAATATGTTCTTATTGGCTTATATGATTCTTGAATGTGCCTTAAAAACTCTGAATTGACTTAGCATATTTTTAATGTAAACGTCCCTTTTCTCATACATTCTTTCAAATAATTTATGTGCATGTTTCCACACTTAGTTCAAGTCGTGTACTAACTCATTCTTTATGTTTACTACCAAATGTATGTTCAGTCCATTGAGCTTCTAAAAGTCCCATTTGAAAATACTTGGATCCTCGTACTCCAAGTTCAGTAGGTCCTCATTTTCGAAGGACGATACCACTATCTTTCTATCAGATGTTTTTTAGTCATAATGAAACTTTTGTTCATTCTCTTTCATTTGAATACAAATTTTGTATATGATTTTATGTAGATTTAATTGTCTGAAGTATGAGCTATGCCCGATGTTGTACTCGTTTAGATAGTTTAATATGAGACGTATACTAGACTTCTTATGCATATATATTGAGATCTTATGTATATGAAATAAAAGTAGAAGCCTACGTCGTGCTTCCTGTGGGAGGAATCTATGTAAGCTCCATATATATATATATAGATATATATATATATATATATATATATATATATATATATATATATATATAAGTGATAGGTCTATGTAAACCTAAATGTAGAAGTTAATAAAAAGTTTTATATTTTCCTCAATTTAACCTATGAAATAAAATGACGAATGGCTAAGAGGTTAGTCTTAGTTCTCTTTGAGAACGACGGCACCGGTTACTTCTAGGGGGTTCTCCCTGGATGTGAATTATTAATCTCAAAGAAATTTGAGGATGAACCCTTGAATTCTTCAAAACCTAGCTATAATTCCACCTTTCTTCTTCTATGAGTTTCGGAGAGACAAATATTAAGTGGAAGATAATTTTTTATTTGATATGGGTATTTGAGTATAACGACTTTTTTTAGTGAATTTGAACTTATAACAATTTATAAAGTACCCCTAAGAATACCCAAAGTGATCTCACTTCATTAGATTTAGAAAAGGAAATGACATAATTATCCTTCATTAATAGACCACAAGCAGGAGTAACAAGCCACCTTCACGATTCGTGATGAGGACAATAATACGTTGTATACCTCGTGAAGTTGTGGAAATGGCTAGGAAATAAATGCATGAAGCTAAGTAGCCCAAGACAATCCCACGAGGGGCTCCAGGAGCCGTGGTCAAACCACGAACCATGGTCCATCTCGTGGTCCATGAGGTAGGAGCTAGGCTACATTGTGCCATGAGCTACCTTGCACAAGTAGTCTTCATGAAGGGCTCCCCCGGCCTTGTTCAAGACCTCGAGTCGTAGTACTTTCTTCATCGACCAATTTGAAATTGTGATATAAGAAAATTTTTTAATCCAAACATGTTTAAATAATGAATAACATCCATGGTGGCAACAATATCTAAAAGACAAAGTGATAATTTATATGTTCAATATTAAATAAAATAAAAGAAATGTGAGAACATACAAACAATGATATTTTGATTTTGAAATAAAAATCCAAATAAAGTTAATACAATATAAAGTAAATCACTCATCAACAAAAGAAATTTAAACAAACAAATAGAGGCATAATTGCGATTAATTATAAAAAAGTAAATAAAGAAACATTAAAACCTTACAATGAAGAATTATTTAATCAGCAAAGATAAGAATAATAATAATAATTTAATATGCAGTAAATTAGCTGCAACAACAGCTTAATAACTAAAAACAAATAAATGAAAAATAAGAGCAATGCAAACCCCAAAAATATAAATAAGTGGTAATATATTTTTGTATAGTCAACAAGGATAAAGAAGATGAAAAATAAACTCCCTTTATGAAAATTTCCCACAACCCACTTTATTTTTTAATTAGAATCTTAGATAGAGAATAGCTATTCAATGGACTTAAATCCTGGGCTCGAGACCATGTCTAGAATTGTTGTTGAAGAATTTTTTTGTGTATATTATTCTTATCCTTATTTAAAGGTATTTCAAGATTGTGCTGAAAAGACAAAAATAAATATTAATAAAACTACAAAATAAATTTAATATTGACTAGTGTAACGAATGAAATGAATGACATGTAAAAAATGCAATATATAATTATATTCAATAAACCATGACAAAAAATGTAACCAAAACTAATTGATATGAATACTAAAATTTTTAGAAATTAAGATAAGAATTGATATTTAAAATATATATTCTAAAAAGAAATTTAGAACTATTGAAGGAATAAAACTTATAAGTTATTAATTTTAAAAATGTTTGGCCAAAATAAAAACAAATGTCCCCTTCTTTCGATAGGATTAATGAATGAAATCATAGACAAAAAAAATTGACAAACTCAGTTTTTGTAGAACACATGACCTACGTATAAAAGTGTTGTTTAATGTGATGGAAGTCGCTCCTCAATTTTTTATCAAAACGTTTCACGGTCTGTTGCGCCCTTGTTAGCGTAGTCCACACCTGTGGCTAAATTGAAATATATCCATTTGGTTGTTCTCAAAAAAACCAAGATAAAATTCAATAGTACAACATAGTTTAAAAGAAAAGGGTAGCATCCCTTTCGATAGTTTCTACCATCCTTTTTTTTGCATGTTTTTTTTTATACGCTATTATCTTTCTTATTCAAAGTTATTCTTGCTTCCAAATCCCGGCATGTTAACGATCTTGTATGGTTGTTCAAGTGTGATATGATTTTATTAAAAATACAAATGTATCTATCAACATAATATTAGTGATTGCCAGTCCATTTGATACGACAAATGTGAATCCATAGATAGAATATTTGGCAAAATAAATGCATGTATGTTGGTAGAATGTGTGAGAATCCATCTATAGGAGTCAGTGTAATTGTTTGTCTATTGGAAGGATAAATTAGAAGGATCAATCGAGAGGATATTTTTGGAAAAAATAAATACATGTCCATCAGTAGGACATTTAATAATCAATTTATAGATATTTTTTTATCCATTTTTAGGATATATGTCAACACTGCTACTTTTGATAATGTAATATGAATATCCTTCAATGTTCGTCTCTTCATGTCAATATGAATTACATAAGGTGCACATCCTTCACCTCCGAATAAATATATCTTAAAAATGTCTTTCTACATGATCCTCCTCCTACAACACGTAATAGATAGTGGGTATATCCTTCACCTCCTTATAGTTGCGACTTAAAAATATATATGAGCGTTAGCCTTTTCTGACTTCAACGTTGAATAGATGGGTTCAAGTCCTTCGCCTCCAAATATATGCGACTGAAAATATCTTTATTGTCAACTTACTCAATCTTCAATGTGTAATAGATAGGCTGCACATTCTTCACATTTGTATAGATGTTGGTTAAAGATAACTCCTAGTGATGGCTGCTCGTTAAAGAATCTCCAAACAGAGTTTATTTTATATTTTTACATACAAACGAAGTTATATTGAATTTTTTCAATGTATTAAGTTGTAATCTACTTGTTTAAAAGCTTTTCTTTATAACGATTATTATTGGTTTTATCTTGAAATTAGATAAGATTGAGTTGAGGTTGAGTTGATTTAAGATGAGTTCTGTTGTTTTTTTAGCTAAAGCTTATGTCATGTTTTAGATTACCCCTTGCATGCTTGTCAAATCCATCTGCTTACTCCATTTGGCCAGCATCTTTCATGATGCAGACATAGTTCCCCAACATCATCAACGCGCATTTTTTTTGATCCAGTTGAATTCTAGAGTTGTTTTGTGAGCCTCATTTTTTCCGGAGGATCCCTTATTTATCTTCACTTATTTCAGTTTGTTAGGATGATAGGGGGGCTTGTCCTGACATCCCTCATAGTAATTGAGCCTTTATAGATTGATAAACAGTAGTTCATGAGTCTTTTATTTTAAATTAATAATGTTCTAGACTTGAGTTGCTTATTCTATGTAGTTGAATATTATATTATATTCTGTGTTTCTTATTTGTGTTTATCTTTTAATATTATTCTATGTTAAGTAAGTCTTCCACTGAGTGTCAGTCAAGGATAAGGGTTTGCTTGGGGAGAAAGATGATTCTTGATTGTCGTCCACATCTAGGGTATAGGCTCAACGAATAATATTTCCCTTCAAGATATGAGTCACAACGATAACAAATTGTTGAAAAGCAAAATGATAACTGCTTAGATCTGTCAAAATTATAAGGAATTTTGTATACATTTTTGCGTTAATAGTTTCTTAAATTTTTTTGGTCAAGTTGCTAGTTAAAGAAATATTGTATATAAATCTTTCTTTTTCGAGTTTAGTAATAGATGAAAGCATCAGACAGATGACAATTTCAATAAACCGAGTAATAAAACTATAGTTGGACCGTCATGAAGCCAACTACCTTTTCACATTAGACAATCATCAAGCCGTCCATCTCGTTATAACATACATATTTTTCACTTGAAAAGAGGGTCATACCATTTGTTATTATCGCTGAGGGACATCACATGATTAATAAAAAAAAAAGGCTACCATTGAAGAATATTCGTAAGTCACTTCTACTCGGAGGTGAAGAGTGTGCACCTTATTTATTCCTTTAAAGTAGAAAGCGGCTGGCGTTTAATGATATTCTTAAGTAACATCTATTCAATGGGGAATGATATAAAGCCTATCTATTCAACATTGACGTCTTAGGAGAATGATGTTGAAAGATAGTTTTAAGTTATATATATTCATAGGTGAAGGATATTCACCCTATATAATCCATATTGAAGTTAGAGGAGGCTAAAGTTGAATGAAATTTTTAAGGCATATATATTCACGTTGTGGAAGTTGTATTTCTGTATTTGTGTCAGTTCTTTTGGTTAGTTCCTTAATAAATAATTTAGTTACTTAAAACTGCTTTTGTATCTTTAAATGCCTAATTTTTCGTTTGGTTTCTTGGTTGGGTTGTAGTAATTTTTCTCCCATTGAAAAGTTAGTGTGGGTGTCAATCACAATGAGTTTGGTTGACAGAAGGAGCGACTTCCATCAAATTTAAACCGCACTTTTATATGAAGGTCATGTGTTCGACCAAAATTGAATTTGTCTATTTTCTTTATCTATGATTTCTTGTATCAAACATACCTAACGAAAGAGAGAATTGTTGACATTTTTGCCTAACATTTTCTAAATCAATATCTTATAAGTTTTATTCATTGAAAAGTTCAAAATACATTTTCATATATAACATTAAATATATTTATCGATACTTATCATTATTTCACAAAATTTTAGGATTTCTATTAATTACTATATTTTTGTAAGAATTGGTTTAATATGTTTTCATAATTGTTCAGTTTAGTGAAATCTTTTTTTTTTTGTTATATTGCTTTTGATTCATTACTCTAGTTAATATTCATTTTATTTGCTACTTCTGTTAATATTTATTTTGGCATTTTTAGCACAATCTAAAAAATATTTTTAAATAAGAATAATAATTATAGACACAAAAATTTTATTAATCAACAATTTTTGGTCACCGTCTTGAGCCCACAATTTGAGCCTATTGTCTAACTAATTTTATTTAAGTTTTTATTAGCCAGAAAAATGAAGTGGGTGGTGGGACATTTTCTAAAATAGAAAACACCATAAAATATTTTTCTATCCTATTCTAAAAGAACAACCCCCAAAACACAAAATTCACCTCAGTGATACAACAAACAAAAACCAATAACCCATCTTCTAAACAACCACCGCTCAAACACAATGCTGCACCAATCAACATCCTAAACAATCTTCTTCCATTTTCATTCACCAAACAACCCCCACCCCTTCATTCTTCTTTTCTTCCTTGTGAACAAGTAAGACATTTACTCTAGAAGGTAGTGAGCTTCGAGTTTTCACAATAAAGTTATTACTGGCAAACAAAATGATGACTATTGAGATGCGCCCCCAGATCTAAAAGAATTCATTAGCAACTATGACAAGCCTTTAACTTTAAGTCCTGCTCGAAAAAAGCAACACTTCGGTAACCCTTTAAATGTTGTATTTATATATCTATCTAGGTTTATTTTTCAGCCTCTTTATTGTTTTGAATTCTATCTAAATGTACTTAGGTCGTGTTTTTTCGATTAGTTGTGACTTATCCGATAAGTCGTGACTCTTTTTCAGAGGAATGTGATTTTTCGATTATTTGTGACTTTCTTCAATAACTTATGACTTTTCCAAACAGTTATAACTTCTTAGAAAGATCATGACTTTTCAGTTAAAACACAAAAAACACATGTTCAAACTACCCTTAGTTTACTACAAATAGAGGAACTTCCTCTCATTTTTCTTTCAACCTCTCCTCTTACTTGGTTATCTTCCTCTTCAATCATCATTATTCACATATTTTCTACGTTTGAATTGTCAAATTAAAGTTTGTTCATGTGTTTCTATTGATAATTATTTTTCTTTTCCATTTTGCTTGTCTTTGGATTTAATGTTTAACAAAATGATATAAAAATCTAGCTAAATAGCATAGCATTTCTGAATTTTAGGTTTTTATATGCTTTCTTTATTAACGTTTCTTTAAATGTATGTTTTTAATTTGCATGTTTCATAAAAAAGAATTGGAAGCATAGTATTTCTCTCTTCAACATGTGTCTTCAAAAAGAATTGGAAAGCTTTGTATTTCTCTCTTCAATTTCCCTTTAAAATAAAAGTTTTTTAATCATGACGTGCAAAAAGTTACAATTTGAGCATGGCATCCCAAAAATTGTACATATCATGGAATGAAACTTACATTGTTCTACACAAAATTAGTGATAATTGGTATTTTCCCGTATGTATTTGCAATATCAGAAATTTTGGTTGCAGGGGTTTTTGTATTTAATTAAGATTATAGAAGAACAAAGAGTGAATATAATTATCAGGTTGATAAGTGAATATTATCGTACTTCTTACTTTAGTCCAATTTAATTTAGTTTAATTTTTCATTCTTAGTCTATATTTGTTGTTCTCCTAAATAATATTTCCCCTTTCTTCTCCTTCAGTTTTTCAAGTTTGCTCGTTTATTCTATTAAAATTATACTTTTGAATACTTACATGTAAGCATTTTTATTTCTTAAAATTATTTTTTGTCAAATTTTTTGTATGTGCAGATACGTGTTAGGTTAAATGTCGCATCTGAAATTAAGGATATTTGATGAACAATTTTTTTTTTTTGAGTTAAAAATTTTGAAAAAATATACTCTTCAATTATGAAATAGCATCAAATTATCTGATTTTTCCGATGTTAGCCAACTTAGTCTTCATGTTCCTGATATTAGTTTAGTCTAAATAGAAACTTATCTTTTTTTATTAATAAAAAAAATGAACATTTTGTAATGACACTTTATAATTTAATTTTGAATGTGTTGTGATAAAAATATATAAACATTACAAAAATGTAACATAACTGTTGATATTCATCTCTTTCTTAATTTACCAAAGTATCTGAATTTTAACTTTTTTGTAGCCCCTTATTTGAATTAGTAGGGACTCACAAGAGAATCAGTAGAAAAATCATCCTAGATTGTAGAGAAGATGAACAAAATAGGTCTCAAGGACTAATCTCTTTTTACCAAGAGATTGGTTAGTCAAATTCCAAACTCCACCAAATTAAATTTTATAACAATGGGTGGCTATTAGGATAGCATGAGATAAATGATAGTTGTTGATTTATTATATTGGAAATATTATTTGCTTGATTATTTGTATTGAATCACACAATAAGAATTTTTAATCCTTTCCTGAGAGTTTTTTATTTTTAAAGATTCGTGATGATTACTCAAAAGATGTTTATTTAAAAGGAGATAAGCAAATAGCGGATGTTGCACTTGAGTAAAGAGAGGTAACTGGAGAGTAAATAGATTTGTATTTAAAATATTCCTTTCAATGAAAAGTTATCTTATAAATTAGAAAAGGAAAGCGGTTTATAGTAAGAAGATAAAGAAACAGAATACCACAATCTGAAGTCTAATCACCTAGCTTTTCGAAATTTACTAAATTTATATATTACATTATTCAACTTGGTAAGAACCATACTTAACTTTGGAAATTACACTATGTATAATATTATTGTTGTTGTTTAATTTGATAAGAATATTTGCTAAATAAAAATAGTTTATTACATTTACATTTACTATTTGAAGTGAGGTTTTTCCCTTTTAGTCCATTGTTTATGTTTCGGATGGGAAGAAGAAAAGATACCACTATTATAAGTCTTTCATGCAAAGTCGTCATATTTGAATCATTAAAAGTTGTTAGTCATCACACTTTAATGTTAATGTAGGTTGAAATCCAATAATTTGTCGATGTCTTGATTTTTCTTTAATGTTTTTGTTTATTTTCATTTACCATTGATCTCTATGTTATGTTTTACAATGGCTTGTGATAAAAATGTATAAACTTTTCAGTAATATGAATAAACCATTTTAGTGATGTCCCTACACTAAATTAAAATATAATAACACTATTAAAAGTAGGAACATTAATTAAAAGTCCTATTTATTTATATACGTAAAAAAAATTGTTAGAAATTAAGTTGTTGCATATCATTTTTTTTTGTTACAACATGTCACAACCTAAATATGGATGTGATGACACTCGCCTTATCCCACCCAGACAAGTCAACATTAAACTCAACTATTACAATAAAATGTGGAAAGTTTATTACCAACTTACATTATACCCCAAAACCCGGTGGTCACGTGTACAAGCCTCTAAAGTATTACAATTGAATTTAAAGAAAATATAAGTCTCATATGACATTGTTTATAAAGTAGAACAAAATCATAAACAAGAGTAAGAATGTCTACTAAGATGACAAACAACTACCTCACAAATCTCCAAGATGCCTCAGATTATAAGAGTATTTATGACAAAGGTCTAGGCTAGTAACCTACAAAAAGATTGTAGAAGCAAGGGGTGAGTACCAAACCACACGGCAATCGACAAGCAAACCTCTAAACACAAGTTAAGGGGACAAAATACGGGTAATCCTATCACCGCAAAAGAAACTCTACAACTACAACCTGCATAAAATTCAATGCAATATAACAGCTCACAGTTTACATAACATGTAACACAACAAGAACACTTAGAAAAATTATGTATCCTCCACAACAACACTTTACCAAATTACATATCCCGAACGATAACACTTACATATCCTCAAGAAAAATACTTCAACAAATTGCATATCTTCAAAAACAATACTTCAACAAATTACATATCCTCAACAACAACCCTTTACATATCCTCAATAACAAGCTCAGTGTTCAACAATTACATGTTTCGAAGAAAAAAAATCACAAGATTAACAAAACACAATATGAAGTTCACTAATGATAAGTATGTGCATTGAAATGGAATGCAATGTCAAGTATAATGATGAATGTCTGACTTAGTGATACACACCCGATGTCTCTCAGTCTGGGACCCATGGGGGACATATTGGTCCACGTATCTGTCGGTGCGCACGAGACGAACCTCGATAATAGTAACCATCGTGGCACACAATAAGTCCCTCAAAATATAGTATATATGGTGGCGCGCGATACGCCCCTCGAAATGGTACATCCTGTTTAAGTGTTCATTCCTTCTCAATGCGCATAACATTTGACACAACCTTATCTTTCAATAATGCAAATTATATGTTCACACAAAAAGAAGAGGATACAATCTTTTTCATAACACTGCATAATACACAACAACATCAACATTGATTTAACAAGCCTTTCATACCAACCCTTATTATCAACACATCACACCAAAGCAATTTTTCACATTGCATTTTATTACCTTTTATTTTCATCATTAGAATTAACTTATATGGACAAGTACACCCATCACCAAGTCTTATTACTCCCAAACATATACCAACGGGAAATATACGCACTTCATACAGTTAGCAAGAATTTAGAAATTCACTTGTCTCAAATATTTAAATAATCACTCTAGGGTATGAGTCTTTCCTTTATTTGTACTTCCAATTCAAAGCAATCTATTCAAATTAATTATCACAATATGATTTCGAAACTAACAACACACATATTATTCTTTCTCTAGTCTAGACACTAAACTCACTCAAATTTATAATCAAATTCTTAAGTTTAATGCCAATTAACAAGTCAACTTTCTTATTTTCCATGTTTTAAGCCTAGGATTAACCCTCAATATATCAATAATTTAATTGTATAATGTATTTAGTAACTCAAAAATTCAACTACCCATCATTTAAATACAAATATTACCTAATGACTACCCATAATCATTATACAATGATTACATTGGCCATTAAATATTTTCTACCAAGAAAACATCAACATAAGATATTAAATTCAATTTCTCTTGTTTCTCTATCAAACCCAACATTGTTATTGTAATAAAAATAATAAATAGAAAAATGTGTCAATTAGTTACTAAATCAAATAAGCTTAACGACAATATACTACACATATACAGACCTAGCTTCCATATGCATATTAACCACAAGTGATATTTCATTATAATGAACTAATGTATGGACATAATTATTGCTAAAATTACATACTTTTATCCATAACTATTATTCCCCAAGTTCAATATAATTACATTACCAGATTATTGATTCATCTTCTATAGCCAATATTATAATAATAGCATTAATATAGCTCATATCAATAGAGTCAATACAACAAAATGTTGGCAATTTTATGACTTACATGAAGTACGCACGCAATACCATCGCTAAAGCTTCCACAAAAAAACTAAGCATTCTCTTCTAACGTTTTATTTTCCTTAAATTATGATCTAAAAATTTCAACACTGATAACTTATATTAATATATATGGGCAATTATTATTAATAATAAACAAATTACCCCTAAATTAATTAACTATTGTTAAATGACTATTCAACATTATCAAAAATGACCTTTCGGATCCAGGTAATTACATTATCCATCACTAACAATCATGTTCGTCCTCGAACATAAATAATAAGAAGGAAGAATAACTAATGTTACCAACAATCTCATTTATGACCTATTAGTCAGTGTTCATTTTCATGCTTCTTCTTAAGACCATTCAATAAAGATCAACCCCATTTGACCTTAACACAACTATTATGATGAATGTTTTCTTCCAAAACCAAGATTACCTTTTGAATATATAATGGATTCAACCAGAAGTCAGCTTGAATAAGCGACCACACACTCATAATGCACATACCTACACATATTTTATCACGTTTTACTTTTGACAACACAATCTTTTCACGAGCCCAAGTTATAAAAATCTAATATTTAGATATCGGGTACCTATGAAGAAAAAAACAAACTTATCTAACCCAAAGAAGAAAGTTATCGAGTAAACACCTAGCAAATAATACACCTATGCATATAGAACATCTATCAACACTATCAAATAACTGTAACTATTCACGGAAGCTCTTCTATAAGTTCTCATAATAAATATTGTATCTATATACATATTGAGATACTATAACTATTTCAACATAACCAAATTATCATAACTAAAAAGACCAAGTCTGTCAAAGGTTCCTACTCTATCATGAGAAATAAGAGGATCGGTACATCCGATCCACCACTAGGAATTCACCCATAGATTTAAAAAACATGTGGACATATGCAATGAATCGTACTCCAAATAATGTCAAACGAAATAGGTGGTCAACTTAAGAATATACGAAATCAAGGACGAATAACACTAGATGTTTTGTCCATAATGCCAACATCAATATTTTCATTCATCTAACTACATCCCTTTATTTTAAAAAAAATTTTGCCACCCAAAGAAAAACTCAGTCTGATCCCCATTACAATTTTACACATGCTCGGTTTACCAAACCCTGCATAATCCTCAAAGTACTCCACCAAAGCCAACACTCTTAATATTAACAAATATGATAACCACACCAACCATTTACCTTACTTACACACTGTCACTATTATCAGAGTCTTCTTAAAAAATACACTATAGTCTCCAAGATTTTAAATTATGGTTTCTTATCTTTCTATTGAAGCATCCCAGGATAGATATGAATCAAACTTAAAACTGATAGAAATAATTATAAACTAATAGTACTTTCCAGTTGAGGTACAACATTGAATCACACCCAAAGACTTCACACAAACATTCACTAGAATATTTCAACTACTAATTTAAAATATTTAAATAAGTCATTCTAGATCTCATAGAAATTCTTAGTCACTCCAATAATCCTCTATATACTATAATCTCAACGCCTCTACTCACTGTCAAATGCTTATGTAATGCATCATAATAATTTATATAGTCTTATAAATAAAGTAGTTACAATGCCTTCAAAAATTTTATTGATATTTCAGTATATTCATAAGTCACCTACAAAAATTTGTAAAATCTAGTCCCACATAATAATATTGAATCTTCCACTTAGCGTTGTTTGTCACCCAAAAAAAAATCTAATCTTCATAAAGTCACAGATAAACTCTAAGTGAGTTAGTGCCAAACTAGTTCACATCTCTCAGTCTTATATAAATTCATCGACAAAAATAAATAAATCTTCAAACTATAATTAGGGTTTATACGAGAGGTGTTAATCCTTCACTTTTCTTAAATTCTTTCCATGACACAAAATTCTAAATATCTTGAACCCTTCAATAAACCATACTTTTGTTCCTTTGGTTGACTCGCTTACCAATCCTGTCCTTTAATCAACAACCCATGATATTTTTACATGATCCTCTAAACAATAACATTATGTGAAACCCCCTTAGGTGTCACAATCAAAAGTAACAAAATTTACTACTTGAATTATTTTGAAGACTTTCCAAGTGCTTCATTCTCAATTTGATCGATCATTTCTTACCTTACCAATCCATACCTTGACAAAACACACTACCACAAACCTAATTCACAATGAAATCTTTGAATTTTGAATCTAAGTGTCTACCCATCTCATGTATCTATCAACATTAACTCATACCTTGAAGATTTTTATGAATTCACGTATTTTAGCTTATTATTGTTCATCCCTTCATCAACCTTATCATATTTTTTTGCTAAAAATTCAACTGTACTCATTACCAACTTTAAACAACAAAAAAAAACATATAATCACACTTGAGTTGAACATCTATATACACTTATTTCTCAAAGTTTTATCCAATAGTCTTTAATCAATATGATGAACCCGTAAAATTATCACAATAATCAAGGCAAAATAAATGAAATTTGATGTCTCTAAATTCAATTATCCACTCTCTTTGAAGAAAAATCTTCCACTCTTGCAATCTAAGTAAGTATTCTTGTTTTTGCCAACTCTTGAAGGTTACTGATACGCTCAAATTTACTTCTCAAATGAGAAGTAAAGCGGTCGTGTCAAGTAAATAACCCAACTAGTGAGGTTGGGATCGTTCCCACGAGGAAAATAGTCTAGACTTAACTTTAACCTAGTATTACTATCGTTTGGTCAATAACTTTCTTGGAAAGTAGAAATATAAAAAAGGGGGGTTTGTATTACCTAATGAGTAAAAATAACTAATGTAATCGAAAGAGACAGTTGACAGCTTTTAATATTGGGTTTTAATCAATGAATTAAGATAACTAGGGTTTACGTGTTCCCCACAGGTTCGTAACTCGATAATTCTAACTATAACAATTCTTTCCTAGTATCTTGCATGCAAAGTGACAAGTTATGTATTTCTAAATCCTTGGTCCGGCATCTAGAAAATCTCACTCCGCACCTTGGTCCGGCTACGTGCGTTGCTTTCCTTACCCTTATCTTTACCTCATATTAAGCATCATATTCGATATTTGACTAAGTTATACCTCGTACCAATCAATACTAGCCTATTAGATAGCATACACTAAATCTATGTTAATAATTCTTTTCCTATTATCTACCTCCTTGGTCCGGCAAGTAGCATTAAGGCGAGTTCTAACGTTGATCATCCGTTAAAAAGACTTCTAATCGAAAGAATTATTAATACATGCAAGACATCGTTTCTAGAATTGTTATTTTAGTTAGGGTTTATCTCATTATTTGCCTATGGTTCCCACAACCCTAGTTATGGAATTTAGTTGCTCATAGCCATAAACACGATATTCAAATCTGTTAAATTAGAATTCATGTACTTACTTCAATGAGAAAGAGTAAAGTCCAAAAATACGCTTGATTAATCACCAAAATTCACTTGTATCAATCTTCAATAATCAAATACTCAAAAACACCAAGTATTATAATCACAAAGTCTAACTATATGGAATTTGAATATCAAAGAGTCTAACCCCAAAAACGAGGTTTTTCGAACTATTTATAAAAAATAATAAACCTAATTAAACAAGGATTCTAATATTCTGGAAATCTGCCAAAACGCGGCTGGGTCGACGGACCACGCGACGGACCGTCGTAGTCATGACGGACCGTCGTGGGCTCCGTCGTCCCACACTTGTCCAATTTCTTCAGCTGCTTTCTTCATTCCCCTCGACGGCAAGTGTGACGGACCGTCATAGGCACGACGGTCCGTCGAGGGTCTTCGTTCAAAATACTTCAACTCCTGGAATGCAGTGCTGGGATCACTTCTGCGATCTTCACGACGAACTGCGGGGACGGACCGTCATGGCCATGACGGCCCGCCACAAGCTTCGTAATCCCCCACTTGGTCAGACTTCCCCATCTTCCTTCAGCGGCTACTCTACGCTGCCACCTACGGACCGTCACAAGCACGACGGACCGTCATAAGCTCCGTGGGTGGTCTCTTACGCAAATTTTCACTCAAAATCTCCGCATTCGACTTTGGGCGGATTTCTGCAAAACAATGAGAAACTTATATCAAAATTAGCACAAAAAGGCTTTTGGACACACTAAACTTAAGGAAAAAGCATTAATTATACCGTGAAACCACGGTATATCAACACCCTCAACTTAAATTCGTTGTTTGTCCTCAAGCGACGCACTATGACTCACTACACAATCTTTGTACAATAGTATTCATGTTTTATCCTTTGCAATCATTTGGCTATCAATCCCGCCTAATCCCATCAAATCTATGCATGCTATCACTATTAGGCTTGACTTTTGTGGGATTGAACATAACACAGACTCACCATGCACTAATACCTACCCTCTTCAATTTCTCACCAAGGTGCTAACAATTCCGGTATTGCAACTAGTGTCCTCACTTTAGAACAAAATCCTCATTTTTCACACAATAGTTTCAGTTTGAGTATAAGGATTACATTTCAACACTCGCTCTCAGAACAAAGTCACACTCATTCATACCTGTTGCCATAAGCTTGCCCTTATTTTCACTGCCTTAAGTTCACTATACAACCCTTAGGATCACGATAGGACTTTCTTTAGCTTGTAACGTAGGCTCAGAGTCAGGTAGGGTATATTTAGGTATACTTTAGTGACTTTTAGCCCTCCTTGACATATCGGCTAAACCTTCCACCCTATATCACTCTATCTCACCCAGTTCCTCCTATTCTTTCACCTTGCTGTTTCCCTCTTTTCTTCATTTGCGTAAGTGACTCTTTTCTTTTCTTGTTTGTATTTCTTGAATATATATATATATATATATATATATATATATATATATATATATATATATATATTTTTTTTCAACGAGTTCTTGAGTCACTTCACTTTTGCTCTTTCTCTCTCTTTGTTCTTTCAACCCCACTTTCCAGGGCATTCCTCAAAATAGCCACCCTCAACTCATGGCTTTGCCATGAGTCAAGGTACACAGTACCCAAAATCGGGTCAGGGCCATAACGAAGGTTGTTTATACATTAGCCACCCTCAACTTATGCTTTTGGCATAAGCTGAGGTGCACATGTCCAAGGAGGGACCAGGGCCAACATATTGTTCCCAGAAAGGTCAGTTGGGGTGAAAAAGAAAGGTCTAATTTTAAGCTCAAAGTATTTGGATCAAAGAAGGATTAACTTTCATTTGGTTTCTTTATTTAGGCTAGAAATGGGCTATATTGAATAAGGGCCTATGATCATTTCCTAATTGTTTGTTACAGCTTACTTTTAGCAGGACTAACCAGGCAAGTTCTAGCTCAGTATCAATAGTGGACTATTCAACTTTCCTCACACTCACGTGACATCTCATCACTATACCACAGATTATCAGACACCTAGTTTGACTTGAAGATTTAGGGTAATGCAATGGTGTAACTCTATTTCATGTTTAGAGCCACACAATTATCAGTTACTACGCCTAGTCATGCAACATTTTCCAGTTTTATCGGGATATCATTTTAGCCATCATGCTTCAGAGTTAAACTTATGTACAAAAGATATAACGTGCCGGTTCAACAGAAAAATAATCAGTCTTTTGGGGAAAAAGAACACGGGCAAGAAACCCCCAAAAGAGGATAGTGAGTTGGGCTACCCACACTTCACCCTAACACTCACCTCCCATTTCCCCCACCCCTCAAAAAAACATGCAATTGTCCCCAATGCATAAAAAAATCTAAAGATTAGAGGGTTAGGTGAAGCAAACTGTGGCGCATGCGTCAGTAGATCGACAATTTGGTGGGTCAGGTTTCCGGAACCCACGCCTCTGGCTGGACACCATCGGTGGTGTCCTCGGCCAACTAACCGCTCCTCGGTGCCTCCGTGATCTCTGATATGGGAGCTAGAGGCCCCGGCCGCTATCTGTGATCTTGCGCGGATCCGGTGTGCCTCCGCCTCAGCAATTGAGGCTCTCCTCGCGGCCTTCAACTCGCGGCGCTCTCTCTTCTTCGCTCGCGCCTCATCCTCTCCTCGATCCCTACGCCTCTTGGCACTCTCTGGAGGGGGGGATGGTGGAATGTCAGTAGTGAGCAGTGCATGTGCGTGTCCTCAGCAGGCTCGGCAGCAGGGGCCTCAGAATCTGGTACCCTCGACGCTAGTATAGTGGCGATGTCGGCACGAAGGCTGTCGACTGCAGTCTGAAGAGTCGACACATCTACCGGAGGGGCTGGTCGAGCCAACACTCGCCACTCGAAGGCGTCTATCTTGTTGGTTAACCTCTGCAATCTTCCGTGCATCATTCTCTCTGTCAGACGCCGCTTCCGACTCGATGGACTTCTCGCATCCACGGCTGGATATGGTGCGTAAGAGTGGCCATTTGCGCCTCCGGTTTTGGACCCTAGCAAGCGGGGCGATAATGGTAGAGAGGCGTGCTACTACCCGGATAGACTTCGACCGGGTAGTGTCGATGAATCTTTGGTGTAGGCGTCCGAGCTGTGCAACCGTATCCACAAGATCATCCGCAAGAGGTGGCAGCTACGGGCGTGGCCCTCTGCGTGGTGCCAACTCATTGGCCTCGTCTCGATGAGGCCGACATCAACGGTGCCCGACGGAGTCCTCAATCGATCTATGTGCCACGGGCACACTGCGAACTGCAAAGAGCAAAGATCATGCATGGAAAGGGGTAGGTGGTGGTGACCTTGAACGCCCTCTCGTGCATGACCGCCTGGAGAAGCCAAGCATGGTCTACCTCGAAGCCGGCGATCATCGCCGCTATCAGCACTGCACGATCCCAGGTGACTATGTTGTCGGCAGCTGTGGGGGAGAGGCAGTGACGCACGAGCAGCCACAAGAACTTGGCGACGAATGTGAGGTTGGCCTTCTTGATGGCCCCTTTGGCTCGATGACCCGGTCGGCACCCTCTCTGTCGGCCCGATAGGTGCGGGCCATCCACCTCTTGGTGGTCTCGGTGTCGCTCGCGCATGAATTGGCCCTCCTTGACTATCTGCGGCGATAGTCAAACTTCGGCGATGGTGGGGGTCAGCGCGACCTCGGCCTCTCGCCGTATAGGAGCCGGCGGATGGCGGGCGAGGAAATGTCGACCTGCGCCTCGACTAGCACCTGCTCAATGGGGCTGTTTGGCGAGCGACCCGCTGTCGATCTGCTATCGGAGTCGCTCGTGGGACGCGTAGAACTCTCGGACCATCTCCTCACTGTAGCGTCCCAATGGACGGGCTGTCCACTCTAGGCGATGCCGGATGAAGATGTTGTGGATGTCCGGCATCGAAGGGAGACTCCCTGTAAGTACCCGCCGCTCCAGGGTGAGTGTCCGAGCCATTACCCCTTTGTCCGTAAGAAATTTTGCGTCGGAGTACACCTGAAACTGGCCCTCAACGCACCACTGGTTTGGCTGGTCTGGTTCTGGGGTGGGGACCTGGGCTGGTGCGCCGGATGTGGAGTCTGAACTGTCAGCCTCATCAGACGAGGCCGACGCTGCAGCAGTGGCTGGTGCGGGAACCTCAGCAGAACCTGAAGCTTCCTCGGACCAGGATACTCCTAAGGAGCCAGACGCTCCTTCCTCGTTGGTGGCCGACCCAGAGGGTGTGCCGGTCGATGTCGCTCCTCATTAGGCGGGAGGCGGTGACTACGCCGACGCCACCGTCTTCTTGGGTGTGGCTCGGGGGCACGTGCGATGGGAAGGCGGAGGTGCCTGGGGCATGTATTCGGTCCCGCTCATCATCGGACTGATGATCAAGCGTCTGACGGGGCCCTGAGACTTGGATCGCCAGCGTCGTAAGCTCGGTCTTGCTTGGGTGCCATGGTCGATAGTACGAAAAGGATCACTATTAGTACGAGTAATATCAAACAAGACAAGCAAGCCCATACAACATCAAACATGTAAAATAGTATGTTAGTGATAGTGAAAGCGCCCAGCACCACGGCCAGGACGGATGGCGGCTCGTCGTGGCTCGACGAACCGTCATGAGGTCCGTCGTGTTGTACTTGGTCGATGTTCATATCAAGAACCCTGAAAGAGGGGTCTCTGACCATCATGACGGTCAGTCAGGACGGACCGTCGTGGGAGTGACGGTCCGTCGTAAGTGTCCGTTGTTGGATACTTTGAAAAATTGTGGAGATCCTTTTCAGAGTGGTCTCTGACCATCATAGCCGGTCACTTTCGGGGCGGACCGTCGAGTGTCACGGCCCGTCGTAAGTGTCCGTCATAGGACACTTAGAAAAGTTTAGAGACCGCCCAGGAGCGGGGTCTCGACAACCCATGGCGATCGTGCGGGGCGGACCGTCGTGGGAGTAACGATCCGTCGTAAGTGTCCGTTGTTGGACACTTAGAAAAGTTTTAGAGACCCTTAGGAACAGGGTCTCGACAACCATGACGGTCGTGCGGGGCCGGTATCGTGGGAGTGACGGTCCGTCGTAAGTGTCCGTTGTTGGACACTTAAAAAAGTTTTAGAGACCCTTAGGAACAGGGTCTCTGACAACCATGACGGTCGTGCAGGACGGACCGTCGTGGGAGTGACGGTCCGTCGTAAGTGTCCGTTGTTGGACACTTGGTAAAATTTTGGAGACCGCACCGAGTGGTCTCGACCATCACGACGATCGTTCGGGGCGGACCGTCGTGAAGACAACGGTCCGTCACACGGCGTCGTTGGGGAGAGGGCTGGGGCTTATGCGGCGGACCCTGCGACGGTCCGTCGTGTACACGATGGACCGTCATCGGGGTCTCGTTCTGTCTACCAGAGACAGAACTGTAAGTACCCTAAGCAACCCCAATGAACCCACGTGGTCTTGTAGTGTTGTGGACCTATGTGTGTCTATCCCACTTACCTAGGAAACTAGTAATGTGAAATCGCCTATGTCTAGGGTTATGATCATGGCAAATTCAAACATTTAGAGCCTAGGTCTAGATATAAGCATATCAATGGAACAACATACGACGAAGAACAAATCTAAAACTAACTAATAACTAAAAATACAAGAGAGATGAGTATAAATTTAGAGACACATACCTTGGAAATGGAGAAAACACTAATGTGAAATGAGTCAGGTAGCAAGGTAGACACCTTACAGCAGCAGCACCGACTAGTGGATGAGAAGTATAAGGTTTAGGAGTATTTTGGGAGCAATGATCAGTGGGGGGAAGTTGAAAAGAGAGTGGATATGAGAGGAATGAGGAAATAATGGGAGAAATATGGAGGGGTGGGAGTATAAGCGGTCGAATTTGAAAAGGGTTAGTCCGGTCGGGTCGGGTTAATTTCATTAACGCGACGGGTCCCCGACGACGGACCGTCGCGCTTGCGGCGCCCGTCATAGTGTCCGTCGTGTGTGCCCTAATTTCAAAGATGACAGTTTATACCACTGGTGTGACGGATGATACGACGGTCCGTCACGTGTGCGACGGTCCGTCGATGTATCCGTCAGTGGCTGCTGCAGAGTAGTTTTCTGCAGAATTTCCTGGTGATGTGCCTGCAAATTTAAAACCCATTAATAGAAAAATGCTACTATTAAAAAGACAATAAGTATTGGGTTGCCTCCCAACAAGCGCCTGATTTAATGTCGCGGCACGACTGGGGCCACTTTATTACTCAGACTTCATCAAGATGGTATGCCTCTATCACTTCATTTGCCGATTCAGCATGCCCGAGATAGATTTTTATATGCTGTCCATTCACCTTGAACCGCACACCCTCCTTAGTTTCCAATTCAACTGCTCCATGAGGGAATAGTTGGGTAACCGTGTAAGGACCAGTCCATTTGGACTTGAGTTTGCCTGGAAACAAGCGTAATCTGGAATTGAATAGAAGCACCAAATCCCCGACCATAAACTCTCGTTTTTCAATTTTGTTGTCATGATACTTCTTCATCTTTTCTTTATATAAGGCTGAGCTTTCATAAGCTTTCAAGCGAAATTCATCAAGTTCATTTAACCCATTTAACCGTTGCTCTGCAGCTTCGCTCCAATCCATTTTTAACTTCTTCATAGCCCACATGGCTTTATGCTCTAACTCAACCGGAAGATGACAAGCTTTCCCATATACAAGTTGGTATGGAGACATACCAATGGGGGTCTTATAGGCTGTCCGGTAGGCCCACAGAGCATCATCAAGCCTCCTTGACCAATCTGTTCGACTAGCATTCACTGTTTTGGACAATATCTATTTGATCTCCCGATTCGATACCTCAACTTGCCCACTAGTTTGAGGGTGGTAAGGCGTGGCCACATTATGGCGAACACCGTATTTCTCCAATAACCCCTTGAACAATCTGTTGCAGAAGTGGGAACCCCCATCACTAATAATGGCCCTTGGAGTNGCNAACCGGGAGAATATATTCTTTTTCAAGAATGCATTGACACTCTTCCCTTCATTGTTTGCGAGCGATGGCCCGACCCATTTAGATACATAATCAATCGCTACAAGAATGTACTTCATCCCATGAGAACTCACAAAGGGCCCGTAAAGTCAATACCCCAAACATCAAATAACTCAATCACAAGAATGGGGTTGAGAGGAGCTCTTGCTTTCTTGAAATACCACCATCTCGTTGACATTTGTCACATGATTTAGCAAACCCATGAGCATCTTGATGAAGAGTTGGCCAATAATAACCACATTGCAATATCTTGTGAGCGGTTCGGATACCACCGTGATGTCCGCCAACAGTGAAGAATGGCATGCCTCCAAAGACACTCAACATTTCACATTCGCACACAACGCCGAATAAGCCCGTCGGCACAACTTCTATACAAGTATGGTTCATCCCAAAAGAACTTCTTCACATCATACATGAACTTTTTCCTTTGATGAAAGGACAAGTCTGATGGAACAATATCACTAGCCAGATAGTTCGCAAAGTCTGCGAACCATGGAATCAAGTCTTGTGAAGCGGCAAGACATGTTCATCAGGGAAAGTATCATCAATGTCAGTTTTATCCCCTAACTCTCTCATAGCTTCATCCTCTAGACGGGACAAATGATCAGCAACTTGATTTTCAGTCCCTTTTCTATCCAGCACTTCAAAGTCAAATTCTTGCAGCAATAATACCCAACGAATCAGCCTTGGTTTCACATCCTTCTTCGCCATCAAATATCTCAGCGCTGAATGGTCAGTATGCACTATGACTCTAGTACCTAGCAAGTAGGAGCGAAATTTCTCAAAAGCAAAGACTACTGCGAGGAGTTCTTGCTCGATCCTTTGTGTAGTTCTTAAGGCTTCATTTAGGGCTTTACTAGCATAGTAAATTGGGTGAAGGATTTTGTTTCTTCTCTGTCCCAATACTACACCAAGAGCCACCCCCTAGAATCGCACATTACCTCAAATGGACTGTTCCAATCCAGAGAAATAATAATAGGTGCCGACACTAACTTCTCTTTTAGCTCACCGAATGCTTTAAGACAAGACTCATCAAAACAAAATTTACATTCTTTCTCCAATAATTTGCACAATGGGTGTGCAATCTTTGAAAAGTCTTTGATGAATCTCCGATAAAAACCTGCATGCCCAAGAAAGCTTCTCACACCTTTCACAGAGATCGGTGGAGGAAGTCTCTCTATTACCTCAACTTTAGCTCGATCAACCTCTATACCCTTTTCTGAAATGCGATGACCCAACACAATACCTTCTTTCACCATGAAATGACACTTTTCCCGATTTAGTACCAGTTGCAGTCTTCACATCTCTTAAGAACCTCAGATAAATTGGTCAAGCATCGCTCAAATGAATCACCAACCACAGAAAAATCATCCATAAAAACCTCTATAGTATCCTCCACCATGTCAGAAAATATTGACATCATACATCTCTGAAAGGTTGCGGGTGCATTGCACAACCCAAACGGCATTCTTCTGAACGCAAAAGTCCCATATGGACAAGTGAAGGTGGTTTTCTCTTGATCTTCCGGTGCGATAGAAATCTGATTATACCCCGAATACCCATCAAGAAAACAATACCACCCTTTTCCGGCAAGTCTATCCAACATCTGGTCCATGAAGGGCATAGGAAAATGGTCTTTTTCAGTCCATGAGTTCAGTTTACGGTAATCCATACACACCCTCCATCCAGTAACCGGTCTCATTGGGACAAGTTCATTCTTTTCGTTGGGGACCACAGTCATTCCCCCTTTCTTAGGTACACACTGAACCGGGCATACCCAACTACTATCAGCGATTGGATATATGACTCCGGCATCCAACCACTTGATGATTTCCTTCTTCACAACCTCTTGCATAGGAGGGTTCAAGCGTCTCTGGTGCTCAACACTCGGCTTATGATCAGGCATGAGTTGGATTTTATGAGAGCAAATACCGGGGGGGATCCCAATAATGTCCGCAATAGTCCACCCAATAGCTCTTTTGAACCTTTTTAGTACCGTCACCAAGCTCTGAACCTGTTGTGCATCCAAGTCTGACGCAATGATTACCGGCAAAGTGTCACCCTTTCCTAAGAATTCATACCTGAGATGAGGTGGGAGGGCTTTTAGTTCCAATTTTGGAGCTTCCTCTATAGATGGTTTCGCGGGTGGGGACTCGCGATTCTTCATATCAAGCTCAAATTTCTTTGGTTTAAACCGAACATCACCTCGGTCAAGAGCAGCGACTAATGACTCATACTCTTCAATGCAATCGCTATCAAAGTTCATTATCACTGCCGCTAATGCTTCGACACCTAGACGTTCTTCAATTTGTGTCTCAAATGTCTCACCCATGTTGTAGGATATTGCAGATGCCGATTGGAGCTCACCACTCTGCTTCATGGACCTACAAATATTAAAGGTTACTTCCTCATTGTTCAACCAAAATTTCATCTGCCCCTTTTCCATGTCTACTAAGGCTCTTCCTGTAGCAAGGAATGGCCTCCCAAGAATAATGGGCACTTCAAAATCGACTTCGCAATCAAGAATAACAAAATCTGCTGGAAATATGAACGACTCCACTTTTACCAACACATCGTGGAGTATCCCTATAGGTCGTTTTACTGTTCGATCGGCCATCAGTAACCGCATCGCAGTGGGTTTTGGGTCACCGAGACCCAACTTCTTGTAAATCGAGAGGGGCATGAGATTTATGCTTGCCCCCAGATCACATAATGCTTTCGCAAAATGTAATAGCCCGATTGTACAAGGAATGGTGAACGCACTCGGATCTTCTTTCTTTTGGACCAGAGATCTTGTAGCAATAGCACTACAATGCTGCATTCTGTCGTCATCCTCAAAAGTAACCGATCTTTTCTTTGTGACCAGATCTTTCATAAACTTGGCGTAACCGGGCATTTGTTCTAAAGCTTCTACCAAAGGGACATTGATAGAAAGTTGCTTCAACATTGTTATAAAACGCCGATATTTGCCATCCTCGGTCTTTTTCACTAATCTTTGAGGAAATGGGGGTGGTGGCCTAGGCATAGGGATTACCTTTTTGGGCACTTCAAAGATCTTGCTCAACGCATCCTCTAATTCAAAGATCAACATCTACCACTTTATCGATTCGTTGTCACCTTATTCTCATCGGATGGCATAGGTGGATCAATGGTTTGCTTGCCACCGCGAGTAGTAATTGCCATACAATGTCCATCATTTTTCGGATTTTGGACGGTGTTGCTAGGAAGGGTGCCCGGTTGCCGTGTGTTCACGATTCTGCAGATAATTGGGCCAATTGTAACTCAAGTTGCTTAATTGATATTGCATGTGTATCAACTTTTGCCCAATGCCCGCTAGATCATTTCTCAACTCTTTATTGTGCTCATCACTAGCATCGAACCTCCTCATCATCTTATGCAACATATCCTCGACTCGCGACATACTACCTCCACCATCCCGGGAGTAACTTCACGATTTTGAGGAGGAACATAGGGTCCATTTCTGCTTTACATTACCATAGCTACCCTGTTGAAGTTGTGCTCGCGATTGTAGTTTCCATCTCTGACATAATGACCCTCACGATTGTAGTTACCATAGTTCNGTCCTTGGTTCCCGTGTCCTTGGCGCCAATTTTCCTGATTAGAGCCTTGGGCACTTGGTCGGAAACCCCCCATCTGTTCATTTACCGCATAGGAATCCTCCTCATAATAACACTCATCGATTGGAGGTGGTGGTATAGCCAAATAGTTGACTGCATTTATCTTTTATGCACANCCAACGAGCTGTTTTAGTACCAACCCAAGCTCGGTTCTCATCCGAGCCATTTCTTAACGAATATCATCTGTGGGTCAAGTTATGAGTGAGTGGATCTGCATCGCGAAGGTGTTTCTCCTCATGTCGGACTTCCTAGTACTCCAAGCTTTGTTGTTACGGAGATTTTCTCTAATTTCTCAAAGCAATCTCAAAGATAAGGGCATTCTCCATAAGATCCATTTGCTATAGTGTCCAACATCGCTTTATTGTTATCATCTTGTCCCCGATAGAAGTATTCTTTCGGTGACTCATCATCAATGCGGTGGTTTGGAACACTTCTCAAGAATGAGGTGAATCGATCCCAAGAACTACTAATCGACTCTCTGGTAGTGCCACAAAGTTGTTCACCCTGTCTTTGTGGTTTAATTTCTTGGAGACCGGATAGTAGCGTGCTAAGAAGACATCCCGTAGTTGATTCCATGAAAAGAGGGAGTTGTATGGGTGGTCTGTGAACCACATAGCAGCCTCTCCCGTCAGTGAGAGAGGAAATACTCTAAGACCTATTACATCAAGATCCAAATCAGGCCTCCCCACACAACTCTTACACACTGCCCTTACCTTAGCTATATGGGCATGTGGATCCTCAGATGGTAGCCCTGAAAACAAACCTCTGGCAGTGAGCATTTGCATCAGACTACTAGTTACCACAAAAGTGTGGCCTGTAGGTAGAGGAGGCAAAACCAGTGGCCCGTCCGAATCTGCTATGTTATCATAGCCTCTGTAGTATGCTTGGGGCCGTGGAGCAGGATTTTGTCCCCTCTGTTGATGTTCACCCGGAGCATCGGGTAACATCTGACCATGAACATCAGCCGGAGCTGGGATGTTCTGGTTTGGATCCTCATCGTTGATTCCCAAGTTACGATTCATGTTTCGCAGTGTGCGTTCTAGCTCGTGATCGTAGGGGAACAACGGTTCTCTTCCTCTCCGACCATTTGGCATACAAGGAGGATAATTCTGCAAGGAAATCAAAAACAATAAAACAAAGTAAAATCAAGAAAATATCAACTAAACTATAGTAATAAGTTCAATTTAATCTAAAAGCTAAATTCCCCGGCAGCGGCGCCAAAATTTGATACGCTCAAATTTACTTCTCAAATGAGAAGTAAAGCGGTCGTGTCAAGTAAATAATCCAACTAGTGAGGTTGGGATCGTTCCCACGAGGAAAATAGTCTAGACTTAACTTTAACCTAGTATTACTATCGTTTGGTCAATAACTTTCTTGGAAAGTAGAAATATAAAAAAGGGGGGTTTGTATTACCTAATGAGTAAAAATAACTAATGTAATCGAAAGAGACAGTTGACAGCTTTTAATATTGGGTTTTAATCAATGAATTAAGATAACTAGGGTTTACGTGTTCCCCACAGGTTCGTAACTCGATAATTCTAACTATAACAATTCTTTTCTAGTATCTTGCATGCAAAGTGACAAGTTATGTATTTCTAAATCCTTGGTCCGGCATCTAGAAAATCTCACTCCGCACCTTGGTCCGGCTACGTGTGTTGCTTTCCTAACCCTTATCTTTACCTCATATTAAGCATCATATTCGATATTTGACTAAGTTATACCTCGTACCAATCAATACTAGCCTATTAGATAGCATACACTAAATCTATGTTAATAATTCTTTTCCTATTATCTACCTCCTTGGTCCCAAGAAGTAGCATTAAGGCGAGTTCTAACGTTGATCATCCGTTAAAAAGACTTCTAATCGAAAGAATTATTAATACATGCAAGACACTGTTCTAGAATTGTTATTTTAGTTAGGGTTTATCTCATTATTTGCCTATGGTTCCCACAACCCTAGTTATGGAATTTAGTTGCTCATAGCCATAAACACGATATTCAAATCTGTTAAATTAGAATTCATGTACTTACTTCAATGAGAAAGAGTAAAGTCCAAAAATACGCTTGATTAATCACCAAAATTCACTTGTATCAATCTTCAATAATCAAATACTCAAAAACACCAAGTATTATAATCACAAAGTCTAACTATATGGAATTTGAATATCAAAGAGTCTAACCCCAAAAACGAGGTTTTTCGAACTATTTATAAAAAATAATAAACCTAATTAAACAAGGATTCTAATATTCTGGAAATCTGCCAAAACGCGGCTGGGTCGACGGACCACGCGACGGACCGTCGTAGTCATGACGGACCGTCGTGGGCTCCGTCGTCCCACACTTGTCCAATTTCTTCAGCTGCTTTCTTCATTCCCCTCGACGGCAAGTGTGACGGACCGTCATAGGCACGACGGTCCGTCGAGGGTCTTCGTTTCAAAATACTTCAACTCCTGGAATCTGGGTACTGGGATCACTTCTCTGATCTTCACGACGGACCTGCAGGACGGACCGTCATGGCCATGACGGACCGTCACAAGCTTCGTAATCCCACACTTGGTCAGACTTCCCCATCTTCCTTCAGCAGCTACTCTACGCTGCCACCTACGCACCGACACAACCACGACGGACCGCCATAAGCTCCGTGAGGTGGTCTCTTCGCAAATTTTCACTCAAAATCTCCGTGATTCGACTTTGGATGATTTCTGCAAAACAATGAGAAACTTATATCAAAATTAGCACAAAAAGGCTTTTGGACACACTAAACTTAAGGAAAAAGCATTAATTATACCGTGAAACCACGGTATATCAACACCCTCAACTTAAATTCGTTGTTTGTCCTCAAGCGACGCACTATGACTCACTACACAATCTTTGTACAATAGTATTCATGTTTTATCCTTTGCAATCATTTGGCTATCAATCCCGCCTAATCCCATCAAATCTATGCATGCTATCACTATTAGGCTTGACTTTTGTGGGATTCGAACATGACACAGACTCACCATGCACTAATACCTACCCTCTTCAATTTCTCACCAAGGTGCTAACAATTCCGGTATTGCAACTAGTGTCCTCACTTTAGAACAAAATCCTCATTTTTCACACAATAGTTTCAGTTTGAGTATAAGGATTACATTTCAACACTCGCTCTCAGAACAAAGTCACACTCATTCATACCTGTTGCCATAAGCTTGCCCTTATTTTCACTGCCTTAAGTTCACTATACAACCCTTAGGATCACGATAGGACTTTCTTTAGCTTGTAACGTAGGCTCAGAGTCAGGTAGGGTATATTTAGGTATACTTTAGTGACTTTTAGCCCTCCTTGACATATCGGCTAAACCTTCCACCCTATATCACTCTATCTCACCCAGTTCCTCCTATTCTTTCACCTTCTTTGTTTCCCTCTTTTCTTCATTTGCGTAAGTGACTCTTTTCTTTTCTTGTTTGTATTTCTTGAATATATATATATATATATATATATATATATATATATATATATATATATATATATATATATATATATATTTTCAACGAGTTCTTGAGTCACTTTACTTTTGTTCTTTCTCTCTCTTTGTTCTTTCAACCCCACTTTCCAGGGCATTCCTCAAAACAGCCACCCTCAACTCATGGCTTTGCCATGAGTCAAGGTACACAGTACCCAAAATCGGGTCAGGGCCATAACGAAGGTTGTTTATACATTAGCCACCCTCAACTTATGCTTTTGGCATAAGCTGAGGTGCACATGTCCAAGGAGGGACCAGGGCCAACATATTGTTCCCAGAAAAGGTCAGTTGGGGTGAAAAAGAAAGGTCTAATTTTAAGCTCAAAGTATTTGGATCAAAGAAGGATTAACTTTCATTTGGTTTCTTTATTTAGGCTAGAAATGGGCTATATTGAATAAGGGCCTATGATCATTTCCTAATTGTTTGTTACAGCTTACTTTTAGCAGGACTAACCAGGCAAGTTCTAGCTCAGTATCAATAGTGGACTATTCAACTTTCCTCACACTCACGTGACATCTCATCACTATACCAGATTATCAGACACCTAGTTTGACTTGAAGATTTAGGGTAATGCAATGGTGTAACTCTATTTCATGTTTAGAGCCACACAATTATCAGTTACTACGCCTAGTCATGCAACATTTTCCAGTTTTATCGGGATGTCATTTTAGCCATCATGCTTCAGAGTTAAACTTATGTACAAAAGATATAACGTGCCGGTTCAACAGAAAAATAATTAGTCTTTTGGGGAAAAGAACACAGGCAAGAAAACCCCAAAAGAGGATAGTGAGTTGGGCTACTCAGACTTCACCCTAACACTCACTTTCCATTTACCCCACCCCCAACAAAAAAAAAACATGCAATTGTCCCCAATGCATAAAAAAGACTAAAGATTAGAGGGGTAGGTGAAGCAAACCTGTGGCGCATAGCGCCGTAGATCAGCAAGCTGGTGGGTCCGGTTTCCCGGAACCCACAGCCTCTGCAAACTGGACACCATCAGTGGTGTCCTCAGCAACAACCGCTCCCTCGGTGCCTCCGGCGGTCTCTACAGTATGGGAGCTAGAGGCCCCAGCCGCTATCTGTGATGCGCGGATCCGGTGTGCCTCCGCCTCAGCAATTGAGGCTCTCCTCGCGGCCTTCAACTCGCGGCGCTCTCTCTTCTTCGCTCGCGCCTCGTCCTCTCCTCGATCCCTACGCCTCTTGGCACTCTCTCGGAGGGGATGGTGGAATGTCAGTAGTGAATAAAGGCCGCCAACATTGTGTCCTCAGCAGGCTCGGCAGCAGGGGCCTCAGAATCTGGTACCCTCGACGCTAGTATAGTGGCGATGTCGGCATGAAGGCTGTCGACTGCAGTCTGAAGAGTCGACACATCTACCGGAGGGGCTGGTCGAGCTAACACTCGCAACTCGAAGGCGTCTATGCGCTGGTTAACCTCTGCAATCTTCCGCTGCATCATTCTCTCTCAGACGCCGCTTCACTTCGATGTGGACTTCTGCATCCACGGCTGGATATGGTGCAGAAGAGTGGCCATTTGCGCCTCCAGTTTTTGGACCCTAGCAAGCGGGGCCAGTAATGGTAGAGGGGCTGTGCTACTACCCGGGATAGACTCGACCGGGGTAGTGTCAGTAGATGCTGGTGTAGACGTCCGAGCCTGTGCAACCGTATCCACAAGATCATCCGCAAGAGGTGGCAGCTCTGGACGTGGCCCTCTGCGTGGTGCCAACTCATTGGCCTCGTCTCTGATGAGGCCGACATCAACGGTGCCCGACGGAGTCCTCAACTGATCTATGTGCCACACGGGCACACCTGCAGACCTGCAAAGAGCAAAGATCATGCATGGAAAGGGGTAGGTAGTGGTGACCTTGAACGCCCTCTCGTGCATGACCGCCTGGAGAAGCCAAGCATGGTCTACCTCGAAGCCGGCGATCATCGCCGCTATCAGCACTGCACGATCCCAGGTGACTATGTTGTCGGCAGCTGTGGGGGAGAGGCAGTGACGCACGAGCAGCCACAAGAACTTGGCGACGAATGTGAGGTTGGCCTTCTTGATGGCCCCCTTTGGCTCAGTGACCCAGTCGGCACCCTCTCCGTCGACTGATAGGTGCAGGGCCATCCACCTCTTGGTGGTCTCTCTCAGTGTCCGCTCGCGCATGAATTGGCCCTCCTTGACTATCTGCCAGCGATAGTCAAACTCAGCAGTGGTGGGGGTCCGCGACCTCGGCCTCTCGCCAGATAGGAACCGGCGGATGGAGGGCGAAATGTCGACTGCGCACACCTCTCGACTAGCACTCGCTCCAATGGGGCTGTTTGCGGGAGCAGCCGCTGTCGATCTGTGATCGGAGAGTCGCTACGTAGGGCGCCGTAGAACTCTCTCGGACCATCTCCTCATCAGAAGCGTCCCAATGGACGGGCTGTCCCACTCTAGGCGATGCCGGATGAAGATGTTGTGGATGTCCGGCATCGAAGGAGACTCCTGTAAGTACCCGCCGCTCCAGGTGAGTGTCCGAGCCATTACCCTTTGTCCGTAAGAAATTTTGCGTCGGAGTACACATGGCGGCCCTCAAGGCACCATGGTTTGGCTGGTGCAGTTACGGGGTGGGGACTGGCTGGTCGCCGGATGTGGAGTCTGAATCGGCCTCATCGACGAGGCCGACCAGCGGCGATGGCTGGTGCGGGAACCTCGCCAGAACCTGGCTTCCTCGGACCAGGATACTCCTAAGGAGCCGACGCTCCTTCCTCGTTGGTGGCCGACCCGGAGGGTGTGCGGTCGATGTCCGCTCCTCATCGTGGTGGGAGGCGGTGACTACGCCGGACGCCACCGCCTTCTTGGGTGTGGCTCGGGGCACGTGCGTCTGGGAAGGGGCGGAGGTGCCTGGGGCATGTATTCGGTCCCGCTCATCATCGGACACTGATGATCAAGCGTGCAGAACCGGGCCCGCAGACTTGGATCGCCAGCGTCGCGTAAGCTTGGTCTTGCTTGGGTGCCATGGTCGATAGTACCTGAAAAGGATCACTATTAGTACGAGTAATATCAAACAAGACAAGCAAGCCCATACAACATCAAACATGTAAAATAGTATGTTAGTGATAGTGAAACTGTAGCACACGACGGGACAGATGACGGCTCGTCGTGGCTACGACGGACCGTCATGAGGTCCGTCGTGTTGTACTTGGTCGATGTTCATATCAAGAACCCTGAAAGAGGGGTCTCTGACCATCATGACGGTCAGTCAGGACGGACCGTCGTGGGAGTGACGGTCCGTCGTAAGTGTCCGTTGTTGGATACTTGGAAAAATTGTGGAGATCCTTTTCAGAGTGGTCTCTGACCATCATGACGGTCACTCAGGACGGACCGTCGAGTGTACGACGGCCCGTCGTAAGTGTCCGTCATAGGACACTTAGAAAAGTTTTAGAGACCCTTAGGAACAGGGTCTCTGACAACCATGACGGTCGTGCAGGACGGACCGTCGTGGGAGTGACGGTCCGTCGTAAGTGTCCGTTGTTGGACACTTAGAAAAGTTTTAGAGACTCTTAGGAACAGGGTCTCTGACAACCATGACGGTCGTGCGGGCCGATTTGTGGGAGTGACGGTCCGTCGTAAGTGTCCGTTGTTGGACACTTAAAAAAGTTTTAGAGACCCTTAGGAACAGGGTCTCTGACAACCATGACGGTCGTGCAGGACGGACCGTCGTGGGAGTGACGGTCCGTCGTAAGTGTCCGTTGTTGGACACTTGGAAAAATTTTGGAGACCCTTTTCAGAGTGGTCTCTGACCATCACGACGATCGTTCAGGACGGACCGTCGTGGAGACAACGGTCCGTCACAGGCGTCGTTGGGGAGGGGGCTAGGGCTTATGCGACGGACCCTGCGACGGTCCGTCGTGTACACGACGGACCGTCATCGGGGTCTCGTTCTGTCTACCAGAGACAGAACTGTAAGTACCCTAAGCAACCCCAATGAACCCACGTGGTCTTGTAGTGTTGTGGACCTATGTGTGTCTATCCCACTTACCTAGGAAACTAGTAATGTGAAATCTCCTATGTCTAGGGTTATGATCATGGCAAATTCAAACATTTAGAGCCTAGGTCTAGATATAAGCATATCAATGGAATAACATACGACGAAGAACAAATCTAAAACTAACTAATAACTAAAAATACAAGAGAGATGAGTATAAATTTAGAGACACATACCTTGGAAATGGAGAAAACACTAATGTGAAATGAGTCAGGTAGCAAGGTAGACACCTTACAGCAGCAGCACCGACTAGTGGATGAGAAGTATAAGGTTTAGGAGTATTTTGGGAGCAATGATCAGTGGGGGGAAGTTGAAAAGAGAGTGGATATGAGAGGAATGAGGAAATAATGGGAGAAATATGGAGGGGTGGGAGTATAAACGGTCAGAATTTGAAAAGGGTTAGTCCGGGTCGGGTCGGGTTAATTTCATTAAACGCGCGACGGGTCCCCGACGACGGACCGTCGCGCTTGCGACGCCCCGTCATAGTGTCCGTCGTGTGTGCCCTAATTTCAAAAGATGACAGTTTATACGTACCTGGTGTGACGGATGATACGACGGTCCGTCACGTGTGCGACGGTCCGTCGATGTATCCGTCAGTGGCTGCTGCAGAGTAGTTTTCTGCAGAATTTCCTGGTGATGTGCCTGCAAATTTAAAACCCATTAATAGAAAAATGCTACTATTAAAAAGACAATAAGTATTGGGTTGCCTCCCAACAAGCGCCGATTTAATGTCGCGGCGATCAGCCACTTGATTACTCGGACTTCATCAAGATGGTATGCCTCTATCACTTCATTTGCCGATTCAAAGATGCCCGAGATAGATTTTTATACGCTGTCCATTCACCTTGAACCACACACCCTCCTTAGTTTCCAATTCAACCGCTCCATGAGGGAATAGTTGGGTAACTGTAAGGACCACCCATTTGGACTTGAGTTTGCCTGGAAACAAGCGTAATCTGGAATTGAATAGAAGCACCAAATCCACGACCATAAACTCTCGTTTTTCAATTTTGTTGTCATGATACTTCTTCATCTTTTCTTTATATAAGGCTGAGCTTTCATAAGCTTTCAAGCGAAATTCATCAAGTTCATTTAACCCATTTAACCGTTGCTCAGCCTTCGCTCCAATCCATTTTTAACTTCTTCATAGCCCACATGCCTTTATGCTCTAACTCAACCGGAAGATGACAAGCTTTCCCATATACAAGTTGGTATGGAGACATACCAATGGGGGTCTTATAGGCTGTCCGGTAGGCCCACAGAGCATCATCAAGCCTCCTTGACCAATCTGTTCGACTAGCATTCACTGTTTTGGACAATATCTGTTTGATCTCCCGATTCGATACCTCAACTTGCCCACTAGTTTGAGGGTGGTAAGGCGTGGCCACATTATGGCGAACACCGTATTTCTCCAATAACCCCTTGAACAATATGTTGCAGAAGTGGGAACCCCTATCACTAATAATGGCCCTTGGAGTGCCAAAACGGGAGAATATATTCTTTTTCAAGAATGCAGTGACACTCTTCCCTTCATTGTTTGCGAGAGCGATGGCTTCGACCCATTTAGATACATAATCAACTGCTACAAGAATGTACTTCATCCCATGAGAACTCACAAAAGGGCCCATAAAGTCAATACCCCACACATCAAATAACTCAATCACAAGAATGGGGTTGAGAGGGAGCTCTTGCTTTCTTGAAATACCACCATCTCGTTGACATTTGTCACATGATTTAGCAAACCCATGAGCATCTTGATGAAGAGTTGGCCAATAATAACCACATTGCAATATCTTGTGAGCGGTTCGGATACCACCGTGATGTCCGCCAATGTGAAGAATGGCATGCCTCCAAAGACACTCAACATTTCACATTCTGGCACACAACGCCGAATAAGCCCGTCGGCACAACTTCTATACAAGTATGGTTCATCCCAAAAGAACTTCTTCACATCATACATGAACTTTTTCCTTTGATGAAAGTACAAGTCTGATGGAACAATATCACTAGCCAGATAGTTCGCAAAGTCTGCGAACCATGGAATCAAGTCTTGTGAAGCAGCCAAGACATGTTCATCAGGGAAAGTATCATCAATGTCAGTTTTATCCCCTAACTCTCTCATAGCTTCATCCTCTAGACGGGACAAATGATCAGCAACTTGATTTTCAGTCCCTTTTCTATCCAAAGACTTCAAAGTCAAATTCTTGCAGAATAATACCCAACGAATCAGCCTTGGTTTCGCATCCTTCTTCGCCATCAAATATCTCAGCGCTGAATGGTCAGTATGCACTATGACTCTAGTACCTAGCAAGTAGGAGCGAAATTTCTCAAAAGCAAAGACTACTGCGAGGAGTTCTTGCTCGATCCTTTGTGTAGTTCTTACGGGCTTCATTTAGGGCTTTACTAGCATAGTAAATTGGGTGAAGGATTTTGTTTCTTCTCTGTCCCAATACTACACCAAGAGCCACCCCACTAGCATCGCACATTACCTCAAATGGACTGCTCCAATCAAGAAATAATAATAGGTGCCGACACTAACTTCTCTTTTAGCTCACCGAATGCTTTAAGACAGGACTCATCAAAACAAAATTTACATTCTTTCTCCAATAATTTGCACAATGGGTGTGCAATCTTTGAAAAGTCTTTGATGAATCTCCGATAAAAACCTGCATGCCCAAGAAAGCTTCTCACACATTTCACAGAGATCGGTGGAGGAAGTCTCTCTATTACCTCAACTTTAGCTCGATCAACCTCTATACCCTTTTCTGAAATGCGATGACCCAACACAATACCTTCTTTCACCATGAAATGACACTTTTCCCAGTTTAGTACCAGATTGCAGTCTTCACATCTCTTAAGAACCTCAGATAAATTGGTCAAGCATCGCTCAAATGAATCACCAACCACGTAAAAATCATCCATAAAAACCTCTATAGTATCCTCCACCATGTCGAAAATATTGACATCATACATCTCTGAAAGGTTGCGGGTGCATTGCACAACCCAAACGGCATTCTTACGAGCATAAAGTCCCATATGGACAAGTGAAGGTGGTTTTCTCTTGATCTTCCTGCGATAGAAATCTGATTATACCCGAATACCCATCAAGAAAACAATACCACCCTTTTCCTCAAGTCTATCCAACATCCGGTCCATGAAGGGCATAGGAAAATGGTCTTTTTCAGTCCATGAGTTCAGTTTACGGTAATCCATACACACCCTCCATCCAGTAACCGGTCTCATTGGGACAAGTTCATTCTTTTCGTTGGGGACCACAGTCATTCCCCCTTTCTTAGGTACACACTGAACCGGGCATACCCAACTACTATCAGCGATTGGATATATGACTCCGGCATCCAACCACTTGATGATTTCCTTCTTCACAACCTCTTGCATAGGAGGGTTCAAGCGTCTCTGGTGCTCAACACTCGGCTTATGATCAGGCATGAGTTGGATTTTATGAGAGCAAATACCGAGGGGAATCCCAATAATGTCCGCAATAGTCCACCCAATAGCTCTTTTGAACCTTTTTAGTACCGTCACCAAGCTCTGAATCCGTTGTGCATCCAAGTCTGACGCAATGATTACCGGCAAAGTGTCACCCTTTCCTAAGAATTCATACCTGAGATGAGGTGGGAGGGCTTTTAGTTCCAATTTTGGAGCTTCCTCTATAGATGGTTTCGCGGGTGGGGACTCGCGATTCTTCATATCAAGCTCAAATTTCTTTGGTTTAAACCGAACATCACCTCGGTCAAGAGCAGCGACTAATGACTCATACTCTTCAATGCAATCGCTATTAAAGTTCATTATCACTGCCGCTAATGCTTCGACACCTAGACGTTCTTCAATTTGTGTCTCAAATGTCTCACCCATGTTGTAGGATGTTGCAGATGCCGATTGGAGCTCACCACTCTGCTTCATGGACCTACAAATATTAAAGGTTACTTCCTCATTGTTCAACCGAAATTTCATCTGCCCCTTTTCCATGTCTACTAAGGCTCTTCCTGTAGCAAGGAATGGCCTCCCAAGAATAATGGGCACTTCAAAATCGACTTCGCAATCAAGAATAACAAAATCTGCTTGAAATATGAACGACTCCACTTTTACCAACACATTGTGGAGTATCCCTATAGGTCGTTTTACTGTTCGATCGGCCATCAGTAACCGCATCGCAGTGGGTTTTGGGTCACCGAGACCCAACTTCTTGTAAATCGAGAGGGGCATGAGATTTATGCTTGCCCCCAGATCACATAATGCTTTCGCAAAATGTAATAGCCCGATTGTACAAGGAATGGTGAACGCACCCGGATCTTCTTTCTTTTGGACCAGAGATCTTGTAGCAATAGCACTACAATGCTGCATTCTGTCGTCATCCTCAAAAGTAACCGATCTTTTCTTTGTGACCAGATCTTTCATAAACTTGGCGTAATCGGGCATTTGTTCTAAAGCTTCTACCAAAGGGACATTGATAGAAAGTTGCTTCAACATTGTTATAAAACGCCAATATTTGCCATCCTCGGTCTTTTTCACTAATCTTTGAGGAAATGGGGGTGGTGGCCTAGGCATAGGGATTACCTTTTTGGGCACTTCAGCATCTTGCTCAGTCGCATCCTCTAATTCAGCATCAACATCTACCACTTTATCAGATTCTGTTGTCACCTTATTCTCATCGATGGCATAGCTGGATCAATGGTTTGCTTGCCACCGCGAGTAGTAATTCCCATACAATGTCCATCATTTTCGCGATTTTGGACAGTGTTGCTAGGAAGGGTGCCCGGTTGCCGTGTGTTCACAGTTGCAGATAATTGGGCCAATTGTAACTCAAGTTGCTTAATTGATATTGCATGTGTATCAACTTTTTGCCCAATGCCCGCTAGATCATTTCTCAACTCTTTATTGTGCTCATCACTAGCATCGAACCTCCTCATCATCTTATGCAACATATCCTCGACTCGCGACATACTACCTCCACCATCCCTGGGAGTAACTTCACGATTTTGAGGAGGAACATAGGGTCCATTTCTGCCGTTTCTGTTACCATAGCTACCCCTGTTGAAGTTGTTGTCGCGATTGTAGTTTCCATCTCGGACATAATGACCCTCACGATTGTAGTTACCATAGTTCCGACCTTGGTTCCCTTGACCTTGGCGCCAATTTTCCTGATTAGAGCCTTGGGCACTTGGTCGAACCCCCCATCTGTTCATTTACTGCATAGGAATCCTCCTCATAATAACACTCATCGATTGGAGGTTGTGGTTTAGCCAAATAGTTGATCGCATTTACCTTTTCTCGCACCCCCAACAACATGTTTTAGTACCAACCCAAGCTCGGTTCTCATCCGAGCCATTTCTTCACGAATATCATCTGTGGTCAAGTTATGAGTGGACTGCCTGCTGAAGGTGTTTCTCCTCAGACGGACTTCCTAGTACTCCAAGCTTTGTTGTTACGGGAGATTTTCTCTAATTTCTCAAAGAATCTCAAAGATAAGGGCCTTCTCCATAAGATCCACTTTGCTATAGTGTCCAACATCGCTTTATTGTTATCATCTTGTCCCCGATAGAAGTATTCTTTCAGTGACTCATCATCAATGCGGTGGTTTGGAACACTTCTCAAGAATGAGGTGAATCGATCCCAAGAACTACTAACTGACTATCCTGGTAGTGCCACAAAGTTGTTCACCCTGTCTTTGTGGTTTAATTTCTTGGAGACCGGATAGTAGCGTGCTAAGAAGACATCCCGTAGTTGATTTCATGAAAAGATGGAGTTGTATGGGAGCTCAGTGAACCACATAGCAGCCTCTCCCGTCAGTGAGAGAGGAAATACTCTAAGACCTATTACATCAAGATCCAAATCAGGCCTCCCCACACAACTCTTACACACCGCCTCTTACCTTAGCTATATGGGCATGTGGATCCTCGAATGGTAGCCACGAAAACAAACCTCTGGCGGTGAGCATTTGCATCGGACTACTAGTTACCACAAAAGTGTGGCCTGTAGGTAGAGGAGGCAAAACCAAAGGGGTCTGGCCCAAATCTGCTATGTTATCATAGCCTCGTAGTATGCTTGGGGCCGTGGAGCGGGATTCGTCCCCTCTGTTGATGTTCACCCGAGCATCGGGTAACATCGACCATGAACATCACCGAGCTGGGATGTTCTGGTTTGGATCCTCATCGTTGATTCCCAAGTTACGATTCATGTTTCGCAGTGTGCGTTCTAGCTCGTGATCGTAGGGGAACAACGGTTCTCTTCCTCTCCGTGTATTTGGCATACAAGGAGGATAATTCTGCAAGGAAATCAAAAACAATAAAACAAAGAAAAATCAAGAAAATATCAACTAAACTATAGTAATAAGTTCAAGTTAATCTAAAAGCTAAATTCCCAAATGGGCGCCAAAATTTGATACGCTCAAATTTACTTCTCAAATGAGAAGTAAAGCGGTCGTGTCAAGTAAATAACCCAACTAGTGAGGTTGGGATCGTTCCCACGAGGAAAATAGTCTAGACTTAACTTTAACCTAGTATTACTATCGTTTGGTCAATAACTTTCTTGGAAAGTAGAAATATAAAAAGGGGGTTTGTATTACCTAATGAGTAAAAATAACTAATGTAATCGAAAGAGACAGTTGACAGCTTTTAATATTGGGTTTTAATCAATGAATTAAGATAACTAGGGTTTACGTGTTCCCCACAGGTTCGTAACTCGATAATTCTAACTATAACAATTCTTTCCTAGTGTCTTGCATGCAAAGTGACAAGTTATGTATTTCTAAATCCTTGGTCCGGCATCTAGAAAATCTCACTCCGCACCTTGGTCCGGCTACGTGTGTTGCTTTCCTAACCCTTATCTTTACCTCATATTAAGCATCATATTCGATATTTGACTAAGTTATACCTCGTACCAATCAATACTAGCCTATTAGATAGCATACACTAAATCTATGTTAATAATTCTTTTCCTATTATCTACCTCCTTGGTCCGGCAAGTAGCATTAAGGCGAGTTCTAACGTTGATCATCCGTTAAAAAGACTTCTAATCGAAAGAATTATTAATACATGCAAGACACTGTTCTAGAATTGTTATTTTAGTTAGGGTTTATCTCATTATTTGCCTATGGTTCCCACAACCCTAGTTATGGAATTTAGTTGCTCATAGCCATAAACACGATATTCAAATCATTAAATTAGAATTCATGTACTTTCTTCAATGAGAAAGAGTAAAGTCCAAAAATACGTTTGATTAATCACCAAAATTCACTTGTATCAATCTTCAATAATCAAATACTCAAAAACACCAAGTATTATAATCACAAAGTCTAACTATATGTAATTTGAATATCAAAGAGTCTAACCCCAAAACGAGGTTTTTGAACTATTTATAAAAAATAATAAACCTAATTAAACAAGGATTCTAATATTCGGAAATCGCAAACGCTGGTGGGTCGACGGACCACGCCGACGGACCGTCGTAGTCATGACGGACCCTCGTGGGCTCCGTCGTCCCACACTTGTCCAATTTCTTCAGCTGCTTTCTTCATTCCCCTCGACGCCAAGTGTGACGGACCGTCATAGGCACGACGGTCCGCCGAGGCTCGTCGTTTCAAAAGACTTCAACTCCTGGAATGCAGTGCTGGGATCACTTCTGCGATCTTCACGACGAACCTGCAGGACGGACCGTCATGGCCATGACGGACCGTCACAAGCTTCGTAATCCCACACTTGGTCAGACTTCCCCATCTTCCTTCAGCAGCTACTCTACGCTGCCACCTACGGACCGTCACAAGCACGACAGACCGTCATAAGCTCCGTAGGTGGTCTCTTCTGCAAATTTTCACTCAAAATCTCCGCATTCAGCTTTGGACAGATTTCCTGCAAAACAATGAGAAACTTATATCAAAATTAGCACAAAAAGGCTTTTGGACACACTAAACTTAAGGAAAAAGCATTAATTATACCGTGAAACCACGGTATATCAGTTACATAGCCTATCTTTGATTCTTTTCATTAAGGCTCTAGCTCATTTTAATTCTATTGTAGTGGTGTCCCAACACCTCATACAACTTTCCAAATAATCAAACTACTAACCAAATAGTAACAAATCATAATTTTAGATACTCACAATCGTCATTATAATACTAAATTCATTTAACCAATGATTCTTATCATATAGTTGCTTCTCACTAACAATCCATCAAGAACTTTTATTACCATCATGCTTACTTAGCTCTTTTCATCACCAAGATGTCAACTATTTCACCACTATGGCACCTCAAATCTAGTTATACCAAACAAAAACTCAACAGACTAACTTAACTTTATACGCATTTTCTTACTAAAATTTGCAATTTCCTTCACCCAAGTATAGTCATTGGTACTGTCTTTACATATAAGTTTATCAATGTAATATTACTCCACTCAATTGGTGCTTATGATAAAATCACCACTGCTCATTTAGAATTCTAAGGATATAGTTCGTAGCCTACACACACATTAATAATGTACTAAAGATCCAACACTAAGATTCCTCTAATAAGTAATGCTTAACTCATTCTTCTATAATAACAACCTAGTTTGTTTCTCAAATATGAATGCAGTGTTAAACTTTATTATATGATCATGTGATACAACAGATAACTCCTTAACTAGATATTGTCCACGCTTAACAATCAACGTATCTATTTTCATATACCACTAGTATATCATCGTGAAAGTCTGTTACATCCATCAATAGGACACATCATACCTACCGAGAAGATCATATCCAACAGGACACATATTTCTACCCATTAAAAAGATGTTAAATATTACCAAATTGCTTTATATCTAGCCCAAGCTATATCAATTCTTACATAGGTCAGGTTAATATCAAAAGTAACACACTCCATAACTCAAACCAAGTAAGCACCGATACTACAATAATTGAAATTCTAACCTTAATTGGTGCATCATTATTCTAATTTTTTTCTAAGCAACCCATTCATGTTATGATATTTTAAAAATTGAAATTTCAAAGTACAAGTCTATTATCCAGTTGTTCCTTAATCATTTCACTTTTCATTGTTAAACCAGTATAGTTATTGTTTATGCCACACAAAATTTAATTATTTTACCAGGAAAGTTAACCTTACCGTGGAGAAAAAATACGGCTATTTGGAGGAAAATTGAGTCAACTTGAACAAGTATAACTTGACCCGATACAACCCCTTAAAAATGTTAACATTGTAAATCTAGCCACACATCCTTTTTATAAGTATATTACTTCCACCTTAATACAAGATGTCACATTCAAATCATACACCACATTAACTACTCATATGTGGAACTACACACGAGTCATCAAATAAGTGAGAGTGAATAAAATAAAGCGATAAGAATCAAAACTAGATCCAGTACGCATGATAGAGATTCAAAAAGTGAACATTTTTCTTAAAAGTCACTATAGCGTCTTGAAGATAAGTATAGACGTATCCGCACTGATCTTCGAGACTCTACTTACTCTCGGCTTGTGCACACGTGAGACCTACCATTTTGTCATTACCAAAAAATGGATGTGATGACACTCGTCTTATCCCACCAAGACAAGTAAGCCTAAAACTCAACTACTACAATAAAATGCTTAAAGTTTACTATGAACTTACATCATACCCCAAAACCTGGTTGTAACGTGTACACGCCTCTAAGGTATTACAATTGAATTTAAAGTAAAAATAAGTCGCATATGACATTGTTTTTATAGTAGAAAAAAATCATAAACAGGAGTAAGAAAGTTTGCTGAGATGACAAACATCTAGCTCATAAATGTCCAAGAAGTCTCAGATTATAAGAGTATTTATCATAAAGGTCCGGGATAGTAACCTACAAAAAGATTGTAGAAGCAGGGGGTGAGTATCAAACCACACGATACTAAATAAGCAAACCTCTAAACACAAGTTAAGGGGACGAAATACGGATACTCCTACCACCCCAACCGAACATCCACAACTACAACCTGCATAAAAATCAACCCAATATAATAGCTCACAGTTTACATAACACGTAACTCAACAGGTACACTTAGAAAAATTACATATCCTCCACAATAATAGTTTACCAAATCACATATCCCCAAAAACAACTCGTCAACAAATTACATATCCTCAACAACAACACTTCAACAAATTACATATCCTCAATAATAATACTTCAACAGATTGCATATCTTCCATGATAATACTTCAATAAATTACATATCCATTAAAACAACACTTTACATATCCTCAATAACAAGCTTAGTATTCAAAATCACAAGTTTCATAGTAAAGCATTCACAAGATCAACAAAACATAATATCAAGTTCACTAATGATAAGTATGTGCAATGTAATAGAATGCAATGTCGAGTACAATGAGGCATGTCTCACCTAGTGATACATACTCGATGTCTCTCTGTCTGAGACACATGGGGGACATATCTGTCCATGCAACTTTCACTGCGCATGACACAACCCTCAATAATAGTGATCATCGCGACACACGATACATCCCTCAAAATATAGTATCCATCGCGGCGCGCAATACGTCTCTCAAAATGGTACATCCTCTTGAAGTTTTCATTAATTCTAAATTCACATAACACTTGCCACAACTTTGTCTAAAAATAATGCAAATGACATGTTAACACAAATAAAGAGGATACAACCATTTTCATAACACTGCACAATACACAACAACATAAACAATGATTCAACAAGCCTTTCAAACCATTCTTTATTATCAAACATCACACACAAGCAATTATTCACATTGCATTTTATTACCCTTTGTTTTCATCATTAGACTGAATTAATGTGGACAAGTAAACCCATCACCAAGTCCCATTACTCCCAAACATATACCATCAGCAAATACATGCATTTCATACACTTATCAAGAGTTCACAAATACACTTGCTTCAAATAGTCAAATAATCAATCCAGGGTTTGAGTCTTCCCTTTCTTTGTACTTCCAACTCAAAGCAATCTACTCAAATTAATAATTACTATAAGATTTCGAAAGTAACAACACACGTATTATTCTTTCACTAGTCTAGACATTAAACTCACTCAAATATATAATCAAATTTCTACGATTAATGCCAATTAACAAGTCAATTTTCATATTTTCAATGTTTTAAGCCTAAGATTAAGTCTCAATATATCCATAACTGTAGTTTATAATGTAGTTAGTGAATAAAATATTTAATCACCCATCATTTAAATACAAATATTACGTAATGATTATTCATTGTCATTATACAATGATTACATTAGCGATTAAAAATTTTCCACCAAGAAAACATTAACGTAATATATTAAATTCAATTTCTCTTGTTTTTCTATAAAAGCCAACATTGTTATTATAATAAAAATAATAAATAGAAAAATTTGTCAAGTAGTTACTAATCAACTAAGGCTTAACGATAATATACTACAGATGTACAGACCTCGCTTGCATATGTATATTAACCACAAGTGATATTCCATTATAATGAACCAATGTTTGGACATAATTATGGCTAAAATTACGTACTTTTATTCATAACTATTATTCCCCCAGTTGAATATGATTACACTTCCATATTATTTATTTCTCTTCTATAATCAATATTATAATATTAACATTAATATAGCTAATATCAATCTAGACAATATGTTGGCAATTTTATGACTTACTTGAAGTGCACATACAATATCATCGCTAGAGCTGCCACAAAAAAATTAAGCATTGTCTTCTAACATTTTTTTCCATTAAATTATGATAAAAAAAATATCAACCCTAATAACTTATGTTAATATATATGGTCAATTATTATTAATAATAAACAAATTACCCTTAAATTAATTAACTATTGTTAAATGGCTATTCTAAATTATCAAAAATGACCTTTCGGATCACTTCCATTTTTGGGTCATGAGAAAATTCTCTTAGTTGTTACTAATTATTGCAAACGTTATTCACACTCTTTTACCTTCTTTTGTATGATATTATGAATTCTCGTAGTTATTACATTAATTATATATCTTTCATCTTTCCTTATATTAACCTTTTACCAATAGTTTTTTATCTTACTAAACCACCCCTATATATGTTATAACACAGTGTTGAAGTGTATGAACTATAACTTTTGGGGGTGTGAGAAAAATATGTGATTACATATAAGATTTGAGAGAACAGCTATGGTCAGTCAGATAAGTATGTTTGATTTGTACACACAATCAACCGAGAAGTCAAATATAAGAGCCTACAACACAAACAACATATATTATGTTTTGACATATAAAGTAGAAATTATTAAAAAAAAAAGTAGTTCTAAAAAATACATTTATAAAGTTTAAGGTGGAATAAAGCTACAAAGAAGATATGGTTAGATGACAAGAAAAATGCACAACAAATACTCTCTATAAGGTAATATTATAAGATAAGACTAATTATATGATTGAACATCATTAAATTGAAATAAATATATACATTATTACATTCAATTAATAAAATACTTCATTGATCCTATTCATAGGTTTTCATGAATAAGAGATATATATAGTGATCCACATTGAACATTTACTAAAGAATTTTGAATATTATTTATTACAATTATTCAAATCTTCTCCTAAATAAGTAATACTATTCATTATAACATATATTTTTTGAATTTTTAATCACGTGCAATTCACTTGTCAGAAAACTAATCAAAACTAATATATAAGAATACATGACAAGAACTAACATTGAAAATCTACTCTCTCTACTCACTAAAATTGAAAAACTACCCTCTTTGCTTCTTCTTATCAAATTAAATGAAATAAAATATAAAATTTAACCACCTAGATCCTGGCTTGTACACATCAAACAAACCTCTTGAGAAAATATCACTAAAACTAAAATTAAAAAATTACCCTCTTGAATCCTACTCATTATATTAAATTAAACTAAATCCCAGATTTTCACTCCTACCTCATACTCATCAAATTGAATGCTTAAGAAAATAGCATATCTAAAAATGAAATGTTACCCTCTAAACATCGACTCATCAAAGTAAATTAAAATAAATTTCTAGTTTTAATCTCGTATATCATACTCATTACAATAAATGCTTAAGAAAATATCACAAAAACTAAAATTTGAAAATTTTCCTTTTGGCTTCTACTCATCAAATAAAATATTGTAAAGAATGATACGAACAACTAATTTCTTATTGAAGATATATGTACCACCATAATCTCCAAAATTTTTCTGTAGATACAAGTTTCTTCACTATCCTTTTTGCCGTCAGTCCTCTTTCATTTTGATTCTCAAACAATAGAAGTTATAAACTTCTGTATGTTTCTTCATCAACTCTAATTTTAATTGTAATGAAATAAAAGTAAAAATATTGTTTATTGTTTTTTTCAATTAATGAAAGAGTGATCCTTTATGTTTTATTGGGTTTTGGGGTTATTTTAACAGATGGTTTGGGGTTTTATTTATGGATAATGTTTTGATCTTTATCTGTGAATAATGCCTCATTTTTCATTCTAGACTAGTCATAGACCTCAACAAAGAATGTGCCATAGTAATTGAAGAGACGATGAGAAATAATTTTAAAAATACATCAATAAAATCTTGTGAAAATTGTGAAGCAAGTTCTTATTTGCTTTGGCAGAACTTTTAGTGCCTCAACGACGAAAAACGGAGGTGTAGACAACGTTTCATTTATCTAAGTGATGAGAAGAAGATCTTTTTAAGCGATTTTATGGGTTAGGATATCCCTCTCCTACCAAAGAGTCTAAGGTACAATTGTTTTCCTCTTAAGAGATCTTGCACAACACAGAGCATGAAGTTGAGACTGCAATTCAAACATGAGGATTCACACAACTCAAAACTTTTTATTGAAGCACGATGAATAAATCTTGTTGGTACTTCAATTTTTTTGAGGTACCACTTGAACTGAAGGTATTATATTGAATTCAATCTTAGTTAGAAAAAAAGAAAAAAATTATATACAATCATGACTCCTAATAGCAATTGTAGTCAAGACTTGACTATTTTTCGATATTCATAAAACTTCAACAAAATAAATAGATGATCAAGCACGCGCCTCCTAATAATTTTTCAAAACATTTTTTTTAGATTCTTTCCTTAAAATATAAAAATTTGCATTTCCTTTTTTTGTTGTCCATTGTAAAATATTATAGTAGGGCAAATCTCTTTAGTGTGAGACACTTATTTTACTTTTTTGGGTTGTTCTTAAAGAAAATATTATATATCTTCATTCTTTTGAATTTGAATATTGCATATTAATTTAATTTTTCTATTTTATCATGTTCATATTGTACATTTTCTATTGATGATCTTGGCTCAGATTTTTGCAGTATTAATAGACTAAAAGATTGAAGCTACATTAGGCCTAATTCATGGATCAACAAATTATGTAGACACAATGACGGCTCGGTCATGTACCCAGTTTGATTTTGTTTTATCATATCAATAATATTTTTTACTAAATTTATGGGATAGATAAATAAATAGTCTACTTCAAATGATGATAGCATGAAGAGATCCTAGAGGATTGTATTATTGAGGAAGACATCAAAAGAAGTACTGTCAAAAGTTCAATAGTCAACTTCAAATGATCTCCAACATCACTTGAAGTTCAAAGTTGATTTCAAAATCTCTGGCATTGCATAACGGATCAAAACATAATTCAGTATATGAGCCACCAACTCCTCGTACAAATTTCACTACAAGATATGAGTTACAACGATAAAAAAGTGACCAAGATAAAAATGATGATTGCTCACATTTGTCAAAATGATAAGGAATTTTGTACACGTTTTCTCATTAATCACATTCTTAATGTTTCTTGGTTAGGATGCTACCTAAAGCGGTATTGTGTCTATTAATAATTCCTTTTCGATTTATGGAAATTGATAAATGCATCAAATGAATGACTCTTTCAAGATACCGATTCATCCACCTCGCTATAGTGTGATAGTAATCTACCTAGTTAGAATGGAAAACCATCGAGCCATCCATATTGTTACAATACGTACATTTTTCACGTGCAAAGAGGACCATACATTTTTAATTCACCGAGAGGGACATTATATGATCAGTTAGAGGAGGCTACCATTGAAAAGTAATCTCAAGGATGTGCACCTTATTTATTTTACTTTGAAGCCGGAAGAGGATGACACTGAAAGATATTCTTAAGTCACATCGATTTGGAGGTGAAGGACACTATCTATTCCACGTTGAAGTCTGAGGAGGGTAGCATTGAAAAATATTTTTAAGTCACAGATATTTGTTGGTGAAGGATATACATCCTATATATTCCATATTCAAAGGTGACGGATGTGCAACCTATCTATTCTACTTAGAAGTGCAAGAAGGCTGATTACGAAAGACATGTTATAAGTCGAATCTATACAGTGGTGAAGGAAGAGAACCCTATCAATTCAGCATTGAAGTTGGAGGAAGAATACATTTAAAGACATTCTTAAGTTACATATATTTGGAGGTAAATGATGTGAATCTATCTATTGTATGTTGTAGTCGGATGAGGCTGACGTTGAAAAATAGTTTTATGTCGCATCTATTTGAAGGTGAAGGATGTGCACCCTGTTTATTACATGTTGAAGTTGGAGGAGGCTGATGTAGAAAATTATTTTTAAGTTGCATCTATTCAAAGGTGAAAGATGTGAACCTTATTGAATTCATATTGAAGTTAGAGGATCCCATCTTTGAGGATATTTATATTACATCTACAGAAGTGGCATTGTTCACATATATCCTATTGATGAATTATCATATGTCCAATTGATAGACATGCATTAATTTTTTCCAAAGATCCTACCAATGGATCAACTTCATTCATCCTACTGATGGACATACATTCATATAAAACCAATGGATTATCTTCGTCCTATATATGGAAATGTACTTATATCCTACTGATGGACAATCTTCTCTCATCCTACTAACGGACATACATCCATATCCTAATGATGGATCATTTTTATTTCTTATACCGATGGACATGTATTTATATCTGTTAGTGAAAAAACTTACAAGATAATAAAATTGCAAGATTACAATTGAAAATAAAATGAAGAAAGTAATCTCTTCAGGCTGAGGCGCGGATATCTCGCTCTCTTTAAGGAGATTCAAGCCCACTGCAGCAAATGTTTTCACCGGTCCAGCAGTAGTCCTCTTTGACTTGTCCCCTCCAGGATACAACAGCCTTCACAAAGTATAACTCAACAACTCTGGACAAGAGTTGAGTCCAAAGCTCCACATAAAAGAACACCTCCCTTCAACTAATAAGAACTTTGTTTTAGACTAACTCTTTTACTCTTTGTTTTCTCTTATGAATTGTGTGTATCTAAAACCAAATGAAGACTACCACTATTTATACTACAAGAAGTCTTCCTAGCAATGAATAGGAAGATAATGGAGGTAGTAAATAGTGAAGATAATGGCCTTAGGAGTTACATAGGTTACAATGAGAGTTACATAGGTTACATAAGTTACAATGGGAGTTACATAAGTTACATATGTTACAAAGGGAGTCACATATGTTACATAGGTTACAAAGGGAGTAATGGAGAAATTAAGAATGAAATACATTGATGGATAACCAATGTTAATGGATGATGTAGAAGTCATCCATTCCAATGTTCATTCTTATAACTCCAAAATAAAGCAATTTAATATGTTAAATATTAATATTAAAATGCTAATAACCTAACAATCCACCACTCATTTTAATATTTAGATAAGAGAGTATATCAGCTGAAGGAAGACTACTATGCATAATGAAGGTGTGCTCTGCATTGAACCTCCACTTAGTGAAACAGTAACTTTTACTCCAGAGTCGTAGTGGTCTCAGACTTGAACTATGACTGCTTAAGGGAAATAAAATATCACTGCTCACACATAATAATCAAGGTGTTGACATGAGCTTTAACAGCCAGCACGTTATGGCCATGTGCTATCCCGGTTTCATGAGTGCATTTGAGAATAAGCCTCATTCTCATAGGAAGCGACCTACTTCCACACATCACATAGGTGAAATCTGTCGAGAGTGCTCCTGTAAGATTAACACTCCACCCATACGGGCTACAGATATTCATTAAGAGTTTTATCAACTCAACCTTCACAAACTACAGGAAATAATGCACTCACATCATAGGGAGGGGAAAAAATAGTGCATTTTTCACAACAAGTCATCATATGATTAGTTTTTCCCTTTGAACCTGGTTATAGGATCTCTAGTCCCCAGGTTGGGTTTCCTCATATATGACTCAAGGATTTGTAGGCTTCAATCCCATCCCCCTCGATGTGCTCCAGACCTTTTCTCTTGTTAAGGCCTTTGTAAGAGGATCTGCAAGATTATTCACAAGATTTGACATAATCAACATTAATGGTACCATTTGTCAAATATGATCTTACATTACTGTGTTTCCTCCTTATAGGTCTTGATTTACCGTTGTAATAACGATTTTGAACTCTACCAATTGCAGCGGTGCTATCACAATGAATTAAAATAGGAGGAATTGGTTTTTCAAAATAAGGAATTTGAAACAATAAATCTCTTAACCAATTCGCTTCCTCACTAGCTGAAGCTAAAGCAATTAGTTCAGCCTCCATGGTAGAGTTAGCAATTATAGTTTGCTTTTTTGATCTCCAACAAACAGCACCACCACCTAAAGTAAAGACATAACCAGTGGTGGAAAAGGAATCACCTGACAAAGTGTTCCAATCCGCATCACAAAAGCCTTCAAGTATAGCAGGATATGTTTTATAGAACAAACCACAATTTTTCGTTCCAATTAAATATCTCATAACTCTTGTTATATCATGCCAATGTTCATTACCTGGCTTGCTTGTAAACCTGCCAAGTACTCCTACTGCATATGTAATATCAGGCCTAGTGCAATCAGTCACATATCTCAAACTTCCGATTATACTAGCATATTCCTTTTGATTTATTACATCATTTTCACTTTCAACAGGAAATAAGTGAACACTTGAATCAAAAGGAGTAGCAAAATGCTTGCAATCATGAAAGTTATATTTTTAAAAAAATTTCTCAACATAATGTGACTGGTCAAGGAAAATCCCCTCACATGTTCTTGTTATTTTTATTCCAAGAATAAAATTTGCCTCACCAAGATCTTTCATATCAAAATGTCTTCTAAGAACATTTTTAGCTTCATCAATAACATTCATGTTAGAGCCAAAGATCAACAAATCATCAACATATAGGCAAATAATCACATGAGAATTATTTCAAGACTTATGATATATGCACTTATCACACTCATTTGTTTTAAAACCATTTTCAATCATGCAGGAATAAAACTTTTCATGCCATTGCTTTGGTGCCTGTTTCAAGCAATATAGGGATTTAGTAAGTTTGCATACTTTGCTTTCTTGGCCTGCTTCAACAAAACACTCGGGTTGGTCCATATAAATTTCTTCATTTAGGTCTTCATTTAGAAAAGCAGTTTTTACATCCATTTGATGAATTTGCAAATCAAAAATTGCAGCCATAGCAACTAATAGTCTAATGGATGTAATTCTTGTTACCGGAGAAAAAGTATCAAAAAATTCTAGGCCTTCTAGTTGTTTAAAACCTTTTGCAACTAGCCTAGCTTTTTATTTATCAATAGATTCATCCGGTTTCAATTTTTTCCGTAAGACCCATTTACAACCAATTGTTTTACAACCCGGTGGTAAATCAACTAACTTCCATGTTTTATTAGAAATTAGAGATTCCATTTCATCATTTACAGCCTCTTTCCAAAAAATAGAATCATGTGAAGATAATGTTTCTTTCAAAGTTAGAGGGTCATTTTCAACATTAAACACATAAAAATCAGGACCAAAATCTTTTTCTACTCTACCTCTTTTACTTCTTCTTAACTCAAAATCAACAACTTCTTTATTGTTCAAAGTTGAAGTAGAAGAACTAGGTAGTGACAAAATATTTTTTTCAATCCTTTGACCCCCACTATTTTTAGTATCAAAAGGAAATTTATTTTCATGAAAAATAGCATCACCAGATTCTATTACAATATTATCTTCAAAATTAAAAAATCTATAGGCTGTACTATTTGAAGCATAACCAAGAAAAGCACAAGTAGTAACTTTCTTACCCAACTTTGTAATCTTGGGATCCATTAGCCTCACAAAGGCTAGACAACCCCAAGCTCTTAGATATCCCAAACTTGCCTTGTAACCTTTCCACAATTCAAAAGGTGTCAATTTAGACTTTTTATGAGGCACACGATTCAACACATAACAAGCAGTTAAGATAGCTTCACCCCAAAAATTTAAAGGTGCATGTGACTCAATTAGCATGGCATTAGTCAATTCAACCAAAGTTCTGTTTTTCCTTTCTACTACTCCATTAGACGAAGGAGAGTAAGGAGGAGTAGTTTCATGAATTATTCCCAATGATCTAACAAAAGAATTAAACTCATTGGATTCATATTCACGGCCTCTATCACTTCTAATTCTTCTTATTTTTCTTCCAAATTGATTTTCAACCTTATTGAGATAAGTTTTGAAATTTTCAAAAGCATCACTTTTATTTTTCATCAAGTAAACATATGTAAACTTAGAAAAATCATCAATGAAAGTGATAAAATATCTATTACCTCCACGAGTTAGAATTCCACCAAGTTCACAAATATCAGTATGAACTAATTCTAACAAATCAGTTTTTCTTTCAACTTGAAAATGAGGCCTTTTAGTGATCTTGGCTTTACTACAAGCCTCACACTTTTCAAAATTCTTTTTAACCATTGGGATTAATCCTAAACTACTCATGATTCCAACATAACGATCATTAATATGACACAAACGAGCATGCCAAAAATTAGTAGAAGAAAGCATATAAACAGAAGTAGAAGTTTTATTCATTTCAACATTCAACTTAAACATCCCATCACATGCATACCCCTTCCCCACAAAAATACCTTTCATTACTATTACATATTGATCAGATTCAATAATCTGTTTAAAGCCTGCTTTATTAAGAAGAAAACTAGACATCAAATTTTTTCTCATAGAAGGAGTATAAAGTACATCTTTCAATGTTAATATCCTTCCAGAAGTAAAACACAATTCAACATCTCCCTTTCCAAGCACTTGAGTAGTGTGAGCATCACCAAGCATGATGGTTTTGGGCTCCTCAAAATGAGTATATTTTTTAAACCAGTCTTTGTCATAACAGACATGACGGTTTGCACCAGAATCAGCCCACCATCCATCAACATTCTCAACCATGTTTATGTCGGTAATCACCGCCACAAAAGGTTCTTCGGTAACGTTTGCCTGAGGGTTAGGACCACGTTTCCGGAATCTGCAAAATCGAGCAATATGCCCACTCTTGCCACAAACAAAGCATGGTCCTTTTTCTTGAACTTGTTGATTTTGTGCTTGGTGATTTTCACCATTATTTTTCTTGGGAGGTCTACCAATATTTTTCTTGATTTTTTTCTTCTCAGGCTTTAAAGAAGAATTTTTGTGAGTTTCAGGAGTAGCATTATTTGAAGTAATTAAATTTACCTTCAATGTAATGTTGTTCTCTTCTGTTTGTAAAAGTGCATCTTGGCCCCTTGCTTCTTCTTCCATGTGGATTTTCATTATCAAGGTTTCAACAGAGGTTTCCTTTTGTTTGTGGCGCAGAGTTTTTTGAAATTCCTTCCAAGATGGTGGAAGTTTATCCACTATGCCACAAACAATATGGTTATCTCCAATTTTAACCTCTTCGGATCTAAGCTCTCCAACAATCATGATGAAGTCTTGAGCTTGATCTACCACTGATTTGTTGTCCACCATTTGGAAACGAAAAAATCTACTAGCTGCATATTTTTTCGCTCCAGCCTCTTCGGTATCAAACTAACTCTGCAATGCCTTCGAAATTTTCTTTGCACTAGAGTAAGTTCTATCATAATAATCATAAAAATTATCAGATAGAAAATTAAGTAGATAATACCGACACTTATAGGAATCACCATTATACTTTTCCACTTTCTCTAGATGAGAAATAGTTTCATCATCATTCATAGTGGTGATGTCTTCTTTATTTGGATTCTTCTCGGTTAAAATGTAAGAAACATTGAGAAGACTTAAGTAGAAAAGTACTTTACCCTTCCATCTCTTGAAATGGTTACCATTGAACCGAAATGGCTTGTTAAGATCTCCCATCTTGACATCCGCGGTTTTTTCAATTGTAGCCATCTATGAATCTCCTTAAAATTGTTAGTGAAAAAACTTACAAGATAATAAAATTGCAACATTACAATTGAAAATAAAATGAAGAAAGTAATCTCTTCAGGCTGAGGCTCGAATATCTCGCTCTCTTTAAGTTGATTCAAGCCCACTGCAGCAAATGTTTTCACCGGTCCAGCAGTAGTCCTCTTTGACTTGTCCCCTGCAGGATACAACAGCCTTCACAAAGTATAACTCAACAACTCTGGACAAGAGTTGAGTCCAAAGCTCCACAAAAAAGAACACCTCCCTTCTACTAATAACAACTCTCTTTTAGACTAACTCTTTTACTCTTTGTTTTCTCTTATGAATTGTGTGTATCTAAAACCAAATGAAGACTACCACTATTTATACTACAAGAAGTCTTCCTAGCAATGAATAGGAAGATAATGGAGGTAGTAAATAGTGAAGATAATGGCCTTAGGAGTTACATAGGTTACAATGGGAGTTACATAGGTTACATAAGTTACAATGGGAGTTACATATGTTACATATGTTACAAATGGAGTTACATATGTTACATAGGTTACAAAGGGAGTAATGGAGGAATTAAGAATGAAATACATTGGTGGATAACCAATGTTAATGGATGATGTAGAAGTCATCCATTCCAATGTTCATTCTTATAACTCCAAAATAAAGCAATTTAATATGTTAAATATTAATATTAAAATGCTAATAACCTAACAATATCCTACGGATGGATCATCTTCATTCATCCTACTGATGGACAAGCATTTATATCCTACTAATGGATTAATAAATACCTATCAATGGATTCTCCAATTGATCCTTCTTATTTATCCTTCCAATGGAAAAATATTTATAGGGAAAAATATCCTACCGATGGATTCTCATGCATCCTACCAACAAACATGTTTTTATTTTTTCAAAAATATTCTATCTATGGTTACACATATTCGTATCAAATGTACTAACAATCATTTTATAAGCATACTTATATTTTGTCGATAGATATATTTGTATTTTAATAAACTCATATCACACTTAAATAATCAGACAAGGTTGTTAACATGCATAGATTTCGAAGCAACAATGACTTCAAATAACCAATATAATATTTGTATAGACAAAACATGCAAAAAAAATGGTACAAAGTATCGAAAGGGATTTTAACTTTTTCTTTAAATTATTCTCTATAATTGAATTTTATTTTGTTTTTTCGCGAACATAAAAAAGGATGCATCTCAATTTAGCTGTAAGAGTGGAGTACGCTGACAAGGATGTACCACAACGTGAAACATTTTGATAACAAATTAAGGAGCAACATCCACCTCATTCAAACAACACTTTTATACGAAGGTCATGTGTTCAACAAAAATTGAGATTGTCAATTTTATTTGTTTATTATTTCTTTCATCAATTATATCCAAAGAAAGGGATAATTGTTGGCATTTTGGACTAACCTGTTCAAAATTTATAACTGTTATGTTTATTTATTCAATAGTTCTATACACATTTTAAAGATAATTTTAAATCTCGAAACTTGTATTTATTTCTCAAAATTCTAGGATTTTTATGAATCAGTTCTGATTAAATTTTTTGTTACTGTTTTGCAAATATCCTCATATATTGCATTTCTTGCATGTCATTCATTTCTTTAGTTACACTTGTTAATATTCATTTTATTCGCTAGTTTTATTAATATTAATTTTTTTAGCAAAATCTAGAAATACCTTTAAATGTGAATAAGAATTTTATACACAAATATTTTCTTAATCAACAATTTTGGGCCACAGTAAGGAGCCCACAATTTGGGCCCATTGTATAACTATTCCCCATTTAAGTTTTTATCAGGTCAAAAAATAAAGTTTTTGGTGTCAAATTTATGAAAAAGAAAACCCTAAAATATTTTTCTAATCTATTTTAAAAGACCAGCCGCAACCCAAAACCCCTCCTGTTTTTTCTGGTTACAACCTGCAAAAACGACCATCAACAACTCTCTAACCACCTCCCTCACACCATTGAAAGAACAAGTTATTAACCAGACAACTGATCTTCTCCATCGCAAAACAAACACCGCCCAACCCATTCTGCATGATCAACCACACAAAAAACCGAAACTTGGTTCCATTTTCATTCACGAAACCCCCCCGTACTTAATTTTCTCTTTTTCGTGTGAACCAATGAGCCTTAAATCTGGCAAGCAATGAGCTTCGAGTTTGCACAACAAATCCATTAATGGCTAAAAAAATCTTACTACTGGAGCACGCCTCTAGATCCAAAGGAATAAAATAGCAACTCCGACAAGCCTTTTAATTTGCAAATCTGCTCGGAAAAGGAACACTTTGGTAACCCTTTTAGTTTTTTGCTTTTATATCTATCTTTGTTAATTTTAAGCTTCTTTATTGTTTAATTCTACCTAAATGTATTTTCACATATTACTTTTTTGGGGTTTCATTGATGTCATTGCTTATTGATATGTTTTTAGTTATTAAGTTGTTGTTGTTGCTAATTTACAACATCGTAAATTTTTGTTATTTCAATTTTCGATGAATAAATAATGCTTAACTGTAAGTTAACCTGTTGTTTTGTTCACATTTTTATAATTACTAGAAATTTTTTCCTATTTCTTTGTTTAAATTTTTTTTTGTTGTAGGTTGATTTTTTTTATAATTGATAAACTCTATTTTGACTTTTACTTCAAACTCAAAATATCATTGTTGATATATTGTTACATTGCTTTTATTTTATTAGTATTTAACATATAAATTATCATTTTGTCTATTGTTCTGTATATATTTACATTTATATTAATTAATTGCGTTCCTATTTATTTCCTAAAATTTTTTGGATACTCTTTTAAAAGTCTTTTATTCTTAATTTTCTTTTATATTTTAAACTCATTTAATGAATTATATTATTATTTTAAGTTACCATTGTATTTTCCCTATTTAAGTAAAGTAGGGATGTAAAGAACTCCTACTTGACTGATTAAATACTTGAGAAAACATCACTAAAACTAAAATTCAAAGTTTACTCTCTTGACTTATACGTGTTAAGTTAAATTAAATAAATTACAATTTAGAATGAAGCAGGAAGATGGAATTAGAGGATGCATAGTTTAGCACTGATTTTAAGGGATATCAAGGAACAATAGCAAGTCCACAATTGTGCACTAAGAGTGCTTCACAATGACTTGCAACCAACAAACAACTCATACACAAAAACTAAAAATAGTTATCCCATTAGAGGTGTATCTCAAAAACTGAATCCACTTATCTTTCGAGTGTCTTACCTCCGAAATTTCGTAGGAATGTAGAGGAGATTGATGATAGTTGTGTGGAAGATTAAATTCATTTGGAGAATGCAAGTGGAAAGAGACTTAAACAGACGACTACATTTTGTTTATGCTTATACATTTAAACATTCTACCCTAGCAGGAGATTTTTATAAAGGCAACCGCAACAACGTCAAGACCTTGAATTTTATTCCTCTTATGCTTATGGAGTGTATTCTTATTGTGCAATTTGAGGAGGAGGAGGATAATTTCCTTCGAATCAAGGAATAGGAAACAACATTAATTGGTTATATAATTGGAGATAAATCATACAAATTGGAAAGTCTAGAGTATGTTGAGAAAGTATGGTGTTTTGTTGTACTTCCCAGGTACTACATCATGATGAATAATAATATATTTTAAATATCGTAGTATAGTTTAAAAAGACAAACTGATGCATGCTAGACCCTATTTCAAAGGAAATAGACACATGATATTGAGGAATTTATATGAGAATTTTTAAATAAATGTTGATATGCTTAACGAAATTTTAATTTGGGTCAACAAACCCCAATTACCTATTGGATAGTATTCTGTTACAACATTAAGAAAGGTTGCCAGTTCTATTGTGATTCCATTGGTTACAGATGGATTGACTGCTAAAGCAAAGAAAATATCTTATGTGAGACTTCTCATTGAGGTTGATATTTTTAAAGTCCTACCTTATACTATTGTTGTTGAAAATCATTACGGGCATTCGAACCAATCTATTGAATATGAATGGGGACCCATAATCTATAATAATTGTATTAAAGATTAATGCTGGTTTAAACATGCCCTAGAAAAGATATAAGATTTAATAAGAAGGATTGTACATGAACGAGGGAAGGGTAAGAGAAAAGGGGGTAAAAGAAGAATGATGATTACTAAATGGATACATATTCAAGACTCATGGTCTCATCCCAGTTAGTAACTATACTTCTTATTTAATCCCTATTCTCTTACCCTTCCCTTGTCATGTGCATTCCTTCTTATTCAATTTTTTTTATCTCTTTTTTCATCCGGGGCATGTTTAAACAAAAGCTCATCTTCCATGTCCCAACTTAGTACAATTATTACAAAATTTTGGCCTCCATTCATATTCAATAGATTGGTTCCATGTCCTCGAAGGGGTTTCAATAACAATAGTATCTGCAAGAAATTTCAAAATATCAATCTCAATCAAGACCCTTGCATAGGACATTTTCTCTACATTAGCACTAAATCCATATGTAATTGATGGAATCACAGTAGCACTGGAGACCGTGAACAATGTCGTAATAGACCAGTATCCAATAGGTTATCTGGGGAACTCTACCCAAATTGGAATTTGGCTAATAATATCAGCATCCAGTTAAAAATCATCGGCCTGTTTCAAGAGAAATAGTGTCCAACCTGCATCACATTTTGTTTTTCATCTATATTAGGAAATTTAACTACATAGTATTTATCATCATGATGTAGCACCTGGGGCATTTCAACAAAGCCCCATACCTTCTTGACATACTCTAGCATTTGCAATTCATACGGGTTATCTCCAATTATAAAGGAAATAAATATTTTTTCCATTCCTTGTTTTGTAGGCAAAAATACTCCTTAAATTTCACTGTATGAATACTCTCCATATGTATGTGAGGAATAAAGTTCAAGGTCTTACCATTGTTGTGGTTGACATTATCAAAATCTCCCATTGGAGTAGGATAATTAGACGTTCAACATCAGAAAAATGTAGTTACCTCTTGAAAGTCTCTTTCCCATTTGAATTTTCCAAATTAATTTCATCTTCCACAGTACTATCACCAATCACCTCTACAATCAGAACAAAATTTGGAGGTAAGAATCTCCCAAATGTATGCAATTTCACTGGTTGAGCTTCACCAATAGCAGGGGCAACTATTTTTGGTATTTGTATTGACCTATTTGTTGGCAGGTAGTCATTGCGAAGCACTCTCAAAGAACAATTTCATCCTTGCTATTGTGCGTTAAGAACCCTTAAAATCAGTTCTAATGTATACCTGTTTTGAATTCTATATTCCTCCTTCATCTAGTTTTCCAATTTTAATGTATTAGCTCATCATATTAAATACTTCAGAAAGTATCAAAACACTTAAATTTACCAATTTATCCTTCTATTACTTACTCATAAAATAGAATCCAATAATGCTTAAATTACTTTGTGATGACTCTTGACAATTAAATAAAATCAAATAGAATGTTTCAAGAATTGAGAGAAACTACTAATCCTTGTTGTTCCTACTCATTTAGACTTTTAGAGCAACTACAAAAATTGATGTCATAGAAAACATACCAATTATATAAGGGATGAAGAAGAAGACATCTCTAAGAGAATTAAGAAGTTTGGATATCCCTCTTCTACTAAGGAGTCCGAGGTGAAACATTTTTCCTGTAAAGAGAGCTTAAAGAACATAGAGCATGTAGCTGGGACTACAAAAGGAATTATTGATCTTCCTACAGATGTAGGGCCTTCTGCTATGGCGAACCAGATTTTATCGATTTTTACAAGGAAAAGGATGAGTCCTTCTTTAAGGTAGGGAAAGTGTTTGCTGCCTATGGTACCTTGGATGTCATTTCTAGATCTATCAATCACCAGCAAGATTTTTACTCCTGATTTTAAGTTGCGCATAACACTGCTAGATATACAACCACTAAATGAATATGAAACCAAATGACTATCTGAGGGCTTTGTAGATTCTTATGCTAGGTGAAGACTAGGAAACTCAGAGGACATTGAAGATTTTCGTATGCTATCACATTCGGTATGTACAATGAATGTAAACAACTACGATGTAATAAAGATATTTCCATTGGAAGGAGAAACTAGGGCCCTATTTAAAGATTGGCATATGGACCGATGTTCTAATATTAGGAGCGATAAAAAGTATATCTATTTGTTTGTTGAGGTCTTGTCAAACTATGTTGACTATATTGGTGTTCATGTTGCATGCATGAATAAAGCAAATGGATTTTTTTTTTCTATTCCATCGAGTAGGAGATCCGTTTCAAGTTCGTGCACAAGATATGTGTTGATATGAGAATTCATTTTGAAAAAGATAAATAATGTACGTCTATTTTAAATGATACTTTAGGAACATCTTTCCTATCCAACCCTGTCATTTTCATTGAAGGAATTCTATGAGATAATTTAAACATATCCTTTGCTAGAACTCAAAATGGATCTCCTAGTTGATGGAAATTACAAGTAAAACCTTTGGTTTTGTCGAAATGGGCAACATGCACATTGATTTCAACAATATTGTATCACAAGATCTCAACAAACTCATACTTGACATTTTTATTGTGCCCAAAGAGAGGGCACCAGTTCATATAGATTACTCTTTAAAGAGGGACAAAGTTTACCCTTCTAGGAAATTTTTATTGCATCATAGTTGTTTCCATTTATGTCACATACCAAATGTGAGAACATAGGATGATCTTCAATTTCTTATGAGTCTCCTAGTTTGAACCTAGCACAAGAAGCTGTAAAACCCTCGGATTGCGTTTGTTTTAATTTTTATTCAACTACTCTGTCTCAAACCACGATCCACAATTTAAATGTAGGAGACGATGTCTTCCTCATGACTGTATAGAATCTAACCATGGCATTAAGGTTATTATAAACAAATCCCTAAAATTTGGATCTGCGTATTCAAAGTTTTTCCGACTCAATCATAGTAGAAATCCATATATCTTAAAGAAAAATGAACACTTCATTATGCAGTCTGAACTTCATCATATGTGTTCTGCAAGCTCTCTTTAGAGGAAAAATGCTACACCCCAAACTCCTTAGTAAGAGAGGCATATCAAATGAAACCCCCCCCAAAGAATTTAAGTTACTACTCAAACAATTCTTCAATTACTTGTAGGGTCATATTGTGTGATTAAAAAATTTCACATATGTTGTCACGCCGCGAGCTACCCCTGAGATGCGAATACGGAACCTTGGACCACAAGTGATCCCAAGCTAACCCTGCTGGTATGATCATGAGCATACTAAAGATAATAAACTGTTTCAGAAGTTATATCATACTTAAAATGAAAAGAGGGGGAATACCCATATTGTATAACTGAGATATTTGAAAACAATGAGTTTAATACAAAAGAAATATTAACTCAATACTAACCTGACTCTAACTATTTCTGAAAATATCATCTAAACTAGACTAGAAATATTGGGACAAGCCCCAACTAAATCTAGCAAAAACTGAATGTAAATGACTAAAGACTGAAATGAAACTCATGACTGTTGTCCTCGTAGAATGAGGACTCACCACTGAATCTGCTGAACTGGAGATCGGGAAATCGATCTATGCATTATCTGGATGATAAGAACTTGAACCTATATCACGAGAAGATGTAGGGCACGTATGCGTCAGTACTTGAAACGTACCGAGCATGTAGGATAGAGTAAATCTGAAATAAAACATAACTGAACAAGCATAATAGAAAGTATAATAATCTGACATGACAAATTAAATTCGGAGCTAACTGGATGTAGTGAACAATTTATAACATACTAAAACTAAATGTGAATATACTGATAAGTGGTCAATGCAGAGAGTCTGAATGAACTGTGGGAGCTACTATTGACCAATAATAAAACCACATGAGCTAAATGTGGAGTCCGATGTGTACGTCCCATCGAGAGGACCCAATATACCCAACCAAACGTATAAAGGCATGCTGGCGTGATCACTAAACTGATTGCCCACAGAAGGGACTTACAACCTACTTGGCTAGTAGTTCTGGGACTATTGGGTACGCTAAACCCTAGTCCAACTCGGTATTAGGCTACTCCTAATGAATTCTTTAAATTAACTGATTATATCAGAATTTCTGTAAATACTATATAGCTCAAAATTTAACATACGAACTGAGAATGCAACAATTAATGTAGTAATTATGCATTTATAATTGAGGCATTTACATCTGAAGTGTCTGATATATATGACCTAGCACGTATAATTCAAGAACTGAAGAAATACAAATCTAAGGTTCTGAAATTTATGAGATAATCTGAGTAATAACATGATAAACTAATTTTGAACATATATTAAATAAATTCATGAAGTTATATAAAAGTTCTAGAAACCCTAGGTTTATTACTAATAAGAGAATCAAGAACTGATTGAAACTAAGGACTCAATGGGTGAAAGGAACCCACTAGTGAAATACTACATAATGGTGATGAATTTCTTGGAAAAATACTTAAGTTTTGGATCTGGAACTTGTGGAACTTGTTGCGTTGTTTAATTAGGGTTCTTGAGCTTTTTTTCCTCTGTTGCTTCTAATTTTCTATGTTTTGATTTAATGATTTTACGTAGATATGTTCAAATTATGTTACTAGTCTTAAACTGACTAAAGTATGCTGATTTAGGGTCGAAACAATGTAAAATAGGGTTTCAATGGAGTGGGAAAGGTCAGAAAGACCCCTGGGAAGGTTGTAGTTGGGCCTCACGACGGCCAGGATAGATGGTCCGTCGTGACGTCCTGTTCTGTGGTCTTTAGTAAAAAAGGCATAACTTTTTAGTCGCATGTCTGATTATAGCAAGGATGGTAGATATGGAAAGGTAATTCAATTATCTATTTGTGGGTAGGTCATGGGAGACCTAATTCACTTTGTGCTTAGAGTTATGATCATTTTAAGTTTACCCATACTGCATTTTCCCTTAACTAGCTCTAAATTTTCAACCTACGGCGGGTAAGTCCAATTACGAACCATGCTGGTTATCTATAGCTCTTGTCAAAGTGTGTTTGAAGGGAGTCTTGATCGACTGTCATGGACTACGGAGCGTCATTTGACCTATGGACCGTATGTTCGTCCGTCGTCAAAGTCTTAATCTATTTTTCTATGCTAAATTTTTTGGGAGTTTCTTATCCCATCAACGGTTGTGCAGAAAGAACGTGGTTCAGGCTACGGTCCATCGATGCCACCATTTATAGCACCTGCAGATATTTCTGTAAAACAATTTTTTAGTCTTTTATGGCTACTTGGTAATACATTATCTCTCCAGTTGGAACATTCATCCTCGAATGAAGACTAAACTATCTTAAATAGAGGGAGAGAGATGCAAAACCCACTACTAAACAGTGAGAACTGAGTTCTTAGTATATGCAATTATGCTAAAAATGAAAGTACAAACAGAGGGAACATGATTTTAAAGCTGAACTTACGCATGAATGACTGTAATACTTAAGAGGAACTATTACCTCAAGCTGAAGTGGAATCGGAAGGAAAAAGGTAAGGATACTTGCCTTTCAGGGATGCTTCTGCTTCCCAAGTAGCTCCTTCTACGGACTGACTCCTCCATAAAACCTTGACTGAAGAGACTTCTTTGTTTCTCAACCTTCTAACCTGACGGTCAAGAATCTCAACTGGTACATCCTCATAAGAAAGACTATCTTTCACCGACACACTCTTTAGTGACACTATAGAGGCTGGGTCACCCCCTACACTTCTTAAAGAGTGAGATGTGGAACACCGGATGAACTGCTGCTAATTTTACTGGCAACTCTAACTCATATGTCACCTTCACAATCCTTTTCAAGATCTTTTAAAGGCCTACATATCTAAGACTGAGCTTCTCTTTCTTTCCAAATCACATCACCCTTTTTATAGGTGAGACTTTCAGAAAAACCCAATCATCAAGTTGGAACTCTAGTTCCTCTCGCCTTACTTCTGCATGAGATTTTTGACGACTTTGGGATGTCTTAATTGTATCTCTAATGAGTTGCACTTTCTCCATAACATAAAGGTCTGAATCTTGCCCTATCAAAGCTGTTTCACCTATTCAAACCAACCTATAAGAGATCCACATCAACGCCCATATAAAGCCTCATAAGGGTCCATCTGAATGCTGGAATGGTATCTATTATTGTAGCAAAACTCAATAAGAGGAAGGTGATCATCCCAACTACCTTTGAAATTGGTTACCCAAGCTCTTAAAATATCTTCTAAGGTCTTACTGGTAAGCTCTGCCTGCCCATCCGTTTGTGGATGAAATGATGTACTATGTTTAACTTGAGTACCAAGACCTTTTTGAAATGACATCAAGAAATGAGAGGTAAACTGTGGATCTCTATCTGAGATAATAGACAAAGGAACCCTATGCAACCTCACAATTTCAGTAAGGTAAAGCTCGGTACAGTCCTCTGCCGAATTTGTAGTCTTGACCGCCAAAAAGCGAGAAGACTTAGTCATCCTATCACTTATTACCCAAATTGAGTCATGCTGTTTGCGAGTATGAGGTAACGCTCTGATGAAATCCATAACGATCACATCCCACTTCAAAGTATAAATATCGATGTCTTCACTCATACCTCCTGGTTTCTTATGTTATACCTTAACTTGCTTGCAATTAAGGCACTTACTGACAATGTCTACTATATCCCTCTTCATTCCATTCCACTAATGGACTTCCCGCAGATTGTGGTACATCTTAGTGGCACTTGGATGACTAGAATACCTGCAGTTATGAGCTTCTTAAGAATATGGTTCCTCAACTCTCCTACATCAGGAACACACAATCTACTTTGGTAGCGAACTACAACATCTCCCCCTTTGGATAAAACCTCCACTCTCCGATTTTTGACTGCACCCTTTAGTTCAAGCAAGATCGGATCACTCTCTTGCTTTTCCTTAACCTCCACTACCTAAGACGATTCTACCCCATTCTGAACTTTTATATCGCTGTATAATATGGTCATAAGGAGAACTCCCATGCGAGCAAACGTGTGAACATCCTTCAGTACCTCCTTTCTTTTTTCCTCAACATGGGCTACACTACCAATAGATAATCTACTAAGAGAATCGGAATCTTCATTCGCCTTTCCAGGATGATAATGCACACTCATATCATAATACTTAAGGAACTCAAGCCATCTCTTTTGGCGAAGATTCAACTCTTTCTGGGTGAACACATACTAAAGACTCTTATGATCGGTGAACACATCTACATGAACACCATAAAAGTAGTGTTTCCATATCATGAGTGTAAACACCATTCCTGCAAGCTCGAGGTTACGAGTTGGATAGTTCTTCTCATGCACCTTAAGATTTCTAGAGGCATAAGCTATAACCTTATCTCTTTGAATAAACACAACCAAGGCCAACTTTGGATGCATCGCAATAGATCACATAACCATCTGAACCCTCTGGTAGAGTCAAGAAAAGAGTTGTAGTCAATCTAGTTTTCAATTCTGCGAAGGTTTTCTCACAATCATCTAACCATTGGACCTTGACCATCTTGTGAGTCAACCTAATCAATGGTGAGGCTATAAATGAAAATCCTTCCACGAACCAACCTTCTGTAATAATCTGCTAGACCTAAGAAACTTTTCATATATGTAGAAGATGTAGGTCTTGGCGATTGTTTCACTGCTTCTAACTTTTGTGAATCTACGCGGATCCCTTCGCTAGATACAATGTGACCAAGGATAGCAACGGATTGCAACCAAAACTCACATTTACTAAACTTAGCGAATAACTGGCAAGCTTTGAGAGTCTGCAGAACAACTGTCAAATGACTTGCATGTTCTTCCTCACTCCTAGAGTAAATGAGGATATGATCAATGAAGACGATAACGAACAAGTCTAAGTACTATTTGAACAATCTTTTCATTAAATCCATGAAAGCTGCAGGAGCAGTGGTTAGTCCAAATGACATAACTACAAATTCGCAATGACCATAACGAGTTATGAAGGCTTTTTTTGGAATGTCACTATCTCTGACTCTGAGCTGATGATAACCCGATCTGGGGTCTATTTTTGAGAAATGACTAGCACCCTGAAGTTGGTCAAACAAGTCATCAATCCTGGGGATGGGATAGTTATTCTTGATTGTAACCTTGTTCAACTGTTTATAGTAAACTCACATTCTGAGAGAACCATCTATCTTCTTTAGGAACAATACTGGTCCACCCCATGGTGAAATACTAGGTCTGATGAAACCCTTATCTAGAAGGTCTTTCAACTGCTCTTTCAATTCCTTAAGCTCTGCTGGAGCCATTCTCTAAGGAGGAATAGAAGTAAGTTGGGTATCTTGAAAGATATCAATTCCAAAGTCGATTTCCCTTTCGGGAGGGACTTTGGGAAAATCTTTTGGAAACACTTCTAGAAATTTACAGACAACTTGAACTGAATGAAGAGTTGGGGTTTCAAGTCTAGAATAATCAACCCGAACTAGATGATAAAGATAACACTTAGATATCATCTTTCTATCCTTAATGTAAGAAATAAATCGACCCATAGGTTCTAAGTTACAACCCTTCCATTCTAAGATTGGTTCGTCTGGAAACTGAAAACGAACAATCCTAGTTCAAAAATTAACTGAGGCATAACATGAGTGTAACCAATCCATGCCTAGAATTACATCGAAGTCTACCATTTCAAACTCTACTAGATTTGCTGAGGTGATTTTATGAGAAACTGTGACAGGGCAATTTCTGTATACCCGTCTAGTTGTAACTGGGTCACCGACAGGAGTAGAGACTGAGGAAGGTTCTGAGAATGTTTCTGGAGTAATACTATTAGTACTGATATACTGAGTTAAAAAAGACAAAGTCATGTATGTTTTCTTTCTACTGAGTGAATCATATGTGAGTCACATCCTTTAGTTTGTAAGATGCCGATCTCACCTATCACTACCTGTTACTGACATCACACAAAATATTTTCTTGACCTCATCAATGAACTTCTGTGGTTTCTTAGAGTCGGGTGATTAAATTCAAAGGGTTCAAGGCGTACCTTCAGTATTGAATCCAGGACTTGTGGATCAATGAAGTATTGGGGATCCTCCTGACCATAATAAATTAGTATATAGAGACACGAAATCTAGGCACGAGTTGAAAAACCAACTTGCCACCGTAAAACTTAGGCAGATTAATCCTAACAAAATAACAAACTCTGGCTTCCACTAATCGGTTATTTATTTTTGTAGGAACTTCAACCTATTGAATATTCTCTTTGGTCAAACTCTGAGCCAAAAACTGAATTGGCATTCTAAAACTCTGCATTTGAACTTTCTTATCTTGTACTAGAGGAACCACGTTAGCATTGCGTGCATTAGCATGTTTTATAAGAAGTCATGATCTTAAACGCACAACGTTAAGTTAGAATGGAATTTGATCATACCTTACGCACGATAAGAGTAACAAGAAAGTGATGTTTTTCCAAAAACACTTCATAGGCTCCCTCTCATTAGATGTGGCGCACTTCACACCCATAAAAATGAATCTTCTTAGTGCGGCTTTTTAAGACATCCTAGGACTCTTGAACCTAATGCTTTTATACAAAGTTTTGTGATGCCCCGAGCTACCCCTGAGACGCGAACACGGAACCTAGGATCACAAGTGATCCCAAGCTAACCCTGTTTCCATGATCGTGAGAATACTAAAGATAATAAACTATTCTAGACGCTAAACTGAATTCTGGATTCTGAGCATAAGAGCAAGTATAATAATCTGACATGATAAACTGAATTCTGAGCTAACTGGATTTAATGACCAATTTATAACATGATGAAATTGAATAATGAATATACTGATAAATGGTCAATGCAGAGAGTTTAAGAGAACTGTGGAATCTACTAATAAACGATATTAAAACCACATGAGATAAATGTGGAGTCCGATGTATATGCCACATCAAGAGGACCCAATATACCCGGGCAAAGGTATAAAGGCATGCTGGCGTGATCACTAAAGTGATTGCCCATATAGGGGAATTACAACCTACTAGGCTAGTAGTTCTGGGACTATTGGGTACGCTAAACCCTAGTCCAACTCGGTATTAGGATACTCCCAATGAATTCAGTAAATTAACTAATTATATCTAAATTTCTGTAGATACTTGATAGCTCGAAACTGAAAATGCAAATTGAGAATGCAACAATTAATTTGGTAATCATGCACTTATAATTGAGGCATGTATAGCTGAAGTGTCTAAAATATATGACCTAGCATGTGTAATTTAAGAACTAAAGAAATACAAAACTAGGGTTCTGAAATTCATGCGATAATATGAGTAATAACATGATAATATGATTTGGAACATATATATAATAAATTCATGAAGTTATATAAAAGTTCTAGAAACCCTAGCTTTAATACTGATAAGAGAATAAAGAACTGACTAAAACTAAGGACCCAATGGGTGAAAGGAACCCACTAGTGAACTCCCACATACCTGGTGATGAAATCCCTGAAAAATACTTAAGTTTCGAGGCTGGAACTGCTGGATCTTGTGGCGTTCTTGAATTAGGGTTGTTGAGCTTTTTTCCCTCTATTGCTTCTAATCTTCTAAATTTTGATTTAATGATTTGACATGTATATGTTTTAATTATGTTTCTAGGCTTAAACTGACTAAACTTTGATGATTTTGTGTCAAAATGACGTAACTTAGGGTTTATACAGAGTGGGAAAGGTTAAAAAGACTCCTGGTATGGTTTCGGTCTGGCCTCACTATGGCCAGGACTGACGGTCCATCGTGCGCCCGACGCTCCGTCATTGGGTTCGTCGTGAGGGACTTTTCGACACTCCTTTACTAAAATGGACATAACTTTATACTCGGAGGTCTGATTTTAGCATGGTTGGTGGCTATGGAAATATAATTCAATAATCTATCTATGGGTTGGTCATGTGATAGCTTATTTAGTTTGTGCTAAAAGTAATGATAATTTTAACTTGATTCAACTGCATTTTTCCATAACTGGCTGAAAATTTTTCAACTACGGACTGTAGGTCCATCTAAAAACCATTTTCGTCATCCATAGCTCTTGTCAGAGAGTGGTTTAATAAAGTCGGATCGAAGGTCACAGACTAGGGACCGTCATTTGACCTACTGACTGTAAGTCCGTCCGTCGTCCAAGACATCACCAATTTTTCCAGGCTTAAATTTTTTGGAGTTTCTTATCCCATCGACGGTTGTGCAGGACGAACGATGATTCATGCTACGGTCTGTCGATGCCACTATTGGTAGAAACTGCATATTTTTCTGAAAAACTAATTTTTGGTCTATTTTTGATATGGGGTGTTACATATGTTTAAGGTAACTTTTCCAATATGGGAATGATTTCGATATGAAATAAGGTCACTAGAATCACATAAAACAATGTAGAGATGAATGTTTCCTTCTCAATTATGTTTTGATATAAGATTTTCCTTGTATCAACTTCAAATAGCTGTATCTCTTAGAATATAAAGATATACGTGACCTATAGCCTTTCGAATCAGAGACATTTGAATCTTCTATAAAATTCTATAACTTTCGCGCAAATCAAATATCTATGTGGAAACTTATAACCATTTTAGAAACTGTTGTAGTGCAGTTATGTTTTAGCTGCATGAAAATTTCAAACAAGGTAATTTTCTTTCTCCTATACCACAAGAAAAACCTTAAAATGGATTTCCTAACTCCTATAAAGTCCTCAAAAATTCTAGTTTCATCTTTTTGTACATCATTATCTTCTCTCTCAAACCTTGAGACAAAACTCCAATGAAAAATCAATAGAGAAGACCCCATTCAATATTTTTTCAATCTTTTTCAAGATTCTTCTTCAAGTTAAGTTTTTCTCATATAATTTCATTCTTTTCTACTCAAATTCCTCATTACTATTATGAATCACTAATAAAATTATAATTCTAGATCCTAGAAATTTTTAGAAGCTAATTCAAAAATCTCATGAATAGTTTTATTTATTTTTTAACTTTAAGGAAGGGTTTCAAGACTTCTAATGAAATTCTTATTTAACATACTTCAAGATATTTCAAGATTAATTAAGAATCTTATTCTTCCAGGTATATAAGGTTATTATAATGTTGGACTATTTTGTCCTCATGCCCTAGATTTACTTTCAAATTAATTAAAAAGAAATCTAGGATCTTACCGCTAGATTTCAGTACTCTTGAGAGAAGCTGATTTTGAGTTCTTGAATTACTGATTCATTTAAAAGTTATATTCCTAATTATTGAGAACCTATATTATTTTAGATATCCTTGAGTTGATTTGTTCATGTCTATATTTCACCATGAACACTATTTTGATTTAAAAATCTTCAGAAAGAAGTTCTTGAGTTTAAACTGAGTTTTTGAGAAAGATAAGATGATATTTGAGAAAGGTTTCTAATATATGATTAGTATGACAACCGAGTATAAATCAATGTTTATGTAATATCATATCTAGTTATGTCATCAATATATAAGAAGTATGGTATATAAATATACAACAGATGTTCATGTAGTATGCATTTCCGAGTGATCAATCATTATATTAATATATAATTTTGGGAAACATTTTTTAAGTATGCATTGAATATGAGTATCAAGGAACTATATATTCTAAAATGTATCTCTTTTTTAATTTATAAAAGAGAAACTTTTATTTCTAAATGAGTTATGAGTTCAAAAGATATTTGTAGAGTAGTTACATCTTTTAAGAGGGTAGTTTGAAAAATAATCTCAAACTAGAGGAAGATATATATTTATTAACATATAAGCATGATTTATATAGATTTCTAAGAGTATTCTTGAGCATCAATGTAGGGTTGATTTTAGTAAACTTAAAATCATCATAAACCATGTATATCAACATGGCTAAAGGATCATACTTTTTAGATGATTCTTTGCTGCTTTTTAACTATTGTTTAGTGGATCCACTTAGTTGAAAATTTCTAGATTCCGACAAGGTATAAAAAAGTTCTGGCAGCGTGGGCGAGACGTTGTATCATCATGTTGTTCATAATGATTGTTGTTTGTTAGAGAATCTACCAAATATAGCTATAATTGTATTTTTTTTGTCACTTAATATGTTTAATTTAGATATGAAAAAGTATTTCATAAATTTTGAATGATTTCATTTCTTTACATCCAGTTGAGTATGCATAAATAACTATCGTAGTTCTTTTATTCAGTTATTTTTGCATTCACCTATATTACATACTCGTACACTCAATATATTTATGTTATTCAACCTCCATCATTTAATGATAGAGATACATGTTCTTAGGATCCTGAACAAGTGTCTGTTGAGTTTATTTCATCAGTTTTTTAGTAAGACCTTCTTGCTTCCGAAGGACTCTACTTTTGTGAGTTATTAGTAATAGTTTTGAAGAGTCATTAGTCTTTTTACAATAATCATCCTTATGCAATAGAGGCTTCATAGAAAGGTAGTTTTGAATATTCTTTGTATTTTTTGTATTTTATTTAAAACTTATGTTTTATTCTAAGTATATTCAACAATGTTTTTAGATAACGGAAAACTATTTTTACACATCTCTTTTATTTTGATGCTTATGTATGCTCAAGTTAATCTTCCCATTGTAGTCAAATAGGATAAAGGTACAATTGAGGACTGACAATGCTTCTAGAGTTCCATCCACATCCAAGGTGTTGGCTCGCTTCGTTACAAAATTGGTGTCAGAGCACAATGTTTCAGTGTCTTAGGGTGTCTATGAAGCCGTTTCAAGTAGGATATGATTTGTGGTTGTAACGACCCCACTTCTATACATGAGATACTACAAATATTTAAGAAATGTTTCCCTTTTTTCATACTTTTAATCGTGCAGTTGAACTTTGTCATAAGGAACTTATTCATACTTGTATGTTTCTAAGATCCCTCCGACTTCCCCTAATACTCAGGGTAGTAAAGTCAAAGTTATTTCTTTATCGATGTGTTGCTCTCAAAAAATTCTTTACAAAGTAATGAGACAACAGAGGAGCTTGAGTAAAGGGCGTGAGTGAGTGAAGTATTGAGTTTCAAAAGATTGCACTCATATTAATGTAAATCATGTGTTCAAGAATAAAGCAAGATGTATTCTTTTCTCTAAACATTATTTCTGTTGAAACCCATACGAGGAACCATATTTTAGATCTTGGGTAATAATTGCATCCGAAAAGATAGTATGAGTTATGAGGTTAATAAGTAGTAGTAATAAAAGTGCCCAAAATTAGAAGAATGTATGTAGATGTTTGGTAATCTAAGAAAGGGAGATGGTGATGAGGAAAATTATGTTGTGGTAGTCATGCACCATTTAAGTTATTAATTATGAGTTTTTACTTATAGCAAGATTAAGTAGTGAAGAGTTTTTGAAGATTTCATGATATAAGACACAATAATAGTTACTAGTAAGGATGAGTATACTTAATTCATAAAGAATTTATGATGAGGTGTCAATGCATTTTTATTGGCAAAATATATGTGTGGAATAAAATAATAGACTGTTCATGAGGTGATAGATCTAAACTAGGTTTAGGATTATAAGAAGAAACCCATATATTCAATGGGTTACAAACTAGTTATGCATTGATATATAGAGAATGGGTAAATAGTACTTAAGTTGTGAATGGCAGGGCGAATAGTAAATTCTAAGTATGAAGATTGAAGTATAAGACTTGACTACTTGTCATGAGGTATTAGTGGGCGAGTGTTTCTTAATTTCTATTTAGTAGTTGTAAGTTACTATAGAACATATGCAATAATATTAATATTTGGGTTCTGTAATAATCATGAAGCTTCAATGTGAAATGAGCGTTGTGATAAAAAATAGTTAAAACATGAGGGTGATGATGTTAGATCGACATCTTATCTTGTAGATTTGCCATAGAGTAGGTAAGAAATAAAGGTGTTACCTTTGAGAGTTGTGAGGGGTACAAGTATGACATTCTAAATTTTAGATGATAGCAATGAAATCTAGCTAAGTCATTAGACGAACAAGATAATTAAGAGGTGTACCCGATATTAAATGTAGTCAGAAGAGGTTCCAATTAGGTTGATGAATATTTTTTATGTGGGCCTAGAGAGTATTATTGAGATATTAATGTGTAATATCCTTAGTTAAGCATTAATTTTGTTCCTTGAAGAGCTAGACAAATAAGACTTATAAGTCATTGTGAAGATGTTCAAAGAAAACTCGTAGAAATATGTAACGACCAGTTTAGTCGTTTTGAGCAACAGATTTTATTTCTGGAAAACTGGCTGAGACGACGGACCCCACGACGGACCGTCATGGGCACGACGGACCGTCGCAGGGTCTCGTTTCAAAACAATTAGAAATTCTGAAATTGGGTACTGAAAATCGACTCTCTGAACTTCATAACGGAATGGCAGGACGGACCGTCACAGGTGTAACGGACCGTCACAGATTCTTCAGTGGAAATCCAGTCTCTGAACCTTGCGACGACCTGCAGGACGGACCGTCGCAGGCACGACGGGCCGTCACAGGTTGCGTAATCCCAGTCTGGGTCGGATTTCTTTACACGTTTTAAGGGACGTTTTGGACTATTCCTACTTTAATTATAAAGTTAGAGGGTTAAGGTTAATAAGTCTATTTACTTGGGGGTTAAAAGAGGTAACCTTAAGTTAATTAGTGGGTTATTATTGCCATCTTTTAAACTTAATTATATGTTAATTAGGGTAAAAGAAAGAGAGTTTGAATAAAGAAAATAGAAAGAACAAAGAGAGGGAAGGAGAAGCGAATTGAGAGAGGAGAAACGAGAAGAAGAACAAAGCTTTGGAAAATTCTTGCTTGACCACTAGTCTTCGGTGGAGGTAGGTTATGGTTTTCATGCTATTCGTAGTAAACTCTTAATAGCGAATGATCTGTATTGGTAGTATTGTAAACCCTGCTATATGCTTTATTGTATGCTTGCATTAATGTGATTATATAATTGTGATAAAATAAGCATGATGAATCTATTGAATCATAAATCTTGAAGAAACCCTAATCTACTTTGTTAATGATGATGCCTTGGTATAAAAGAAGGCTTGATGAACGAAAGTGGTGAGATTAGGGGATAGGGTGCCACGTTCCGGTACCAGGATAGTATATGAGGATCGGAGTGTCACGTTCCGACACCTGGATAGTATATGGATCGGGTGCCACGTTCTGGTACCAGGATATTATATGAGGATCGGAGTGTCACGTTCCGAAACCAGGATAGTATATGGATCGGGTGCCACGTTCCGGTACCAGGATAGTATATGAGGATCGGAGTGTCACGTTTCGACACCAGGATAGTATATGGATCGGGTGCCACGTTCCGGTACCAGGATAGTATATGAGGATCGGAGTGTCACGTTCCGACACCAGGATAGTATATGGAACGGAGTATCACGTACCGACACGAGGGGAATAAAAATAACGAATCTTGAAATATGTTAATATACTCAATCTAATGAACCTAATTCCTAAATGAGTATGGTATTGAGGCTTGAGTCCTCATGTGTGAAACTTGGCGGTACTTATTAATGATTATAGTACTTGTTGTTGCTACATGTTGAGTATTGTAGTTGAGTTATGATATTACTTGATATATACTGTTTTCTATTTTGAGTTGGCCGATGATATCTACTCAGTACTTGTGTTTGTACTGACCCCCTACTTTTATGTTTTCTGCTTTGTTATTTGTGGAGTGCAGCAAACATACCGTCATCTTCAACTCAACCGCAACTCTAGCCTGTCTTCACTACACCGGATTTCAGGGTTAGCTAATGCTTCTAGCTTGGAATGGATCTTCTTCTTCATGTCTTGATGCCTTGAAGTTCCGGCATGGACTAGCTTTTTACTTATTTTAGCTTCTTAGAATACTCTTAGTTTAGTAATTTGATCATAGATGTTCTTGTGATGATGACTTCCAGATTTTGGGAAATAATAGATGTTTAAGTTTAGAAGTTATTGAATTGGTTTTTATTAATGAGTTTGATTCTTCCGCATTATATTTGGTTCATTATAATTGAAATATTGGTAAACGTTGGAGATTAGATTGGTTGGTTCGCTCACATAGGAGGGTAAGTGTGGGTGCCAGTCGCGGCTCGGTTTTGGGTCGTGACAAACTTGGTATCAGAGCATTAGGTTTGTTGGTCTCATCACACAAGAACGAGTCCAGTAGAGTCTTAAGGAACGGTAGGGGGACGCCTTTACTTTTCTTTGAGAGGCTATAAGACTTCAGGGAAATTCCATTCTTTCTTTCTTTCTTTCGTGCTACTACTTGAATCCAATTGGTATCTAGGTGATACAAATTGGTATCTGACCATCTTCACTCTATTTCGCAGATGGTTAGAACTAGAGCAACGACTGCGCCAACACCAACACCGGCAAGACAAGAAACGTCTGAGCCAGCCACTGGGCTGTGGCTCGAGGAAGAGCAACGGCAAGAGGCCGTGGTAGAGGTCGTGGGAGGACGTCCTCTAGAGGAAGAGGACAAGTACCTAGCCCATCTGATGCTAGGGCGGTGACTCCTCCACCGAATTAGGAAGTAGCAAGAGAGGGGGAGGATGGGGAGAATGAACAAGTGCAGAATGAGGAAATGCCACCCCAACCTACCCCAGAGATGATCAATCAGGTTCTGGCACCCCCAGTGTTTTCTGCACCAGCACCTCAGGTTCCGGAGGTACAACATGCGACTACTATGGCTCCCCGCATGGATGCCTCATTGGAGATAGACACGTTTCCTCGTCTGACTACGGGGCCCATAATGACAAATGATCAGCATGAACTTTTCAGTAAGTTCTTAAAATTGAAACCACCAGTCTTCAAGGGTGCTGAATCTGAGGATGCCTACGATTTTCTGGTTGATTGTCATGATCTACTACACAAGATGGGTATAGTAGAACGGTTAGGTGTTGAGTTTGTGACTTATCAGTTTCAAGGGAACGCCAAAATGTGGTGGCGATCACATGTTGAGTGTCAACCGACAGAGGCAACACCTATGACTTGGGCATTATTCTCTAGCTTGTTTATGGAGAAGTATATCCCGCGGACTTTGAGGGATAGGAAAAGAGATGAGTTCTTGAGCCTAGAACAAGGTAGGATGTCGGTTACCGCTTATGAAGCTAGGTTTCGCGCACTATCCAGATATGCCACCCAACTTTGTTTTAGTCCACAAGAGCGGATTCGCCGTTTTGTGAAGGGGTTGAGGTCAGAGTTGCGGATTTCAGCCTTACAGGTAGCGGCTACTGCGAAATCCTTTCAAGAAGTGGTAGACTTCGTAATAGAGGTGGAAGGAGTAAAGCCAGATGACTTCACCATGGCGTCGACATCAAAAAGGTTTTGAAAGGGAGGTGAGTTTAATGGTTCCTATTCTAGATGACAGGGTTCCGGAGGTTACTCAGTCCGACCGATTCAGTCTTCACTACAGACTGTAGTTGGGGGTCCACCTCAGACCGGACAACACTTCCCTGAGAGACCTATGCATGAACCCAGAGAGTGCTATGGATGTGGGGAGATTGGACATATTAAGAGACATTGTCCAAAACAGAGTTACCGACCCCCAATAGCTAGAGGTAGAGGTGGTTATGGAAGAGGTCGTCATTCTGGAGGACGAGGTGGTCGAGGTAATGGTGGTCACCAAAACGGCCGGGGTGATGGGAAAACTGGAGCCACTACATCACAACATGGTAGGGGCAATGGACAGGCAAACGATAGGGCCCATTGTTACGCTTTCCCTGGGCGGTCTGAAGCGGAGGCATCTGATGCTGTCATCACAGGTAATCTTTTTGATTGTGATTGCATGGCTTCTGTATTGTTTGATCCTGGATTCACATTTTCTTATGTATCTTCCTCATTTGCTAATGGTCTAAATTTACATTGTGAATTACTTGATATGCCTATTCGTGTTTCTACTTCGGTGGGTGAGTCTGTGGTAGTTGAAAAGGTATATAGGTCTTGTTTGGTGAACTTTGTGGGGAGCAACACTTATGTAGATTTGTTTATCTTAGAAATGGTTGACTTTGATGTAATTCTGGGTATGACTTGGCTTTCTCCGCAATTTGCGGTCTTGGATTGTAATGCTAAAACGGTGACGTTAGCCAAGCCTGGGACAGATCCGTTAGTGTGGGAGGGTGACTACACTTCCAATCCGGTACGTATCATCTCCTTTCTTCGGGCTGAGAAAATGGTTAGTAAAGGGTGATTAGCTTTCTTGGCCCATCACAAGGATGACGCTACTCAAGTACCCTCGATTGAGTCGGTTTCGGTAGTCCATGAGTTTTTGGATGTGTTCCCTGCAGATCTTCCTGGTATGCCACCAGATAGGGATATTGACTTCAGTATTGATCTTGAACCGGGTACTCGCCCCATTTCTATACCCCCTTATAGAATGGCTCCCGCAGAGTTAAGAGAGTTAAGGCCCAACTTCAAGAGTTGTTGAGCAAATGCTTCATTAGACCAAGTGCATCTCCTTGGGGTGCTCCGGTTTTGATTGTGAAGAAGAAGGATGGGAGTTTTCGGATGTGCATAGACTACCGGCAGTTGAACAAGGTAACTATTAAGAACAAGTATCCTCTTCCCCGCATTGATGAGTTGTTCGATCAGTTACAAGGTGCTTGTGTCTTCTCTAAGATTGACTTGAGATCCAGTTATCATCAATTGAAAATACGGACAGCGGACGTGCCAAAGACTGCTTTTTGAACCAGGTATGGGCATTACGAATTTGTAGTGATGTCCTTTGGTCTTACGAATGCCCCCACTGCTTTCATGAGCTTGATGAACGGGATTTTTAAGCCATATTTGGATCTCTTTGTGATCGTATTTATCGATGATATACTGATATACTCTAAAAGTAAGGAGGAACATGAGGAGCATTTGAGAATGGTATTGGAAATGTTGAGGGAGAAAAAGCTTTATGCCAAGTTCTCTAAGTATGAGTTTTGGCTAGATGCAGTGTCCTTCTTGGGGCACGTGGTTTCTAAGGATGGAGTGATGGTGGATCCTTCTAAGATTGAGACAGTGAAGAATTGGGTAAGACCCACTAATGTGTCAGAAATACGGAGTTTTGTTGGGTTAGCTAGCTACTACCGTCGATTTGTCAAGGGGTTCTCTTCCATTGCTTCCTAATTGACGAACTTGACTAAGCAGAATGTTCCATTTGTATGGTCGGATGAGTGCGAGGAAAGCTTTCAGAAACTCAGGACTTTGTTGACTACCGCACCTATCCTTACCTTGCCAGTAGAGGGTAAGAACTTCATTGTTTATTGTGATGCATCCTATTCTGGGTTGGGTGCAGTGCTAATGCAAGAGAAGAATGTGATTGCTTATGCTTCAAGACAATTAAAGGTGCATGAACGTAATTATCCGACCCATGATTTGGAATTGGCTGCGGTAGTGTTTGCATTAAAGCAATGGAGACACTATCTATATGGGGTTAAGTGTGAAGTATACACGGATCATCGTAGCCTACAGTATGTCTTTACTCAGAAGGATTTGAACTTGAGACAAAGGAGATGGATGGAACTACTGAAGGACTACGATATCACTATTTTGTATCATCCCGGAAAGGCGAATGTTGTGGCGGATGCTTTAAGTAGAAAGGCGGGAAGCATGGGAAGTCTAGCTCACTTGCAAGCTTCTAGAAGCCCATTGGCTAGAGAAGTTCATATTCTGGCTAATGACCTTATGAGGTTAGATGTAAATGAGAAGGGAGGATTGTTGGCTTGTGTGGAGGCAAGATCTTCCTTCCTTTACAAGATCAAGGGAAATCAGTTTAATGATGAAAAATTGATCCAGATCCGAGACAAAGTGTTGCAAGGAGAGGCTAAAGAAGCAACAATCGATGAGGAAGGTGTTTTGAGGATTAAGGGAAGGGTATGTGTACCCCGCGTCGATGATTTGATCAACATTATTCTGACAGAGGCTCGTAGTTCAAGGTATTCTATACATCCGGGTGCAACCAAGATGTACCGTGACCTAAAGTAACACTTTTGGTGGAGTAGAATGAACCGTGACATTATTGACTTTATTTCCAAATGTACAAACTGTCAACAAGTTAAGTATGAACACCAAAGGCCCGGAAGAAAACTTCAGAGAATGCCCATTCCGGAATGGAAATGGGAGAGAATCGCAATGGACTTCGTGGTTGGTCTTCCAAAGACAATGGGTAAGTACGACTCTATTTGGGTGATTGTTGATAGGTTAACTAAGTCTGCTCATTTTATTCCGGTTAAGGTGACTTACAATGCCGAGAAGTTAGCCAAGATCTATATCTCAGAAATCGTTCGATTGCATGGGGTTCCACTATCCATCATATCAGATAGAGGTACGCAGTTTACTTCTATGTTTTGGAAAACATTGCATGCGGAATTTGGTACTAGGTTGGACCTTAGTACCGCGTTCCATCCTCAGACCGATGGTCAGTCTGAGCGAACGATTCAAGTGTTGGAGGATATGCTTCGTGCATTGATATACCGTGGTTTCACGGTATAATTAATGCTTTTTCCTTAAGTTTAGTGTGTCCAAAAGCCTTTTTTGTGCTAATTTTGATATAAGTTTCTCTTTGTTTTGCAGGAAATCTGTCCAAAGCTGAATGCGGAGATTTTGAGCGAAAATTGCAGAAGAGACCACCTACGGAGCTTATGACGGTCCGTCGTGCTTGTGACGGTCCGTAGGTGGCAGTGTAGAGTAGCTGCTGAAGGAAGATGGGGAAGTCTGACCAAGTGTGGGATTACGAAGCTTGTGACGGACCGTCATGGCCATGACGGTCCGTCCTGCATGTCCGTCGTGAAGATCAGAGAAGTTATCCCAGTACCCAGATTCCAGGAGTTGAAGTATTTTGAAACGAAGACCCTCGACGGACCGTCGTGCCTATGACGGTCCGTCACACTTGCCGTCGAGGGGAATGAAGAAAGCAGCTGAAGAAATTGGACAAGTGTGGGACGACGGAGCCCACGACGGTCCGTCATGACTACGACGGTCCGTCGCGTGGTCCGTCGACCCAGCCGCGTTTTGGCAGATTTCCAGAATATTAGAATCCTTCTTTAATTAGGTTTATTATTTTTTATAAATAGTTCGAAAAACCTCGTTTTTGGGGTTAGACTCTTTGATATTCAAATTCCATATAGTTAGACTTTGTGATTATAATACTTGGTGTTTTTGAGTTTTCGATTATTGAAGATTGATACAAGTGAATTTTGGTGATTAATCAAGCGTATTTTCGGACTTTATTCTTTCTCATTGAAGTAAGTACATGAATTCTAATTTAACAGATTTGAATATCGTGTTTATGGCTATGAGCAACTAAATTCCATAACTAGGGTTGTGGGAACCATAGGCAAATAATGAGATAAACCCTAACTAAAATAACAATTCTAGAACAGTGTCTTGCATGTATTAATAATTCTTTCGCTTAGAAGTCTTTTTAACGGATGATCAACGTTAGAACTCGCCTTAATGCTACTTGCCGGACCAAGGAGGTAGATAATAGGAAAAGAATTATTAACATAGATTTAGTGTATGCTATCTAATAGGCTAGTATTGATTGGTACGAGGTATAACTTAGTCAAATATCGAATATGATGCTTAATATGAGGTAAAGATAAGGGTTAGGAAAGCAACACACGAGCGGACCAAGGTGCGGAGTGAGATTTTCTAGATGCCTTGGGACCAAGGATTTAGAAATACATAACTTGTCACTTTGCATGCAAGATACTAGGAAAGAATTGTTATAGTTAGAATTGTCGAAGTTACGAACCTGTGGGGAACACGTAAACCCTAGTTACCTTAATTCATTGATTAAAACCCAATATTACAAGCTGTCAACTGTCTCTTTCAATTACATTAGTTATTTTTACTCGTTAGGTTATACAAACCCCCCTTTTTATATTTCTACTTTCCAAGAAAGTTATTGACCAAACGATAGTAATACTAGGATAAAGTTAAGTCTAGACTATTTTCCTCGTGGGAACGATCCCAACCTCACTAGTTGGGTTATTTACTTGACACGACCGCTTTACTTCTCATTTGGGAAGTAAGTTTGAGCGTATCAAATTTTGGCGCCGCTGCCGGGGAATTTAGCTTTTAGATTAACTTGAACTTATTACTATAGTTTAGTTGATATTTTCTTGATTTTACTTTGTTTTATTGTTTTTGATTTCCTTGCAGAATTATCCTCCTTGTATGCCAAATACACGGAGAGGAAGAGAACCGTTGTACCCTACGATCTCGAGCTAGAACGCACATCGCGAAACATGAATCGTAACTTGGGAATCAACGATGAGGATCTAAACCGTAACATCCCAGCTCGGCTGATGTTCATGGTCGATGTTACCCGATGCTCCGGTGAACATCAACAGAGGGGACAGAATCCCGCTCCACGGCCCCAAGCATACTACGAGGCTATGATAACATAGCGGATTCGGACGGCCACCGGTTTTGCCTCCTCTACCTACAGGCCACACTTTTGTGGTAACTAGTAGTCCGATGCAAATGCTCACCGCCAGAGGTTTGTTTTCGTGGCTACCATTCGAGGATCCACATGCCCATATAGCTAAGGTAAGGGCGTGTGTAAGAGTTGTGTGGGGAGGCCTGATTTGGATCTTGATGTAATAGGTCTTAGAGTATTTCCTCTCTCACTGACGGGAGAGGCTGCTATGTGGTTTACTGAGCTCCCATACAACTCCATCTTCACATGGAACCAACTACGGATGTCTTCTTAGCACGCTACTATCCGGTCTCCAAGAAATTAAACCACAAAGACAGGGTGAATAACTTTATGGCACTACCAGAGAGTCGGTTAGTAGTTCTTGGGATAGATTCACCTCATTCTTTAGAAGTGTCCCAAATCACCGTATTGATGATGAGTCTCTGAGGAATACTTCTATCGGGACAGGATGATAACAATAAAGCGGTGTTGGACACTATAGCAGGTGGATCTTATGGAGAATGCCCTTATCTTTGAGATTGCCGAGAAATTAGAGAAAATCTCCGAAACAACAAAGCTTGGAGTACTAGGAAGTACGATACTGAGGAGAAACACCTTGAGAAGGTCCACTCACAACCCACCACAGCATTTATATTCGTGAAGAAATGGCACAGATGAGAACTGAGCTTGGGTTGGTACTAAAACATGTCATTTGAGGGTGCGAGAGAAGGTTAATGCAGTCAACTACTTGGCTAAACCACCACCCCTAACGGTGAATGTTACTATGAAGAGGATTCCTATGCGATCAATGAACAAATGGGGGTTTCACCAAGCGCCCAAGGCTCAAATCAGGATAATTGGCGCCAAGGTCAAGGGAACCAAGGTCGGAACTATGGTAACTACAACCGTGAGGGTCATTATGTCCGAGATGGTAACTCCAACCACGACAACAACTTCAACAGGAGTAACTATGGTAATAGAAACGACAGGAGTGGACCCTATGTTCCTTTTCAAAATCGTGAAGTTACTCCTAGGAATGGTGGAGATAGCATGGCGCGAGTTGAGGATATGTTGCACAAAATGATGAGGAGGTTCGATGCTAGTGATGAGCACATTAAAGAATTAAGGGGTGATTTAGCTAGTATTGGGCAAAAAGTGGAAACACACGCAATCTCGATTAAACAGATCGAATTGCAAGTGGCCCAATTATCTGCGACAGTGAACACACGGCAACCGGGCACTCTTCCTAGCAACACTGTCCAAAATCCAAAGAATGATGCACACTGTATGGCAATTACTACTCGGGGTGGTAGGCAAACCATTGACCCACCCATGCCATCTGCTGAGAATAATGTGAGAAAGGAAAATGATAAGGTGGTAAAGGGTAGTGGTGAAGCGGATGAAAGTAATGGAAAATATGCAGAAGTACCCATCAAGGTAATTCCCATGCCTAGGCCACCACCACCCTTCCTCGTAGATTAGTGAAAAATACTGAGGATGGTAAATACCGGCGCTTCATAACAATGTTGAAGCAGCTCTCTATCAATGTCCCTTTGGTAGAAGCTCTAGAACAAATGCCCGGTTATGCCAAATTTATGAAAGATCTGGTCACCAAGAAAAGATCGGTCACGTTTGAGGATGATGATAGATTGCAGCATTGTAGTGCTATCGCTACAAGATCCCTAGTACAAAAGAAAGAAGATCCGGGTGCGTTCACTATTCCTTGTACAGTTGGGTCATTACATTTTGCGAAAGCATTATGTGATTTGGGGGAAAGCATAAACCTAATGCCCCTCTCAATTTACAAGAAGTTGGGTTTGGGGGATCCAAAACCCACCGCGATGCGGCTACTGATGGCCGATCGGACTGTGAAAAAGCCCATAGGGATACTCCATGATGTGCTAGTAAAAGTGGAGTCATTCATCTTTCCAGCAGATTTTGTTATTCTTGATTGCGAAGTCGATTTTGAGGTGCCCATTATTCTTGGGAGGCCATTCCTTGCTGCTGTAGAGCTTTAGTGGATATGGAGAAGGGACAGATGAAATTTCGGTTGAATAATGAAGAAGCCACCTTCAACATTTGTAGGACCATGAGGCAGAGTGGTGAGCTCCAATCGGTATCGGCCATATCCCACAAAGGAAAGATAAAGAAGGGAACTGAACAAAAATTTGCAAAACAAGAGTTTATGGTTGGGAATTTGGTACTTGTAGACAGTTCTGGGTTGTCTTGTCTTCCAGGCAAGCTCAAGTCCAAATGGACTGGCCCTTACTTGGTTACCCAAGTATTCCCTCATGGGGCAGTTGAGTTAAAAGCCAAAGAGGGAGTGCGGTTTAAGAAGGATAGAGATAGAATAAAGCTCTATTTTGGGCAGAAAGCATCGGGGAATGAAGTGATAGAGGCATACCATCTTGATGAAGTCTGAGTAATCAAGTGGTCCTAGTCGTGCCGCGACATTAAATCAGGCGCTTGTTGGGAGGCAACCCAATACTTATTGTCTTTTTAATAGTAGCATTTTTCTATTAATGGGTTTTAAGTTTGCAGGCACATCACCAGGAAATTCTGCAGAAAACTACTGCAGCTGACCATCGACGGATACATCGACGGACCGTCGCACACGTGACGGACCGTCGTATCATCCGTCACACCAGGTACGTATAACTGTCATCTTTTGAGATTAGGGCACACACGACGGACACTACGACGGGGCGTCGCATACTCGACGGTCCGTCGTCGGGGACCCGTCGCGCGTTTAATGAAATTGACCCGACCCGACCCGGACTGACCCTTTTCAAATTCTGACCGTTTATACTCCCACCCCTCCATATTTCTCCCATTATTTCCTCATTCCTCTCATCCCCACTCTCTTTTCAACTTCCCCCACTGATCATTGCCCCCAAAATACTCCTAAACCTTATACTTCTCATCCACTAGTCGGTGCTGCTGCTGTAAGGTGTCTACCTTGCTACCTGACTCATTTCACATTAGTGTTTTCTCCATTTCCAAGGTATGTGTCTCTAAATTTATACTCATCTCTCTTGTATTTTTAGTTATTAGTTAGTTTTAGATTTGTTTTTAGTCGTATGTTGTCCCATTGATATGCTTATATCTAGACCTAGGCTCTACATGTTTGAATTTGCCATGATCATAACCCTAGACATAGGCGATTTCACATAACTAGTTTCCTAGGTATGTGGGATAGACACATATAGGTCCACAACACTACAAGACCACGTGGGTTCATCGGGGTTGCTTAGGGTACTTACAGTTCTGTCTGCAGACAGTAGCGAGACCCCGATGACGGACCGTCGTGTACACGACGGACCGTCGCAGGGTCCGTCGCATAAGCCCTAGCCCCCTCCCCAACGACGCCTGTGACGGACCGTTGTCTTCACGACGGTCCGTCCTGAGTGACCGTCATGATGGTCAGAGACCACTCTAAAAAGGGTCTCCACAATTTTTCCAAGTATCCCACAACGGACACTTACGACGGACCGTCACCCCCACGACGGTCCGTCCTGCACGACCGTCATGGTTGTCAGAGACCCTGTTCCTAAGGGTCTCTAAAACTTTTCTAAGTGTCCTATGACGGACACTTACGACGGGCCGTCGTCCACTCGACGGTCCGTCCTGAGTGACCGTCATGATGGTCAGAGACCCCTCTTTCAGGGTTCTTTATATGCACATCGACCAAGTATAATACGACGGACCTCATGACGGTCCGTCGTAGCCACGACGAGCCGTCATCTGTCTCGTCGTGTGCTACAGTTTCACTATCACTACCATACTATTTTCCATGTTTGATGTTGTATGGGCTTGCTTGTTTTGTTTGATATTACTCGTACTAATAGTGATCCTTTTCGGTACTATCGACCATGGCACCTAAGCAAGACCGAGCTTACGTGACGCTGCGATCCAAGTCTGTGGCCCCGTCCGCACGCTTGATCATCAGGTCTGATGATGAGCGGGACCCGGAATACATGCCCCCAGGCACCTCCGCCCCTTCCCGTGCTGCACGTGCCCCCCGAGCCACACCCAAGAAGACGGTGGCGTCCGGCGTGATCACCGCCTCCCGGTCGATGAGGCGCGACATCGACCGCACCCTCGGGGTCGGCCACCAACGAGGAAGGAGCGTCTGGCTACTTAGGAGTATCCTGGTCCGAGGAAGCTTCAGGATCTGCTGAGGTTCCCGCACCAGCCATCGCCGCTGGCGTCGGCCTCGCCTCGATGAGGCCGATTCAGACTTCAACATCCGGCGCACCAGCCCAGTCCCCACCCCGTAACTGCACCAGCCAAACCGGTGGTGCGTTGAGGGCCGATTTGGTGTACTCCGACGCCAAATTTCCGGCGGACAAAGGGGTAATGGCTCGGACACTCACCCTGAGCGGCGGGTACTTACAGGAGTCTCCTTCGATGCCGGACATCCACAACATCTTCATCCAAGATCGCTTAGAGTGGACAGCCCGTCCATTGGGGCCTTCTGATGAGGAGATGGTCCGAGAGTTCTACGCGCCCCACGTAGCGACTCTCCGATCACAGATCGACAGCGGCTGCTCACAAACAGCCCCGTTGGAGCGGTGCTAGTCGAGGCGTGCGGTCGACATTTCCGCCCGCCATCCGCCGGTTCCTATCTGGCGAAGTCTGAGGTCGCGCGGACCCCCACCATCGCCGAGTTTGACTATCGCCGCGAATAGTCAAGGAGGGCCACTTCATGCGCGCGAGCGGACATTGAGAGAGACCACCAAGAGGTGGATGGCCCTGCATTTATCAGTCGACGGCGAGGGTGCCGACTGGGTCACTGAGCCGAAGGGGGCCATCAAGAAGGCCAACCTCACGTTCGTCGCCAAGTTCTTATGGCTGCTCGTGCGTCACTGCCTCTCCCCCACAGCTGCGGATAACATAGTCACATGGGATCGTGCAGTGCTGATAGCGGCGATGATCGCCGGCTTCGAGGTAGACCATGCTTGGCTTCTCCAGGCGGTCATGCACGAGAGGGCGTTTAAGGTCACCACCACCTACCCCTTTCCGTGCATGATCTTTGCTCTTTGCAGGGCTGCAGGTGTGCCCGTGTGGCACATAGATCAGTTGAAGACCCCGCCGGGCACCGTTGATGTAGGCCTCATCAGAGACGAGGCCAATGAGTTGGCACCACGCAGAGGGCCACGTCCAGAGCTGCCACCTCTTGCAGATGATCTTGTGGATACGGTTGCACAGGCTCGGACGTCTACACCAGCATCTACTGACACTACCCCGGTCGAGTCTATCCCGGGTAGTAGCACGGCCCCTACACCGACACCAGCCCCGCTTGCTCGAGTCCAAAAGCTGGAGGCACAAATGGCCACTCTTCTGCATCATATCCAGCCGTGGATGCAGAAGTCTATTGCCGAGTCTGGCGCGCATGGAGAGGCGGTGCAAATGAAGGTTCTTTGAGGTGCACCAGCGCCGACGCCTTTGAATTGCGAGTATTAGCTCGACCAGCCCCTCCGGCAGATGTGGCATCCCTTCAGTGCGATCTCGGTCTTGAGCGGAATATCGACACAATCTTAGCGACAAAGTGCCGGAGGCTGCCGATCCCGCTGAGGACACTGCATCGGGCGGCCCTGCTTCCGACTCTCGACATTCCACCATCCCCTCCGCAGAGTGCCAAGAGGCGTAGGGATCGAGGAGAGGACGAGGCGCGAGCGAAGAAGAGAGAGCGCCGCGAGTTGAAGGTCGCGAGAGAGCCTCAATTGCCGAGGCGAGGCACACCGGATCCGCGCATCACGCATGCTGGCCGGGCCTCTAGCTCCCATCTTCAGAGACCGCCGGAGGCACCGAGGAGCGGTTGTTCTTGAGACACCACCGAGGGTGTCCAGATTGCTGAGGACACCACCGATGGTGTCCGGCTTAGAGGTGGGTTCCGGAAACCGGACCCACCAAATTGTTGATCTACTACGCTATGCGCCACAGTTTCTTCACCTACCCCTCGATCTTTAGTCTTTTTATGCATTGGGGACAATTGCATGCTTTTTGTTGGGGTGGGGTAAATGGAAAGTGAGTGTTAGGGTGAAGTCCGAGTAGCCCAACTCACTATCCTCTTTGGGGTTTTCTTGCACCGTTCTATTTCCCCAAAAGACTGATTATTTTTCTGTTGAACCGCACGTTATATCTTTTGTACATAAGTTTAACTCTGAAGCATGATGGCTAAAATGATATCCCGATAAAACTGGAAAATGTTGCATGACTAGGCGTAGTGAATGATAATTGTGTGGCTCTAAACATGAAATAGAGTTACACCGTTGCATTACCCTAAATCTTCGAGTCAAACTAGGTGTCTGATAATGTGGTATAGTGATGAAATGTCAAGTGAGTGTGAGGAAAGTTGAATAGTCCACTATTGGTACTGAGCTAGAACTTGCCTGGTTAGTCCTGCTAAAAGTAAGCTGTAACAAACAATTAGGAAATGATCATAGGCCCTTATTCAATATAGCCCATTTCTAGCCTAAATAAAGAAACCAAATGAAAGTTAATCCTTCTTTGATCCAAATACTTTGAGCTTAAAATTAGACCTTTCTTTTTCACCCCAACCGACCTTTCTGGGAACAATATGTTGGCCCTGGTCCCTCCTTGGACATGTGCACCTCGACCTATGCCAAAAGCATAAGTTGAGGGTGGCTAATGTATAAACAACCTTCGTTATGGCCCTAACCCGATTTTGGGTATTATGTACCTTGACTCATGGCAAAGCCATGAGTTGAGGGTGGCTGTTTTGAGGAATGCCCTGGAAAGTGGGGTTGAAAGAACAAAGGGAGAGAAAGAACAAAAGTAAAGTGACTTAAGATCTTGTGAAAAAAAAAAAAAAAAAAAAAAATTGCCGGAAAAAGGTATTCAAGAATTACAAACAAGAAAAGAAAAGAGTCACTTACGCAAATGAAGAAAGAAGGGAAACAGCAAGGTGAAAGAATAGGAGGAACTGGGTGAGATAGAGTGATATAGGGTGGAAGGTTTAGCCGATATGTCAAGGAGGGCAAAAGTCACTAAAGTATACCTAAATATACCCTACCTCGACTGAGCCCTACGTTACAAGCTAAAGAAAGTCCTATCGTGATCCTAAAGGTTGTATAGCGAACTTAAGGCGTTGAAAATAAGGGCAAGCTTATGGCAATAGGTATGAATGAGTGTGACTTTGTTACGAGAGCGAGTGTTGAAATGTAATCCTTATACTCAAACTGAAATCATTGTGTGAAAAATGAGGATTTTGTTCTAAAGTGAGGACACTAGTTGCAATACCTAATTGTTAGCACCTTGGTGAGAAATTGAAGAGGGTAGGTATTAGTGCATGGTGAGTCTGTGTCATGTTCAATCCCACAAAAGTCAAGCCTAATAGTGACAGATGCATAGATTTGATGGGATTAGGCGGGATTGATAGCCAAATGATTGCAAAGGATAAAATGTGAATACTATTGTACAAAGATTGTGTAGTGAGTCATAGTGCGTCGCTTGAGGACAAACAACGAATTTAAGTTGAGGGTGTTGATATACCGTGGTTTCACGGTATAATTAATGCTTTTTCCTTAAGTTTAGTGTGTCCAAAAGCCTTTTTGTGCTAATTTTGATATAAGTTTCTCTTTGTTTTGCAGAAATCTGTCCCAAAGTGAATGCGGAGATTTTGAGCGAAAATTGCGTAAGAGACCACCTCACGGAGCTTATGACGGTCCGTCGTGCTTGTGACGGTCCGTAGGTGGCGGTGTAGAGTAGGCTGCTGAAGGAAGATGGGGAAGTCGACCAAGTGTGGGATTACGAAGCTTGTGACGGACCGTCATGGCCATGACGGTCCGTCTCCGCATGTCCGTCGTGAAGATCGGAGAAGTTATCCCAGCACTGCAGTTCCAGGAGTTGAAGTATTTTGAAACGAAGACCCTCGACGGATCGTCGTGCCTATGACGGTCCGTCACACTTGCCGTCGAGGGGAATGAAGAAAGCAGCTGAAGAAATTGGACAAGTGTGGGACGACGGAGCCCACGACGGTCCGTCATGACTACGACGGTCCGTCGCGTGGTCCGTCGACCCAGCCGCGTTTTGGCAGATTTCCAGAATATTAGAATCCTTCTTTAATTAGGTTTATTATTTTTTTATAAATAGTTCGAAAAACCTCGTTTTTGGGGTTAGACTCTTTGATATTCAAATTCCATATAGTTAGACTTTGTGATTATAATACTTGGTGTTTTTGAGTTTTCGATTATTGAAGATTGATACAAGTGAATTTTGGTGATTAATCAAGCGTATTTTCGGACTTTATTCTTTCTCATTGAAGTAAGTACATGAATTCTAATTTGATAGATTTGAATATCGTGTTTATGGCTATGAGCAACTAAATTCCATAACTAGGGTTGTGGGAACCATAGGCAAATAATGAGATAAACCCTAACTAAAATAACAATTCTAGAACAGTGTCTTGCATGTATTAATAATTCTTTCGCTTAGAAGTCTTTTTAACGGATGATCAACGTTAGAACTCGCCTTAATGCTACTTGCCGGACCAAGGAGGTAGATAATAGGAAAAGAATTATTAACATAGATTTAGTGTATGCTATCTAATAGGCTAGTATTGATTGGTACGAGGTATAACTTAGTCAAATATCGAATATGATGCTTAATATGAGGTAAAGATAAGGGTTAGGAAAGCAACACACGTAGGGGGACCAAGGTGCGGAGTGAGATTTTCTAGATGCCGGACCAAGGATTTAGAAATACATAACTTGTCACTTTGCATGCAAGATACTAGGAAAGAATTGTTATAGTTAGAATTGTCGAGTTACGAACCTGTGGGGAACACGTAAACCCTAGTTACCTTAATTCATTGATTAAAACCCAATATTACAAGTCATTAACTGTCTCTTTCAATTACATTAGTTATTTTTACTCGTTAGGTTATACAAACCCCCCTTTTTATATTTCTACTTTCCAAGAAAGTTATTGACCAAACGATAGTAATACTAGGTTAAAGTTAAGTCTAGACTATTTTCCTCGTGGGAACGATCCCAACCTCACTAGTTGGGTTATTTACTTGACACGACCGCTTTACTTCTCATTTGGGAAGTAAGTTTGAGCGTATCATGCATGTGTGATAGAATTTGGTGGCCATTGGGATAACTTCTTACCCTTAGCGGAGTTTTCGTATAATAATAGCTATCACTCAAGCATTGATATGGCTCCATTTGAAGCATTGCATGGTAGGATATGTAGGTCTCCCATTGTTTGGTTTAATGCATTCGAGGTTAGACCTTGGGGTACTGATCTTTTGAGGGATTCGATAGAGAAAGTGAAATCTATTCAAGAAAAGCTTCTAGCGGCGCAAAGTAGGCAAAAAGAATATGCAGATCGAAAGGTTAGAGACTTAGAGTTCATGGAGGGTGAACAAGTCTTGTTGAATGTTTCGCCAATGAAAGGGGTGATGCGGTTTGGTAAAAGAGGTAAGCTATGCCCGAGGTACATTGGACCATTTGAAGTACTTAAGCGAGTAAGGGAGGTGGCTTATGAGCTAGCCTTGCCCCCAGGGCTGTGCGGAGTACATCCGGTATTCCATGTGTCTATGTTGAAAAGATACCATGGGGATGGAAACTACATTATCCGTTGGGATTCAGTGTTGCTTGATGAAAATTTGTCTTATGAGGAGGAGCCTGTTTCTATTTTAGATAGAGAAGTTCGCAAGTTGAGGTCAAGGGAGATTGCATCCATCAAGGTGCAATGGAAGAATCGACCGGTTGAAGAAGCCACTTGGGAGAAGGAGGCAGATATGCAAGAAAGATACCCGCATCTGTTTAAAGATTCAGGTACTCCTTCTCGCCCTTGTTTTTCTTCTTGTGATCGTTCGAGGATGAACGATGGGTAAATTGGTATCTATTGTAATGACCTGTTTAGTCATTTTGAGCAACATATTTTATTTCTGGAAAACTGGCTGAGACGACGGACCCCACGACGGACCGTCATGGGCACGACGGACCGTCGCAGGGTCTCGTTTCAAAACACTTAGAAATTCTTAAATTGGGTACTGAAAATCGACTCTCTGAACTTCGTAATGGAATGGCAGGACGGACCGTCACAGGTGTGACGGACCGTCACAGGTGTAACGGACCGTCACAGATTCTTCAGTGGAAATCCAGTCTCTAAACCTTGCGACGACCTGCAGGACTGACCGTCGCAGGCACGACGGGCCGTCATAGGTTGCGTAATCCCAGTCTGGGTCGGATTTCTTTACACGTTTTAAAGGACGTTTTGGACTATTCCTACTTTAATTATAAAGTTAGAGGGTTAAGGTTAATAAGTCTAATTACTTTGTGGTTAAAAGAGGTAACCTTAAGTTAATTAGTGGGTTATTATTGCCATCTTTTAAACTTAATTATATGTTAATTACGGTAAAAGAAAGAGGGTTTGAATAAAGAAAATAGAAAGAACAAAGAGAGGGAAGGAGAAACGAATTGAGAGAGGAGAAACGAGAAGAAGAACAAAGCTTTGGAAAATTCTTGCTTGATCACTAGTCTTCGATGGAGGTAGGCTATGGTTTTCATGCTATTCGTAGTAAACTCTTAATAGCGAATGATATGTATTGGTAGTATTGTAAACCCTGCTATATGCTTAATTGTATGCTTGCATGAATGTGATTATATAATTGTGATAAAATGAGCATCATGAATCTATTGAATCATAAATCTTGAAGAAACCCTAATCTACTTTGTTAATGATGATGCCTTGGTATAAAAAAAGGCTAGATGAATGAAAGTTTTGAGATTAGGGGATCGGGTGCCACGTTCCGGTACAAGGATAGTATATGAGGATCGGAGTGTCACGTTCCGACACAATGATAGTATATGGATCGGGTGCCACGTTCCGGTACCAGGATAGTATATGAGGATCGGCGTGTCACGTTCCGACACCAGGATAGTATATGGATTGGGTGCCACATTTCGGTACCAGGATAGTATATGAGGATCGGAGTGTCACGTTCCGACACCAGGATAGTATATGGATCGGGTGCCATGTTCCGGTACCAGGATAGTATATGAGGATCGGAGTGTCACGTTCGGACACCAGGATAGTATATGGAGCGGAGTGTCACGTACCGACACGAGGTGAATAAAGATAACAAATCTTGAAATATGTTAATATACTCAATCTAATGAACCTAATTCCCAAAAGAGTATTGTATTGAGGCTTGAGTCCTCATGTGTGAACTTGGCGGTACTTATTAATGATTATAGTACTTGTTGTTGCTACATGTTGAGTATTGTAGTTGAGTTATGATATTACTTGATATATACTATTTTCTATTTTGAGTTGGCCGATGATATCTACTCAGTACTTGGGTTTGCACTGACCCCCTACTTTTATGTTTTCTGCTTCGTTATTTGTGGAGTGCAGCAAACATACCGTCATGTTCAACTCAACCGAAACTCTAGCCAGTCTTCACTACACCGGATTTCAGGGTAAGCTAATGCTTCTAGCTTGGATTTGATCTTCTTCTTCATGTCTTGATGCCTTGAAGTTCCGGCATGGACTAGCTTTTTACTTATTTAAGCTTCTTAGAATACTCTTAGTTTAGTAATTTGATCATAGATGTTCTTGTGATAATGACTTCCAGATTTTGGGAAATAATAGATGTTGAAGTTTAGAAGTTAATGAATTGGTTTTTATTAATGAGTTTAAGTCTTCCGCATTATATTTGGTTCGTTATAATTGAAATATTGGTAAACGTTGGGGATTAGATTGGTTGGTTCGCTCACATAGGAGGGTAAGTGTGGGTGCCAGTAGGGGCTCGGTTTTGGGTCTTGACAAAATAGGTCTTAGAAGGAGTCTTAGTACCCACTTATAGTGAGTTGAATATCCATTAGATATGTCTATCTCAAGTATTATAGTGATTGGAATTATACTAGTTTAGAGATGATGAGAATACATCCATGGCTTTAGAATGTGAACTCCAACCCTAAGGGTGAGATGATAAGATGAGAAATAAAGTCTAGTGTATAGGGTGAGATAGTGATGTATTTAGAAAGGGTTTTAGAGATAGATAAATCCAATAATACTCTATTGTCTACTCAAAGTTCAATTATTACAAGATCTTTTTGAAGTTTTTAATATCATAAATGTGATTATGACTTATGATCATACACTTCAAAGAGTTTCACGTTTATGCTTAGTTTCTAGAATGAGGGGAAAAGACATTATCGCATTAACCTCGATATTAATCCAAAAAACAATTGATATCAGTCTCAGTCAATAAAACTATTTATATAAACAATAATGCCTTACAGTATGCCCAGTCTCACAAATTAATAATTTACTCTCACGTTCTAGCAACATAATATTATGTCATGCATATTCTTATATCAGAATTTTAAAATTAGTCATGATAAATTTTTTATCCATAAAGTCCTATCAGTAATCCATTTAAGTTTTGAGAGTGGTTTTGATGATCGTAGTTGTGTGAGGATAGAGAAGTGGTGGCACGACCCGAGTCTATGCCCTAAAAGTGGCTAGCACTCAAGAACCATTGTGTGTATTCAAGCGAACTCTCATCATGGCTGAATACAAGAGGAAGGATTACTCAACCATAAAAAAGCTCAAAAACTGAATAAAAATTCATGAAACTCAAATAAAAACTTTAATTAAAATGATTTACTTTTAATATAAATACAATTTTAAACTTTCAATAAAATAACTAACTTAAGTCCTTTAAACATTTAAAAAAAAATAAATGAACAAATTTCTGAAACTCTTTTCTCGATATATGAAGCTTGTAGATGATGAAAATAGAACTCGGGATAAGGAGGCTCACCGTAGCTAACTCTAAGTTCCTGTTGTATCAAAGAAGCTCCTATTGATGATCTTTAGTACTTGTTTTTCCATGATGAAACCATGCTGGCAAAATGACCTAGTATGTGGAACGTACAAGCATGTAAGGGGAATTCGAAAGCATAAACATAAGCTTGAACTGGTGGAATTAAAAGAGGATTACCTCTTCGCAGCTCACTCAACTCAACTCAACTCAACTTAAAGAAAAATACTTCAAAAAAATCAATAATAAGATATTCAACTCAGTGAAACAAGGCTCAACTCAACATGAAGATACTTGACTCTGGTTAGTCAATTTTTTGTACTTAACACTGCATACTCAACTCAATAAAAAGAAACAATACATATACAATATATAGATAAAAAACATGCATACTACCTCAAGCCCAAAGTATTTTATAAGTAGAGACTCTAGAAATCTAAAATACAACTCTAGAATTGGGTCATAAGTGCAAAAGCATAAAAAATATGGTGCAAGTCTAAAACTAAAATGACAATCATAAACATAAGAGATATCATGTATAAATACAAAAGGAACAAAATAAAAATAAAATAGAGAGATGTTTGGGATAGGGAACAACCAAGCAACTTACCACAACTCCATAATACTTCAAGCTCAAACTAAAAGACTCTACGAGTTGCACTAGTATTCGAAAATAAAAATGCACCATAAAGAGTTCCACATGTGTAGTATGAGTATGAAACCACATCTACTTAGTATATATCATATACCGACAATGAAAAAGTGGTGACAGAAGTTCACACAACAAAATCCTTATTTTACTTGTATAAATCTACGTTAAACTTAGTACTCAAGTTGCATCAAATAGAGATAATCAAATGTTAAGAAATATCTTACCACCAATAGAGCACATAATCAAAAAGTATGAAGGATGTAATGATATGCAATACAATGTGACACCATGAAATGTTATGTCTCATATGCACAATACTGTTTCAATCGTACATACACGATACTTGTCACGACCCAGAGGTACCCTCTTAGATTTAAGATGGCATAGTTGTCCTCCAAGGCATCACATACAAGCCTTTAACATATCTTGAACGTAGGATAATAGAAAGGATGAGAAAATTTAAATACTTATACAATCGAAGTCATTTTTCATATAAACAAGCAGAATACTTTCTACACTACATTTCAAACCATCTAGTACAACTTTTTAGGATAAACTCTTTGGGCACAACCCATACAATAGTCTTAAAATGTATATATCCATTTTTGGTAATCATAATCATAGTTAATATAGATGCTCTAAGTCTTAAAGATTTTCTACCAGAAGGGAACTATACTCGTAAGAAACTTCAAAGCACACTTGTGCAGTGTATGCAAGACATTTCATAATACCCTCCACAGTAAGCATAACCTTGAAGTTATCATACTCATATTTACCCTACCTTTATCCCATCACTACCTTACATCATAAGGACAAGGGAACTATAACCCTAGTGAATTATCTAATATCAAGGAAGGCAACTACAACACAAACCTATCTAAAAATACATCATATAAGACAACACTCATAAGGTAACCTTAAGTCATACTTGTGCAATGCATAATAGGCTTCCCACACTACCCCTTATATTGTGTACTCCTTTAAGCCATCATACTCAGGTTCGGTAATTAGGGACTTACCCTATTCTTAAAGCATGTAACACTAGGAGACATTAATCGGTATATTTAAGTACCTTCTTGTTTGAACCATAAGAGATACTATACTAGGTGCATCTTAGTTCTTCAAATTGGACCTTCAAGGAAATGCTACTTAAAAAATAATCTAACTTCATAAAAATTGAACTCTTGGAGATGTTACTTAATGCATGATCTTAGTTCATAATATTGTTGGACGTTATGATATACTTCTTTTTAGCATATGTAGGTTCAATTAAATTATGGACCCTTTGAGGAACTACTTAGGCATGTCTAAGTCAATTTATACTCTAGAACATTATGATCTTCTTGACTATCTTGTCTTAGTTTGTCATTACTTACAACCCTAAGATATACTACACTACGTACATCTTAGATCATTAAGATTGAACCCTACGATATACTATTCTAGGTATATGTTAGTTCATCATGTGTGAACACTAGGAGATACTACTTATAGCACACACTTAGTTCATTTAGTTTTGTCCATATGAGATTCTCCTTCAAGCATAATCTTAGACGATTACTTGCATTGTACTGTAGAAGATGCAACTTCATGCATAATCTTAAACCACGACTTTTGAACTATAGGAGATTCTACATTGAGCACAGTCATAGTTAAGTACCAATCTTGTTTAATAGGGATATAGCCTTAATTGACATGAGAACATATGATTTATCACATAATCTCCAATAGTGTTACCCACACCATAAAGGGTTGGTATACTTGCAATGGCAGGACCGGTTTGTTGCTTAGTTGAATCAAGTAGCTGACTTCCCTACTGGGCATGTAGTTATGTGATACGGAGATTACTACTAAAAGTCTAAACTTTACTATATGTGAGGCTTCCATATCATGAGACACATTTGGGGATATCAATATTATACTAGGTGACATATCCCATGAAGGAAGCCAAAAGAAAGCTATGTGGGAACCTCCATGAAATCACAAACTCAACTAGGTCGGAACCTCGGTCTTATTTCAATATCTACTCAGCTGTAGGAATCAATTCTTCAAGAAAAATCATTAAGTCTCTACTTTGACTTAACTTTATGGAAAGAGGTTCTTGACAATTAGATCATGTGTGAGGAACTATCACCATCCATGACCTAGGTATAAAGCTATTCTAGCCTTAGGTGAAATTGTTTAGAAGAAGTCATTCAACCCTTGAACAATTACTTGGTGAGATGTCTTTCATGTTAAGTTCATATTCATACCTAGTATTGTATCTATAAATCTACATTAGGCAAAGATATCAACATGAAATTTTATCATATCTCTAATTCTACATTACAAGGATATAATCATGAATATAGGGATCCTATCTATTCCTACCATCTATGGTTCATATGGTTAATTACGTAAGTAAAATTTTCTCAACACAATCCAATTCAGTAGCCTTGGACTCGTATGTAGGTTTATCTCAAAGGCTTAGCATCTAAATTTAATCATATTAACTTCTTTCTCAATCCTTGATCATCGTTTATAACTATACTCCCCTTTCTCAATGACTCTACATCATGGAAGCATATTATGAACCTAGATTACAAGACATTCAATCACATTCTTTAATACTACATCATTATATTAATAATTTTCCTTAAAGGTTCAATTGAATCTTTCCTAGTCAAGATCAATCGTGTTTTATTGAATATAGTTCGATTCATGTCTAGGAATTTCTAATCTTGATCAATTAATACACACAATATTAAATTAGGAAGATCACCTAAGAACCTCCAATTTGGACTCTAATGGCATAAACCCACCAAGATAACATTCATCAATTTAGATTAGAGATTACCATATAAATTACATGAATTCATTATCATATCATTAAAAAAAGTTAATTAAATCACAATAGGATGTTATTAACTAGAATTGAATCATATTCATATCCTACCCACAGTGTAAGCAAAACCCAAGCTAGAATAGAATTTCTGACTTCACCGGTGGGGAAACAATTAGGGATATATGGGTGGAATTACCCTTATAGAATTAATCTTCAAAAAACATTAATCAAAGACCTAAGTAAATTTTGAATCAATTGTTTAAATTGGACTAAGTTGGTGGCCCAACTTTATTTTCTTCTTCTTCTTCTTCTTTCTTCTAGAGAGAGGATTTCTTGGAGAGTCACTTTGGGTCTTTTGAAGAATTAGTCAAAGTTATTATTTTCGGGATGTACTATACTTATATAGGTGTTTAATTGACTGATTGAGATACCTACCTTAACTCCTGATGAAATATCTAATCAATTCCAAAAGTCCCAACTTATAATTAAAAGTAATTGCCACCACCTACGCCCACCCATCCACGGACCGTGGATGGCTCTTATACATACTTTTTGGTCTCTTGATTTTGTTCCTAATCTTTTAAGTTTCTGTCTTGTGCAGGACTTGACCCATGCCCATGACCTATGGGGCGTGGATTTATCTACTGGTCGTAGATGGCTACTCGTAGGTCACTATATTTAAAGATTTTTAGGAAGATTTTGGTGTCCTCCTCAAGGACCACATGGGTGGTCCTACCCAGATGTTTGACACCTAAAACCCCTATTCTAAGTACGGGAACTATTTACCTTGATTTAAAAGCTCATACAACATCCCACAACTCTAACCAAAGGCTCTAGAACTGACTAGCTCAACTTACAAAATTACGGGGTTTTACAATACTATTAAACAAAAATATACTGAGAGTTCATGAACCATGGGGTACTAATGAGATCCATATACCAACACCAACGTTCTCTATGTTTCTGTGTGGATGTTCTCAACACACTATCATAAACTAAATAATTTCCATAGGGACGATCTATATGTGCCCAACTTATAATCTTAACATCTCACAATCCTTAGCATGGACTATCTTAAGGTAAAAAACTTATCCTCAATAATATTTCAATGTATGTGAAACATATGATATCAATAATAGGGGATGAAAATGTGGAACAACCCGAAAATCCAATGACCTACGCTAGAGCCTCACATTATATAATGACTTAAAAATGGTTAAAATTATGTTTCTAGACCTAAACTACTATAATTAACCTTTTTTGGTAGTATTAGAGTCTCAATGTCAAGGGATGACCAAGATGTCCGAAACCTAATCTTTTATGTGTTAGTGTGCTCTAGTGTGTTGTGCATGTTTTTAGGTGTTGGTTGGAGTCAAAAATCAGGGTAGGTGACCCTAGTGTCTTAATAATGGAGTTTAGTCCCAAAATTTCTGGGTACGACTCCCTAACGACAAACCTAAGGGTCCTTGGATATGACCCAAGTGTTGTCCAAAAAGTTGCCAAGGAAGCTTACAGGAGGCTGTTTCTGGAGGCCAGGGCACAATGCACGCCTGAGGCAAAAAGTTACATGCGCATCTCTGTCTCGTAATGCATGTTTTTACCTTGAATTAATTTTAAAAAAATGGGGTGTGCCTCCACGACGCGCAACCCATGGTCCAGATTTGACTACTTCAATAAAAGTAAAGTTAGATTGAATTTAAAAGGTCCAACTAGTTTACGGGTGCTTTGGGTACTTTAGGGATTTATTATCAACGGTATTTAAGTCACATTTGGACCACTTCACCAATGAAAGACAAAACCCTCAAATTGCAAATAAAAATTTATCGCTTCTCCCTAAATTCCGTCTCCACCCAAATCCTATATTGAAAAACTTTCAAGGTCCAAGGAAGAAGACAATTTCTACATGTTTTCAACACAAATATCGTGATCTTCTCAATACTAAGGTAAGAACCTTTATCTAGAATAAGTGTTCACTCTAGAGTCAATTCTCATATAGTTTCCCAGTGTCCAAAAGATGATCCAAACCCAAATATTTCTCAAACTCGTTGGTTCTTGCATTTAATAGTTTCAAACGAATTGTTATGATTATTGTACGGTTTAATTAATGATTTCAATTGAAAAACTCCATGGATACATGATCCCTCAAATTCCTTAATTTTGGCTTGTAAAGTGGGTTTGAAAATTGTGATTGTCTATGCATAGAATTGTATTTCAATTGCTTTATAATGTTGCTTCTTATTGTTATCTATCTCTATATATTTGATGAATTGTGGATGTAAGGATGATTTGGTGATCTCGTCTTATGGGCATGGTTATGATTAAATTCTATTGTTGTATTATTTGAAGTTGAGTAATGGTGAATTCTTATATTAAAGAATAATTAGTTGATTCAATTGCTTATTATAGTAGGATTGATTTTTTATTGTTTGATCCACTTCTTGTGGAGGCGCTTATTTCTTGTTCTTATTGTGAACCTGATATTCATGGTTCTATGAGGTGAATTTAAGGTTGGTTATGTTGTTAGGTTAAAAATAGGCACGCGATGAATTTGTTATAGGATGATGTTAAGATGATTTTGTATAAAGTTATTTGATCTGAAAGCATGTTTCCTCTTAATGTTGGTATGGGATGATGATAAACTATGAAGAGTCTTTATGTTGATATGGTGTATTGTATAGGTAGACCTATTTGTCCCTACTTTATACATGAATGATAAATGAGGTGTTCTTGAGTATATCTTGAACCACAAGACCTAAAATGCTTACCGTCTTGATGAGTCTACAACCCTAAGTGACTGTGAAACATTGAATATGAAAAGAAAATTACTAATAAAGTGAATCAGATAGATCTAACATGGTACATGTCTCATGAATGAGCTATCCTACTGAACCTTGATTGCTAGACCCTTGTGGATCTGTTCTTGTTAGTGGTATATTGAGTTGGTAGGTCTTACAGATGGTACCTTCTCTAATACACTTATGTGACTAAACTTACTCTATGAGAACCAAGGTAAAGCACCGAGTGATGTGCTCGTAGTTATACCTTTGGCAAGAATAACACCTTCCTCAATGTGGGGTCTTATGACATCTTATTCCATACCTATCTAGTGTGTTCTATGTGGATTAATGTCTATTCTCATCATGTGGAATGTAGACTTTGGCTATTGGTAGTAATATAACATGTAGGTAGTAGTATGGGATGCTGTCTACAAATGGAACAAGTAGTTTTAGATGGTACTAGAGTGGGTTCCCTAGGTCTTCGAAGACAATTATGTGAAGTCCTACCAATGTATGAATGTCTCCATTAGTATCTTTGCAAAATGCTTGTTTACTTGTGATTTTGTTGAAAAGGAAATATCCTTATCTTTTGTGGTCTTCAAGAACATATAGGTGTGTATTTACGAGGTTGTATGGGAGGTACATTCATGTTTTACGTAGGTGGGTATTAGTATAACCTTGGGTAGAGGGTCTAAATGGTTAAATAGGTTACTTATTGATTATGTGCTTATCTTTAAGATTATGTGAGTGTTATCATATGTAGTTGATGTTGGGCTTGTATGATATCTTTTGTACTTGTTTTTCTGAAGACACTATAAAAATAATATGAATAACACTTTTTAACTGATGTGTGCCTTTTTACATGATTTCTTGAATGGTCATAATTTATAGTGCTTAATTACACTAAACTCCATATTCTTCTCTATTTCTACAAGTGCAGGTGGTGGCAAGTGAGTATTTTTAAAGTTGAAGCATGGGACTTAGATTTTTCTCTCAAGACTCTTGGTATATCCTCATATGTTCGACGATATAGATGTCATTTCCAATTTTCTTTCATTAAAGACTTTGTATTAAACATGAGTTTCATTTCAATGTAAGGGTCGTGCCCGAGTTTGAGTTTCAGAACGTTGAGTCTATGATGGCTTATGTAATACTAGATTTCCACCTCCTTAGAAAGAATTTTTAAAAATTGTTGTTCCCTTCAAGTTAACAATTTTGTTTCAAAAGTTTTAGATCTGCACTATTTCTACGACAATGCAATGAATGAATGCTAAGGGCTTCTATACGAACTCAGAGAGGTTGAATACGCCATGTGACGACTAAGGGGTGCTCTTGGTTTATTAAACGATGAATATAAACTAATAAATTATAAATATGATATATAATAACCTAAAAATCATAAATATACGAGATTAATTCAATGATACATCAGATAAAGCCCATATACTTTTGCATTGTGGGATTACAATCCGCATGGTATAGTAATAAACTTCGGTTGTATAACATTGGCACTTGTACCAATGCGCATCAAATCATTAAGATGAGACCCTCATATTTCGCCCTAACCCATGGTCTATTCCATCTTTAATCATTAAATATAAAAAAATGTCCTTCAACAAATTCTGAAAGTCATAACATACCTTGAATGTTGAATATTTGTCACAAATCTTCCTAGTTTTGCCTTTCCCTTCCGTAGTGCTTTTTAATGTTCCAAAATCTTTCAAATATGCAATATTCATAAGGAAATGATTCATAGTCACCTATATTACTACATGTATAGCCTAGATCCAAAACTCACCCCAACCTATACTTAAGTTCCTAATCTTGACGTGAAGTACCATATTTTTTTTTTATTTTAAGCCTAGGGTCGAGTCTCAATCCCTCCAGGTATCCTAAATTTCAAATATTTATATAATATCGTACCTCTAATATCTAATGATCATAACTATTTTCCATAGAGACCAATATAAAATTGTACAAAATGAGGCAACACATTTATAACAATAACACTCTAGTTCCATTTAAAAAAAGCGTCTTTAATATGGATATTATCATTACCTAACGATTTATCTCTCAACCCCAATAAGTTTTGATATACGATTCTAATTTGATCAACTTCAAACAACCATATCTCAAGTCTAGGATAAGTTATGTTTTTATGCATTTGAGCATGAGTTTTACATATTATTAGGAGTAGTATTAAGCATCGATATGGGGATGAGTTCACACAACTAAAAATCCTTATAAACCATTAATGCCAAAATGGGTAAAAGATCATATCTTTTAAATTATTCCTTATTGATTTTAAGAATAGCTTAGTGGATTCAGATAATTGTGCATGTTCTATACCTTGGGAAGGTATATGATTGTTTTGACATCGTGGACAAGACAATGTATCATCACTTCTATAATAGTGATGGTTGTCGTTTAAAGAATCTAAAAAATAAGAGAAAAGAGTTTATTATTATATTTTGATATACATTTGAGTTATTATCTACTGTTTAAAATAATTACATATTGCATATTTTATTTTTTCTTCCACATAAAGTTGAGTTGAATTGAGGTAAGTATGTTTTTCCTTTCTATCCGTTAAAAAATATATCCCTAGGTTAACTTTTCCCCGTGCCTGATCGTACATTGAATGTACAAACGTCATTTGGCATGCATCGTTTACTGATGTCGATACAAGTGTTTAGGATCATCAAGTGGCACTTCATTAATCCCATGGCGTTCCAGCTAGATTGGTGAACCTTCTTGGTCCGGAGGTCTCTACAATTAGATTTCAATTTTGTTAGGATGTCTTGGGTGTTGTCATGAATTCCATCATATAATTTAGAGGCTTCACAAACTATAGTTTTCAAAGAGTCTCTTCCCATCTTCCTTATGAGTTGCACACCTATGTTCATTTGTTTATTGAATATAGTTTTGAGTTAAAACCATTTTATTAATGAGACATGACGAGTTGAATTTTGCATATGAATTCCTTTATGGTTGAGTAAGTCGTTCTTTGAGTATTGATCCAGGGTATGGGTTTTTTTTGATGAACAACTGATGAGTCTGATATTTGGACTTATTTAGGGCTTTTTTTAATATAGATTTAATGTCCTTTAGACTTAGGGTAAGTCAATGGTGTACCTCTATGTAATGCTTAGAGCCACACATTTATCAGTTACTATGCTTAGTCATGCATCATTTTCCAATTTATCAGGATATTATTTTAGCCATCATGCTCCAGAATTAAACTATGTACAAAAGATAAAGACATTCCGGTTCCACAGAAAAAGTAATCAGTCTTTTGGGGAAAAAGAACACAGGAAAGAAAACCCCAAAAGAGGAAAGTGAATTGGGCTACTCACTTTCCATTTACTCCACCCCCAACAAAAAAAACATGCAATTGTCCCCAATACATAAAAATTTAAATACTAGAGTGGTAGGTGAAGTAAACCTGTGGCGCAAAGCGCCGTCGATCAGCAAGCTGGTGGGTTCAGTTGCCTGGAACCCACGTCCTCTGCAATCTGGAAACCCTCAGTGGTGTCCTCAGCAACAACCGCACTATTAGTAGTGCCTCCTGCTATCTCCACAGTTTGGGAGCTAGACGCCCCAGCCGCTAACTCTGATGCTCTCATCTTGTGCGCCTCCTCCTTAGCAAGGGAGGCTCTCCTCACAGCCTCCATCTGTCGGAGCTCCTTTTTCCGGGCTCGCATCTCGTCCTTTTCTCGAACCTTACGACTCTTGGCATGATCTCGAGGGGGAGGTGGTTGAATCTATGAAGTGGCGAATAGGGCCGCCAACACTGTGTCTTAGCAGGCTCGACAGAAGGGGCCTCAGACTCTGGCACCCTAGCCTCTAAGATCGTGTAAATATCTGCGCGGAGGCTGCCGGCTGCAGCCTGAAGAGTCGACACATCCACTAAAGGGGCTGGCTGGGCTAGCACCCGCAAATCAAAGTCATCCAAGCCCTCGTGAACCTCAGTGATCTTTCGCTCTGTATAGTGGACCATTTTCCGCTCTAGGCACTCTTCTCATTCAGTAATAGACTTCTGCATCCACGGCTGGATATGATGCAGAAGTGTAGCCATTTGCGCCTCAAATTTATGGATCCTAGCAAGCGGGACCAGCACCGGTAGAGGGGTTGTGCGATAGGAACTCGGTGATGTGCTACTACCCAGGATAGACTCGACTGGGGTAGTGTCAGTGGACGCCGCCAACGTAACCGTGTGGGCCGACGTCAATAGTGACCTGCGGGGTCTTAAGCTACGTGCCATATAGGCTCATCTACGGAAGTGTAGAGAGAAAAGATCATGCACGGGAAAGGGTAAGTAGTTGTGACCTTGAAAGCCCTCTCGTGCATGACTGCATGTAGAAGCCACGCGGAATCCACCTCGAACCCGGCTATCATCGCCGCCATCAACACTGCTCGATCCCATGTAACGATATTATCAGCAGCTGTGGGGGAAAGGTAGTGGCGGACAATCAGCCACAAGAACTTTACCATGAAAGTGAGGTTGGCCTTCGTGATGGCGACCTTTGGCTCGGTCACCCAGTCGGCACCCTCTCCAGCAACTGACTGGTGCAGGGCCATCCACCGCTTGGTGGTCTCTCTCAGTGATGGCTCGCGCATGAACTAGCCTTCTTTAACAATCTGCCATCAGTAGTCAAGCTCGGCAGCGAGAGGGGTCCGAGTAACATCAACACCCTCGCCGTATAGAAACTGGCGGATGGAAGGCAGGGAAATGTCAACCTGCACGCCCTGTACTCGAACCTTCTCCAGTGGGGCCTATTTGGCGGGGGCAGCCCACCTATATATCTGTGATAGGAGAGTCACTACGTAGGATGCTTAGAATTCTCTGACCTTTTTTTCACTGTAACGTCCCAATGGACGTGTTGTCCACTCCAGGCGATGCCTGGTGAAGAGATTGTGGATCTCAAGCATCATCGGGAGACTCCCTGTAAAGACCCTCCTCTCCAAGGTGAGTATTTGAGTCATAACTCCTTTGTTAGTCAGGAACTTGGCGTCGGAGTAGACTTGAAATTACACTCAACATATCACCGGTTGGGCTGTTCAATAGCTGGGGCGGGGGCCTGAGCTGGTGAACATGATGTGGATTCCGAACTGTCAGCCTCAATATACAAGGCCGACGCTGCAGCGGTGGCGGGTGCAGGAACCTCAGCCGAGCCGGAGACTTCCTCTTACCACGATACTCCTTAGGAGACAGACGCTCCTTCTTCATTTGTGGCTGACCCTGAGGGTGTGCTGGTTAATGTGCGCTCCTCATCATACTAGGAGGCAGTGACCACACCACCTTTTTGGGTGTGGCTCTGGGAGCACGTGCAGCACGGGAAGGGGTGGAAGTTCCTGGGGGCGCATACTCGGGGTCACGCTCATCATCAGAGCCAATGACCATACGGGCAGACGGGGCGACAGACTTTGATCGCCCGCGTGCATAGATTCAATATTGCTTGAGTGCCATAGTAGATAGTACCTGTAAAGGATCAATATTAGTACGAGTAGTGGCAAACAAGACAAGCAAAACCACACAAAAAATTAAAATAATATGTTCTTTCTATAGTAATAGTGAAACACGACGGGAAAGGTGATGGCTCGTTGTGAATATGACGGACCGTCATGGGGTCCGTCGTGTCTTACTTAGACTATGTATATATGGAGAACCCTAAAAGGGAGTCTCTGACTAGTATGACGGTATGTGCCGGACGGACCGTCATAGGTACGACGGTCCGTCGTAGAGGTCCGTCAGAGGACACTTGGAAAAAATTTGGAGACCCTTAGGAGATGGGTCTCTAACTGTCATAACGGTCATGCAGGACGGACCGTCACAGGTACGACGGTCCATTGTTGGTGTCCGTCAGAGGGCACTTGGAAAAAAGGTGTCTCTGACCGTCATTACGGTCATGCAGGACGGTCTGTCGTAAAGAGGACGGTCCGTCACATGTGTCTGTTGAAGGACACTTAGAAAAATGGAGAGACACCCTTAGATAAATGGTCTCTTACAACCAGAACGGTTGTGCAGGATGAACCATTGGGAATACGACGGTCCGTCACATGTATCCGTTGGAGGACATTTAGAAAAAATGGGCAGTGGGGTGTTAGGTCTTTTGGAACAAACCCTATGACGGTCCATCGTTGCTATGATTGTCCATCGTCGGGGTCTCATTCTGTAGACCAGTGACAGAACTGGGGTAACCCATTCATCCCTGATGAACCCAACTAGAACTTATAGTGTTTTAAACCTTCATTTGTCTAACTCAACTACCTAGGAAACTAGCAATGCAGAAGTACCTATCTCTTGGGTTGTAAACACGACAATTTCTAACATTTTTAACCTAGATTAGACAGAATCTTATATAAAAGAAACGAACATATCACAAAAAACTAAGCTAATACTACTTAATAAGCAAAAATGCAAGATAAATGAGTAGAAATTAGATACACATACCTTAGAATTTGAGAAAAACACGATGGACAAGTACTCGTTTACCAGGAAGACACCCGCAGCAGCAACTCCGACTAGTAAGTTATAACTTGTAGGGCTTTGGAGAATTTTAGGGAAAAATGATCGGTTGATAGGTTGATAGAGGGAGGGATTGTGGAAGTTTAAAAGAGAGGGAAATGGGAGAAATAATGAAGGAATTGGGTTAAATTAGGGGTTGGGGAGTTTAAATTGGGAATTTTTATAATAAACTCCAACCGGGTCGGGTCGGGTACGCCTCATTAATCACATGAAGATTCCCCGACAACGGTCCGTTGCAGTTGTGACGACCCGTCGTTTGTTTCGTCGTGTGTGCCCTAGTTTGAAAATAACCAAAAGACGTACCTGGTACGACAGAGGCATATGACGGTCCGTCGTAGGTGCAACGGTTCGTCGATGTATCCGTCAGTGACTGCTGCAGAGTAATTTTCTGCAGAATATCCTGGTGATGTGCCTGCAAATTTAATACCCATTTGTAGAAAAAATGCTACCATTACTAACAGACTATAAGTATTGGGTTGCCTCCCAACAAGCGCCTGATTTAATGTCGCGGCACGAATGGGGACACTTGATTACTCAGACTTCATCAAGATGGTTTGCCTCTATAACTTTATTCCCCGATTCTTTATGCCCAAAATAGAGTTTTATTTGTTCTCTTTTAACCCCAAACCGCACTTCCTCCTTGGATTTTAACTCAACTGCTCCATGAGGGAATACTTGGGTAATCAAGTAAGGGCCAGTCCATTTGGACTTGAGCTTGGCCGGAAGACAAGGCGACCCAGAACTGTCTAAAAGCACTAAATCCCCAATCATAAGCTCTTGTTTTGCACTTTTTTGTTCATTCTCCTTCTTCATCTTTTCTCTGTGGGAAATGGCAGATACAAATTCGAGCTCACCACTCTGCCTCATGGTTTTACAAATGTTGAAGGTCACTTCTTCATTGTTCAACCGAAATTTCATCTGTCCCTTTTCCATATCAACTAAGGCTCAACCTGTAGCAAGGAATGGCCTCCCAAGAATAATAGGCACTTCAAAATCGACTTCACAATCAATAATAACAAAATCAGCCGGAAAGATTAATGACTCCACTCTTACTAGCACATCATGGAGTATCCCTATAGGCCTTTTCACTGTCCGATCAGCCATCAATAGCCGCATCGCAGTGGGTTTTAGATCCCCCAAACCCAACTTCTTGTAAATTGAGAGGGGCATGAGATATATGCTTGCCCCTAGATCACATAATTCGTTCGCAAAATGTAATGACCCAATTGTACAAGGAATAGTGAACGCACCCAGATCTTCTTTCTTTTGTACAAGGGATCTTGTAGCAATAGCACTACAATGTTGCAGTGTATCATCATCCTCCAAAGTGACCGATCTTTTCTTTGTTGACCAGATCTTTCATAAACTTGGCATAACTGTCATTTGTTCTAGAGCTTCTACCAAAGGGACATTGATAGAGAGCTGCTTCAGCATTGTTATAAAACGCCGATATTTACCATCTTCGGTCTTTTTCACTAATATCTGTGGGAAGGGTGGTTGTGGTCTAGGCATGGGAATTACCTTCATAGGGACTTCTGCATCTTTTCCCTTGCTCTCTTCTTCCTCACCACTACCCTTTACCACACTATCATCATCCTTTCTCACATTTTCCTCATTAGATGGCATAGGTGGGTCAATGGGTTGCTTACCACCCTGAGTAGTGATTTCCATACATGCGCATCATTTTTTGGATTTTGGACAGTATTGCTAGGAAGAGTGCCCGGTTGCCGTGTTTTCACTGTCGCAGATAATTGGGCCATTTGCAACTCGATCTGCTTAATCGATATTGCATGCCTATCAACTTTTTGACCAATACATGCTAAATCACACCTTAACTCTTTAATGTGCTCATCACTAGCATCGAACCTCCTCATCATTTTGTGCAACATATCCTCAACTCGTGCCATACTATCTCCACCATCTCTAGGAGTAACTTCACGATTTTGAGGAGGGACATAGGGCCCATTCCTGTCGTTTCTATTAGCATAGTTACCCTTGTTAAAGTTGTTGTCGCGGTTATAGTTTCCATCTCGTACATAATGAACCTCACGATTGTAGTTACCATAGTTCCGACCTTGGTCCCCTTGACCTTGGCGCCAGTTGTCCTGATTTGAGCCTTGGGCGCTCCGTCGAAAACCCCCCCTCTACTTATTTACTGCATAAGTGTCCTCCGCATAATAGCATTCATCATTAGGAGGTGGTAGTTTAGCCAAGTATTTGACTGCATTTATCTTTTCTGCACCCCCATTGACATGTTTTAGTACCAACCCAAGCTCAGTTCTCATCTGAGCCATGTCTTCACGAATTTGATCTGTGGCTGGGTTGTGAGTGGACTTCACTGCGAAGGTGTTTCTCCCGGTATCTAACTTCCTAGTAATCCAAGATTTATTATTCAGAGAGATTTTCCCTAATTTTTCGGCATTCTCAGCATAAGGACATTCCCCAGAAGATCCAGCTACTATAGTGTCCAACACCGTTTTATTATTATCATCCTGTCCCTGATAGACGTATTCCTTCAGTGACTCATTATCGATACAGTGATTTCGAACACTTCTCAAGAATGACTTGAATCTATCCCAAGAACTACTAACTTTTTCTCCTGGTAGTGCCACAAAGTTATTCACTCTGTCTTTATGGTTTAGTTTCTTGGAGACCGGATAGTAGCGTGCTAAGAAAACATCACTTAGTTTGTTCCAAGTGAAGATTGAATTTTATGGGAGCTCCGTGAACCATATAGCAGCCTCTCCCGTCAGTGAGAGAGGAAACACTCTGAGCCCTATTACATCTAAATCCAAATCAGGCCTCCCTACACACCTTTTACACACTGCCCTTAACTTACCTATGTACGCATGTGGATCCTCAAAAGGTAGCCCTGAAAACAAACCTCTGGCAGTGAGCATTTGCATCAGGCTACTAGTTACCACAAAAGTATGGCCTGTGGATAGAGGAGGCAAAACCACTGGCCCATCGGAGTCTGATATGTTATCATAGACTATGTAGTATGCTTGGGGCCGTGGAGCGGGATTTTGTCCCCTCCATTGGTGTTCACCCGGAGTATCGGGCAACAACTGACCATGAACATCAACCGGAGCTGGGATGTTCAGGTTCAGATCATCATCATTTATTCCCAAGTTTCGATTCATATTGCACAGTGTACGCTCTAATTCGTGATCGTAGGGAAACAAGGGTTCTCTTCCTCTCCGTGTATTTGGCAAACAGGAAGATAGTTCGGGAAAAAAACCAAAAATAATAAAACAAAGTAAAATGTAGAAAATATCAACTAAACTATAGTAATAAGTTAAAGTTAATCTAAAAGTTACTTTCCCCGGCAGCGACGTCAAAATTTGATAAGCTCAAACATACTTCTCAAATAAGAAGTAAAGCGGTCGTGTCAAGTAAATAACCTAACTAGTGAGATTGGGATCATTCCCACGAGGAAAATACTCTAGACTTAACTTCAATCTATTATTACTTTTGTTTAGTCAATTACTTCCTTGTAAAGTAAAAACAATAAACGGGGGGTTTCTTTCTCTAAATGAAAGAAAATAACTAACGAAATTGAAAGAGACACTTAACAGCTTTGAATGTTGGAGTTTAATCAATTAATCAAAGTAACTAGGGTTTACGTGTTCCCCACAGGTTCATAACTTGATAATTCTAACTATAACAATTCTTTCCTAGTATCTTGCATGCAAAGTTATAAGTTATGTATTTCTAAATCCTTGGTCCGGCTTCTAGAAAATCTCACTCCGCACCTTGGTCCGTCAACGTGTGTTTCTTTCCTAACACTTATTTTTACCTCATATTAAGCATCGTATTCGATATTTGACAAAGTTATTACCTCGTACCAATCAATACTAGCCTATTAGATAGTATACACTAAATCTATGTTGATAATTCTTTTCCTATTATCTACCTCTTTGGTCCGGCAAGTAGCATTAAGGCTAGTTCTAACGTTGGCCATCCGTTAAAAAGACTTCTAAGTGAAAAAATTATTAATACATGCAAGACACTATTCTAGAATTGTTATTTTAGTCAGGTTTTATCTTATTATTCGCATATGGTTCCCACAACCCTAGTTATGGAGTTTGGTTACTCATAGTCATAATCACAATATTCAAATATATGAAATAATAATTCATGTACTTACTTCAATGAGAAAGAGTAAATTCGAGAGTTTGCTTGATTAATCACCAATAATCACTTGCAAGAATCTCAAAGTAATCAATAATCTCAAAAAAAGTCTAATGCTTATCAAAAGTCTAACAATACAATGTGTACCAATATTATCTAACAATACAGAGTCTTACCTCAAAAATGGATTTTCGAACTATTTATAAAAAAAATAAAAACCTAATTAAAGAAGGACTCTATTTGCTGGAAATGTGCCAAAACGCGGCTTGATCGATGGACCTCGCGACGGATCGTCGTGGTCACGACGGACCGTCATGGACTCTGTCGTCCCATACTTATGCAATTTCTTCTGCTTCTATCTTCATTACCCTCGACGGCAAGTATGACGGACCGTCATAGGCACAACGGTCCGTCGAGGATCTTCGTTCCAAAACACTTCAATTCTTGAAATATGGGTACTGGAATTACTTCTCAAAACTTCATGAAGAACCTGTAGGACGAACCGTCATCGACACGATGGACCGTCACAAGCTTCGTAACCCCACACATGGTCAGACTTCTCCATCTTCCTTCAGCAGGTGCACTACGCTGCCACCTACGAACCGTCAAAAGCACGACGGACCGTCATAAGCTCCAAAGGTGGTTTCTTCTGCATTTCTTTGCTCAAAATCTCCGCATTCATCTTTGGACAAATTTCCTGCAAAATAAAGAGAAACTTGTATAAAAATTAGCACAAAAAGACTTTTGGACACACTAAACCTAAGGAAAAAGTATTAATAATACCGTGAAACCACGGTATATCACGCAGCAGCCACCAAAATCTTGGCTGCACACAGGCTGCTCGCCCATGTACGGGCCCTCTCCAAGGGCCCTTCCAGTGGTCCCTGAGGTGTTGTGACTGTACGTTTTTGACCTTCTATACTACATTTTACCTTTGGAAAGTATTTTTACAAGTTTTAGACTCTATATGACCCTTCGAAACCTTCACCAAACATAGGTACGTCTACTTGTTCAATTTAGCTAGTTTTTCGGACATCAAGGCCTTTCTTTTATGCTATGGTTTCAATACTTCTCAAATAAGTTATTACACTATTTTAGGTGTAAAATCATAACTGTACAACATATGAGGCTCTATTATGGGTCATGGAAATTATGGGATGATACAATATCCCCCCCCCCCCCACCGTAGGAACATTTGTTCTTGAATTACACCTTACACCTTCTATTGGGAAAAAGGAATAGACTCTAGACTAGCAGCCAGCAAAACAACAATATCATAATGACACACGAATCATAGGAGGAATTTCAACTCCTTTAAACATATAAACATAGCATTAACACATAGGAACTTAATCCACAACTCATGACATATAAAAGCTTTATTATTTACATCACATAAGGATGAACTACCTTTTCCATTTTAAAATTAGCTCAACATGAACAATTTCAAAGATTTGACATGCTAATAGCTTAAATACAACACCAAAACATACCCAAAATAATTCTCATAAAAGAAATAATACACACAACGTATTTAAGTGCAAGTTAATCACAAGAGTCATATTTCACAAAACTAAATTTAGGCATGAATTTCTACAAGAATATGCACATACTAGATAAACATGATAAGTTACACATTATTCAGAGGACTCATTTAAGAGAAAGCTACTAACCTTAACTTTGTAAAGGAGTAGGGGGAAAGAGATGAGGGTAGTGGGTCTTCATGTCTCCCTCGGCCTCACATGTTGCACCCTCAACAAGGCTGTTCCTCGATAGAACTTACACGGTGCCAACCTCCTTATTTCTCATTCTCTTAAGTTGGCCAACAAAAATTTCAATTGGTAACTCTTCATAAGAATAGTTCTATTTTACCCATAAACCTTCTAAGGGGAGAATTGACAATAGATCACCTATACACTTGTTGAGCATAGACACATGGAAAACCAGATAAACCGAGGTCAATTCGATTGGTAACTCTAACTCATATGCCACTTTCACTACCCCTTTAGAAATCTTATAAGGCCCCACATAACAGGGACTAAGCTTTCCCTTTTTTTCAAAACCTCATCACCTATTGAATGGGTAAAATTTTTAAATACACCCAATCTCCTACTTTGAATTCCATGTCCTTCTTTCTATTGTTGGAATAGGATTTTTGCCGACTATAAGTCGTCTTCAACCCCTTTCTTATGAGTTGAAACTTTTCCGTTGCATATACACTACTTCGGAGTCAAGAAGAGAAAACTCACCCACTTCAAACCATCGAATTGGAGACCGAGACATTCCAACATGAAGTGCTTCAAAAGGTTCCTACCAATACTCGCATGATAGCTATTGTTGTAGGATAATTTTATCAAAAGGAAGGTGATCCCCCAAGTTACTTTTAAAATAAAACACACAAGACCTTAACATGTGTTCAAGAGTTTTAATAGTGATCTCCACTTGTCCATCCTTGAGGGTCGAAGAGGTACTAAGCTTAACTTGAGTACCAAGCCCACTGTTAAAACATCTCTAAAAAAGTAAAGTGAATTGGGCTCCTCTATCCGAAATGATCAATAGGGGGACTCCATGTAACTTCACAATCTCTTTAACATACAATTTAGTATACTCCTCCGCCGAGTAAGAAATTTTTACGGGAAGGAAGTGGGTTTACATAGTCGACCTATTCACTATTACCCAAATGGATTCATGTTGTCTACGCGTTCGATGAAACCCTACCACAAAGTCCATGTTGACATCTTCTAACTGCCATGTGGGGATATAAATATCTTGTTGACATCTTCCCACTTCCTAGTGGGGATATCAATATCTTGGGTTAGGCCACCTTGGCCTTGAAGCTTGACTTTGACTTGTTGTCAATTGGGCACCTTCACACTAGATTAGCTACATCCCTTTTCATTTCATTCCAATAATAAATATCTCGTAAGTCACGATACTTCTTGGTGGCCCCCGAATGGATGGAGTACCGGGAACCATGAGCCTCTTCCATGATTTTCTCCCTTAAAGCATACACATCTAGCACACCCAATCTTTCTTGGTACTTAAGTACTCCATCTTAGCCTTGGTAGAAATACTCATTATTCTTCTTAAGGATGGGTAGAAGGAGTTGATGAAATATATATATAGACTGCCCAGATTGGGTGAGCGGTTATTTGACTCTACTAGTTGGGGTGTTTAAGTTCATCCTAGTTCTGAATCATCCAAAGTAATTGAAGTCAAGGAGGGTTAACATCTTTATCATGTGTTGATGGAGCTGAAGGATTCAATGTTGTTTACGATGAATGAGTCTTTTGCATTGGGAGATGACAACATACTTATGTACTAGGACAGACTGTGTGTACGAGATGTGGATGATTTTCAGACCAAGATCATTGCAGAGACCCATGGTTCCAAATACTCAATACATCCAGGTTCCACCAAGATGTATCATTATCTTAAACAGATGTATTAGTGGGATGGCATGAAGAAGGACATTGCAAATTATGTGGCCAAGTGTCCTCATTGTCACTTGGTTAAGGCAGAACATCCTAAGCCTGGCAGTCTTACTCAAATTATTGAGGTTTCGACTTTTAAATGGGAGGCCATTAATATGAATTTCGTGGTTGATCTTCTAAAGACTAAAATACAATATGACTCCATATGGGTATTTTCGACTGGATGACTAAGTCTATCCACTTTATCCATGTGAAGTCTACTTATAGAGCCGAGGATTACGCAGAACTCTACATCGATGAGATTGTGAAATTGCATGGGAAACCTTTGTCTATTATTTCAGATAGAGGAGCTCAGTTCACTTCACATTTTTGAAGATCCTTCCAGAAGAGCTTAGACATGCAATTTAAGCTTAGTACTGCATTTCATTCTCATATTAATGGCTAGGAAGAGCGCACGATTCGTACATTGGAGGACATGTGAAGGTCGTGTGTGATTGCCTTTAAGGGTAGTTGGGACGACAATATGCCTTTGATAGAGTTCTCGTAAACTAATATCTATCACTCCAGCATTGGGATGGCACCGTTTAAGGCACTCTATTAAAGGAAGTGTAGTTCTCCAGTTGGGTGGTTCGAGATTAGATAGTCATCCATTTTGGGTCCTGAGATCATTCATGCGGCCTTAGAGAAGGTCATAGTGATAAGGGACTGGTTGGCTACTGCTTACAGTTGGCAGAAGTCTTATGCAGATAACAAAAAATGGCCCTCATAGTTTTATTTTGGTGACCAGGTCTATTTTAATATATCACCTATGAAGGGGGGATGAGGTCGGCAGGAAGGAGAAGTTATGTCTGAGGTATGTTGGGCCATATGAGATCCTACAACATGTGGGACTTGTGGCCTATGAGTTGGGATTGCCTACGGAACTAGCTTCAGTTCATCCAGTCTTTCATGTCTCTATGTTAAAGAATTGTCTAGGTGATCTAGCATCGATTCTACCTGTTAAAGGTTTGGTGGTTGATGAAAATTTTTCCTATGAAGAGATACCTGTTTTTATTTTAGACAGACAGGTTGAGAGGCTGAGGAACAAGGAGATCGCCACAGTGAAGGCATTCTAGATGAATAATCTTGTTGAGGGTGCTACATGGGAGGCCGAGGTTGATATGAGATCCTGCTACCCCTCTCTTCTCTACTCTTGAGGTTATACTTCTTACTCTTAAGTCTAAGTTTCCTTATCTCTCCAATCTTTGTTGCTATTGCTTAATTGTTTATAGTAACTATTTTATGATCTCACTGGCATTACGCGAAATAGTTAGTAGTGTCATTCAGGGATAAATTTTCCTATTGGGGATAATGTAACAACCCTAAAAATGGATATGCTAAGTAATTCTTATTGTGTCTGGAATGCCTATGATTAGACCAGGTGCATAAAGATTGATGCGCGTAGAACCAGACCTTTGAACCTTTATGATAGCAAAGCCAACTAACTTGGGGAGTTATTTGATCTACGAAAGGTTGGGTCCATTCATTTAGGGATCACGAATATGAAGATTTGGTCGGATAAGTCTTTACCAGACTTAAGAAAAGGGAAATGTGAAATTTGGAGGGTCTAGGAGTAAAATGGTCTTTTTCCAGGCAAAGGGTAGTATCGTTATTACTCTAAATATATAATCAATTATTTAACTAATAAGGTGGAGCGGAATTTTTGGGAAAGAGTGCCAAAAATGATCTCTTAGAGTGAAGTCTAGCTCCACACGATTTCAAACCAAGGTGGAAGCGATGATTTAAATTATTTTTTTTATTAAAGTTTGTATATAAATGTAATTAATTAATATATATTATTAGTTGAATGATTTAAAATAAAAGGTACATCAGATTTTTACCATTGAATAAAACCTTATTTGACTAAGTCGTAAACTAGACTCCTAAGTCAAAAAAAATCTCATCTCTCTCTCACGTCTTTTTCATTCTCTTCTACGTTCTCTCTGACAAAATAACAAACCAGAGCAGAAAATTTACAAAATTTCTTCACACTTGAAGAACTCACGACGAAAAACAAAATCAAACGCTAAGCAATGTACGTTAGGCAAAGGGAGGGCTTTCCATCGAAAGTATGGTGTTGAAACTTTGTTTCGGACATGAGGGTTGGAGATGGTTTGGGCAGTAACTTCAAGGTTTGAACGTCATAAAAGTTATGGTTTCTCTTCTCTCTTGGTCCCTTTCCCAATAGACCCCTTAAGGTTCAGTATATTCTAATCCGAATACTAAGATTGTTCCCCGTTGCATGTCACTGTCACTAGCTCCTGTTGATTCACAGGTTTGGTATGTTTGGTGGTAGATATTAGGCATGTAATGTGCTTTTGTGATGAATATGTTCATGAATGTGTGTTTGGAATCGTGTGTATTACAATATATGTTTTTTTAAATATATGACTTACATGCATTTGGGTGTATTGAAGTGACTTGAAATGGTATCTTAGTTATTTGTATTTTATGTACAAATTTTAATGTAAATTATGATGTTAATATAAAGTGTAATGTGGCTGAATTTAATGAGAATCTCTTGGCTAAATGATCCATGAAAATGCACCTAAAACTTTATAAATGAACAATGAAATTTCCCTAAGAACAAACGTGTAACTTGATCAAAAGATGCTGAAAAATTGCAAAATTTCCAACTATAAGTTTACGTATTTCGGTAAAGTTAATATGTTTAAAAATTTTATGAAAAATGAAGAAAAAGAACGGAGGTCACAGAGGGTCAAACCCTTGACCTTGCCATGTTAAAAACCATGAAATAAGTGACTTAAAAGTATTGTGGTGAGGACGATTTGTACCGTGTTCTTTGTTAGAAAATGATATTATGAAAATAAGAAATGTTAAGAGTGATATTCGAACCAACAACCTCTCAGACAGACTTAAATAAATTAAATAAAAATAAATGTTAAGGCATGTGGGAATCAAACACACAGCCTCTAGGCTGATTTAAGGATTAAAGAGATAAATAAAATTAGTCTGTGGGGATTCAAACCCACACCCTCATGGCAACTCCAAAAGGTCAAGGAAAAAGAAATTAAAATAAAAGGGGTTGTGGGGAATCGATCCCACAACCCCTCGGCCAAGAAATAGAATATTTAAAGAAAACAAAATAAAAGAAAATGAAGGCGTTGGGGCTTGATCTTCGATCCCCAAGCCGTTTGGACAACAACAAAATAAATAAAAAATGTAAGTGTTGTCCAAGGGATTCCAAACCGGGTTCCCTTTCCCAAATTATGTCTTGATACATAATTCATACATCTATTCAAGAACAATGCTACCTATATAAATCAGAATCGAGATATTGGAATACATACAAGATGCATAAGGCTTGTACCACATAATCATAGGAAGATATGAATCACTTAAACGAATAATGATTGAAGTCTCATTCCTTGTATGTGTAGACCCAAAAGGATAGCATACATTAGATGTATGTGAACCTAATATGTATGTAACGAAATGATGATATGAACAACGAAATGATGAAACCGTAGGAGGGTTAAGTAAGAGTGTCAAACACACTAAAAGGCCAAGTGCATTATCAATAATGAAATGAACATTCACGTAAAAAGGGGTTAGTAATTACGAATAGCAACTATGTTAATACTAATGATTGCTGTGACAACATGATATGAGGCTAATGTAAAAGAAGAGAGCAATCTCAAATGAGCCTAAGTAAGTGTTACTAAAATGTACTCACCTTTGAAAGTGTAAAGTTAATGAATAGACCCGTGTCTATGAACACTCTAGTGAAAGTATTAAGATTAAAACAATTAAAATTTCCCTAAGAACAAATGTGTAACTTGATAAAAAGATGCTGAAAAATTGCAAAATTTCCAACTATAAATTTACGTATTTAGGTCAAGTTAATATGTTTTAAAATTTTATCAAAAATGAAGAAAAAGAACGCAGGTCACAGAGGGTCAAACCCTTAACCTTACCATGTTAAAAACGATGAAATAAGTTACTTAAAAGTATTGTGGTGAGGGCGATTTGTACCGTGGTCTTTGCTGGAAAATGATATCATGAAAATAAGAAATGAGAGGAGTGATATTCGAACCAACAACCTCTCAGAAAGACATAAAGAAATTAAAGGAAAATAAATGTTGAGGCATGTGGGAATCAAACACACAACCTCTAGGCTGATTTAAGGATTAAAAAGATAAATAAAATTAGTCTTTGGGGATTCAAACCCACACCCTCATGGCAACTCAAAAAGGTCAAGGAAAAAGAAATTAAAATAAAAGGGGTTGTAGGGTTCGATCCCACAACCCCTCGGGCAAGAAATATAATATTTAAAGAAAACAAAATAAAAGAAAATGAAGGCCTTGGGGCTTGATCTTTGATCCCCAAGCTGTTTGGAAAACAATAAAATAAATGAAAAATGAAAGTGTTGTCCAAGGGATTCCAAACCGGGTTCCCTTTCCCAAATTCTGTATTGATACATAAGTCATACATGTATTCAAGAACAATGCTACCTATGTAAATCAGAATCGAGATCTTGGCATACATACAAGATGCATAAGGCTTGTACCACATAATCTTAGGAATATATGAATCACTTAAACGAATAATGATTGAAGTCTCATGCCTTGTATGTGTAGACCCATAAGGACAGCATACATTAGAAGTATGTGAACCTAATATGTATGTAATGAAATGATGACATGAACAATGAAATGATGAAACCCTAGGAGGGTTAAGTAAGAGTGTCAAACAAACTAAAAGGCCAAGTGCATTATCAATAATGAAATGAACATTCACGTAAAAAGGGGTGAGTAATTACGAATAGCAATTATCTTAATACTAATGATTATGGTGACAACATGATCTGAGGCTAATGTAAAAGAAGAGAGCAATCTCAAATGAGCCTAAGTAAGTGTTACCAAAATGTACTCACCTTTGAAAGTGTAAAGTTAATGAATACACCAGTGTCTATGAACACTCTAGTGAAAGTATTAAGATTAAAACACTTAAAATTTCCCTAAGAACAAATGTGTAACTTGATCAAAAGATGCTGAAAAATTGCAAAATTTCCAACTATAAGTTTACGTATTTCGGTCAAGTTAATATGTTTTAAAATTTTATGAAAAATGAAGAAAAAGAACGCAGGTCATAGAGGGTCAAAACCTTGACCTTACCATGTTAAAAACGATGAAATAAGTTACTTAAAAGTATTGTGGTGAGGGCGATTTGTACCGTGGTCTTTTCTGGAATATGATATCATGAAAATAAGAAATGAGTGGAGTGATATTCGAACCAACAACCTCTCAAACAGACATAAAGAAATTAAAGGAAAATAAATGTTAAGGCATGTGGGAATCAAACACACAGCCTATAGGCTGATTTAACGATTAAAGAGATAAATAAAATTAGTTTGTGGAGATTCAAACCCACACCCTCATGGAAACTCAAAAAGGTCAAGGAAAAAGAAATTAAAATAGGGGTTGTGGGGTTTCGATTCCACAACCCCTCGGCCATGAAATAGAATATTTAAAGAAAACAAAATAAAATAAAATGAAGGCGTTGGAGCTTGATCTTCGATCCCCAAGCCTTTTGGACAACAATAAAATAAATGAAAAATATAAGTGTTGTCCAAGGGATTCCGAACCGGGTTCCCTTTCCCAAATTCTGTATTGATACAGAAGTCATACATGTATAAAAGAACAATGCTACCTATATAGATCAGAATCGAGATCTTGGCATACATACAAGATGCATAAGGCTTCTACCACATAATCTTAGGAAGATATGAATCACTTAAACGAATAATGCTTGAAGTCTCATGCCTTGTTTGTGTAGACCCATAAGGATAGCATACATTAGAAGTATGTGAACCTAATATGTATGTAATGAAATGATGATATGAAAAATGAAATGATGAAACCCTTGGAGGGTTAAGTAAGAGTGTCAAACACACTAAAAGGACAAGTGCATTATCAATAATGAAATGAACATTCACGTAAAAGGGGTGAGTAATTACGAATAGCAACTATGTTAATACTAATGATTGTGGTGACAACATGATATGAGGCTAATGTAAAAGAAGAGAGCAATCTGAAATGAGCCTAAGTAAGTGTTACCAAAGTGTACTCACCTTTGAAAGTGTAAAGTTAATGAATAGACCAGTGTCTATGAACACTCTAGTAAAAGTATTAAGATAAAAACAATTAAAATTTCCCTAAGAACAAATGTGTAACTTGATACAAAGATGCTGAAAAATTGCGAATTTTCAAACTATAAGTTTATGTATTTCTGTCAAGTTAATATGTTTTAAAATTTTATGAAAAATGAAGAAAAAGAACGCAGGTCACAGAGGATCAAACCCTTGACCTTACCATGTAAAAAATGATGAAATAAGTGTCTTAAAAGTATTGTGGTGAGGGAGATTTGTACCATGGTCTTTGCCGGAAAATGATATCATGAAAATAAGAAATGAGAGGAGTGATATTCGAACCAACAACCTCTCAGACAGACTTAAAGAAATTAAAAGGAAAATAAATGTTGAGGCATGTGCGAATCAAACATACAGCCTCTAGGCTGATTTAAGGATTAAAGAGATAAATAAAATTAGTCTATGTGGATTCAAACCCACACCCTCATGGCAACTCAAAAAGGTCAAGGAAAAAGAAATTAAAGTAAAAGGGGTTGTGGGGAATCGATCCGACAACCCCTCGGCCAAGAAATAGAATATATAAAGAAAACAATATAAAAGAAAATGAAGGCGTTGGGGATTGATCTTCGATCCCCAAGCCATTTGGACAATAATAAAATAAATGAAAAATGTAAGTGTTTTCCAAGGGATTTCAAACCGGGTTCCCTTTCCCAAATTCTTTATTGATACATAAGTCATACATGTATTCAAGAACAATGCTACCTATATAGATCAGATTCGAGATCTTGGCATACATACAAGATGCATAAGGCTTGTACCACATAATCTTAGGAAGATATGAATCACTTAAATGAATAATGATTGAAGTCTCATGCCTTGTTTGTGTAGACCCATAGAGATATCATATATTAGATGTATGTGAACCTAATATGTATGTTATGAAAGGATTATATGAAAATTGAAATGATGAAACTCTAGGAGGGTTAAGTATGAGTGTCAAACACACTAAAAGGCCAAGTGCATTATCAATAATTAAATGAACATTCACGTAAAAAGTGGTGAGTAATTACGAATAGAAATTATGTTAATACTAATGATTGTGGTGACAACATGATATGAGGCTAATGTAAAAGAAGAGAGCAATCTCAAATGAGCGTAAGTAAGTGTTACCAAAATGTACTCACCTTTGAAAGTGTAAAGTTTATGAATACACCAGTGTCTATGAACACTCTAGTGAAAGTATTAAAATTAAAACACTTAATACTAATGATGAGATGAGAAATGATCTATTGAGATAAGGTTTCCTCATACATAGAGCCCTTATTTTTGGGAAGTCTTGATGTCATGTGCATGATCCCAAAGTCTCAGGGCGTATGAATGAATGATATGAATGATGTAATGTGCTATGCACAATATGTTATGTGCTATATGGAATATGTTATGTATTATGTGTAAGAAGTTATGTGTTGTGTGCAGTATGATACCTATGATGATGCATGTTACTCTCATGGCATGACTTTCCCAATCCGAATTTTGCAAGGTTACTAACTTTCCTAATCAAATTTGTCAAGTCTATTGACATGACTTCCCATAAATCATGTTGTTAAGAAAGAGATATTCTTACTAATGCATGTCCTTGGTGTGTGCTTGCATATAACCATACTTAGTAAAAGTGTGTACTAATCCCATACAACTCCATATTTTTAGGTGCAGGCACAGGTTGGCGCTAGAGCTTACAGGTTGACGTTGCAGCTATCCAGACGTGGAGCATTTATCCAGACCATGTAGGCCTTCATCCGTTCGAGGATATCTAGCGTTATTATCTATCTTAGATGTAGGATTTATCTAGTGGAGCATGTTCCTCTAGTGTTTCTTTCCAGTTTCATTTCATACATTGTATTGGTGCCATTCTGGCAAGAATATGTTTAATCCAATTATGAACTGTTTCATTCATTTTATTATATTTATATTAGATGGTTGGTTATTGAATGCCTATCATGTTAAGTTTAAAAGGTTTAGCATGAAATAAAAAAATAAAAAGCTCAAATTTTCTTCTAAAATTAACCTAGATGAAGTAAGAATGATGTATGTAGACTTGTCTGCGACCTCAGAGAGGTTAACGCCGCCGGTCTCGTCTGGGCTTTAGATTTTGGTTGGGACAAATTTGGTATCATATCCCTAGGTTGAATTCCGAAGATAATGAGTTCACATCAACCACATCGAGTAATTTCTAAGTTATGATAGTGAAGTGCACCACTATCCGGGATTAGAGACTCCATGATGCGTAGGAAAATTCAATTCTTCTGATCTTATCGTTCCTTCTCTAATGTATAATTCTAAGAGTTAAAAGCATATCTAATATCAACTCTAGAGATTCATAAACATGAATATGAGGAAAAACGCCGGCGGAGAGATTGTATGAGGAGTTTTGGGTAAAGAAAGTTCCTCCCCAGATTTCAGCTGCAGGAATGGAGATGTCGTTAACCCAACTGAGTTGTTACATGGAGCTATGAGAAAAACATTGCTAGATATTTCCCAAGCCATCACTTTACAAGCTCAGGCTATGACAGCCCAGGCGGAGCAACAAGGTTTTCCTAGGAAGGACACACTTGACAGTACCATGGCTAGTAGGTTAAAGGACTTCACAAAAATGAATCCTCCCATTTACACTGGATCTAAGATTGCTTAGGATCTCGAGGAGGAGTTTAGGGAAGCTATGCTTTATGATAGAATGGACTTTTCCAGGTTTATGGTACATGTCCATCAAGTGGGAAACAAAAAAGAAGCAAGGAAGCAAACTATGACAAACAATAGGTAAGGGAAAGTTGAGGAGAATTTTCCAAGGAAGAGTATAACTAAAATTTGAAATAAGACCAGGTTTTTAAAGCGACTCCCCCACCAAAGGGAGTCAAGTTCATTCAAGGGTCGCTATGATTGGGATTTTGAGCCCAGAGTTAAGAGATAAGTGTTTTTTGTGAAAATGAAAGATGGAAACCTTAAAATGTGTATTGATTATCGGCATCTCATAAAATATAATATCAAGAATAAGTATCCATTTGACATAATACATGACTTGTTCGACAAACTCCAAGGGTCTAGTTTTTTCTCGAACATCCAGGTTCATTAAGGGTACAATCTCTCATGGATAAGGATGGAGATATCCTAAAGACATCCTTTCGTACGCGTTATGGTAACTATGAGTTCCTAGTTATGTTATTTTGTCTTACAAATGCACCTGCTGCATTTATGGATCTCATGAACAGGGTCTTCCGTGAATGCCTTGACTCTTTCGTTATAATATTCATTGATGACAATCTCATCTACTCTAATACCAAGGAAGAGCATGAATATCATTTGACACTAACCTTGTAGGTACTTACACAACATCAGTTGTATGCCAAATATAACAAGTTTGAATTCTGACTTAGATCAGTGACCTTTCTAGGTCATGTTGCGTCTAACAATGGTGTGGAGGTAGATCCCAGGAAGACTAAAGCTATTAAGAACAGGCAAAAACCTCGTACTCACACTGATATTCATAGCTTCTTGGGATTGGTTGATTATTGTCGCAGGTTCGTGGACGGGTTTTCTTTCATTGATGTCTCACTGACACTTTTGACTAAGAAAAAGGCCATGTTTGAATGGATGGAGGCTTGTGAGAAGATATTCCAGGATCTCAAGGATAGACTCAGTTCAACCGCGGTGGTTACTTTGCCAAAGTGTGGTGAGAATTACACTGTGTATTGTGAAGCATCTAGGGTTGGTTTGCGGTGTGTACTTATGTAGGGTTGTAAGATGATAACTTATGCGTCCAGACAACTCATGGTTCATGAAAATAATTATCACACTAATGACATTGAGTTTGCAGATGTGGTGTTCGAACTGAAATTGTGGAGGAACTATTTGTATGGAGTGCATATGGAGGTGTTTACAGACCACAACAGTCTTTACTACGTGTACACACAAAGAGAGTTGAATCTATGTCACCGGAGATTGTTGGAGTTGTTGAAGGACTTGTCATGAACATTCACTACCATTCACGTAAAGCTAATGTTGTAGCTGATGCTTTGAGTAGAATGAGTATGGGAATTACAACCCACTTTAAGGATGGGTAGAAGGAGTTGATGAAAGATATACATAGACTACCCAGATTGGGTGAGCGGTTAGTTGACTCTACTAGTTCGGGTGTTTCAGTTCATCCTAGATCTGAATCATTCTTAGTAATTGAAGTGAAGGAGGGTCAGCATCTTGATCCTGTGTTGATGGAGCTGAAGAACTCAATGTTGGTTATGATGAATGAGTCTTTTTCATTGGGAGATGACGACATACTTAGGTACCAGGACAGACTGTGTGTACGAGATGTGTATGATTTGCAAACAAAGATTATTGCAGAGACCCATGGTTCCAAATACTCTATACATCCTGGTGAAACCTAGATGTATCATAATCTAAATCAGATATTTTGGTGGGATTGCATGAAGAAGGACATTGCATATTATGTGGCCAAGTGTCCTCATAGTCAACTGGTTAAGGCAAAACATCTAAAGTCTGGCGGTCATACTCATATTATTGAGTTTTCGTCTTTTAAATGTGAGGGCATTAATATGGACTTCGTGGTTGGTCTTCCGAAGACTAGGAGACAACATTACTCGATATGGGTTATTGTGGACAGGATGACTAAGTCTTCCCCTTTGTCTATCATTTCATATAGAGGATCTCAGTTCACTTCACATTTTTGGAGATTCTTCTAGAAGATCTTAGGCACGCAGGTGAAGCTTAGTACTTCATTTCATCCTTATACTAAGAGGCAGGACGAGCGCACCATTCAGACATTGGAGGACATGCGAAGGGCGTGTGTGATTGACTTCGATGCTAGTTGGGACAACCATATGCCATTGATAGAGTTCTCGTAGAGTAATAGCTATCACTCCAGCATTAGGATTGCACCGTTTGAGGCACTGTATGGTAGGAAGTGTTGGTCTCCAGCTGGGTGGTTCGCGGATAGAGAGTCATCCATTTTGGGTCCTGAGATCATTCATGAGGCCATAGAGAAAGTCACAGTAATTAGGTACTGGTTCGCTACTGCTTACAATTGGCAGAAGTCTTATGCAGACAACAAAAAATGGCCCTCAGAGTTTGATTTTGGTGACCAGGTCTATTTGAAGATATCACCTATGAATGGGGGGGATAAGGTCTGGTAGGAAGGGTAAGTTAAGTCCGAGGTATGTTGGACCATATGAGATCCTAAAGCATGTGGTACTGGTGGCCTATGAGTTTGGATTACCTATGAAACTAGGTTTTGTTCATCCAGTCTTTCATATCTCTATGTTAAAGAAGTGTCTAGGTGATCTAGCATCGATTCTACCTGTTAAAAGTTTGGTTGTTGATGAAAATTTGTCCTATGAAGATGTACCTAGTGTGATTTTTGAAAGACAGGTAGAGAGTCTAAGGAACAAGGAGAATGCCACAGTGATGGTATTGTTGATGAATCATCTCATTGAGGGTGCTCTGTGGGAGGCCGAGGCCAATATGAGATCCTGGTACCCCTATCTTTGGTGCTCTTGAGGTAATACTTCCTACTATTAAGTCTATGTTTCCTTATCTCTCTATTCTTTGTTGTTATTGCTTATTTGTGTATAGTAACTATGTTATGATATGACTGGCATTACGCGAAATAGTTAGTTGTGTCATTTGGGGATGAATTTTCCTATGGGGGGGATAAGGTAACAACCCTAAAAATGGATATGCTAAGTAATACGTAAGGTTTCTAGAACGCCTATGATTAGACCAAGTTCACACGGATTGATGTGCAAAGAACCAGACTTCTGAAACCTTACGACAGCCAAGCCAACTAACTTGGGGAGATAGGTGATCTTGGAAAAGTTGGGTCCACTCATTTAGGGCTCCCGAATATGATGATTTACTAGGATAATTCTTTACCAGATTTAAAAAAGTGGAAATCATAAATTTGGAGGGTCTAGGGGTAAAATGGTCTTTTTCAAAGCTAAGGTTAGTATCGTAATTACCCTAAATAATAATCAATTATTTAACTTATAAGGTGGAGGGGAATTTTTGGGAGAGAGGGCCGAAAAATGACTCTTAGAGTGAAGTCTTGCTCCATCCGGTTTCGAACCTAGGTGGAAGCGATTATTTAAGTTGTTTTTTATTTTAATTGGTAAATTAATGTAATTATATAATATTTAATATTAATTGGATGATTTAAAATAAAAGGGATATCAGATTTTTACCGTTTAATAAAACCTTATTCGACTATGTCCTAAACTAGACTCCTAAGCCTAAGAAAACTCTCATCTCTCTCTAACGTCTCTATAATTCTCTTATAATTCTCTCTGATAAAATAACGTACAAGAACAGAAAATTTACAAAAGTTCTTCACACTTAAATAACTCACAAAGAAAACAAAATGAAACGCTAACCAAAGTAAGTTAGGCAAAGGGAGGGCTTTCCGTCAAAAGTATGGTGTTGAATCTTTCTTTCGGACGTGAGTTTTGGAGAAGGTTTGGGCTGTAACTTCAAGGTTTGAAAGTAATAAAAGGTATGTTTTCTCTTCTCTCTTTCTACCTTTCCCTAGAGACCCCTTATGGTTCAATATATTCTAATCCGAAAACTAAGATTGTTCCCCGTTGCATGTCCTTGTCACTAGCTCCCGTTGATTTGTAGGTTGGGTATAATTGCTGGTAGAAATTAGTCATGTAAGGTATTTTTGTGATGAATTTGGTCATGAATGTGTGTTTGGAATCGTGTGTTTTACAATGTATGTTTTTTTCGAATATATGACTCACGTGCGTTTGGGTATATTGTCGTGACTATTGGTCATTGATTAGAACTTGAAATGGCATGTTAGTTCTTTGTATTTTATGTACAAATGTTTATGTTAATCGTGATGTTCATATGAAGTTTAATGTGTCTGAATTGAATGAGAAACTTTTGCCTAAACGAATTCATGAAAATGAACCTAAAACGTTAAAAATGAACCATGAAATATCCCTACGAGCTAATGTGTAACTTGATGAAAAATATGCTGATAAATTGCAAAATTTCCAGCCATAAATTGATGAATTTCTGTCATGTTAAAATGTTTTAAAATTTTCTAAAAAATGAAGAAAAATAAGTGAGGCCACTAAGGGTCGAACCCGTGACCTCACCATGACCATGTTAAAAACGAAGAAAATAAGTGACTAAAAAGTATTGTGGTGAGGGCGATTGGAACCATAGTCTTTGCCGGAAAATGAAATCATGAAAATAAGATATAAGAGGAGCGATATTCGAACCCACAACCTCTCAGACAAACTTAAGGAAATTAAAACAAAATAAATTTTCAGTCGTGTGGGAATCGAAATCACGACCTCTAGGCTGATTTAGGGTTTAAAGAGATAATGTTGGGATTCGAACCCCCACCCTCATGGTCAACTCAAAAAAGACAAGGAAAAAGAAATTAAAATAAAAGGGGTTGTGGGGGTTCGATCCCATAACCCCTTGGGCAAGAAAGAGAAAATTTAAAGAAAAGAAAATAAAAGAAAATAAAGGCGTTGGGGTTTCATCATGGGTCCCAAAAACCGTGTGGACCAAAATAAAATAAATGAAAAACTTAAGTAGTGTCCAAGGGATTAGACATTGGGTTCCCTTGCCCAAATTCTGTATTGGTAAATAAGTCATACGTGAATTTAATGTTCTAGAATAGTGTTGCCTAGATAGATCGGAATCGAGATCTTGGTATACATACAAGATATATAAGTCTTGTACCACATAATCTTAGGAAGATATAAATCACTTAGACGAAATATGATTGAAGCCTCATGACTTGTATGCATAGATCCATATGTGTAGCAGAAGTTAGAAGTGAGTGAACCTAAATGTATGTAATGAAATGATGATATGAACAATGAAATGATGAAAGCCTAAAAGGGTTAAGTCAGAGTGTGAATCACCCTAAATGGCCAAGTGCATTGACATATGATGAAATGAACATTCACGTAAAAAGGGGCGAGAAATTATAAAGAGAAAAGTGCTAATACTAATGATTGTGGTGACAACATGCTATGAGGCTAATGTAAAACATTAGAGCAATCTTAAATGAGCCTATGTAAGAATTACCAAAATGTTCTCACCTATGAGAGTGTAGAGATAATGAAGAGACCATTCTCTATGAACACTCTAATGAAAGTATTGATATTAACACACTTAATACTAATGACGACATGAGAAATCATCTATGGAGCTATGATGTCTTAATACTAGAAATCTACTTCGACGATCTATGCATTGAATGTAATGAATCTTTATATTGAGCATCGATAGACTAGCTATGAGCGGCGATGCCTTCTTTTGGGAAGGGCGGAGGTTCACGTAACTCGCATGAGATGAGAGTGTCCTGCATGCCGGGTATGGGTCTTCTTAAATCTCCTTGTCTTCTAACTAATACTGCCAATAAATGGATCTGGCGGGGTTCGATTCCCGTGTACGCTAGAATATTTAGGGTCACTTTGTCGGTGATTCTACCTCTTTTCGGTGTGGGGGAGACGCTAGATTTCACGATCCTCACATAATCTGTAGGTTAAAGTTAAAGTTCCCAAAGAATGAAAGAGACCAGCCTCAAATGAGACACATAATGAAATGAATGATACTAAAGGTGTTAGGATAGGATAATCAAGAGGTGACCTAGACTTAAGTAATGACACTAGGTCATTCTTGATCATTCCACAGTGTACTCGAAGAAAGTCATAAAGTGTATCTTAGGTATAGCTGGTGTCTACACTATCTTATGAATATATGAAGTGATGTACGTATGAATGAATGAAGCAAAATCTTTTTTGCTAAGGAAGTCTCCCTAGTGTAGGTCCCATATGTTGAGCCCTCATTTTTTTGAAGTCTTCATGTCAAGTCCATGATCCAAAGTCTCATGGCGTATTGATGAATGATATGAAAGATGTAATGTTGTACACACGATATGTTATGTGCTATATGCAATATGTTATCTGTTATGTGTAAGACATTATGCGCTGTGTACAATATGATACATATGAAAATGCATGTTACTCTCATGACATGACTTTCCTAATCAGGATATAGCAAGTCCGCTGACTTTGTTAATGCAAATTTGTCAATTCTACTGACTTGACTTTCCGTAAATCATGTTGTTAGGATATAGCTATTCTTACTCATGCATGTCCTTGGTGTGTGCTTGCATATACCCATACTTAGTATTAGTGTGTACTTATCCCATACAACTCTATATTTTTAAATGCAGGCACAGGTACACACTAGAGATTACAGGTTGACGTTACAACTATCCAGACATGGAGCTTTCATCCGGACTTGGTAGGACATCATGCCTTCAAGAATGTCTACCGTTATTATCTAGCTTAGATGTAGGCTTTAGCTAGGCGAGTATGTTCCACTAGTGTTTCTTAACACTTTCATTTCCGACATTGTATTGGTGTCGTTTTGGAAAGAATATGTTTAATGCAATTATGAACTATTTCTTTTATTTGATTATCGCTATATTTGATGGTTTATTTGTGAAAGCCTATGATTTTAGGTTTAAAATGTTTAGCATGAAAAAAGAAAAATCCCAAATTTTGCGCTAAAATTAACCTACATGAAGTAAGAATGATGTATGTAGGCTTCTCTATGACCTCTGAGAGCTCAACGACACTGGTTTCCTTTAGGGTTTAGATTTTGGTCGTGACAGGGTAGGGAACTTGTACGCTTGATCATAATCTTCGAGCTCTATTGGTCTTCAATTGAGGTTTGGAGGAAGAGAGAATCTTGGAGAGATGAGAGTGATTTTTTATTTAAACTTTTGAGACTTGATTTGAGTGTTAAAATTGACCTAAAACTGACCCTAAAACCTTATATAGTCACCCATTAAATTAACCAAAAGACACCTCACTTAATTTTGTAAAGCAAAAATGTTTAAAATAAGACTTTTACGAATATGGGAAGTGGTTGCGCATCGCGAGGTTAATTTCATGATTTATTTTTCAAATCCAAGTAGAGGCAGTGGACCTCATGTAGTCCCAGTGTTGCAAGGCAAATTTGGAATCCCTGTTTGATGGCTAAGCATCGGGTAGCATCAACCGAGGACCCTTCCAGTTGTCATTAGGGTGTTGTGACTGTATGTTTTGACCCTCTATGCTATATTTTACTTATTTAAAGTCTTTTTTATAGGTTTTAGACTCCATATAACCCTCCAAAAACCTTCACCAAACATATGGACGTCTACTAGTTCTATTTAGCTAGTTTTTCAGACATCATGGCTTTTAACTTATGTTATGGCTTCAATACTTCTCAACAACGTTACTTACACTATTTTAGGTCTAAAATCATCATTATACAACACATGAGCCTCTAGTATAGGTCATGGAAATTATGGAATGTTACAAAAATAGATCTTCATGCAATATTCTTGACTAAATCAAAGGCAAAAGTCCTTAACCAACTCAAAGTTTTCAACATTACCTCCTTTTGAACTTATTCCTCTTGTTAAGAGTCAATTAAAATTTTAATCAGTTTACATGTCAAACTCTTCGCAGAGTTTCGTGAATGCTTTAACTTTGATATCTTTTGTCAGCAAGTTTGCAAGTTGATCTTGAGTGCCGCAAAACTGAAAATTAACGACTACTTCTCTAGCAACATCTCTTAGTAAATTAAATATTATTCTTATGTGATTACAACAACCATGTAAGACGGGATTTTTGGACAACTTAATAGAAGAGTCATTATCACACATTAGATTTGTCCCTACTGCCTTCACATAACCAATTTCATTTAGAATCCTTCTCATCAAAATATCTTGACAAGAATATGCACCGGCTGCAACAATCTCTGCCTCTTTAGTTTACAAGGTGAAGATAAGTTGCTTTCAGGATTACCAATATACTGCTTCTCCACTCATAAAAAACACATAGCATGAAGTACTCCTCCTATCTTCCATATCTCCAGCATAATCACTATCAGCGAGTCCAACCATCTCACTAGTATCACCCTTTTATGAAACACATCATAGTTTACCGTACCTTAGAAGTACCTTAGTACCCTTTTTGATGCTGCAAAATTTAGTTCTGTTGTGAAGGCCACGAAGCGCCTAATAAGACTTACAACAAACATGAAATCAAGATGAGTGGCTGTGAGATACATCAGACTTCCCACTATCTTCTTTTATTGAGTTACATCTACTATTATGCCATCTTCATCTCTTCTATTATATGGTCCTGGAACAATAGGATTAAAAAATGGGTTGTAATTTTCTGTTTCCAATCAGTTCAATACTTCCGCTGCATACTTTCTTTGGAATATAAAACAATTTAATATATTTGCATCACCTTAATTTAAAGAAAGAATCTCATTTGACCTAAGTTTGTCATATCAAACTCCATTTCACACAACTATGCATTATCACTATTAAACAAAGACATCAACATAAACACTCACAATGAGAATTTTACTTCCCTTTCTTTTAACAAAGTGTAATTCCTCCACGGAACTGCTTTCAAAACCTTCCTTGATAAAATAGGACTCTATTCACTAAATAAAGACCTAGGTGCCTTTTATAATCCATATATTTCTTTTTCTAGCTTATACAAGCTTCTCACTTTCCTTTTCCTCATAACCTTTTGGTTATTCTATGGAAAGCATTTTCCTTCAACTCTCCATATAGAAAAGTTGATTTGACATCTAGTTTATACAACTTCATTCTCCTTTGACCCGCAAAAGCTATGATCAATCTTATTGTATCCATTCTTTCCACATGTCCAAGAACTTCATTATAATCAATCACATGTTCCTCAACATATCCTCTAACCACAAATCTTTCTTCATATTTTTTCAATTTCACCAAGCTCATTGACGTTGATTCTATAAACCCATTTTACGCATATATTCTTTGCATCAGCAGGTAGTTCCTGTTGGGTATGTAGCAAGAATTAATGGAACCTATTCCCCTTTCCTATAAATACCATCCATTCTACAGAATATTTCATGATCAATTTTTCTAATTTTTTTTCTTCTTCTAAATAAATGTTTCTTCATGTACTTTACTATTGTTGAGTAGTTTGCTGACAGTAGAGTTTTGGGAATCAATACACTGGTGACTGATAACATTCTATCCTGCATGGAAATATTCCAAATAAAAAATCGAATACTACAATGGAATTATTTCCTTAAGGGAACACTGTGCATTTAGTAATTTTGATATTTTCCTATTCTAATTTTCCAGATTCTACTACATTAATAGATTTTAGTTTTTAGTGCATTAGTTTTTGTTCATCTTTCTTACTGATTTCTTAAACTTTTGTAACTTCGTGTATCTATAATGTTTTTTTGGAGTCAGTAATTATGTTCTTCAAACACCGACTGAAGCAAACTTAAGGAAATTACTATATATTTTTTGAATTTGTGTTTCTAGTTGAGACAAAAATCTTTGTGTTTTATACTCTATTAACTCGATAAGTTTAAATTATTGCTTACTAAGTTTGTATCGAATTTTGTTTATCAAATATGGAAAACAACAATGTTATAGTGACTGTTGCTGGACCAACCCAAACTGTTGTACTACAAGAAGAGAAACCGGATACATTCACTATTGTGAATTTCAAAGGATGGCAACATGTATTTTTCATGATTATTGATGTGTGAAAAGCTATAGACTTCCAATGTAAGGGCTATGTTTTAAGTTCTTTGAGGATGAATTATATAATGTCTATATTACAATGACAACTTTGAATGAGTTATGGGATACACTTGAGAAGAAATATTAGACAAATGATGCAGGCTTGAAAAAGTTTGTGGTTGCAAAGTTACTAGACTATAAAATGGTATACAATAAAACTGTAGGATCACAAGTGCAAGAATTTCTACTTATTCTCCATGATCTGATTAATTAATATACTGTAGTGAATGATGATTTTAGAGTGGCTTCAATAATCGAGAAGTTTCCTCCATCGTGGAACGACTTAAAGAATTATCTAAAGCACAAGTGTAAAAAAACGAAGCTTGAAGTTCTCATTATTCGGCTAAAGATTATGAAGATAACAAAACTACCAAAAAAGAGTAGTAAGAATTTGACAATCGTTGGAGTTAATATTGTTGAAGAAGCTCCTACCAAAGACAAATAGAGAAAGATGTCCAACGGAAAGAAGTCAAAATAGGCCAAGAAGAAATTCAGAGACAACTGTTGCAATTGTGTTTAGGCTGTTCATAGGTCATTTGATATACTTAAAGAAATGACAAAGTTAAAGGCAAAGGCAAAAATCAAGAAAACATCGTGGAAGAGATGGAAGATGCACATGGCTTGTGTGCAGTAATCTAGGAGTGTAACTTAGTTAGAAATTTCATGGAGTTGTTTCTTGACTTAGGTGCCACTTGACATATTTTAGTTGCAAAATTACCCTTTGAAACGTACACTGCAATTAAGTACGATGAAGGTTTGTTCATTGGAAACATGGCAAAATCAAAGATTGTAGGAACTGAGAAAGTAATGTTGAAAATGACATCCGGCAAGGTGTTAATTTTGAAAATTCCTTTGAATGTACTGTTAGGAAAAATTTAGTTTCCGTTGCACAACTCATTAAGAACTGATTTAAGTGTGTCCTATTTAGTGATAAAGCTATAATTAGTGAGAATGAGATGTTCATAGGAAAGGGCTACCTCAATGAGGGCATTTCAAATTGAATGTAATGGTTGTTGACAAATTTAATAAGAATTTTGCTTTTGTTTACTTATTGCAGTCAAATGATTTATGGCATTTCGGTTTGGGAGATGTAAATTACAAAGCCTTGCAAAAGTTATTCATTGCAGAAGTATTACCTTATTGTAAATGCAATAAATCGAAATGTGAAATGTCTATAGAGAGTAAGTTTGTTAAACATCCTTACAAGTCTATTGAAAGAAATTCAAAATCTTTAGACTTAATTCACACAATTATATCATATATAAAGTGGACATCATCTCGTTGTGGGAAAAAGTGTTTTTGAACTTTTATTGATGACATCACTCGATTTTTTTATATATATTTGCTTTATAGTAAGGATGAAACAACTTATGCATCTAAACAATAGGAAAATGAAATGGAGAACCAATTGAATGTTAAGATTAAAATGATTTGAAGTGATAATGGTGGAGAACAAGAAACTTTTTAGTAGATATATGTTTGAAATATTGTAATATGCATCAAACTATTGCAACATATATAACACATCCAAATGGTTTTGCGGATTACAAGAACAGAACATTCAAGAAAATGGTGCATTCCTTAATGATCAATTTTGGTTAACCGCGAATCGTTTAGGGGGAAGCTATCTTTAGGGCTAATAAGATACTCAATAGGGTACTCCGTAGCAAAACAAAATCAATTTCATATGAGTGGTGGAAAGGAAGGAAACCCAATTTGAAATATTACAAAGTGTAGGGGTCTCTTGCTAAGGTAGAGGTTCCTTTAACCAAAAAGGTGAAAAAACTGAACCCGGAAGGTGGACTGTGTATTTATTTAATATGGTTTAAACTGTAAGGCTTTCAAATTTTCCTTTCACAAACATGATGATACTGAGATTCATGTTAATATTATAATTGAGACAGATAAGTAGAGTTTTTTTAACAAATTTATCCATATAAAGCTGAATGTGAGTCAACAAGTGAATGACCTAAACCACCAAAGAAAGAACAAACGAAAAATACCCTACCTAGTGAGGATCCTAGGCATAACACTCGTCAACAGAAACTCACTTCTTTCAAACCAGATTTTGTGGCATTGTTTCATCAAAATGAGCCTCAAACATTAAAAGTAGCTATGTCTTCCTCTGAATCAACTTATTGGAAAGAAGTTGACAATTGTGAGATCCAATCAATTTTGAGTATTCATACTTGCAAATTGTCTGATCTTTTTCCAGGAAATAAACCTTAAGGATCAATTTGGATCTTTAAAAAGAAAACGAAATCTTATGGAACTATTGAAAAATATAATGATAGATTTGTAGTCAAAGGATATAGACAAAAAAAATATGGACTACTTTGACACATATTCTCCAGTAACAAGGATAACATCAATTAGGAGGTTAATACCACTAACAGCAGTGTATGATCTTAAAATTGACCTAATGAATGTAAAGAAATCATTTTTAAATGGAGATTTGGACGAATAAATTTACATGAAACAACCTGAATGGTTTGTAGTTCCTAGTAAAGAAAAGGAAGTGTGCATACTTGTGAAGTCACTTTGTGGGCTCAAACAAGCACCTAAATAATGTCATGCTAAAATTGACCAAACATTGGGGACAAATGAATTCAAGATTTATGAATGTGACAAGTGTGTTTACATTAAACACATTTTGAAGCATAAAGTCATTGTTTGTCTATATGTTGATGACATGATAATAATGAGCAAAGATATTGACGATATCAATTGTACTAAATGCATGCTATACGACAAGTTCGATATTAAAGACTCATGAGTTGAATTTTTGAACTTAGGGGTCAGGGTTCTCAAAACTCCTCAAGGAATAACATCATCTCAATATCATTTTTTTGAAAGAGCATTGGACAAGTTAAAGTACATGAATTTCAATCTTGTCAAAACTCCAATTGATTTAATCGTTACATTTAAAATAATGAATGTGAAAGTGACTATCAATTAGAATATGCGAAGTGTGAGGAAGTTTGATGTATATTATAAGTGTACGCGAACCGATATAACATGTGTTGTTAGCAAACTTAGTCGGTTCACGTATAAACCAAATCAAACGCACTGCATGGCAATTAAATGTGTGTAGGGGTATATGAAACATACAAAACAATATGATTTGCATTATAATAAATATCCTACTGTGACCAAAGGATATAGTGATGCAAATTGGATTACGAGACCAAATTAAATCGTAAGTGTTATGTTCTTACAGTTGATAGAGGAGGAGTTCCTTGGAAATTGTCCAAACAGACATGTATCGCTCACTCCCAATGGAATCTTAATTTATTGTTTTAGATAAGTCTTGTGAAGAAGATGAATGTCTCCGAAATTTCCTAGAGGATATTCCATTTTTTCCCAAACATGTGGGACCTATTTGCATACATTGCGATTGTCAAGAAGCAAAACATAAGGAAGGGATCATCACGTAAAACGGTAAGTCTCGTCATATACAATGGAGACATAACATAGTAAGACAAGTTCTCTCTAGTTAAATTATTACAATTGACTATGTGAATTCATGTGATAATTTGTCAAATCCACTACCGAAAGGCCTAGTGAGCGAGGCAGTTGAAAGATTATCTAAGGGAATGGGTTTACGACTTAGGAAAAGTCAGTATGGTGGTAACTCTATCTAGCTGACGGGAGATCCAAAATCCTAGAGTCAAGGAGGAAAAAAAGGTTGTGACTAACGGTTCAATATTGTCATTCAAATCAATCCATTATCCATGATGAAGAAGACAATGTTCAGGAACAAGGTTAAGACTTTAAGGCATGTTAATGAGTTAATAAAGCTTAAGGTTTTTAATTATTCACTAAGTTTGGTAGATTTTAGCTAATAGTTTATCTACGAGATGATAATATTATAAATCACATATGTGAGTGTGAAGTGTAAGCCTCCTTAAAGAGAATGCTATGTCAAAAGTTTATTCTCTATACACTAATCAAAATCAGGAGGTGTTCATGGCTGAAACAATCACAATTGTAAGACCTATAATTAATAAAGGGTTAATTGTGTAAGAAATGGTTTTCTAGGTATACATTAATGCTCGACGGATCAAAGATATTACATTTACCAATTAACCAAGTATATCCGACATATGTTAACTATGGAAAATCCAAGGGGAAACCTACTTATCCAAATGCAATTAATCCATCCCTATAAAGTACACATCTGTCTAGGATTTCCTATGTTATAACCAATCCCCATTAATGTGGGAGATTATTTGATATGTAGCAATATTTAATGGGAAATAGAGGGATGATGAAAAGAGAGGATCTTGTAAAGTTTGGACATTAATAGTTGAGAACTTGAAAAGTCCTCTACTGCTTTATTGTAAAGGCATTTGTCCCTCATCGTTTGTGGAAGCAAAAATAGAAGAGTTGAAATATAGAAAATTTCCAATTAATTGTTAAAAGGGTTTGAAAGAGGGACCCCCTCTTCGTCATCGTCGTCGTCGTCGCTTAGGTTGGATTTGGCTACGTCTACGACTTCAACTTTAGCTTTGACAAATCAACAACCAAGAAATTAGTTTTTAGAAAATGTTTGTTTTAAATATTTAATTAATCAATTAAATTAAGCTAAATTGCCAAAAATTTTCCAACTATATAGTTGATACCAGAAATATTTTTAACTATTTAGTTGAGATTAACCGAAATGTTTCAACTTTTTAGTTGATTTACCTGACCCGACTCAGATCCCCGCAACCCATTTTATTTAAAATCTTTCCCCTTTTTTAATCAAATTTCATACCGTTTGGAAAGGAGTGTTTTGAATGGTTGTAACTTTCAGGAACAATCGTGACTGTTTGAAAGGTTTTAACCTTTTATTAATAGTCGTGTGGATTCTGAAAGGGTTGAAAACTCTCGAAACATGTTGCTCTGTCCTATAAATACCATATGTTCTTCAATTTTTTTCATTATGAATTTTTTAATTTCATTTTCTTCTTTTGAACAAAAGTTTCTTCGTGTAGTTTAATGTTGTTGAGTTGTTCGCTGACACCACAGTTTTTATATCAATACATTGGTGTTTGAGATCATTCTATATTGGAAGTGCATATTTCAAATCAAACCTCATATTCTAGAGGGGAATAATTTCCTTAAGAGGATCTTTTCTTGTTCTGATTTTTTAGATTATTGTACGTTTATAGATTTTAGTTTTATGTGAATTATTTTTTGTTCATCTTTCTTACTGATTACTTAAACATAGGGTAAATTCGTGTTTTCTGGAAGGTTCTTTTTGAATCATTAATCATGTTCTTCAAACACTGATTGGTAACAGTTAAATCAAGCTTCATATGTAATTACTTCATCAATGGCCGTTTTTCATTATTGACTTTTGACAACTTCCATAAAGCTTGTAGGATCCAATATCATCAACAGAGCCATGTTTGCTTCATCTTCTCAAGACAAAGCTTCATTAAAAGAATAGTATGTCTACCACATAGGTGGACGTCGATTTCCGCTTTCCCTTACTATTAACACGTCTGGTGCAATAGTTGATGAATTGTATCAAATTGGTGAATTATATCGACTTCTATGACTTCACCTTCTTGATTTGTTTTCGCTTCTTCAATATTGTTCCCTCGATCTAATTAAGTTAATTTTTCTACTTTAGACATTACTTTCCAGTTCCATATAAAATCTTCTTTAAAAATACCATCAATTCTAACTATACTTCTTTTGGAAACTGGATCAAACATTCCGTACCCTTTAGATTCACCATTAACTTCAAACAAAATACTACTCACGTTTTTTTTTCTTCAAGTTTTGTTCTCCTATCATTTGGAATGTGAACATGTCCCACACACCGAAACCCTTAAAAATATTAAACTGATTTCTTCTCTCAACTCCATGCCTTTTCTAGGGTCATATCATTTACAGCTAGAGTAGGTGATCGATTCTAGAAAGGAATCAGCTGTCTGACTGCCATAGGAAACAAATCTTAGCCACTTTCGGTCAGCATAGCGCTCATTATGTTCATTACTGTACATGTCTTGCGCTTAACTATACATTTTTTCGATGGAGTTTAGGTTGAAGTCAATTGTCTCTTCAATCCTTGTTGTGTGCAATAATCATTGAATTCTTCAGTATTGATGTCTCATCCTCTATCCCTTCTTAACGATTTAATGGTCATCCCAATTACATTTTAAAAAATTTATCAGAAACATTTAAAGTGATAAAATCTTTTTGATTTTTCCAAAAGAAAATAAGTCCATGCATTCTTTGCAAAATCATCTATAGAACACAATAACTACCTCTTCTGGCTGCTTGATGCTTGAGTAATATCACCAAAAAGATCCACATGGACTATACCCCCTCTTCCAATTGCTCTACACTGACTCCTTTTAGAAACTGTAGTCCGATGTTTCTTGGTTTTCATGCATGCCCCGCAAGTGGAACTTGGCGCTACCATATGTGGCAAACCCTTCACCATACATATGTATTCCCAATTGCGCAGACCTTTGTAACTTTGAAGTCCATAACAATAGTGCCAAACAGTTGATTGATTTGTATTGTTGATTTGGAGACATCTTACCTCAATATTTGTGGTGGAAGGTCAACGAGCAAAATAAACATCCACTATGCACTCATAATCAATTCTTACATCTTTCCTCTATAAGGATGCCAAACATTGTTGGAACCATCTTCAAATAACACAACTAATCCTTTTTCTTGATGTTGCTCGATTCTCAAAATATTATTTGTAAGCTTAGGAAACCAAAACACAATAGCAACGGAGTAACAAACTCCCTGCATGAATAATTTCACATTCACCTTTCCAGTGACCCTCATTCTTTTATTATTTCCAAGCATGAAAGTGTGAGAGAAAGTTGTGTCTAGGCTTGAAAACAAATCTTTATTTAAACACATGTGGTTTTAGCATCCAGAAACCAAAAACCATGCATCACTCCTCTTTGATTCATGTAGTTCTAGATATGCCATTACAACTCATCTTTTTCTTCCATGGACCAATCCTTTGTACTAACTCATTCTCACAATGTTTCATCACTCACAGATTGCAACTTTTTTTCCTGTTGTATAATCCTAGTTGGGGCTCTAATAGAAATTGTAAAGTTCTCCATTATCCAAAAAGAGCAACACAAACAATTAGGATTTGCATTGATGGTTTTATTAAGGTTTTTCTTGGCTTAATATAGTTGTTTACTTAACAAAACAGAGAACTACTAGGCCAATAATAATGTTAAGTAGTTAAGATAAAGATAAAATCAGAAAAATCTAACAATCCTAAAAATAGGAATTCATGCAACAGTACATGATTAGATCAAAGGCCACAGTCCTTAACTAACTCAAAGTTTTCAACAAAATCCTTGTGTCGTCAACTACTTCTTTTATATGGAAAAGAATTTTTTGGTGTAGAGATCTTTTACAAAAGGGCATAGATTTAGGGTGGTCTGTAGAGAAAGTATTGAAGTGTGGACAGATATATGGATTCAGACCTAATCCGATGCATGCTCAAATAGATGTCGAGTTCAGAATGAATGATCTTATAAAGGAAAGTTACCATAAATGGAAATGGATGATATGAAAAACTTTTTTTTTCAAATAACTTCCATACAATATACTTTATACCAATTTCAACCACAAGCTCATCAGATAAGATTATAACGCACCTACCAAGTCTGAGAAGTATGACGGTAAATCAGAATACCACTTAACTAAGGAAATGATTAGATTTGACAATTGACTAATGACAGAGCCCAATCTAGTAATCATACTTCCTTAAAAGTTTTCTGAAACATTCTTGTTCTAAAATCATTAAAAACAAGTATAGTAGAATGATGTTTTTACAATGTTAATACTATGGATTTTGCTGGATAGTAGAATGATCTTTTTACCAATGCTAATAAAAACCTTTATTCTACTGAGCTTATAAAATTAAATGTTTTTGTAATGTGGCGAATTTGGATGGCTAGAAATTTGAAGAGTTTCAATGGAGAAAATTTCTATCCTAATGATATTGTTAATATAGCTCTTTTTTATTTCCATGAATATGAAAGAAATTTGATTCCTGCATTTCCCCCTATAGTTATACTCGCTTGTAATGATATAAAATATATAATTGTGGCACAAGATGGTATTATTGTGTTTGTGGATGCTAGTGTACATAATAAAAAGAAGATAGCAAGCATTGGTGTATTGGATATAGATAGCTATAGTGACTTGAATTATCCCTTTGGTACCCCAAAATAATATGTTTGGAAAGCAATCACTACTGAAACAACTCCAATTTTGATGGCGCTGGAGAATGATAGAGAAAATTGGTGGACAAAAGTGCAAATCTTATCATATGGAATATAAAGTAGTGGAATCTACACTTCAAAGAACTGTAGTCTCGTGGGAGATAGAGACTACTTGTGAAGACATTTGGAACCTTATGGAGTTCTTTGAAGTTTTTAATGTCACACATATTCAAAGGTCTTCAAATATAGTAGCATATAGTTTAGCAACAAATTCCTTTTCTTTAGTAAAAAATGTTTTCTGCTTTTCGCATTACCTAAATTGATTGTAATAAATTAACTGACTCTAGCGCTTCTTTTAATATATATATATATATATATATATATAAATCTATATAGTAGAGTTAAAGAGTTCAGTTAGAAACTAAACTTTTATTGTAATTGTTGTGTCGAGAAACACACTTATCACTTCAACAAAAGTAGTTACAACTTGCAGTAAACTTGAAAATTTGTCTATAATTTATTTTGAATATGAGCAATTAATATATTGAGTAGTTATCTATGTCTTTGTGCAAAAAAGAAGAAGAAATAGTTGTTCAGAATTTTAGTTGTTTAAAAATGATAGGAAATTTGTCTATTTATAGACAACCAAAGGTACTGTAAAAAAAATGTTTATTGTACCTAATGAAAAAGGGCACAACCTTCCATTAAAGTTGTAATTCTTCATAAAAGTCACAACTTTTCATAAACACGACATAAAAAAAATTCTCTAAACCTAAAGCCTACATAATGTAGTGAGGTTATTTTTTAAATAGACCCTTGACTCAAATAAATGCCTATCAAAGAAAATAAAAAAGAAGATTTGTGTAGTCCTGTACAATTGAGGTTTGGGGAGGGTAATGTCTAAATAGACGTCATCCCTACTTATGGAGGTCGAGGGGATATTCCCGATAGACCCTCGTTCAAGAGAAAACATATCAAAACAAATCTAAAAAGAAAATACTAACACAACAAAAAAAATAAAGCATACACTGAGTGTAATCCCACAAGTGAGATGTGGGGAGGATAGGTATTTACGATAGACACTAAGCTCAGAGAAAATCATATTGAAGAAGATCAAAAAAGAAAACATTTAATAACAAAAAAGGGAAAGCCATAAAAGTAATTACTCTTCACTAAAACATATTTTTGATAGACCCTCGACTTTAAGTTAAGCATGTGCAAGTCAAGGGAAGATTTATAGAACTTTAAAACAAATCAAAAAACACATCCAAAAAGAGAATCTTCTTTTTTCATAAAATTCATATATCAATAAATAAATTTTTATAAACAAAGAGCATATTAAAGAAGAATACCATAAATTTCAGCATAACTAGAGCAGAACCTGATAATCAAAAATCTAAGCACAATAAAAGAAAGCTTTTGGATGAATCGACTTACATGTTAAGTATATAAGTATTCAATCACACACATATACAAATATAATCAAGAAAAAATAACAAGATAAATTTTTCCAAAGAGAGTATTTTCACACTGCGATGTGTCCCTATGTAAATTCTGAAGCTTATTTTAATTGTTACTTAAAAAAAATCTTTTAAGGTATTTAATCAATATTTAAGGACATAAAAATATCATCATTAATGTAATCTAAGAAAATTAAACAGTTAGTATAATACAAACAAAAAAGTTTAAAAGGAGGGAGGACGGGTATTAGAATGGGTATAAAGTCCAACATTTGTTAAGTGGGTAAAAAGTCTTACATTTGTCGAGGAATAGAGTGGTGGTCTCTTCATACAGACTTGGGCAAACCTCCTTTAACGAGCTTGTTTTTTCAGGTTGAGTTACGCTCATGTGTCTTATATAGACATGGTATCAGACACTTTTATCAACATTAACACCCCCATTCATGCCCAGACCAACCTTGTGTGTAAAATGGCCGCCCAAATGACAATAAATATGGCTCTGATACCATTGAAAAATATGGCACGTGACCCTAACTCAACCTGCAACAACTATCTTTCAATGTTGAATAAGAGCTAGTTTTCATATCTTAAGAATCACTTCTCATCAACTATTTCTATAAAGATTTTATTAGATTTCTTTTCTATATTTAAAATCTCTCCATGACTAATATTATTGTGCAGCAAAAATAAAAATAAGTAAATAGCACTTTGTGACCTCAAAGGAACACTTTGCACTAAGATGAAATGTTCTTGACAGTAGTGTATGTATCAAAAATACTGAAGTAACTGAATGATCCTATATAAGATTAATATATTAATTCAATCGCGTTTGAATCATAAGTAATTTACCTAGTGTCAATAAAAATAAAATTTATCAAATATCAGTCATTCAAAACATGCAAAATCAATACTTAATTTTTTTTAGATTGAAAACACAAGAAAATGGAATTATATCATTCACCAGAAGAAATAAAAGATCATTGCTTTTCTCAAACTTAGAATGGATCCTAATTTTCATGTTTCGCTCAATTTTCATGAGCTTTCCTAAATCAATTGTGGCATAATGATAATATTTAAAGTAATAACAAATAAAAGATCCCTATGAACTATAAATGAATATATTGTTACAATAAGTATATGTAGGATTCGAAAAAAAAATGACTTAAAAGGACTTGTTACAGCGTATTAAAACTCTCGATATGTGTTAAATTTGGAAGAGAGTCAGATTCAGCAAGGATCTTACTTTGATCATATAGATAGAATAAACTTAGAAACTGAAAAATATATTGTTAAATAATATGTGTTTTATATGTCTTATATAATCTGTAGGAATATTTAACAAACCTAACATATTGTATAACAATTTTTTCAAAATTTCCTATTTATTCTATCTACGAGATTAAAGTACGATACTCGTGGTGTCTGACTCTCATCAAAATTTTACTCATATCGATTGTCTTAACGCGTCGTTACCAGTCTATATAACTTGACTTCGTTTCGTGGATCCTACACATAACTTGTGCACCAGTTTGTTCACTTATAGTGCTTAGGGTTCTTTATTTCATTTTTTTTTTATTATTATTATTATTATTATTTATGTTGTTATTATTATTCTTATTATTATTATTATTATTATTATAATTATTATTATTATTATTACTACTACTACTTCATAATCAATATTAAAAGTTGGTGAGTATCACTTTGCATCTATTTACAATCTACCTCAAAATCAATATGTAAATCAATCAATTTATAATTTTTTGCAAATTATTGTTCATTCATAAAAATCATATCTATACATACTTCTCATAAACACAAATCATGTTAGAGAAGATTAACGCAAAATATAAGTACAACTCTAGAAAAACCTGATGGAAAAACAACATAAGAATAGAAAAAAAGCTTTAGGATGAATCAAACTATAGTGATAAGCTTTATCAGATATATATACAATTATTCAACGAAAAGGAAAATTCACACACGCCCCCCCCCCCCCCACGCACACACTATCAAGAAGAGTAAACAAGACAATTTTGGCAAAGAAATTAATTTCATACTTTTGATTTTACATCAATTCTACAGCTTAGTATTACACTTATTAATTAACCTAAATTGTTGCAAATGTTTTCTTAAATAGACACGATCTAAAAAATCTTCATTCACTTAAAAAAACAAAAACTTATAGTTCAACCACATAGTAAACCTAATTAATATCATCTCCACTCTCTATTTTATATATTCAAAACCAAAGATATATTTACATAGTAACATAAAGACATATATTCAACAAGTTGTGGTTATATCTGACTAAAATTAAAATCTAAAGCCGAAAAAACAACATAGCGAAGAAAAAACGTAGAGAGGTTCACACCACGAAATGTTTTTTTTCCACAAAAGTTCCTATAGAAGTAGAGATCGGTACAGACTAACCTTGCTGTAAATCAAGTAAAATGAAATGCTTTGAGTATAATGAAAGTAAATAGAAGAGGAACAAAGAGAGGGTATGGACTAGCTGATAAAATTTTGAGATTACAATATTTAAGCTTCAAAAATTCAGTATAAGCGCAACTTCAAAACAAGATATAATAATAAAAAAATCAAAACAGAGTAAAAAAAAGTCAAGATACTTAAATTATGTTGAAACTTGTGTCTTTAGCCTAATATGAAGAGAATAGTGTTGAGGAATAGTATAATCAGAGCACTCTTCTGCTAGCCCAAGACCGTAAACTATGTTTGGAAGATTCAATTAAAGAAGAAGAAGCTATAGGATAAAGAATATATTGGATAAAAAGAACTTTGCTATAGAAGAAGACTATTTGAATTGGGTTTTTTCTTAGGTTGTATACAAATGACTAAGATCACACTATTTATATTTGTGTGGATTGGTTGTAGATATTACAACATCTAGACTATTCTATCATTTACTACAAGTATCTAACTCTTTACAATGTCTTGATATTTCTTCAAGGTATTTTCTCTAGAATATGTAGATATTTCTTTAAGATAATTATTCCAGATACTACAGTAGACTATTATTGAAAGTACACTATATAATCTTTAATATTCCAAAAATCAACTTTATTTTTGTCACATAACATAACTGTCTTTTCCTTCAACTTCTTTGTGCTAGATCAGATTTTTGGGGGTATGGACATCCTGTAATAAAGCCATGGTCATTTGAACATCTAGTGTCATTTTGAGTGATTATTCATCTATTGTACCCATTTATGAAATTTGTGTGAAATAATCTATCAAAAGTTAAATGAAAAAAAATATGTGGACTATAATAAACCACCCTATTGGAGAATTTAACTTGAAATTTAGATTAAGCACTTATAAGATTCAAATCAAGTTTACCAAAGTAGAAAAACTAAAAGACCGCTATTTTCTCAAAAAAAAAGTTCTATATTTAATATTATCAGAATGACCACCACATAAAGAGCACGATTGTATCATGACACATATATTCGTCGATCTTACTCAATTTTATAAAGTCAACAGTCTTCTATGCAATTCAATTTATGAGACTATGCTTAGTGATATTTTAATAATGTTGCGTTCATTGATTTCCTTTGTTCACACGGAGGTTGGGAATTACCCCAATCAATGTGAGGGAAATTTTCACCGGCACAAATTAAAAAACATGATTAATATTAGACCTTTTTAGGTGATATTAAAGAATATATGTTTTGTTACATTTATAATAAACTTGATTGAAATTCATTCATTTTAATCAAATGTTTAAATTTTTTAGAATAGAAAACCTCCCGAGAAACAAACTTTACACCACCTACTCACTCTTATTAATAGCTTAATAATATGATGGTAGCTAATTCTTTTGGTGAGATTTTCAAGTACTACACTATAACAAATAAAAGATTTTGGGATGATTAATTTTCACCAATTAAATAACTGCCCCTACATTATATTTAGCGGCAATAGTAAATATGTGTATTTATAGTTAGTACTGTATATAAATGCTTCTAACAGAAAAACCTATTTTAACTAAATATCTCTTTGGGTCTAGAGTTAGGCGACTTCAAATAGATCTACGCATCTTGAAGATCATTGTTTTAGGGCTTTGTATTTTAAAGAAACCATGTAGATCTAAAATCCCCGATTTAAAAAAAGTTATTTCCTACAACACCAGTAAAAGTTACTTGGTATCTTCAGTAATTACATATCCAGGACCCTTGACACAAATAGACGCATAAGAACTTCATAATCAGGCAACCAGGTTACAACAACACCACTAATTATCATGATTTATTGATCAGATCATTAGATATTTTTTATTTAATTTATCTCCTGTAGCAATGTTTATTTTTTTCTGAATTTCATCTCAATAGACATCACATCGCTATTAAATACTACACGCTTGTAACAATTCACATGCATGTGCCTACCAATAGTTATGCAGTTACAATCATAGGAATTTATGTGTATACACATGTAAGCCCACAGTCCTAGAAATCAAGATAGTAAATTCATCAATTATATTACATTCCAAATGAAGAAGCACCATATAAAAGTTATGCAAAAGATGCGAAATATTTTGAATCTATGTATTTGTTGTCGATACATACACAATAATTCCTATTATAATTTAAAAAGATAGGCAAATAATTAAGTGCAAAAAGCCTAGCAAGCAATACAATATAGATAAGTAATTATATCAAGAACTTAATAAAGTGGTTGCTATAATAGAAATATCAATTTATTAACCAGAAAACTAACTGATAAATATATTTCTCAAACTAAGAATGGTTCCTAATTTTCAAATTCCGCTCAATTTTCTTGAGTTGTGCAAAAATAATTATAAAATAATAGTAATATTAACAACAATAACAACAACAGTACTAGCTGTAGCAACAACAACACCACCACCACAAGCACCACCACCACCATCATCACCAACAACCACAACATATATCACAATGAATGACCAGACCAATGCACTAAGACTCTCGTTATGTGTAGGATCCGATATGTGTGAAAACACGTTAAATCTCCCGGCATGTGTGCAATTCGGAAGACACTCAGATATTACAAGGATCTTACTTTGATCTCGTAGATTAAATAAAATTAGTAATTAAAAAAATGGTTATACAATATCATAGGTTTTATGTGTTCTATATACTCTATGGGCATATTGAACTAACGTAATATATTGTATATATTTTTAAATTTCTTATTTTATTCTTTCTACGAGAGAAAAGTAAGATCCTCATGGTTTCTAACTCACTTCAAAATTTTACACATATCCACAGTTTAAATACGCCAGAACAAGTATTTATAACTCGACTTCTTTTCTTGGATCCTACTCGGAACGATAGCATTAGTGCACTACCCCTTTTTTGGGAGGTAGAGAAGTTTTTTAATAGCCCTCGTCTGAAGGAAAAGACTATCAAAGAGAGAAGATATGTGTAATCCCAAAACTGAGGTTTGGGGAGGGTAGAGTCGACACAGACCTCACCTTTACCTATAACTATTTCCAATAGACCCACGGTTGAAGGATGAACATATCAAATCACATAAAAAGAGGTAAGATGTCACGTACGGGGATTACCCCGTAGAAGTAACATGGTATACTTTGTAACAACCGTAAAAATGGATATGCTAAGTAATGCTTAATGTGTCTAGAATGCCAACGATTAGACCGGGTTCACACGGATTGATACGCATTGAACCAGACCTCAAAACCCTTGATACATTAAATACAACTAACCTGGGGAGTTAGTTGAGCTATGAAAGGTTGGGTCCAACCATGTAGAACTCTCTAATACGAAGATTTACGCGAAGGACTCTCTACCGGAGTTAAAATTAAAAAATCTTAGGTTTTGAGGTCTAGGCGTAAAATGGTATTTTTCTAGGCTAAGTTTAGTTTATAATTACTGAAAATATGTAATTAATTATTTAGTTAATAAGGTAGAGGGGCATTTTGGGCAGAGAGGGCCAAACTTGGGCTCTAGAAGTGAACTTTTGCTCCACGCGGGTTCGAACCTAGGTGGAAGCAATGAATTAAATTATTTTTAATTTACGTTTGTAAATTAATGTAAATAATTCATAGTTATTAGTTATTATCTTGTTTAAAATAAAAGTAGATCAGATTTTTTATAATTAAATATAACCTTATTTGACTAAGTCCTAAACTAGACTCCTAAGCCTAAGAAAACTCTTTTCTCTCACGTCTCTATAACTCTCATTCACGTTTTCTCTCACAAAATAACTCCAAACACAGTAGGTAAGCTAAAGTTCTTCACACTTGAAGAACTCACACGAAAATATAAGAAAAACAAATGTGAATCAATCACGTAGGCAAAAAGAATGTTTTCTGTCGAGTTTGGTGTTGGATGTGTGTTTGGAGGAGTTCTTTGGGAAGCAAGTCGACATCAAAAAGGTATGGATTTTCTTCTCTCTTGGTCCCTTTCCGATGAGACCCCTTACTATTCAGAATATACATTCCAAAAACTAGGATTGTTCCCCATTCCATGTCCCTGTTACTAGCTCCCATTGAATCATAGGTTACTGATGTTTGCTGGTAGAAAACTAGGGATGAAACGTGTTTTCGTGATGATTATTATTTTATATGTGTGTCTGCAATTATGTGACTTATGTTGATGCTTCCGAAAAAGTAACTACATGAGTATGTGTGTGTTGTCGTGGTTATAGTTCATGGTTTAGCACTTTAAATGGCATGATAGTTCTTTATATTTCATGTACACATGTTGATGTAAATGTGATGTTCATATGAGCTGAAATGTGGCTGATTTGATTGATAATCTCTTGTCTAAACGTTCTAAATGCACTACGAAATTCCCCTAAGAACTAAGGTGTAACATGATGAAAGGATGCTGAAAAATTAAAAGAAAATTTCCAGCTTCTAGTGATGAATTTTTGTCAGCTAAGAGGGTTCAAAATGTTGAAAAATATGAATTAAAACAAGTGAGGTCATTGAGGATTGAACCCATGACCTCAGCATGTTAAAAACCATGAAAATAAAGAAGGAAAAAGAATTGTGGTGAAGGGGATTCGAACCATGGTATTGGCTGGAAAATATAACTTAAAGGAAAAAAAATAAGAAATGAGAGGAGTGGGATTTGAACCCACCACCTCTCAATCATATTTAAGGAAGAGTAAAATAAAAAAATGTGAGGGGTGGGAATCGAACCCATGACCTTCTAGGCATATTTAAGATAAAAATTATAAGAAATTAAAGAGGGGCTATGGGGGTTGGAACCCACAACTCATTCGGCCAAAGGAGAGAAATTTAATTGCAATGAAAATAAAAAGTAAATGAGGTTATGGAGGATCTATCCCATATCCTCTTAGTTCCATTAAGCGAAAAATGAATAGAGAAATTAAGGGGAAAATAAAGTGAAGGCATTTGGGCTCGAACTTGGGTCCCCAAGCTTTATGGATCAAACCAATTAAAAATGTATGTGTTGTTCAAGATAGTTGAAAATCGGGTTCCCTTGCCCAAATACCTTATACATTCATAAGTCATACGTGAGTTAAATCTTCAAAAGTAATGTTGCCAGTTAGATCGAAATCGAGATCTTGGCATACATACAAGATGCATTAATCTTCTACTACATAATCTTAAGAAGATATGAATCACTTAAATGAACTATGCATGAAGCCTCATGTATTGTATTTATAGACCCATAAGTCAAGCATACTTTTAAAAATATTTGAACCTAAGATGTATGTATTGAAATGATGTAACCCTAGAAGGTTTAAGTATGAGTGCAAAACACATTAAATGGCCAAGTCCATTGGCATACGATGAAATTATTATTAAGTAAGAGTTTGAAACACACACATTCCCAAAAACATTGGCATATGATGAAATGAACATTCAGTTAAAAAGGGGTTAGTAATTATGATTAGTAAATATGCTAATGCTGATGAATGTGGTGATAGCATGATATGAGTCTAACGTAAAAGATCAGAGCAATCTCAAATGAGCCTAACTAAATGTTACCAAAACGTACTCACTTGTGAGAGTGTAAAGTTAATGAAGAGACCAGTCTCTATGAACAATCTAATGAAAGTATTTAGATTAACACACTTCATTCTAATGATGAGATGAGAAATCATTTATTGAGATATGATGTCCTCATACAAGAAGCCAGCTTCCATGACGTATGAGTTGAATCTAATGGAACTTTATATTCAGCATCGATAGACTAGCTATAAGCGGTGATTCCTTCTTTCAGGAAGGGCGGAGGTTCACATAACTCTAATGAGATGGGACTATCCGGCATGCCGGGTATGTGCCTTCTTATATTTACTAGTCTTCAAACTTATATTGTAATTATAGGGATCTGGAGGGGTTCCATTTCCATGTATGCTAGAATGTTTTGTGTCATTTTGGCCGGTGATTCCACCTCTTTTCGGTGAGGGGTTTCATGACACTGAATTTTATGATGCTCACATGATGTATGTGGATTAAACATAAAGTTCCCAATGAATGAATGAGGCTAGACTCAAATGATGCACACAATGAAACAAACGATACCAAAGGTGTTAGGATAGGATAATCAAGAGGTGAGTTAGACTCAAGTGATCGTATTAGGTCAGTCTTGGTCATTGCACAACGAACCCGATGAAAGTCTTAAACTACATCCTAGGTATAGCTTGTGTTTACACTGTCCCATGAATGAAATGAAATAAAGTACGTATTAATGAAAGAAGCAGACTCTGTGTTTTCTAAAGCAGACTCCGTAGTTGAGGTCCAATATGTTGAGCCCTCATTTTTGGGAAGTATTAATGTCAAGTCCATGATTATAATGTCTCATGGCATACGAATGAATGATAAGTAAAATGTTGTTTAGGTTGTTGTATGGTGTGTGGAAAATGTCAAGTATGATGATGCATGTTACTCTCATGGCATAAATTTACTAATCAAAATTTGGAAATCTCATAAACTTTCCTAATTCAAATTTGAAACGCTCACTCACTTTTCTAATTTCAATTTGGTAAGTGCAATGACTTGACCTGCTATAATAATGTTGTTAGGATAGAGCTAATCTTACTCATGCATGTCCTTGGTGTGTTCTTGCATATACCGATACTTAGTACAAGTTTGTGCTAACCCTACATAACTCTTCACTTTTAGGTGCAGGCACACATGGACGCTAAATCTACACGATCATGTTGCAGTAATTCGGACGTCGAGCATCATCTAGACTTGGTTGGTCCTCATGCTTTCAAGGATGCTTTCCTATTTACATTCTAGCTTAGTTGTAGGATTGAGCTAGTGGAGTATATTAAACTAGCGTTTCTTTCCCATTTTTGTTCAGACATGTTTATCATTATAATAAACTGTTTCTTTTATTTGATGATCTTAATGTTAGATGGTTGATGGTGAATAATTACGTGTGTAGTAGAATGTTTATTAAGCATGTTTATAAACAAAAAAATTCAAATTTTCTGCTAAAATTAACCTAGATGAAGTAAGAATGACGTATGTAGGCTTGTCTGCAACCTCTGAGAGGTCAACGACACCGGTATCGTCTGCGGTCAATATTTCGGTAGTGACAAAGATGGTATCAGAGAACTAGGTTACATTCCTAGGATAAGAAGTTCACATCAACCAGATTACGTAGTTTCTAAGTCGTGGTAGTGAAGTGAACCACTACCCTCAATTAGAGATTGCATGATGCGTTGGAAAATCTCCTTTCTTTTGATCTTATTGTGCCTTTTCTAATGTTTATTTCTTGGTGTAAAGAGTGTATCTAACATCAACTCTTGAGATTCAAAAAAATGAATACAAGGAGAAACGAAGGCAGAGCAACAAGGTATTCCTTGGGAGAACCCACCTGCATGCACCATGGCTAGATTGTTAAGGGACTTCACGAGATGAATCCTCTCGTTTACACTGGATCTAAGATTGTTGAGAATTTCAAGGAATATTGCACGACAACTATGTTGCATGCCAGCATGGGTCTTTTCAACCTTATGGTCCATGTCCAACAAGTGGAGGAAAACAGGAATATGAAGCATACTAGGGCAGGGAACAGGTCAAGACGAGTTGAGAAGAATTTTTCAAGGAAAAGTAGTACTGAAATCAGGGATAAGTCCAAGTTTATAAAGGGACTCTCCCACCAAGGGGAATCAAGTTCGTCCAAGGATCCCTTTTTAAGCCCAGAGTTAAGAGGAGGAAGAGCGTCAAACATCATGGAAGAGAGTCTATAAAGGGGCTTAAAAGCATGTTAGATTTTTAGGAAACGGTGTCACATGATGAAGAGTTGTCAGAATAGGAGAATTCAAGAACAAGAGTAGGAGAGAGTTCAACCTAACGGTCCAAGTGAAGAGGCTCCAAGGAGGAAATGATTCTTTGCACCAAAGTCTAAGGGTGCAGGGGAAGGCACCTCTGGTGAAGTCTCGGATGCGTAGCCTTAGTTATTCTTTCATGTATTTAACTGTGTATGGTGTTTATGCACTAGTAGCAAGTTAATATGTTTGAGTCATCATATTGGTTTCTGATTTGTATGAATTACATGTCTACTTATGTTGTATGCTTCGATAAAACTAGTTCAGGAAAGAGTTCCTTAGTATATTAATGTAATTCTACTAGTACGATTCAAGGATGTGCACCATCATGTCAATATGTGAATCAGATATTCACCAATGGGGAGTAATGAATTACCTATGTATGTATACATTCTATAGATGACTTACTTATTGTTAATAAAGAGTAGTATCATTCGGGGACGAATGTTCCTTTGGGGGGGATAATGTAACAACCCTAAAAATGGATATGCTAAATATTGCTTAATGTGTATAGAATGCCAACGATTAGACCGGGTTCACACGAATTGATACGCGTAGAAAAAGACCTCAGAACCCTTGCTACAGCCAAGACAACTCACTTGGGTAGTTATCTGAGCAAGGAAAGGTTGGTTCCAACCTTTAAGGACTATCGAATACGAAAATTTACCCGAAGAAGTATTTAGCAGACTTAAAAAGAGGAAATATTAGGTTTGGAGGGTGTAGGGATAAAATGGTCTTTTTCCAGGCTAAGGGTAAAATCATAATTATCCTAAATAAATAATTAATTATTTAATTAATAAGGTGGATGGGAATTTTGGGGAGAGAGTGACAAAATTGGGCTCTTGAAGTGAAGTCTTGCTCCACCCGGGTTCGAACCTAGGTTGAAGCAATGAATTAAATTTTTTTTAATTTAAGTTGGTAAATTAATGTAATTAATTTATATTTATTAGTTATTAGATGATTTAAAATAAAAACAAATCAGATTTTTAATAATTAAATAAAACCTTATTTGAATAAGTCCTAAACTAGACTCCTAAGCCTAATAAAACTCTTCTCTCCCACACTCATCTCTCACTCTCACGTCTCTATCACTCTGACTCACATTTATTCTACCAAAATAACTCCAAAAACAGTAGGTAAACCAAAGAGTTCTTCACACTTGAAGAACTCACACAAAAATATAAGAAAACCAAACGTTAATGAATCACATAGGCAAAGAGAATGTTTTCCGTCGAGTTTTGTGTGGAACTTTTGGTGTTGAACTTTTGGTGTTGAATGTGTGTTTGGGAGTGTTGTTTGGGCAGAAAGTCAAGTTTTGTACATCAAAATGGTATAGGTTCTCTTATCTCTTGGTCCTTTTACCAAGAGACCCCTTATGGTTAAGAATATTCATTCTGAAAACTTGGATTGTTCCCCGGTTGCATGTCCCTGTTACTAGCTCCAATTGAATCATAGGTTGGTTATGTTTGCTGGTAGAAAACAAGAGATGAAACGTGTTTTCGTGATGATTTTGTGTTTATATGTATGTTTTGAATTATATGACTTATGTTAATGCTTGTGAAAATGTAACTACGTGTGTATGTATGTGTTGTTGTAGCTATTTTCATGGTTTAGCACTTGAAATGACATGATAGTTCTTTATATTTCATGTACACATGTTGATGTAAATGTGATATTCATATGAGTTGAAATGTGGATGATTTGAGGGAAAATCTCTTGTATAAACGAATTCATTAAAATTGACCAAAAACGTTCTAAATGCACTACGAAATCTTCCTAAGAACTAAGGTATAACTTGATGAAAGAATGCTGAAAAATTAAAAGAAAATTTCCAGCTTCTTGTGATGAATTTTGGTCATAAAAGAGGGTTCAAAATGTTTTAAAAAAAAGAATTAAACAAGTGAGGTCATAGAGGATTGAAAGAGTGACCTCACCATGTTAAATACCATGAAAATAAAGAAGTATAAAGAAATGCGGTGAAGGGAATTTGAACTATGGTATTGGGTGGAAAATGTAACTTAAATGAAGTAAATAATAAATCAGAGGAGTGGGGTTCAAACCCACCACCTCTCGATTAGATTTAAGGAAGAGTAAAATAAAAAAAAATTGAGGAGTGGGAATCGAACCCATGACCTCTTAGGAAGATTTAAGGAGAAAAATTAAAAGAAATTAAAGAGGGGTTGTGGGGGTTCGAACCCACAACCCCTAGGCCAATGGAGAGAAATTACGGTCATTGAAAATAAAAAGTAAATGAGGTTGTGGATGTTCGATCCCACATCCTCTTAGTTCAATTAGACAAAAAATTAAGAGAGAAATTAAGGGAAAATTAAAATGAAGGCATTGGGGCTTGAACATGGGAACCCTAAGCCTTATGGATCAAACTAAAATGAAATAAAAAAATATTAAGTGTGTTTCCAAAGATTCGAAAACCGGGTTCCCTTTTCCAAATACCGTATTGATGCATAAGTCATACGTGAGTTAAATCTTCAAGAATAATGTTGCCCACTTAGATAGAAATCGAGATATTGGCATACATACAAGATGCGTAAGTCTTGTACTACATAATCTTATGAAGATATGAATCACTTAAACGAACAATGAATGAATCCTCATGATTTGTATCTATAGACCCATGGATGTTTCCAAAAAAGGAATTGAGAATCATCATAGTCTGTGTTTTAAGTGAAGGAGAGAGACAGGAGTTACTAGGAATTGAATCAATAGGCTCAGGGGAATGCGTCGTATCAACTTCAAGGGAATCCGCTCTTTGATAAATATATTAGACTCTAGCACAAGATACGATTCACTCTAGTACCGTAATAAAGCTAAATGGGATTCGTGGACAGAAGCACGGGTAAACCCTCGATTTTCCCTCAACTATATACGTTGATAGGGGATTATTTCTTTGCTAGCTACTAACATACGTTTACAAATAAGTGAACGTAAGACGTATGTAATGGAATAATGTAACCCTAGAAGGGTTAAGTATGAGTGTAAAACACAATAATGGCCAAGTGCATTGGCATACAATGAAATGATTATACCCTTGAAGGGTTAAGTAAGAGTGTGAAATACACAAATGGCCAAGCATATGGCATATGATAAAATCAACATTCACGTTAAAAATGGTTAGTAATTATGAAGAGCAAATGTGTTAATGTTGATGAATGTGTTGACAACATTATATGAGGCTAATGTAAAAGATGAGAGCAATCTCAAATAATCCTAAGTAAATGTTACTCACCTATGAGAGTGTAAAGTTAATGAAGAGACCAATCTTTATGAACACTCTAATGAAAGTATTGAGATTAAAACACTTAATACTAATGATGAGATGAGAAATCATCTATTGATCTATGATGTCCTCATACAAGAAGTATGTTTCTATGACATATGAGTTGAATGTAATGGAACTTTATGCTGACATCGATAGACTAGCTATGAGCGGTGATGCCTTCTTTCAGGAAGGGTGGAGGTTCACGTTACTCTCATGAGATGACATTGTCCGACATGCCGGGTATGTGTCTCCTTATATATCCTAGTCTTCAAACCTATACTGCCAATATAGGGATGTGGCAGGTTTAAATTCCCATGTATGCTAGCATGTTTTGGGTCACTTTGGCCTGTGATTTCATTATGCTCACATGATCTATGTCGGCTAAAGTTAATGTTCTCAATGAATGAATGAGTCCAGCCTCAAATGATGCACATATGAAACGAACGATACCAAAGGGGTTAGGATAGGATAATTAAAAGGTGAGTTAGACTCAAGTAATGACATTAGGTTATTCTTGGTAATTGCACAATGAACCCGATGAATGTCTTAAACTACATCCTAGGTATAGCTGGTGTTTACACTAGCCCATGAATGAAATGGAATGAAGTATGTATGAATGAAAGAAATAGACTATGTGTTTTCCAAAGCAGACTCCCTAGTTGAAGTCCAATATGTTTAGACCACATTTTTGGGAAGTCTTAATGTCAAGTCCCTGATTCCAAGGTATCATGGCATACAAATGAATGATATGAACAACGTTATGTGTTATAGAAATTATGATATGTGATATGTTTATGCTATTTTGTGTTGTCTGCAAAATGTTAAGTATTATGATGCATATTACTATCATGGCATAACTTTCCTTATCCAAATTTGGTGTGTTCTTGAATATACCCATACTTAGTTCAAGTTTGTACTAATCCTATACAACTCTAAACTTTTAGGTGCAGGCACAAGTGGACACTAAGGCTATAGGATCAACACTGTAGTTATCGAGACGTCAAGCATTCATCCAGACTTTGTAGGACCTCATGATTTCAAGTATTATTAAACATTAACATTCTAGCTTAGTTGTAGGGATTAGGTAGTGGAGTATGTTCCACTTGCGTTTCTTTCCCATTTTTTCTTAAACATTGTATTGGTGCCGTTTTGGCAAGTATATAATTATCATCATAATAAACTGTTTCTTTCATTTGATGATCTTAATGTTATATGGTTGATGGTGAACAATTATTTATGTAGTAGAATATTTAGTAAGCATGTTAAGAAACAAAAAATTTCAAACTTTCTGCTAAAATTAACCTAGATAAAGTAAGAAAGACGTGTGTAGGCTTGTCTACGACCTTTAAGAGGTCAAAGACGCTGCTCTTGTCTTGGGTCTAGATTTCGATCGTGACATACTTGACCTCTAGGAGGTATTATACAATCCCATACTGATACGCTCAAACTTACTTCTCAAATAAGAAGTAAAGCGGTAGTGTCAAGTATATTACCCAACTAATGAAATTGGGATCGTTCCCACGAGGAAAATAGTTTAGACTTGACTTCAATCTATTATTACTATTGTTCAGTGATTTACTTCATTGGAAAGCAAAAACGATAAAAAGGGGGTTTTCTATTCCTAAATAAATGAAAATAACTAGCAATATTGAAAGAGACACTTAACAGCTTCAAATGTTGGAGTTTAATGAATTAATCAAAGTAAATAGGGTTTACGTGTTCCCCACAGGTTCATAACTTGAAATGTCTAACGATAATAATTATTTCCTAGTATCTTGCAAGCAAAGTGATAAGTTATGTATTTCTAAATTCTTTGTCCAGCATCTAGAAAATATCACTCTACACCTTGGTCCAGCTACGTATGTTGCTATACTAACCCTTACCTTTACCTCATATTAAGCATCGTATTCGATATTTGACTAAGTTATTAGCTCGTTCCAATCAATACTAGCCTATTAGATCGTATACACTAAATTTATGTTGATAATTCTTTTCCTATTATCTACCTCCTTGGTACGGAAGTAACATTAAGGCGAGTACAAATGTTGGCCATCCGTTAAAAAAGACTTATAAGCGGAAGAATTGTCAATACATTCAAGACAATATTCTAGAATTGTTATTTTAGCTAGATTTTACCTCATTATTCGCCTATGGTTCCAAGAAACCTCATTATGGAGTTTAGTTATAAATAGTCATAATCACAATATTCAAATATATGATATAAGAATTCATGCACTTACTTCAATGATAAAGAGTAAAATCCGAAAGTTCGCTTGATCAATCAATAAAAATCACTAACAATCAATTACTGAAATTAATTGAATAACAAACAATCTAACAAAGAGTCTACAAATAATCAAGGGCCAAACAAAACAATCAAGAGTCTAACCAAATAATCTAGAGTCTAACCTAAAAAACGCGGTTTTTCGTACTAGTTATAGAAAATAAAAACCTAATTAAATAAGGACTCTATTTGCTGGAAATCTGTCAAAACGCGTTGGGTCGACAGACCTTGCGACGGATCGTCGTGGTCACGACGGGCCGTCATGGATTACATCTTCCCATACTTGTGCAATTTCATCTATTTCTCTCTTCATTACCCTCAACGGCAGGTATGATGGATCGTCACAGGCACAACGGTCCGTCGAGGGTCTCCATTCCAAAACACTTGAACTCTTGGAATATAGGTACTGGGACTACTTCTCTGATATTCATGACGAACCTGCAGGACGGACCGTCATGGCTACGACGGTACGTCATGCTTTCCGTAATACAACACTTGGTCAAACTTCTCCATCTTCCTTCAGCAGCTGCACTACGCTGCCACCTACGGACCGTCATGAGCATGACGGACCGTCACAAGCTCTATAGGTGATATCTTCTGCATTTTTTCGCTCAAAAACCTCCGCATTCATCTTTGGACATATTTCCTACAAATAAGGAGAAAATTATATAAAAATTAGCACAAAAAGGCTTTTGGACACACTAAAATTAAGCAAAAAGTATTAATAATACCGTGAAACCACGGTATATCAACACTCTCAACTTAAATTTGTTGTTTGTCCTCAAGCGACGCACTATGACTCCCTACAAAATCTTTCTACAATAGTATCCATTTTTTATCCTTTGCAATCATTTGGCTATCAATCCCAATTAATCTCATCATATTTTTGCATGCTATCACTATTAGGCTTGAATTATGTGGAATCAGACTCACCATGCACTAACACATATCCTCTTCAACTTCTCACCGAGGTGCTAATATTTCCAGTACTGCAAATAGCGTCCTCGATTCAAAACAAAATCCTCATTTTTCAGACAATGATTTTAGTTTGAGTATAAGGATTACTTTTCAACACTCACTATCAGAACAAATTCACACTCATTCATAACTACTGCTATAAGCTTGCCCTTATTTTCACTGCTTTAAGTTCACTATACAACCCTTAAGATCACGATAGGAAATTCTTAGAGTGTAACATAGGCTCAGAGTCAGGTAGGGTATATTTAGGTATACTTTAGTGACTTTTTGCCCTCATTGACATATCAGCTAAATATACTATTTTCTATCAATTTATTTTGCCCAGCTTCCCATATTCTTTCACCTTGTTATTTTCTTTTTTTTCGTCATTTGTGTAAGTGACTCTCTTCTTTTCTTGCTTGTATTTCTTGTAATTTTTTTTACTTTTCTTTGAACTAATTCTTGAGTCACTTTACTTTTGTTCTTTCTCTCTCTTTGTTCTTTCAAACCCACTTTCTTGAGCATTCCTCATAATAGCTAACCTCAACTCATTGCTTTGCCATGAGTCAAAGTACACAATACCCAAACTTGAGTCAGGGCAATAAAAAAGTTGTTTACTGCATTAGACACCTCAACTTATGCTTTTTGCATAAGCTCAGGCGCAAATGTCCATGGAGGGACCAGGGCCAAAACATTATTCGGAGAAAAGATCAGTTGGGGTGAATAATAAAGGTCTAATTTAAGCTGAAATCATTTGGATCAAAGAAGGAAAAAAATTCATTTGGTTATCTTTTATTTAGGCTAAAAATGGGCTATATTGAATAAGGCTATGATACTTTCCTAATTGTCTATTACAACTTACTTTTAGCAGGACTAACCAGGCAAGTTCTAGCTCTGTACAAATAGTGGACTATTCAAATCTTCCTCACACTCACTTGACATCTCATCACTCTACCAGATTATCAGACACCTAGTTCGAATTTTAGACTTAGGGTCATGTAGTGGTAATCCCAGTACCCATATTCCAAGAGTTGAAGTGTTTCGCAATGAAGACCCTCGACGGACCTTTGTGCCTATGACGGTCCGTCATACTTGCCGTCGAGGGTAATGAAGAGAGCAGAAGAAGAAATTGCGTATAATAGAGTCCTTGTTTAATTAGGTTTTTATTTTTTTATAAATAGTTCGAAAAACCTCGTTGTTGAGGTTAGACTCCGTATTGTTAGATATCATATTAGTAGACATTGTATTGTTAGACTTTTGATAATAATTAGACTTTTTGTGAGATAATTGATTACTTTGAGATTCTTGCAAGTAATTATTGGTGATTAATCAAGATAACTTTCGGATTTTACTCTTTCTCATTGAAGTAAGTACATGAATTCTTATTTAATATATTTGAATATTGTAATTATGACTATGAGTAACTAAACTCCATAACTAGGGTTGTGGGAACCATAGGCAAATAATGAGATAATACCCAACTAAAATAAAAATTCTAGAATAGTGTCTTGCATGTATTAGTAATTCTTTCGCTTATAAGTCTTTTTAACGGATGGCCAACGTTAGAACTCGCGTTAATGCTACTTGTCGGACCAAGGAGGTAGATAATAGGAAAAGAATTATCAACATAGATTTAGTGTATACTATCTAATAGGCTAGTATTGATTGGTACGAAGTAATAACTTAGTCAAAAATCGAATACGATGCTTAAAATGAGGTAAAGATAAGGGGAGGAAAGCAACACACGTAGCCGGACCAACGTGCGGAGTGAGATTTTATAGATGTCGAACCAAGGATTTAGAAATACATAACTTATCACTTTGCATGCAAGATACTAGGAAGAAATTGTTATAGTTAGAATTATCAAGTAATGAACCTGTGGGGAACACGTAAACCCTAGTTACTTTGATTAATTGATTAAACTCCAACATTCAAAGCTATTAAGTGTCTCTTTCAATTTCGTTAGTTATTTTCATTCATTAAGAGATAGAAACCCCCCTTTTATTGTTTTTACTTTCCAAGGAAGTAATTGACTAATCAAAAGTAATAATAGATTGAAGTTAAGTGTAGACTATTTTCCTCGTGGGAACGATCCCAACCTCAATAGTTGGGTTATTTACTTGACACGACCGCTTTACTTCTTATTTGAGAAGTAAGTTTGAGCGTACCAAATTTTGGCGCCGCTGTTGGGGAATGTAGCTTCTAGATTAACTTGAACTTATTACTATAGTTTAGTTGATATTTTCTTGATTTTACTTTGTTTTATTGTTTTGATTTTTTTTTCCAGAACTATCCTCCTTTTATGCCAAATACACGAAGAGGAAGAGAACCCTTGTTTCCCTACGATCACGAATTAGAGCATACACTGTGTAATATGAATCAAAACTTGGGAAGAAATGATGATGATGCGAACCAGAACATCCCAGCTCCGGTTGATGTTCATGGTCAGTTGTTTCCCGACGCTCCGGGTGAACACCAAGAGAGGGGAAAAAATCCCGCTCCACGGCCCCAAGCATACTACAGAGGCTATGATAATATAGCAGACTCCGATGGGTAACTGGTTTTGCCTCCTCTACACACAGGCCATACTTTTGTGGTTACTAGTAGCCTGATGCAAATGCTCACTGCTAGAGGTTTGTTTTCAAGGCTACCTTCTGAAGATCCACATGCCCATATAGCTAAGGTAAGGGCAGTGTGTAAAATCAGTGTAGGGAGGCCTGATTTGGATTTAGATGCAATAGTGTTCAGAGTGTTTCCTCTCTCACTGACGGGAGAGGCTGCTATATGGTTCAGTGAGCTCCCATACAACTCAATCTTCACTTGGAACCATCTAAGGGATGATTTCTTAGCACGCTACTATCTGGTCTCCAATAAACTAAACCACAAAGACAGAGTGAATAATTTTGTGGCACTACCAGAAGAGTCAGTTAATAGTTCTTGGGATAGATTCACCTCATTCTTGAGAAGTGTTCCAAATCACCGTATCGATGATGAGTCACTGAAGGAATACTTCTATCGGGGACAGGATGATAATAATAAAGCGGTGTTGGATACTATAGAAGGTGGATCTAATTGGGAATGTCCTTATGCTGAGATTGCTGAAAAATTAGAGAAAATCTCCCGGAATAATAAAGCTTGGAGTAATAGGAAGTCAGATACCGAGAGAAACACTTTCGCAGTGCAGTCCCCTCACAACCCAGCCACAGATGAGATTAGTAAAGAAATGGCTCAGATGAGAACTGAGCTTGGGTTGGTACTAAAACATGTAACTGGGGATGCAGAAAAAATAAATGCAGTCAAATACTTGGCTAAACCACCTCCTCCTAATGATGAATGCTAGTATGCGGAGGACACTTATGTAGTAAATTAGTAGACGGGGGGTTTCCGACTGAGCGCCCAAGGCTCAAATCAGGATAAATGGCGCCAAGGTCAAGGCAACCAAGGTCGGAACTATGGTAATTACAATGGTGAGGGTCATTATGTCAGAGATGGAAACTACAATCGCGACAACAACTTTAACAGGGGTAACAATGCTAATAGAAACGACAGGAATTGGCCCTATGTCCCTCCTCAAACTCGTGAAGTTACTCCTAGATATGGTGGAGATAGAATGGCACGAGTTGAGGATATGTTACACAAAATGATGAGGAGTTTCGATGCTAGTCATGAGCACATTAAAGAGTTAAAGTGTGATTTAGCAAGTATTGGGCAAAAAGTTGATACACATGCAATATCAATTAAGCAGATCGAGTTGCAGGACCAATTATCTATGACAGTAAACACACGGCAACCGGGCACTCTTCCTAGAAACACTGTCCAAAATCCAAAAAATGATGCGCACTGTATGGCAATCACTACTCGGGGGTAAAGGGTAGTGGTGAGGAAGAAGAGAGAAAGGGAAAAGATGCAGAAGTCCCTATGAAGGTAATTCACATGCCTAGACCACCACCACCCTTCCCTCAGAGATTAGTGAAAAAGATCAAGGATGGTAAATATCGGCGATTTATAACAATGTTGAAGCAGCTCTCTATCAATGTCCCTTTGGTAGAAGCCCTAGAAAAAATGCCAAGTTATGCCAAGTTTATGAAACATTTGGTCACAAAGAAAACATCGGTCACTTTCGAGGATGATGATAGACTGCAGCATTGTATTGCTATTGCTACAAGATACCTTGTACAAAAGAAAGAAGATCCGGGTGCGTTCCCTATTCCTTGTACAGTTGGGTCATTACATTTTGCGAAAGCATTATGTTATCTGGGGGCAAGCATTAATCTCATGCCCCTCTAAATTTACAAGAAGTTGGGTTTGGAGGATCCAAAACCCACTGCGATGAGCCTAATAATGGCTGATCGGACAGTGAAAAGTCCTATAGGGATACTCCATGATGTGCTAGTAAGAGTGGAGTCATTCATCTTTCAGGCTGATTTTGTTATTCTTGATTGTGAAGTCGATTTCGAAGTGCCTATTATTCTTTGGAGGCCATTCCTTGCTACAGGTAGAGCCTTAGTTTATATGGAAAAGGGACAGATGAAATTTTGGTTGAACAATGAAGAAGCGACCTTCAACATTTGTAGGACCATGAGGAAGAGTGATGAGCTCCAATCTGTATCTGTCATATCCCACAAAAAAAAGGATGAAGAAGGAGAATGAACAAAAAAGTGCAAAACAAGAGCTTATGAATGGGGATTTAGTGCTTTTAGACAGTTCTGGGTCGCTTTGTTTTCCGGGCAAGCTCAAGTCCAAATGGACTGGCCCTTACTTGATTACCCAAGTATTCCATCATGGAGCAGTTGAGTTAAAAGGCAAGGAGAAAGTGCAGTTTGAGGTTAATAGAGGACAAATAAAACTCTATTTTTGGCATAAAGCATCGGGGAATAAAGTGATAGAGGCAAACCATCTTGATGAAGTCTGAGTAATCAAGTTTCCCCAGTCGTGCCGCGATATTAAATCAGGCGCTTGTTGGGAGGGAACCCATTACTTATAGTCTTTTAGTAATGGTAGTATTTTTTCTACTAATGGGTATTAAATTTGTAGGCACATCACCAGGAAATTTTGCAGAAAATTACTCTGCAGCAGTCACTGACGGATACATCGATGGACCGTTGCGCCTGCAAAGGACCGTCGTATGCCTCTGTCGTACCAGGTAGGTCTTTCTGTTATTTTCAAACTAGGGCACATACGACGGAACCAACGACGGGTCGTCACAATTGCGACAGACCGTCGTCGTGGAATCGTCGTGTGATTAATGAGGCGTATCCGACCTGACCCGGTTGGAGTTTATTATAAAATTTCCCCATTTAAACTCCCCAACCCCTCATTTTACCCCATTCCTTCATTATTCCTCCCATTTCCCTCTCTTTACAACTTCCACAATCCCTCCCTCTATCAATCTATCAACCGATCATTGTTCCCCAAAATTCTCCAAAGCCCTACAAGTTATAACCTACTAGTCGGAGTGTCTGTTGTGGGTGTCTTCCTGGTCACCGAGTACTTTTCCATCTTGTTTTTCTCAAATTCTAAGGTATGTGTCAGTAATTTCTACTCATTTATCTTGCATTTTTGTTTATTAATTAGTATTAGCTTAGTTGTTCGTGATATCTTTGTTTCACTTGATATAAGATTCTGTCTAATCTAGGTTAAAATTGTTCGAAATTTTCGTGTTTACAACCCTAGACATAGGTGCTTTTGCATTGATAGTTTCCTAGGTAGTTGGGTTAGACAAATGTAGGTCAAAAACACTACCAGTTCGAGTTGGGTTCATCGGGGATGAATGGGGTACCCCAGTTCTATCACTGATCTATAGAATAAGACCCCGACAACGAACCATCTTAGCCACGACGGACCGTCTTAGGGTCCGTTACAAAAGCTCTAACACCCCACTGCCCATTTTTTCTAAGTGTCCTCCAACGGACACATGTGACGGACCATCGTCTTCACGACGGTCCGTCCTGCACTACCGTTCTGGTTTTCAGTCTCTCTCCATTTTTCTATGTTTTCTTCAATGGACACATGTGACGGACCTTCTTCTTTACGACGGTCTGTCCTGCATGACCGTTATGACGGTCAAAGACCCCTCTCCAAAGGTTCTCCATATTTTTTTCCAAGTGTCCTCTGACGGACACCTACGACGGACCGTCGTACCTATGATGGTCCGTCCTGCACATACCGTCATACTAGTCAGAGACTCCCCTTCAGGGTTCTCCATATATATATATAGTCTAAGTAAGACACGACTGACCCCATGACGGTCCGTCATATTCACGACGAGTCGTCACCTGGCCCGTCGTGTTTCACTGTTACTATAGAAATATAATATTATTTTAAATTTTTGTGTGGTTTTTCTTGTCTTGTTTGCCACTACTCGTACTAATATTGATCCTTTACAGGCACTATCTACTATGCCACCCAAGAAATATTGAATCTATGCACGCGGTTGATCGAAGTGTGTCGCCCCGTCTGCCCGCATGGTCATTGGCTCTGATGATGAGCATGACCCCGAGTATGTGCCCCCAGGCACTTCCACCCCTTCCCGTGCTGCACATGCTCCTAGAGCCACACCCAAAAAGGTGGCGTCTGGCGTAGTCACTGCCTTCCAATCTGATGAGAAGCGCACACTGATTGGCACACCCTCTGGGTATGCCACAATTGAAGAAGGAGCGTCTGGCTCCTTAGGAGTATAGTGGTCGGAGGAAGCCTCTGGCTCTGCTGAGGTTCCCACACCCGCCACAGCTGCAGCGTCGGCCTCGTCTGATGAGGCTGACAGTTCGGAATCCACATCAGGTTCACCTGCTCAGGCCCCCACCCCACCTATAGACCAGCCCAACTAGTGTTGTGTCGACGGGTAATTTCAAGTCTACTCCGACGCCAAGTTCCTGACTGACAAAGGAGTTATGACTCGAACACTCACCTTGGAGAGGCAGGTCCTTACAGGGAGTCTCCAGAAGATGCCTGAGATTCACAATCTATTCACCAGGCATCGCCTGCAGTGGACAGCACGTCCGTTGGAACTTTATAGTGAAGAAATTGTCCGAGAGTTCTACTCATCCTACGTAGCGACTCTCCGATCAAAGATAGATAGGAGGGCTACCCCTGCCAAACAGGCCCCACTAGAGCAGGTTTGATTACGGGGCGTGCAGGTTGACATTTCCCTTCCTGCCATCCGGCGGTTTCTATACGGCAAGGGAGTTGATGTTACTCGGACCCCTCTCACTGTAGAGTTTGACTACCAATGGCAGATTGTTAAAGATGGCCAGTTCCTGCGCAAGCCATCGCTGAGAGACCACCAAGCGGTGGATGGCCCTGCACCTATCAGTTGATGGAGAGGGCGCCGACTTGGTGACCGAGATAAAGGGGGCCATCAAAAAGGCCAACCTCACTTTCACGGCGATGATGTTATGGCTGATTGTCCGCCACTACCTTTCCCCACAGCTGCTGATAGTATCGTTACATGGGATCGAGCAGTGCTGATGGCAGCGATGACAGCTGGGTTTGAGGTGGATTTCGCGTGGCTTCTACAGTTAGTCATGCACGAGAGGGCTTTCTAGGTCACAACTACTTACCCTTTCCCGTTCATGATCTTCTCTCTCTGCAGGTCCGCAGATGTGCCTATATGGCACGTATATCAGCTCAATACCCCACAGGGCAATGTTGACGTCGGCCTCATCACAGATGAGGCCAATGAGTTGGCTCCACACCGAGGGCCCCGTCCAGAGGTGCTTCCACTTGCTGATGATCTTGCTAATACAGTAGCCCAAGCCCACACGGTTACACAGGCGGCGTCCACTGACACTACCCTGGTCGAGTCAATCCCGGGTAGTAGCAGTGCACCGAGCTCCTCTTGCACAGCCCCTCTACCGTCGCTGGTCCTCCTTGCTCGGGTCCAAAAATTAGAGGCGCAAATGGATACACTTCTTCAACTTATCCAGCCGTGGATGCAGAAGTCTATTACTGTGTGAGAAGAGCACCTAGAGCGGAAAATTATCCAGTATACAGAGCGGAAGATCGCTGAGGTTCACAAGAGCTTGGAGGCCTTTGAGTTGCGGGTGCTAGCCTGGACAGCCCCTCCAGTTGATGTGTCGATTCTTCAGGCTGCAGTCGACAGCCTTCGCGCAGATATTGACACGATCTTAGAGGCTAGGGTGTTGGAGTCTGAGGCCCCTTCTGTAGAGCCTGCTGAAGACACACTGTTTGCGGCCCTATTCGCCACTTCGGATATTCCACGACCTCCCCCTCAAGAGCATGCCAAGAGGCGTAGGGGTCGAGTAGAGGACAAGGCGCGAGCAAGAAAAAAGAAGCACCGAGAGATGGAGGCTGCGAGGAGAGCCTCACTTGCTGAGGAGGAGGCTCACCCCATGAGAGCATCAGAGTTAGCGGCTGGGGCGTCTAGCTCCTGAACTGTTGAGATAGTAGAGTACGTGGGTTACGGGCAACCGGACCCACCAACTTGCTGATCGACGGTGCTTTGCGCCACAGGTTTGCTTCACCTACCACTCTAATGTTTGAATTTTCATGCATTGGGGACAATTGCATGTTTTTTTATTGGGGGTGGGGTAAATGGAAAGTGAGTGTTAGGGTGAAGTCTGAGTAGCCCAATTCACTATCCTCTTTTGGGGTTTTCTTGCCTGTGTTCTTTTTCCCCAAAAGACTTATTACTTTTTCTGTTGAACCGGCATGTCTATATCTTTTGAACATAGTTTAATTCTGGAGAATGATGGCTAAAATGATATCCTGATAAATTGGAAAAAGATGCATGACTAGGCATAGTAATTGATAAATGTTTGGCTCTAAGCATGACATAGAGGTACACCATTGCCTTACCCTACGTCTAAAATTCGAACTAAGTGTCTGATAATCTAGTAGATTGATGAGATGTCAACTGAGTGTGAGGAAGATTTTAATAGTCCACTATCTGTACTGAGCTAGAACTTGCCTGGTTAATCCTGCTAAATGTAAGGTATAATAGACAATTACGAAAAGATCATAGGCCCTTATTCAATATAGCCAATTTTTAGCCTAAATAAAAGAAAACCAAATGAAATTTATCCTTATTTGATCCAAATGATCTGACCCAACTTTGGGTATTGTGTACCTTCGTTATGGCCCTGACCCAACTTTGGGTATTGTGTACCATGACTCATGGCAAAGCCATGAGTTGAGGGTGGCTAATATGAGGAATGCTCTGAAAAGTGGGGTTGAAAGAACAAAGAGAGAGAAAAAAAAAGTAAAGTGACTCAAGAACTAGTTGAAAGAAAAGTAAAGAAAAAGAAAAATATACAAGAAATACGAGTAAGGGAAGAAGAGAGTCACTTACACAAATGAAGAAAGAAGAGAAAATACCAAGATGAAAGAATATGAGAAACAGGGCTAGATGAAATGATAGAAAAGGGTATGTCTAGACGATATGTCAAGGAAGGCAAAAAGTCACTAAAGTATACATAAATATACGCTACCTGACCCTGAGCCTATGTTACAAGCTAAGAAAGTCCTATCGTGATCCTAAGGGTTGTATAGTGAACTTAAGGCAGTGAAAATAAGGGCAAGCGTATGGCAATAGGTATGAATGAGTGTGACTTTGTTCTGAGAGAGAGTGTTGAAAAGTAATCCTTATACTCAAACTGAAATCATTGTGTGAAAAATGAGGATTTTGTTTTTAAGTGAGGACACTAGTCGCAGTACTGGAATTGTTAGCACCTCGGTGATAAATTGAAGAGGATAGGCGTTAGTGCATGGTGAGTCTATGTCATGTTCTGATCCCACATAATTCAAGCCTAATAGAGACAGCATGCATAGATATGATGAGATTAATCGTGATTGATAGCCAAATGGTTGCAAACAATAAAACATGGATACTATTGTACAAAGATTTTTTATTGAGTTATAGTGCGTCGATTGAGGACAAACAACGAATTTAAGTTGAGGGTGTTGATATACCGTGGTTTCACAGTATTATTAATACTTTTTCCTTATGTTTAGTGTGTCCAAAAGCCTTTTTGTGCTAATTTTTATACAAGTTTCTCTTTATTTTGCAGGAAATCTTTCCAAAGATGAATGCGGAGATTTTGAGCAAAAAAATACAGAAGAGATCATCTACGGAGCTTATGACGGTCCGTCATGCTTGTGACGGTCCGTAGGTGGCAGCGTAATGCAGTTGCTGAAGGAAGATGGGGAAGTCTGACCAAGTGTGGGGTAACGAAGCTTGTGACGGTCCGTCGTGTCTATGGCGGTCCGTCCTACAGGTTCGTCATGAAGTTTAGAGAAATAATCCCAGTACCCATATTCCAAGAGTTGAAGTGCTTTGGAACGAAGACCCTCGACGGACCTTTGTGCCTATGACGGTCCGTCATACTTCCAGTCGAGGGTAATGAAGAGAGCAGCAGAAGAAACTGCATAAGTATGGGACGACGGAGTCCATGACAGTCCGTCCTGACCACGACGATCCATCGCGAGGTCCGTCGATCCAGCCGTGTTTTGGCAGATTTCCAGCAAATAGAGTCCTTGTTAAATTAGGTTTTTATTTTTTTATAAATAGTTCGAAAAACCTTATTTTTGAGGTTAGACTCCGTATTGTTAGATATCATATTAGTAGACATTGTATTGTTAGACTTTTGATAATCATTAGACTTTTTGTGAGATTATTGATTACTTTGAGATTCTTGCAAGTGATTATTGGTGATTAATCAAGAAAACTTTCGGAATTTACTCTTACTCATTGAAGTAAGTACATGAATTATTATTTTTTTATATATTTGAATATTGTTATTATGACTATGACTAACTAAACTCCATAACTATGGTTGTGGGAACCATAGGCAAATATTTAGATAAAACCTAACTAAACTAACAATTCTAGAATAGTTTCTTGCATGTATTAATGATTCTTTTGCTTAGAAGTCTTTTTAACGGATGGCCAACGTTACCAGTCGCCTTAATGCTACTTGCTGGACCAAGGAGGTAGATAATAGGAAAAGAATTATCAACATAGATTTAGTGTATACTATCTAATAGGCTAGTATTGATTGGTACGAGGTAATAACTTAGTCAAATGTCGAATACGATGCTTAATATGAGGTAAAGATAAGGGTTAGGAAAGCAACACACGTAGCCGGACCAAGGTGCGGAGTGAGATTTTCTAGATGCCGGACCAAGGATTTAGACATACATAACTTATCACTTTGCATGCAAGATAGTAGGAAAGAGTTGTTATTGTTAGAATTATCAAGTTATGAACCTGTGGGGAACACGTAAACCCTAGTAACCTGGATTAATTGATCAACTTCCAACATTCAAAGCTGTTAAGTGTCTCTTTTAATTACGTTAGTTATTTTCATTTATTTAGAGATAGAAAACCCCCTTTTATTGTTTTTACTTTCCAAGGAAGTGATTGACTAAACAAAAGTAGTAATAGATTGAAGTTAAGTCTAGTCTATTTTCCTCGTGGAAACGATCCCAACATCACTAGTTGGGTTATTTACTTGACACGACCTCTTTACTTCTTATTTGAGAATTAAGTTTGAGCGTATCACTGCGCGACGTGCAGCCATCACGCAACAATCCCAAATTATCCTCGCAACGTGGGGCCTACACGAGGTCCACTGCCTCAACTCGGATTTCAAAAATATGTCGTGAAATAAACCCTGCGACACGCAGCCACCTCCTAGATTTGTAAAAGTCGTATTTTAAGAAATTTGACTTCACAAAAAGATTCATTTAAGTGAGGTGTCTTTTGGGAAATTTAATGGCTGACTATATAAGGTCTTAGTGTCAGTTTTATGTCATTTTTAACACCCAAATCATGTCTCAAAAGTTTAAATAAAAAATCACTCTCATCTCTCCCAAATTCTCTCTTCCTCCAAATGTCCATTGAAGACCAATTGAAATCCTAGAAGAAGATCAAGCCTTCAAGTTTACAACCAAATTTTGTGGATTTATCATCTCTAAGGTACAGTTTCTTTCACTCTTGGGTAGGGGTGGAAGGGGGATCAAGCTATCCCGCCCCAGCCCGTGTCTCGCCCTGACCCGCGTCCCTCCCAACCCATCCCCTTATGTTTAGGGGGTTTAAGGGGTGGGGGATGAGGGGAACGGTCAGGGGCCGGTTCACCCCTGCGTCCCAGTCGACCCAGCTCTTTTAAACCAGCCGGTTAGCGGGATCCCCTCTTTTTTCTTTTTTTTTTTTAAAAAAATCCGTTGGGGAAACAGTCAGTTCCCCCCCACCCCTCCAAACGGATTTTTGCCACTTTTTGTGTTTCCAAACACCCCCTATCGATTCTCATTTCTCTCATCTATTTTTCTATATCCTCTCAACTCTTTACTCTCAAGTGTCAATCTTAATTTCTATTCCATTTTAATTCTCATATTATTATAATCCATATATTTCTATTTTTAATTCAAAATTTTCATATTATATCAATATATATTATTATATTATCTCATATTTTGTTATCAAGTATTGGTTGGAGTTTCAAATTACAAGTTACAACAAACCACATGCTTCAACAATCTGGTTGACATCTGCTATTAACGCAGACGTTTAATACATTCGTTTTATAATATTTATATTTAATTTTCCGTCTTTACTTTTTGTGTAATTATTATTTTTATATTATACTTTATATATAATTAATTATGCGTTCTAGCAAAAAAATAGTAGTAAAGGAAAAAAGAGAGCACAACATAACGAAGAAAGTAGAATTTTTAAATTATTTCATTTTGGTTAAAAAAATAGTAGTAAAAGTAATGGTACTTCATCTAAATCAACGAGTAGAGTTAGATTTAACATATATGATTCTACTTATGTTGATGATACTGCTTATGATATCTATTCAAATGTTAAACTCGATCATGAAAGTTTAGAACGACGTTATGGTAATATTAATCCTAATGTTGATGAAAATTCAGGTGAAGAAGTAGATGCTGATTTGGGAGAAGATGAATTAGAAGAAAAACCTACTAGTTCGGTGACAGAAGTTCCTAATTAGACTATCAATTTACCGGAGCAAAATCTTGGACATCCACCCCTTATACCTCCCACAAGGGTGAAAGTGAAGTATCAAGGCCCTAAAACTTCTATTGTGTGGCAAATAACGACTTTCGATAAAGTAAATGGTGTTGCTATTTGTAATAAGTGTAAGCAACCTTTTAAACCTAAACAAGATGGGGGTCAACATGGAACAGGGTGATTAACTAGACATTTGTTATCTTGTGTGCTGATTAACTGTAAAGAAGCTAAGTCATTAACAAATAAAAACATGGAATTTCAATTAATGAATTTTATATTACCGGTAATGCATCGATAGGGGCTTCTAACATGGTTCAAGGAACATTAGATCCTTTTAACCCCACTGGTCCAATAACACAACGTAAATTTAATAAGGAATTAGATCGATAAAATTTAGCTAAAATGGTTTCTGTTTGTGGTTTTCCTTATAGTTTTCATTCAAAACCCAGTTTTATTTAATATATTCAACAAACATATAATTTAGATTATAGAGGTTTTTCAAGAAATACTGTTAAATCTGATGTTTTTGAATTTCAAGGTAAACATTGTCATTTTCTTCGTTGTATATTTAGCATATTAGATAGTAGATTGTCTATAAATTTTTACATGGGTCGTAGTGTTAATGGAAATTATTATTTAACTATTACTGCACATTGGATTGATCATAAATTGGAGTTTCCAAAAAAGAATTATAAGTTATAAACTATGTATAGAGAAAAAAAACTGCTACATAGTTAGCTTTAAATATTTTAAATGTTTTAGATTATCACATGATTATAGATAAAATAATGTATGTCGTATTAGATAATGCATCTAATAATACAAACGCTGCTAATGTGTTAAAAGTTAGATTGTGTCCAATTGACAATAATGCTTTTCATGTTAGATGCGTTGCACATATATTAAATTTAGTTGTACAAGATGGTATTTTATTATTTGATTGTTGTAGCGTAAAAATTTAATATGCCACTACCTGAATTTTTCATACAAACAATGTTGCTAGAATTAGGGAATTTAATGAGCGTTGTTTACTATGTGAATTGTCACCTAGAAAAATTCCAAAACATATTAAAACATGGTGGAATTCTCTTTACGAAATGCTTTCGGTTTCTTACAAATATAGAAGACCCATACAAATGGTTTTTAATGCTTATAATGTTGACCCATTAGATAGAATTTGTGATGAAGATTTGGAAGAAACTAAAGAACTATTATAATATTTAAGACTTTTTTATGCAGCTAGTACCATGTTTTCTGGAATTGTTTATCCTACTCTTTCGTCCGCACGAATAAATATTTGTGCTCTTACAATTCAACTTTGTAAATATAAAAAAAAATCGATAAATTTAGAGTTACAATTGAAGGTATGATTGAAAAATTTTAAAAAATATTTTTTTCTTATTCCTCATATTTTTTTAACGGCTACTTTACATCATCCTGCTTATAAATTACAAGGTGTGCAAGGCCTTGTTGACACTTTTTATGAAACTTTAGAAATTTTACCGGATGAAATTCTAAATTGTCAAACGTGTAAGTCTAGCATAAATGTAAAAGCAAAACTGTTGTATGAAAAATATAGAAGTACGGAAATTTTTCAAGGAGAACTAGGTCAAACATCTAATGTTGAGATTTATTTGTCACTTCCAGCTTCAAATTATATGCGAGGTATTCTTGATCTTAATTCTATTAACCATGATAATTTTAAAGAATATCTTAATCAATCTTTATAAATATTGGAAATCAAACCTGGCAATGAACATTTATTAGGATTGGTGAGTAGGAGAAGCGATGCATTTCCAACATTGAGCAAAAATGTTCATGATGTTCTAGCTATTCAAGCTTCATCAGTTGCATTGAAGACTTCTTTCAATGCAGCAAGGTTTCAAATTTGTGATCATATACATTCATTGGAGGAAGACTGTTTTGAAACAACACTTCTATTTAAAGACTAGTCCAATGCCGAAAAGGAGGAATAACAATTTGCCAAAGTTAAGTAAAAAACAAGCTAGTTGGATAAAAACACAAATTGAATGCAGTGATGATGAATTCGAGGCAAAAGAATTTCTAGCAAGTTTGCCAACACCAGAGGATATCACCATCAATATGATGCGATAATTATAATTAAATTTTAAAGGAGAAAACAGATATTTTTAGATTACATTCGAGAACTAATTGAAACAGAACCCTTCCTAGAAGGTGGCTGCGTATAATTAGTTACTCATATAATATCTATAACAAATATTAGTTTTACGTACGAGAACTTGTTGAAATAAAAAACATTCCTAAAAGGTGGCTGCGTAGATTAGTTACGCCACTAATATTTGTTAATTGTAACTTCTAAGTTCTATTGAATAAATTTTAAGGTTTTAAGTTTTGTTCAAGTTTTTTTTTATACAATTATTGTTTTGCATTTTAATTTTAATATATACAATAAAATATATACTAAAGTACTAAACTAACTTTAAAGTACTTAATTTAAAGTGTACAATTTACATTACTTTAAAATATTTAAGTTACAAATTTAAACTTCTCAAATTTGAAATTTAAAACTTTAAAGTTGATACTTGAAATTTCAAACATAAATCTTGAAATTTAAAAATTGAAACTTTAAATTTAAAAATTTATTTTGATATTTGAAAATCAAAAATTAAATTTTAAATTTATTATCTAGAGACGTATAATTTCAATATAAATATATAAGTATTTAAAACAAAAAAAAATCCCCCCAAATCCCATTCCATCCCGTACACATAGTGGGACGGGATGTGACCGATTTTTGTTCCCCTAATCCCGGTCCCGATCCAAATCCCCTCTCCCTGTCCCACATTCCGTCCCGTCCCCCTTCTTCCCATCCCCTAGTCCCCTTCCCCGTCTCCTTGCCAGCCCTGCCCTACTCATGGGATTTCTTTTCCCCAATAGGTCCCTTCAAAAGATGATTTCTAAATCCCCCAAATCTAGGTTTTACTTCTACAAATGGGTCTTCTTTGAAAAATTAAAATATGAATAAATTGTGACGAATTTTTGTGAATTAATATTGTTTATGTATATATTGGTGGTTAATTGATTATTTCCTATTATATTTCCTTACATCCATGTTTTTTCCCCTATTTCATAAAAACATTGAATTGAGATGGTGAATTATGAAGATTATGAATATGTAGATTCACTACATTGTTGTTAATTATGTAATTACTTATTGAATATACCTTGTTCTTATAATTTATTTTGTATTTTTGGTATTGGGATTATGACGGTTCTTTGAAGGGCAATTAGGTATGTTGATTGGTTCTTCTTGTATACAATTGTGAATTATGGGTTACTTAGATAGTAATGCTTCTAGGTCTAATGTGTGGCTGTGATGTTGATGCTAAGTATTCTTTCGTTAACCCTAGACTATTGAATTGGTTTTGAATTATTCAACGACATTATGGTTTGACTATTATATTATTGAAAGTATTTTTTCATGATTATCATAAAGTGTAAAGTGAATGGTTTTACTCACTTATGAAGTGGTGTCTAAAATGAAAAGGATTATTCTCACTTGTGATGACTTATGAGATCGATGTGATAAGATTTTTAAATAGGGGTCTAGAAGAGACTAATGGGAACTTATATGATGAGATCATTCAATTACTAAAGGAAATAATTTATTAGCACCGAAAGGGCATGTAAATCAGATTGAGGTCTCATGTTCTTAAGTGCAGCCACCCACATGGGTTTCTTCATGTTAGTAAGTCCAGAATTCCCAAGTTATGTGTTGTCTCATGATATGGAAACCTCTACATTAGTAAGTCAAGGTTTCTTGCAACAGTCTCCTTGACCCGTAACTGTGTGCCCACATAGGACTCTAGCTTAGCGGATCCACTAAGATATTTATGTATGAATGATGACACCTTAGGAAAGTGTTAACCCTCTCTTTTCGGTGCAGTAGTAGAACTCTCGATTCAATGTATCTCACATGCTCTCATGTCGGTTATTGTACTTCATTCCCCAATGTAAAAGTAAATGAACTAATTAAGTATGTTAACTCTCATTAGGGTTGTCTTGGAGGTACTATAATGGGTGAGGGAGGGTATGGGACTTCTTTTAGTCATTCCACATATGGGATCCTAATATGGTTCTAGTAATGTTATTTTATGATTATGATTATTATTATGTTTATAAGTTATGAGTAGTATTCGTGTATTAATCATGTTATGATGTCTTTCAGATAATATGTTGCAAGTATGAAGTGGGTTGCTTAATGTGATACTCAGTCGTAGATAGGATTATGGGTTCCATCTTTGGCATTGCACAAGTATTGCTTGGTTCATCTACATATTGGGTTGATATTATATTGAAGTGACTTATTATGCTTCTTATATAGGCATGTTGAGTTAAATTGATCATGATTTTGACTAAATTATCCTTTTCTCATGCATTAATGATTTTTTTTTGCATAGGGACCATACTTCGTACATGTACTAACCCATATTTCTTCTCTTTATCCCAAACATTGAAGGATCGGGCCATTGAGATATATTTAGTGTAAATCAAGAAGGCTAGGACTAGACTCTCCATGTTTTGGTAGGTCCTCTAGTCTGAAGATGCTACTACATACTCTACCTTAGTCGTACTTGTATTGTCTAAATACATTCTTTTCTCTTATTTTTAATATATTGATTTAACCCCTATGTGGAAACTATGAATTTTTATAAGGTTTATGCCCGAATATTTATTTCATCTAGATGGTTTAATGTGAGACAAAGATTTACCGCATGTTTGACCTATGATGTGCTATTTATTATGCTAAGGGCTTGTCTTAGTCCTCTTCGAAGAGGAGGACACTGGTAATGACCAGGGTGTATTTTGGATCGTTACAATTTTTTTGGATTGTTAGATGTTTTGAATTTTAGCTTTATCTGAACAACATATCATTATTGTCGGCCCTGAGTTTTGAAAAAACACCATGGAGTTGTCCATGAAGAGTAAGGTAGTATCATCCCAAGCCTATCTCTGCAACACCCCTCGCCCAAGTAACGACCATGGGGACCTTCACGTTATGTGGTCCTCACAATGGGCCATGGGATAATCAAGGAAAGCTTAACCAGTAGCCTCCACTCGCCAGTCCCTTAAACCCTAATGTCGATGTGAAGTCTACGAAAACCTTCACAGTGGGTGGTCCATCACTTGTGCCGTGGAAGGGTCTGTTAAGTTAGACCCTCATACCTTCAAACCAAGTTAAGACCACGACCCACTTTCTGGTCTATTGTCCCTTTCACGATCCATGATTATCGTCGTGGTCATCCTGTCAACATTTTGAGTCGAGGGTTTTTCTGTCTTTTGCCCTATTTGTTGTACACCTAAACTACGTTATTATAACCTTAAACTATGTCAGTTTTATTTGTTTTATCCTAGAAACATATCTAAAACTTAGACAAGTCAAATCGTTAATAAAAACATACAAAAGTATAAGAGAAGAACCCGAAAGAGGCGAGTAACACAAATTCAATAATGCGGCAAGATCATATTAGTTCTAGCTCTAAAATCTCAATATTTCCCTATAAAATTCGTAAAAAGGTATCTGGGATTTCACTAGTGGCTTCCTTTCGTCTATAGGGTCCCTAGTTTAAGTCAAATTCTTTATTCCCTTATTATATAGAGACATAAAGTTTATATACCTTCAACACATTATTATGAATTAGTTATTTACATATTCCAAATAAGATTATCATGTCATTACTTCATTTCTTGCATCAATTTCTTAACCCTAGTTATATTGTTATTTAGTTCTTGAACTACATATGTTACGCCATACATTTAAGTTATTTTAGATATATATGCCTCAGTTTTGAAAATGTCAGTATTAATATATTATTGCGCATTATAAGTTTCCATCTTATAATACAAGATTTTTGTAATAATGTGTTGATCAATTAATATATTGGGAGTAATATAATAACTAGTTGGACTAGGATTCAACCTACCGAAATATTCCCAGAACTACTAGCCACATAGGTTGCAAGTCCCCTCTATGTGCATCATTTTATTTATCATACCAGCATGCATTCATACCTCTGGAAGGGTATATTAGGTCCTCTCAATGGGGTGTAAACATCGACTACACATTTAGCTCATGTGGTTTCATTATTAGTTATTAATAACTCCCATAGATCAGTTAGTCTCCATTGCATTGACCAAATATTAGTATAATAAGTATTCAGTTTCAGCAACTTACGAATTGGTAATTGCATTCAGTACTCTCTATATCAAATATCTATATTATGTACATGTTATATTTTTTTGCTTGTTATCTTATATGTTATTTAAGTTTTACTCTATCCTTCATGCTAAGTACCTTTCATGTACTAACGCATAATTTCCGCTACATCTTCTTATGATGTAGGTTTAGGTCTCCAGCTATCACGTCACACATAGATTGGCTCCCGATCTCCTGTTTAGAAGCATTAGTGGTGTGTCGTCATTTTTCGAGGACAATCCTCATGTTATTATTTCATTATTTCAATTTTCTAGTTTCATTTTTTCTAGATCAATTTGGGGCATGACCTAAAATTTCTTGTTATTTTAGAGGCTTATTTTCATACATAGTTAGATGAACTGAGTATTTGAGTTTGATATTTCTCTTGTATTAAACTCTTAAATTTTCATATATTGAGTTTAGTATATGTGGATTCCCCATTATTGAAGACTTTATTTTTATTTATCTTCAACACAGTTTTATTAATTAGTTTATCTCTAGTATCCATATTTATATGACATTAGGGTTATAATGGCGTCACTCATTACCCTATGTCGCATGTCCATGTCGAGGGGGTAGCTTTGCGACATGACTATTTTTGTATTAGAGCATAAGGTTTTACTGTCTTAGGATGTCTGAAAATTCGCTTTAAGTAAAGTCTTTTTTAGGGGTGTGAAGTGTATTAGATATAGTTAGACGAGGCTACAATGTGTTTTAGGGAAAACATCTTTTTCTTATTACTGTTATCATTTGTGAGGTATGATCCAACTTCTCATTCTAGTTCCTTCGTTATGCATTACAAATTGCTCCTTATCATAAGCTAACGCTAGGAATATGAATGTAAGGAATGTAAAAGTAGCTCCTCTTGTTGCTGATCAAGAAGTGTCGAACGTAGAGTTTTGGAACGCCATTCAGATGCTGGATTAGAGTGTTGCAAACAAGATCAAACAATGAGTTGTAGTTCACGCAAATGTTAATGTTAGGTCAGCTGCAACTATAGTGAGAGATTTTTACGATGTATCTTCTAGAATCGTACATTGATAATGATCCCCAAAACATCATTGATTATGTGAAGAACATCTTTTATGTGATACAAGTAATTTTTAATAATCGGGTACAGTTAGAGCATCCTATCAACTGAAGGATGTATATCATATCTGGTATGCAGAGTAGAAGATAAACATTGATACATATGCAACTTCTAATACTTAGGAGTGCTTTAGTGAGACCTTTCTTGACTGTGTTTTCCCAAGAAAGCAAATCGAGGCAAGAAACATAGTATTAAGAACTTCAGGCAAGGTAACATCATAGTCCAATAGCATAGGCTCAAGTTTACACAACTCTCTAGGTAGGCTCCTCACATGGTCGCTGATTCTAGAGCTCACATGAATAAATTTATTTATGGTGTGCTAGCCTTAGTAAATATAGAATGTAGGATGCGATGTTGCTGCGAGATATGATCATTTATCAACAATTTTACCTTCCTTTAAGTTCTATAATTATCAGAAGGAAGGTAACCATGCTCTAAGACTCTAGGTAGTTTTTAATGCACTAGTTGCTACCCAAATTGCCCATAATGTAGTAAGAACAATCCAGACATATATTTTGCAGGAAAGGAAGGATTTTTCGGGTATGACTTGTCACGACCCGAGCTACCCCCGAGACGGGGACACGAAACCTAGGACCACAAGTGATCCCATGCTAGCCCTGCTGGCATGATAATGAGCATACTAAAGATAATAAACTGTTGGAAGTTAAATCATTCTTAAAATGAAAAGATGGGGAATACCCATATTATATAACTGAAATATTTGAAAACAATGATATTAATACAAAAGAAATATTAACTAAATACTAAGCTGAATCTAACTATGTCAGAAAATAGCCTATAAACTATACTAGAAATATTGGGACAAGCCCTAGCTAAATCTAGCAAAAACTTAAACTAAATGAATAAAGACTAAAATGAAACTCATGAATTTTGTCCTTGGAGAATGAGAATTCACCACTGAATTTGCTAAATTAGAGATCGAGAAATCGATCTATACATGATCTGGATGCTGAGAACCTGAACCTACATCACGAAAAGATGAAGAGCTTGTATGCATCAGTGGTACTGAGCATGTAGAATAGAGTAAAGCTGAAATAAAGCATAACTGAACGAGCACAAAAACAAGTATAACAATTTGAACATCATGTCATGATTTCATAGCTAATTGGATACAATGGCCAATTTATTACATGCTGATACTGAATAATGAATATACTAATAAATGGTCAATGCAGAGAGTTTGATTGAAATGTGGGAGCTACTAATAACCGATAATAAAACCACATGAGCTAAATATTGAGTCTGATGTTGCGCCCCATCAAAAGGACCCCATATACCCGGGCAGAGGTATAAACGCATGTTAGCATGATCACTAAACTGAGTGCCCACAGAGGGGACTTACAACCTACTTGGTAAGTGGTTCTGGTACTATTGGGTAAGCTAAACCTTTGTCCAACACGGTATTATGCTACTCCCAATGAATTCGGTAAATTGACTAATTATATGAATTTCTGTAAATACTGGATAGGTCTAAACTGAAAATGCAAATGGAGAATGCAACAATTAATCTTGTAATTATGCATTTATAACTGAGGCGTATATATATGAACTATCTTAAATATATGACCTAGCATGTGTAATTCAAGAACTAAAGAAATACAAAGGTAGGGTTCTGAAATTCATGCAATAATCTGAGTAATAACATGATAATCTGATTTGGAACATATATTTAATAAATTCATGAAGTTATATCAAAGTTCTAGAAACCCTGGGTTTAATCTCTATAAGATAAACAAGAACTGACTGAAACTAAGGACCCAATGAGTGAAAGGAACCCACTAGTGAAATCCCCCATACCTGGTGATGAAATCCACGGAAAAGTACTTTAGTTTTAGGGCTGGAACTGTTGGAGCTTGTGGCATTCTTGAACTACGATTCTTGAGCTTTTTTCTCCCCTCTTGATTCTAATTATCTATGTTTCGATTTAATGCTTGAGTTTGATATGTTTTAATTATGTTTCTAGGCTTAAATTGACAAAAATCTGATGATTTAGGGTAAAAACGACATAACTTAGGGTTTAAACGGAGTGGTAAAGGTCAAAAAGACCTCGTTGAAGTTTGTTGTTGGGCCTCACGACAGCCAGGACTGACGGTCCGTTGTGCGCTCGACGCGCCGTTGTTGGGTCCATCGTGAGGGCCTGTTCGACAAGACTTTTCTAAAATGAGCCTAACTTTTTACTCGGAGGTCTAATTTTAGCAGGGTTGGTGTATATGGAAAGATAATTCAATTATCTATCTTCGAGTAGATCATGGGATACCTAATTCTTTTTGTGCTAACAGTTACGATCATTTTAAGTTGACCCAACTACATTCCCCTTAACTGAATGCAAATATTCCACCTACAGCCAAACCTATGGACCGTAGGTCCACCTAAAAAACATGTTGGTCATCCATATCTCTCGTAAGAGAGTTGTTGAAGGGAGTCTTGATCGATGGTCACAGATTACAGACCGTGAGTTCGTCTATCGTCAAAAACTTAACTAATCATTCTATGATGAAATTTTTAGGAGTTTCTCATCCTATTGATTGTGGTGCAGGACATACCGTGTTTTAGTCTATGGTCCGTTGATGCCACTGTTTGTAGCACCTGTAAATTCTTCTGAAAAACTAATTTTTGGTCTGTTTTGGCTACGGGGTGTTATATTATCACGGGCTAGAGGATTGTTCTTTTACATAAGGTCGAAGAGGTAGTAAGTTATAGCTCATTCCATAAGTTTACTAGTAGCAGCAGGGTACCCGACTCAGTGTGGTAACTCATGGTACATGTGGTGGTAAGCGCCAAATCGGGTGGCATGGTCTTCACGCTCTCCGGGATCAGGAAGATTCTTTTGATGTAGTCATTGGTACATTAAGAGTCTTTGATCTCTATATTTATGGATTGTTAGATCAAGGTAACTTCTTTTTATTTTGTAACTCCTTATATTGAAGTCCAATTTAGTTTTAATTCGCAAACTCTCATAGAACCTTTCTCTGTCTCTACTCCCTTCAATGACCCAGTTATATCTAGGTGGGTATAAAGAAATTTCCTAGTCGTTGTCTCTCCAAAAGCCATCTCTGCAGATCTTTAAGAGTTAGAAATTGTATACTTCCATATAGTTCTTGGAATGTATTGGTTACATTCTTTATATTCTCTAGTAGTTTTCGAAACTACGATTGTTCGATTTCTGTTTCCAAAAAAACAATCTTAGAATGAAAGAGTATTTGCTTAGCGCCTATGGGTTAATTCATCTCTTACCTTAAGGCGAGAAACATGATTTCTAAAGCTTATCTCTATCATCTAGTTTGGATTTAAGGATTCATTCTCAAAAACCCCAACTCTTGAGTCAACTCATGCAGTAAATATATTCCTAGAAGTACTTCCATAAATTCTTCCTGAAGTTTCTCCCGAAAAGAAAATCGACTTTGAAATTGATATCTTCTACATACCTACAATATTTCTATTCATCCTGTCACAACCAGGGAGCACTCCATAGACGTAACAGATATCGTATTTCTCGGAGAGGACTTGGACAAACCCTTATTATTTTTTATAACATATCATAGGCAAAAATGTGGGAAAATTAAATTTTTTTACATATTGAGGTATATATACACCTCTAGCATATAATATATCAAGTTTACTTAGACTCCTCGCATATGAAAATTACATAGGCTTATCTTTTAGGAAATATAACCAATACATAGAAATTTATTCTAATACTTTGTCTCACATCAAACAATCTAAAATTAAGTAGAAATTCGGGCATAGCCCTTATAGAAATTTATATTTTCCACCTACGGCTTACAACAATGTCTCCAATAATTGGAAAGAAATGAATATCTTAAGAGAATACAAATACTACTAAGATAGAATACATGGCACCATCCTCAAACTAGAGGACCTGCCAAAAAATGGGGAAAAGTCCAAGTCTTCTAGGAAAGCGACCTTCATACCTTAACGACCTGAACCTACATTGTTTAGGAAAAGGGTAGAAATATGGGTTAGTAGAAAACACATCTAGTATGGTTCCTATGCATAAAATCATCAATGCATGAGAAAAAACACAATTTAGTCAAAACCATGCATAGTATCAAATAACCTTAACATATACACACATGGAGCATCATAAATAAATCAAACATAATATTAACCCAAACACATAAGCAAACAAAAGAAACACTTGTGCAATGCCAAGAATAGAACTCCATAATCTCATCCAAAGCTAAGTATCACATTATGTCACTTAATACATATGGCACAACCTCATATTTCATTATAACATGCTTGATTCATAACATCATAGCTAATTTGACCTATATAATATAATATCAACTTAGTCATACAAGAACACTACTAAAGACAACCCTTATTATCCCACATGTTCCATGTGTAACATAATTCTCATATTCTCCCTCACACTATGTAGTAGCCTTTTAGACAACCCTAATAGGATTTCAGATACTTAACTTCTTCATTTAATTTTACTTTTATATAAATAAGTGAAATAATAGAGATTATCCATGTAAGCTACCTTGAATCCTGTGTTCTCCTCCCACACCGAAAAAAGAGGGTTAACACTTGACAAAGGTGTAACCAATCATACATAGCTATCTAAGTGGATCAACTAAGCTATAGTACTATGTGAGCACATAGTTAAGGGTCAAGGTGATTGATACTATAAAATTTGACTTGCTAGACGTTGAAGTTTCCATCTCATGAGAAAACACATAAATTGAGAATTCAGACTTGCTAGACGTGAAGAAAATCATGTGGGAGGCTGGACTTACTAAACGTGAGACCTTCATCGCATTCAAACGACCTTTTTGTGCTAAGAATCTATTCCATTTAATATTAATCTTATTTCATCGTACAAGTTAACATTAGTCTCTTTATACCCCTATGTAAGCATCTTCTCATATTAACTCATAGGTCATCATAAGTGAAAACAATTCTTTCACATTAGAAACCCCATACAAGTAAGTAAACCTTTAACTTAAAATTTATTATAATCATGAGAAAAACTTTTAATAATATAATAATCGTATCATGACATGAATATATACTTCATAGCTAAATCAAGTTTCTTAGGGTTAAGGATGAGGAATACATAGCATCAACATCAAAACCACACATTAGACATATGAGCATTACTATATAAGACACTCATACTTAATAATTGAATCCAAGAAGAACCAATCAATATGCCTCTTTTCCCTTTTAAAGAACCTTTATACTTCCATTACCATGAATACATAATCTATACATAAACGAGGTAAATTCAAGAAGCAATTACATAATTAACATCAATGTAGTCAATCCACATATTCATCATCTTCACAACTCACATATCACTTCAAGGTTTTCATGAAATTGGGAAAACATGGATCCATGGAAATTTTTAGTTAATAAAAAGAATGAACCATTAATATATACCTAAAAAACATTAATTGAGTAGAATTGATCACAATTGATTCTCAAATTCATTTTTCAAAGAAGACCTTTGTATACAGAAAAACCCTAGTTTGGGGAAGTTTAGAAATCTATTTGAAATGACCTTTTGGGGTAAGGGATTCCAATATTAAAAGAAACCATATGTTAACCAATACTTTAGACACAAATTTGATTAGAAAAATTGGGAATTTGGTCTCCTTTTTAAAGCTTCAAAGCTTCTTCAATGGAGGTTGAGTAGAGAGAAAAAGTAGAAAGAATTGAGAGCTTTCGAGCTTTGATTTGGGTATTTTATTTGAGTGGATATTTGTGAGGAAAAACTTATTTAAGATGAATATATAACCCTCCCCTAAAATACCCAAATGACCCCTAACTTAAGTTGACCTTTTAGTGAAGTGAAACTCCGATTCTAAATTTTAGATTTTCATCCGAAAAAAAATTTTCAGTGCAGAGTTATTCTCGCAAGATTTCCAAAATTAATTTTTAAGACATTTTATTTCACTAGGTGTCCGCGATGCGGACCATAATTATCTTTAATTGTTTACCATGTACGGGATGTGGATTTCCAGCCCAATTGGATGTTGCTTTTGCAGCTTACTTTGCAAAGGATGTGGTCCCTTCAAGGGACCCTAGAGGGGTCGTACCTGGATGTTTTGACCTTATATACATTTTTTTAGCTATTTATTGTATTTTTACAAGTTTAGACTACATACCACACTTCCAAACCGACACCAAATCTAAGGATGTTTACTAGTTCAATTGCACTAGTTTCTGGACGTCATGGTCATCCCTTGACGTCTAGGCTCTTAAAAACATCATACTTTGTTTCAATGCAGTAGTTTAGGCTTCGAAACATTTTTTAAGGCTCGGTTCATCATGTTAATCTAGACTGAGTCATGAATTTCTAGAGTGTTACACCTCCTGACAAAATGGCTCCAACAGAGCTTAATGAATTGAAATACTAGTTGAAAGACCTTCAAAATAAAGGCATCGTCATACCTATTTGGAATAGGGTGCACCAGTGATAGTTTTATAGAATAAAGATAATTCATAAGAATGTGCATCGATTATAGGCAGATGAATAAGGCTAAATCAAGAATAAGTTCCTAGCCCAAGGATTGGTGACTTGTTCTAGAACTTTAAGTTGCTAGTCATTTCTCAAAGATAGACCTCATATTAGGGTATCACCAACTCAAAGTCAAATATATTGACATTTTGATGACGACCTTCGGGCCTTGATATGGTCATTATGAATTTATAGTAATGTAATTTTGACTAACAAATGCTCTTGTAACTTTCATGAATTTGATTAACAGAGTGTTCAAGAAGTATTTGAACTTTTTTGTTATCATCGTTATGTGTGATATCCTTATTTATTTTAGGAATAAGGAAGAACATGCACGTCATTTTTGGGTTGTTCAACAAACTTTCAAGGACCATAAGTTATTCGCTAAATTTAGAAAATGTGTGTTTTTATTGCATTCAGTTGCTTTCCTTAGGAATATAGTGTTAGTGAAGGGATTCAAGTGGATCACACAATATTGAAGCACTCAAACAATGGTAGTGACTTACCTCTCTTATTGAAATGTGATGTTTCTTGGGTCTATAAGGTTAAAAAAGGTTTATTGAAGGATTCTCATCCATAGCATCTCCATTGACTAAATTTACTAAGAAAAAGGTCAAGCACTAATTGGCAGATGATCATGCGAAAAGCATTAAAGAATTGAAAAACTAGGTTCACTATAACTTGTGTCTTGACTCTACTAGAGGGTTTATATAGTTATTTGATATATTGTGATTTATCCAAGATATGAGGGGGTTGCGTGTTGATGCATCAATGTAAGTTTACAGCATATTCTTCTAGACAACGTAAGGTACATGAGTAGAAAAATTTGACTCATGGCCTCGAGCTTGCAGTAGTGGTGCTGTCATTTATGATTTGGATACATCACTTGTATGGTGTTCATGTATATACGTTCAGAAAAAGCCATAAAGAATTGAATCTTCACCAGCGAAGATGACAAGAATTCTTCAAAAAATATAATATGAGTATGCATTACCATCCTGGTAAGGTGAACATTATAGCAGATGCTATTAGTAGACTATATTTTTCTTGTGTATCCCATGTTGAGGAAGAACGAAAAGATCTAGAAAAGGATGTTCAATGACTTGCTCCCTTAGGATTTCGTCTTATGAATATATCATATGGTGGGGTAACCTTTCAAAATAGGTCAGAATCTTATTTGGTAGTGGAGGTTAAGGAAAAGCAAGATAGTGAATAAATATATCTCGAGTTAACGGATACAATCCATAACTAGAAGGTTGATGTTTTCTCCCAGAGGGGAGATAGTGTGCTTCACTATTAGGGTCAATTATATGTAGCTAAAGTTGGTAAGTTTATAAAGCAAATTGTTTAAAAAACCCATAATTCTAGATATTCTATTCATCTAGGAGCACCTAAGAAGTATTGTGATATGCAGTAAATCTATTGGTGGAATGGTATGAAAATTGATATAGATGATTTTGTGGTTGAGTGCCCTAATTGCTAGCAAGTTAAGATGGACAATTAGAACCTGGAGATATGACACAAGAGATTGATTTTCCTACTTGGAAGTGGGAAGTGATAAACATGGACTTCATTAAAGGTTTGCCTCACACTCAACGACAACATGGCTCCATTTGGGTGATTGTATACAAAGTTAGAAAGTCATAATTTTTTTTTGCGGTAAAGACTAAAGATTTAATGGACGACTATGCCAAGCTTTTCATTAATGTGGTAGTTAGGTTGCATTAGTCCAATTGGTTTATCATTTTCTATTGTGGTCCTCGATTTATCTCTCATTTCTAGAGGTATTTTAAGAAAGTTCATGGTACTCATGTAAATCGTAGCACAACATTTTATCTGATGATAGATGGGCAAGCAGAGCGTACCATTCAGACCGTATAGGACATGTTAAGAGCTTGTGTGATCGATTTCAAGGGTAGTTGGGATGATCACCTTCCTCTTATAAAGTTCTCTTACAATAATAGTTACCATTGCAACATGTTGTTTGGTTCAAAGTGAGTGAATCAGCCTTGATAAGGCCAGATTCAGTACTTGAAGCTATTGAGAAAGTGCGCTCATTATAGATTGACTAAAGACAGACCGGAGTATTGAAATTTTTTATGTACATGTAAGGAGATAAGGAGAAGGGAACTAGAGTTCCAAGTTAATGAATGGGTTTTTCTAAAAGTGTCGCCGATGAAAGGGGTGATAAGATTTTGAAAAAAAGGGAAGCTCTGCACCAGAAATTTAGGCCCTTAAAATATATTTAAAAAGATTTGAAAAGTGGATTAAGAGTATAAGTTCCAGTAGAACTAGCAGTAGTGCATTCAGTTTTCCATATGTCGTTGTTAATGAAATGTGTGAGTGATCCAGCATCTATTGTACCTTTAGAATGTGTGGTTGTGAAAGATAGTCTCACTTATGAAGAGGTAAAAGTTGAAATCCTTAATCATGAGGTTGGAATATTGAGAAACAATAAAGCCACTTTAATCTAGGTTATGTGGAGGACTCATTCCGTATAGGGAGTTACATGGGAAGAAGACACAACCATGAAGTCTAAGTATTTTCACCTCTTTCCTCCCGATTCAACTCCAACATGAGGTAATAGTTCCACTTGACTCTTTTCAATCATTCATGTGTGAATTCAGTCTTAGAATCATGTTCCTTCAGTCTATGCTTGCATTTTCAACATATCTTCATGTTTTGGAAGTTAGTTAATTTAGAAATTCAGTCTTTACTAATTAATGGTAGAGTTAAAAGTTCTTTCCCTCCATTCAAAATAATATATAATTAATTAAAGGATGAATGATCCAAAGAGTGAGATAAAGTAACACGTCAGAAATTAGACCTGAAACAAATTGAACAAATTACGGAAGATGTGAACCATGGTAGGATTCGTGGGCTGTGAAATTGTCCAGGGCTCGTTGATCTGCATGTGGTCCTAAGTTTGACTTCACCAGGACAAGGAGTCAAAGAACGATCATCTTCCTGCCAAATGGTGTTGACAACCGATCGTGGTGGCATTCGTGACAAGTGAGATAGTAGTCTTCCCAACCTAGACCTCAGACACCCCTCGCTTAAGTAAGGACCAAGGGGACTTTCACGGTCCGTGAGGGCATCTTCAAAGGATTAACCAGTAGCCATCCTCGCAAGTTCCTTAGAGAAACACGCCAAAGTGAAGAGTACAAACAACTTAACGGTTTGTAGTTCTTCAAACGGGTCATGGAAGGGTCCGTGAAGTTTGAACCTTAGACCTTCAGTCCATGTGAAGACTATGACCCACTTCACAGTCCGTTGTCCCTTTCACGGTCTATGAAGATGTTCGTGGTCAGTCGATCAGCAGTTTTAGTTAGGTTTTTTTTTTGTCTTTTCACTTTTTGTTTAATTCCAAAAATACATCGTTTAAACCCTAAGGTACGCGGGTTTTGTAATTTTTATCTCAAAAACTCAAGTAAAACTTACCTAAGTCAATTCATTAATCAAAACATCAAAAATTCAAAACGAAGAAGAAGTAGAGGCCATAAAACATAATTCACGAATGCAACAAGGTTACGTAAGTTCTAGTCTTGAAATCTAATGATTTATCCATGAAATTCATCACTATGGATGTGAGATTTAAGTAGTGGATTTCTTTCACTTATTTTGTTCGAGATTTCAGCTATATTCTTCATTCCTTTATCCTAATTAGACCTAGGGAATAAACAACATCACCAGATTATCAAGAATAAGTTATTTACATGTTCCAAATCAAATTATCATGTTATTACTTCATTTCTTGCATGAACTTCTGAACCCTAGCTACAAGTTGTTTAGTTCTTAAATTACATATGTTAGTCCAAATATTTAAGTTGTTTGTGATATACATGCCACAGTTTTGAATGAATCATTATCAGTTAATTATTGGACATTGTCAGCTTGCATGTCATTTCGAGCTATCCGGTATAATATAGAAAATCAGTCATAATGATTTAATCACCTAATCTATTTGAAGTAGCATAATACCAAGTTGTACTAGGGTTCAACGTACCCAAATAGTCACAGAACTACTAGTCAGGTAGGTTGTAAGTCCTTTCTGTGGTAATCATTTTACTTATCATGCCAGCATGCCTCTTTACCTTTGTTAGAGTATATTGGATCCTCTCGATGGTCTTATTATCCGTTATTAGTAGCTCCAACAGTTAAGTGAGACTCCGTTGAATTAACCACATTTATATATAAGTAGTATTATATTTCAGCGTGTTATAAACTGGTCATTGAATTTATTTTTCTCAATATTCATGTTATTTAGTTATATGTTATTTCAATTTACTCTGTCTTGCATTCTCATACCTTTTTAGTACTAACACATACTCTACGCTACATCTTCTTGTGACGTAGGTTCAAGTCCCCAACAATCAGATCACACATGGATAGGTTCTCGATCTCCAGACAACAACATCAGTCGTGAGTCCTTGTTCATCGAGGGCAAAAATCATATTATCATTTTAGTATTTCAGTCTTTTAGTTTTAGTTTTGCTAGATCTAGTTAAGGCATTCCCAACTTTTTTGTTAGTGTAGAGGCCTATTATCAGAGATAGTTAGATTCAGTTTAATATTTGAGTTTGACATTTATCTTGTATTAAACTCTCAATTTTTCATATATTCAGCTTAGTATATGAGTATTCCCCTACATTTAAGACTTCACTATGATTTAACTTCGGCTCAATTTTATTAATCAGATTATCTCTAGTATGCTTATGATTAATGCAGTAGTGTTATCTTGGGGTCAACTCTTGATCCTAGGTCTTGTGTTTGTATCCATAGGGTAGCCTCAAGCATGACATTAGCCTAACATGTGCAAAATAGCAAAAGAAAAGTATAATTGGAGAACCCTTTTGCTAGCATACAAATGACTAAGAACACCCCTATTTAAACTTTTCTGGGATGGTTCTAGATACTACAACATCTACACTATTTAATCATTTACTACAAATATCTAACTCTGTAAATGTCTAGATATATCTTTAAGACCACTTCCCTAGAATATTTTGATATTTCTTGAAGATAACTATTCGAGATACTAATGTAGACTATTCTAAAAATTATACTAAAAATCATTGATATTCTAAAAATCAACTTTATCTATTTTCACATAAACATACTTATATTTTCTTTAAATATTTCATGTTTGTGCTGGCTAAGGTTTTAGGGGATATGGATATCTAGTAATAGAAATCCAGGTCAGTTGTACATCTAGTATCATTTTGAGTGGTTGTTCATCTTTCATACCCATTCAAGAAATTCGTGTGAAAAAAAATCATGTACTATAATGTACCTTCCTCTTTCCTAAAATAGCCTGGTACTTAAGTTGAATTTTATAAGATTCACATTAAAATTCAGTAAACTACAATTTGATAACTTGGGATAACGATTTCAGCCAAACTTTTAGTGCATTCATACAAATAGAAATTTTACTCAACATAAAAGTTAAAGAATTGTATGGATCTAAGAAAACCAACACAGTAACAAAAAGATGTCTGGTGTTGAAAAGATAAAAAGTTAATTTTTGTATCAACCATGCAAACAAACATGAGTACTAAGTTATGATTAGCTTTTAATTCATTAAAAAAAACAAAAAAAAAACATGAATTTTACTAAAGCAGATAAACTACAATACACTTATTTTTCTCAAACTGAATTCCTTATTGTATGTTCCACTCAAATCTTTTGAGCTTAAGGAACCATATGGAAAACAAAATGAGTAGGTGCATGCAGATTAATTGCTCCTTAGGAAAGGCATCAATAATGTCTAGACATTTCATTGTAGAAATATCATTTGATAAATTAAAAGACGCTTGGATATGAGTTTCTTCTGTAAACAATAATCAGCTTATCGATAGTCAGTGGACTTTAATAATCAAACTGATCCCTAATGTATGGGGGTTGGACTACTCTAGAGTTTCATATGTATCATGTCAGAATGTAATTATGCACAAAAAAAATATTTCTAATTTTTTTTAAAAAAAAAATTTCAACAAAAATCCACCTGTCTAGAAATACTGTCTAAAGAAAATTCAGAATAGATACAGAAGAGAAATACTGTGTAACATAATTGAATTAATTCTTCAAAAAATAAGTGCAGCAAATCAGAGCATCTATTCTGTGAACAGATCACGCAGATTAAAAAGTTCCTTCATCATCAACGGTGAATGTCTAAACTGTGCCATACTCCATTAAGATGAGGGAGCAAAGGATGTAACGGAGACGGAGCATCCCCTGCAGCTGCATAACCAGACAATCCTGTTTGAGCAGTTGGTTCTATCCCAGCATCAGAAGTTTGTGCAATCCAAACATCAAATAAAAAATCAATATGATTGTCTTCGTCTATGGGCTTACTAAGTAATGCTTCAAATTGACTCTCAATTTTAGGGATCGAATCACCTGAATTTCCACTGCTAGCATCAACACTCACAATAGCATATTTGCCTGAGAGATCTCATCAGACTGCTGTAGTTATCTGCTAGTGTCCAGTATTGCTTGTGATCCCTCGCAAGCAGGTCCAATCATATCCACAGTGATTGGAACTTGGGAATTATAACCCATTTCCGCATCCACGCCAGTTATATGACGAAAACTTGATTTTACTCTTGATTTTTTTTCCCTTTCTTGTTGGCTTCAACGTGCTTGAAATACTTCTAGGCATGGGAAGTCACTTGCATTGCGTTCTTGTTATCATCAGTGCCTAGATGTACTTCTCCAGTCACATTTTCCATATATATTTAAGCCCCAGAGAAATGACATATTGCAGTAAAGATACAAATATACATTATAATCTCAATAGAAACATTAAAACATAAAAATGACAAGACACCCAAAAAAGGCGACAGAGTAAACCCTCAAAATCTGTACCAAGAACCAACATATGTTCCTCTTTTTCCCTAGGAGTCCCTTTTTTCCATTCAACATCTTCTTTTATATTTTGTATGGCATTGCATTACATTTTTGGATAAGTTTCTAATGGAGCGCATCCAGAGTCAATGTCATTGATATCTTCTAAGAGTATATTATCGGAATCCTTGATCTCATCAACTGTTATTCCAGGAAGTTCTTCTTCATCTTTGTGAGTAGATTTTTACCATTAAAGTATATTACTAGGATATTTTGAACTATTTTTTCCTCCTCCCTAGACCAGGTTGAGCTATTGCATGTCCGGTCAGTGCGCATTTTCTTTAGACCTGCAAGAAATATGAAGCATTCAAAAGGAAAGTACTTGAAGAGGATTCAGAAAATGGATGAGTGTCAATATATGTCAAAAGCAACCATAAATAAGTGGTATTATACCCACATAGATTCCAATAGATACAAAACATTTAAGAAAACATTTTTGTAACCCCTTACATTTAGTAAACAAAAGCAATCGCAACAAGACATGTATTCTTTTAAATAGGCTATGTATACTAAGAGAAGTAATAAGTGAATGTTAAAACGAACAAACATGAAGATACAAGTGGTATACTACCCACATAGATTCAAAGATACGAAACATATAACGAAAGCATCTACGTTCTTTACCTTTTCTAATGGAAGGAAGGTTTTATAATTACAAAGAAGAAAACAACAAAGACTGAACCTCGCTTTGATACCATGTAACAATATGACACCTTACCCAAATTCAACCCCACGAGCTATCTTTTAGGGTTGAGCTAGACCGAGGTGTCATATCTTGACAATTATTTTTGATCAACTATTTCCATGAAAATTTTCTTGAACATCTTTCTTATACTTTAAATATCTCTATGACTCATATTTTTTTGTGCAACAAAACCAAAAATTTAAAAAAATATAACACTTTCATATTTCAGGGGAATACTTTGCATTTGTATAAAATATGCTTGACATTGTAGTGTATGTATCAAAAATATTTAAGTTGTTAGCATGATTGGACATATTCTAAATATTTTTACATATCTATGTTATAGTTCTAAATATTTGTGTAATGATGATAGGTGATAGCATAGATTCATGTAGCATATTCTCATAGATGTTACAATTATGAATAACATATTTTTTGTATAAATAATAGATTTATGAATGTAAATAACAATTTTTTCTATTTTATGCAAGAACTCTCATTTAAGCGAACTCATTCAGCAAAATTGGCTTGGTATCACAACCTTTTTTAGTTCTTTGATTCATAGTGTCTTCCATCTATGGTTTCTTTCATATATATATATATATATATTGAATGTTTTGGTTCTACTTAATTTTTTTTAAACAGTTAGTCCTAAATATCTTTGAATTTCATGCATCTTCTAATTTTAGTCTTGGTAATTATGGTTATTTTGTATCGTTGCATTTTAATCTTCCATATCTTGTCAAAAAGAAGTCGTCATATCAGTTTGAGTCCTTCAATTTTCCTTTCATTGGAAAAAACTACTCTGCCTAGGAATTTCAATCTCAACTATTACTTGCCGAGAAAAAATTATAGGGACATATAGATGGAAGTGATCTTATTCCGACTAATCCTACAAAGCTCGGTCCAAGGAAGGTTAAAGATTCTCGAATGATGAAATTGATTTTTGGGTCAATTGACCCTCATTGTTCTTAATTTTAGTCTATACAAGACAACAAAGGACATATGAGTTTGTTTACAAAAGGTTTATAACCATAACAACAATGCAAGGAACTTTCAGTTAAAGCATGAAATTCCTATGTATTCTAAAGGAAGTCTCTCTGTTCAAGATTATTTCTCTGGATTCAGACTTCATTAGCTGAGCTTACGATATCGTTTATGCTAAAATACCTTATGAATCTCTCTCTTTCATTCAATAATTTCATGAACAAAGCAAGTGAGATCAACTTTTGATGAAATTACAATCTTATTTTTAAAGTGTTCGCTCCAACTTGATGAACCGTGATCCATCTCTTTTAGGGAATTATATCTTGAAGAGCAGCGTCTCTTTACACAAAATGCTTTTAATCAAGGGCATATTGTCAATGTTGCATTTGTAGGTCAAGGGAAAGGAAAGGACATGGATATGGCAAGAACTCAATGCTACAGTTGCAAAAAAAAGGTCATATTGCTAGCAATTGTGGCAAGAAGTTAAGTAATTATTGTATGAGGCAAGGGCACATTAAAAAGAGTGTCACACATGTCCTGAAAACAATAGGGCAAATGATTTTGTAGTTGGGAAAAGTTGTTCCACTACAGAGAACTCGTCTTTAGTCGGAAAGTACTTACTCTTTAAATTGTACAACAAATGATCTTGGGGACATATTCAGCTTGGGGCGGCAACATAATATCTAATTTTTTTCTTGTTGATTCTGGCGCTACCAATAATATGATCAACTAAACTAATATAATCAAAACATTCGTGAGTGTAATTGTCCATCAAAAATTTAGGTTTCAAATGGCAGTAATTTACCATTACCATGGTTAAGGATATTATTGAAACTTTCAAAAATATTTTTGTACCACCAAACCTCTCTATTAGTCTAATTTAAGTTGGCTAATTGGTCTATAACAATTATAATGTGATTTTTTCTTGTAGTGGTTGCCTAGTGGAGGATGAGGTATTGGGGACGATGATCGCAAAGGGTCTAAAGTTTGAAAATTGTTCCGTATACACTTATCTTTTTCTTGTGTTCTATCCTTTGCTTTGTAACAACCTGTTTAGTCATTTCGAGCGGTAGAATCATTTGTAATAAAAACTGACTGGGTAGACGGATCACGCGACGGACCGTGATGGACGCCGTCGTCCCATACTTGGTGAAATTTCTCCTGTGGCTCCCTTCATTACCCTCAACGACAGGTAGGACGAACCATCATAAGCACAACGGTCCGTCGAACGATTCCATTCCAAAACACTTCAACTCGAAAATCTGGGTACTGGATCAACTCTCTGAACTTCACGACGGAACTGCAGCACGGACCGTCGTAGATAAGACGGACCGTCACATACATCTTTACTGAATTTGACTCTCTGAACTTTGTGACGGACCTGCAGGACGGACCGTCGCTGGTACGACGGGCCGTCACGAGTTGCGTAACCCCAACTGGATCAGATTTCTGCTAAAACTTTTAAAGGGGTGTTTTGGACTATACATGACAAACTGTATGAAATTAGTGGGGTAAGTTTAATAATTTATTAACTTGGGGGTTAAAGGAGATAAGTTTAAAATAAATAATGGTTACTTTTATCATAATTGATTATATGATCATTAGGGTAAAGGAAAAAGAATCTGGACAAGAAAAATAAAAAGAACAGGAGGAACGAACGAGCAAGAGAGAGGGAACGAAGAGAAAAGCAAAGTCATTGGGAAGTAGCTTGCTTGATCACGATTCTTCGGTGAAGGTAGGTTATGGTTTATGCTATTTCATAGTAAACACTTAATAGTGATCAATATGTATTGGGTGGTATTGTAAGGTCTTCTATATGCTTGATTATGTGCTTCTATGTTGTGATTTTGTAATTGTGGTGGATTAGAATGATGAGACTGTTGAATCTTAACCTTAAATCCTCTCCATTAAGATGACGCATTGACATAAAAGAGGCTTGATGAATTAAAACAATGAGATAAATGGATCGGAGTGTCACGTTCCGACACGTAGTAATAGGGGATCGGGTGTCACGTTCCAACACGTGGTAATAGGGGATCGGGTGTCACGTTCCGACACGTAGTATTAGGGGATCGGGTGTCACGTTCTGACACGTAGTATTAGGGGATCGGAGTGTCATGTTCTGACACGGTAGTATTAGGGGATCTGAGTGTCATGTTCTGACACGATAATAATAAAGAGAACTAATCTTGAATTATGTTAATATACTCAAATTCGAAGAAACTATTTCCCAAAATGAGTATGGTGTGGAGGCTTGAGTCCTCATAGGTGTGCTTGCTGTTGTTGCCAATGTTTCTTGTACTTGTTGTTCTCACCTGTTAAGTATTGTAGTTGATTTTATATTATTATTCGATATATATTGCTTTCTATTTTGAGTTGGCCGATGATACCTACTCAGTACGTGTTCCTTGTACTGACCCCTACTTGTAATTTTCTTCTTTGTTATTTGTGGAGTGCAGCAAACGTGCCATCGACTTCGACTCGTCCGCAACTCTAGCAAGTCTCCAACATATCAGATTTCAGGGTGAGCTATTATTCCTAGCTCGGACTGGAGTCTCTCCTTCACGTCTTGATGTCTTGAAGTTAGGACATGGACCATTTCTTTTACTTATTTTAGCTTCTTAAATACTCTTAGATTTAGAAATTTGAGGATAGATGTTCTTGGTGTGATGACTTCCTGATTTTGGGGATGATATTTGATAAACTTTAGAAGCTTATTTACTGGTTATATTAATAAGATTTTGAGCCTTCCGCATTATATTTTGTTCATTATGGTTGAAATGTTTGTAAATGTTGGGGTTTAGATTTGTTGGTTCGCTCACATAGTAGGATAAGTGTGGGTGCCACTCGCGGCTTGTTTTGGGTCGTGAAAAACTTGGTATCAGAGCATTAGGTTCGTTGGTCTCATCACACAAGAACGAGTCTATTAGGGTCTTGAGGAACGGTAGGGGGACGCCCTTACTTTTCTTTGAGAGGCTATAGGACTTTAGGAAAATTCCATTCTTTCTTTGTTTCGTGCTATTACTTAGATCCAATTGGTATCTAGGTGATAAAAATTGGTATCTGACGTCCTCACTCTATTTCGCAGATGGTTAGAACTAGAGCAACAACTGTTCCAACACCAACACCGGCAAGACACGGTGCGTCTGTGCCAGCAACTGGGGCTGTAGCTCGAGGAGGAGTAGTGGCAAGAGGTCGTGGTAGAGGTCGCGGGGGGACGTCCTCTAGAGGTAGAGGACAAACACCTGGTCCAGCTAGCACTAGGGCGGTGACTCCTCCACCGACTGATGAGGTAGTAAGAGAGGGGGAGGAAGGGGAAAATGAGCAAGTGCAAGATGAGGAATAACCACCCCAACCTACCCCAGAGATGATTAACCAGGTTCTTACTTATCTTAGCGGGTTATCTGATCAAGGCCTGACACCTCCAGTGTTTTCTGCTCCAGCACCTCCAGTTCCGGGAGTACAACATGCAGCTGTTGTGGCTCCCCGCATGGATTCCTCATTAGAAGTAGGCACGTTTCCTTGATTTACTACAGGGCCTATAATGACGAGTGATCAGCATGCACTGTTCACTAAATTCTTTAAATTGAAACCTCCAGTCTTCAAGGGTGCTGAATCTTAGGATGCCTATGATTTTCTGGTTGATTGTCATGAGCTGCTACATAAGATGAACATAGTAGAACAATTCGGTGTTGAGTTTGTGTCCTATCAGTTTCAGGGGAATGCCAAAATGTGGTGGCGGTAGTATGTTGAGTGTCAACCAGCACAAGCACCACCTATGACTTGGGCATCATTCTCTAGCTTATTTATGGAGAAGTATATACCCCGGACATTGAGGGATAGGAGGAGAGATGAGTTCCTGAGCCTAGAGCAAGGAAGGATGTCCGTTACTGCTTATGAGGCCAAATTTCATGCACTATCCAGGTATGCCACCCAGCTTTGCTTCAGTCCACAAGAGCGGATTCGCCGTTTTGTGAAAGGATTGAGGTCAGATTTGCAGATCCCACCCTTACAGGTAGCTGCTGCAGCAAAATCCTTTCAGGAAGTGGTTGATTTTGTGATAGAGGTGGAGGGGGTGAAGCCAGACGACTTCACCCTGGCGTCGACATCTAAGAAGTTCCGTAAGGGAGGTGAGTTTATTTGTTAATACTCTTGAAGGCAGAGTTCAAGAGGTTACCCAGCCCGACCTATTCAGTCTTCACTACAGGCTGTAGCTGGGGGTCCATCGCAAACCAATCAACATTTCTCTGAGTTTGGAGGTTATCCCCAGACTTCGACGTTCTCACAGAGACCTATGCTTGACTCCAGAGAGTGTTATAGATATGGAGAGACTGGACATATTAGGAGATATTGTCCAAAACAGAGTTAAGGATCCCCAATAGTTAGAGGTAGAGGTGGTCATGGGAGAGGCCGCCATTCTGGAGGACGTGGTAGCCAAGGTAATGGTGGTAACCAAATCTGCCGGGGTGGCGGGCAAGCTGGAGCTGCTGCAGCGCAACATGGTAGGGGCAACGGGCAGACAGGTGATAGGGCCCATTGTTATGCTTTCCCCGGGAGGTCTGAAACAAAGTCATCTGATGCTGTTATCACAGGTAATCTTTTGGTTTGTGATTGCATGGCTTCTGTATTATTTGATCCTGGATCCACATTTTCATATGTATCTTCCTAATTTGCTACTGGTCTTGATTAACATTGTGATTTGCTTGACATGCCTGTTCGTGTCTCTACTCATGTGGGTGAGTCTGTGATAGTTGAGAAGGTTTATAGGTCTTGTCTTGTGGATTTTGTGGGGAGCAATACTCATGTAGACTTGATTATTCTAAAGATGGTTGATTTCGATGTAATTCTGGGTATGACTTAGCTTTCTCCAAATTTTGCAATCTTAGATTGTTATGCTAAAACTGAGACATTAGCCAAGCCTGGGACAGATCCGCTACTGTGGGAGGGTGACTATACTTCCACCCCAGTTCGAATCATCTCCTTTCTTCGTGCTAAGAGAATGGTTAGTAAGGGTTGTTTATCTTTCTTGGCACATCTCAGGGATGATACTTCCCAAGTACCTTGGATTGAGTCTGTTTCGATAGTCCGTGAGTTTCTGGATGTGTTTCCTGCAGACCTTCCTGGTATGCCACCGGATAGGGATATTGATTTTTGTATTGACCTGGAGCCGGGTACTCGCCCCATTTCCATACCCCCTTATAGAATGGCTCTAACTGAGTTAAGGGAGTTAAAGGCCCAACATCAAGAGTTGTTAGGTAAAGGTTTTATTATGCCAAGTGCATCCCCTTGGGGTGCTCCGGTTTTATTTGTGAAGAAAAAGGATGGAATTTTTCGGATGTGCATAGACTACAGGCAACTGAATAAGGTAACTATTAAGAACAAGTATCTTCTTCCTCCCATTGATGATTTGTTCGATCAGTTACAAGGTGCTTGTACCTTCTCAAAAATTGATTTAGATCTGATTATCATCAATTGAAAATACGGGCAGCAGATGTTCCATAGACTGCTTTTCGAACTAGGTATAGGCATTATGAATTCTTAGTAATGTCTTTTGGGCTTATGAATGCCCCTGCTGCTTTCATGATCCTGATGAACGGGATTTTTAAGCCATATCTGGATCTCTTTGTCATTGTACTCATTGATGATATACTGATATACTCAAAGAGCATGAAAGAACATGAGGAGCATTTGAGAATGGTATTGAAAGTGTTTAGAGAGAAAAAGCTTTATGCCAAATTCTCCAAGTGTGAGTTTTGATAGATTCAGTGTCCTTCTTGGGGCACATAGTTTCTAAGGAAGGAGTGATGGTGGTTCCTTTAAGATTGAAGCAGTGAAGAGTTGGGTAAGACCTACTAATGTTATAGAGATAAGGAGCTTTGTTGGTTTAGCTTGCTACTATCGTTGATTTGTCAAGGGATTTTCCTCTGTTGCTTCCCAACTGACAAATTTGACTAAGCAGAATGTTCCATTTGTATGGTCGGACGAATGTGAAGAAAGCTTTCAGAACCTAAAGACCTTGTTGACTACTGCACCAATTCTTACCTTGCCAGTGGAAGGGAATTTAGTTGTTTATTGTGATGCATCTTATTCTAGTTTGGGTGCAGTGCGAATGCAGGAGAAGAATGTAATTGCTTATGCTTCGAGGCAATTAAAAGTGCATGAACGTAACTACCCGACCATGATTTGGAGTTGGCTGCAGTTGTGTTTGCATTAAAGTAATGGAGACATTATCTATATGGGGTTAAGTGTGAAGTCTATGCAGATCATCGTAGTTTACAGTATGTCTTTACTCAGAAAGATTTGAATTTGAGACAGAGGAGGTGGATGGAACTACTGAAGGACTATGATATTACTATCTTATATCACCCACGAAAAGCTTATGTTGTGGCAGATGCTTTAAGTAGAAAAACAGGGAGCATGGGAAATTTAGCTCACCTACAGATTTCTAGACGCCCATTGGCTAAAGAGGTTCAGACTTTGGCTAATGACCTCATGAGGCTGGAAGTACTAGAGAAAGGAGGATTTTTGGCCTGCGTGGAGGCAAGATCTTCTTTTCTTGAGAAGATCAAGGGAAGACAGTTTGTTGATGAGAAGCTAAGTCGAATTCGGGAGAGGGTTTTACGAGGAGAGGCTAAAGAGGCAATAATCGATGAGGAAGACGTTTTGAGAATTAAGGGGAGGGTATGTGTACCCCGTGTTGATGATTTGATTCGCATTATTCTTACAGAGGCTCACAATTCAATGTACTCTATACATCCTGGTGCAACCAAGATGTATCGTGACCTAAAGCAACATTTTTGGTGGAGTAGGATGAAGCGTGACATTGCTGATTTTGTTGCCCAATGCCCGAATTGTCAGCAAGTAAAGGATGAACACCATAGGCCCGGAGGAACACTTCAGAAAATGCCCATTCCTGAATAGAAATGGGAAAGAATTGCAATGGATTTTGTGGTTGGTCTTCCAAAGACATTGGGTAAGTTTGATTCTATTTGGGTAATTCTTGACAGATTAACTAAGTCTGCTCAATTCATTCCGGTTAAGGTGACTTACAATGCAGAGAAGTTAGCCAAACTCTATATCTCAGAAATTGCTCGATTGCATGAAGTTCCACTTTCCATCATATCAGATAGAGGTACGCAATTTACTTCTATGTTTTGGAGAACATTGCATGCCGAATTAGGAACTAGGTTGGATCTTAGTACTGCATTTCACCCTCAGACCGATGGTCAGTCTGAGCGAATGATTCAGGTGTTGGGATAACTTTTTACCCTTGGCAGAGTTTTCATACAATAATAGCTATCACTCAAGTATTTATATGGCCTCATTTGAGGCACTGTATGGGAGGAGATGTAGGTCTCCTATTTGTTGGTTTGATGCATTTGAGGTGAGACCATGGAACACCGATCTTTTGAGGGAATCGTTAGATAAAGTAAAATTCATTCAGGAGAAGCTTCTAGAAGCTCAGAACAGGCAGAAAGAATATGTAGATCGAAAGGTTAGGGACTTGGATTTTATTGAGGGTGAACAAGTCTTCCTGAAGGTTTCACCCATGAAAAGGGTGATGCGGTTTGGTAAACGAGGTAATCTTAGTCCAAGGTATATTGGTCCATTTGAATTTCTGAAGCGCGTGGGGGAGGTGGCTTATGAATTGGCATTGCCTCCAAAACTCTTAGGAGTTCACCCGGTATTTCATGTGTCTATGCTGAAAAAATACCATGGGGATGGAAACTACATTATTCGTTGGGATTCAGTTCTTCTTGATGAGAATTTGTCTTATGAGGAGGAGCATGTTGCTTTTTTAGATAGAGAAATCCGCAAGTTGAGATCAAGGGAGATTCCATCAAGGTTCAATGGAAGAATCGGCCTGTTGAAGAGTCCACTTGGGAGAAGGAGGCTGTATGCAAGAAAGATATCCACATCTTTTTACAGATTCAGGTACTCTTTCTCGCCCTTGTTTTTCTTCTTGTAATCGTTCGGGGACGAATGATGGGTAAATTGGTATCTATTGTAACAACCGGTTTAGTCATTTCGAGCAGTATAATCATTTGTGAAAAAAACTGACACGGTCGACGGATCACGTGAACGACCGTCATGGTCGCGAAAAACCGTGATGGACGCCCTCGTCCCATACTTGGTGAAATTTCTCCCGTGGCTCCCTTCATTACCCTCAACAACACGTAGGACGAACCGTCATAAGCACAACGGTCCGTCGAATGCTTCCGTTCCAAAACACTTCAAATCAAAAATCTGGGTACTGGGATCAACTCTCTGAACATCACGACGGAACTGCAGCACGGACTGTCGTAGATATGACGGATCGTCACAAACCTCTTTACTGAATTTGAATCAATGAACTTTGTGAAGGACCTGCAGGAAGGACCGTCGTAGGTACGACGGGCCGTCACGAGTTGCATAACCCCAACTGGGTCGGATTTCTGCTAAAAGTTTTAAAGGGGTGTTTTGGACTATTCATGACAAACTGTATGAAATTAGTGGGGTAAGTTTAATAATTTATTTACTTGGGGGTTAAAGGAGATAACTTTAAAATAAATAATGGGTTACTTATATCATAATTTATTATATGATAATTAGGGTAAAAGAAAAAGAATCTGGACAAGAAAAATAAAAAGAACAGGAGGAACAAACGAGCGAGAGAGAGGGAACGAAGAGAAAAGCAAAGGCATTGGGAAGTAGCTTGCTTGATCACGATTCTTCGGTGGAGGTAGGTTATGTTTTATGCTATTTCATAGTAAAGTCTTAATAGTGATCAATATATATTGGGTGGTATTGTAAGGTCTTCTATATGCTTGATTGTGTGGTTCTATGTTGTGATTTTGTAATTGTGGTGGATTAGAATGATGAGACTGTTGAATCTTAACCTTAAATCCTCTCTATTAAGATGACGCATTGACATAAAATAGGCTTGATGAATTAAAACAATGAGATAAATGGATCAGAGTGTCACGTTCCGACACGTAGTAATAGGCGGGTGTCACGTTCCGACATGTAGTAATAGGGGATCGGGTGTCACGTTCCGACACGTAGTATTAGGGGATCGGGTGTCACGTTCTGACACGTAGTTTTAGGGGATCGGAGTGTCACGTTCCGACACGGTAGCATTAGGGGATCGGAGTGTCACGTTCTGACACGATAATAATAAAGAGAAGTAATCTTGAATTATGTTAATATAATCAAATTCAAAGAAACTATTTCTTAAAATGAGTATGGTGTGGAGGCTTGAGTCCTCATAGGTGTGCTTGTGTTGTTGCCAATGGTTCTTGTACTTGTTGTTCTCACCTGTTAAGTATTGTAGTTGATTTTATATTATTATTCGATATATATTGCTTTCTATTTTGAGTTGGCCGATGATACCTACTCAGTACGTGTTCCTTGTACTGACCCCTACTTGGAATTTTCTTCTTTGTTATTTGTGGAGTGCAGCAAACGTGCCATCGACTTCGACTCGTCGGCAACTCTAGCCAGTCTCTAGCATAACAGATTTCAGGGTGAGCTATTATTCTTAGCTCGGACTGGAGTCTCTCCTTCACGTCTTGATGTCTTGAAGTTCAGACATGGACCATTTCTTTTACTTTTTTTAGCTTCGTAAATACTCTTAGATTTAGAAATTTGAGGATAGATGTTCTTGGTGTGATGACTTCCAGATTTTGGGGATGATAGTTGATAAACTTAGAAGCTTATTTACAGGCTATATTAATAATATTTTGAGCCTTCCGCATCACATTTTGTTCATTATGGTTGAAATGTTTGTAAATGTTGGGGTTTAGATTTGTTGATTCGCTCACATAGTAGGATAAGTGTGGGTGCCACTCGCGGCTCGTTTTGGGTCGTGACAAACTTCTACCAATACAAAGAATGAGGTTTGGCATAAATGTCTAGGACATCCAAATTCGATTGTGTTGTCTCATTTTTCCAATTATGGTTTATTGAGAAATAAAAATCTATGTTCAGCTGCTTCCTCTAATTTTTCTACTTGTAAATTAGGCAAAAGTAAAACTCTTCCTTTTCCTAATTATTGGTAGTCATGTTGCAAAGTGTTTTGGTGTGACTCATAGTGATTTTTGGGAAATTTTTCGAATTATTTCTCATGCTCATTTGAAGTGTTTTATGAAAATTATTCATTACTACAGTCCGTGTACATGGGGGTATTTTCTTTGATCTGAATATGAAATGTTTTCAATATTCAAGCAATTTTTTGCTTACCTTGAGACTCAGTTTTCCACACGCATCAAAATATTAAGATATGATTCTGGTAGAAAATATATGTCTTGTGAATTAAAAAATTTCTTGCTTGAGAAAGAAATCGTATCACAACTCTCTTACCCATTTATGCCACCACAAAATGAGGTTGTTGAGCGTAAAAGTCGTCATCTTTTAGATGTAACACATACATTATTTATTGAGTCCTTTGTTCCATCTAAATTTTGGGTTGAAGATTTGTCTACTTCTGTCTATTTTATTAATAGACTTCCATCTAAACTGTTAAATCCTGAGTATCCATATTACCGCCTTTTTCACAAGCATCCTCACTATAATAGTTTTCATACATTTGGTTGTGTTTGTTTTGTCCACCTGCCTCCTTCACAACACAATAAACTCTATGTTTAGTCTATTAAAAAAGCTTTGATGGGCTATAATACTTCACATAAAGGTTGTATTTTATATGATCAAAGTTGTAATAAATTTTGTATTTCTAGAAATGTTATATTCTTTGAGAATCAATATTTCTTGCTTATTCATGTTGAGTCATCATTTGTTTCTCCTCTTATTCCGGCTTTTGAGTATTTGTCATTGTCTTCTAAGCGCTTCAAACAGTGATTTGTGTATGAACGATGTTGGCCAAACTTTCCCCTTCTTGAAACAAATCTGCCATGTGAGACTGCTCCACAACAAGAATATGAGATTTCTTCAAGGTCTGCTCTTCTTGAGCAACCTCGGTGATCAAATAGTGTATCTTAAACTCCTAAACTGTATGGTATTTCTACTACTTTATCCACCATTTTTATTCCAAAAGGTTACTCACAACCTTCAAAGCTTGAATGTTCACAAAAAGCAATGGAGGGGGAACTTTTGGCTCGTAAAGAAAGTAACACATGGGATGTTGTTTCTTATCCTCCAAATGTCCGTCCAAGTGGATGTAAATGGGTTTATTCAATTAAACTTCATTTTGATTGAACCATGATCTGTACAAAGCTAAATTGGTGGTCCTTGGCAACAAACTAGAGTATGGAGTAGACTATGAAGAGACTTTTGCACCGGTTGCAAAAATGATTTCGGTGCGAACTATTATTGCCATTGCTGTATCCCTAGTAATTCGAAGATTTCGATACTTCTCTACCCCTACATTAGCAAGTATTCTCGTAGTTCATCACTCGGGGATCAATGATGAGTACATTGGTATCTATTTTAAAGACCAGATTCCGTCATTAGGGAAAAGCAAAAAAGACATAATTGGGGCGAGAAAACATTTTGTAGTAACTTGAAATTTCTCAACCTAGTCAAGATTTGGAAAAATATATGAGTCGTTAGGGTGTAGGGAAATCTATTAATGAATGAGAGAAATAATTGTGAATTTGATTACATGAGTGGATATATAAGACAATAAGGAATCCGTACAACTTTATATAATCGAATTTGGATGAATGCGAAATTATCTTAGCGTGAAAGGTATTTTCTAAGTGTCATTGGTTAGAGGTGCATTGTTAAAGGATATTTTGGAATTTCTTCAAGAGACTCATTGATTCCGTTAGTGCTACTCTAGAGAGAATATTGTCGTTGTAGCCGGATGGGGACCATTGTGGCGGAGAAGACGCGACTTAAATTTGTAGATACAAAAGAAGTGCTCGCTGTTTTGAAAATTCCATTATGGAGGAATCTTGAGGTTCTCTGGAATCATCCATTCAACAGGATGAGGGCCGCGGTAGATGGACACACACATATTATAATAAAACCCCTAAACGACCTTATGTTACACTTTTCAATTTTTGAGACAACAAATGACCCCAAGCAATTTATACTTTTTTTCACCATTTGTGATGTTAAAGATATGTTTTTAACACCTGTAATTTATTTTTCAAACCGTAGAACGTAATAGAATGGGTCAATGATGATGGGGGAGGGTTTTGATCTAGAATTTTTGGTGGAAAAATCTCTAAATTCATTATTAGGATCTTGAGTTTGGTCTAGAGTTATTTAATTTAATATACTATAGATAATTTTTGACTATTGATTGTTGATCCTTGCATATAAATTGTTGTTTGTAGACCTATAACAAAAGGAACGAATACAGAAAGGGAAGATTTGAATGCCTTAGGGGATTCAATGTAGGTGATTATTTTGATTTTATGTTAGTGTGATATATGTTTGTAATTATTTCATTATAATGCACGTATGTATGCAAACTTTGCTTTACTTTTCACCCTAATTATAAATTAGGATAATTGAATACTTCTATGCCCTAAATCAGGTTTTGTTGTATGATTTTGATGATATACTTGTGTTTGTGATGGTGGTTTGTGAATGAGATCAGATTGTCACATTCCGGCATACTAACTTTGATTGGATTACGATTTTGCAGCATGAATATTGAATAGTATTACAACGTTTTAGCATAAATATGAAATCAGTTGCCACATTCTTGCATAAATATGGGATCAGATTTTCACGTTCCAACAAACTAGCAATTTAGGTTTGGTTCCATGAGAGGACCATTGAATTGGGTTTGGTGAGAGGACCATTCAATTGTGTTTTCTATCTACTTCTGATGAATACGTTCATAGCTAATGACTATTGATATTGAAAGACTATTTGCTGCTCTACAATGATTTAATTGTATATTGTTGAGAAATTTTGAAATTGTTAGTGTATGTGAATGATATTGATATTGAATATGTTAGGTATATTCATGTTTTATTATGTTGTCGTTACTGACATGTGTTTCATTTATTGGGATAGCCGCTTGATCCTAACAGTACATTGTGGTTGTGTACTAATACTGCTCTTGGTCTTATTTTTTTTTTAGTACAACGCATCTTCCACCGGCTATTGATTGATCTCGTTTAGAAGAGAATTGAACGTTTAGAATTCAAGTATGAGCTAGATCTTCAGGGCGGCCTTGAGTTCTCCTTTGTTTAAGTTCACTATTTTCAAACTGATTCTATTTTTCAAAATGTTGTTTAATTTTGGGGTTCTACCCTTTGTTCTCAGACTTGTCGAAAATGGAGTGTTTGTACAACGAATTTCAGGTTTTAAAAGTTTTATTTTCGCATTAGTGTTAGGTCATTTGTATAGTTCCTTAATAAATAATTTTGTTAATTAAAATTGTTTCTATATCTTTAATTGGCTAGTTTTTCATTAAGTTGCTTGGTTGGGTTGTAGTAGTGGTTTGTAGGTGTCAATAACAACGGTTTGGGTCGTACAAGGAGTGACTTCCGTCACATTTAAACCACACTTTTATTTGAAGGTCATGTGTTCGGCAAAAACTGGATTTGACTGTATTCCTTGTCTATGATTTCTTACATCAAACATATCCAACGAAAGAGACAGTTGTTAACATTTTGGCCTACCATTTTCAAAATATATAACTTATAGGTTTTGTTCATTCAAAAGTTAAAAAACATTTTTTATATATTAAATTAAATAATTTATCGATACTTATAATTATTTCACAAATTTTACGATTTTTATCAATAAATTTTTATTATATTTTTTGTAATAATTGGTTGAATATGCTTATATAGTAACTCCATTTGATGAAATTATTATTTTTTCGGTAAATTGCATTTGTTACATGCAATACATTTAATTAATTACTTGTTAATTTTCATTTCATTTGTTACATTTATTAATATTAGTTTTTGTATTTTTAGCACAGTCTAGATATATTTTTATATAAGGATAATAATTATACACACAAATATTTTAGTAACAAACAATTTTGGGTCACAGTCTTGAGCCCACAATTTGAGCCCATTGTCTAGCTATTCCCTATTAAAGTTTTTTTAAGGACAAAAAATAAAGTGGGTGATGAGACATTTTCAAGTAGATAAAAAACCCTAATATATTTTTCTATCGTATTGTAAAAGAGCAGTCGCCACCCAAAGCCCCTATTATTTTTTTTAGTGACAACCAACAAAAACCACCATCAATAACCCCCAAAAAACCTTAATTACCTCATTGAACCAATCAGTAAAAAAAACCATCTTCTAAACAACCACCTCTGAACAAACTGCTCCACCAATTAACAACCTAAACAGTATCAAACTTTGTTCCATTTTCATTAACCAAACACCATCCCCCCCCCCCCCTCATTTTTCTCTTTTTTCACGGGAACCAGTAAGACATTAAATGTAGCAAGCAGCGAGCTTGGAGTTTGCATAATGAAGCTATTACTGGCAAAATTAACGAGACTCTTGACACACTCCGCCAGATCCAAAAGAATAAACTAGCAACTCTTACAAGCCTTTCACCTTTAGCCCTGCTCGGAAAAGCAACACTTCGGTAACCCTATTAATTTTTGTATTTTTACATCTATGTAGGTGTATAATTCAGCGTATTTATTGTTTTTAATTTTATCTACATGCATATACATTAATTACTATTTTGGGGTTTGCATTGATTTCATTGTTTAATTATTTGTTTTTACTTATTAAGTTATTGTTGGTGCTAATTTACTGCATATTAAATTATTGTTATTTTTGTTTTCACTGACTCAATAATGCTTTAACTCTATGTTTTCATGTTCCTTTGTTCAAATTCTTATAATTATTCGCGAATTTTTCAAATCTATATTGTAATTGATTGATTCATTTCATATTTTATGAACCTTATTTTGATTTTTAATTCAAACTAAAAATATTCTTGTTGATATATTATCAAATTGATTTGATTTTATTTAATATTTAACATATAAATGATAATTTTTCCACCAGGTTTTTTCATTATTTTAATATGTGTGCATTTATAATTTTTCTTACATTACAAGTTAAGTTTGACTGATAAAGAAATTACCGTTAATTTCCAAGGCCTCCAATGTTAATGAGACAGGTTTTTTGTATACATTATTATTACATTCATTTATTATCTCCTCCTCAATTTGGAATAAATAAATTTAGATGAGACTCATTTTTTTGGATTCAAAAAATGTCAAACACCTTCTCTTCAAAAATAATTTAACCGTTACCTAGAATCCATTGTCTAAGTGATGAAGAAGAACACAATTCCAAGAGATTTATGGAGTTAAGATATCCCTCTCCTAATAAGGAGTCTGAGGTGTAATAATTCACCTCTAAAGAGATCTCAAAGAACATAGAGCATATAGCTGAGACTGCAAAAGGAAGTGTTGATCTTCGTTCATATGTAGGGCCTTCTACCATGATTGGGTAATAAACATCTAAATACAGAAATATAGATTTTTGCGATTTTAAAAAGGAATGGTATGAGCACTTCTATAAGGTTGGGAAGGTATTGGCTGCTAATGATAAACTGGATGCCATTCCTAGATTTTATGCAATCCTCAAGAAGATTTTGTCTCCTGCATTTAAATTGGACATAACGAGGTTTGTTCTAGAGATGCTAAATAAAGGTAAACCAAATGACTATATGAGGAATTTCTAACTTCTTTTACAAGGTAAAGATTAGGTAAGTTAGAAGACACTTAAGATCATCATATGCTAACATATTTGGTATCTGCAATGAGTGGAAACAACTACTATGCAATAGAGATATTAACATTGGAAGGAAAAACATGGGACCTCGTTCAATACATGTATATGAACTAGCGTCCTAATCTCATGATAGATAAAAAGTTCAACTATGAGTTTGTTGAGGTCTTGTCAGACCCTGTTCATGCTATTGGTGGTCATGTTGCATACTTGGTTGGATAAGGTAAAAGTTTTTACTTGTCTTTTCCATCACGAAGGAGATCCATTTCTAGTTCCTGCAAAGGAAATGTTTTGATGTTAAAATTCATATATGAGAAAAAAGATATGATGAAGGGTCTAGTTTAAAGGATCCTTCAGGAAAATCATTTCTCTCCATCCATGTCATCTTCATAGAGAGAATTCTGTGAGAGAATCTAAGCATATGCCTTGCCGGAACTAAAAATGGATCTCCTACTCGATGCAAAAGGCAAGTAGAACCTTTTGCTTTATCCAAGTATTCAGCATGCACATCATTGCACCAACATAGTATGACAAGATCTCAACAAACTCGTAATTGAAATTATTATTGCTCCCAAGATGAGGACACCAGTTCATATCCCAATCTTTAAGGAGGTCCATGGTTTTCCTTTCGTTGGAAATATCTTTATTTTTTCGTAGATGTTTCTATTTACTCATGTCTTTATAAAGCATGTCGTGCGCCCTAGGAATTGTCAAAACACGCTCCCATCATCGAATTATATTGTGTACTTATTATTTATTTAGTCCAAACTCATACTTAAACTTCTTCACATCATAACATAGTAGTATGACTAGAGTTTGCCCAAATTAGTGAAGTACTCAAGGCGGCGCATATGGTTGAATGCCTTTTAAGCCAATAATCTCAATGAAGTATAGGTTGTCCCCTCTTACTATGGCATTAGGCATGGAAAACCAATGGAGCTTCCATTGTATTCCGCAGCACTCAAGCTCTGTCAAAAATATCCGCCAATCCACAAATCCTACAAGTGCAGCGAAACGTGCCAACCTTCTTGGATGGTTATCAATATTGTTTCTTTGACTAGGAAAGGTATCTACCACGTCGGATCGCTTGTGTAACTAATGATAGACCATGGTTGAAGCAGAAGGTTGCATCATTCGTAGAACATTCTACCATCAACGCATTATTACAGACTCCTCATTATCTCCGCCAGGATCATGGGCAGTATAGTTTTCCTAGGCTCGTCCCCTCTTTGAGCTAGGTCTTGAACCATATACTTTAAACATGTGTCGGTTCTTCCTTATCTTTTAGGAAAAACCAATAATCGTAATAAGACAATGGCAAAGGCATCCAAATGATAGTTTTCCCATTCCTTAACGGAGCATTCAAATTCATAGCGATAAGTATAGTAGCTATCATCTCAGTCAATTCGTTATTATAGGAAGTCTAATTGAGTCTATCAAAGGTCTAAAGAAGTTCAGATTGGATTAGACTTCATCACCAATACTTTTTAAAATACCCTTGATGATGGATTATAAGGTACCATCATTTCACACTCATGATATGGAAGGTCAATGAAACCACTAATTTCTTCAATTGTTGGTGTCAAGATACAATCTGTAAATTTTAAAACCATCTTCATAGGGTCCCAAAATTCAAGTAGGTAACTAGTAAGATGAGGGTTTTGTGTGACGAAGATATGATATGCAAGACCACCCAACAATTGACGAATCTCCATTTTACGATCTCTCATTATATCCATCCACCAGCTCCTAAGTTTGTTATTCACCTTTGTGACCGTTTGAGGGTTTGGGAATTCGTACTAGTCCATGACTCAAGAAACAAATAATAAACAACTTCTAAACTTCATCTTAGCAAAGTTGCCTTGATTTAATTACTATGATCACACTGACACATAAATATGCAATTATCTAGAGGGTGTTAGGGCCCTTTAGATGATAGTGTGGCTACTAATTATGTGAATGAAGCCAAGGGTCAAACCACCTATGACATATGCAACATGTATGACCTAACTAGAACTTCTATGAGTAGGCTTGACACGAACATGAAAGGGATTCTATATGAGTGTCTTGTGGTTTCGAGGTAGTAAAACTATCCGTTTTGTCCACACATATGCCGACTCTCTATAATGATTTTTAAAAGTAGAATTGGAGTAATTGTGAGAGGTTCAAAGGTAAAACATAACAAGAACAAAATAAAAGGGAAGGTGGTCCCAATATGGGGAAGTATGAACGGAATGTCAGTTATCAAAGCAGTAACATTTAGCATTTAGATTGGAAAGCGCTAACACATAGGCATTTTCATAAAAGAGATAAATAAATAAATGAAAACACTTAAGTAAAGGACAGTAAGCTACTAACATATTAAAAATCATGTCAATAAGGAAAAGCGTAAAATATGCAAGGAACAAATAAGGGTAAAGGGAAAAGGTGAAACATGGTAAAAACAAATAAGGAAGAGGGAAAGGGGTGGAACATGGACACAAGACAATAAAGAAGGCAACAAAATAATAACTAAACATGGTAATAACGAATCAAATAATGAAATAACCAAAATAAAGCAAATCCCACATAAATAAGCACAAAACACGTAATGGTAAGAACCTTATATCTAAGCGGAGTATACACCTAACAACTCTTTTGGGATTTGGGGTTTTGAAGAGTCGCCATCTAACAAATTAAGGCACGTCAGCGCACCTATCTAACCTAGGTAAGTCTAGATAAGGTCAAGGGACCACAAAAACAGGGAAGGGTTCAAATTACCGTGAGGGAAAGGAGTTAGGCATCCCTCAACGTCAACAAATGTTGGTCTCGGCCGTATCTCATGCAATTTATGTGGGGGTTACATGTAGTAAATAAGGTCATTCATTTTTTATTTATTTAAATAGCATACTTTCTAGGTGATAAGAATATTGAACAATTAAAATTATTTTAAACATACAAGGCTAGGTAATAGCAATATTAAACAATTAAGATCATTTTTATTTAATTTAACATGCGAAACTTTTTGATATAACAACAAGTTGAAGAAGTAACTCATATTATTATTTTAATATTTAAGCATGCGAGTCTAAGTGATAACAATAAATAAAATATATATACTAAGAAATTTTATAATAGATAAGAAAGAGGATAAAAAAGTGACAAATAAATAAGCAAATAATTAGATATTTTTTGCTGTAAACTACCCCAAGTAAACAAAATATAAACAAACAAATAAAATGATAAAGGGAAGGGAGACTCTAAGAGACTCTTTGGGTCAACACTCGACTTCTCTTTTTATTTTCCGATAGGCTGCCATATAGGGATAGACAAAACCAAAGTTTGTCTTTTTCAGCCAGAGTCGACGTTATCATTTCCATTGGTCCAACTACCCCTACCCCACCACTGCATGCATTTTGTACCTATATAAGGTGCCTAGACGGCCCAACTTAATGTCCAAGAGGTATTGGACTCTTAATATGGTGGGTTTAGACAAAATAAAATATCGGACCCTCCTAGAAACAAAGTCAAACAAACAAGTCAGTCATTTTAGCATGATAAGCTTCAAGTTGGCCCCTAAATTTTAATTAGACATGCTTACAAACAACATAAAATTGTGAAAGGTCTTCATGCTGAAGTGTGTGGCATACGAACACACAAAGTTATAATAACAAAAATTTAGTTATGAGAGGGCAAAAATTATAACATGGATGCAGATTTTAGTGTCGAACTAATTAAATTGAGCATAAATTAATAAAAGATTTTTATCTTTTTATTCCAAGTAGTAAAGAATTGATGCCACATGCATATATTTCTAAGCAGTAGAAAATTTATTTATTAAGGCAGAAATATTATTTAGAACAATAGATTTAATTTGTTTAAGGCAGATAATTATTTTAAGGACGACAATATATTTATTACTAATTCAGAAAAATATTTTAAGTGACAAATTTATAATATATGCAGAAAATTGCCTTTAAAACATTTATAGATTTACATATTTATTATTAATGTTAAAAAACATTTTAGACAGAAAAATAATTACAATGCAGATATTAATTAATTGCATATTTTAGATGCGAAAGAGGCTAATTATGATGCAGGAAAGTATTAAGCTTTTTTTGTAGATTTTTTCTAGGTAAATTACTATGACAATTTTTAGGAAGAAACACAAAATAATAATGTATGCAGAAATTTGTTCTTTACATAGAGCTGAAAATATTGACAAATTATCTTATTTCAAAACATGTTGAAAATTATTAGAGAATGACTTTAATGAAAAAATCTTATTTAATTAGATCTCGTAAGCATGGTTTCCAAGTGAACATGTTTAATCTTATGAATAAAAATTCATATTAATAAATAAAGGGCAGATTGACATTTAAGATTTATACTCCTTTCAAAATAAGTTAGCATGCTAGAGAGTAGTTGTTGATTCCTATGAACATGATTTTTAGGCGATTGGAAAGTCAAAACAACACATATAGGCATGTTTTCTAAATGGAAAAGTTTGCAAAACTAAAAGATAGAATAACACATAATTCCCACTCCCCTTAGACGATCCTCAATATATTTTATATGACTAGTGATAGAGTTGTACAAATATCACCAATATGAACCAATTATACACATAAAAATAAATAGCTTCGTCCGAAATTTTCTTCTATACGACTCTTCAACATTTTGAACTCTAAGTTCAAAACTTTCTAGAAGAGGTAATGTAACACACATACAATGGAGAAATAATTATAATATAAAATACTCATTGTAATAAATTACTCTCATATATACATATATAAATATCACACATAGGGAGAAAAAATAAGGAAAATAACTTGGATGTTTTCTTTTTGTTTCCAACACACAACAATGATAATAATGCAAAAAAAAAAAAAATTAAAATAATAAAGAGGGCTAACCAATTACGCAGATGGTTTATCAACAAAGAACTATTGATAGATTTTCCAAATCACATCATAAAACACAACAACGTAAGCACTTGAGTATTTCGTAAAAAAATCTTATTTTCTTTCAAAAAGAAGAGAGTATAAGAGCAAGTATTAAGAGGTGAGAGTGAATAAGCAATGAGAGAACTTGTGATCAAATTAGTGAATGAGTTAGTGTCAAATAATGAAAGGGAGGGGGTCTTATTTATATAGCAATATGGTGAGCAAATTAGGAAAAGAAATATTCAAAGGAAACAATTAATATACTAATTTCCTTATTTTAAAGGAGAGCCAAAATCAGAAATATTTTTAAAAATATACCATAACCCAATATAAACAAGTAAGAATATGAGAAGATACGAATAGTTATTTTTCCTTAAGTAAAGAAGAGATAAAATCAGCTTTATTCTAAATTATTTTAACTAAAATATTTAAGTTAAAAATCTAATATGACAAGAATAAAATTAGGAATAATATTATTTTCCTATAGATAAAATAGTCAAATCAGATTTCAAATTATTATTATTATTAGTTAAGTAAAAATATAAACAAGTAAGAATAAAGAAGAGACAAAATAGTTACTTTACCATATTTAAACAAGTAGGAAATCAATCAGTTCCCAAACAAGGAAAAAGGGATTAATTAATATTGTTTTCTTTATTTTCAAGGAGCCAAAAAATAGACATAATTTTTTTTATTATAGACAAGTAAAAATAAAGTTAGGAAGAGTAAAATTATATTACCATACACAAAGGACATTATAGTAAAATTGTTAATTCATCATCCGAAAATTCAGAAAGAGTAGTTCTAAGCATTTTCTAATTAATTTAGGAGAGAAAATAACAATCCGGATTTATCATAAAGTCTTAATCCGAAACAGATCAAGTTTTTCTAGTATTCAACTATACAAGCCCATTCAAGATGCTCAAATAAATGCCAAACATATACGATAATTAATAAATGTACCCAAAAGGGAATAACACAATTAACCATGAATCTTGCAAAATTATTCTTAAACTATCAACAACTTAAAACTAGAGTCCAAAGGCATACTTTCACTTAGCATATTCGGAGTAAAAGGTATTATCAATAATATGTATTGCACGAGCTACAAGTGACTTGAAAATCTCAACTAGCAATTAAACTTTAGGACTAAGATAACTTCTATATATGCATAGAACTTCAAAAAAGAAAAAAAATAAGCACTGCCAATAAAGACAAGAATAAGATTGCTAAGAGATGATAAAATGATTTAAAATAATGTACCTTGACGGATTCGTCTTTTAACCCACTTGAAACCATTGAAAACTACACCGGAGTTCGCTTGACCTCTCGCTGGAGCAGCCTTTGCAGGAGTCAGAGCTGCGTTTTGTTGCCTTCTGGTGGCTTGCTGCTGGCAGTTTTTGCCAGTGTTAATCGCTGGTGGAGCTGCTCGCTTCTGGTCCTCGTGGTTGTTACTGTTGGCGGTCAGGCGAGGAGGTAAGGAGGAGAAGAACATGGCAGGATAAAAGAGTGGATAAAAGAGGAAAAAGGGAGGCGGTGGCGGCTGCACCTTGCTCTTCATCGGTTTCTTCTTCCCACCGGTGTTGCTTGGAGCCGCTAGAGTCTAGAAGAGGAGAGGAGGAGGAGGAGGAGCAACGGAGAAGAAGGAAGATGAGAGAGAGAGAGAGCGACAGAGGGAGGTGCTGGTCTAAATGAGGGAGGAGAGGAGGGAGAGAGAAAAATCGGAAGTCAAAGGAGGAGCGAGAGGGAGAGTTCACCGGTGATGGTGGCCTTCGCCGGAAAGAATGGGGGAGAAAGAGAGAGGGTGTTGGCGACCTGGAGAGAGGGGAAGAAGATTAAAATTTAAATCATTTTATCTTTAGATGTTTCATAGTTCAAAATAAGGAAAAAGAAGGATTTGATCTCAACCGTTAACTTAATAAGAGATGAAGAGTTAGGATTCTATCTAGGATTTAATGAAGTAATGGATTGAGGAGATTAAAAGATGATGTCTTAAAAATTAAATTGGATTGGACAAAATTTAAATAAATATTGGCTAGAATTGAAAGGAGAAGTCGACAATTTTTGAAATAAGATTGCAATTGAATACTCTTGGAATTGAAAGAATTTGAAATAAAATAGGCTAAGATTTAAACGATTTAGAGAAATGCTATTCAATTCAAATAGTGCAAATATTATAATATATTTTATATAACTAAAGTTACATGAATTTTAAAATGTTTAACAAAAAACAATTATTTCAAAATATATTAATGATTTTAAAATATTTTTATAATATTTACAATAATTGTATAAAGTAAACATATATATATATATATATATATATATATATATATATATATATATATATATATATATATATATATATTAGGAAAAATCGACTAAAATTGTAAACTTGAAATAAACTTTAAAATACGTGTCTAATCAAATACCTTCCCTAAAAATGGTCAAAGGTCGGTCAAAATTGGGTGTCAACACCTGCCCTGGTTTTCTTGGGAATTTCGAATGAACTGTCGAGCAACCAACGTTGACTTAGTAGCTGATTTTGTCCACCCGACGAGAGATATCAGCAGGATCAATTGAAGCGATGTAGATTTGAAAAAGTATGACCGAGGCTTTGGTATTAAGGTGCCTATATATCTATGGTTATGCATGATTCAGGTCGTGTGTAGTTCTATATTAAAGAGCAAATGAAATTCTTCAAAGGTGAAAGAGCGCTAAGGTATTGGAAAGGCACGAGATCGGCTTCAATGGATAGGATTAGATTAGCGAGAAGAAAGAGATGGAGAAGATATAAGAGAAGAGATCAGAAGATCCCAACTTTTAGAAAGGTTCAGATGAAAAGACCAATATGAGTAGCGATAGATGTAAGCACGATAATCGTAAATGAGGGGCCATTGATCACACTTCCAAATTCTAGAACAGCTCGATAAAATGTTAGTTTATAAAGTACAAGAAGTATGACAAACACGATACAATTTGAGTTTTTGAGAAAAAAAAGGACAACACAAGATAAGAAGCATATCTGTTTTAAGATGCCTTGTTAGACATTGGCTTAACTTCTCGAAGAGTTGCTACCCATCTCCGAAGGATAATTTCAACCTCAAATGAATGTAATAGTATAGAGATATAGTAATATATATGAATATATCATATGGTAAGTTGGATTGTCCTAAAGAATTTTATTGTAAGACAAGATCCTGAATGTCCTATTGTAAGGCGGACGATCCTAAACATCGTAAAAGGCAACTGGCCTAAATGTCGTATTTTGAGGCGCACGATCCTAAGTATACTATTGTAAGGTGGAAGGGTATAAATGTCTTAATGTAAGCAGACGAGTCTAAACATTCCTAAATGTCGTATTGTAAGGCGAACGATCCTAACCATCCTATTGTAAGGTGGAAGGGTCTAAATGTCGTAATGTAAGCAGAAGAGCCTAAATGAAGAAACTATAGGTCACGGTAGCGAGTTGAATCCAACAATATTTTCAAAATAACCTGAGTACACGAACGATAATGTGAGAAGCCATGAATTTGACGGAGCTTTGTTTGTAACCATGGAAACAATTATTAAGAGGGCGATTGATTTCGTCTGTAATCAACAAATCTTTAACTTTCCATATGACTAAATAGTTTCATTAGAGCAGATGTATCAAAATAAAAGATAAATGTAAACATGATGCAATTTCCCACATCGAACACGAATGTTTTCCTTAAGACTTTTGAAAAATGATGTCTCAGGATAAGATGTCTAGGGTCATGATACGCCAAATGTATCCTCAGGTCAAGAAGATGTTGTCTGTGCGCAATGAAAAATGATGCCTTTAGAATATGAAACCTTTCGATCATGATAGACAAAAATTTTATCCTAGGTCATAATATGATGTCTGTAGGCCATGAGGACGATACCTTAGGAACATGATAAGCATAAAATAACTCCTTAGGCCTTGATATGAAGTCCGCAGGCCATGAAAGATAATGTCTTTGGAAGATGACGCCTTCGGAATATAAGTAATGAGTTAAGAGAGCGTATCTGTTTTGTAGCATCATGTGACTTGAATCAGTAGTAACTCTGTACAGATACATTCGCTCACATCCAATTTTAGGGCATAATCTAGTCTTCGGGCGTATGCAATCTCGGGCACATGCAATATTTGGGCACAATGCAATCTTAGGCATAATGCAATTTTAAGGCACGATGTATTCTCTGACACGCCTCAATCTCGGTCCTGATGCAATAATGCAATTCTTAGGCACATGCAATATTTTAGCACATTGAGATCTTCGGGCACAATGTAATCTTGGGCACAATGCTTCTAGGGCAAATGTAATCTTTTGGAATGATAGTTGATAGAGGGTGTATGCCATGCAATATCGAGAACATGCAGTTTAGGCACAATGCAATTCAGGCACATGAATAATAGTTGGACGAGAGTACGGAGTAGCTTGGACATTCGCCTTGTTTGAAAGGTCGAGTGTCATTTGTCGGTATCAAAGTGGTATACTGAACCTTCAAGCGATGTTAAAGTTGTCTTTGTATATGTACATGTACTTCTACATTTAAGGAAAAATAGTTAGTTTATTGGGGAGGTTGATTTGTATCCGTCATTTGACACAATATGCTCCTTTGGTGTGTGCTAGGAGGTCTCTCGAAGTGTTGTCTAAAATTTTAAGGTCTCCACAAAATTTTCTGCTTCTGTGTAGAACTTCTACTTTTCTGATTTGTTGTAGATTGTAGATTGACTACGAAATTTTGAGACCCTCAAGACAATTCTTCTGCTTTCTTTATTTGCGAGGCAATACCCTTTTGAAGGAATTTTTGAGCCCTTCTCAAAATCCTTCCCAAGTAATTGATTTGTGAGAAGAAGTGATTTTGATAGAATTTTTGTGTTCCTCTCATAAATTATGCTCCAGTATCGAGATATGCAAATAGAATTCTATTTGTTGGAATTTTTGAGACCCTATAAAAAATTCTTCCCCAGTTACACAACAGAAGGGAAAATGAAAATTTTTATTATGATAAGACTGAACCCGAATAGAGAGCCTATGAATCCCCTCTTTAACGGGAATTAGGTCTGACGTAGTTCCAAATTTCTAAGACCATAACTGAGATATTAAGAGAACATTCTATTTCAACAATTTAATTGTAGATTTCGACCAACTTATTTGCCAATGTGTTATAATGGGTGTTTGAATGTGGAAAACATGAACTTAAATGGCCCAAGCCTTATTCGGAGACTAGTTCCAGTAAACTTTGGTATGTTCACATTTGAACTTTGTTTGATGCAAGGTCCTTCAAGCGTATGACTTTAGCATCAATCAGTTGTTTAATCTTTTCTTTAAAATAACGACACTCTTCTATGGTATGTCCTTATATTACTGAATGATAAGCACAAACTTTAGAGGGTTCAATCCACTATACACGCGTATTCATCCTTATTTCATTTATATGAGTGATGTGACCATCAAACCTCAACATTTCATAAAGTTAGCCTATAAGCTATGTCAGAGAAGTATATGTTTTGCCAAGTCTCTCCTCTACCTTGAAAAGGTTTTTGCGAATATGAGGTCGAGTGACGAATTTTGCATTGTGGCAAGGATATGTTTGTTGTTGATATGGCCGAGGAGGCCTTTAATACGGAGACATTTGATATGGAAGGACTGGAAGTTGTAACAGAGGCTAATGATGCCAAGGAACTTGGTGCAGAGGTGTTTCTTATCGAGGAGCTTGCATAGTAGGATGATGCAGGAAGATTTTGAGGTCTAGGAGCATGATGATGGAGAGGAGATTGATAACTTTGAACATAGATGTTCTTTGAAGGAATTTGAATGGAGCATGACTGATTTTGAAAAGCGGAGTAATTTGGAGGAGGATTATTTTGGAGAGTGACTTGACTTGCGAAATGTGACATATCCATTTTTGTGTCCAAAGTAGGATTGGCGGAGAGTAACAACATAGCCCACATGGGAATATCCAACACTTCATCTTCTAACATCTTTTTTTTCTTCTCAAGGGTTGACACCAATTCATTTGAAAGACATTTCTTTTTAACAGTCTTGCATATGGACTTGTCATTAATCACTTTCCTCTTCTTTTGCGATTCTCAGTTGAGAGAGAAGTAAGAGAGACCTTTGATCGCCTGTGGTAAACCATGGTCTACAGATCAACCATTGTGAAAGGGATAAATAAAAATTAAAACAAAAAAACGCCCAAGTTAAAGCAATGTAAAAGTTGTTATGTCAAGCACATTATTTTAAGATAAACGTCCTAAATGCAAAGGAGTCTCGTTGAGCTAGAGGTAGGCCTAAGCGACACATAAGTGATGCACAATAATTAATTCAAGTCTGATTTGCCCATTGTAATTTAGATTAAAAGAAATAAAATAACTTTTATTTATTATAAAATTCGAACAATACATTATAATTGAAAAGAAAAATTTAAATTAACTAATGGAAAAGGGATAACATGGGGCATGTCATCCTAAATCCTTAAATCTTGGAGGTAAGGACCACAAGAGCTTGGCGACAATTGACCTCTTGTATGGGGAGAGACTTCTTTTCTCATTTTCAACACACCTCCATATGTTTTCCCATTCATCGGCAATCCCATGGTATCCTACTCCACTTGGTGTTGGGCTTCAAAATATATCAAGATCCATATGCAGTACTCATGTGTGCATAAATCCTGTTGTGCATCCATAGGAATGGTCAACACACGCTCCCATCATCTATGTATGTTGGGGACTTGTGATTTATTTAGTCCAAACTCATACGTAAATTGCTTCATGTCAGAACGGAGTGGTATGACTAGAGTTTGCAAAAATTAGAATGTTAAAAATATTCGTCAATCCACAAATCCATGTCAGCCCCTCTTACTATGGCATTAGGCATGGACAACCAATGGAGCTTCCATTGGATTCGGCGGCTCTCAAGCTCCGTCAAAGATATCCGCCAATCCACAAATCCTACAGGTGAGGCAAATGGTGCAAACTTTCTTTGATGGTTATAAATCTTGTTTCCTTGACCAAGAAAGGTATCTGCCACGTAGGATCGCTTGTCAAAGTGATCTATATCCCATAGTTGAAGTAGAAGGTTGCATACCTCGAAGAACATTCTACCATCGACATATTATGACAGACTCCTTATTATCTCTGCCAGGATCGGGGGCAATTTAGTTTTCCTAGGCTCGCTTCTTCTTGAGCTAGGTCTCGAACCACGTACCTTAAACATGTGTGATTCTTCCTCTCGTTTTAGGAGCAAAGGCATCCAAACGATATTTTTCCCATTTCTTAACGGAGCACTAAAACTCATAGCTATAAGTGTAATAGCTATCATCTTGGACAAATCATGAGTATAGGAAGTCTAAATGAGTCCATCCAAGGACTAAAGAGGTCAAGATTGGAATAGACTTCATACCCATACTTTTCAGAATTTCTGTTGATGATGGCTTGTATGGTACCATCATTTCAAACTCATGGTATGGAAGGACGATGAAACCACTAATTTCATCAAATATTCGCGTCACGATACAATCTGTAAATTTGAAAACCATCCTCACAAGGTCCCTAAATTATAGTATTTTAAAATCATTAAAAAAAATTTGAAATAATCGTTTTACTTAAACATTTAAAGTTCATGTGAGTTTAGTTATATAAAATATGTTATAATAATTTTAATATTTGAATTTTATAACATAGCTTTAAATCGTTTAAATCTTAGCCAATTTTATTTCAATCTCTTTCAATTTCAAGCCTATTAAATTGCAATCTTATTTTAATCATATCCACATTTTCGTTTTAATTCTAGACAACAATTATTTCAATTTTGGCCAATCCAATTTGATTTTTACCTCATCATCTTTTAATCTCATCCATCTATTAATTCATTAATTTCTAAATTGAATCCTAACTCTTCTTCTCTTATTAAATCAACGGTTGAGATCGAATCCTATTTTTCCCCATTTTAATCTTTCAAAGATATACACATAAAGAACTTCTAAACTTCATTTTGGCAAAGTTGGATTGATTTAATTATTATTATCACACTGACATATTAATATTCAATTTGTGTAGAGGGTTTTGGGGCCTTTTAAACGATAGTTTAGATACTATTTATATGGATTGATGCCAAGGGTCAAACCAAGTAGGGCTTATGCAGCATGTATGACCTAACTATGACTTCTAAGAGATGGTGACATGGACTTGAAAGGGATTCTATGCGAGATACTCGTGATTTCTCCATAGTAAAACTACTCATTACGTCCACGCATATGCCGACTCTCTATAATGAGTTTTTTTAAAATAGAAATGGAGTAGTTGTGAGGGGTGCAGAGGCACAAGATCACGAGAACAAAAAAAAAGATGGTCCCAATTGGAGGAAGTATGAACGGAATGCAGTAATCAAACAAGTAACATTTAGCAATTAGATTGGAAAGCGGTAACACATAGACATTTTTGTAATAGCGATAAATAAATAAATGAATACACTTAGTAAAGGAAATTAAGTTATAAACATATTTAAAATCATGTAAATATGTCAAAAGGGTAAAATATGCAAGGAAACAAATAAGGGGAAAGAGAAAGATGAAACATGGTAATAAACAAATAAGGAAGAGGGAAAGGGGTGGAACATCGAAACAAGAAAGTAAAAATGTCAACAAATTAATAATTAAACATGGTTATCATCTAACAAAAAATGAAATAACTGAAATAAAGCAAACCCACATAAATAAGCACGAAACATGTAGTGGTAAGAACCTTATATCCCCAGCGGATTCGCCATTTTATCGTACCCATTTTCTCTAAAAAAAAAATGGGTTGTATCTCTACCTAACAACTATATTGGAATTTTGGAATATGAAGAGTTGCCACCAAACGAATTAAGGCGCGTTAAGACATCTATCTAACCTAACTAAGCCTAGCTATGATCAATGAACCAGAGAAATGGGTAAGGGTCAAAATTACCTCGAGGGAAAGGTATAAAGCATCCCTCAAGGTCCACAAATGTTAGTCCCGACCATATCTCATGCAATTTATGTGGAGGTTACAAGTAGCAAATATGGTCACTTCGTTGTTTATTGATTTAATTTGCATGCTTTCTAGATGATAAGAATATTTAACAATTAAAACTATTTAATTAATTTATTAATTTAAATATACATGGCTAGGTAATAACAATATTAAATAATTAAGATCAGTTTTATTTATTTTAACATTCGAGACAATGTGATATAACATTAAGTTGACAAAGTAGCTCATATTATTATTTTAATATTTAAGATGTGAGTCTTAGTGATAAAATTAAATAAAATATATATACAGTGAAATTAAATAAGAGATAAGCAAGAGGATAGAAAAGGGACCAATAAATAAGCAAATAATTTTTTTTAAACTATCCTAAATAAACAAAATTTAAACAAACAAATAAAAGGATAAGGGAAGGGAGACTCTAAGAGACTTTTTGGATCGACACTGGACTTCTCTTTTTATTTTCCAATAGGCTTCTATATAGGGACATACAAAACCAAAGTTTGTTTTTCAAGCCTGAGTCAATGTCCTCCATAAGGTCAACTACCCCTACCCCACCACCGCATGCATTTCGTACCTATAAGGTGCCTAGTCGTTCCAACTTAATGTCCAAGAGGCATTTGACTCTTAATAGGGTGGGTTTAGACAAAATAAAATATAAGGCTCTCCTAGACACCAAATCAAACAAAGAAGACAAACAAGACGGTCATTATAGCATGATAAGCTTCAATTTGACTTCTAAATTTTAATTAGACATACTTACAAACAACACATAATTGTGAAAGATCTTCATGCTAATATGTGTTGCATATGAACATACAAAGTTATAATAACAAAAATTTAATTATGAGAGGGCAAAAATTAAGACATGGATGCCGATTTTAGTATCGAACTAATTAAAGTGAGTAGAAATTAATAAAAAAAATTATCTTTTTATTCCAAGTAGTAAAGAAGTGATCCCACATGCAAATATATATTTCAAACAAGTAGTTAATTTAATTATTAATGAAGAAAATATTATTTAAAACAATAGACTTTATTTCTTTAAGGCAGAAAAATTACTTTAAGGACGGCAATAAATTTATTACAATTGCAAAAAATTATTTTTAAGTGACAAACTTATTATAAATGCACAAAATTGCTTTAAGAACATTGATGGTTGTACAAATTGATTATTAATGTAAAAAAAAATTTAATGCGGAAAAATAATTACAATGCAAAAATTAATTAATAGTAGATTTAGATGTAAAAGAAGTTAATTATGTTGCAGAAAAATATTAATAATTTTTTTTTTTGCAGATTTTTTCTAGGCAAATTAGTATGATAGTTTTTAGGAAGAAACACAAAATAATAATGTATTCAAAAATCTGTTCTTTAGCATAGAGCTGCAAAATATTGGCAGACTATTTTGTTTTAGTACATGCTTAAAATTTAGAGAATGACTTTAATGAACAATCTTATTTAATTAGATCCATAAGCATGATTTATAAGTGAACATTTGGAAACTTATTAATAAAAATTCAAATTAACAAATAAAGAGCAGATTGCCATTTAAGATTTTTATTCCTTTCAAAATAAGTTAGCATGCTAGAGATTGGTTGGTGATACCTACGAACATTATTTCTAGGCGATTGGAAAGTCAAAACAAAACATATAGGCATGTTTTCTAACACGGAAAAGTTTTCAAGGTAAAACGATATATTAACACATAATTCCCCCTCCCCTTAGACGATCCCCAATATATTTAATATATATAGGTAGGCAAGGTTTGCAAATAATTACAAAATATGAATCAACCATACTCATTAAAATAAATAGATTCGTCCGAAAGTTTTTTCTAGGCGAGTCTTCAACATGTTGAACTTTAAGTTCAAAACCTGTTAGAAAAGGTAATGTAACAGTTACACAATGGAGAAATAATTGTAATATAAAATATTCATAATAAAAAATAAACTCTCATATATACATATATAAACAACACATATAAGAAATCAAAAGGACAAAACATAGCCATATACATATTACCACACATATGGAGAAATGATAAGCAAAAACAAAATTTAAAATAATAAAGAGGGCTAACAAAATATGCAAAAGGTTTATCAGCAATGAAGTATTGATAGATTTTCCAAACCACAACAGCAACACAACAAAGAAAGCACTTGAATATTTCGTAGAAAATTCTTATTTTCTTTCACAGAACAGAGGGTATATGAGCAAGTATTAGGATGTGAGAGTTAATGAGAAATAGAGAACTTGTGATGAAAGTGAGTGAATGATTTAAAATAATGAAAGGGAGGGGGTCTTATTTATATTGGAAAGACGGGGAGCACATAGGGAAAAAATATTCAAAGGAATCAATTATTATACAAATTTTCTTATTTTAAAGGACAGCCAAACGAGAAATATTTTTAAAAATATACCATTACCAAGTATAAAGAAGTAAGAAAATGACAATATAGGAAGACTTATTTTTTCCTTAAATAAAGAATATCTAAAATAAGCTTTATTCTAAATTATTTTTTACAAAAATAGTCTAGTAAGAAATCTAATATGACAAGAATAAAATAAGGAAGAATAATATCATTTTCTTTTAAATAAAAGATCCAAATCAGATTTTAAATTATTATTATTATTATTAGGTTATTACAAAATATAATCAAGAAAGAATAATGAAGATCAATAATTGTTACTTTACCATATTTAAATAAGTAAGAAATCAATCAGTTACCAAACAAGAAAAAGAGTATCAATTAGTATTGTTTTCTTCATTTTCAAGGAGCCAAAAAGTAGACTAAATTTTTTATTATTATAAACAAGTAAGTACAAAGTTAGGAAGAGTAAAACTATTTTACCATAAGCAAAGGAAATTAGAATAGATGTGTTAATTCAACATCCAAAAATCCACAAAGAGAGGTTCTAATCATTTCCTTATTTATTTAGGAGAGACAATAACAATCCCGATTTGTTAGAAAGTTTTAACCCCAAACACATCAAACTGTTGTAGTATTAGACTAAACAAGCCAATTTAGTATTCTGAAAATAAATGTCAAATATATACCATGATTAATAAATGTAACCAGAAGGGACTAACTCAATTCACCATGAATCTTGCAAAATTATTCTTAATATATCAACTCAAAACTAGAGTCAGAGGCATACTTTCACTGAGCATATTCGGAGTAAAGGGTATTATCAATAGTATGAATCATACAAGCAACAAATGACTTGACAATATCAACTAGTAATTCTACTTTAGGACTAAGATAACTTCTATATATGCATAAAACTTAATGAAAAGTTGCACTATCAATAAAGACATGAATAAGATTGCGATGATATGATAATATGATTTAAACGAAAGTAACGGGACGGATATGTTGAAGATTCATCTTTTAACCCACTTGAAACCTTCGAAAACTACATAGGAGTTCGCATGTCCGCTGGCTGGGGCAGCGTCTTCAAAAGACCCGCTTACATTTGCTGCTCTTGGCTTTGCTTCAGACTCACTCTGCTGGCGCTCCCACCATAGTTGCTGGCTGGTGGAACTGCTCCATTCTGGTACTCGTGGCTGATTTTGCTGGAGGTCAGGTGAGGAAGAAAGGAGGAGAAGAAGAAGGGAGGAGAAAAGAGGGTAGAGAAAAGGAATAAGGGAGGCAGAGGCGGCAGCGCCTGGCTCTTCACAGGTTACTGCTGCCCACCGAGATTTCTTGGAGTCTAGAGTCGAGAAGAGGAGAGGAGGAGGAGGAGAAACGGGGAAGAAGAAAGATGAGAAAGAGAGTGGGGGTGGCGCTAGTCTAAGGTAGGGAGGAGAGTAGAGAGAGAGAGGAAAGAGGAAGCCGAAGGAGGAGCGAGAGGGAGATATTACCGGCGATGTGGCTTTCGCAGGAAAGAATTTGGAGAAAGAGAGAGGCGCCTTGAACTTTGAGAGAGGGGAAGAAGATGAAAATTGAAATCTTTTTAGGTTTAGATCTTTGATAGTTTAAAATGGGGAAAAAGAAGGATTTGATCTCAACCGTTGATTTAATAAGAGATGAAGAGTCATGATTCGATCTTGGATTTAATGAATTAATTGATGGATGAGATTAAAAGATGATGTCTTAAAAGTCAAATTGGATTGGCCAAAATTGAGATAAATATTGGCTAGAATTAAAATTAAAAGGTGGATATGATTGAAATATGATTGAAATTTAATAGGCTCGAGATTGAAAGAAATTGAAATAAAATGGGCTAAGATTTAAACGATTTAAATAAATGATATTAAATTCAAATATTACATATATCATAGCATATTTTATATAACTAAACTCACATGAACTTCAAATATTAAAGTAAAAAGATTATTTCAAAAATTTTTAATGATTTGAAAATATTTTAATAATATTTATAATAATTTTATAAAGTAAACATATATATTATGCAAAATCGACTAAAATTTTAAACTTAAAATAAATTTTAATACGTATCTAATCGAATAGACTCCCTAAAAATAGTTAAAGGTTGCTCAAAATTGGGTGTAACAAATACATCTCATGAACACAAATATGGAATCATCATAGTAAAATTAAATCAAGATGAGGAACATATAAAACATGAAAACTCAACATATGCTAAATATGAATATTCTCAATAGAACATGCACATCATAACCAAAAATCATGAAAAACACATGTTGCACACACGACTCCAAAAAGCACTAAAATTAGGAGAACTACTTACCTCATGCTTGGATATGAGTAGAAGAAAAAAATATGAGAATAGCGAGAATTTATATCTTCCTTGGACTACCATGAAGACCTCCACAACACATTTTTGAAATCTACTTCCTTGTTTCTCAACATCTTAACTTGCCAGTCTCATATTACTACCGGAATCTCCAAATAAGAATGACATTCTTCAACTCCCGAAACCTCTACAGAAGTGATGGATAATGGATGACCATTAGATTTCTTAAGCATGGAACATGAAAAATCGGGTGAACCAGAGTGAATTAATTTGACAAGTCTAATTCATAGGCAACTTCTCCAACATGTTTCAACATTTCATATGGGCCCACATACTGGGGACAAATGTTTCCCTTCTTACTATCCTCATCATACCCTTCAAAGGTGGGATTTTAAAGTAGACCTATAACACCCCGTAGCTAAAACTGATTAAAAAATAGCTTTACAGAAAAAAAAATTGCAGGTGCAAACAACGGTGGCATCGAAGGATAGTAGGGTGAACCACGGTCTGTCCTGCACAACCGTCGATAGGATCAGAAACTTCCAAAAATTTCATCCAAGAAAAATTGGTGAAGTCTTTGAGGACGGAAGGAATTACGGTCCGTAGGTCAGACGATGGTCCGTAGTCTCTGACCGTCGATCAATACTCCCTTCACCTACTCTCTCACAATATCTAAGGATTACCAGCATGGTCCGTAGGTGGAAAATTTGCAGATAGTTAAGGGAAAATAAAATTGGGTCACTTCAAATAGGCATAAATCATATCACAAAATTAATTAAGTGTCCAATGATCAACCCACATATAGATAATTGAATTATTTTTCCATAGCAACTAACCTAGCAAAAATCAGATCTGCGAGTAAAAAGTTATGCCCATTTTAGTAAAGGCCTGTCAAACATGCCAAGTAGACGGACCCAACGACGGGGCATCAGACATACGACGTACTATCAGTCCTGGCCATTGTTTTGTCCGACAGCAACTTTCCCAAGGGTCTTTTTGACATTTCCCACTTTATTTAAACCTTTAGATATGTCATTTTAACCCTGAAATATAAGATTTTAGTCAGTTTAAGACTAGAAACATAATTAAAACATATCCAAGTCAAATCATTAAATCAATCCTAGAAAATTAGAAGCAAGAGAGGAGAAAAAGCTCAAGAACCATTCAAGAACGCCACAAGCTCTTGGTGTTACATCCCTAAAACGTAAGTTTTTTTTCGTGGATTTCATTACAGGTATGTGGGATTTCACTAATGGGTTCCTTTCACCCATTGGGTCCCTAGTTTTAAGTAAGATTCTTCATTTCCTTATCATGATTACTCCTAGGGTTTCTAGAACTTTGTTAGAACTTCATTAATTTATTAAAAATTTGTTCCAAATCAGATTATCATGTTATTACTCAGATTATCGCATTAATTTTAGAACCCTAGCTTTGTGATTCTTTAGTTCTTAAATTACACATTCTAGGTCAATATTTCAGAAACTTCAGATATACATGCCTCAGTAATAAATGCATAATTACTAGATTAATTGTTGCATTTGTAGTTTGCATGTTCAGTTTCGAGCTATCCAATATTTACAGAAACTCATACATAATCAGTAAATTTATAGAATCCAAGGGAGTAGCGTAATTTCGAGTTGCACTAGGATTTAAAGTACCCAATAGACCTAGAACTACTAGCCAAGTAGGTTGTAAGTCCGATTTGTGAGAAATCAATTTAGTGATCACTCCAGCATACCTTTATACCTTTTGAAGGGTATATTGTGTCCTCCCGATGGGGCGTATACATTGGACTCCACATTTAGCTCATGAGGTCTTATTATCGATTATTAGAAGATCCCACACATCAATCAGACTATCTGTATTGACCATATATCAATATACTCAGTACTCATTTTCAGCATGTTATAAATTGGTCGTTGCATTAAGTTAGCTCAGAAATTCAGTATATCATGTTTAGATTATTATACTTGTTTTTGGCTGGTTCAATTATGTTTTATTTCAGCTTATTGCTATCCTACATGCTCAGTCCCTTTCAAGTACTGAAAGATACGTGCGCTACATTTTCTCGTGATTTAGGTTAAGGTTCTCAGCATCCAGATCACGCATAGATCGATTTCCGGATCTCCAGTTCAACAGATTCAGTGGTGAATCCTCATTCTCCGATGACAACAGTCATGAGTTTCATTTTAGTCTTTTGTCATTTTGTGTATGTTTTTGCAAGATTTAGTTGGGGGCTTCTCTCAGTATTTCTAGTGCATTTTAGAGGCTTATTTCAGACATAACTAGATTTAGCTTAGTAATGAGTTAATATTTCCTTTGTATTAAATTCAATGTTTCCAAATATCTCTGTTATAGAGTATGGGTATTCCCTATCATTATAGATTTATTATGATCTAGCTTCCGCATAAGTTATTATCTTTAGTATGCTCATGATCATGCCAGCAGGGTTAGCTTGGGATCACTTGTTGTCCTAGGTTCCGTGTCTGTGTCTCTCGGGTAGCTTAGGGCTTGACAAAACCAAATCACCAACTTCAAATCATAGATCCCTTTTTCTAAAATAGGTGTGATACTTCTTCCTAGTATAGGGCCTCTTCAACAAATCTCTAATAAGTCAAACTTTTTCAATGTCCTCATACACTAGGTCCAGAATAATTAGATCAACTTCACCTACTTAAAACCAACCAACAGGAAATTGACACCTCCCACCATACGATCTTTCAAAATGAGCCATGGAAATAATTGAATTGTAACTATTATTGTTGGCAAACTCTATTAGTTGTAGATTGTTGTCCTAATTATCCTTGAAATCGATAACACACACGCTCAACATGTTTTTTAAGGTTTGAATTGTATGGTTAGTTCCGCTTGACCATCCATTTGAGGGTGGAAAGCGGTTTTAAACTTCACCTTATTACCAAGCCATTTTTGGAATGCTTTAAAAAAATGTAAAGTAAATTTATTATATTTGTTTGAATTGATAGATAATGTAACCCCATGAAACTATACTATCTCTTCTATGTACAATTTGGCATGGTCTTCCGCCAAATACTAAACTTTGACGACAATAAAGTCAGTGAATTTTTTCATTCTACGAACGATCACCCAAACAGAATCATGCTGCCTTTGAGTACATTAGAAACCCACAACAAAGTCCATATTTACATCCTCCCACTTCCATGTAGTAATATCTGTATATTGGTAGAAACCTCCCAGTCTTAGGTGTTTGGCCTTAACATATTGAAAATTTGGACATTTCGCTAAAAACCCCTCTATGTGTTTCTTCATGCCATGAATCCAATAGACTTATAGTAAATCATGGTACATCTTGTGGCTCCCGGATGAATATAATACTCCAAAACCATGAACTAACTCCTTCTTTTCATCTTCTACATGGGCCAAAATAACCATGGACAATTGACTTAGGGAATCCAAAACTAGATGACTTTGCAGGGATGGTAAAGACACTCATGTCATAATCCTTAAAACTTCTAACCACCTTTGTTTCCAGAGATTCATTTCCTTTGAGTAAACACATATTGAACACTGTTGTGATCGGTTAAAACATCTACATGGACCCTAAAATGTAATGTATCCATATTATTAAAGCAAATTATACTGCCTCTAATTCAAGATAATGGGTCGGATAATTCATTTCATGGATCATGAGTTGACTTGAAGCATAGGAAATCACCTTACCATATTGCATTAGAGAACATACCAACCCCATTTTTGAGGCATCACAATAATCCACAAAGCCATCAGTACTCGCCGATAAGGTCAAAACTGGAGAGAAAGTAAGTCTATTTTTCAACTCTTGGAATATTTTCTCACAAGCCTCTATCCACACAAACTTAGCTTTGTTATGAGTCAAACCATTTAAGGGAGAAGCAATGGGGGATATATCCTCAATAAACCTCCTATAAAAATTGGCAAAACCTAAGAAACTTCTCATATAAATAGAAGTTAGAGGTCTAGGCCCACCCATTACCACATCTCTCTCCTTAGGATCTTCCTCAATACCCTTGCTCGATAAAATATAACCAAGGAAGGCAATGACCTTATCCAAAACTCACATTTACTAAACTTTTCGTACAATTAGTGTTCTTTAAGGACTTGCAATACAGACCTAAAATTGTTCATCTGCTCATTTTCACTCCTTGAATAGATCAAAATATCATCAATAACCACTATGATAAACATATCAATGTAGTGTCTAAACACTATTCATTAGTTCCATTAATGCCAAAAGGGAATTTGTCAACAAAAATGACAGAACCACAAATTCATAGTGACCATACCGAATCCTAAAAGCCATCTTGGGAATTTCAACCCCTTTTAGTCTTAGTTGATGGTAACCCGAACAAAGAACTATTTTAAACAAATATTAAGCCCCTTAAAATTGATCAAACAAATCACCAATTCTAGGAATGGGATAGTTATTCTTATTAGTCACCTTTTTCAATTAGAGGTAGGCAATACACATTCTAGGGAATTCATCCTTCTTTCAAACAAACAATATCGGAGCAACCCATGTAGAGATACTAAGTTGAATAAATACTTTTCTAATAAGTCCTTGCCTTGTTACTTTAAATCTTTCAACTCAACTGGATCCATTCTATAAGGAGGAGCGGAAATAAGTTGTCTATCCATATTATATAAATTCTCAAAATCAAGTTATCGGAAAAAACGTGAAGAAACTCACACACCACGAGGACCGAATCCAAGAAAGGGATTAGTGACTCAACATCCCTAACCTTAATAATATGGTAAATACATACCATGGAGAACATTTTACAAGCTCTAAGAAAAGAAATAAATCGACCTCTACGGATAGAATATCCCTCCTTCCACTCTAAAGTAGACTCAGTTGGATATTGTTACTTTACTACCTGAGTCCTACAATAAATAGAAGCATCAAAATGCATGGAACAAATGCAAACCCAAAATTACATCAAAATCTAACATTTCTAACTCCACCAAATCCACCAAGGTAACATTAAGGGACAAGGAAATAAGATATCTTCTATAGACTTTTTTTGCCGCTGCTGGTTCACCAACTGCCAATGAAGGTTCTTCTTACACAATAGAGAATATTTAGAATTTAATATCAAAAAGAGATGTAACAAATTACAAAGTTGCATTGGGATTTAACAATGCATATGTATCAAAATGAAATAACTGAAAAATATCGATCACAACATCTAACGAACTTTCTTAGGTCTAGCCGGGTACAATAGGAGCTTTGTGGATGGTTTTGTGCCCATTACATCTCCTTTGACTACTTTCACCCAAAAAAATTTAAATTTTGAGTGGTCAAAATTTTGTGAAAGAAACTTCCAAATAATAAAAGATAGGCTTACCACCGCTCTGGTGTTGACTTTACCGGAAGTTAGTATTGTTTTCGTGACATATTGTACTGCATCCCGAGTGGGATTGGGTTGTGTCCTTATGCTACAGAGAAAGTTATAGACTTTGCTTCAAGACAACTTAAGGTTCATGAGAACACATACCCAACTAATGATTTAGAGTTAGCGGTCGTGGGGTTATCCTTTAACGCAACTATGGGTTGTGTATCTTATGTTGAAGAAGGCAAGAAAAACCTCGTAACAGATGTCCATAGGTTGGATTGTTTTGGTGTTAGATTAGAAGATTCTCCAAATGGTGGTTTTACATTCAATCATAACTCTAAATCATCATTGTTGGTTGAGGTGAAGTCTAAGTAATATGTTGATCATCATTGATGGAGTTAAAGAAATCGGTTCTTAGTAAGCTTAATGAGTCATTATGTTTAGTGGGATGATATTTTGAGGTACCAAGGTAGGTTGAGTGTGCAAAATGTGGATAATTAGAGAAATCAGATCGTACAAGAAACTCATGGTTCTAGTTATTCGATTCATCCAGGTTCTACTAAGATGAGTATAACCTCAAAGTGATATTTTCATGGGATGAATTCAAAAGGTACATAGCGGAATTTGTAACAAATTGTCCAAATTGCAAACAAGTGAAAGTCGGGTGGTTTACTTCATGAAGTCCAAGTTCCTACATCGAAGTGGGAAGACATTAATATGGACTTTGTAGTGGGTTTGCCTCGGACTCGAATGTAAAATGACTCTATATAGGTGGTGCTGGATTGGATGACTAAGTCTGCTCGCTTTATACCCGTTCAGTCCACTTACTCAATCGAGGATTATGCAAAGATCTATATAGATGAGATTGTGAATCTCCATGATATTAATTTATCCATCATATCAGAAAGTGGAAAACAATTCACATCAAGATTTTGGAGATCATCTCAAAAAGGATCTGGTCCAAGAATAAATGTAAGCACCGTTATTCATCCCCAAGTGAATGGGCAAGCAAGCAAACCATTCTAACTCTTTCGGATATGCTTATAGATTGTGTGATAGATTTCAAAGGAAGTTGGGAAGAGCACTTGTCTTTTCTAGAGTTCTCTTATAACAATAGTTACCATTCATCTATAGCCATGCCTCTTTTTGAGGCATTGTATGGTAGGAGATATAGATCTCTGATAGGATGGTTTGAAGTGGGCGAGTCTTCGATTCTTAGTCCCGATTTGACCTATAGTCCTTGGTGAAAGTTAATTTCATAATGAATTGATTGCAAACATCCTATTGCCGGCAAATGTCTTATGCCGACATTAAGTTAAGAGAATTACAATTTGAAGAAGTTGATAATGTGTATTTGAAAGTTTCTTCTATGAAAGGGGTGGTGATGTTTGAAAAGAAAGGGAAGTTAAGTCCTTCTTATAGGAAATTTTTCAAAGGGTTGGCAAGGTTGTTTATTAGTTGATATTACCTAGTGAGCTAGCTTCTGTTCACCAAGTTTTCCATGTATCCATGTATAAGAAGTGCATTGGTGACCCTGAGTCCATTCTTCCTTTAAATTGTGTAGGAGTGGATGAGAATATCTCCTACGAAGAGGTTCTAGTTGAAATTCTTGACCATCAAGTGAAGTGGTTGAGTAAGGGTGCCTCCGAAAAAATGTTATGGAGAAACCACATAGTTAAGGGAGCAACATAGGAGGGAAAGGACGACATGATGTCCCGTTATCCTTATCTCTTTGGTAATTAAGGTTAGTTGTTTCTCAAATAATGAAAATAAGGAATAAATTGAACTTGACATGTCTTGCATAGATATGAATAATTATGGTAAAGTTTAATGCTAAAATGAGTTTTCATGGAAAAATGCTCTTTTGCTTGATTTGAAGTTATTTGGTGTACTTGGTATGTTGTTTACCTTATAAAGTGATATTGAACATGTGGATGTGTTTTGAAATTAGTATTGCCATAAGTGACTTTATATGTTATATTGAGCTCTCATATGTAGTAAATGAAGTTGAGTTGCTATGTGTAAATTCCATGTTGTTTTTTGGTTGAGTTATAACTCATTTTGATTATGTATGTCTTGAGTTGGGCTGCTAGTATTGAGTCTATTATTTCCTTTCAAAAGATTTTAGTGTCATTCGTGAATGAATGTTCCTAATGGGTGGTAATATAACACATCGAAAGTCCAAGACCTAATCTAGAGCCTCACATGAATATCTAAGGGTTTTAACATTGACTTAACGTCACAAATAATAGTTATGAGTCAGTTAGGAAGTTCTAGAGTCAAGACGTCAAGAAACGTCCATGACATACACAGAATTGTGAAAGAGGTGCTAGTGTGACTTAGGTTATTTCACAATGTTTTAAGAGTCGTAAATTGATGAAATTTAGGGAAAGGTGTCAAAATAGTATTAGATTATATTTAGGGTACTAACGTCCGGTTACGACTCCCCAAGGACCACCCTAAAGGTCCTTGAGGAGGACCCTTCCATTATAGCCTAAAAGTTGTCAAGAGGCAGTGTCCTCCTAAGAGTGCAGGCGACGAGGCGTAGGTGGATTGACGGGGAATCGATGCCTCTGTTAACCAACACATAGACAATTCTTCAAAAGTGTTCAAAAGCACGGTCTCTTACAAAAATGACGTTTGCTAGTACATTGGTGTGAGGGGGCGTCGACTGATCTACAACCCGTAGGTCGGGGTCTCATAAGTCAGGCCTACGAGTTTTCTATATTATTTTAAGTTAGTTTATTTAAATAGTTAATTGGTTAATTGAGGATTAGGGGAGTTCTAATTAAGTAAATTAAGGACCAATATAAAGACCAAAACCTTATTAAACTAACCCAACCTCACATTTTCCCAAAACTCAAATTGCTCTTCTTTCTCTTTACTTTCTCTCTCCCAAAGAAGAACTCCATTGGATAACTAGTTCAAGGTCATTGGGCAGAAAGAAGTAATATTTTCTCCATCATTCTTGAAGAATTTTAAAGGTATGTGAACCTTTAACCATTAGGATACCTTTCCCCAAAGGGTTTTTCCAAAAAATCGGTTTTATTAAGATAATTTCATGTGGGTTTCTTCCTATAACTAATTTGATCTTCTAAATTGTATTATTTGTGGTGTTTTGTTGTTATTATGGTATATTATGTTGTATTATGGTTCAATTACATTGGTTCTTCATGAATTAACCTAGTTTGGAATAGATCATGAAATGACTAAAAATTCCCTAACCCTAGGTGATGAACATATGTTGAATTGATTAATATTGATGCAATTGAGTTAGTAATAGTGTTAATTACCATTTTATGATATTACTAGACTAATTGATGTATGAAGCTGGATTGGCTTAGGGTAAGGCCATTGATGATGACTTTTGAAGTTCAATTGAATAATGACTTGTGATTGAATTAGGTATTGTTGATCTGATTATCAAATTTAAATGTCTTGATTATATGAGGATGTGATATTATGTTAAGATGTTATAATATAAGGCTGGTTATAAATTTCCTATGTGCCTTATTATGACATGATGATTATAATGTGCTAATCTCACATATGATCGTTGTATTGAAAGGACATTCTCATCCAATTCCTAATGAGCTGATGATATAAATATACAACGAGTTATTCTCCTATGACCTATACTAAGTTATGATTATTAATAAAGGCTCAAAGACATTTTAAAAAGGGACATTAGTTTAGCACCGAGTGAACTAGATGTGAGGTGTGTTCCTTCCTTTTATGGAAAGGTAGGTTCATTATGTTACTCATGAGATTGGAGACTATAATGCAATGTTAATTAAGAGTGACCCAAGTATATCTCCTAGTTCTTGAAACATGTTTCCCCATAGGATTTATAGCTAGTGGATTCACCTAGAATCCTATGTTCATGTTTGGTACTACCTTGGCAAGTATTCCACCTTCTTTTGGTGTAGGATTTCATGACACCGGATTATATATTTAGCACATATGGTCTATATCTGTTGAGGCAAGTGTTACCCAAAGTAAAATATAGTAATAATGTGAACACTAACTAGGATTACCTAAGGGGTTCGACTTAGTCTAGGTAGGGTATGAGACTATACCTATACATTGCACTAGTTTTCATTGAGGGATGTCTTGGGAGGTTCTTCTTATCTATATAAATTAAGTATTACGCATATGTTGATGATACATATTCATGATCAAATATGATGTTAGTTTCACTTGTTAACATGCCAACGGTGTATATTTCTAAATATGATGATAGCTAATCTTGATGCTATGCTATGTGAAGATAGACAATGCTTGTGATCCCTTGTTGGTTTACCTTGTTGAGTAAGGATATGGGGCTTTGCTTTGTCATTGCACATGTATACTTGACATTCGTCTATGAGTAAGGATTTGGTATAAGACGTAACGTTATGAAATCCTGTACATGCTTTGTTGTTGTAACATGATGTTAGAGATGTTGACTTTATTATACTAGATGATGTTGAGTTTGTGATATAAATAATATTGTCTTAATGAATATGTGCTTATTGGCTTATATGAGTCTTGAATGTGCATTAAAAACTCTGAATTGACTTAGCATATTTATAATGTAAACGTCCCTTTTCTCATACATTCTTTAAAATGATTTATGAGCATGTTTCCACACTTAGTACAAGTGGTGTACTAACTCATTCTTTATGTTTACTACCAAATGTATGTTCAGTCCATTGAGCTTCTAAAAGTCCCATTTGAAAATACTTGGATTCTCATACTCCAAGTTCAGTAGGTCCTCATTTTCAGAGGACGATACCACTATCTTTCTATCTGATGTTGTTTAGTCATAATGAAACTTTTGTTCATTCTCTTTCATTTGAATATATATTTTGTATATGATTTTATGTGGATTTAATTGTCTGAAGTATGAGCTATGCCCGATGTTGTACTCGTTTAGATAGTTTAATATGAGACGTATACTAGACTTCTTATGCATATATATTGAGATCTTATGCATATGAAATAAAAGTAGAAGCCTACGTCGTGCTTCCTGTGGGAGGAATCTATGTAAGCTCCATATATATATATATATATATATATAAGTGATAGGTCTATGTAAACCTAAATGTAGAAGTAAATAAAAAGTTTTAAATTTTCCACAATTTAACCTATGAAATATAATGACGAATGGCTAAGAGGTTAGTCTTAGTTCACTTTGAGAAAGACGGCACCGGTTACTTTTATGGGGTTCTCCTTGGATGTAAATTATTAATCTCAAAGAAATTTGAGGATGAACCATTGAATTCCTCAAAACCTAGCTATAATTCCACCTTTCTTCTTCTATGAGTTTCGGAGAGACAAATATTAAGTGGAAGATAATTTTTTTATTTGATATGGGTATTTGAGTATAACGACTTTTTTTAGTGAATTTGAACTTATAACAATTTATATAGTACCCCTTAGAATACCCAATGTGATCTCACTTCATTAGACTTAGAAAGGGAAATGACATAATTATCCTTCATTAATTGACCACAAGCAGGAGTAACAAGCCACCTTCACGATCCGTGGTGAGGACAATAATCCGTGGTCCACATCGTGAAGGTGTGGAAATGGCTAGGAAATAAATGCATGAAGCTAAGTAGCCCAAGCCAATCCCACGAGGGGCTCCAGGAGCCGTGGTCAAACCACGAACCATGGTCCATCTCGTGGTCCATGAGGTAGGAGCTAGGCTACATTGTGCCATGAGCTACCTTGCACAAGTAGTCTTCATGAAGGGCTCCCCCAGCCTTTGTCAAGACCACGAGTCGTAGTACTTTCTTCATCGACCAATTTGAAATTGTGATATAAGAAATTTTTTTAATCCAAACATGTTTAAATAATGAATAACATCCATGGTGGCAACAATATCTAAAAGACAAAGTGATAATTTATATGTTAAATATTAAATAAAATAAAAGAAATGTGACAACATACCAACAATGATATTTTGAGTTTGAAATAAAAATCCAAATAAAGTTAATACAATATAAAGTAAATCACCCATCAACAAAAGAAATTTAAACAAATAAATAGAGGCATAATTTGCGATTAATTATAAAAAAGTAAATAAAGAAACATTAAAACCTTACAATGAAGAATTATTTAATCAGCAAAGATAATAATAATAATAATAATAATTTAATATGCAGTAAATTAGCTGCAACAACAACTTAATAACTAAAAACAAATAAATAAAAAATAAGAGCAATGCAAAACCGAAAAATATTAATGAGAGGTAATATATTTTGGTATAGTCAACAAGGTTAAAGAAGATGAAAAATAAACTCCCTCTATGAAAATTTCTTACAACCCACTTTATTTTTTAATTAGAATCTTAGATAGAGAATAGTTATTCAATGGACTTAAATCCTGGGCTCGAGACCGTGTCTAGAATTGTTGATGAAGAAATTTTTTGTGTATATTATTCTTATCCTTATTTAAAGGTATTTCAAGATTGTGCTGAAAAGACAAAAATAAATATTAATAAAACTAGAAAATAAATTGAATATTAACTAGTGTAACGAATGAAATGAATGACATGTAAAAAATGCAATATATAATTATATTCAATAAACCATGACAAAAAATGTAACCAAAACAAATTGATAAGAATACTAAAATTTTTAGAAATTAAGATAAGAATTGATATTTAAAATATATATTCTAAAAAGGAATTTAGAACTATTGAAGGAATAAAACTTATAAGTAATTAATTTTAAAAATGTTTGGCCAAAATGAAAACAAATGTCCCCTCCTTTCGATAGGATTAATGAATGAAATCATAGACAAAAAAAATTGACAAACTCAGTTTTTGTAGAACACATGACCTACGTATAAAAGTGTTGTTTAATGTGATGGAAGTCGCTCCTTAATTTTTTATCAAAACGTTTCACGGTCTGTTGCGCCCTTGTTAGCGTAGTCCACACCTGTGGCTAAATTGAAATGTATCCATTTGGTTGTTCTCAAAAAAACCAAGATAAAATTCAATAGTACAACATAGTTTAAAGAAAAGGGTAGCATCCCTTTCGATACTTTCTACCATCCTTTTTTTTGCATTTTTTTTTGATACGCTATTATCTTTCTTATTCAAAGTTATTCTTGCTTCCAGATCCCGGCACGTTAACGATCTTGTATGGTTGTTCAAGTGTGATATGATTTTATTAAAAATACAAACGTATCTATCAACATAATATAAGTGATTGTCAGTCCATTTGATACAACAAATGTGAATCCATAGATAGAATATTTGGCAAAATAAATGCATGTATGTTGGTAGAATGTGTGAGAATCCATCTATAGGATTCAGTGTAATTGTTTGTCTATTGGAAGGATAAATTAGAAGGATCAATCGAGAGGATATTTTTTTTAAAAATAAATACATGTCCATCAGTGGGACATTTAATAATCAATTTATAGATATTTGTTGATCCATTTAGGAAATATGTCACCACTGCCACTTTTGATAATGTAATATGAATATCCTTCAATGTTCGTCTCTTCATGTCAATATGAATTACATAAGGTGCACATCCTTCACCTCCGAATAAATATATCTTAAAAATGTCTTTCTACATGATCCTCCTCCTACAACATGTAATAGATAGGGGGTATATCCTTCACCTCCTAATAGTTGCGACTTAAAAATATATATGAGCGTTAGCCTTTTCTGACTTCAACGTGGAATAGATGGCTTCAAGTCCTTCGCCTCCAAATATATGCGACTTAAAATATCTTTTATTGTCAACTTACTCAAACTTCAATGTGTAATAGATAGGGTGCACATTCTTCACATTTGTATAGATGTTGATTAAAGATAACTCCTAGTGATGGCTGCTTGTTAAAGAATCTGCAAAAAGAGTTTATTTTATATTTTTACATACAAACGGAAGTATATTGAATTTTTTCAATGTATTAAGTTGTAATCTACTTGTTTAAAAACTTTTCTTTATATCAATTATTATTGGTTTTATCTTGAAATTAGTTAAGATTGAGTTGAGGTTGAGTTGATTTAAGATGAGGTCTCGGAGTAATCAAGCCCATACTCCTGATTGTAGCCTTTAGCAACCAAACGAGCCTTGTACCTGGAAATACTGTCATCTACATTGTGTTTAATTTTGTACACCCGTTTACAACCCACTGGGTGCCGCCCATGGGGCTTAGGTACAAGAACCCAAGTTTTCTGATCAGTCAAAGCCTTAAACTCGTCATCCATAGCATGACACCAATAAGAATTTTTGAGGCAACAGAGTAGGTTGTTGGTTCACTATCGGGAAGGGGTGTATTTGGTAGTATTGTAGCCTGAAAGGTTTTGGGTTAAAGATACCGGCTTTGCCACGTGTTAACATGGGATGAGTATTGGGGGGTGGCACAGGGGTGTATTTGGTAGTATTGTAGCCTGGAGATGTTGTGGGTATTGGGTGGTTCGGGTTGGTTGTGAGTGTGGGTGGTGGTTGCGGGTGTATTGTGGGTGACGGTCGAAGGGGTGATTAGGGGTGGTTGGGTAGTGGGTGGAGGTGTGGGGGAAGGTGGTGAGGGACCCTTTGAATATGTTGGAAAAAGGGGAAGGACGCCAATGAATGATGTATTTGTGGAGGAGGAAATAGACTCGTAGGGAAACTAATTTTCGACAAATTTGACATGACGAGATATGTAGACTTTATGAGTTTGTGGGTCAAGACAGCAATAACCCTTGGAGGTAGGATGATAGCCCAAAAAAATACAAGGACGGGATCGGGGTTGTAATTTGTGAGTAATATGAGGGCGTAGCCAAGGGTAGGCAAGACACCCAAAGACGTGGAGGTTGGTATAATTGGGAAGTTCATGGTAAAGGAGTTGATAGGGTGATTTGTTGGAGAGAGTGTGACTGGGCATTCTGTTAATGAGGTAGTTTGCGGTGGCTAGAGCTTCTACCCAAAAGGAGACAGGAATACGAGAATGATGTAGAAGAGTAACCACCGTTTCAATGAGATGGCGATGCTTACGCTCAGCCAACCCATTATGTTCGTCAATTTATGGATAGGAGGTTTGATGTATAATTCCCAGGGATTGCAGAAACTGGCCAAAGATGTTATTGACATATTCCTTTCCATTGTCACTTCGAAAAAGTTTAACAAGAGAATTGAATTGTGTTTTGACAATTTTTTCAAAAGTGACAAAGGTGGTGTATGTCTGTGATTTGTGTTTTAGTGGGTACAACCAAGTGTATTTTGTAAAATCATCCACAAAACAAATATAATAGCGAAAACCACCAAATGAAGGAACAACAGTAGGACCCCATAGGTCAGAATGAATAAGTTGAAAAGGTGCAGTTGTACGCTTCTCAGATAAAGTAAAAGGTAATTTATGAGATTTAGCAATTGAACAGGAGTCACAATTGTTTACATGAAAGGAAGAAAAACCTAATTGAGACATTAAAGAATTTATTATTTGAGTAGACGGGTGACCCAGACGACTGTGCCACAACAGACTGTGGCCATCAGCCGAAAGAGCCACCGGAGCCACATGAACGCTTTCTGAAACTGGGTGGGCAGACGAACTTGTGCCAGGAAGAACGTACAGACCATGCTCACAGGGGCCCTGAAAAATCACCCTCTTTATAGTATTGTCTAGGATCTGAAAATCATTAGAGGTGAACAAGAGTGAGCAATTATTGTCTTTTGTGAATTGGTGTACTGAAAGGAGATTGGTTTTAATAGAAGGGACGTGGGTAAGGTTAGCTAGGTGAAAGATAGCTGTGGAGGTTTTAATGGTACCCGTGCCAGTGTGAGAAATATTAAGGGACTCACTGTTGCCAACAGTAATACCATTGGATCCATGATATGGATTTGGAGCGTTAAGCTTGGATAGATCAGAAGTAACGTGCATGTTGGCCCCAGTATCCAACAGCCATTCAGAGGAAGGGCCGGCTTGAGATGCCAAACGGTTATCACTATTTTGGCTCTCCTCACACCGAAACCAGCAACAAACAGCGGTGTGTCCTATTTTCTGACAGATTTGACAAGTTGGACGATCCCGCTCGTAAGTGCCCTACCCGCCGCTGGAAGATGACTGCCCGCCGCTGCCGAAGGAGTGCAGGCTGTTGTTACTGCCGTGCTGCTGACCGTCGTATGGCGGACGACTGCCCTGCCGACCGCCGCGCCCGCGGCCTCCACAATTTCTGCCGTAGCCGCCGCGGCTCCCTTGCCGGCCGCCACCACGCCCCCCGCGATAGTTCTGGCTTACGGTGAGTGCGGTGGCCGGCTCCATCACAGCGGCTTCTCGGAGAAGAAGTTTGCTCTCCAGATCCACGTTGATTTCTTCACTTTTTAGCCACGAGGAGAAAGTAGCCAGGTCAACTGGCGTTGGACTGATGCAAACCGCCTGTTGAATGGATGAGTAAGCTGATGGGAGCCCCCGAACGACGCACATGACGAGATCTTTTTCCGGAATGATTTCGTTCATGGTGTCGAGGGTTGTAATGATGGGGAAGACCTCGTCTAAATACTCCGCCATAGTTTTCGTGCCTTTGGTAATTGTGTGGAAACGATCACGCAATTGAAAAATATGAGAGTGGGAAATTGATGCATAGCGTGTTGCGAGGGCCGTCCACAGGGCTAAAGCAGTTGTGTAAGATCGGATGTGTTTCTGAACCGTGGGAGAGATGACCGCAATCAAAGATGATCGGATCTGGCCATCCACGGCTTTCCAGGCAGCATGGGCCGGATTGGTTTTTTCTGATTTGTCCATGGCGGTGATGACTGCCGGCGGCGGTTCTGTGCTTCCATCAACGTATTTGAGAATGTAATTGGCCTCAAGGGCTGTATGAACGGTGATTTTCCATGTAGGGTAATTTATGTCTGATAATTTTTCGGGAATCAGGGCATGAAGATGCCTGAGAAGGAGTTTAACGCCAGAAGGAAGTGAATCGAGAGGATCCACCTCAGTTGTCATGGATGCTGCCGCCCAAGAGAAGAGAGGGAACGATCGGTGCCCTAAAGAGAGAAAAAAACTAGATAAAAGAAGATCTAGGTTTTCTGGCTCTTGATACCATGAATGAATATTGATTGTATTGAAGTGTTAAGTTAATAAGGGAATACATGGGAGATATATATAGGAGATATAGGAAGGAGTACTAATCCTAATAGGACTAGGATTAAGGATTACTAATCCTAATAGGACTAGGATTAGTACACAGTAAATACTAATATTATTTAATACTATTTATTTAATACTATCTGTTATTAATATGTATATATATTAAGTTGCATCTAAACCGAGGTGAAAGATGTACACCCTATTTATTCCACGTTTGATTTAGAGGAAGCTGACATTAAAGGATACTTTTAAATCACTTCTATTTGGAGGTGAAGGATGTACCCCCATCTATTCAACGTTGAAGTTGGATGAGGATGACGATAAAAGATATTTTTAAGTCGCGTCTATTATGAGGTGAAGGAAGGGAACCCTATCGATTGCATGTTAAAGTTGAAGAAGGATGACATATTAAGATATTTTAAGCTGAATTTATCCAGAAGTGAAGGATGTGAACCTTATCTAATCCCTATTGAAGTCACAGGAGCTCGATATTGAATGATATTAATATTACGTTACCGTATGTGGAAATATTTGCATACATCCCATCGATAAATTATAATATGTCCTACCAATGGACATGCATTCATTTTTATCAAAGTTCCTACCCAATGGATCATCTTCATTCGTGCTACAGATGGACATACATTCATATCCTACCAGAGGATTAACTTTATTCGTCCTACAGATAGGCATGTATTTATATCCTTCTGATATATCATTTTCATTCGTCCTACCGATTTACATACATTCATAACCTATCAGTGGATCATATTCATTAATGCTACAGATAAACATGTATTTATATCTTACCGATGTATTATCTTCATTTTTCCTAAAGATGGATTTGTATTTATACCATATTAATGGATCAACAAATATGCTACCGATGGATTCTCAAGTGCCTCATTGATGGACATACATTTATTTTCTCCAAAATATCCCGTCGTTGGATCGTTCAAATTTTTCCTACCAATGGACAAACAAGTATAGTGCAAAATATCCTACAAATGAATTCTCATGAATCATAAAGGCATACATGCTTTTATTTTGCCAAATATTCTATCAATGGATTCACAATTTGTCTTATCAAATACAGTGATAATTATTTTATCACCACACTCATATTCTGTTGATAGATATGTTTGTATTTTTAAAAACTCATAGAACACATAAAAAATCAGATGATAGTTGTTAACATGCATGGTTATTAAAGCAAGAATGACTTTGAATACCAAAGATTATAGAGTATCCATAAAAACATGCAAATAAGATGGTAGAAATATGGACATGGATGTTACCCGTTAGTTTAAATTATGTTTAATGATTGAATTCTATTTAAGTTTTTTCGAGAACATCAAACTGATATATCTCAATCAAACCACAAGTGTGGACTATATGGCAAGGACACAACACAGTGTGAAAAATTTTGATAACAAATTGAGGATTGTAACAACCCAATTTCGTCGTTAGAAAAAATCCAATGAAAAATTAATTAGGGCCAGAAAACCTTTTCGTAGTAACTTGAAATTTCCCAACCAAATCTAGATTTGGACAAAATCTGAGTTTTTTAAGGTGTAGGGAAATGTAGTACTGTATGAGAACTTTAATTGTAAATTTTATTACATGAGCGGACAATAAAGATGATAAGGAATTCATACGACTTTATGGAATCAAATTTTGATGAGTAGATCTCCGAGAATTGATCTTAGTGTTAACTGTATTTGTAGAACGTCGTTGTTTACAGGTGCGTTATGAAAGAAGATTTTGGAATTCCTTTAAGGGACTGATTGTTCCTATTTGTGCCTCTTTTGCAGGAATATTGCCGCTGTGGACGATGAGACAAGACTTAAAATCGTAAATACAACACGAGCGCTCACTATCTCGAGACCTTGGGCCTCTCCGGCATCGCCGCAACAGAGGCATGAAGGCCGTTGTAGCAGGACGAGTGTTAATTGAGTAATTAGTAAAAAACCCTAAACCACCTTATTTGGACATTTTATGACTTTTAGAGATAAGGAATGACCCCCAGGTGATTTAGGCTCGTTCCACAAAATTTTTTAGGCTAAAGGTTTGATTTTAACTCCCTGAATTCATTTTTTGGTCCGTCAAACATAATAAAATGGCTTAATATTGATGGGGCGGTTTATCCAGAATTTTTTGTGGAAAAAGCTCTAAATTTGATATTAGGATCTTAGATTTTGTCTAATATTATTAGGTTTGTTATTATACAGATAATTAGACCTTTGATTTTTATCCTTGCATATAAATTGTTTTTTTTGTAGAACTAGAAAATCAGGAATGAATCTGCAGAAGGAAGATTCATGTTCCTTAGGGGATTTCTTCTTGGATTAAAGGTAGGTGATGGTTGTGACATGTTTGTATGATATATGTTTGTAATTACTTGTTTATAATGCATATATGTACATAAATGATGCATTATTGATCACCCTAATTGTAAAGGAGGAAAAATTGAATAATTGTATGTCATGAATAACCTCTTATTTTATGATCTTGATGATATACTTGTGTTTGTAATTGTGGTGTGCGAATGGATCAGATAACCACATTCTGACATTTTGACTTAGATCGAATTGCCACGTTCTTACATAAATATTAGATCGGATTACCACATTCCTGCATAAATATGGGATAAGATTGACATAATCCGACAAGCTAATAGTTAGGGTTTAGGTTACATGAGAGGATCATTGAATTTGGTTCCGTGAGAGGACATTGAACCGTGTTGTGCTTCTACTTGTGATGATTACGTTCATAGATAATGATGATTGATATTGAAATACTATTTCTTACTTTAAAATGATTTAATTATATATTGTTGAGAATTGTGAAATTTTTAGTTGATGTGAATGGGGATGATATAGTATATGTTTGGTTTATGCATGTTTTATAATGTTGTGGTTACTTACATGTGTTTCACTTATTGGGATAGTCGTGTGATCCTACAAGTTCACTATGGTTGTCTATGGATACTGCACATGCTCTTATTGTTGTTGCGTATAGAGCATCTTTCGATAACTATTGACCGACCTTGTCTAGAAGAGCAGTGACCGTTTCAACGTCAAGGTCAACCTAGATCTTCCGTTCAACCTTGAGTTCTCCTTTGTTGAATTCCACTCTTTTCAGAATCAGTTTATTTGTTCATGTGTTGTTTAGATTTGTTGTTGTACCCCTTATTCTTATACTTGTTGTTAGTAGAGTTTTGGGACAACGACTTTCAGGTTGTGGAAGTTGTATTTCTGTATTTGTGTCAGTTCATTTGGTTAGTTCTTTAATAAATAATTTAGTTACTTAAAACTGCTTTTGTATCTTTAAATGCCTAATTTTTCGTTTGGTTTCTTGGTTGGGTTGTAGTAATTTTTCTCCCATTGAAAAGTTAGTGTCGGTGTCAATTACAATGAGTTTGGTTGAGCCAAGGAGAGACTTCCATCAAATTTAAACCATACTTTTATATGAAGGTCATGTGTTCGACCAAAATTGAATTTGTCTATTTTCTTTATCTATGATTTCTTGCATCAAACATACCTAACGAAAGAGAGAATTGTTGACATTTTTGCCTAACACTTTCTAAATCAATATCTTATAAGTTTTATTCATTGAAAAGTTCAAAATACATTTTCATATATAATATTAGATATATTTATCGATACTTATAATTATTTCACAAAAGTTTCGGATATCTATTAATTACTATATTTTTGTAATAATTGGTTTAATATGTTTTCATAATTGTTCAGTTTAGTGAAATCATTTTTTTTCTTAAATTGCATTTGATTCATTACACTAGTTAATGTTCATTTTATTTGCTACTTCTGTTAATAATTATTTTGGAATTTTTAGCACAATCTAGAAATATTTTTAAATAAGAATAATAATTATAGACACAAAAATTTTATTAATCAACAATTTTGGGTCACCGTCTTGAGCCCACAATTTGAGCCTATTGTCTAACTAATTTTATTTAAAGTTTTTATTAGCCAGAAAAATGAAGTGGGTGGTGGGACATTTTCTAAAATAGAAAACACCATAAAATATTTTTCTATCCTATTCTAAAAGAACAACCCCCAAAACACCACATTCACCTCAGTGATACAACAAACAAAAACCATTAACCCATCTTCTAAACAACCACCGCTCAACACAATGCTGCACCAATCAACAGCCTAAACAATCTTTCTTCCATTTTCATTCACCAAACAACCCCCACCTCTTCATTCTTCTTTTCTTCCCTATGAACAAGTAAGACATTTACTCTAGAAGGTAGTGAGCTTCGAGTTTTCACAACAAAGTTATTATTGGCGAAAAAAATGATGACTATTGAGATGCGCCCCCAAATCTAAAAGAATTCATTAGCAACTATGACAAGCCTTTCACTTTAAGGCCTGCTCGAAAAAAGCAACACTTCGGTAACCCTTTTAATGTTGTATTTATATATCTATCTAGGTTCATTTTTCAGCCTCTTTATTGTTTTGAATTCTATCTAAATGTACTTAGGTTGTGTTTTTTCGATTAGTTATGACTTATCCGATACGTCGTGACTCTTTTTCAGAGGAATGTGATTTTTCGATTACTTGTGACTTTCTTCAATAACTTGTGACTTTTCCAAACAGTTGTAACTTCTTAGAAAGATCATGACTTTTCAGTCAAAACACAAAAAACACATGTTCAAACTACCCTTAGTTTACTAGAAATAGAGGAACTTCCTCTGATTTTTCTTTCAACCTCTCCTCTTACTTGGTTATCTTCCTCTTCAATCATCATTATTCACATATTTTCTACGTTTGAATTGTCAAATTGAAGTTTGTTCATGTGTTTCTATTGATAATTTTTTTTCTTTTCCATTTTGCTTGACTTTGGATTTAATGTTTAACAATATGATATAAAAATCCAGCTAAATAGCATAGAATTTCTGAACTTTAGGTTTTTATATGCTTTCTTTATGAACGTTTCTTTAAATTTATGTTTTTAATTTGCATGTGTCATAAAAAAGAATTGGAAGCATTGTATTTCTCTCTTCAACATGTGTCTTCAAAAAGAATTGTAAAGCTTTGTATTTCTCTCTTCAATTTCTCTTTAAAATAAAAGTTTTTTAATCATGACGTGCAAAAAGTTACAATTTGAGCATGGCATCCCAAAAATTGTACATATCATGGAATGAAACTTACATTATTCTACACAAAATTAGTGATAATTGGTATTTTCCCGTATGTATTTGCAATATCAGAAATTTTGTTTGCAGGGGTTTTTGTATTTAATTAAGATTATAGAAGAACAAAGAGTGAATATAATTATCAGGTTGATAAGTGAATATTATCGTACTTATTACTTTAGTCCAATTTAATTTAGTTTAATTTTTCATTCTTAGTCTATATTTGTTGTTCTCCTAAATAATATTTCCCCTTTCTTCTCTTTCAGTTTTTCAAGTTTGCTCGTTCATTCCATTAAACTTATACTTTTGAATACTTACATGTAAGAATTTTTATTTCTTAAAATTATTTTTTGTCAAATTTTTTGTATGTGCAGATACGTGTTAGGTTAAATGTCGCATCTGAAATTAAGGATATTTGATGAACAACTTTTTTTTGTTTTTTTGAGTTAAAAAATTTGAAAAAAAATACTTTTCAATTATGAAATAGCATCAAATTATCTGATTTTTTCTGATGTTAGCCAACTTAGTCTTCATGTTCCTGATATTGGTTGAGTCGAAATAGCAACTTATCTTTTTTTATTAATAAAGAAAATGAACATTTTGTAATGACACTTTATAATTTAATTTTGAATGTGTTATGATAAAAATATATAAACATTACAAAAATGTAACATAACTGTAGATATTCATCTCTTTCTTAATTTACCAAAGTATCTTAATTTTAATTTTTTTGTAGCCCTTTATTTGAATTAGTAGGGAGTCACAAGAGAATTTGTAGAAAAATCATCCTAGATTGTAGAGAAGATGAACAAAGTAGGTCTCAAGGACTAATCTCTTTTTACCAAGAGATTGGTTAGTCAAATTCCAAACTCCACCAAATTAAATTTTATAACAAAGGGCGGCTATTAGGATAGCATGAGATAAATGATAGGTGTTGATTTATTATATTGGAAATATTATTTGCTTGTTTATTTGTATTGAATCACACAATAAGAATTTTTGATCCTTTCCTGAGAGTTTTTTATTTTTACAGATTCGTGATGATTACTCAAAAGATGTTTATTTGGAAGGAGATAGGCAAATAGCGGATGTTGCACTTGAGTAAAGTGTGGTAACTGGAGCGTAAATAGATTTGTATTTAAAATATTCCTTTCAATGAAAAGTTATCTTATAAATCAGAAAAGGAAAGCGGTTTATAGAAAGAAGATAAAGAAACTAAATACCACAATCTGAAGTCTAATCACCTAGCTTTTCCAAATTTACTTAATTTATATATAACATTATTCAACTTTGTAAGAACCATACTTAACTTTGCGAATTATACTATGTATAATATTATTGTTGTTGTTTAATTTGATAAGATTATTTTGTAAATAAAAATAGTTTATTACATTTACATTTACCATTTGAAGTGAAGTTTTTCTTTTTTAGTCCATTGTTTAGTGTTTCGGATGGGAAGAAGAAAAGATACCACTATTATAAGTCTTTCATGCAAAGTCGTCATATTTGAATCATTAAAAGTTGTTAGTCATCACACTTTAATGTTAATGTAGGTTGAAATCCAATAATTTGTCGATGTCTTGATTTTTCTTTAATGTTTTTGTTTATTTTCATTTACCATTGATCTCTATGTTATGTTTTGCAATGGGTTGTGAGAAAAATGTATAAACTTTTCAATAATATGAACAAACCATTTTAGTGATGTCCCTACACTAAATTAAAATATAATAACACTATTAAAAGTGGGAACATTAATTAAAAGTCCTATTTATTTATATACGTAAATAAAAATTGTTAGAAATTAAGTTGTTGCATATCATTTTTTTTACTTACAGCATGTCACAACCCAAATATGGATGTGATGGCACTCGTCTTATCCCACCAAGACAAGTCAGCCTTAAACTCAACTATTACAATAAAATGTGGAAAGTTTGTTACCAACATACATTATACCCCAAAACCCGGTGGTCACGTGTACAAGCCTCTAAAGTATTACAATTGAATTTAAAGAAAATATATGTCTCATATGATATTGTTTATAATCTAGAACAAAATCATAAACAAGAGTAAGAATGTCTACTGAGATGACAAACAACTACCTCACAAATCTCAAGAAGCCACAGATTATAAGAGTATTTATGACAAAGGTCTAGGCTAGTAACCTACAAAAAGATTGTAGAAGCAAGGGGTGGGTACCAAACAACACGGTAATCGACAAGCAAACCTCTAAACACAAGTTAAGGGGACAAAATATGCGTAATCCTATTACCGCAACAGAAACTCTACAACTACAACCTGCATAAAATTCAATGCAATATAACAGCTCACAGTTTACATAACATGTAACTCAACAAGAACACTTAGACAAATTACGTATCCTCCACAAAAACACTTTACCAAATTACATATCCCGAACGATAACACTTATATATCCTCAACAAAAATACTTCAACAAATTGCATATCTTCAAAAACAATACTTCAACAAATTACATATCCTCAACAACAACCCTTTACATATCCTCAATAACAAGCTCAGTATTCAACAATCACATGTTTTGAAGAAAAAAAATCACAAGATGAACAAAACACAATATGAAGTTCACTAATGATAAGTATGTGCATAGAAATGGAATGCAATGTCAAGTATAATGATGAATGTCTGACTTAGTGATACACACCCGATATCTCTCAGTCTGGGACCCATGGGGGACATATTTGTCCATGCATAAGTCGGTGCGCACGAGACGACCCTCGATAATAGTAACCATCGTCGCACAATACGTCCCTCAAAATATAGTATATATGGTGGCGCGCGATACGTCCCTCGAAATGGTACATCCTGTTTAAGTTTTCATTCATTCTCAATGCGCATAACACTTGCCACAACCTTGTCTTTTAACAATGCAAATGATATGTTCACACAAATAAAGAGGATACAGTCATTTTCATAACACTGCATAATACACAACAACATCAACATTGATTTAACAAGCCTTTCATACCAACCTTTATTATCAACACATCACACCAAAGCAATTTTTCACATTGCCTTTTATTACCTTTAATTTTCATCATTAGAATTAATTTATATGGACAAGTCCACCCATCACCAAGTCTTATTACTCCCAAACATATACCACCGGGAAATATACGCATTTCATACAGTTAGCAAGATTTTAGAAAATCAGTTGTCTCAAATAGTTAAATAATCACTCTAGGGTATGAGTCTTTCCTTTATTTGTACTTCCAATTCAAAGCAATCTATTCAAATTAATTATCACAATATGATTTTGAAACTAACAACACACATATTATTCTTTCTCTAGTCTAGACACTAAACTCACTCAAATTTATAATCAAATTCCTAAGTTTAATGCCAATTAACAAGTCAACTTTCATATTTTCCTAGTTTTATGCCTAGGATTAACCCTCAATATATCAATAATTTTATTGTATAATGTAGTTAGTAACTCAAAAATTCAATTTCTCTTGTTTCTCTATCAAAGCCAACATTGTTATTGTAATAAAAATAATAAATAGAAAATTGTGTCAAGTAGTTACTAAATCAAATAAGCTTAACGACAATATACTACACATATACAGACCTAGCTTCCATATGCATATTAACCACAAGTGATATTTCATTATAATGAACTAATGTTTGGACATAATTATTGCTGAAATTACATACTTCTATCCATAACTATTTTTCCCCAAGTTCAATATAATTACATTACCAGATTATTGATTTGTCTTCTATAGCCAATATTATAATAATAACATTAATATAGCTGATATCAATAGAGTCAATACAACAAAATGTTCGCAATTTTATGACTTACATGAAGTACGCACGCAATACCATCGCTAGAGCTTCCACAAAAAAACTAAGCATTCTCTTCTAACGTTTTATTTCCCTTAAATTATGATTTAAAAATTTCAACACTAATAACTTATATTAATATATATGGGCAATTATTATTAATAATAAACAAATTACCCCTAAATTAATTAACTATTGTCAAATGGCTATTCAACATTATCAAAAATGACCTTTCGGATCCAGATAATTACATTATCCACCATTAAAAATCATGTTCGTCCTCGAACATAAATAATAAGAAGGAAGAATAACTAATGTTACCAACAATCTCATTTATGACCTATTAGTCAGTGTTCATTTTCATGCTTCTTCTTAAGACCATTCAATAAAGATCAACCCCATTTGACCTTAACACAACTATTATGAAAAATCATTCTTTCCAAAACCAAGATTACCTTTTGAATAAATAATGGATTCAACCAGAAGTCAGCTTGAATAAGCGACCACACACTCATAATGCACATACATTCACATATTTTATCACGTTTTACTTTTGACAGCACAATCTTTTCACGAGCCCAAGTTATAAAATCTAATATTTAGATATCGGGTACCTATGAAGGAAAAATCAAACTTATCTAACCCAAAGAAGAAAGTTATCGAGTAAACACCTAGCAAATGATACACCTATGCATATAGAACATCTATCAACACTATCAAATAACTTTAACTATTCACGAAAGCTCTTCTATAAGTTCTCATAATAAAGATTGTGTCTATATACATATTGAGATACTTTAACTATTTCAACATAACCAAATTATCATAACTAAAAAGACCAAGTCTGTCAAAGGTTCCTACTCTATCATGAGAAATAAGAGGATCGGTACATCCGATCCACCACTAGGAATTCACCCATAGATTTAAAAAACATGTGGACATATGCAATGAATCGTACTCCAAATAATGTCAAACGAAATAGGTGGTCAACTTAAGAATATACGAAATCAAGGTCGAATAACACTAGATGCTTTGTCCATAATGCCAACATCAATATTTTCATTCTTCTAACTACATCCCTCTATTTTAAAAAAAAAAAATTTGCCACCCAAAGAAAAACTCAGTCTGATCCCCATTACAATTTTACACATGCTCGGTTTACCAAACCCTGCATAATCCTCAAAGTACTCCACCAAAGCCAACACTCTTAATATTAACAAATATGATAACCACACCAACCATTTACCTTACTTTCACACTGTCACTAGTATCAGAGTCTTCTTAAAAACACATTATAGTCTCCAAGATTTTAAACTATGGTTTCTTATCTTTCTATTGAAGCATCCCAGGATAGATATGAATCAAACTTAAAACTGATAGAACTAATTATAAACTAATAGTACTTTCCAGTTGAGGTACAACATTGAATCACACCCAAAGACAACTTCACACAAACTTTCACTAGAATATTTCAACTACTAATTTCAAATATTTAAATAAGTCATTCTATATCTCATAGAAATTCTTAGTCACTCCAATAATCCTCTATATACTATAATCTCAAAGCCTCTACTCACTGTCAAATGCTTATGTAATGCATCATAATAATTTATATAGTCTCATAAATAAAGTACTTTCAATGCCCTCAAAATTTTTATTGATATTTCAGTATATTCATAAGTCACCTACAAAAATTTGAAAAATCTAGTCCCACATAATAATATAGAATCTTCCACTTAGCGTTGTTTGTCACCCAAAAAAAATCTAATCTTCATAAAGTCACAGATAAACTCTAAGTGAGTTAGTGCCAAACAAGTTCACATCTCTCAGTCTTATATAAATTCATCGACAAAAATAAATAAATCTTCCAACTACAATCATGGTTTATACGAGAGGTGTTAATCCTTAACTTTTCTTAAATTCATTCGAGGACACAAAATTCTAAATATCTTGAACCCTTCAATACACCATACTTTTGTTCCTTTGGTTGACTCGCTTACCAATCTTGTCCTTTAATCAACAACCCATGATATTTTTACCTTATCCTCTAAACAATAACATTATGTGAAACCCCCTTAGGTGTCACAATCAAAAGTAACAAAATTTACTACTTGAATTATTTTGAAGACTTTCCAAGTGCTTCATACTCAATGTGATCGATCACTTATTACCTTACCAATTCATACCTTGACAAAACACACTACCACAAACCTAAATCACAATGAAATCTTTGACTTTTGAATCCAAATAACTACCCATCTCATGTATCTATCAACATTAACTCATACCTTGAAGATTTTTATGAATTCACGTATTTTAGCTTATTATTGTTCATCCCTTAAACAACCTTACATATTTTTTTGCTAAAAATTCAACTGTACTCATTACCAACTTTAAACCACAAAAAAAAAACATATAATCACACTTGAGTTGAACATCTATATACACTTATTTCTCAAAGTTTTATCCAATAGTCTTTAATCAATATGATGAACCCGTAAAATTATCACAATAATCTAGGCAAAATAAATGAAATTTGATGTCTCTAAATTCAATTATCCACTCTCTTTGAAGATACATCTTCCACTCTTGCAATCAAAGTAAATATTCTTGTTTTTATCAACTCTTGAAGGTTACATAGCCTATCTCTGATTCTTTCCATTAAGGCTCTAGCTCATTTTAATTCTGTTGTAGTGGTGTCGCAACACCACATATAACTTTCCAAATAATCAAACTATTAACCAAATAGTAACAAATCATAATTTTAGATACTCACAATCGTCATTATAATACTAAATTCATTTAACCAATGATTCTTATCATATAGTTGCTTCTCACTCACAATCCATCACGAACTTTTATTACAATCATGCTTACTTAGCTCTTTTCATCACCAAGATGTCAACTATTTCACCACTATGGCACCTCAAATCTAGTTATACCAAACCAAAACTCAACAGACTAACTTAACTTTATACGCATTTTCTTACTAAAATTTTTAATTTCCTTCACCCAAGTATACTCATTGGTACTTTCTTTACATATAAGTTTGTCAATGTAATATTACTCCACTCAATTGGTGCTTATGATAAAATCACCACTGCTCATTTAGAATTCTAAGGATATAGTTCGTAGCCTACACACACATTAATAATGTACTAAAGATCCACCACTAAGATTCCTCTAATAAGTAATACTTAACTCATTCTTCTATAATAACAACCTAGTTGGTTTCTCAAATATGAATGCAGTGTTGAACTTTATTATATGATCATGTGATACAACAGATAACTCCTTAATTAGATATTGTCCACGCTTAACAATAAACGTATCTATTTTCATATACCACTAGTACATCATCGTGAAAGTCTGTTACATCCATCAATAGGACACATCATACCTACCGAGAAGATCATATCCAACAGGACACACATTTCTACCCATTAAAAAGATGTTAAATATTACCAAATTGCTTTATATCCAGCCCAAGCTATATCAATTCTTACATAGGTCAGGTTAATATCAAAAGTAACACACTCCATAACTCAAACCAAGTAAGCACCGATACTACTATAATTGAAATTCTAACCTTAATTGGTGCATCATTATTCTCATTATTTTCTGAGCAACCCATTCATGTTATGATATTTCAAACATTGAAATTTCAAATTACAAGTCTATTATCAAGTTGTTCCTTAATCATTTCACTTTTCATTGTTAAACCACTATAGTTATTGTTTATGCCACACAAAATTTAATTATTTTACGAGGAAAATTAACCTTACGTGGAGAAAAAATACGGCTATTTGGAGGAAAATCGTGTCAACTTGAATAAGTATAACTTGACCCGATACAACCCCTTCAAAATGTTAACATTGTAAATCTAGCGACACATCCTTTTTATAAGTATATTACTTCCACCTTAATACCAGATGTCACATTCAAATCATACACGACATTAACTACTCATATGTGGAACTACACACGAGTAATCAAATAAGTGAGAGTGAATAAAATAAAGCGATAAGAATCAAAACTAGATCCAGTACGCATGATAGAGATTCAAAAAGTGAACATTTTTCTTAAAAGTCACTATAGCGTCTTGAAGTTAAGTATAGACGTATCCGCACTGATCTTCGAGACTCTACTTACTCTCGGCTTGTGCACACGTGAGACCTACCATTTTGTCACGACCCAAAAATGGATGTGATGACACTCGTCTTATCCCACCAAGACAAGTAAGCCTAAAACTCAACTACTACAATAAAATGCTGAAAGTTTACTATCAACTTACATTATACCCGAAAACCTGGTTGTAACGTGTACACGCCTCTAAAGTATTACAATTGAATTTAAAGTAAAAATAAGTCGCATATGACATTGTATCTATAGTAGAAAAAAATCATAAACAGGAGTAAGAAAGTTTGCTGAGATGACAAACATCTAGCTCACAAATGTCCAAGAAGTCTCAATTTATAAGAGTATTTATCATAAAGGTCCGGGATAGTAACCTACAAAAAGATTGTAGAAGCAGGGGGTTTGTATCAAACCACACGATACTATATAAGCAAACCTCTAAACACATATCTCAACAGGTACACTTAGAAAAATTACATATCCTCCACAATAACAGTTTACGAAATCACATATCCCCAACAACAACTCGTCAACAAATTACATATCCTCAACAACAACACTTCAACAAATTACATATCCTCAATAATAATACTTCAATAGATTGCATATATTCCATGATAATACTTCAACAAATTACATATCCATTACAACAACACTTTACATATCCTCAATAACAAGCTTAGTATTCAAAAATCACAAGTTTCATAGTAAAGCATTCACAAGATCAACAAAACATAATATCAAGTTCACTAATGATAAGTATGTGCAATGCAATAGAATGCAATGTCGGGTATAATGAGGCATATCTCAGCTAGTGATACATACTCGATGTCTCTCTGTCTGAAACACATGGGGGACATATCTCTCCATGAAACTTTCACGGCGCATGACACAACCCTCGATAATAGTGACCATTGCGACTCACGATACATCCCTCAAAATATAGTATCCATTGCGGCGCGCAACATGTCTCTCAAAATGGTACATCCTCTTGAAGTTTTCATTCATTCTAAATTCACATAACACTTGCCACAACTTTGTCTAAAAATAATGCAAATGACATGTTAACACAAATAAAGAGGATACAACCATTTTCATAACACTGCACAATACACAACAACATAAACAATGATTCAACAAGCCTTTCAAACCATTCTTTATTATCAAACATCACACACAAGCAATTATTCATATTGCCTTTTATTACCCTATGTTTTCATCATTAGACTGAATTAATGTGGACAAGTAAACCCATCACCAAGTCCCATTACTCCCAAACATACACCATCAGCAAATACATGCATTTCATACACTTAACAAGAGTTCACAAATACACTTGCGTCAAATAGTCACATAATCACTCCAGGGTTTGAGTCTTCCCTTCCTTTGTACTTCCAACTCAAAGCAATCTATTCAAATTAATAATCACAATAAGATTTTGAAATTAACAACACACAGATTATTCTTTCACTAGTCTAGACATTAAACTCACTCAAATATATAATCAAATTTCTACGATTAATGCCAATTAACAAGTCAACTTTCATATTTTCAATGTTTTAAGCCTAGGATTAAGTCTCAATATATCAATAACTTTAGTTTATAATGTAGTTAGTGAATAAAATATTTAATCACCCATCATTTAAATACAAATATTACGTAATGATTACCCATTGTCATTATCCAATGATTACATTAGCGATTAAAAATTTTCCACCAAGAAAACATTAACGTAATATATTAAATTCAATTTCTCTTGTTTTTCTATAAAAGCCAACATTGTTATTATAATAAAAATAATAAATAGAAAAATGCGTCAAGTAGTTACTAATCAACTAAGGCTTAATGACAATATACTACAGATGTACAGACCTCGCTTGCATATGTATATTAACCACAAGTGATATTCCATCATAATGAACCAATGTTTGGACATAATTATGGCTGAAATTACGTACTTTTATTCATAACTTTTATTCCCCCAGTTGAATATGATTACACTTCTAGATTATTTATTTCTCTTCTATAGTCAATCTTATAATATTAACATTAATATAGCTTATATCAATGTAGACAATATTTTGGCAATTTTATGACTTACTTGAAGTGCACATGCAATATCATCGCTAGAGCTGCCACCAAAAAATTAAGCATTATCTTCTAACATTTTTTTCCATTGAATTATGATCGAAAAATATCAACCCTAATAACTTATGTTAATATATATCGTCAATTATTATTAATAATAAAAAAATTACCCTTAAATTAATTAACTATTGTTAAATGGCTATTCTAAATTATCAAAACTGACCTTTCGGATCACTTCCATTTTTGGGTCATGAGAAAATTCTCTTAGTTGTTACTAATTATTGCAAACGTTATTCACACTCTTTTAAATTCTTTTGTATAATATTATGAATTCTCGTAGTTATTACATTAATTATATATCTTTCATCTTTCCTTATATTAACCTTTTACAATAGATTTTTATCTTACTAAACCACCCCTATATATGTTATAACACAGTGTTGAAGTGTATGAACTATATCTTTTGGGGGTGTGAGAAAAATATGTGATTACATATAAGATTTGATAGAATAGATATGGTCAGTCAGATAAGTATGTTTGATTTGTACACACAATCAATCGAGAAGTCAAATATAAGAGCCTACAACACAAACAACATATATTATGTTTTGACATTTAAGGTAGAAATTAATAAAAAAAAGTAGTTCTAAAAAATACATTTATAAAGTTTAAGGTGGAATACACCTACAAAGAAGATATGGTTAGATGACAAGAAAAATGCACAACAAATACTCTCTATAAGGTAATATTATAAGATAAGACTAATTATATGATTGAACATCATTAAATTGAAATAAATATATACATTATTACATTCAATTAATAAAACACTTCATTGATCCTATTCATAGGTTTTCGTGAAAAAAGAGATATATATAGTGATCCACATTGAACATTTACAAAAGAATTTTGAATATTATTTATTACAATTATTCAAATCTTCTCTTAAATAAGTAATACTATTCATTATAACATATATTTTTTGAATTTTTAATCACTTGCAATTCACATGTCAAAAAACTAATCAAAACAAATATATAAGAATACATGACAAGAACTAACATTGAAAATCTACTCTCTCTACTCACTAAAATTGAAAAACTGCCCTCTTTGCTTCTTATCATCAAATTAAATGAAATAAAATTTAAAATTTACCCACCTAGATCCTGGCTTGTACACATCAAACAAACCTCTTGAGAAAATATCACTAAAACTAAAATTAAAAAATTACCCTCTTGAATCCTACTCATTATATTAAATTAAACTAAATCCCATATTTTCACTCCTAGCTCTTACTCATCAAATTGAATGCTTAAGAAAATAGCATATCTAAAAATGAAATTTTACCCTCTAAACATCGACTCATCAAAGTAAATTAAAATAAAATTCTAGTTTTAATCTCGTATATCATACTCATTACAATAAATACTTAAGAAAATATCACAAAAACTAAAATTTGAAAATTTTCCTTTTGACTTCTACTAATCAAATAAAATATTGTAATGAATGATACGAACAACTAATTTCTTATTGAAGATATATGTACCACCATAATCTCCAAAAATTTTCTGTATATACAAGTTTCTTCACTATCCTTTTTGCCTCCAGTTCCTCTTTCATTTCTATTCTTAAACAATAGAATTTATAAACTTCTGTATGTTTCTTCATCAACTCTCATTTTATTTGTAATGAAATAAAAGTAAAAATATTGTTTATTGTTTTTTTCTATTAATGAAAGAGTGATCCTTTATGTTTTATTGGGTTTTGGGGTTATTTTATCATATGGTTTGGGGTTTTATTTATGTATAATGTTTTGATCTTTATCTGTGAATAATGCCTCATTTTTCATTCTATACTAGTCATAGACCTCAATAAAGAATGTGCCATAGTAATTGAAGAGATGATGAGAAATAATTTAAAAAATACATCAATAAAATCTTGTGAAAATTGTGAAGCAAGTTCTTATTTGCTTTGGCAGAACTTTTAGTGCCTCAACGACGAAAAACGAAGGTGTAGACAACGTTTCATTTATCTAAGTGATGAGAAGAAGATGTTTTTAAGCGATTTAATGGGTTAGGATATCCCTCTCGTACCAAAGAGTCTAAGGTACAATAGTTTTACTCTTAAGAGATCTTGCGCAACAAAGAGCATGAAGTTTAAACTGCAATTCAAACATGAGGATTCACACAACTCAAAACCTTTTATTGAAGCAAGATGAATAAATCTTGTTGGTACTTCAATTTTTTTGAGGTACCACTTTAACTGAAGGTATTATATTGAATTCAATCTTAGTTAGAAAAAAAGAAAAAAATTATATACAATCATGACTCCTAATAGCAATTGTAGTCAAGACTTGACTATTTTTCGATATTCTTAAAACTTCAACAAAATAAATAGATGATCAAGCGCGAACCTCCTAATAATTTTTCAAAACATTTTTTTAGATTCTTTCCTTAAAAAAAAATTGCATTTCCTTTTTTTGTTGTCCATTGTAAAATATTATATTAGGGAAAATCTCTTTAGTGTTAGACACTTATTTTACTTTTTTGGGTTGTTCTTAAAGAAAATATTATATATCTTCATTCTTTAGAATTTTAATATTGCATATTAATTTAATTTTTCTATTTTATCGTGTTCATATTGTACATATTCTATTGATGATCTTGGCTTAGATTTTTGCAGTATTAATCAACTAAAAGATTGAAGCTACTTTAGGCCTAATTCATGGATCAACAAATTATGCAGACACAATGACGGCTCGGTCATGTACCTAGTTTGATTTTGTTTTATCATATTAATAATATTTTTACTAAATTTATGGGACAGATAAATAAATAGTCTACTTCAAATGATGATAGCATGAAGAGATCCTAGAAGATAGTATTATTGAGAAAGACATCAAAAGAAGTACCGTCAAAAGTTCAACAGTCAACTTCAAATGATCTCCAACATCACTTGAAGTTCAAAGTTGATTTCAAAATCTCCGGCATTACATAACGGATCAAAACATAATTCAGTATATGAGCCACCAACTCCTCGTACAAATTTCACTACAAGATATGAGTTACAACGATAACAAAGTGACCAAGAGAAAAATGATGATTGCTCACATTTGTCAAAATGATAAGGAATTTTGTACACGTTTTCTCATTAATCACATTCTTATTGTTTCTTGGTTAGGACGCAACCAAAGCGGTATTGTGTCTATTAATAATTCCTTTTCGATTAATGAAAAAAGATAAATGCATCAAACGAATGTCTCTTTCAAGATACCGATTCATCCACCTCGCTATAGTGTGATTGTAATCTACCTGGTTAGAATGAAAAACCATCGAGCCATCCATATTGTTACAATAGGTACATTTTTCACGTGCAAAGAGGAACATACATTTTAAATTCGCCGAGAGGTACATTATATGATCAGTCAGAGGAGGATACCATAGAAAGATACTCTTAAGCCACATCTATTCGGAGGTGAAGGATGTGCACCTTATTTATTTTACTTTGAAGCCGGAAGAGGATTACATTGAAAGATATTCTTAAGTCACATCGATTTTGAGGTGAAGGATACTATCTATTCCACATTAAAGTCTGAGGAGGCTAGCATTGAAAAATATTTTTAAGTCACAGATATTTTCTGGTGAAGGATATACATCCTATATATTCCATATTCAAAGGTGAAGGATGTGCAACCTATCTATTCTACTTAGAAGTGGAAGAAGGCTAATACTGAAATACATGTTATAAGTCGAATCTATACAGTGGTGAAGGAAGAGAACCCTATCAATTCAGCATTGAAGTTGGAGGAAGAATACATTTAAAGACATTCTTAAGTTAAATATATTTGGAGGTAAATTATGTGAATCTATCTATTGTATGTTGTAGTCGGATGAGGCTGACGTTGAAAAATAGTTTTAAGTCGCATCTATTTGAAGGTGAAGGATGTGCACCCTGTTTATTACATGTTGAAGTTGGAGGAGGCTGATGTAGAAAATTATTTTTCAGTTGCATCTATTCAAAGGTGAAAGATGTGAACCTTATTGAATTCATATTGAAGTTAGAGGATCCCGTCTTTGAGGATATTTATATTACATCTACGGAAGTGGCATTGTTCACATATATCCTATTGATGAATTATCATATGTCCAATTGATAGACATGCATTAATTTTTTCCAAAGATCCTACCAATGGATCAACTTCATTCATCCTACAGATGGACATACATTCATATACAACCAATGGATTATCTTCGTCCTACATATGGAAATGTATTTATATCCTACTGATGGACAATCTTCTCTCATCCTACTAACGGACATACATCCATATCCTATTGATGGATCATTTTTATTTCTTATACCGATGGACATGTATTTAAATCCTACTGATGGATCATCTTCATTCATCCTACTGATGGACAAGCATTTATATCCTACTAATGGATCAATAAATACCTATCAATGGATTCTCCAATTGATCCTTCTCATTTATCCTTCCAATAGAAAAATATTTATAGAGAAAAATATCCTACCGATGGATTCTCATGCATCCTACCAACAAACATGTTTTTATTTTTCAAAAATATTCTATCTATGGTTACACATATTCGTATTAAATGTACTAACAATAATTTTATAAGCATACTTATATTTTGATGATAGATATATTTGTATTTTAATAAACTCATATCACACTTAATTAATCAGACAAGGTTGTTAACATGCATGGATTCCGAAGCAACAATGACTTCAAATAACCAATATAATATTTGTATAGACAAAACATGCAAAAAAGATGGTACAAAGTATCGAAAGGGATTTTAACTTTTTCTTTAAATTATTATCTATAATTGAATTTTATATTGTTTTTTCGCGAACATAAAAAAGGATGCATCTCAATTTAGCTGTAAGTGTGGAGTACGCTGACAAGGATGTACCACAACGTGAAACATTTAACAAATTAAGGAGCAACATCCACCTCATTCAAACAACACTTTTATACAAAGGTCATGTGTTCAACCAAAATTGAGATTGTCAATTTTATTTGTTTATTATTTCTTTAATCAATTATATCCAATGAAAGGGATAATTGTTGGCATTTTGGCCTAACCTGTTCAAAATTTATAACTGTTATGTTTATTTATTCAATAGTTCTATACACATTTTAAAGATAATTTTAAATGTCGAAACTTGTATTTATTTCTCAAAATTCTATGATTTTTATGAATCAGTTCTGATTAAATTTTTTGTTACTGTTTTGCAAATATCCTCATATATTGCATTTCTTGCAGGTCATTCATTTCTTTAGTTACACTTGTTAATATTCATTTTATTCGCTAGTTTTATTAATATTAATTTTTTTTTATCAAAATCTAGAAATACCTTTAAATGTGAATAAGAATTTTATACACAAATATTTTCTTAATCAACAATTTTGGGCCACAGTCAGGAGCCCACAATTTGGGCCCATTGTGTAACTATTCCCCATTTAAGTTTTTATCAGGTCAAAAAATAAAGTTTTTGGTGTCAAATTTATGAGAAGAGAAAACCCTAAAATATTTTTCTAATCTATTTTAAAATCCCAGCCGCAACCCAAAACCCCTAATGTTTTTTCTGGTTACAGCCTGCAAAAACCACCATCAACAACACTCTAACCACCTCCCTCACACCATTGAAAGAACCAGTAATTAACCAGACAACTGATCTTCTCCATCGCCAAACAAACACCGCCCAACCCACTTCTGCATAATCAACCACCCAAAAACCCAAAACTTGGTTCCATTTTCATTCACGAAAGCCCCCGTACTTAATTTTTCTCTTTTTCGTGTGAACCAATGAGCGTTAAATCCGGCAAGCAATGAGCTTCGAGTTTGCACAACAAATCCATTAATGGCTAAAAAAATCTAACTACTAGAGCACGCCTCTAGATCCAAAGGAATAAAATAGCAACTCCGACAAGCCTTTTAACTTGCAAATCCGCTCGGAAAAGTAACACTTTGGTAACCCTTTTAGTTTTTTACTTTTATATCTTTCTTGGTTAATTTTAAGCTTCTTTATTGTTTAATTCTACCTAAATGTATTTCCACATATTACTTTTTTGGGGTTTCATTGATGTCATTGCTTATTGATATATTTTTAGTTATTAAGTTGTTGTTGTTGCTAATTTACAACATCGTAAATTTTTGTTATTTCAATTTTCGATGAAAAAATAATGCTTAACTGTAAGTTAAACTGTTGTTTTGTTCACATTTTTATAATTACTAGAAAATTTTTCCTCTATTTCTTTGTTTAAGTTTCTTTTGCTGTAGGTTGATTTATTTTATATTTGATAAACTTTATTTTGACTTTTACTTCAAACTCAAAATATCATTGTTGATATATTGTTACATTGCTTTTATTTTATTAGTATTTAACATATAAATTATCATTTTGTCTTTTAGTGGTTGCCACCATTGATTATTCGTTAATTTATCATGTGTGTATTTTTATTTTTCTTCAATTAAAATTGTAAATTCACCAATGAAGAAATTACAGTGGATTTTTAAGGCTTCTTATGTTAGTGAAACGGGTTTGATTTTTAAATTAACATTACTTTCATTTTTATGTCATTCTCAATTAAAAAAAAAATGAATTCGGTTGAGACCAAAAGTTTTAGATTTCGAAGGATGCGTAACACCTTCTCTTCAAAAATATTGGAAATCTTAGCTAAAATCTATTGTTCTGTACATATTTACATTTATATTAATTAATTGTGTTCCTACTTATTTCCTAAAATTTGGTGGATACTCTTTTAAAAGTCTTTTATTCTTAATTTTCTTTTCTATTTTAAACTCATTTAATGAAATATATTATTATTTTAAGTTACCACTGTATTCTCCCTATTTGAGTAAAGTACGGATGTAAACAACTCCTACTTGACTGATTAAATACTTGAGAAAACATCACTAAAACTAAAATTCAAAATTTACTCTCTTGACTTATACGCGTTAAGTTAAATTAAATAAATTACAATTTAGAATGAAACAGGAAGATGGAATTAAAGGATGCATACTTTAGCAGTGATTTTAAGGGATCTCAAGGAACAATAGCATGTCCACAATTGTGCACTAAGAGTGCTTCACAATGACTTGCAACCAACAAGCAACTCATACACAAAAACTAAAAATAGTTATCCCACTAGAGGTGTATCTCAAAAACTGAATCCACTTATCTTTTGAGTGTCTTACCTCCGAAATTTCGTAGGAATGTAGAGGAGATTGATGATAGTGGTGTGGAAGAATAAATTCACTTGGAGAATGCAAATGGAAAGAGACTTAAAGAGACGACTACATTTTGTTTAGGCTTATACATTTAGACATTCTACCCTAGCAGGAGATTTTGATAAAGGCAACCGCAACAATGTTAAGACCTTGAATTTTATTCCTCTTATGCATAAGGAGTGTATTCTTATTGTGCAATTTGAGGAGGAGGAGGATAATTTCCTTCGAATCAAGGAATAGGAAACAACATTAATTATTTATATAATTGGAGATAAATCATACAAATCGGAAAGTCTAGAGTGTGTCGAGAAAGTATGGTGTTTTGTTGAACTTCGCCGGTACTACATCATGATAAATGATAATATATTTTAAATATCGTAGTATAGTTAAAAAAGACAAACTGATGCAGGCTAGACCCTATTTCTAAGGAAATAGACCCATGATATTAAGTAATTTATATGAGAATTTTTAAATAAATGGTGATACGTTTAACGAAATTTTAATTTGGGTAAACAAACCCCAATTACCTATTGGATAGTATTGTGTTACAACATTAAGAAAGGTTGCCAGTGCTATTGTGATTCCATTGGTTACGGAAGGATTGACTGCTAAAGAAAAGAAAATATCTTATGTGAGACTTCTCATTGAGGTTGATATTTTTAAAGTCCTGCCTTATACTATTGTTGTTGAAAATCATTACGGGCATTCGAACCAATCTATTGAATATGAATGGGGACTCATAGTCTATAATAATTGTATTAAACTGGGACACATGGAAGATGAATGCTGGTTTAAACATGCCCTAGAAAAGATATAAGGTTTTATAAGAAGGATTGTACATGAACGAGGGAAGGGTAAGAGAAAAGGGGTAAAAGAAGAAGGATGATTACTAAATGGATACATATTCAAGACTCATGGGCTCATCCCAGTTAGTAACTATCCTTCTTATTTAATCCCTATTCTCTTACCCTTCCCTTGTCATGTGCATTGCTTCTTATTCATTTTTTTTTATCTCTTTTTCCATCCGGGGCATGTTTAAACAAAAACTCATCTTCCATGTCCCAACTTAGTACAATTATTACAAAATTTTGGCCTACATTCATATTCAATAGATTGGTTCCATGTCCTAGAAGGGGTTTCAACAACAATAGTATCTGCAAGAAATTTCAAAATATCAATCTCAATCAAGACCCTTGCATACAACATTTTCTCTAGTTTATCACTAAATCCATATGTAATTGATGGAATCCCAGTAGCGCTGGAGACCGTAATCAATGTGGTAATAGACCAGTATCTAATAGGTAATCTGGGGAACTCTACCCAAATTTGAATTTGGCTAATAATATCAGCATCCAGTTCAAAATCATCGGCCTGTTTCAAGAGAAATAGGGTCCAACCTGCATCACATTTTGTTTTTCATCTATATTAGGAAATTTAACTACATAGTATTTATCATCATGATGTAGCACCTGGGGCATTTCAACAAAGCCCCATACCTTCTTGACATACTCTAGCATTTGCAATTCATACGGGTTATCTCCAATTATAAAGGAAATTAATGTTGTTTCCCATTCCTTGATTTGTAGGAAAATACTCCTTAAATTTCACTGTATGAATACTCTCCATATGCATGTGAGGAATAAAGTTCAAGGTCTTACTATTGTTGTGATTGACTTTATCAAAATCTCCCATTGGAGTAGGATAATTAGACGTTCAACATCAGAAAAATGTAGTTACCCCTTGAAAGTCTCTTTCCCATTTGAATTTTCCAAGTTAATATCATCTTCTACAGTACTATCACCAATCTTCTCTACCATCAGAACAAAATTTGGAGCTAAGAATCTACCAAATGTATGCAATTTCACTTGTTGAGATTCACCAATAGCAGGGGCAACTATTTTTGGTATTTGTATTGACTTATTTGTTGGCAGGTAGTCATTGCGAAGCACTCTCAAAGAACAATTTCATCCTTGCTATTGTGCGTTAAGAACCCTTGAAATCAGTTCTAAAGTATACCTGTTTTGAATTCTATATTCCTCCTTCATCTAGTTTTCCAATTTTAAGGTATTAACTCATCATATTAATTACTTCAAAAAATATCAAAACATTTAAATTTACCAATTTATCCTTCTATTACCTACTCATAAAATCGAATCAAATAAAGCTTAAATTACTTTGTGATGACTCTTAACAATTAAATAAAATCAAATAGAATGTTTCAAGAATTGAGAGAAACTAATAATCCTTGTTCTTCCTACTCATTTATACTTTTAGAGAAACTACAAAAATTGATGTCATAGAAAACATACCAATTATATAAGGGATGAAGAAGAAGACATCTCTAAGAGAATTATGAAGTTTGGATATCCCTCTTCTACTAAGGAGTCCGAGGTGAAACATTTGTCCTGTAAAGAGAGCTTAAAGAACATAGAGCATGTAGCCGGGACTGCAAAAGGAAGTATTGATCTTCATACAGATGTAGGGCCTTCTGCTATGGAGATCCAGATTTTATTGATTTTTACAAGGAAAAGGATGAGTCCTTCTTTAAGGTAGGGAAAGTGTTTGCTGCCTATGATACCTTGGATATCATTTCTAGATCTATTCAATCACCAGCAAGATTTTTACTCCTGATTTTAAATTGTGCATAACATTGTTAGATATACAACCACTAAATGAATATGAAACAAAATGACTATCTGAGGGCTTTCTAGATTCTTATGCTAGGTGAAGACTAGGAAACTCAGAAGACATTGAAGATTATCGTATGCTATCACATTCGGTATGTACAATGAATGTAAACAACTATGATGTAATAAAGATATTTCCATTGGAAGGAGAAACTAGGGCCCTATTTAAAGATTGGCATATGGACCGATGTTCTAATATTAGGAGCGACAAAAAGTATAACTATTAGTTTGTTGAGGTCTTGTCAAACTATGTTGAGTATATTGGTGTTCATGTTGCATGCATGAATAAAGCAAATGCATTTTGTTTTCTATTCTATCGAGTAAGAGATCCATTTCAAGTTTGTGCACAAGATATCTGTTGATATGAGAATTCATTTTGAAAAAGATAAATTATGTACGTCTATTTAAAAAGATACTTTAGGAACATCATTCCTATCCATCCCTGTCATTTTCATTGAAGGAATTCTATGAGATAATTTAGACATATCCTTTGCCAGAACTCAAAATGGATCTCCTAGTTGATGGAAATTACAAGTAAAACCTTTTGTTTTGTCGAAATGGGCAACATGCACATTGATTTCAACAATATTGTATCACAAGATCTCAACAAACTCATACTTGACATTTTTGTTGTGCCCAAATAGAGGGCACCAGTTCATATAGATTACTCTTTAAAGAGGGACAAAGTTTACCCTTCTGGGAAATATTTATTGCATCATAGTTGTTTCCATTTATGTCACATACCAAATGTGAGAACACAGGATGATCTTCAATTTCTTATGAGTCTCCTAGTTTTAACCTAGCACAAGAAGCTGTAAAACCCTCGGATTGCAGTTTGTTTTAATTTTTATTCAACTACTCTGTCTCAAACCATGTTCCACAATTTAAATGTAGGAGACGATGTCTTCCTCATGAGTGTATCGAATCTAACCATGGCATTAAGGGTATTATAAAAAAATCCCTAAAATTTGGATCTGCGTATTCAAATTTTTCTCCGACTCAATCATAGTAGAAATCCCTATATCTTAAGGAAAATGAACACTTCATTTTGCAGTCTGAACTTCATCATATGTGTTCTGCAAGCTCTCTTCAGAGGACAAATGCTACAACCGAAACTCCTTAGTAAGAGAGGCATATTAAATGAAACCCCCCCAAAAATTTTAAGTTAATACTCAAACAATTCTTCATTTACTTGTAGGGTCATATTGGGTGATTAAAAAATTTCACATATGTTGTCACGCCCCGAGCTACCCCTGAGACGCGGATACGGAACCTTGGACCACAAGTGATCCCAAGCTAACCCTGCTGGTATGATCATGAGCATACTAAAGATAATAAACTGTTTCAGAAGTTATATCATACTTAAAATGAAAAGAGGGGGAATACCCATATTGTATAACTGAGATATTTGAAAACAATGAGTTTAATACAAAATAAATATTAACTCAATACTAACCTGACTCTAACTATTTCTGAAAATATCATCTAAACTAGACTAGAAATATTGGGACAAGCCCCAACTAAATCTAGCAAAAACTGAATGTAAATTACTAAAGACTGAAATGAAACTCATGAATGTTGTCCTCGTAGAATGAGGACTCACCACTGAATCTGATGAACTGGAGATCGGGAAATCGATCTATGCATGATCTAGATGATAAGAACTTGAACCTATATCACGAGAAGATGTAGGGCACGTATGCGTCAGTACTTGAAAGGTACCAAGCATGTAGGATAGAGTAAATATGAAATAAAACATAACTGAACAAGCATAATAGAAAGTATAAAAATCTGACATGATAAATTAAATTCAGAGCTAACTGGATGTAGTGAACAATTTATAACATGCTAAAACTAAATCTGAATATACTGATAAGTGGTCGATGCAGAGAGTCTGAATGAACTGTGGGAGCTACTATTGATCAATAATAAAACCACATGAGCTAAATGTGGAGTCCGATGTGTACGTCCCATCGAGAGGACCCAATATACCCGACCAAACGTATAAAGGCATGCTGGCGTGATCACTAAACTGATTGCCCACAGAGGTGACTTACAACCTACTTGGCTAGTAGTTCTTGGACTATTGGGTACGCTAAACCCTAGCCAACTCGGTATTAGGATACTCCTAATGAATTCTGTAAATTAACTGATTATATCAGAATTTTTTTAAGTACTAGATAGCTCAAAACTGAACATGCAAACTGAGAATGCAACAATTAATTTAGTAATTATGCATTTATAACTGAGGCATGTATATCTGAAGTGTCTAAAATATATGACCTAGCACGTATATTTCAAGAACTAAAGAAATACAAAGCTAGGGTTCTGAAATTTATGAGATAATCTGAGTAATAACATGATAAACTAATTTTGAACATATATTGAATAAATTCATGAAGTTATATAACGGTTCTAGAAACCCTAGGTTTTATACGTATAAGAGAATCAAGAACTGACTGAAACTAAGGACTCAATGGGTGAAAGGAACCCACTAGTAAAATACCACATACATGGTGATGAAATTCTTGGAAAAATACTTAAGTTTTTGATCTGGAACTTCTGGAACTTGTGGCATTGTTGAATTAGGATTCTTGAGCTTTTTTTCCTCTGTTGCTTCTAATTTTATAAGTTTTGATTTAATGATTTTACTTAGATATGTTTAAATTATGTTACTAAGCTTAAACTGATTAAAATATGATGATTTAGGGTCAAAACAACGTAAATTAGGGTATAAATGGAGTGGGAAAGGTCAAAAAGACCCCTAGAAAGGTTGTAGTTGGGCCTCACGACGGCCAGGATAGATGGTCCGTCGTGAGGGCCTGTTCTATGGTCTTTAGTAAAAAAGGCATAACTTTTTACTCGCATGTGTGATTATAGCAACGACATTGGATATGGAAAGATAATTCAATTATCTATCTGTGGGTAGGTCATGGGAGACCTAATTCACTTTGTGCTTAGAGTTATGATCATTTTAAGTTGACCCAAACTGCATTTTCCCTTAACTGGCTCTAAATTTTCAACCTACGGCGGGTAAATCCAATTACGAACCATGCTATTTATCTATATCTCTTGTCAAAGATTGGTTGAAGGGAGTGTTGATCGATTGTCATGGACTACGGACCGTCATTTGACCTATGGACCGTATGTTCGTCCGTCTTCAAAGACTTAATCAGTTTTTCTATGCTAATATTTTTCGGAGTTTCTGATCCCATCAACGGTTGTGCAGAAAGACCGTGGTTCAGGCTACGGTCCGTCGATGCCACCATTTATAGCACCTGCAGATATTTTGGAAAAACAATTTTTTGGTCTTTTATGGCTACTGGGTAATACATTATCTCTCCCGTTGGAACATTCATCCTCGAATAAAGACTAAACTAGCTGAAATAGAGGGAGAGAGATGCAGAACCCACTACTAAACAGTGAGAACTGAGTTCTGAGTACATGCAATTATGCTAAAAATGAAAGTACAAACGGAGGGAACATGATTTTAAAGCTGAACTTACACATGAATGACTGTAAAACTTAAGAGGAACTATTACCTCAAGCTTGAGTGGAATCGGAAGGAAAAAGGTAAGGATACTTGCCTTTCAGGGCTGCTTCTGCTTCCCAAGTAGCTCCTTCTACGGACTGACTCCTCCATAAAACCTTAACTGAAGAGACTTCTTTGTTTCTCAACCTTCTAACCTGACGGTCAAGAATCTCAACTGGTACATCCTCATAAGAAAGACTATCTTTCACCGACACACTCTTTAGTGACACTATAGAGGCTGGGTCACCCACTTACTTCTTAAAGAGTGAGATGCGGAAGACCGGATGAACTGCTGCTAATTTTACTCCCAACTCTAACTCATATGTCACCTTCACAATCCTTTTCAAGATCTTTTAAAGGCCTACATATCTAAGACTGACCTTGCCTTTCTTTCCAAATCACATCACCCCTTTTATAGGTGAGACTTTCAGAAAAACCCAATCATCAAGTTGGAACCCTAGTTCCTTTCGCCTTACTTATGCATAAGATTTTTGACGACTTTGGGATGTCTTAAGTGTATATCTAATGAGTTGCACTTTCTCCATAACATAAAGGACTGAATCTGGCCCTATCAAAGTTGCTTCACCTACTCAAACCAACCTACAAGAGATCCACATCTACGCCCATAAAAAGCCTCATAAAGGTCCATCTGAATGCTGGAATGGTATCTATTATTGTAGGAAAACTCAATAAGAGGAAGGTGGTCATCTCAACTACCTTTGAAATCGATTACCCAAGATCTTAAAATATCCTCTAAGGTCTTAATGGTACGCTCTGCCTGTTCATCTGTTTGTGGATGAAATGATGTACTAAGTTTAACTTGAGTACCAAGACATTTTTTAAATGACATCAAGAAATGAGAGGTAAACTGTGGATCTCTATCTGAGATGATAGACAAAGGAACCCTATGCAACCTCACAATTTCAGTAAGGTAAAGCTTGGCACAGTCCTCTGCCGAATTTGTAGTCTTGACCGCCAAAAAGCGAGAAGACTTAGTCATCCTATCAACTATTACCCAAATTGAGTCATGCTGTTTGCGAGTACGAGGTAACGCTGTGATGAAATCCATATTGATCACATCCCACTTCAAAGTATAAATATCGATCGCTTCACTCATACCTCCTGGTTTCTTATGTTATACCTTAACTTGCTTGCAATTAAGGCACTTACTGACAAAGTCTACTATATCCGTCTTCATTCCATTCCACTAATAGACTTCCCACAGATTGCGGTACATATTAGTGGCACCTGGATGAATAGAATACCTGCAGTTATAAGCTTTTTCAAGAATATGGTTCCTCAACTCTCCCACATCAGGAACACACAATCTACTTTGGTAGCGAACTACTATAGCTCCCCCTTTGGATAAAACCTCCACTCTCCGATTGTTGACTGCACCCTTTCGTTAAAGCAAGATCGGATCACTCTCTTGCTTTTCCTTAACCTCCACTACCTAAGACGATTCTACCCCATTTTGAACTTTTATATCTCTGTATTATATGCTCATAAGGAGAACTCCGATGCGAGCAAACGTTTGAACATCCTTCACTACCTCCTTTCTTTTTTCCTCAACATGGGCTACACTACCAATAGATAATCTACTAAGAGAATCGGAAACTTCATTCGCCTTTCCAGGATGATAATGCACACTCATATCATAATACTTAAGGAACTCAAGCCATCTCCTTTGGCAAAGATTCAACTCTTTCTGGGTGAACACATACTAAAGACTCTTATGATCGGTGAACACATCTACATGAACACCATACAAGTAGTGTCTCCAAATCATGAGTGCAAACACCATTGCTGCAAGCTCGAGTTCACGAGTTGAATAGGTCTTCTCATGCACCTTAAGCTTTCTAAGGCATAAGCTATAACCTTATCTCTTTGAGTAAACACACAACCAAGGCCAACTTTTGATGCATCGCAATAGATCACATAACCATATTAACCCTCTGGTAGAGTCAAGAAAAGAGTTGTAGTCAATCTATTTTTCAATTCTGCGAAGCTTTTCTCACAATCATCTAACCATTGGACCTTGACCATCCTGTGAGTCAACCTAATCAATGGTGAGGCTATAGATGAAAATCCTTCCATGAACCAACCTTCTATAATAACCTGCTAGACCTAAGAAACTTTTGATATTTGTAGAAGTGGTAGGTCTTGGCCATTGTTTCACTGCTTCTAACTTTTGTGAATATACGCGGATCCCTTCGCTAGATACAATGTGACCAAGGAAAGCAACAGATTGCAACCAAAACTCACATTTACTAAACATAGCGAATAACTTGCAAGCTTTGAGAGTGTGCAGAACAACTGTCAAATGACCTGCATGTTCTTCCTCACTCCTAGAGTAAATGAGGTATGATCAATGAAGACGATAACGAACAAGTCTAAGTACTGTTTGAACAATCTTTTCATTAAATCCATGAAAGCTGCAGGAGCAGTGGTTAGTCCAAACGACATAACTACAAATTCGCAATGACCATAACGAGTTCTGAAGGCTTTTTTTGGAATGTCACTATCTCTGACTCTGACCTGATGATAACCCGATCTGGGGTCTATTTTTGAGAAATGACTAGCACCCTAAAGTTGGTCAAACAAGTCATCAATCCTGGGGATGGGATAGTTATTCTTGATAGTAACCTTGTTCAACTTTTTATAGTAAATTCACATTCTGAGAGAACCATCTTTCTTCTTTAGGAACAATACTGGTGCACCCCATGGTGAAATACTAGGTCTGATGAAACCCTTATCTAGAAGGTCTTTAAACTGCTCTTTCAATTCCTTAAGCTCTGCTGGAGCCATTCTCTAAGGAGGAATAGAAGTAGGTTGGGTATCTCGAAAGATATCAATTCCAAAGTCAATTTCCCTTTCGGGAGGGATTTTGGGAAAATCTTTTGGAAACACTTCCAGAAATTTACAGACTACTGGAACTGACTAAAGATTTGGGGTTTCAAGGCTATAATCATCAACCCGAACTAGATGATAAAGATAACCCTTAGATATCATCTTTATGTCCTTAAGGTAAGAAATAAATCGACCCATAGGTTCTAAGTTACGACCCTTCCATTCTAAGAGTGGTTCGTCTAGAAACTGAAAAACGATCAATCCCAGTTCAAAAATCAACCGAGGTATAACATGAGTGTAACCAATCCATGCCTAGAATGACATCGAAGTCTACCATTTCAAACTCTACTTGATTTGCTGAGGTGATTTTATGAGAGACTATGAGAGGGCAATTCTGTATACCCGTCTAGCTGTAACTGGGTCACCGACAGGAGTAGAGACTGAGGAAGGTTCTGAGAAAGTTTCTGGAGTAATACTATTTGGACTGATATACTGAGATAAAAAAGACAAAGTCATGTCTGTTTCTTTCCACTTAGTGAATCATATGTGATTCACATCCTTCAGCTTGTAAGATGCCAATCTCACCTATCACTACCAGTTACTGACATCACACACAATATTTTCTAGACCTCATCAATGAACTTCTGTGGTTCCTTAAAGTCAGGTGATTGAATTCAAAGGGTTCAAGGTGTACCCTCAGTATGGAATCCAGGTCTTGTAGATAAATGAAGTATTGGGGATCCTCCTAACCATAATAAATTAGTTGATAGAGAGACGAAATCTGGTCACGAGTTGAAAAACCAACTTGCGACCCTAAAAACATAGGCAGATTAATCCTAACAAAATACCAAACTTTGGCTTCCACTAATCGGTCATTTATTTTTGTAGGCACTTGAACCTATTGATTATTCTCGTTGGTCATACTCTGAGCCAAAAACTGAATTGGCATTCTAAAACTCTGCATTTGAACTTCCTTATCTTGTACTAGAGGAACCACGTTAGCATTGCGTGCATTAGCATTCGATGAGCAAGTTCTATAAGAAGGCATGATCATAAACGCACAACGTTAAGTTAGAATGAAATCTGATCATACCTTACGCACGATAAGAGTAACAAGAAAGTGAAGTTTTTCCAAAAACACTTCATAGGCTCCCTCTCATTAGATGTGGTGCCTTTCACACCCATAAAAATAAATCTACTTAGTGCGGCTTTTTAAGACATCCTAGGACTCTTGAACCTAATGCTTTTATACAAAATTTTGTGACGCCCCGAGCTGCCCCTGAGACGCGGACACGGAACCTAGGATCACAAGTGATCCCAAGCTAACCTTGTTTGCATGATCATGAGAATACTAAAGATAATAAACTGTTCTAGACGCTAAATCATACTTAAAATAAAAAGAGGGGGAATACCCATATTCTATAACTGAGATATATGAAAATAATGAGTTTAATACAAACGAAATATTAACTCAATACTAAGCTGAATCTAACTATGTCTTAAAATAGCCTCTAAACTAGACTAGAAATACTGGGACAAGCCCGAGCTAAATCTATCAAAAACTAAAATTAAATTACTAAAGATTGAAATGAAACTCATGACTGTTGTCCTCGGAGAATAAGGACTCACCACTGAATCTGTTGAATTGGAGACCGGGAAATCGATCTATGCATGACCTGGATGATGACAACCTGAACCTACACCACGAGAAGATGTAGCACACGTATGCGTCAGTACTTGAAAGGTATTGAGCATGTAGGATAGAGTAAAACTGAAATAAAACATAACTGAACAAGCATAATAGCAAGTATAATAATCTGACATGATAAACTGAATTCTAAGCTAACTGGATGTAATGACCAATTTATAACATTATGAAACTGAATGATGAATATACTGATAAATGGTCAATGCAGAGAGTTTGAGTGAACTGTGGAATCTACTAATAACTGATTTAAAACCACATGAGATAAATGTGGAGTCTGACGTATATGCCCCATCGAGAGGACCCAATATACCCGGCCAAAGGTATAAAGGCATGCTGACGTGATCACTAAAGTGATTGCTCACATAGGGGACTTACAACCTACTTGGCTAGTAGTTCTGGGACTATTGGGTACGCTAAACCCTAGTCCAACTCGGTATTAGGATACTCCCAATGAATTAAGTAAATTAACTGATTATATCTAAATTTCTGTAAATACTGGATAGCTCGAAACTGAACATGCAAATTGAGAATGCAACAATTAATCTGGTAATTATACACTTAAAATTTAGGAATGTAGAGCTGAAGTGTCTGAAATATATGACTTAGCATGTGTAATTCAAGAACTAAAGAAATACAAAACTAGGGTTCTTAAATTCATGTGATAATATGAGTAATAACATGATAATCTGATTTGGAAAGTATATATAATAAATTCATGAAGTTATATCAAAGTTCTAGAAACCCTAGCTTTAATACTGATAAGAGAATAAAGAACTGACTAAAACTAAGGACCCAATGGGTGAAAGGAACCCAATAGTGAAATCCCACATGCCTGGTGATGAAATCCCTGAAAAATACTTATGTTTCGAGGCTGGAACTGCTGGATCTTGTGGCGTTCTTGAATTGGGGTTCTTGAGCTTTTTTTGCTCTATTGCTTTTAATCTTCTATGTTTTGATTTAATGATTTGACATGGATATGTTTTAATTATGTTTCTAGGCTTAAACTGACTAAACATTGATGATTTTGGGTCAAAACGACGTAACTTAGGGTTTATAACGAGTGGGAAAGGTCAAAAAGACTCCTGGTATGGTTTCCGTCTGGCCTCACGATGGCCAGGACTGACGGTTTGTCGTGCGCCTGACGCTCCGTCGTTGGGTCCGTCGTGAGGGCCTTTTCGACACTCCTTTACTAAAATGGACATAACTTTATGCTCGGAGGTCTGATTTTAGCAAGGTTGGTGGCTATGGAAATATAATTCAATAATCTATCTATGGGTAGGTCATGGGAGAGCTTATTCAGTTTGTGCTAAAAGTAATGATCATTCTAACATGATTCAACTGCATTTCTCCTTAACTGGCTGAAAATTTTTCAACTACGGACCGTAGGTCCATCTACGAACCATGTTGGTCATCCATAGCTCTTGCCAGAGAATGGTTGAAGAAAGTCTGATCGAAGGTCACGAACTAGGGAGCGTCATTTGACCTACTGACTGTAAGTCCGTCCGTCGTCCAAGACTTAACCAATTTTTCCAGGCTCAAATTTTTGGGAGTTTCTTATCCCATCGACGGTTGTGCAGGACGAACGATGATTCATGCTACGGTCCGTCGATGCCACTATTGGTAGAAATTGCATATTTTTCTGAAAAACTAATTTTTGGTCTATTTTTTATATGGGGTGTTACACATGTTTAAAGGTAACTTTTTCAATGTGGGAATGATTTCGATATGAAATAAGGTCACTAGAATCACATAGAACAATCTAGCGATGAATGTTTCCTTCTCAATTATGTTCTGATATAAGATTTTACTTGGATCAACTTGAAATAACCGTATCTCTTAGACTATATAGAGATACGTAACCTATAGCCTTTAGAATCAGAGACATTTTAATCTTCTTTCCAATTCTATAACTTTCACGCAAATCAAATTTCTATGTGGAAACTTATAACCATTTTAGAAACTGTTGTAGTGCAGTTATGTTTTAGCTGCAAGAAAATTTCAAACAAGGTAATTTTCTTCCTCCTATAGCACAAGAAAAACCTTAAAATGGATTTCCTAACTCCTATAAAGCCCTCAAAAATTCTAGTTTCATCTTTTTGTACATCATTATCTTGTCTCTCAAACCTTGAGACAAAACTCCAATGAAAAATCAATAGAGAAGACCTTATTCAAGATTTTTTCAATCTTTTTCAAGATTCTTCTTCAAGTTAAGTTTTTCTCATATAATTCCATTCTTTTCTTCTCAAATTCCTCCATACTATTATGAATCACTAATAAAATTATAATTCTAGATCCTAGAAATTTTTAGAAGCTAATTCAAAAATCTCATGAATAGTTTTATTTATTGTTTACCTTTAAGTAAGGGTTTCAAGACTTCTAATGAAATTCTTATTTAACATACTTCAAGATATTTCAAAATTCGTTAAGAATCTTATTCTTCCAGGTATGTAAGGTTATTATAATGTTAGACTATTTTGTCCTCATGCCCTAGATTTACTTTCAAATTAATTAAAAAGAAATCTAGGATCTTACCCCTAGATTTGAGTACTTTTGAGAGAAGATGATTTTGAGTTCTTGAATTCCTAATTCATTTAAAAGTTATATTCCTAATTATTGAGAACCTATATTATTTTAGATATCCTTGAGTTGATTTGTTCATGTCTATATTTCACCATGAACACTATTTTGATTTAAAAATCTTCAGAAAGAAGTTCTTGAGTTTTAAACTGAGTTTTTGAGAAAGATAAGATGATATTTGAGAAAGTGTTTCTAATATATGATTAGTATGACAACCGAGTATAAATCAATGTTTAAGTAATATCGTATCTAGTTATGTCATCAATATATAAGAAGTATGGTATATAAATATACAACCAATGTTCATGTAGTATGCATTTCCGAGTGATCAATGATTATATTAATATATAATTTTGGGAAAGATTTTTTAAGTATGCATTGAGTATGAGTATCAAGGAACTATATATTCTAAAATGTATCTCTTTTTGAATTTATAAAAGAGAAACTTGTATTTCTAAATGAGTTATGAGTTAAAAAGATATTTGTAGAGTAGTTACCTCTTTTAAGAGGGTAGTTTGAAAAATAATCTCAAACTAGAGGAAGATATATATTTCTTAACATATAAGCATGATTTATATAGATTTTTAAGAGTAGTCTTGAGCATCAATGTAGGGATTATTTTAGTAAACTTAAAATCTTCATAAACCATGTATATCAACATGGCTAAAGGATCATACTTTTTAGATGATTCTTTGTTGCTTTTTATCTATTGTTTAGTGGATCCACTTAGTTGAAAATTTCTAGATTCCGACCAGGTATAAAAAGTTCTGGCAGCGTGGGCGAGACGTTGTATCATCATGTAGTTCATAATGATGGTTGTTTGTTAGAGAATCTACCAAATAGAGCTATAATTATATTTTTATTTTGTCACTTAATATGTATAATTTAGATATGAAAAAGTATTTCATAAATTTGGAATGATTTCATTTCTTTACATCCAGTTGAGTATGCATAATTAACTATCGTAGTTCTTTTATTCAGTTATTTTGCATTCACCTATATTACATACTCGTACACTCAATATATTGATGTTATTCAACCTCTATCATTTAATGATATAGATACATGTTCTTAGGATCCTGAACAAGTGTCTGTTGAGATTATTTCATCAGTCTTTTAGTAAGACCTTCTTGCTTCCGAAGGACTCTAGTTTTGTGAGTTATTAGTAATAGTTTTGAGGAGTCATTAGTCTTTTTCCAATAATCATCCTTATGCAATTGAGGCTTCATAGATAGGAAGTTTTGAAGATTCTTTGTATTTTTGGTATTTTATTTAAAACTTATGTTTTATTCTAAGTATATTCAACAATGTTTTTAGATAACGAAAAACTATTTTTACACCTCTCTTTTAATTTGATGCTTATGTATGCTCAAGTTAATCTTCCCATTGAAGTCAACTAGGATAAAGGTACAATTGAGGACTGGCAATGGTTCTAGAGTTCCGTCAACATCCAAGATGTTGGCTCGCTTCGTTACAAACTTGGTGTCAAAGCACAAAGTTTCAGTGTCTTATGGTGTCTATGAAGCCGTTTAAAGTAGGATATGATTTGTGGTGGTTACGACCCCACTTCTATACATGAGATACTACAAATATTTAAGAAATTTTTCCCTTCTTTCATACTTTAAATCGTGCAGTTGAACTTTGTCATAAGGAACTTATTCATACTTGTATGTTTCTAAGATCCCTCCGAGATCCCCTAATACTCAGGGTAGTAAAGGCAAAGTTTTTTCTTTATCAATGTGTTGCTCTCAAAAAAATTCATTACAAAGTAATGAGACCACAGAGGAGCTTGAGTGAAGGGTGTGAGTGAGTGAAGTATTGAGTTTCAAAAGATTGCACTCATATTAATGTAAATCATGTGTTCAAGAATAAAGCAAGATGTATTCTTTTCTATAAACATTATTTCTGTTGAAACCCATACGAGGAACCTTATTTTAGATCTTGGATAATAATTGAATCCAAAAAGATAGTATGATTTATGACGTTAATAAGTAGTAGTAATAAAAGTGCTCAAAATTACAAGAATGCATGTAGATGTTTGGTAATCTAAGAAAGGGAGATGGTGATGAGGAAAATTATGTTGTGGTAGTCATGCACTAATAAAGTTATTAATTATGAGTTTTTAATTATAGCAACATTAAGAAGTGAAGAGTTTTTGAAGATTTCATGATAAAAGACACAATAATAGTTACTAGTAAGGATGAGTATACTTTAATCATAAATAAGTTTATGATGAGGTGTCAATGCATTTTTATTGGCAAAATATATGTGTGGAATAAAATAATAGACTGTTCATGAGGTGATAGATCTAAACTAGGTTTAGTATTCTAATATGAAACCCATATATTCAATGGGTTACAAACTAGTTATGCATTGATATATAGAGAATGGGTAAATAGTACTTAAGTTGTGAAAGGCAGGGTGAAACGTAAATTCTAAGTACGAAGACTAAAATATAAAAATTGACTACTTGTCATGAGGTATTAGTAGGGGAGTGTTTCTTAATTTCTATTTAGTAGTTGTAAGTTACTATAGAACATATGCAATAATATTAATATTTGGATTCAGTAATAATCATGAAGCTTCAATGTGAAATGAGCGTTGTGATAAAAAATAGTTAAAACATGAGGGTGATGATGTTAGATCGACATCTAATCTTGTAGATTTTCCATAGAGTAGGTAAGAAATAAAGGTGTTACCTTTTAGAGTTGTGAGGGGTACAAGTATGACATTCTAAATTTTAGATGATAGCAATGAAGTCTAGGTAAGTCATTAGACTAACAAGATAATTAAGAGGTGTACCCGATATTAAATGTAGTCAGAAGAGGTTCCAATTAGGTTGATGAATATTTTTCATGTGGGCCTAGAGAGTATTATTGAGATATTAATGTGTAATATCCTTAGTAAAGCATTAATTTTGTTCCTTTAAGAGCTAGACAAATAAGACTTATAAGTCATTGTGAAGATGTTCTAAGAAAACTCGTAGAAATAGGTCTTAGAAGGAGTCTTAGTACCCACTTATAGTGAGTTGAATATCCATTAGATAAGTCTATCCCAAGTATTAGAGTAATTGGAATTAGACTAGTTTAGAGATGATGAGAATACATCCATGGCTTTAGAATGTGAACTCCAACCCTAAGGGTTAGATGATAAGATGAGAAATAAAGTCAAGTGTATAGCGTGAGATAGTGATGCATTTAGAAAGGGTTTTAGAGATAGATAAATCCAATCATACTCTATTGTCTACTCAATGTTCAATTATTACAAGATCTTTTTGAAGTTTGTAATATCATAAATGTGATTATGACCTATGATCATACACTTCAAAGAGTTTCACGTTTATGCTTAGTTTGTAGAATGAGGGGAAAATACATTATCGCATTAACCTCGAGATTAATCCAAAAAACAGTTGATATCAGTCTCAGTCTATAAACCTATTTATATAAAGAATCATGTCTCACGGTATGCCCAGTCTCACAAATTAATAATTTACTCTCAAGTTCTAGCAACATAATATTATGTCATGCATATTCTTACATCAGAATTTTAAAATTAGTCATGATAATTTTTTTCTCCCTAAAGTCCTATCAGTAATCCATTTAAGTTTTGAGAGTGGTTTTGATGATCGTAGTTGTGTGAGGATAGAGAATTGGTGGCACGACCCGAGTCTATGCCCTAAAAGTGGCCAGCACTCAAGAACCATTGTTGTATTCAAGTGAACTCTCATCATGGCTGACTACAAGAGGAAGGATTACTCAACCATAAAAAATCTCAAAAACTGAATAAAAATTCATGAAACTCAAATAAAAACTTTAATTAAAATGATTTACTTTTAATATAAATACAATTTTAAACTTTCTATAAAATAACTAACTTAAGTCCTTTAAACATTTAAAAAAAGATAAATGAACAAATTTCTGAAACTCTTTACTCTATATATGAAGCTTGTAGATGATGAACATAGAACTCGGGATAAGGAGGCTCACCATAGCTAACTCTAAGTTCCTATTGTATCAAAGAACCTCCTATTGATGATATTTAATACTTGTTTTTGCATGATGAAACCATGCTGGCAAAATGACCTAGTATGTGGAACTTACAAGCAGTTAAGGGGTATTCTAAAGCATAAACATAAGCTTGAACTTGTGGAATTAAAAGAGGATTACCTCTTCGCAGCTCACTCAACTCAACTCAACTCAACTTAAAGAAACATACTTCAAAAAAACTCAATAATAAGATATTCAACTCAGTGAAACAAGGCTCAACTCAACATGAAGATACTTGACTCTGGTTAGTCAATTCTTTGTACTTAACACTGCATACTCAACTCAATATAAAGAAATAATACATATACAATATATTGATAAACAACATGCAGACTACCTCAAGCCCAAAGTATTTCATAAGTAGAGACTCTAGAAATCTAAAATACAACTCTAGAATTGGGTCATAAGTGCAAAAGCATAAAAAATATGGTGAAAGTCTAAAACTAAAATGACAATCATAAACATAAGAGATATCTTGTATAAATACAAAAGGAACAAAATAAAAAATAAAATAGAGAGATGTTTGGGCTAGGGAACAACCAAGCAACTTACCACAACTCCACAATACTTCAAGCTCAAACTAAAAGACTCTACGAGCTGCATTAGTATTCAAATATAAAAATGCACCACAAAGAGTTCCACACGTGTAGTATGAGTATGAAACCACATCTACTTAGTATATATCATATACCGACAATGAAAAAGTGGTGACAGAAGTTCAAACAACAAAATCCTTATTTTACTTGTATAAATCTACGTTAAACTTAGTACTCAAGTTGCATCAAATAGAGATAATCAATTTTTAAGAAATATCTTACCACCAATAGAGCACATAATCAAAAAGTATGAAGGATTTAATGATATGCAATACAATGTGACACCATGAAATGTTATGTCTCATATGCACAATACTGTTTCAATCGTACATACACGATACTTGTCACGACCCAGAGGTACCCTCTTAGATTTAAGATGGCATACTTGTCCTCCAAGGCATCACATACAAGCCTTTAACATATCTTGTACCTAGGATAATAGAAAGGATGAGAAAATCTAAATACTTATACAATCGAAGTCATTTTTCATATAAACAAGCGGAATACTTTCTACACTACATCTCAAACCATCCAGTACAACTTTTTAGAATAAACTCTTTGGGCACAACCCATTCAATAGTCTTAAAATGTAGATATCCATTTTTGGTAATCATTATCATAGTTAATATACATGCTCTAAGTCTTAAAGATTTTCTATCGGAAGGGAACCATACTCCTAAGTAACTTCAAAGCACACTTGTGCAGTGTATGCAAGACATTCCATAATACCCTCCACAGTAAGCATAACCTTGAAGTTATCATAGTCATATTTACCCTACCTTTATCCCATTACTACCTTACATCATAAGGACAAGGGAACTATAACCCTAGTAAATTATCTAATATCAAGGAAGGCAACTACAACACAAACCTATCTAAGAATACATCATATAAGACAACACTCATAAGGTAACCTTAAGTCATACTTGTGCAATATATAATAGGCTTCCCACACTACCCCTTATATTGTGTACTCTTTTAGGCCATCATACTCAGGTTCGGTAATTAGGGACTTACCCTATTCTTAAAGCATGTAACACTAGGAGACATTAATATGTATATCTAAGTACCTTCTTGTTTTAACCATAAGAGATACTATACTAGTTGAATCTTAGTTCTTCAAATTGGACCTTCAAGGAAATGCTACTTAAAAAATAATCTAACTTCATAAAAATTGAACTCTTGGAGTTGTTACTTAATGCATGATCTTAGTTCATAATATTGTTGGACGTTATGATATACTTCTTTTTAGCATATGTAGGTTCGATTACATTATGGACCCTTTGACGAACTACTTAAGCATGTCTAAGTCAATTTATACTCTAGGACATTATGATCTTCTTGACTATCTTGTCTTAGTTTCTCATTACTTACAACCCTAATATATACTACACTAAGTACATCTTAGATCATTAAGATTGAACCCTACGATATACTATTCTAGGTATATGTTAGTTCATCATGTTTGAACACTAGGAGATACTACTTATAGCACACACTTAGTTCATTTAGTTTGGTCCATAGGAGATTCTCCTTCAAGCATAATCTTAGACGATTACCTGCATTGTACTGTAGCAGATGCAACTTCATGCATAATCTTAAACCATGACTTTTGAACTATAGGAGATTCTACATTGAGCACAATCATAGTTAATTACCAATCTTGTTTAATAGGGATATAGCCTTAATTGACATGAGAATATATGATTTATCACATAATCTCCAGTAGTGTTACCCACACCATAAAGGGTTGGTATACTTGCAAAGGTAGGACCGGTTTGTTAGCTTAGTCGAATCAAGTAGCTGACTTCCTTACGGGGCTTGTAGTTATGTGATACGGAGATTACTACTAAAAGTCTAAACTTTACGATATGTGAGGCTTCCATATCATGAGACACATTTGGGGATATCAATATTATACTAGGTGACATATCCCATGTGGGAAGCCAAAAGAAAGCTATGTGGGAACCTCCATGAAATCACAAACACAACTAGGTCGGAACCTCATTCTTATTTCAATATCCACTCAGCTGTAGGAATAAATTCTGCAAGAAAATTCATTAAGTCTCTATTGTGACTTAAGTTTATGGAAAGAGGTTCTTGACAATAAATCCATGCTAATACATGTTTTAGATCATGTGTGAGGAACCATCACCATCCGTGACCTAGGTATAAAGGCATTCTAGCCTTAGGTGAAATTATTTAGGAGAAGTCATTCAACCCTTGAACAATTACTTGGTGAGATGTCTTTCATGTTAAGTTCATATTCATACCTAGTATTGTATCTATAAATCTACATTAGGCAAAGATATCAACATGAACTTTTATCATATCTCTAATTCTACATTATACAAGGATATAATCATGAATTTAGTGATCCTATCTCTTCCTACCATCTATGGTTCATATGGTTAATTACGTAAGTAAAATTTTCTGAACACAATCCAATTCAGTAGTCTTGGACTCGTATGTAGGTTTATCTCAAAGGCTTAGGATCTAAATTTAATAATATTAACTTCTTTCTTAATCCTTGATAATCATTCATAACTATACTCCCCTTTCTCAATGACTCTACATCATGGAAGCATATTATGAACCTAGATTACAAGACATTCAATCACATTCTTTAATACTACATCATCATATTAATAATTTTCCTTAAAGGTTCAACTGAATCTTTCCAAGTAAAGATCAATCGTGTTTTATAGAGTATAGTTCGATTGATGTCTAGGAATTTCTAATCTTGATTAATTAATACACACAATATTAAATTAGGAAGATCACCTAAGAACCTCCAATTTGGACTCTAATGGCTTAAACCCACCAAGATAACATTCATCAATTTAGATTAGAGATTACCATATAAATTACATGAATTAATCATCATATCATTAAACAAAGTTAATTAAATCACAATAGGATGTTATTAACTAGAATGGAATCATATTCTTATCCTACCCACAGGGTAAGCAAAACCCAAGCTAGAATCGAATTTTTGACTTCACCGGTGGGGAAACAATTAGGGATTTATGGGTGGAATAACCCTTATACAACTAATCTTCACAAAACTTTAATCAAAGACCTAAGTAAATTTTGAATCAATTGTTAAAATTTGTCTAAGTTGGTGGCCCAACTTTCTTTTCTTCTTCTTCTTCTTCTTTCTTCTAGAGAGAGGATTTCTTGGAGAGTCATTTTGGGTCTTTTGACGAATTAGTCAAAGTTATTAGTTTAGGGGTGTACTATACTTATATAGGTGTTCAATTGACTGACTGATATATCTACCTTAACCCCTGATGAAATATCTAATCAATTCCAAAAGTCCCAACTTATAATTTAAAGTAATTGCCACCACCTACGCAAACTCATCCACGGACCGTGGATGGGTCTTATACATACTGTTTGGTCTCTTGGTTATGTCCCTAATCTTTTAAGTTTCTGTCTTGTGCAGGACTTGACCCATGACCATGACCTATGGGGCGTGGACTTATCTACTGGTCGTAGATGGCCACTCGTAGGTCACTATATTTAAAGATTTTTGGGACGATTTTGGTGTCCTCCTCAAGGACCACATGGGTGGTCCTACCCAGATGTTTGACACCTTAATCCCCTATTCTAAGTACGGGAACTAATTACCTTGATTTAAAAGATCATACAACATCCCACAACTCTAACTAAAGGCTGTAGAACTGACTAGCTCAACTTACAAAAAAACGGGGTTTTACAGTACTACTAAACAAAAATATACAGAGAGTTCATGAACCATGGGGTACTAATGAGATCCATATACCAAAACGAACGTTCTCGTGTCTGTGTGGATGTTCTCAACACACTATCATAAACTAAATAATTTCCATAAGGACGATCTATATGTGCCCAAATTATAATCTTAACATCTCACAATCCTTAGCATGGACTATCTTTAGGTAACAAACTTATCCTCAATAATATTTCAATGTAGGTGCAACATATCATATCAATAATAGGGGATGAAAATGTGGAACACCCCGAAAATCCAATGACCTACGCTAGAGCCTCACATTATAAATAATGACTTAAAAATGGTTAAAATTATGTTTCTAGACCTAAACTACTATAATTAACCTTGTTTGGTAGTATTAGAGTCTTAATGTCAAGGGATGACCAAGATGTGCGAAACCTAATCTTATATGTGTTAGTGTGCTCTAGTGTGTTGTGCATGTTTTTAGGTGTTGTTTGGAGTAAAAAATCAGGGTAGGTGACCCTAGTGTCTTTAAAATGGAGTTTAGTCCCAAAATTTCTGGGTATGACTCCCTAAAGACAAACCTAAGGGTCCTTGGATATGACCCAAGCGTTGTCCAAAAAGTTGCCAAGGAAGCTTACAGGCGGCTGTTTCTGGAGGCAAGGGCGCAATACACGCCTGAGGCAAAAAGTTACATGCGCATCACTGTCTCGTAATGCATGTTTTTACCTTGAATTAATTTTCAAAAAAATGGGGTGTGCCTCCACGACGCTCAACCCATGGTCTAGATTTGACTACATCAATAAAAGTAAAGTTAGACTGATTTTAAAAGGTCCAGCTAGTGTAGGGGTGCTTTGGGTACTTAAGGGATTTATTATCGATGGTATTTAAGTAACATTTGAACCACTTCACCAATAAAAGACAAAACCCTCAAATTGCAAATCAAAATTAATCCCTTCTCCTAAAATTCCGTGTCCACCCAAATCCTATATTGAAAAACTTTCAAGGTCCAAGGTAGAAGACCAATTGTACAACTTTTCAACACAAATATCGTGATCTTCTCAATACTAAGGTAAGAACCTTTATCTAGAATAAGTGTTCTCTCTAGAGCCAATTCTCATATAGTTTTCAAGTGTACAAAAGATGATCCAAACCCAAATATTTCTCAAACTCGTTGGTTCTTGCATTTAATAGTTTCAAACGAATTGTTATGATTATTGTAAGGTTTAATTAATGATTTCAATTGGAAAACTCCATTGATACATGATCCCTCAAATTCCTTAATCTTGGCTGGTAAAGTGAGTTTGAAAATTGTTATTGTCTATGCATAGAATTGTATTTCAATTGCTTCATAATGTTGATTATTATTGTTATCTATCTCTATATATATGATGAATTGTGGATGTAAGGATGATTTGGTGATCTCGGCCTTATGGGCATGGTTATTATTAAATTCTCTTGTTGTATTATTTGAAGTTTAGTAATGGTGAATTCTTATATTAAATAATAATTAGTTGAATCAATTGGTTATTATAGTAGGATTGATTTTTTCTTGTTTGATCCACTTCTTGTTGAGGCTTTTATTTCTTGTTCTTATTGTGAATCTGATCTTCATGGTTCTATGAGGTTAATTTAAGGTTGGTTATGTTGTTAGGTTAAAAATAGGCACGCGGTGAAGTCGTTATATGATGATGTTAAGATGAATTTGTTTAAAGTTATTTGATCTGAAAGCATGTTTCCTCTAAATGTTGGTATGGAATGAAGAAAAACTATGAAGATTCTTTATGTTGATATGCTATATTATATAGGTAGAACTAGTTGTCCCTACTTTATACATGAATGATAAATGAGGTGTTCTAGAGTATATCTTGAACCACAAAACCTAAAATGCTGACCGTCTTGATGAGTCTACAACCCTAAGTGACCGTGAAATCTTGAATATGAAAAGAAAATTACTAATAAAGTGAATCAGATAGATCTAACATGGTAAATGTCTCATGAGTGAGCTATCCTACTGAATCTTGATTGGTAGACCCTTGTGGATCTGTTCTTGTTAGTGGTATCTTGAGTTGGTAGGTCTTACAGATGGTACCTTCTCTAATACACTTATGTGACTGAACTTACTCTATGAGAACCAAGGTAAAGCACCGAGTGATGTGCTCGTAGTTATACCTTTGGCAAGAAGAACAGCTTCCTCAATGTGGGGTCTTATGACATCTTATTCCATACGTATCTAGTGTGTTCTATGTGGATTAATGTCTATTCTCATCACGTGGAATGTAGACTTTGGCTATTGGTAGTAATATAACATGTAGTTAGTAGTATGGGATGCTATCTACAAATGGAACAAGTAGTTTTAGAAGGTACTAGAATGGGTTCCCTAGGTCTTCCAAGACAATTATGTGAAGTCCTATCAATGTATGAATATCTCAATTAGTATCTTTGGAAATTCGTGTTTACTTGTGATTTTGTTGAAAAGGAAATATCCTTATCTTTTGTGGTCTTCAGGAACACTTAGGTGTGTATTTAAGAGGTTGTATGGGAGGTACGTTCATGTTTTACGTAGGTGGGTATTAGTATAACCTTAGGTAGAGGGTCTAAATGGTTAAATAGGTTACTTAATGATTATGTGCTTATGTTTAAGATTATGTGAGTATTATCATATGTAGTTGATGATGGGCTTGTATGATTCTTTTGTACTTGCTTTTATGAAGACACTATAAAAATAACATGAATAACATATTTTAGCTTAAGTGTCCCTTTTTACATGATTTCTTGAATGGTCATAATTTATAGTGCTTAACTATACTAAACTCCATATTCTTCTCTATTTCTACAAGTGCAGGTGGTGGCAAGTGAGTATTTTTATAGTTGAAGCATGGGAGTTAGATTTTTCTCTGAAGACTCTTGGTATATCCTCATATGTTCGACGATATAGATGTCATTTCTAATTTTATTTCATTAAAGTCTTTGTATTAGACAAGAGTTTCATTTCAATGTAAGGGTCGTGCCCGAGTTTGAGTTTCAGAATGTTTGAGTCTATGATGGCTTATGTAATACTAGATTTCCACCTCCTTATAAAGAATTTTTAAAAATTGTTGTTCCCTTCAAGTTAACGATTTTGTTTCAAAAGTTTTCGATCTGCACTATGTCTACGACAATGCGATGAATGAATGCTAACGGCTTCTATAAGAACTCATAGAGGTTGAATACGCCAAGTGATGACTAAGGGGTGCTCTTGGGTTATTAAACGATGAATATACACTAATAAATTATCAATATGATATATAATAACCTAAAAAATCATAAATATACGAGATTTATTCAATGATACATCAAATAAAGCCCATATACTTTGGCATTATGGGATTACAATCCGCATTGTATAGTAATAAACTTTGGTTGTACAACATTGGCACTCCTACCAATGCGCATCAAATCATTAACACGAGACCCTCATATTTTGCTCTAACCCATGGTCTATTCCATCTTTAATCATTAAATATAAAAAATGTCCTTCAACAAATTCTGAAAGTCATAACATACCTTGAATGTTGAATATTTGTCACAAATCTTCCTACTTTTGCCTTTCCCTTCCGTAGTGTTTTTGAATGTTCCAAAATATTTCAAATATGCAATATTCATAAGAAAATATGTTTATAGTCACCCATATTACTACATGTATAGCCTAGATCCATAACTCACCCCAACCTATACTTATGTTCCTAATCTTGACGTGAAGTACCATATTTTTTTTAAATTTTAAGCCTAGGGTCGAGTCTGAATCCCTCCAGATATCCTAAATTGCAAATATTTATATAATATAGTACATCTGACATCTAATGATCATAACTATTTTCCATATAGACCAATATAAAATTTTACAAAAAGGATGACATTTATAACAATAACACTCTAGTTCCCTTTCAAAAAAGCTTCTTTAATATGGATATTATCAATACCTAATGATTTATCTCTCAACCCTAATAATTTTTGATATAAGATTCTAATTTGATCAACTTCAAAGAACCATATCTCAAGTCTAGGATAAGTTATGTTTTTATGCATTTGAGCATGAGTTGTACATATTATTAGGAGTAGTATTAAGAATCGATATGGGGATGAGTTCACACAACTCAAAATCCTTATAAACCATTAATGCCAAAATGGGTAAAAGATCATATCTTTTAAATTATTCCTTATTGATTTTAAGAATAACTTAGTGGATTCAGATAAATGTGCATGTTCTATACCTTGGGAAGGTATATGATTGTTTTGACATCGTGGACAAGACAATGTATCTTCACTTCTATCATAGTGATGGTTGTCATTTAAAGAATCTAAAAAATAAGATAAAAGAGTTTATTATTATATTTTTATATACATTTGAGTTATTATCTACTGTTTAAAATAATTACCTATTGCATATTTTATTTTTTCATCCACATAAAGTTGAGTTGATTTGAGGTAAGTATGTTTTTCCTTTCTATCCGTTAAACAATATATCCCTAGGTTAACTTTTCCCCTTGCATGGTCGAACATTGAATGTACAAACGTCATTTGGCATGCATTGTTTACTGATGTCGATAAAAGTGTTTAGGATCATCAACTGGCACTTCATTAATCCCATGGTGTTCCAGCTAGCTTGGTGAACCTTCTTGCTTCCGGAGGTCTCTACAATTAGATTTTAATTTTGTTCAGATGTCTTGAGTGTTTTCATGAATTCCATCATATAATTTAGAGGCTTCACAAACTATAGTTTTCAAAGATTCTCTTCCCATCTTCCTTATGAGTTGCACACCTATGTTCATTTGTTTATTTAATATAGTTTTGAGTTAAAACCATTTTATTAATGAGACATGACGAGTTGACATTTGCATATGAATTCCTATATGGTTGAGTAAGTCTTTGTTTGAGTATTGAGCCAGGTATGGTTTTTTTGATGACCAACTGATGAGTCCGATATTTGGACTTATTTTGGGCTTTTTTTTATATAGATTTAATGTCCTCAGATGCTTATTTTGTGCCAAGAACTAATGTTTAGTCCTTGTTTTCACGAATACGCATTGAGGAACAAATCAAGGACACTAACACCCAAAAACTAATAAAACATGATGAAGAAATAAAGGTGGTAAACCTAAGGATTCCTAACAGCACTCTGCGTGTAATCGAGTGGATCATCAGATCGGCTTAGGTAATTTGTGTCACATCTTGAAGGAAAGAACCAAGTTGACAATGAAAAACAATGTTTAATGGATCACTGAGTGATTCCACGAAGCTATGATAGATGTCCTAAAGTTGCAGACCTTGATGATATTGAATTCCAAGGCAAAAGAGCGATAAGAGAGACCAAAGGGTGGCTCGCCGAGTGGTTCGGCGAGCACAACTTACTTTACTAAATTAGATTTCATAGGTTATTTTCCCGCAACTATAAATATGTTTTTGAAGATTAATATTAGTATCCAACAATATTTTGAACAATTTATTATTAAATTTTGAGCATCTGGAGAAATTTTCTCTAGTTTTACCTTTGCTTTGAGGGTTTAAAGAAATTTAGTTTTGAGACATTGGAAATGGATCTTTGAAAATCTTCAAATCGAAGCATTGTAAGGACGAACACACTTTTACCCAGTTGACGGATAATCAATTTGGTAATAAATATTTTTATCTTTTTATGATGTCTAGCTAAAACTCAAATTCTTTGGGTGTGATTATGTGAATATGGGATTATTTATCGTATGGGTATTGCTAATTGTTAGTTTAAATACAATTTAAAATGATTTCGATCATTATTGTGATTTAATCTAAAAATTATAGTTTCAATGCAACTCAATCCTTGTGTTCTTGGCTTGCTCGAGAGAGAGGTTTTAGAGCTAAAGTTTCTTATTGATAGTTTGTGGGCATTGGGTTGATCTAGGTTCATCTCTAGAGAGTGAATGCTAAACCTTTTCCTACACATTTAGCTTTAAAGAGCAAGCAGATAGAGTTATGGGCTGCTTTGAATTGTCTGCTTGTTGATGTTCGAGGGAATCACTTTATTATGGATAATTATTATAAAGGAAATTACCTCCCTTATATACTAGTCTACTTACAAATATCTTTTTATTTACTAGTAGTTGTAGTTACCCATATTCTATATTATCCTATAATCGATCACATCCCAAGAATCCGTATTATTATTGTTAATTCATATTGTTTATGACTATTTGTTTTTTATAAAAAAATCCATATGACATTTATATTACATCTTGATTTTAATGATGTCTTTATTTTATAATTTTTATTTCTATGGCTGATTTGAACGAATTTATACTTCCTAATTGAAACTTAAACGCGTAACGGTCCCTGTGTGATTCAAACCCAACTTATTTAGTTTGATTTTATACTAAATTACAATTGTTGAACACCTAGAATTGGATGAGGTTGGATTGAAACTTCACAAATCAAAGGGGCACCGCTGCCAGGGAGGGGTATGATTTTAAATTCTTTTTGTGAAGTTGAATTGTGTTCTTGTTAGTCATAATTTAATCTACTAACTTTTAATTTTTTTTGTATTGTTACATAGAGTAGAGGAAATTAGTATATATGGTAGCAACGGTAGCAAAGTGGACTACCCTTATTAAATGATGATAATTCTTAGGGATAACATCCTAAAATTCAAGCACTTGGAAGGTTACACAATCCATGAGTTGTGGCTGAGATTTAAGTCAATTTTGCTGCAATACCCAACTCATTGTATCCTTGATAAGATTCATCGGGAATACAAGCGGGGAATTTTTGGGGGCTAGTATTCATACAATCTTTTTCTTGTTGTCGAAATCTATATATATACTATTGAATAGGATTGTTGAATTATCCCACTCGGAGACACATGGTCAACTATTCCTCTGTTCTCAAGACCAAGACCTCAATATAGGCTAAAAAGCATGTCGTTTGCTTCTTCTAGCTGAATGGTTAAAGCTCCAAACTCATAATTTCCAATTTTATATATATGTATATATATATATATATATATATATATATATATATATATATATATATATATATATATATATATATATATATATATATATATAGTCACGTGGATATATTCATTGACCACAAGAGCCTCAAGTATGTGTTCACTCAAAAAACGATCAAGCTTAGACATAGAAGGTGGTTGGAATTAATCAACGATTATAATATTAATATTGTTTACCACCCATGTAAGGTTAATGTGGTTGATGATTCATTAAGCATGTTGTCTATGGGAAGAACTTCCCACATTGAAGAATAAAAAAGGGTGTTAGCAAAAGATGTGCATAGACTTGTGCGTTTCGGAGTAAGGCTTATAGATTCCACAGAAGGAGGCATAGTGGTGACCTAATTGGGCGGCATCATCACTGGTGTAAGAGCTGAAATAGAAGCAAGATCAAGACCCTGTTTCTCTTTATTTCAAGGAAAGTGTCCATAGTCAAAGAGTTTTTGCTTTTGAACAAGGGGGAAATGGTGTGCTAAGGTACCAAAATATATTATGTGTACCTAAGGTGGATGGATTCTAAGAGAGGATCTTGGAGGAGGCTCATAGCTCCTGATATACAATTCATCCATGTTCCACCATGATATACCGCGATTGGAGGGAGGTATATTGGTGGGAAGGCATGAAGAAAGACATTGTTGAGTTTGTTGCCAGGTGTTCAATTGTCAGCAAGTGATAGTGGAACACCAAATTCCTTGAGGTTTAACTCAAAATATAGAATTTCTGGAATGGAAGTGAGATATGATTAAGATTGAATCATCATAGGTTTTCCAAAATCTCGAAGGCAACCTGATTCTATTTGGGTGATTGTCTACAAAATGACAAAGTCAGCCTATTTATAGCCGGTAAAAACTACCTATTTGGATAAAGATTATGATAAGTTGTACCTCAAGAAGTTGTAATAATTCATGTAGGTTGGGTCTCTATTATTTCTGATAGAGCTTCACAATTGTGGAAATCTTTCAAGAAAGGTTTGGGTTTAAAGATAAATTTGAGTACTGTTTTTCACCTTCATACATACGAACAAGAAGATCGTACTATCCAAACCTTAGAAGATATGTTTAGAGCTTGTGTGATTAACTTTAACAGAAATCGGGATGATCAAATACCTCTCGTTGAATTTGCTTAGAACAATAGTTATCATTCGAGCATCCAAATGGCTCCGTATAAAGCTCTTCATGGAAGAAGATGGAGATCTCATATTGGGTGTTTCGAAGTTGGTGAAGCAGGGTGGATAGGACCAAATTTAATTCACCATGCTATGGAGAAGGTTAAAGTGATTCAAGAAAGGTTGAAGACGGCACACCATAGCCAAAAGTCCTACACAGATGTTAGGAGAAGACCATTAGAGTTTGAGGTAGATAATCGGGTTTATCTTAAGGTATCACCTATGAAATGAGTTATGAGGTTTGGTATGAAGGGGAAACTTAGTCCCCGATATATTGTAACATATAGATTATTTAAGAGAGTGGGCAATGTGGCTTATGAGTTGGCGCTACCCCAAGATTTAGCAGCAGTTCATCCGGTATTCCATAGTTCTATGTTGAAGAAGTTCTTGGGTGATCCTTCATTGATAGTACAAATAGAAATGTTGGGATTAAGTATGACCTATTCTATGAACAAATTTCGGTCCATATTTTGGATCGTCAAGTTCGCATTTTGGAGACAAAGGAAGTTGCTTAAATCAAGGTCCTTTGGAGGAACCAATTTGTTGAAGAAGCGACCTGAGAAGTAGAGGAGAATATGAAGAAGAGATATACACATCTCTTAATCCGTAGAAAATGCAGATCAAGGTACTAAATTCTCTTCTTAAAATATAATAGGTCTACGTATAAGCATGTTTTTATGAGATTTTTTTTATGGAGCGTTGAAATGATCTTACTACCAATAGCTTAGTGAAAGAATTCTCATTCGAAAACTTAAAATTAAGTTACAAAATCTAGAAAACTTCTGGATTTCAAAAGTGAGTTTTGCGTATTTTCAAATTGTCATTACTTCAAGATAATAAGAAGTTGAGATGACTTAATTATATAGATGGAATGTTTTGGGGGAATATCTTTCAAACACCTCATAGTTTTAGAAATTCATAGGTCATATGAGGGAGATATGACCTTCCGAAGTAGGGTTGTTGCGAGGAGAAATTCCAAATTTGGATTTGTTAAGGGCGTTTTGGTCCTTTCCTGAATCAATTATTAATTTCGTTTTTGGGTATTAAGTTGGGGTCTCTAATGATCCCATTCAATTTACACAACTAAAAAATAAGTTAGGACTTTGAATGAAAAGATAAAATAGGAGAAACACGAAGAAGATTCAAGAACATCAAGAATTTGTTGAGTGGATTTCATCGGGGTTGATCCCTATCAGATATGTTAGATCATTCGGTGATGGGTCCTTTCACCCACACCTAATTCGTTTCTTATTATCAAAGTTGAGTTAGTGAATGATGCACAATAGAAGTTCTTGAAGAAATATTTAAAAATTCTTGTTGGTTGAATTGTAATTCTTCTCTAGTAGTTTTAATCCATGTTTTCAGACTGTTTTTATGATTAAATTATTGGGTAATAAGTTATTTAGGGATCAAAGTGTTTGGGAGGGATCCATGGGAGTTGGAGGTTTTGGATATGAAAAATGATTAAGACAAGGTAGAAGTCCCGTCAGACACCCCTTGGGGCGCTGTCCCATCCAAAAAGCCTCAAGGCAGGCTCTCTCTGATAGAAACTGGCGCAGCGCGCCAGCAAGAGCGCAAAATACCAGGGTCTGACCGACATGTCCTGGAGACCCCCTAGAGACCTCGTTCTTTCCCTATCTTTTTGTAGTAGTTCCTAAGTTATGTACCTTTCATTCCTAGTTTATTCCAATAATCTAGACTACATATAAACATCATCCATAAACCTGAGATCATGATACTTGAATCCATTATTCAAAGTCAAGGGAAGATAAGATCAAAGTCAAGGAAGTAAGAAGTCAAGTCTAAAGTTATGAAGTGAGTAAATGTGAAGTTTTACAAGTTCTTAATGTCTTACTTAACCGTTTTAATTTTGTTTTAAGGCTTAAGTTCAAGTTAATGAAAAGCGTAAAGGTTTAGTTCATTTCGAAAAAAGGTATAAGGGAACTAATTATTACGTAAGAGCTAAATTATCAAAAGGAGAACTTTGATTCCAAAAAGGAGCTTTTTAAAGTTAAAAGGTTTAGTAAGTCTTCTCAACCCAAAGGAAGGAAATTTTCATTAGAAACTATGAGATAAAGTATGTTTTTGGAGTAGTATTAAGCACGAATGTGGGAAAGAGAGTTCACATATCTGAAGTCCCCATGTAGCCAACGTGTCATACTTTTTAGATTATTACATAAGGTTATTTAGTGGACCCACTAGGTAGAGGATGTTTTATGCGACGACAAAGTATAGAACAGTTCTAGAAGTGTGGGCATGATAGTATATCACCACTAGGCCCATAGTGGTTGTTGTCGGTTAGAGAAACTCCCACCGAAACTATATTACTTTTATCTATAAGAAAAGTTGATTTTATTATTGTTATAGTTTTAATGAACCAAGAGTTATACTGTTTCATCAGTTTTACAAAAATATACTCTAGATATGTCATTATTGTTTTATAATGAGTTCTTATCTTATGAGTTAAGAAAAGACAAGGTAACTTTCATTCTTACTCCATTTCAATCTTTATAGTTGCGTTTAGCGCTCCAACTCACATACACGTACATTCAATGTACTAATTCAAGAGCCTACTTTATGATGCAGGCATAGGTAACAAGGATCAACACCAAGCATTTCTTTGATCCAAATAGAGCTCCAGAGTCTGTGGTAAGAATCCTAGCATTCCAGAGGACATCCATTTCATTGGCTTTAGTAATTTAGTTTTAGGATGTTGTGGGTTCAGTCCAAACATCCCTCTTCAGTGAGTTTAGAGGTTTTGTGGACTGATAATAGTTCAGTTTGGAGTTATTTTACTCGTTGAGACTGAAGTGCCATTTTGTACAGACTAATTTATGAAGTAATTTTTTTCAATGATGTTCTATTCTTGTTTAAGTTGAGTTTAGTGATACGATAAAATTTACTTCTCGAAAAGAAGTAAAATCATCACATCAAGTAAAGAACCCAACAAGTGAGGTTGGGATCATTCCCATGAGGAAAAATTGTTCAGACTTAACTTTATTTTATTATTACTTCTATTAAGTCAATCATTTCCCAAAAAAATAACTAAAGGGGGTTTTGATTAATAAAAGCAATTAGCTAAATTAAAGTAAACATGTGACAGGTTCAAGTATTGTAGTTTTATCAAGTAATGAGAGTAACGACGACATAAGTGTTCACAAAAGGCTACTAACTCGGTAATTCTAGCTATAACAATCATTTCTTAGTATCTTGCATTCAAAGTTATAAATTATGTATCTCTAAATCATTAGTCCGGCATCTAGAGAATTTCACTCCGCAACTTGGTCCGGCTACGCGTGTTGCGTTACTAAACCTTATCTTTACCTCATATTAAGTATCATATTCAATATTTCACTAAGTTGTTAGTTCGTATCAACCGACACTAGCCTATTAGATAGTATACAATAAATCTATGTTGATAATTCTTTTCCTATTATCTACCTCCTTGGTCCGACAAGTAGCAATAAGGCGAGTTCTAATGTTGGTCATCCGTTAAACAAATTTCTAAGGGAAATTATTAGTAATACATGCAAGAAACTATTCTCGAATTGTTAGTTTAGCTAGTTTCACCTTATTATTTACTTATGGCTCCCACAACCCTAGTCATGGAGTTTAATTACCCATGCTAATAATCACACAATAGAGATTGATAATATAAGAATTCATGCACTTAATTTGATGAGAATAAACACAAAATCAAAAAATTTACATGAATAAATCACCACAACACAAATAATTGATTACGGAAAAGTAATATCAATTCCCCGAAATCAAGAGTTCAATACTTAGACAATAAAACTGATGAATATCCAAAGGTCTAACCTCAAAAACGAGGTTTTTCTAACTATTCATAATAAAACAAAAGCTAATATAAGAGGGAAATCTATTTAAGGAAAAATCTGCCAAAACGCATTTGAGTCGACGACCTTCGTGATGGACCGTCGTAACTACGATGGACCATCGTGGTTTCCATAGTTCAATACTAAGAACAAATATCTGCTGCTTTCTTTATCAACTCTCTTTTACCCCCGACAGACAGGTGTGACAGACACTTTCAAGCACGACGGTCCGTTGAGGGGCTTCAATCCACGACACTTAGAATCTTCGAAAGTTGGGTACTGGGAAAATTCTCTGTTATCCTTGACGAATGTGCATGACGGACCGTTCTGGATATGACGGTCAGTCGTGAGTTTCCGTAGTCCCACAATTGTTCAGCATTCCCCAACTTCGTTCAGCAACCATTATATTTTCAGGACGGTTGACCCCTACAAACCGTCACACTAACAACGGACCGTCATGGGGTCTGTAGGTGGTCATTTCTGCATTTTCAGCTCAAAATCTCCACGTTCTCCTTTGGACAGATTTCCTGGAAATAAATAAAAAACAACATCAAAAATCAATACAAAAAGGCTTTATACACACACTAGACTTATGGAAAATACATTGAATGTACCGTGAAACCACGGTACATCAACACCCTCAACTTAAATTCGTTGTTTTTCATCAAGGGATGCACTATGACTCACCACAAAATCTTTGTACAAGAGTATCAATCTCGTAGCTTTCACAATCATTTGGATATCAATCATTATTATTCTCATTATTTTCATGCATTCTTTAAATACTATCTTTTATTTATGTTGATCAGACCATGACACAAACTCACCACAAACTGACACCTATCCTCTTCGATCTCTCACCTAGGTGCTAATTTTCCGGTATTGCTACTTGTGTCCACACTTCAAAATAACATCCTCATTTTACACATAATGATTTCAGTTTGAGTATAAGGTTTACTTTTCAACACTCACTCTCAAAACAACTTCACAACTCATCGATACATATTGCCATAGGCTTGCACTTATTTTCACTGCTTTAAGTTTGCCATTACAACTCAAAGGATCACGATAGGACTTTCATAGCTTGACACATAGGCACAGGGCAAGGTAGGGTATATTTAGGTATATTTTAGTGATTTGTTGCCCTCCTAGACAAAGAGGTTAAGCATCTTACCTTTTCATCATTTTATTCCGACCTATTTCTTAATTTTCTCATATTCTTTCACCTTGCTATATTCCCTTCTTTTTTCCTCTGTGTAAGTGGCTATTTTCTTTTCTTGCTTGTATTTCCACATTTCCAAAAATTTATTTATTTTTTTAATTTGTTTTATTTCACTTTTCGTGAGTCACATTTATTTTGTTCTTTCTCTTTTTTTGTTCTTTCAACCGCACTTTCTGGAGCATTCCCTATAATAGCAGCCCGCTACTCATGGATTTGCCTTGAGTCCAAGTACAAAATATCTAATGTTAGGTCAGTGGTACGACAAGTTTATTTTTTGTATTATCCACCTTCAATTTATGCTTTTAACATAAGTTGAGGTTCATATTCCAAGGATGGACCAGGGCCACCACATTGTTCCTAGAAAAGATCATTTAGGATGAAAAAGAAAGGTCTATTTTAATCTAAAATCATTTGGATAAAAAAGGGATTAATTTCATTTAGTTTTCTTTTATTTAGGTTAAAGATGGGCTATATTGAACAAGGTCCTATGATCCTTTCCAAATTGTCTATCACGTCTTACTTTTAGAAGGACTAAGTAGGTAAGTTCTATCTCATTACAAATAGTGAACTATCAAATTTTTCCTCACACTCACTTGACATCTCATCACTCTACCAGATTATCAGACACCTAGTTCAAGTCTTAGATTTAGGGTAGTGCAGTGGTGTATCTCTATGACATGCTTAGAACCACATATTTGTCAGTTACTATGCCTAGTCATGCATCATTTTCATTACATCAGGATATCATTTCTGTTTTACCCATCATGCTTAAGAGTTATACTATGTTCCCAAATTATAGACATGTTTGTTCAACAATAAAAATAATCAGTCTCTTGGGAAAAGAAACACAAGCAAGAAAACCGCAAAAGAGGATTGTGATTTGGGCTACTCAAACTTCACCCTAACACTCACATTCCATTTACCCCACCCCCAACAGAAAGATATGCAATTGTCCCCAATGCATAAAAGAATCCAAAATAATAGAGTTGAAGGTGAAGCAAGCCTGAGGAGCAAAGCGTCGTCGATCATCAAGCTGGTGTGTCCGGTGTCATTGAACCCACTCTATCTGTAGTCTAGACACCCTAAGTAGTGACCTTAGCATCAACAACACCCTCAATAGTGCCTATCTTAACAATCACAGTACCATCATTAGTGCTCCTCTCTACCTCAACAACTCTTGAGCTAGATGCCCCAGAAACCGACTCAATAGCTCTCAACTGACACGCCTTCTCATAATCAATCGAGGATCTGCTCGCAGCCTCTAACTCTCGACGCTCCCTTTTTCTGTGCCCTAGCCTCATCCTCATTTCAATCTCTTTATCTCTTGGCATGGTCTCGTGGTGGTGGTGGTTGATATACCGTGGTTTCACGGTTTTTTTAGTGCTTATTCCTTAAGTTTAGTGTGTCTAAAAGCCTTTTTTATTGATTTTTATGTAAGTTTCTCTTTATTTAAAGGAAACCTGTCTAAAGATGAACACATAAGTTTTTGAGCAAGAAATGAAGAAAAAGTTACCACCTACGGAGCTTATGAAGGTTGTCGAGCTAGTGACGGTCCTTAGGTGGAATCATAATGAAGTTGCTGAAGGAAGATGGGGAAGTCTGACCTAAGTGTGGTATTATGAAGTTCATGACCGACCGTCATAGCCACGACTGTCCGTCCTGCTGGTTCATTGTGATGATTAGAGAGTAGTCAATACCCAAATTCCAAGAAGGTTAATTGTTATGGAACGGAGACCCTCGACAGACCTTCATGCTTGGAACGGTCCGTCATACCTGTTCGTTGAGAGTAATGAAGAAAGCAGCAAAACGATTTGCAAAGTATAGGGTGACGGAGGCCATAACGGCTCGTAGTGACCACGACAGCTCGTCACAAGGTCCGTCGACTCGGACGCGCTTTGAAAGATTTTTACAATTAAAGTCTTTCTTTTACTAAGTTTTTGGTTTTTATAAATATTTGGAAAAACCTCGTTTTTGGGGTTAGACTCTTTGATAGTAGACTCTTTGTTGTGAGAATCATGAATATTAGACTTTGTGATTTTTAGACTTTTTGAGAATCTTTAGTCCTCGATTAATTTAAGTAATAGAGACACTTTTTTCTGGAATTGATTGTTCGTGCATTTGTTGATTAATCAAGTGAACTTCTAGATTTTATTATTTCTCATTGAAGTAAGTGCATGAATTCTTATATTACATATATGAATATTGTAATTATGACTATGGGTAACTAAACTCCATAACTAGGGTTGTGGGAACCGTGAGTGAATAATGAGGTAAATCATAACAAAAATAACAAATCTAGAATAGTGTCTTGCATGTATTGATAATTGTTTTGTTTAGAAGTTTTTTTAAAGGATGGCCAACGTTAGAACATGCCTTAATTCTACTTGCCGGAACAAGGAGGTAGATAATGGGAAAAGAATTATTAACATAGATTTAGGCTAGTATTGATTGGTACGAGGTAATAACTTAGTCAAATATCGAATACAATGCTTAATATGAGGTAAAGGTATGGTTTAGTATAGCAACACACGTAGCCGGACCAAGGTGCTGAGTGAAATTTTCTAGATGCTAGACCAAGGATTTAGAAATACATAACTTATCACTTTGCATTCATTAAGAAATAATTGTTATAGTTAGAATTATAATGTTAGGAACCTATGGGGAACACTTAAACCCTAGTTACTTTTAATAATTGATTAAACTTCAAGATTTGAATCTGTTAGTTGTTTACTTTAATTTAATAGGTCTTTTAATTAATTTAGAAATAAAAACCCACCTTTTATTGTCTTTTGTTTTCTAAGGAAATAATTGACTAAATAATAGTAATAATAGATTAATGTTAAGACTGGATTTTCCTCGTGGGAACGATCCCAACTTCATTAGTTGGGTTCTTTACTTGATACGACCACTTTACTTCATATTTGAGAAGTAAGTTTAAGCGTTATCAAATTTTGGCGCCGCTGCCGGGGCAATTACCTTTTATATTAACTTAAAGTTATTAATAAAGTTTAGTCAATATATTCTTGATTTTACTTTTCTATTGTTTTTGATTTATGCAGAACTATCTTCTTTGTATGCCAAATACACGGAGAGGAAGAGAACCCTTGTTTCCCTATAATCACGAATTAGAGCATACACAACACAATATGAATAAAAACTTGGGTCATAACGATGATGATCCAAATCAGAACATCCCAGCTCCGGTTGGTGTTCATGGTCATGTATTACTAGGTGATAAGGGTGAAAATCAACAAAGGGTACAAAATCCTGCTCCACGTCCTTACGAATACTACAAAAACTATGATAATATAGTAGACTCTGATGGGCCACTTGTCTTGCCCCCCTACCACAAGGCTACACCTTTGTGGTAACTAGTACTCTGATACAATTGCTCACTGGCAAAGGTTTGTTTCAGGGCTACTTTCTGAGGACCCACATGCCAATATAGCTAAGGTAAGGGTACTGTGTAAAAGTTGTGTAGGGAGGCCTGATTTGGATTTAGATTTAATAGGGGTAAAAGTCATTCCTCTCTCACTGATAGGAGAGGCTGCTATTTGATTCACTGAGCTCCCTTATAACTCAATTTTCCCTTGGAACTAACGAAGGAACATTTTCTTAGCACATTACTACCCGATCTCCAAGAAACTAAACCACAAAGAAAGAGTGAATAACATTGTGGCACTTCCAGGAGAGTCAGTTAGTAGTTCTTGGGATAGATTAACCTCATTTTTTAGAATAGTCCCCAATCACCTAATAGATACTGAGTCACTGAAGGAATACTTCTATCGGGGATAGGAAGATAATAATAAAGCGGTTTTGGATACAATAGCGAGTGTTCTTACTGGGAGTGTACTTTTGCTGATATTGCTATAAAGTTAGAGAAAATTTCCCGGTATAATAAAGCTTGGAGTACTAGGAAGTCAGATACCGGGAGAAATACCATCGCAGTGCAATCCACTTACAACCTAGCCACATATAAGATTCATGAGATATGGATGAGATGAGAACTGAGCTTGGGTTGGTATTAAAACATGTCACATGGGTTGCAGAAAAGATAAATGCAGTTAACTACTTTTCTAAACCCCCCTCCTCAAATGATGAATGATATTATGTGGATGATTCCTATTCGGTAAATGAGCAGACGAGGGGTTTCCAACTGAAAGCCCAAGGGTCAAATCAGCAAAATTGGTGCCAAGGTCAAGCAAAACGAAGGTCGGATCTATGGTAACTATAACCGTGAGGGTCATTATGTTCGAGATGGAAACTACAACCGCGACAATAACTTTAACAAGGGTAACTATGGTAACATAAATTATAGGAATGGGCCCTATGTTTCTCCTCAAAATCATGAAGTTACTTCTAGGGAAGGTGGAGATAGTATGGCGGGAGTTGAGGGTATGTTGCATAAAATGATGAGGAGGTTCGATGCTAGTGATGAGCATATTAAAGAGTTAAGGAGTGATTTATTGGGTATTGGGCAGAAAGTCGATACACATGCAATATCGATTAAGTAGCTTAAGTTGCAAATGACACAATTATCTGTGACTATGAACACACGGCAACTGGGCACTCTTCCTAGCAACACTGTCCAAAATCAAAAAAATTATGAACACTGTATGGCAATCACTACTCGGGCTGGGAAGCAGACCATTGACCCACCTATGCCTTCTAATGAGAAAAAGTTGATAGAAAATAATGATAAAGTGGTAGAGGTTAGTGGTGAAGTAGAATAACACGGGAAAAGATGTTGAAGTGCCTACAAAGGTGATTACATTTTGCGAAAGCATTATGTGATCTGGGGGAAAGCATAAATATCATGCCCTTCTCGATTTACAAGAAGTTGGGTTTGGGTGATTCAAAGCCCACTGCGATGGACTACTAATGGCCGATCGAACAGTAAAAACATCTATAGGGATACTCCACGATGTTCTAGTAAAAGTTGAGTCGTTCATATTTCCGGTAGATTTTGTTTTTCTTGATTGTGAAGTAAATTTTGAAGTGCCTATTATTCTTGGGAGACCATTCCTTTCTACACATAGAGCCTTAGTTGATATGGAAAAGGGGAAGATGAATTTTTTGTTGAATAACGAAGAAGTGACCTTCAACATTTGTAGGTCCATGAGGCAGAGTAGTGAGCTCCAATCTGTATCTACTAAATCCTACAAAGAAAAGATGAAGAAGCACCATGACCTAAAAATTAAAAATAAGAGTTTATGGTTGGGGATTTGGTGCTTTTATACAATTATAGGTCGCATTTGTTTCCGCGCAAACTCAAGTCCAAATGGACTGGCACTTACTTAATTACCTAACTATTCCCTAATGGAGCAGTTAAGCTAGAAACCAAGGAGGGTGTGCGGTGTAAGGCAAATAGACAACGAATAAAAACCTATTACGGGCATGCTGAATCAACAAATGAAGTAATCGAGGCATATAATCTTCATGAAGTCTGAGTAATCAAGTGTCTTCGGTCGTGCTACGACGTTTAATCAGGCACTTGTTGGGAGGCAACCTAGTACTAATAGTTTTGTTTCTAGTAATGGTAGCATTTCTACTAATGAGTTTTAAATTTCAAGGCACATCACAAAGAAATTATGCAAAAAATCACTCTTCAACTGTCACTGATGGACTCATTGATGGACAATCACGCATATGACAGACCGTTCCATGAATCCGTCGTGCCAGGTATGTCTTTCATTTATTTTCAAAACTAGGGCACATGCGACGGAACCAATTACGGACCGTCGCATCTGCGATGGACCATCGTCAGGGACTCGTTGCGTCATTAATGAGCTTACCCGACCCAACCTGGCTGGGTTATTTTAAAATTTGTTATTATTTAAAAAACCCACCCCTTCATTTCACCCATTTCCTTAGTTCTTTCTTCCATTTCCCTCCCTTTCAAACTTCCAACTTCCTACCTCTCTTCTCTATCAACTGATCGCTTCCCCGAATTCCCTAATTTCGTATGTCTCCTTTGTACTGGTCGAATTCTGTTGATGTGGTTCTGTTCATGATCACCAAGTTCCTCCCTTGCTTGTTTTTCTCCTGTTCTCAGGTATGTGTGTCTGATCTCTACACATTTACATAGCATTTTTATTTTTTAATTTGTATTAGCCTATTTATTTTTTGTGGGTCTTCATTCTTTGATCAAATTTTGTCTTACCTAGGTTGAGAATCCTCCAATTGCATTGTTAAAACCCAGAAATAAGTGCTTTAGCATTGCTAGTTTGCTAGGTTTTTGGGTTAGAAACATGTAAGCTAACACTAAGAATTCCATTCGAGTCATAAGGAATGATTGTGGGATCCCCATTCTGTCACTAAATAGCAGAACGAGACCCCGATTATAGACAGTCGTACCCACGATGGACCTTCATAGGGTCTGTTCCAACATACCAGTATTCATTTTCTCTAAGTGTCCACCAACGGATACATGCGATGGACTGTCGTTCCCACGACGGTCCATCCTGCACAACCATTCTCGTTTTCAAAGACTCTTTTCCTAACGGTCTCCAAATTTTTGTGAGTGTCCTCTGAAGGACATGTAAGACGTACCTTTATACCCTCGACGATCAGTCCTGCACAACCGTCATGACAGTCAAAGACCCATCTCTTGAGGGTCTCCCACTTTTTAAAAGTGACATCTGACGGACATCTACAATGGAACGTCATACCCACGACGATCCGTCCTGCACAATCGTTTCGGTTGTCATAGACCTTATGTCCTAAGGGTCTCCAACTTTTTCTAAGTGTCATGTGACAGACATCTACGACGGATCGTCATACCCTAGACAGTACGTCCTGCACAACCGTCATGACGATCAGAGACCCCTCTCCTAAGGGTCTCTATACCTTTTTCTAAGTACCCCACGATGGATATCGACGATGAACGATCATTGTCACGACAGTCCGCCCTACTTAGCCATCATAACTGTTAGAGAATTTCCTTCAGGGGTCTCCACTTAAACATAGTTGAAGTAAGACTTGACGGACCCCATGATTGTCCGTCATACTCTTGATGAGTCGTCACCTGGTACGTCGTATATCACTGTTACTGCAGAAATGTCATTACAACTTTGCACTTATATTTATTTTGTGTCGTTTTTGCTTATCTTGTTTTCACCTTCTAGTACTAATACTTATTCTTTACAAGTACTATCTCTAATAGCATTAAAATAAGATCGAGTTTACGCACATGGGCATTCAAAGTCTGTCGCCCCGTCTGCCCGACTGGTTTTAGGCTCTGTTGATGAGCATGACCCGAGTACGTTCCCTAGGAAATGCCACTCCATCATGAGTTGTACGGCTACCAGAGCTACGCCAAAAAAATGGCGTCTGATGTAGTCACTTCCTCCTAGTCTGATGAGGAGCGCACAGTGATCGGCACACCTTCTAGGTCAGCTACACATGAAGAAGGAGAATTTTGATCCTTAGGAGTTTCATGGTCAGAAGAAGCCTCCGGGTCCGCCGAAGTTCCATCATCCGCCACATCTGCACAGTTTGCCTCGTCTGAAGAGGCTGACAATCTTGATTCCACTCCAGGCTCATCGACTGATACTCTCACCCTGGTTGCTGACCAGACCAACCGGTGGTGTGTCGACGGGCAATATCAAGTGTATTCCGATGCCATGTTTCTAAATGATAGAGGCGTCATGACACGGATCCTTAAACTGGAGAGGCAGGTCCTTACGGGAAGTCTCCCCACCATGCATGAGATCCACAATCTCTTCACTAGAGAGCAGCTTGAGTGGAAAACTCATTCCTTGGGCCATTACACTAAGGAGTTTGTCTGAGAGTTCTACGCCTTTTTTGTGGCTACTCTTAGATCACAGATAGATAGGTGGGCTGCCCCCGCCAAACAGGATCCACTCAAGCATGTTTGAGTACGTGGCATTCAGATCGACATCTCTCTACCCTCCATCCACCGGTATCTCTACAACGAGGAAGTAGATGCCAAGAGGACATATCTCTCCGCCGAGTCTGACTACCGGTGGCAAATTATAAAAGATGGCCAATTCTTGTATAAGCCATCGCTGAGAGAGACCACCAAGATGTGGATGGCCCTGCATTTGTCTGTTGATGGAGAGGGTGCCGACTGGGTAATAGAGTAGAAAGGAGCCATCAAGAACGATAACTTGACCTTCACGGATAAGTTCTTAAGGTTGATTGTCCGCCACTACCTTTCTCCCACGGCCGCTTATAATATAGTCACATGGGATCATGCAGTTCTGATGGCGGCAATGGTAGCCGGGTTTGAGGTGGACTTCGCTTGGCTTCTACAGGCGGTCATGCACGAGAGGGTTTTCGAGGTGACAACTACTTACCCTTTTCTGTGCATGATATTTTCCTTACGAAGGTTCGCAGGTGTGCCCATCTGGCACATTAATCAGCTCAAGACTCCGCTGGTCATTGTTGATATCGGCCTCATCAGGGATGAGGCCTATGAGTTTTCTCCACACAGAGGGCCCCGTCTAGAGTTGCCTCCACTTGGTTAAAATCTTGAGGATACTGTAGCACATGCTCGAGCAACTACGCAGGATGCTTCTGAAACCACTAACACTAACCCGGTCAAGTCTATCTCGGGTAGTATCACTAACCATAGCTCCTCTCGCTCAGCCCCGTTCCCCGCTCTAGTATCGCTTGCTAGAGTCCAGAAGCTAGAGTCGTAGATGGCTACACTTCTGCATCACATCCAGCCTTGGATGCAGAGGTCTGTTATTGAGGCAGAAGAGCGATTGGAGCGTAAAGTTGTCCAGCATAGAGAGGATGATCGCTGAGTTTCATCAGCACTTGGACGCTTTGGATTTGCGGGTGCTAGCCCGGCCCGCCCTCAAGTGGACGTGTCGACCCTTCAGGCTGCGGTCGAGAGTCTGGGATCTGACATTCATATGATCCTAGAGGCTAGGGTTCCTGAGTCTGAGGCCCCTTATGCAGAGCCTGCTGAGGAAATATTGATGGCGGCCTTATTCGCCACTTCTTAGATTCCACCACCTCCCCCTCGAGAGCATGACAAGAGGCACAAGGGTCGAGAGGAGGATAATGTAAGAACATGGAAGAAGGAGCGGAATGAGATCGAGGTTACGAGGAGAGCCTCGCTTGCTGATGAGGAGGCGCGTCGAATCAGGGTTGTAGATTTAGTTGTAAGGGCATCTAGCTCCAGAGATGTCGCGATAGCGAGATGCACTGCTAATAGTGTTTTTTCTACTTAGTACACTAGTGGTTGTGTCCAAACTAGAGAGGTAGTGGGTTCCGGGGAACCCGACCCACCAACTTGCTGATCGTCGGGGCTTTGTGCCCCAGGTTTGCTTCACCTACCACTCTCGTACTTCAATTTTTTTATGCATTGGGGACAATTGCTTATCTTTTTGTCGGGGGTGGGTTAAATAGAAAGTGAGTTCTAGGGTGAAGTCTAAGTAACCCAATTCATGATCCTCTTTTGGGGTTTTCTTGTCTGTGTTTCTTTTCCCGAAGAGACTAATTATTTTTGTTGTTTAACCGGAATGTCTATATCTTGTGTACATAGTTTAACTCTGAAGAATCATGGATAAAATGATATCCAAATGTAACTAAAATGATGTATGACTAGGCATAGTAATTGATAAATGTGTGTCTCTCAGCATGACATAAAGATACACCACTGCATGGACCTAAGTCTAAAATTGGAACTAGGTTTCTAATAATCTGGTAGAGTAATGAGATGTCAAGTGATTGTAAGGAAGATTTTTTATAGACCGCTATTTGTACTGAGCTAGAAGTTGCCTGGTTAGTCCTGCTGAAATTAAACTGTAATAGACAATTTGGAAAGGATCATAGTCCCGTCCAATATAGCCAATTTTTTGACTAAAAAAATGAATGAAATTAAACCCTCTTTGATCCAAATGATTAGAGTTTAAACAAGGCCTTTCTTTTTCACCTCAACTGATTTTTTCTGGGAATAATGTGTTGGCCCTGCTCCCTCCTTGGACATGTGCACCTCAGCTTATGCCAAAAGCATAAGTTGAGGGTGGCAAATGTAGTAAACAACCTTTTGTTCCACTGACCCAAATTTGGGTTTTGTGTACTTTGACTCATGGCAAAGTCATGAGTTGAGTGTAGATCTTATGAAGAATGCTATACAAAGTGGGGTTGAAAGAACAAAGAAAGAGAAAGAACAAAAGTAAAGTGACTCAAGAATCAGTTGAAAGAAAAGAGAAATGAAAAAAATAAAATAAATACAAAGAAGAAAAGAAGAGAGTCACTTACACAAATTATGAAGAAGGGGAAATAGAGAGGTGAAAGCATATGAGAAATAGAGCGAAATAAAATGATAAAAAGTAGTATGTTTATTCGATAAGTCAAGGAGGGAAAAAAGTCACGAATGTATACCTGAATATAACTACCTGACTCTGTGCCTATGTTACAAGATAAGAAAGTCCTATCGTGATCCTAAGAGTTGTATAGCGAACTTAAAGCATTGAAAATAAGGGCAAGCTTATGGAAATATGTATGAATGAGTAGTGAACTTTTCCTGAGAGTGAGTGTTGAAAGGTAATCCTTATGCTCAAACTCAAATCATTGTGTGAACAATGAGTATGTTGTTTTGAAGTGATGACACGAGTTGCAATAACGAAAATATTAGCACCTCGGTGAGAAATAGAATAGGATAGGTGTCACTGGGTGGTGAGTCTGTGTAATGGTTTGGTTCCACATAATTCAAGCATAATAGTGATAACATGCATAAACATGATGAGACTGATCAGGATTGATACCCAAATGATTAAGAAATCTAAAACATGGATACTATTGTACAAAGATTTCGCAGTGAGTAATAGTGCATCGCTTCGGGACAAACAATGAATTTAAGTTGAGAGTGTTGATATATCGTGGTTTCACAATATTTTTAATGCTTTTTCCTTAAGTTTAGTGTGTGTACAAAAGCCTTTTTGTATTGATTTTGCGTAAGTTTCTCTTTATTTCCAGGAAATCAGTCTAAAAATGAACGCGGAGGTTTTTGAGAAAGAAATGCAGAAAAGTTACCAACTATGGAGATTGTGACGGTCCGTCGAGCTTGTGACAGTCCATAGGTGGCATCGTAGTGAAGCTGCCGAAGGAAGATGGAAAGTCCGACCAAAGTGTGGGATTACGAAGTTCATGACGGACCGTCATAGCCACGACAGTCCATCCTGCTTGTTTGTCGTGATGATCAGAGAGTAGTCCCACTACCAAAATTCAAAGAAGTTTAAGTGTTATGGAACGGAGACCCTTGATGGACCATCGTGCTTGGAACGGTCCGTCATATCTTTTCGTCGAGGATAATGAAGAAAAAAGAAGAAGTATTTGAAAAGTATAAGATGACGGAGGCCATGACGGCCCGTCGTGACCATGACGACCCTTCGTGACCAGGACAGCCCTGCACGAGGTCCGTCGACTCGGACTCGTTTTGACAGATTTTCAGCAATTAGATTCATTCTTTTATTACGTTTTTGATTTTTTATAAATAGTTGAAAAACCTTGTTCTTGGGTTTAAACTTTTTAGTGTGAGACTCTTTGTTAGTAGACTCTCTGTTATTAGACTTTTTGATTGTTATACTTTTGGATAATCTTTAATCCTCGATTAATTTTAGTAATTGATACACTTTCTCTGAAATTGATTGTTGGTGTGTTTGTTGAGTAATCAAGTGAACTTCTGAATTTTATTCTTTCTCATTGAAGTAAGTGCATGAATTCTTATATTACATATATTAATACGGTGATTATGACTATGGTTAGCTAAACTCCATAACTAGGGTTCTTGGAACCGTGTGTGAATAATGAGGTTAAATCTAACTAAAATAACAAGTATAGAATAGTGTCTTGCATGTATTGATAATTCTTTCGCTTAGAAGTCTTTTTAACGGATGGACAACGTTAGAACTCGCCTTAATGCTACTTGCCGGACCAAGAAGGTAGATAATAGGAAAAGAATTATCAACATAGATTTAGTGTATACTATCTAATAAGATAGTGTATCTTGGTACGAGGTAATAACTTAGTCAAATATCGAATACAATGCTTAATATGAGGTAAAGGTAAGGGTTAATATAACAACACACGTAGCTGGACCAAAGTGCGGAGTGAAATTTCCTAGATGCCGGACCAAGGATTTAGAAATACATATTTTATCACATTGCATGCAAGATACTAGGAAAGAATTCATATAGTTAAAAATATTAAGTTAGGAACCTGTAGGGAAAACATAAACCCTAGTTACTTTTATTAATTGATTAAACTCCAATTTTTGAATATGTTAGTTGTTTGCTTTAATTTAGTTAGTTATTTTAATTCCATTAGAAATAAACCCCCCCCCCCTTTATTGTCTTTTATTTTCTATGGAAATAATTAACTAAATAATAGTAGTAATAGGTGATGAAATACACGGAAAAATACTTAAGTTTCAGGGCTGGAACTACTCGAGCTTGTGGCGTTCTTGAACTAGGGTTCTTGATATTTTTTCTCCTCTCTTGCTTCTAATTTTCAAAGTTTTCATTTAATGATTTGACTTGGATATGTTTTAATTATTTTTCTAGGCTTAAAATGACTAAAATTTTATGACTTAGGGTCAAAATAACATAACCTAGGGTTTAAAGGAGTGGGAAAGGTCAAAAAGACCCCTGGGAAGGTTGTTGTCAGGCCTCGCGACGGCTAGGACTGACGCTCTGTCGTGCACCCGACGCCCCGTAGCCGGGTCCGTCGTGAGGTCCTCTTCAATAATGCTTTACTAAAATGAGCATAAAGTTTTAGTTGAAGGTCTGATATAAGTCGGTGGATATTGAAAGATAATTCAATTATCTATCTGTGGGTAGGTCATGGAAGACATAATTTATTTTGTTCTAAGAGATATGATTATTTTATGTTGACCCAACTGCATTTCCCTTTAACTGGCTGCAAATTTTCCACCTACGGTCAGACCTATGGACCGTAGGTCCACCGACGAACCATGATGGTCATCCTTAGCTCTTGTGAGAGAGTGGTTGAAGGGAGTCATGGTCGACGGTCACGGACTACGGACGTCGTTTGAACTACGGGACCGTAAGTCCGTACCTCGTCCAACACTTGACCAATTTTCCTAGGCTGAAATTTTTGGGAGTTTGTGATCCCATCGACGGTTTTGCAGGACGGACTGTTGTCCACGCTACGGTCCGTTGATGCCACTGTTGGTAACACCTGCAGATTTTTCTGAAAAGCTAATTTTTGGTCTGTTTTGGATACGGGGTGTTACATTATCTTAACCTTGGGAACATTTGTCCTCAAATAAAGACTAAACTACCTCAAATAGAGGGATAAATATGCAAACCCCACTACTAAACACTAAGAACTGAGTTCTGACTAATTAGGTTCTAATTACATGCAATTACGCTTAAATTAAAGTACAAACTGAGGAAACATGATTCTAAAACCGAATTTATGCATGAATGACTGTAAAACATAAGAGAAACTATTACCTCATGCTAGAGTGGAATCGGAAGAGAAAAGGTAACGATACTTGGCTTTCATGGAGGCTTCTACTTCCCAAGTAGCTCCCTCTATGGGCTGACTCCTTCACAAAACCTTGACTGAAGCGACTTCTTTGTTTCTCTACCTTCTAAACTGACGGTCAAGAATCTCATCTGGTACATCTTCATAACAAAGACTATCTTTCACCTACACACTCTCTAATGGCATTAAAGAGGTTGGGCCACCCACACACTTCTTCAAAAGTGAGATGTGGAAAACCGGATGCACTGCTGCTAATTTTTCTTGCAACTCTAACTCATATGTCACCTATCCAATCCTTTTAAAGATCTTTAAGGGCCTACATATTTAGGAAGTAGCTTCCCTTTCTTTCAAAATCTCATCACCCCTTTCATAGGTGAGAGTTTTAGAAAAACCCAATTGTCAACTTGGAACTCTAGTTCCATTCTCCTTACATCTATCTTTATCAGAAATCTGACGACTTTGGGCTGTCATAAGTCTATCTATAATGAGTTGCACTATCTCCATATCATAAAGGACTGAATCTGGACCTATCAAAGTTGCTTCACCTACTTCAAACCAACCAACAGGAGATCTACATCTACGCCCATAAAAAGCCTCATAAGGGCGATTTAAATGCTGGAATGGTAGCTATATTGTAGGTAAACTCAATAAAAGGAAGGTGATCATCCCAACTACCTTTGAAATCGATCACACAAGATCTCAACATATCCTTTAAGGTCTGAATGGTACGATCTATCTGCCCATCCGTCTGTGGATAAAATGTTGTACTAAGGTTAACTTTAATACAAACACCTTCGTGAAAAGACTTCCAGAAATGAGAGGAAAGCTGAGGACCTCTATCTGAGATGATACACAAAGGAACGCCATGCAACCTCACAATTTTAGTAAAGTAAAGCTTGGCATAGTCCTCTGCCGAATATGTAGTCTTGATCGCCAATAAGCGAGAAGACTTAGTAATCCTATCAACCATCACCCAAATTGAGTCATGCTGTTTGGGAGTACGAGGTAACCTTGTCATGAAATTAATATTTATCACATCCCACTTAAAAAGTAGGAATATCAATCTCTTGAGTCATACCTACAGGTTTTTGATGTTCTACCTTGACTTCCTGCCAAGTGGGGCACTTACTCACAAAGTCTGCTATATCCCTCTTCATTCCATTCGACCAATAGACTTCCCGCAGATCGTAGTACATCTTAGTGGAACCTGGATGAATAGGTTACCTGGAGATATGAGCTTCTGCAAAAATATGTTGCCTTAATTCTCCCACATAAGGAACACACAATATACCTTGGTAGCGAAGTACACCATCTCCCCCTTGGGAGAAAACCTCTACTCTCTGATTGTTGAATGAACCATTTAGTTCAAGAGAGATCAGATCACTCTCTTGCTTTTCCTTAACCTCCACTACCGAAGACGATTCTGCCCCATTCTGAACTGTTACACCGCTGTCTGATATGCTCATAAGGTGAACTCTCAAGCGAGCAAGTCTGTGATTATCCTTCACTAGCTCATTTCTTTTTTCCTCAACATGGGCTAACACTACCCATAGATAATCTACTAAGAGCATCGGCCACTACTTTTCCTTTCCAAGATGATAATGCATACTCATATCATAATCCTTATGGAACTCAAGCCATATCCTCGGGCGAACATTCAACTCTTTCTTGGTGAACACATACTTAAGGCTCTTATTATCGGTGAACATCCACATAAACACCATACAAGTAGTGTTTCAATATCTTGAGTGCAAACACCACTGCTGCAAGCTCGAGGTAATGAGTTGGATAGTTCTTCTCATGCACCTTAAGCTTTCTTGAGGCATAAGATATAACTTTATCTCTTTGCATCAACACACAACCAAGGCAAACTCTACATTCATCGAAATAGACCTAAGAAACTTTTGATATGTGTACAAGAGGTAGGTCTGAGCCATTATTTAACTGCTTCAATCTTTTGTGAATCTACGCGGATCCTTTCGCTAGATAGAATGTGACCAAGGAAAGAAATGTATTGCAACCAAAACTCTCATTTACAAAACTTAGCAAATAGCTGGCAATCCTTTAGAGTCTACAAAACGACTCAAAAATGACTTGCATGTTTTTCCTCACTCCTATAGCAAAAAAGGATATCGTCAATAAAGACGATAATGAACAAGTACAAGTACATTTTGAACACTTTGTTCATCAAATCCATGAAAGCTACAAAAGCATTATCTATTCAAAACGACATAATTACAAATTCATTATGACCATACCGAGTTCTGAAGGATGTTTTTTTGAATGTCAGTATCGTTGACTATAAGATAATGATAACCTGATTTGAGGTCTATGTATGAGAAATGGCTAGCTCCCTGAAGTTGGTCAACAGGTCAGCAATGCTAGGTATGGGATACTTATTCTTGATTGTGACCTAGTTAAACTGTCTATAGATAATGCACATTCTGAGAAAACCATCTTTCTTCTTTACAAACAATACTAGTGTGCCCCATGGTTAAATACTAGGTCTGATGAAACCCTTATCTAGAAGGTCTTTCAAATGCTCTTTCAATTCCTTAAGCTGCGCTGGAGCAATTCTGTAAGGAGGAATAGAAATAGGCTAGGTATCTCGAATGAGATCAATTCTAAAGTCGATTTCCCTTTTGGGAAGACCCCGGGAATATATTTTGGAAATACTTGTTGAAATTCAAAGACTACTAGAACTTAATCAAGGGATGGGGTTTCAAGGCTAGAATCCTTTGCCCGAACTAGATGATAGAGATAACTCATAACGCTCAAACTAACTTCTCAAATAAGAAGTAAAGCAGTCGTATCAAGTAAAGTACCTAACTAATGAGGTTGGGATCGTTACCATGAGGAAAATAGTTCAGACTTAACTTTAATCTATTATTACAATTATTTCCTTAGAAAAGAAAAGACAATAAAGGCGGGGGGGGGGGGGGGGGTTTATTTCTAAATTAATGAAAATAACTACCTAAATTAAATTAAAAAAACTAATAGATTCAAATCTTGGAGTTTAATCAATTAATAAAAGTAACAAGGGTGTAAGTGTTCCCCACATGTTCCTAACTTGATAATTCTAACTATAACAATTCATTCCTAGTATCTTTCATGCAAAGTGATAAGTTTTGTATTTCTATATCCTTGTCCGACATCTTGAAAATTTCACTCTGCACCTTGGTTCGGCTATGTGTGTTACTATACTAGCCCTTACCTTTACCTCATATTAAGCATTGTATTCTATATTTGACTAAGTTATTACCTCGTACCAATAAATATTAACTTATTAGATAATATACACTAAATCTATGTTGATAATTCTTTTCCTATTATCTACCTCCTTTGTCCGGCAAGTAGAACTAAGTCAAGTTCTAACGTTACCATCCGTTAAAAAGACTTCTAAACAAAGGAATTATCAGTACATGCAAGAAACTATTCTAGAATTGTTATTTAGTTAGGTTTTACCTCATTATTCAGTCATGGTTACCAAAACCCTAGTTATGGAGTTTAGTTACCCATAGTCATAATAATAATATTTATATATGTAATATAAGAATTCATGCACTTACTTCAATGAGAAAGAAAAAAATCCTGAAGTTCACTTGATTAATCAACAAACGCACGAACAATCAATTTTAGAAAAAGTGTCTCAATTACTGAAATTAATCGAGGACTAAAAATTCTCAAAAACTCTAACAATCACAATATCTAATATCCAAGAGTCTAACAACAAAGAATCTACTAACAAAGAGTCTAACCCCAAAAATGTGGTTTTTCCTACTATTTATTAAAAACAAAAACCTTATAAAAGAACGACTCTAATTGCTGAAAATCTATCAAAACGCGTCCGAGTCGACGAACATCGTGACGGGCCGTCGTGGTAATGACAGGCCGTAATGGCCTCCGACATCCTATTCGTTACAAACCCTTCTGCTGCATTCTTTATTACCCTCAACGAACAGGTATGACAGACCGTTCAAAGCAAGACAGTCCATTGAGGGTCTCCATTCCATAACACTTAAACTTCTTGGAATTTTGGTACTGCGACTACTCTCTGATCATCACGACGAACTGGCAAGATGGACCTTCGTCGCTATGATGGTCCGTCATGAACATCGTAATCCCACACCTAGGTCAGACTTCCTCATCTTCCTTCAACAGCTTCACTACGATGCCACCTACGGACCGTCAGAAGCTCGACGGACCATCACAACCTCTGTAGGTGGTAACTTTTCTGCATTTCTTGCTCAAAAACATCCGCTTTCATCTTTAGACAGATTTCCTCCAAATAATTAGAAACTTACAAAAAATTCAATACGAAAAGGCTTTTGGACACACACTAAACTTAAGGGAAGATCATTAAAAATATCGTGAAACAACGGTATATCAACACCCTCAACTTAATTTCGTTGTTTGTCCTCACGCAACGCACTATGACTCAATATAAAATCTTTGTACAATAGTATCCATGTTATAGCTTTCACAATCATTTGTCTATCAATCCCGATCAGTCTCATCATGTTTATGCATGTTATCATTATTAGGCTTGAATTATGTGAAATCAGACCATTACACAGACTCACCACGCACTGACACCTATCCTCTTCAATTTCTCACTGAGGTGCTAATATTTCTCGCATTGCAACTAGTGTCCTTACTTCAAAACAACATCCTATTTTTTCACACATTTATTTTAGTTTGAGTATAAGGATTACTTTTCAACACTCACTCTCAGAACAAATTCACAACTCATTCGTACATATTGCCATAAGCTTACCCTTATTTTCACTGCTTTAAGTTCTCTATACAACTCTTAGGATCACGATAGGACTTTCTTATCTTGTAACATAAACTCAGGGTCAGGTAGTATATATTTAGGTATACTTTAGTGACTTTTTGCTCTCCTTGACCTATCAGCTAAACATACCAATTTTGATCATTTTATTTTGCCCAATTTCTCATATGCTTTCACCTTTCTATTTTCCCTTCTTTCTTCATTTGTGTAAGTGACTCTCTTCTTTCTTGATTGTATTTATTTAATTTTTTTTATTTCTCTTTTCTTTCAACTTGTTCTTGAGTAACTTTACTTTTGTTCTCTTTTTTGGTTCTTTCAATCCCACTTTCCTGAGCATTCCATATAAGAGCCACCCTTAACTCATGGCTTGCCATGAGTCAAACAACACAATACCCAAAGTTGGGTTAGGGCCACGAAAAGTATGTTTACTGCATTAGCCACCCTCAACTTATTCTTTTGGCATAAGCTGAGGTGCACATGATCAAGGAGGGAGCAGGGCCAACACATTATTCCCATAAAAGATCAGTTTGGGTTAAAAAGAAAGGTCTAGTTTAAGCTCAAATAATTTGGATCAAAGAGGGATTAATTTCATTCATTTTTTTATATAGGAAAAAAATTAGATATATTGAACAAGGGCCTATGATCGTTTCCTAATTGTCTATTTCATCTTACTTTGAGCAGGACTAACCAGGCAAGTTCTAGCTTAGTGCAAATAGTAGATTATTCAAATTTTCCTCGCACTCACTTGACATCTCATTACTCTACCAGATTATCAGACACCTAGTTCGAATTTTAGACTTAGGATCATGCTGTTGTGTATCTCTATGTCATGCTTAGAGCCACACATGTATCAATTACTATGCCTAGTCATGCATCATTTTCTTTATATAAGGATATAATTTTAGCCATCATGCATTAGAGTTAACCTATGTACACAAGATATAGACATGTCGGTTCAATAATAAAAATAATCAGTCTCTTGGAGGAAAAGAAAACTGGCAAGAAACCCCCAAAAGAGGATCATGAATCGGGCTACTTATAATTCACCCTAGCACTGAATTTTCAATTTACTCCACCCCCAACAAAAAGATATGCAATTGTCCCCGATGCATGAAAAATTTAAATACGAAAGTGGTAGGTGAAGCAAACAAGGGGCGCAAAGTGTCGACGATCACCAAGCTGCTGGGTCCGATTCCCCGGAATCCACTACCTATATAGTCTTGACACCCTCAGTAGTGTCCTCATCAGCAACAGCCCTGATCTGACACGCCTCCTGATCAACAAGCGAGAATGTCCTCGCAGCCTCTATCTCACGGTGCTCCTTCTTCTATGCTCTAACGTCATCCTCATCTCGTTACTTACGCCTCTTGGCATGCTCTCGAGGGGGAGGTGGTGTAATATCAAAAGTAGCAAATAAGGCCACTATCACTGTGTCCTCAGCAGGATCTACAGAAGGGGCCTCAAACTCAGGCACCCTAGCCTCTAGGATCATATGAATGTCAGCTCGCAGACTCTCGACGTAGCTTGAAGGGTCGACACGTCTACCTAAGGGGTTGGCCGGGCTAGCAGACGCAAATCAAAAGTGTCCAAGCATTGATGAACCTCAGCGATCTACCACTTTGTGTGCTGGACTATTTTACGCTCCAGGCGCTCTTCTTCCTCAGCAATAGACCTCTGCATCGAAGGCTGGATGTGATGCAGAAGTGTAGCAATCTATGCCTCTAGTTTTTGTGGACCCTAGCAAGCGCGACCAGAGGGGGGAACAGGGCAGAGAGAAAGGAGCTAGGGGCAGTGCTACTACCCGGGATAGACTTGAGCGGGGTAGTGTCAGTGGTTTCAGAAGCACCTTGCATTGCCGCTCGAGCATGTGCAACCATATCCGCCAGATTTTATCCAAGTGGACGCAACTCTGGACGGAGCCCTTTGTGTTGATCCAACTCATTGGCCTCATCCCCGATGAGGCCGATATCAACAATGCCCAGCAGAGTATTGAGCTGATCAATGTGCCAGATGGGCATAACTGCGGACCTGCATAAGGAAAATATCATGCACGGAGAAGGGTAAGTGGTTGTGACCTTGAAATCCCTCTCGTGCATGACTACTTGTAGAAGCCAAGTGAAGTCCACCTCAAACCTGGCTATTATCGCCGCAATCAGAACTGCACGATCCCATGTGACTATATTATCAGCGGCCGTGGGGGAAAGGCAGTGGCGGACAATCAACCATAAGAACATAGTCGTGAAGGTCAAGTTAACCTTCTCGATGGCTCCCATCGCTCCTCGGCAATGGCTCACGAAAGAATTGGCCATCTTTTACAATATATCACCGGTAGTCAAACTCGACGGTGAGAGGGATGATGTTGGCATCAACATCCTCGCCGTACAGATACCGGTGGATGGCGGGCAGGGAAATGTCGACCTGAATGCCACGTACTCAGACATGCTCAAGTGGGGCATATTTGGCGGGGGCAGCCCGCCTATATATCTATGATCTGAGAGTAGCCACGTCAGAGGCATAGAACTCTCGAACAACTCCTCACTATAATGGCCATAAGAATGTGATGTCCACTCAAGATGGTGTTTATTAAGAGATTATGGATCTCTTGCATGGTCAAGAGACTTCCCGTAAGGACCCGCCTCGCATGAGTAAGTGTTCGTGTCATGACGCCTTTATCATTTAAAAACTTGGCATCGGAATACACTTGATATTGCCCGTCGACACACCACTAGTTGGTCTGGTCGTTAATCGGGGTTAGAGCACCAGTCGGTGATCAAGGAGTGGAATAAAGATTGTCAGCATCATCAGACGAGGTAGATTGTGCAAATGTGACGGGGGCAGGGACTTTGGCGGACCTAGAGGCTTCCTCCGACAATGAAACTCCTAAGGAGTCAGACGCTCCTTCTTCATGTGTAGCTAACCCAGAAGGTGTGTCGGTTATTATGTGCTCTTCATCAGACTGGGAGGTAGTGACTACGCTGGACGCCACCTTTTTGGGCATAGCTCTGTTAGCACGTGCAACTCGTGATGGAGTGGCAGTTCCTGGGGGCACGTATTCGAGGTCATGCTCATCATCAGAGCCTATAACCAGTCAAGTAGATGGGATGACAGACTTTTAATGCCCATGTGTGTAAACTCAATCTTGTTTTTGTGCCATTAGATATAGTACCTATAAAGAATCAATATTAGTATTAGAAGGATCAAACAAGAAAACCAAAAATCGACACAAAATAAATATAAGAGAAAAGTTGTAATGACATTTCTGCAGGAACAGTGAAATACAACGGACCAGGTGACAACTCGTCGTGAGTACGACGGACTGTCGTGGGGTCTGTCATGTCTTACTTAAACTATGTTTATGTGGAGACCCCTGAATGAAAGTATCTGACAGTTATGAGGAATAAGTAGGAAGGACGGTCGTGAAAATGACGGTCCATCGTCGATGTCCATCGTTGGGTACTTAGAAAAACGTATGGAGACCATCAAGGGTTTGACAGTCCGTCGTATATGTCTACTAGAGGACACTTAGAAAAAGTGGGAGACCCTTAGGACATAAGGTCTCTAACCAACAGAACAGTTGTGCAGGACGGACCATCGTGTGTATGACGGTCCATCATAGATGTCCATCAGAGGTCACTTAGAAAAAGTGGGATACCCTTAGGAGATGGGTCTCTGACAGTCATGACAGTTGTGCGGTACGGACCGTCGAGTGTATGACTGTCCATTGTAGATGTCGTCAGAGGAAACTTACAAAAATTTGGAGACCCTTAGAAAAAGGGTCACTGACAACCAGAATGATTGTGTTGGATGGAATGTTGTGGGAACGATTGTCCGTCGCATGTATCCGTTGTTGAAACTTAGAGAACACAAATAGTGGGGTATTGGAAAAGACCCTATGACGGTCCGTCATGGGTACGACAGTCCGTCATCGGGGTCTCGTTTTGTTTTTAGTGACAAAACAGGGTATGCCTCTATAATACCCTATAACTCAAATGGAATGCATAGCGTTAACCTACATGTTTGTAACCCAAATACATAGCAAACTAGCAATGTTAAAGCACCTATTTCTAGATCTTTAACACTGCAATTTGAGGATTCTCAACCTAGGTAACACAAAATTTGTTCAAAGAATAAAGACCCACCAAAAATAAATAGGTTAATACGAATTAAAAAACAAAAATGTTATGTAAATGGGTTGGGATAAGAGACAAATACCTGAGAAGAGGAGAAAAACAAGCAAGGGAGGTACTTGGTGATCAAGAACAGAACCACAGCAAACAACTCTGACCAGTAGAAAGGATATATCAAAATTGGGGAATTCGGGGAAGCGATCAGTTGATATGGAAGATAGGTAAGAAGTCGGAAGTTTGAAAGGGAGGGAAATAAATGCCCCCAATCGGATCGAGTCGGGTATGCTCATTAATGACGCAACAAGTCCCCGACGACGGTCTGTCGCTGATGCGACGGTCCGTCATTGGTTCCATCGCGTGTGGCCTAGTTTTAAAATTAAATGAAAGACGTACCTGGTACGACAGAATCATGCGACTATCCGTCGCATGCGTGACGGTTCGTCGATGTGTCCGTCAGTTACTGTTGCACAGTGATCTTCTGTAGAATTTCCTGGTGATGTGCCTTCAAATTCAAAACCCATTAGTAGAAAATGCTACCATTACTAGAAAGAAAACTATACATATTGGGCTGCCTCCCAACGAGCGTCTGATTTAACGTAGCGGCACAACTGAAGACACTTGATTACTCAGACTTCATCAAGATGGTATGCTTGATTACTTCATTTGCGGATTCAACATGCCCGGAATAGGTTTTTATTCGTCGTTTATTTACCTTAAACCCCACACCCTCCTTGTTTTCTAACTCAACATCTCCATGAGGGAATAGTTGGGTAATCAAGTAAGGGCCAGTACATTTTTTGACTTGAGCTTTCTTGGAAACAAATGCAACCTATAATTGTATAAAAGCACCAAATCCCCAACCATAAACTTTCATTTTTCAATTTTAAGGTCATGGTGCCTATTCATCTTTTCTTTGTAGGATATAGCAGATACCGATTGGAGCTCTCCGCTCTTCCTCATGGACCTACAAATGTTGAAGATCGCTTCTTCATTGTTTAACTGAAATTTCATCTGCCCCTTTTCCATAACAACTAAGGCTCTATCCATAGCAAGGAATGGGCTCCCAAGAATAATAGGCAGTTCAAAATCGACTTCACAATCAATAATAACAAAATCTGCCAAAAATATGAACGACTCCACTTTTACTAGCACATCGTAGAGTATCCCTATAGGTCCTTTTACAGTTTGATCGGCCATCAGTAGCCTCATCGCAGTGGGCTTTGGATCATTCAAACCCTACTTCTTTTAAATCGAGAGGGGCATGAGATTTATGCGTGCCCCCAGATCACATAATACATTCGCAAAATGTAATGATTTGATTGTACAAGGAATAGTGAACCCACCCGGATCTTCTTTCTTTTGTACCTGAGATCTTGTAGCAATAGCACTACAATGCTTCATTCTATCATCATCCTCAAAAGTGACCGATCTTTTCTTTGTAACCAGATCTTTCATAAAGTTGGCATAACCGGGCAATTGTTCTAGAGCCTCTACCAAAGGGACATTGATAGAAAGTTGCTTCAACATTGATATAAAACGCCGATACTTACCATCCACTATCTTTTTCACTAATCTTTGAGGAAAGGGGTGGTCTAGGCATAGGAGTCACCTCTGTGGGAATTTCAGCATCATTTCCCGTATTATCTTATACTTCACCACTAACCTCTACCACTTTGTCATTATGTTTTATCAATTTTCCTCATTAGAAGGCATAGGTGGGTCAATGGTCTACTCCCCACCCCGAGTAGTGATTTCGATACAGTGTCCATAATTTTTCGTATTTTGGATGGTGTTGCTCGGAAGAGTGCCTGGTTGCTGTGTATTCAAAGTCGCTGATAATTGTGCCATTTGAAACTCAAGCTGCTTAACCGATATTGCATGTGTATCGACTTTCTGCCCAATACCCGCTAGCGTCGAACCTCCTCATTATTTTGTGCGACATATCCTCAACTCGTGCCATACTATCTCCAGCATCCCTAGGAGTAACTTCACGATTTTGAGGAGGGCCATAGGGCCAATTCCTATTATTTTTGTTGCCATATATACCCCTGTTGAAGTTGTTGTCGCGATTGTAGTTTCCATCTCGGACATAATGACCCTCACGGTTATAGTTATCATAAATCCGACCTTGTCATTGACCTTGGCGCCAATTCTCCTGATTTAAGCCTTGTGCACTTGGTAGGAAACCCCTCATCTGCTCATTTAGCGCATAGGAATTCTTCACATAATAGCATTCATCATTTTGGAAGTGGTGGTTTAGAAAAGTAGATAACTGCATTTATCTTTTCTACACCCCCGGTGACATGTTTTAATATGAATCCTAGATCGGTTCTCATATGAGCTATCTCTTCACGAATCTCATCTGTTGCTGGGTTGCAGTGGATTGTACTACGAAGGTACTTTTCCTTGCATCTGACTTCCTAGAACTCCACGCTTTATTATTCCGAGAGATTTCTCTAAATTTTCGGCAATCTCAGCATAAGGACACTCCCCATAAGAACCACTTGCTATAGTATCCAAGACCTCTTTATTATTATCAATCTATACCCGATAGGACGATTCCTTCAGTGACTCATCATCTATGCGGTGATTGGGGACGCTTCTCAAACATGAGGTGAATCTATCTCAAGAACTACTAACTCACTCTCCTGGTAGTGCCACAAAGTTGTTCACTCTGTCTTTGTGGTTTAGTTTCTTGAAGATCGGGTAGTAATGTGCTAAGAAAACGTCCTTTAGTTGGTTCCAAATTAAAATTGAATTATAAGGGAGCTCAGTGAACCAAATAGCAGCCTCTCCCGTTAGTGAGAGGAAGGAATCTTAGCCCTATTACATCCAAATACAAATTAGGCCTCCCTACACAACTTTAACACACTTACCTTACCTTAGCTATATAAGCATGTGGGTCCTCAGAAGGTAGCCCTGAAAACAAACCTATAGTAGTGAGCATTTGCATCAGACTACTAGTTACCACAAAGGTGTGGCCTTGTGGAAGAGTGGGCAATACAAGTGGCCCATCAGAGTCTGCTATATTATCATAGCCTATGTAGTATTCTTTAGGACGTTGAGCGGGATTTTGTCCCCGTTGTTGATTTTCACCCAGATCATTTGGTAATAACTGACCATGAACATCAATCGGAGCTGCGATGTTTTAATTCTTATTATCATCGTTAATGCTCGAGTTTTGATTAATATTGCATAGAGTACGCTCTAATTCGTGATTGTAGGGAAAAAAAGGTTTTCTTCCTTTCTGTGTATTTGGCATACAAGGAAGATAGTTTTGCAAGAATAAAAAACAATAGAAAAGTAAAATCAAGAAATTATTGACTAAACTTTAGTTATAAGTTTAAGTTTATCTAAAACCTACATTCCCCGGCAGCGGTGCAAAAATTTGATAACGCTCAAACTTACTTCTCATATAAGAAGTAAATCGGTCATATCAAGTAAAAAACCAATCTAATGAGGTTGGGATCGTTCCCACGAGGAAAATAAGTCAGACTTAACTTTAATCTGTTATTACTATTATTTAGTCAATTATTTCCTCAGAAAACAAAAGACAATAAAAGGGGGATTTTTATTTCTTAATTAATGAAAATAACTACCTAATTTAAAGTAAACAACTAACAGATTCAAATCTTGGAGTTTTATCAATTAAAAAAAGTAACTAAGGTTTAAGTGTTCCCCACATGTTCCTAATTTCATAATTCTAACGATAACAATTATTTCCTAGCATCTTCCATTCAAAGTAATAAGTTATGTATTTCTAAATCCTTGGTCCGGCATCTAGAAAATTTAACTCCGCACCTTGGTTTGGCTACGTGTGTTTCTATACTAACCCTTACTTTTACCACATATTAAGAATTTTATTCGATAATTGACTAAGTTATTACCTCGTTCCTATAAATACTAGCCTATTAGACAGTATACACTAAATTTATGTTGATAATTCTTTTCCTATTATCTACCTCCTTGGTCCGGCAAGTAGCATTAAGGCGAGTTCTAACGTTTGTCATCCGTTAAAAAGACTTCTAAACGAATGAATTTTCAATGCGTAAAACACTATTCTAGAATTGTTATATTAGTTAGGTTTTACCTCATTATTCACCCATGGTTACCACAACCCTAGTTATGAAGTTTAGTTACCCATAGTCATAACAATAATATTCATATATGTAATATAAGAATTCAAGCACTTACATCAATGATAAAGAATAAAATCTAAAAGTTCACTTGATTAATAAACAAATGCACCAACAATCAATTCAACAAAAAGTGTCTCTATTACATAAATTAATCGAGGACTAAAGATTCTACAAAAGTTAACAATTACAAAGTCTAATATCCAAGAGTCTAACAACAAAGAGTCTACTAAAAAAGAGTCTTACCCCAAAAATGAGGTTTTTCCAACTATTTTTAAAAAACAAAAAAACCTACTAAATGAAGGACTCTAATTGCTAAAATCTATCAAAAGGCGTCCGAGTCAACGGACTTTGTGACGGGCCATCGTGGTCACAACGAGCCATCATGGACTCCGTCATCCTATACTTTACAAATCCTTCTGCTGCTTTCTTTATTACCATCGACGAACAGGTATGACAGACCGGTCCATGCACAACGGTCCGTCGAGGGTCAATGTTCTATAACACTTAAACTTCTTTGAATTTGGGTACTACGACTACTCTCTGATCATCAAAAAGAACAGTAGGATGAACCATCATGGCTATGACGGTCCATCATGAACTTCGTAATACCACACTTAGGTTAGACTTCCCCATCTTCCTTCAGCAGCTTCACTACGATGCCATCTACGGACCATCACAAGTCCGTAGGTGGTAACTTTTCTACATTTCTTAATCAAAATCTTCCGCGTTCATCTTTAGACAGATTTCCTTGAAATAAAGAGAAAATTAAATAAAAATCAATACAAAAAGGCTTTTGAACACACACTAAACATAAGGAAAAAATATTATAAATACCGTGAAACCACGGTATATCAATAACCCTTAGATATCATCTTTTTGGACTAAAGGTAAGAAATAAATCGACCCATAGGAGCTAGGATACTACACTTCCATTCTATGATTGGTTCGTCTGGAAACTGAAAATGAACAATCCTAGTTCTATAATCAACTGAGGCATAACATGAGTGTAACAAATCCATGCCTAGAATGACATCAAAGTCTACCATTTATAGGTCTACTAGATCTGCTGAGGTGACTTTCTGAGAGACTATGATAGGGTAATTTCTGTATACCCGTCTAGCTATAACTGGGTCACCGACTGGAGTAGAGACTGAGAAGGGTTCTGAGAGAGTTTCTGGATTGACATTGAATTGGACTGCTATATTGAGTTACAAAAGGCAAAGTCATCTCTGTTTTCTTTCCACTGAGTAAACCATATGTGAGTAACATCCTTGAGTTTGTAGGATGCCAATCTCCCCTATCACTACCAGTTATTGACATCACAAAAAATATTTTCTTTACTTCATTAATGAGATTATGTGGGTCCTTACAGACACGGGACCCGAAAAACTTAGACGGATTAATCCTAACAGAATAACAAACTCTAGCTACCATTGATCGATTAGTTCTATTAGTAGGAACTAGAACCTAGTTATTTTTCTAGTTGGTCATACTCTTGACCAAAATATGAATTGGCTTTCTGAAATTTTGCATTTGAACTTCCTTATCTGGTACTAGAGGAACTGTTTTTGCATTACGTGCATTAGCATTCCATGCCTAATCTCTATGAGAAGCATGATCTTACACGCACAATGTTATGCTATAATGGAATTTGATAATACCTTACGCGCGATAAGAAAAACAAGAGAGTGAAGTTTTTTCTTAAAACACTTCATAGCCTCCTTCTCATTAGATGTAGTGCACTTCACACCAATTAAAAGGAGTCTACTTAGTGTGGCTATCTTCAATCCTAGGACTCTTGAACCTAGTGCTCTGATATCAAGTTTTGTCACGCCCCAAGCTAACAGCGAGACGCGTACACAGAACCTTTGAGCACAACTGATCCCAAGCTAACCCTGCTGGCATGATCATGAGCATACTAAAGATAATAAAATGTTGGGGAAGCTAAATTATACTTAAAATGAAAAGATGGGGAAAACCCATATTCAATAACTGAAATATTTGAAAACAATGAATTTAATACAAAAGAAATATTAAATCAATACTAAGCAGAACCTAACTATGTCTGAAAATTGCCTCTAAACTAGACTAGAAATACTGGGACAAGCCCCAGTTAAATCTAGCAAAAACTAAAAATAAATGACTAAAGATTGAAAAAAAACTCATGACTATTGTACTCGGAGAATGAGGACTCACCACTGAATCTGCTTAACTGGAGATTGCGAAATCGATGTATGAGTGATCTTGATGATGATAACCTGAACCTACACCTACATCACGAGAAGATGTAGTGCATAATACTTGAAAGATACTAAACATGTAGTAGGGTAAAGCTGAAATAAAACATAATTGAACTAGTAGAAAAACAAGTATAATAATCTGAACGTGATGTGCTGATTTTTTAGCTAACTGGATGCAATGACCAATTTATAACATGTTGAAACTTAATACTGAATATACTGATAAATAGTCAATGCAAAGAGTCTTAATGAACTGTGGGAGCTACTAATAAACGATAATAAAACCACATGAGCTGAATGTCGAGTCCGATATATACACTTCATCGAGAGGACCCAATATACACTACCAAACGTATACAGGCATGCTGGCCTGATCACTAAATTGATTGCCTACAGAAAGGACTTACAACCTACTTGGCTAGTAGTTCTAGAACTATTAGGTACGTGAAACCCTAGTCCAACTCAGTTATATGCTAGTCTGAATGAATTCCTTAAATTAACTGATTATATCTGAATTTCTGTAAATACTGGATAGCTCAAAAACTGAACATGCAAAAAGAGAATGCAATAATTAATCTTGTAATTATGTATTTATAACTGAGGCTTGTATGTGTGAAGTTTCTGAAATATATGACCTATCATGTGTAATTCAGGAAATAAAGAAATACAATTCTAGGATTTTGAAATTCATTCGATAATTTGAGTAATAACATGATAATCTAATTTGTAACATATATTTAATAAATTCACTAAGTTATATCGAAGTTCTACAAAACCTAGGTTTAATTATGATAAGATAATCAAGAACTGACTGAAACTAAGGACCCAATTGGTGAAAGGAACCCACTAGTGAAATCATACATACCTGGTTATGAAATCCACGGAAAAAATACTTATGTTTCGGGGCTGGAACTGCTCGAGCCTCTGGCGTTCGTGAACTAGGGTTCTTGAGCTTTTTTGTCCTCTCTTGCTTCTAATTTTATTATGTTTTGATATAATAATTTAACTTGGAATATTTTTTAAGTATGTTTGTGGGCTTTAAACTGAACAAAATCTGATGGTTTAGTGTAAAAACGACATAACCTAGTGTTTAAACAGAGTGGGAAAGGTCAAAAAAACACCTGGGAAGGTTATTGTCGGGCCTTATGACAGCTAGGACTGACGGTCCATCGTACGCCCGTCGCCCCGTCATTGGGTCCATCGTGAGGGCCTGTTCAACAGTCCTTTACTAAAATAGGCATAAGATTTTACTTGGAGGACTGATTTTAGAAAGGTCAGTCGCTATGGAAAAATAATTTCATTATCTATTAGTGGGTAGGTCATGGGAGACCTAATTTATTTTGTTCTAAGAGTAATTATCATTTTAAGCTGACCCAATTGCATTTCCCTTTAAATTGCTGCCAATTTTCCACCTACGGACTAAAGGTCCACCTACGAACCATGCTGGTCATCCATAGCTCTTGTCAGAGAGTGGTTGAAGGGAGTCTTGATGGACGATCACGGACAACGAACCATCATTTGACCAATGGACCGTAAGTTAGTCCGTCGTCCAAGACTTAACAAATTTTTTTGGGCTAAAATTTTTGGATGTTTTGGATCCCATTGATGGTTGAGCAGGACGGACCGTAGTTCAGGCTATGATCCGTCGATGCCACTTTTGGTAAAACCTGCAGATTTTTCTGAAAAACTAATTTTTGGTCTGTTTTGTCTTGGGGGGGGGGGGTGTTTCAACTAGTTTCCACCGGTAGTCTAACTTGTCAGTGAGAAGAGTTCGGTTGGCATCAACAGTATCGTTGTATAGAAACAGGAGGATGGCTGGAAAAGAGATGTCGACCAGCTTGTCGCGGACTCGGATGTGATATACCGGGACATGTTTGGCGTAGAAAGCCCATCTGCCTATCAGGGATCGAAGAGTCTCCACATACAAGGAGTAGAAGTCTCTAACCAACTCCTCACTGTATTGTCCCACATCACGAACCGTCCATTCTAGCCTGTGCCTGGTGAAGAGGGCCTGGATTGCCGACATCGCAAAGAGACTTCCCATAAGGACCCGCCTCTCTAGTGTGAGGATATGGTTCATAACCCACTTATCATTCGGTTGCTTGGCGTCTCTGTACACCTGAAAATTCCAATCAACACACCACCGGTTTATCTGTTTTAGAAACCAGGGGGAGGACTCCAGTCAGTGGTGCTAGAGTGGAATCAGCACTATCGGCCTCATCAGACGATGCAGGCTAGGATGCAGTGGCTGGAGCAGAAACCTCCTCTTCAAACTGGGAGGCAGTGACTACGCCGAGTGCCACCTTCATGTGGGTAGCTCTTTGTGTGCATACAGCCCGTGCAGGAGTGACAGTGCTTGTGGGCACGTATTCGGGGTCACGCTCATTAGAACCTATGACTAGTCGGGCAGATGGGGCGACGGACTTGGAACACCCACGTGAGTGTACTGAATCTTGCTTTTGTGCCATGTGTGTTAGTACCTACATATAACAACAATTGGTACCATTAGAACCAAACAAAACATGCATTGAATAAAACAATAACGGAAAACCAGAACTGAACAGGCAGTGCTACAGTTGTAGTATCGCACGATGTACCCATTGACGGTCCGTCATATGCGTGAAGGACCGTTATGGGGGTCCGTCATGAAACACTTAGGAAAATGTTTTTTGAGACTTTCAGAATGAAATTTTCTGTCAATCGTGATGGTAGTGCAGGATGGACTGTCGTAGGCATGACGGTCCATCGCAAATGTCTGTCGAGGGTCACTTGAGAAAAATATTGAGACTCTCAGAATGAAAGTCTTTGACAATCGTAAGGATTATGCAGAACGGACCGTCGTAGGCATGATGGTCCGTCACAGAGGTCCGTCGAGGGACTCTTCTGAAAAATACTGAGACTATTAGAAAGAAAGTCTTTGACAACCATGACGATTATGCAGGACGGACCGTCATAGGTATGACGGCCCGTCATAAATGTCTGTAGTGGGACACATAGAAAATATTTTGTGACCCTCAAAAATAGGGTCTCTTACAACCGTGATGGTTGTGCAGGATGGACCGTCAGGGGCTTGGTGTGATAGACGGCACTACAGTTTGTCGTGGGCACGATTGTCCATTGTTGGGCACGACGGACCGTCGTTTGATATGACGGTCCATCATTGGGGTCTCGTTCTGTCTTACAGTGACAGAATTGAGAAGCATAAGTCGGCCCCTAAATTTTTTAATATGAACTAAACATATCAACCAACAATTCCTAACCAATTTACCCATCATTCTAGCATTCCTATGGCAATAATTTCTCGAATTTTGTCATGAGATTTCACAAAACTATCAATCTAGGTCAAAAGCAAATATCAGAAATAGACACCCTCCATTCGATTTTGTTAACAAAAAAACCCCGTTCTTTTTACAATAATAATGGTCTAAAGGCACTTAGGATTGTCGAAATGAGGTCTTAGCATGCATTAGGGGTATAATATCAAACACCATTACATTCAGAAACATGTATTTTAGCATGGAAAAACAAGAACGAAATGTAGATGAGTGATAGAGCAGAAGCACATACCTGATAATGAAGTCAATGAATAAGAAATTTAACACCACAAAGTGATGAGCAGCGGCACAAAACCAAGACTACGACCGTCAAAGAATGGGAAAATACTTTGGGAGTTGAGGTAAAGGAAGGAAATCAGAAGATCAAAGAACAGAAGAGTTATTGAGGAGATGAAGATGGAGAAAATGGAGGAAATAAGGGAAATAAACGGTTTCAATGAAGTGGTGTGAAGTTAAAACATTGAAAAACTTTTAATATTCGTTAGACGGGTCGGGTTAATGGCTTTTTTGACGTGATGAGTCCCCATCAACTGTCGGTCGCAGGCAGTACAGTCAATCGTGGGGGTCCGTCATGCGTGCCTTAACTTAGAATATTTGAAAACATAAATGGACACAACATACGCTTGCGATGATCCGTTGATGGGTCCGTCAAAGGGTGACGCAGACAAATTTTATGCAGATGTTCTGGTGATGTGATACCTGCAAATTTAACACCCATTAAGCTATTCTTTTTGTATTTTCAGGACACATTTTTGTTTCTTCTTTTTTTTGTTTTTTTGGACACAGACCCTAAACTATGATCTAGCCAACACTTCTAGCTAAAAGAAAACCATTATTTACACGCGACGTTTAAGGAAATAAAATCAAAGAAACAAGCAACTATAACTATAAAATCACAAAAAACCTATAGTTCGCTTGGGGCTAAGAATTAAATTGCCTTCGAACCAACGCTTGATTTAACGTCGCGGCACGATGTAGGACACTTGATTACTCAGACTTCAAAAGATGGTATGCCTCGATCACTTCATCCGCCGTTTCATCGTGCCTGAGATAGATTTTTATACGTTTTCCGTTCACCTTAAACTGCACACCCTCCTTTTTCTATTACTCAACGACTCCTTGAGTTTTCCTGAAACAAACGCAACCTAGAATTAAATAAAAGAACCGAATCCCCAACCATAAAATCTCGTTTCTGAATCTTTTGGTCATGGTACTTTTTCATCTTTTCTTTATAGAGGGCTGAACTTTCATAAGCTTTTACACAAAATTTATCAAGCTCATTTAACCCAGTTAACCTCTGTTTAGCAGCTTCACTCCAATCCATTTTAAACTTTTTCATTGCCCACCAGGCTTTATGCTTTAATTCAAACGGTAAGTGACAAGACTTCCCATATACAAATTGCTATGGGGACATACCTATGGGAGTATTGTATGCTGCCCGGTAGGCCCAAAGAGATTCATCAAACCTCCTTGACCAATCCGGTCTACTAGCATTCACCATTTTTGACAAAATCTGCTTATTCTCCCTATTTGACACCTCAACTTGCCCACTACTTTGAGGATGGTAAGGAGTGGCACATTATGGCGAACCCCATAAATCTCCAATAATCCCTTAAACAATTTGTTGCAAAAGTTGGATCCCCCATCACTAATAATAGCCCTTGGGGTGCCAAATTGGGAAAATATATTCTTCTTCAAGAACACGGTGACACTCTTCCCATCATTATTTGCGAGTAGGACAGCTTCCACCCATTTTGACACGTAATCAACTGCTACTAGAATGTACTTCATTCCATGAGAACTCAAAAAGGGCCCATAAAGAAAGTACCCCACACATCAAATATCTCAATAAAAGAATGGGATTTAAAGAGAGCTCTTGTTTTCTCTGTAAGCCACCATCTCTTTGGCATCTATCACATGCCCTTTAGAACTCTTGACCATCTTGGTGGATAGTTGGAAAACAGTAGCCACATTGAAAGATCTTGTGAGAGGTCCGGATATCACTATGAAGTCCACCTACGGATGAAAAATGGCATGCCTCAAAACACTCAACATCTCAACTTCTGGCACACAATGCCGAATAAGCCTATCGACACAACTCCTATACAAAAATGGCTCAGCCTAAAGTAATTTTTTCACATCATACATGAACTTTTTCCTTTGATGAAAGGACAAGTCCGGTGGGATTATATCACTAGCAAGATAATTTCAAAAATCTGCGAACCATAGAATCAAGTCTAGAGAGGCGGCCAATACATGATCATCGGGGAAAGTATCATCTATTTCAGTTTTATTCCTAAACTTTCTCATTGCTCCATCTTCTAAATGGCACAAGTTATCAGCAACTTGATTTTCAGTCCCTTTTTAATCAATCTTTTCAAAGTGAAATTCATGCAATAGTAATACGCAACAAATCAACCTCGGTTTCGCATCCTTCTTTTCCATCAAATATCTCAAAGCAGAATGATCAGTGTGCACTATAACCCTAGTGCAAAGCAAATAGAGCAAAATTTCTCAAAAGCAAAGAATACTGCAAAGAGCTCTTTATTAATCACGGTGTAGATCTTTTGGGCTTCATTTAGGGCTTTAATAACATAGTAAATGGTGTGAAGGATTTTTTCCCTTCTTTGCTCCAATACAACACCAAGAGCAACCCCACTAGCATCACACATTACCTTAAATGGCTTGCTCCAATCCGCTCAAATAATGATAGGTGCAGACACCAACTTTTCTTTCAACTCACCAAATGCCTCAAATCAGATTTCATCAAAATAACATTTACACTCTTTCTCAAGCAACTTGCACAAAGGATGCACAATTTTTTAAAAATCCTTGATGAACCTCCTGTAAAAACCGGCATGCCCAAGAATGCTTCTCACACCTTTGACAGAGATAGTTGAGGGAAGTCTCTCTATTACCTCGATTTATGCTCGATCAACCTCTATACCCTTCTCTGAAATGTGGTGACCCATACCCTCTTTCACCATGAAGTGACTTTTTTCCCAATTTAGTACTAGATTGCAATATTCACAACTCTTAAGAACATTAGTGAAATGACTCAAACACCACTCAAAGGAGTCACATACCATAGAAAAATCATCCATAAACACCTCAATAGTGTCCTCCGCCATATTGGAAAATATCGAAATCATACATCTCTGAAATGTGGCGAGGGCATTGCACAACCCAAACGACATTCTCTTGAACACAAAGATTCCATATGGGCAAGTAACGGTGGTGTTCTATTGATGTTATGGTTCAATAGAAATCTAATTTTACCCCGAATAACCATCAAGAAAATAGTACCACCCCTTTTCGGCAAGTCTATCCAACATCTGATCCATAAAGAGCATAGGAAAATGGTCTTTTTTGATCCATGTATTTAATTTCCGGTAAACCATACACACTCTCCAACTAGTCACCGGTCTCATTGGAACAAGCTCATTTTTTGTCATTGGTGACCATAGTCATTCCCCCCTTTTTCGGTACACAGTAAATAGGACATACCCAACTACTATCAATGATTGAATATATCACTCTGGCATCCAACCATTTATTAATTTCCTTCTTCACTACCTCTTGTATAGGTGGATTTAGACATGTCTGATGCTCAATACTTGTCTTATGATTGGGCATGAGTTGGATCTTATGAGAACAAATACAGGGAGGGATCCCAATAATATCCGCAATAGTCCACCCAATAGCTCTTTTTAACCTTTTTAACAGTGTTACTAAACTCTAAACTTGATGCACATTAAAATATGATGCAATAATAACTGGCAAAGTGTCATCTTTTCCGAAGAATACATACCTCAGATGAGGTGGCAGAGGCTTAAGTTCTAATTTTGGAGCATCCTCAATAGACAGTTTTGTTTGTAGAGATTCGCAATGTTGCAATCTAACTCAAATTTCGTTGGTTTAAATGAACATTACCTCGATCAAGTGTCGTGACCAATGACCCATACTTATCAATGTCATCACTATCAAAATTCATGATCACTGCCATCAATGTTTCTACACCCACACACTCTTCGATTTGTACCTCAGATTATTCTTAAAATCTGTATGATATAGCGATACCAATTGGAGCACACCACTCTACCTCATGGACCTACAAATATTGAAGGTCACTTGTTCATTGTTCAACTGGAATTTCATCTACACCTTTTCCATATAAACCAAGTTTCTACCCATAGCAAGGAATAGCCTCTCAAGAATAATAGGAAACTAAAAATTGGCCTCACAATCAAGAATCACAAATACAGCCTGAAATATGAACGACTCCACTTTTACTAGCACATCATGGAGTATAGCAATGGGCCTTTTTACCGTTTGATCAGCCATTAGTAGCCGCATCGCAGTAGGCTTGCGGTTACCCAAACCCAACTTCCTATAAATCAAGAGGGGCATGAGATTATAGTTGCCCAAGATCACATAATGCTTTTGAAAAATGTAATAACCTGATTGTACAACGAATAGTGAAAGCACCCAAATCTTCTTTCTTTTGCACTAGAGATCTTGTAGCAATGGCATTACACACCTGCATTCTATCATCATCCTCAAAAGTGACTGATCTTTTCTTTGTAACCAAATTTTTCATGAACTTGACATAACCGGGCATTTGTTCAAGAGGTTCGACCAAATGGACATTGATAAAAAGCTATTTCAACATCGTTATAAAACGCAATTACTTACCATCCTCAGTTTTTTTTACTAACCTTTGTTGGAAAAGAGGTGGTGGTCTAGGCATGGGGGTCACATTTTGGGGCACCTAAACATCTTTTACCATTTTATCTTCTAACTCACCTCTAACCTCCACCGTTGTATCATCATATCTTATAACCTTTTCTACACCTGACGGTATAGGTGGATCAATGGTTTGCTTACCACCCCGAGTAGTTATTGCTATACAATGCCCATTATTTTTTGGATTTGGGACAATTTTGCTATAAAAAAGTGCCTGGTTTCCGTGTGTTCACAGTTTCAGACAATTGGGCCATTTGCAAATCAAGATGCTTAATCGAGATTGCATGTGTATAAAATTTCTTCCCTATACATGCTAAGTCATTTACTCTCTAGTGTGCTCATCACTAGCATCGAACCTTCTCATCATTTTATGCATCATATCCTCAACTCGCGTCATATACTAATTCCACCATCCCTAGGAGCAACTTCAGGATTTCGAGGTGGAACATAGATCTCACTCCTATCATTTCTTTTACCATAGTTACCATGGTTGAAGTAATTTTTCTGGTTGTAATTCCCATCTCGGACATAATGACCCTTGTTTTAATAATTATCATAGTTTCGACCTTTTTTTCCTTTACCTTGGCGCAAAATCTCCTGATTGGAGACTTAGGCGTTTGGTCAGAAATCTCCTGTCTGATTATTCACCGCATAGGAGTCCTCCTCATCGTAATATTCATCATTTGGCGGTGGTGGTTTAGACAAGTAATTCAACGCATTTACCTTTTTTTCACACCCCCTGCTACATGTTTTAACACCAATCCAAGGTCAGTTCTCATTTGACCCATCTCCTCACAAGAATCATCTGCGATTGAGTTGTGTGCGGATTGGACTGCGAAGGTGTTTCTCCAAATATATGACTTCCTAGTACTCCAAGATTTATTATTTCGGGAGATTTTCTCTAACTTTTCAGCAATCTCGGCATAAGAAAACATCCAATAAGAACAACCGTCTATCGTATCCAACACCGCTTTGTTATTATCCTCACATCCCCGATAGAAATACACTTTCACAAACTCATCATCTATGCGGTAATTTGGGACACTTCGCAAGAATAAAGTGAACCTATACCAAGAACTGCTAACTGACTCTCCCGGTAGTGCCACAAAGTTGTTCACTCTGTCTTTGTGGTTTGGTTTCTTAGATCGGGTAGTAGTGTGCAAAGAAAGCATCCTCAGTTGATTCCAAGTGAAGGTTGAGTTATAGGGGAGCTCAGTAAACCAGATAACAACCTCTTCCGTCAATAATTGAGGAAAAACTCTTAGCCCAATTACATCCACGTTTATATCGGGCCTCCATAAATAACTTTTGCACATTACCCTTACCGTTAGTGATGTGGGCATGTGCATCCTCAGAACGTAGCCCTGAAAACAACCCTCTGGCAATGAGCATCAGACTACGAGTTACCAATAAAGTTTGGTCGTGTTGTAGAGGGGGAAAGACGAGTGGCCCATCATAGTTTGCAATATTTTCATAGTCCCTATAGTACACTTAAGGGAGTGCAGCGGGAGGTTTTCTCCATGTTTAACCTTCTCCACGAATATCAGGTAATACATGGTCACGAGCGTCGACCAATGGTGGCATTTGCGGGACGACCTCGTCACCTTGGATGCAATAATTCTGATTCATTCTTCTTAAATTACACTCTAGTTCAGGGTCTGGTTCAATTACATGTATTACTCTACTCTGTCTGTTTGGCATGTCAGGAAGTTATTCCTGCAGGAGACAAAAACAAAAAGAAAAAGTAGAAATAAGAAAATATTGAGTAAACTTCGGTAATAAGCTTAAAGTTAATCTAAATGTCATTTTGCCTGTCAACGGCGCCAAAATTTGATATGCTCTAATTTACTTCTCGAAAAGAAGTAAAAGTGGTAGCAACAAGTTAAGAACCCAACTAGTGAGGTTGGGATCGTTCCCACGACGAATATGGTTCACACTTAACTTTATTCTATTATTACTTCTATCTAGTCAATTATTTCCTTAAAACAAAAAATTAAAGGGGGTTTTTATTAATAAAAGCATTTAGCAAAATTATAGTAAACAAGTAACAGGTTCAAGTATTGGAGTTTAATCAAGTAGTGAGAGTAACTAGGGCGTAAGTGCTCCCCACAGGCTCCTAACTTTGTAATTCTAGCTATAACAATCCTTTCCTAATATCTTGCATGCAAAGTGATAAGTTAGGCATCTCTAAATCTGTGGTCTGGCATCTAGAGAATTTCACTCCGCACCTTTGTCCGACTATGTGTTTTGCTTTATTAAACCTTATCTTTACCTCATATTAAGCATCTTATTCGATATTTGACTAAGTTGTTACTTTGTACCAACTAACACTAACATATTAGATATTATACACTAAATCTATATTGATAATTCTATTCATATTATCTACCTCCTTGGTCCAACAAGTATCAATAAGGTGAGTTCTAACGTTGTTCATCCGTTAAAAAAGACTTCTAAGCGAAAGAATTAGCAATACATGCAAGACACTATTCTAGAATTGTTATTTTTGCTAGGTTTTACCGTGTTAATTACCATGGTTCCCACAACACTAGTTATGGAGTTTAGTTACCCATTATAATTATCACACAATTCATATTAATAATATAAGAATTCATGCACTTACTTTGATGAGAATCAATAAAATCCAGAATTTTTCTTGAATGAATAACAGAAACACAAATATTTGATTTCGGAAAAGTAATATCAAATCTCCAAAATCAACAGGTCAATACTTAGACAATAAGACTTAAAAATATCCAAAGGTTTAACCCCATAAATAAGGTTTTTTGAACTATTTATAATTAAAAAAAAAACTAATAAAAGAGTCGTTCCATACTTAACACAAATATATGTTGCTTTCTTTATCCACTCTCTGTCACCCTCGATGGAATGGTGTGACGGACCAATTCAAGCATGACGGTCCGTCGAGAGGCTTCGTTTCACGACAGTTAGAATAATCAAGATTTGGGAAATGGGACTACTCTCTGTTAGCCTTGATTAAAGGACAGAGCTTAGTGGATATGATGGTCCATCGTGAGCTTCCGTAGTCCCACACTTGGTCAGAATTCCCAAATTCCTTCAGTATCCATTATAATCTCACGATAGTTGACCCGTAAGGAGAGTAATAGTCACGACGGACCGTTGTGGGGTCCTTAGGTGGTCACTTCACCAATTTCAGCTTAAAATCTCCGCGTTCTCCTTTGGACAGATTTCCTGGAAACAAAAAGAAAACTACATCAAAAATTAATACAAAAAGGCTTTAGACCCACACTAAACTTAAGTAAAAGGCATTGAAAGTATCGTGAAACCACGGCATATCATTTAGTGTTCATCTAATTTAAGTAAGTCAGGTCAAGGGTTCTCTTGGAGGCCAAAAATGGTCTTCAAGTGACGTCCACGTCAAGGGTGTAGGCTCTAGGCATGACCAAGGTAATAATTCTCCTATGTAGTACTCTTTTTTATCATGAATGAGCATGTTTTTTATCGCATTTGCTTGTTGGGTGTTTGAATTAGATGTTGTCACCCTTAGCCTAGTCAGAGTAATCTCATTCGAGGAAGAATGTTCCCAAGAGAGAGAGATTGTAACATCTCACCTCTATAATTAACTAGAAAGGATTTCAAAATCTAGATATTGTAACATCTCACTACTAGAATTAACTAGAAAGGATTTAAAATCTAGAAAATATTTATTTGGAAGTAGGAGGAAATCTAAATTTTTTAAGTAAGTTAAAAGTTAGTTTTTAGTTAATGTTAAATAACCATAACTTGTATCTCAATATGAGTTAGGTGTATTTCTATTTATGGTTGGAAATTTCTTGAAATAATCATTCCAACGCCTCCATGTTTGCGCGATTCTGAGTTCGTATGAGTGAGTTATGTCTTTCGGAAGTTGGGTTGTTGGATTAAGGAAAGTATAATACGAATTAGGGAAGGGCAATTTAGTACCTTACTTACTTAAGTATGTCAATTCATTTTTAGGAATTAATAGAGGTAAACTAAGATTTTGTTCAGTTTACTAAACTTAGAATTCACGCTAGAGCTTGCAAAAATGAGAAAAATATGAGAAAAATTGAGAAAAGAAGAGAAATAAAGAACTCACCAAGAAACCTCTGAGCTTGAGCTTGGATTTATTTGGGGGTGAACCCTTATAAGGTAATGAGTCATCCATAACTTTGAGTTCGCTCACCCACATGCCAAGCATGTTTGGTTCAGCGTGAAATAGTTCTAAAACGTTTGGAACTTAATGTTCTTGTTAGTTGTTTTTTAATTGCTTTTGTTCTTTAACATATGTTGAGATTTAGGAATTTCTCGATGTAGAAGTGTTTTTCTTGAGTTCATTGGGTTAGATACTTGTTTATACGATGTGTGTACATGAATGTACAATTAATTTGTGAAAATGAATTGAATTAAAATGATTTATGGTCACAAAACGAGAGGAAAAATTTGGACGGTTGTTCCTTTCTTTCAAAGTTCTATGCAATATTTTCATAAACTTTCACAGAGTTTAGGTTAAATCATCCCTCTAGCATAACTCAAACTTAGTGTACATCCTTATAGTATAATTGTGAACAAAAAAACATCCTTCAACTACCGCAGAACATGACTAAACATCCTTTTTGTTGACTACGTTAAAAGAACTAACAAAAATAAATACATGTCTAAGAACATGACTCCCTCCAAATCCTCATATCCTACAGATTAATTTCTTCATGTGCATAAACAATAGCACACATCATAGTTTGGACTTTCTTTCATACTTATGTGACAAAAAATTAATCTTCTCCAATTCTCCCCATTTTCAATCTATCTTAAGCAATATTGTCTCCCTAACCAAGGGTTGGAATTAACTGCTCATATAACTGATCATTGTACTCATGTTTTTTGAAGAATCTAAATCGCTCCCGAACATTTAAAAGATGTGCAATGGTTGGAAATTCTTGAGACGCAATTCGGAGAAGAAATTAACAATCAAGAGACATTTATATGAGACAATAAGGCTCATGTTAATTAGAAATATACCAGGTATGTTTGCCTGAAGAGAGATATTTGGTTAGTTGTGCAAGGTGCTGCACGGGTGGTTCTAGTTAAAAGTGTCACCCATAGAGACTTCAGTGCAATGATAAAGAAAAATCAGATTTTTTCTTCATGCATAGGGTTTTATGCAGAGGTAGCAAAGAAACTGGATGAATCAATAGAATAAGCACTTTTCTTGTGAGACATTGTTAAACTTTTCAATTTTACTATTGATCCTAGTTACACTGAAATGACTCCACGCTTTTCTACACAAAGAAAATGACACAACCCACTTCCAGGGAGGGCACATTACCAACTCTTATAATTAAGGCCTTGGAGTCAAACAAATTCATTCGCTTATGCAAGATTAAAAGAAGTGAGACTAGCGTAATGTGCCTAGCTGAAAAATAATAAACAACGACCATAGAACCACATTGTGTCTGAAAAAAAAGTAAGTCTACAACAGGGAGGATTGGTCTCACCTTGAAAATAAAGAAGATGACGATTTGAAATTGTAGTAAAAGTAGTCATTTTATGTTGTATTTATCTCCCTATGAATTTCTCATATAAATATATCTTGTATGTTCTCCTAGCGCAATGAAAGTACTATAAGTTCCCTAAAAACATTTATTTTTTTCTTTTTTTTTCCACCTTGAACATTTTAATGCTTAGTAACCAGTAAATAGATTATATTTCGTCTAAAAAATAGGACCAAAACATGCACACAAAAATACACACAACAATATTCGAAGTCAACAAAAAAATTGGAAAAACCAATTCTAAAATTGATAAATCAATACAAAAGCAGTAAAAAAAAAAAAAGAAAAACAATACCAAACTAGTAAATTGATACGACAAAACAACAGAAAAAAAAGAACAATTTATTTTGATAAATAAGTATATAAAAAACAAAAAAATCAGCAAAACAACACCAAACGAACATGAAATAACAAAAACCAAAGGCAGTGCAATAAATACCTCAAAATGAAGAGAACTACTACGTATTGAGGTGAAGTATAGTAGGCAAGAAATTATATTGACATTCGGGTTTAATAATGAACATTGAGCTTGAATTTGAGATTAGTGTCATGATCCAATAAATGGCAACATGAGAGTTATCATGTTAGTCTTGAGATTTGATCTAGTACACTTGGCATATAGTTGGAAAGAAATTGAGATGTTAAATGCAAAAAAATATGAGTGGTACAAGGGAGGGACACTAACCTTTAGATATGGGCATGGAAGTGTGGCTAAGTAAGAAGAGAATTAAGAGGTGTACCGAGAGGGTATGTAATTAAAAAGATGTCTTAGTGCCTTTTTATGAAGAGTTTGGTAGTCATGACCTAAGATTTTCCAAAGTATTAAAGTTAAAGAGATTTAGAACAGTTAATAATAATAGAACACATCCATAGCTTTCAAGTGTTAGCTTTACACCAAAGGGGGTGACGAGATGAGAAATCAAGTAACATGCTTGAGAATAAGATAGCAATTAGTTCCAAAGGGTATGGGAGACATTTCGTAGGTCCTTATACTGATGGAGTGATGTTAGAAAGAGAATGTTAATGATCCTATCATGATAATTATGGTGTGATAATTCCCTCTAAGTTATAAATGAGGAAGATGGGGTTTTACTATGAGAAATTCTTGAATGAGAACCCTTAGTTTGTTTTAAAGGAATTCTTTAGTAGGAGTCCATAGAGTTGTTAGAGTACTAATCTTGAATATGGAGTTGTTAAACATTAGAGTTTTCTTTATATAAGCCCAATGTGGTAATAAAAAGTAACATTTTTGGGATTAAATTCTCTGTAGAGAGGTATAGATACCTAACCTAAGGATTTTGGTTAAGCTTCAATATAGTAAGATCGTACCATTAGACTTAGACATTAGTAAGAGCAACTCATTCCATGCCCAGACCAGTTGTCATTCGAGGACGAACGATCCTAGGGAGATGATATAGTAACACCCCAGAAAAATTGAGCTAAGACTCGAACCATTGTTCATAGTTAGTAAGGTTTAACTAAGGAATTTCAATTTTTCCTTAGTGGTAAGTTCACTAGGTATAGCACCTTTTAGTTCCCAAAAGAACTAGAAAGAATTCATTGAAGTCATTTCTATGTTCTTCTAAATTAATGGTGAACTTCAAACCATCATTTATCTTAGTAGATGATGAGTTAGGTGTACCATGAGATGGTAAATAAGATTTCTCCAAATTTTGTTTCCAACACAACCACGTTTGCTACTTTTTGAGTAAGGATGAGTAGATATGCCATTTTGAAGTAAGGCTTTCCAGTTAAGGAAAGTTACCTGAAAATAGTGAGGGGTATTTTGGTCTTTTTCCTAACAAAACAGATTTTTATCCTTTTTTAGTAATGTTATAAGGGTCGAACCCTATTATTTTGTGTCATATATTCCTAATATACGCCTAGGGTTTTAGTTGATAGTTCAAAAGAGAAAAAATGAGAATAAAGGAAAAAAGAGGAAAGGATCAAGGAGTTCGTCGAGGTTCTTGAGTTTTGTTGTAGATTTTTGCCACAATTTTGATCACTAATAGGTATGTAAGTTTCCACAGTGTTGGGTTCGTTCACCCATATGCCATACATGATTTTTTATATTCAAATTTGTATATAAAGATTGAAACACTGAAGTTCTTGAAAAGTGTTCTTGAAGTTCGATTCTAAATATTGTTTTCTTGGAGTTTTGATGAATTATTGATATGAAAGTGAGGGATTTGAGGGTTTTATTGAGTAGATTTGTGTGTTTTTATGGTTTTTAGTTTAATCCAAGTATTGGGAAAAAAACCATTGGATTGTATGTCAATTTGGGTTGAAAACTGAGTAAGAAAAAGTCAGATAGAAACAGAGTACCAGGACCACCCTTTAGGGTGAAAATTTTCTCTCCGCGTCGTGGAGAGAACGTCGAATCCTTCAATTAAAGATTTATTTCGACCAAACATTTAAATTCATTCCCGCATTGTTGACTTGCTCCCTAGACAATATTTTTCAACCGTTTCTCGTGATTAACTATCTAAAAAACATGTAATCATCACAATATCTTTCCTACCAAAAATTATAAACTTTAATTCACAATTAAAATTCACGGTAGAGTTAAGAATAAAGTCTTGAGAGTTCCTTCCATATGTTTGAGAAAGTCCCTTATAGTATTTTTGAGGAGTCTATTTCAATTTCTTAGAACTTGTTTGAAGACTCGAGAAAATAAGTATGACAAAGAGGAGAATGCATTTAGGAGTCTACTTTGTCATAATTAGATCTTTCATATGATGAACCATAACTCTTGAATTCATAATTAAAATTCATGAGAGAGTTAAGAGTAGAGTTGGAGAAAGTCTTTGAGAATAGTTGTATTGATTTTGAGTTATGTTTTCAAGAAGTATGAGAATGATAATAGTTGTATACATTCGTTATATATTCTTATTCATTCCCTTAAGTCGAGTCGGTCATGCCCAACAATTTCTCATGATCTGCATAGGTACTTTGCATCTTCGAAAGTAGTGTATTCAATGTTCTAAGTCTTGAGTATTGAGTTAATAATCCCTTTTTATATTTTATTCCTAATCATGGGACTGTAACATATTACCTATGGAGTCCTTGAGTGGAGTTTTTCATGCCCATAATTTCTCATGGTCCCTACAAGTTGAGCACGTTGGAGATGAAAATTATCTTGAAGTCCTTGAGTTGAGTAGTTCATATACATAATTTTGCAGGAACCCTCTGAGTGGAGCATTTTTTAAAAAAGTATTACCATTAAAGTTCTTGACTTCTGAGTTATTGAGTCGGAGTATTGTGTTATAGTTATGGTTATTGAAAACTTTAATTGAGTCGTATATGTTCATAATTCGGCATGAACTTTATGCAGAGAAGTCTTTTACATTTTTTTCTAAAATTGTCTTAAGACTTGAGAACATTAGTTGAGAAATATTAGCGTCATGTTTATTTTCTTTAAAATGGTATGAGAACTAAGTATTTTCAAGAGTAAATGTCTTTACATTTAAAAGATAGGGAAACACTGATTTCCAAGATACTTTTTGAGCTAGTTTTTAAGTAATAATCTCGAACCACAATAAAAAAGAGTTATGTTTTTAAATATATGAGTTGAATATACTTTGGGAGTAGTATTTAGTACTGATATAGGGATGAATCCATAATAACTCAAGTCTCCATAAACCATGAAGTTATTGTTAGTAATAACGGTCATACTTTTTTATGATTCCTTAATTTTTTAGCATAGACTAGTATATCAACTTAGTTGAGAGGTTCTATACCCCGAAAAAGTATAAAACAATTCTCGCAGCGTAGGAAAGACATTGTATCATCACATAGCTTATAGTGATGGTTTCGATTATAGAAACTTCTAGAGAGATATTTTGTATGCTTATATATTTTCATACACAAGACGAGTATATTTGGTATCGTTGCATATAAACTGAGTTGATTTCAACTTTCTTAAATGTTCTCCATATAGGGTACATGTATTGTTGCTTTATCAAGAGTTGAGTATCAAGAGTCAAGTATGTTATTATTGAGTTGATGTATGTTCTTGAGTTGAATGAGTTCAGAAGAGGTAAGTATGTTTCTTTTCAACCACATGAAGCTTATGTTTATGCTTAGTAATTCCCCTTACTTGCTAATTCATTAAACGTACTGATCCATTTGGTCTACATCTTTTCATGATGAAGATACTGGTATTAAGGGTCATCAACGAGAGTTTCATTGAAACCACCTGGAGTTAGAGTTAGATATGTTGAACTTCATTACTTCTGGAGGATTTCATTCGCTTTTTCAGTTCTTTTATGATGCCGTGGGTCTTGTCCCCGACTTCCATCTTTATTATATAAAGGCACCATAGATTGAAAGTAGAGTTTGAGAAGTATGTTCCATTTATTTTGTTAAATGTTTTAAAGACTGATTTCTCTATTTCTTGAGAGTTGATTATCTTATTTTATTCAAAGTAAATAATTTGAGTTTTAAAAATATTGTAATTGATTTCATTGAATTCATTTGAGTGTTTAAGTTTTTGTATGCTTTATTTAGTCTTCCGCTTGTAGTCAGTAAGGATAAAGCGTTGCTTAGGTATCAATAATGTATCTAGAGTGTCAATCCAATATAAGGTGTATACTGGGGTTGTGACGATATCCAGTGTAGGGAAACATATTACACAATATAACTTGGAGGTAAAGGGAGCATTACATTGAGACAAAGGAATTAAACTTCGGGAGAAAGTATATTAATACTTTGTGATAAAGTTTATGACTTAATCACATACTTCATCAACTTGATGACATAAGTGTGTATGGCACAAATAAATAGAGCTCAAAATGTCTTAAATTATTTTAGAATATCAAAAATCTCACATATATTTTAAATAATTTTGACATAGTAGAACTAGACTTGATTGATTTTGCATTATAAAAATGTTATAGGCTTTGTGTCCTTCTATATGAACCAAACTAAGACAAATAAAATCTAACTTTATAATTATTGCTGAAATATAAAATTTCTATTAATCAGTTATTCATTTGTAAGTCAGAGATTCTACCAATTGTGTAACACACTATAGCCAAAACAGACCAAAAATATGTTTTTTCAGAAAAATCTATAGGGGCAACTGACATGACCATTGACGGACCGTATCCTGACCCACGGTGCATCCTGCACAACCGTAGATGGAATCAGAAACTCCCAAAAATCTCAGCTCGGGAAAATTAGTTAAGTGTTGGTCGACGGATGGACTTATGGTTCGTAGGTCAGACTACGGTCCGTAGTCCATGACATTCGATCGAGACCTCCTACCCACTCTCTAAGAATATCCATGGATGACCAGCACGGTCCATAGGTGGACCTATGGTCCGTAGGTATGACCGTAAGTGGGAATTAGCAGAAAATTATGGACAAAATGTAGTTGGGTCAACTTCAATTGGTAATAACTCTTAGCAAAAATTGAATTTGGTGTCCCATGACCAACCCAAATATAGATAATTTAATTAGATTTCCAAGCCAACCAACCTTGCAAAACTTATAACTTCAAGTAAATGTTATGCCTATTTTAGTAAAGGTCTGTCGAACAGGCCCAACCTACGGAAAAAACGACAGACCGTCGATGGAACAAGGGAAACGCTGTCGAGGTCGTCTTTTGGTCCGAAAAAATTTACCTTGGGATCTATTGGTCTTTTCGCACTTTGTTTAAACCCTAAGATACGTCGTTTTGACCTTAAATCATCAAGTTTTAGTCAGTTTAAACCTAGAAATATAACTAAAACATATTTAAGTTAAATCATTAAATCAAAACATAAAAAATTATAATCAAGAGAGAAGAAAAAGCTCAAGAACCTTAGTTCAAGAATGCAACAGGTTCGATCAGTTCCAGCCCCAAAACATAATTAGTAATCGTGGATTTCATCACTAGGTATGTGGGACTTCACTAATGGGTTATTTTCACTCATTAGGTCCCTAGTTTTTAGTCAGATTCTTTATTCTATTATCATGATTAAACATATATTTTATTAGAAATTCTATAGTTTTTCACGAACTTATTAAATATATGTTCCAAATCATATTATCATGTTACCACTCATATTATTGCATGAATTTTAGAAGCCTTGCTTTGCATTTCTTTAGTCCTTGAATTACGCATGCTAGGTCAGATATTTTAGTTATTCAGTTATACATGCCTCAGTTTTTATTGCATATTTACCAATTAATTAATGCATTCTCAGTTTGCATGTTAGTTTTGAGCTATCCAGTATTTACAAAAAAATAAGACATAATTAGTTAAATATTTAAATCCATGGGAGTAGCATAATGCCAAGTTAGAGTAGGGTTAAGTGTAAACCACTAGTTAAGAATTACTAGCCAAGTAGGTTGTAAGTCCCCTCTGTGGGCAATCAGTTTAGTGATCACGCCAACATGACTTTATACCTTTGGCAAGTTATATAAGATCCTCTCGATGGGGCGTATATATCGGACTCCATATTAAGGATCCCCGCGAGCTCCCTTACCCTCTCTCCATCCTCCTGTAAGGGATGATAAGGCTCCGCAATAGGAGGGGCTGCGGGTTCACCAGGGTTGGGAGAGTCCGGGGCCGGTTGGTTGACACCGGCTTTGGAATTAGCAGGGGAACTACTTCCAAAAGCTCATGTGATTTTATTATCGGTTATTAGTAGCTCCCACATTAAAGTCAGACTCTCTTGCATATATTATTTAGCGGTATACTCAGTATCTAATTTCAGCATATTACAAATTGGTCATTGCATTTAGTTATCTTTGAATTCTTTTTATCATGTTCAGATTATTATACTTGTTTTTGTGCTTGTTCAGTTATGTTTTATTTCAGTTTTATTCTATCCTACCTGCTCAGTATCTTTTAAGTATTGATGCATACGTGCGCTACATCTTCTCGTGATGTAGGTTTAGGTTCTTAGCATCCAGATCACGCAAGATGATTCAGTTGTCGTCAATTTATTTTCAGTACTTAGTCTTTAAGTTTAATTTTTTAATAGATTTAGCTGGGGCTTGTCCTAGTATTCCTAGTCCACTTTAGAGGATTATTTCAAACATAATTCTTTTAAGCTTAGTATTGAGTTAATAACAACTTTATAATAAGCTCATTGATTTCATTTATCTCAGTTATAAAATATGAGTATTCCCCGTTTTTTCAGTTTAAAATTATGATTTAATTTCCACAACAATTTATATTCTTTTAGTATGCTCATGATAACGCAAACAGGGTTAGCTTGGGATCACTTGTGTTCGTAGGTTCCGTATTCATGTTTTGGGAGTAGCTTTGGACGTGACAAAACATGGAATGAAAGCGCTCGGTTCAAGAGTCCTAGGATGTCTGAAGAGCCCAGTAAGTAGAGTACTTTTAATGGGCGTGAAGTGCACCACATCTAATGCGAGGGAGGCTACAAAGTGTTTTAGGAAAACATCACTTTCTTGTTATGCTTATGTGCGTAAGGTATGATCTAATTTCATTCTAACTCAACATTGTGCGCTTAACATCATGCCTTTTCATAGAGTTTAGGCATGGAATGCTAATGTACGCAATGCTAATGCAGTTCTTCTAGTACCAGATAAGGAAATTCTAATGTAAAGTTTCAGAATGCCAATTCAGCTTTTGGCTCGGAGTATGACCAACTAAAACAATCAGTAACTTTGAGTTCCTACTAATAGAAATGATCAATTAGTGGCACCTAGAGTTTATGATATTGTTAGGATGAATTAGCCTATGTTTTTAGGGTCATAAGTTGGTAAGGACCCAAAAAGATCATTGATAAGGTCAACAAAATATTTGGTGTGATGCAAGTAACTGGTTGTGATAGGTGAAATTGGCATCCGATCAGCTTAGGGATGTGACTCGCATATTCACTAAGTGGAAAGACAACAAAGATGACTTTTTCTTTTATAACTCAATGTAGCAATCCAATTCAATGTTGGTCCAGAAACTCTCCCAGAACCTTTCTCGGTCTCTACTCCAGTTGGTGACCCAGCTATAGCTAGACGTGTATACAGAAATTGCCCTATCATAGTATCTCAGAAAGTCACCTTAGCAGATCTTGTAGAGTTAGAAATTGGTAGACTTAGATGTCATTCTATGCATGGATTTGTTACATTATTGTTATGACTCAATCAATTGTAGAACTAGGATTGTTCCGTAATGTCTAGGATTATTGAATCCGAACAGGCACCGACGTCATTGACCTCTCAGAGGTCGAAGACAAGCCTCATCTTGCATTCATCACATTAATCTAGTTAAATTTTACGTAAAATTGAAAACTTTTTAAATGTTTTAAGAATACATAGAGTGCTTATAGTTGTTACACATTTCATCATATACTAAGCTCAATATGAAGAAACAACCATTTATCGTAAGAGTCAATTAGAAATAGAAGATGAATATATCATAAATAGTTTTCCAAATACAACCTTATTACAAAGATTCAAAATGAAAGTACGAAAGAAACGCTAGGAACAACATCCACTATCTATGTCTAAAATTTAGGCTAGACTAAAACTGTAGCATCCTCGAAAGCAAGAGGACATACCAAATGGTCTAGAGAACGCTGATGTACAAACCGCTGCAAGTGTCGTCAATCTGTTCTCTGACCTGTATCAATAAAAATAGTAAATAGTAGGGGGTTACTACGCCAATTGTACTAAGTATGGGTATATGAATACATACACATAAATCTATGCATGATCAATGAAATCTCTTCCAAAGCAACATGACATTTCTGGAAAGTCTATTCATTAGACTATCCTCATTTATTGATTTTGAATAGTGGTATGAATATGATATATTTTAATGCATTAAAAGCAGAAAACTCATTTGCTATATGATTAAAAGACATTAGTATCATCAACATAATCTTAGAACCACTAGGGCGAGGATTTGAAAATTTTCTAACCCCCGACCCGAGTGCTCTTTGACCTTTACTTAGTTTTATTTTCAATATTTTTCTTCTTTTTGTTGTGTAGTTCAAGAAATTCTTTGGTCCTATGTTTTACTTGCAAATGCAATGATTCATTGTAGTCCCATAACCACAACGAATCAAGTAAGTAATCCAAAGACTAAGGAATGATTTCCCTACCTCATAGTGAGTTATTCTTTACACTAAACATTTCATAAGCCAAACTATATTGGTCATGCCATTTATTTCATTACTTACATCTTAGGGAAGTTATGAGGTATTTAATTAACATTGCTATCTACTTCCCTTTATTGGCATCATATAAGAAGTCATTATAAACCAATCTTATTTGGCTTTGGCAATTATTTGTTGAAACTGCATGAGTGTGACGACATTCTTAAGATCTTCATCATTCCTCACCTTGAACATACGTTCTATGATAAAATTCATTCTCACTTTCATAATGACATCAGTAGGAATAAGATCATGGGAGTTTAACATGAAATACAGTGTCTCCCCCACACTGAAAAGAGGTGATTCACTGGTTTAAATTAATCTTAGACCATGTGAGATAATCATGGAATCCCATGTATGCCTCACACGTGGAAAGAGGTGATCCCTGGCCAAGGTGGATCCATCTCAAGTGTACACTCTACACCAAAAAGGAGAGGCTCACAGCTATAGTGAACCAAGAACATATCGTGAGTATTAAGTAACATAGATCATGTGATCTAAACATGAAATTTTGTGTCTGATCCACATCAAAAAAGGGGTGGAATAACCGGCCAAGGTGAAACCATACATACCTTGCTCGCTTAGGTGGAAACCACTGGCTAGTTCCTATGTTTTCTAGACATAGCTTAAATACTAGGGACTTAATAAGACTACTTCTCCACCTCGGTTGTATCCTCTTTGCATGAGACTAACACGTGCAATAACATGATCATAACTAGTCTATCGGTGTTATGATCACTTTCATTATATTCATTATCTTTTAGAGTTGACTCAAGTATTATCGACGCTTGCCTCTAGATTGATATTTACTTACTTTTTCAATGACTTGTCATCCTTAATTTACATTGATGAATGTGAATTATCCTTACATATCATCCTTACTTAACATTTATGAATGTGAATTGTCCTTACTTATCATCCTTAGGTGTTAATGAGACTAGAGTCACACGTTCTAACACCTTCATTCGTGAGTATTCTTTAAACATATTAACTTAGGTGTGAGTAAGATTTGTATCACTTTCTTTAACACCCCATTCTAGTCACTTACTTAATTTAGACCCCTTTAATTATGTTATAACTCACGTTACTTCTTTACTTTAGTGTAGTTGCTTCATTTTATCGTTTATGGACTATGAGAACTTCTTTAAATGAGTTACACATGTTCATAGTTCATTATTTTAGAGCATGTTGGGAGTTGTCCCAATGAATGGCATGCCCTTCGTTATGGATTCATTGAATTAATTTAGGAGTGCATATAATATATTTAATACTCTTAGTACACAATATTGGCATATGATTAGTATTGGCATAAACATATGGGTTTACATTACATAACTATTTTTGTTGGCAAAGGCCAATTTTACGTTCTTTTATGCTTGGTTGGATATTTATATTATTCATTAGCCAATATTTTAATTATTTAACATAAAATTATATGCGTTTGCATGCATCCCTTTTGGACAATGTATTGTTAGCAATTTTATTGGCATAAGCCAAACAATCACTCAAATTATGAATTCATGGAGATATTATTAGCCAACCTTATAGCATAACTTTACGCATAACGTTTTTAAACATCTTGAACATAATAATATGATCATTTAACGAGCACAACATCATCAACAAGTCACATTTACAGTAGGTATGCACAACAAATCGAAATCATCTTCATATATATCAGTTTCAGATACATCTTAACATAGTATCATTCTCTAACCAATCTTTGCTCATGAATTTAGGGTAACGTTTTAAAGACATATTGGAGAGCATCATATTAATATTTGATTAATATAAGACCTTCATAACGTCAAATAACATCAATGCAACATTCGGACAAACACGTCAACACTTAAAACAATTACATGTGTAACTGACACATCGTCGATTCATTATTCATGTTTGAAGCACTTAACTTTATACGATCACAACTTCATAGGTTAATCGACAATCATAGTTCAAGAAAATTAAACATAATATCAGCCAGAACCACATACGAAGAACACAATCTCTAACCTATTCAACATTGAATCGAAAAGGATACTAGGGACAAAGGAGTTCGAGGAGAACACGGGAACAACCCTTGTTTTCAAGATCTTTCAATCGTTGGAAAGAAAGTTCTCTTGGAGAAAAATTCCAGGACAGAAACCCATATCTTATGTAGAATTTAATCTACGAAGATCACCTTGCACGAAACCTTGAATTCACTTAAGAAATCTTTAACGTTCTGTGTTTTTTTGTGGTTTGTCTCCTACAGCCTTAGTGTCGTGAGTGTCAACGTTTTGACCATGATTTTTAGGTTTAGGAATTGATCTTGAATTATAAAACTTAGTTTTAATAATTTAATTTAATAAAATAATTAATGAATTATAAAAACGCCCCTCCTAAGTTGACTAAACATAGGAAAGCATAACACTTTAGTCAAATATGGAAATTGGTGTTGACTACGGTTTCAGGCAAAATTTTAATTTTATATTAATTAATTAAATCCTTAATTAATTTAATTTAGGGACCTAAGGTAATTACTAAAGTACCCCTAAGTCATTGGCACTATAATCAACCCTTTAGGCCTATCCTAGGTTAAGTACTACTATGTTTCTTGAATCATTCTAGGTTAGTCAAAGGATTTCATTTTGAAAATTTAAATTAATTAATTAAATGTCTAATTTAATTAATTAGGTGATAATTACTAAAGTACCCTTAAGTCGTGAGGACCTGAACTAACTCTTTTGACCATCCTAGGTTAGGCACTAGGTTGTCTTTTTCTTGTTTTAATCGAAATGTGGAAACTACTTTGTGATTTCGGTTTTCCCTTTTAAATTTATTAATTAAGTTTCTAAATTAATTAATTAAATAAACTAGGGTAATAATTAAAGTATCCCTAAGTTTTTAGAACCTTAACTAACTTTTTGGAGAAGCCTTGGTTTGGTACAAGGTTTTCCCTTTCTTGTCTTAACCGAAATCTAGAAATTTCCTTTGTAGTTTCAATTTTAGCCCTTTTAAATTAATTAATTAAGTTGATAAATTAATTAATTAGGTATCCTAGCGGAATTACTAAATTACCCCTAAGTTGTTAGGACCATAAACAACCTTTTGGACCATCCTAGGTTAGCTACTAGGTTGTCTCTTTAACCAGTTACTTGGTTAGTGTCACCCGGTTAAGTCTTAGGTTGTCAGGTGCACTAATTAGTTTATTTTGTTTGGTACTAGGTTATATAGGTATTTAGTACAGTTCGTTAGAGTCTAGAATTAATTAGGAAGTTAGGCCCCACAAGGAGTGGTCCCTTGTGCACGTTTTCCCCTTAACTACCCTAACCGAAATCATTTAGGGTGGTCCCCTCCTTTGGCCTCTTCTTCACATTTCTTTCACATGGGTTATTCTATTATTTATGGTTCATTTGGGAATATTTACATATTTTCTTAAGTACCCTCACTATGTCCTTGGGCACTGATCATTGTACATGATCATTTTAAATTGTTATGTACTTAAGGTACTAGGCTTGACATTGGATTTCTAGTACCTAGTATGTTTACAACTGATGAATTTCTTAATTTTAGCTTAGGGTCTTCATTGTAGGTACATATCCTAAACAAGCTCATAAATGTTTAGGTATATGTCTAATACCCTTTAAGTCACTATTTTCTAATATGCTCAATATTGCTTATTGGGTATGATATAGAAAGTGGCTAATACCTCTTAGCCAATTTTCTATACTATCTCCAATGTTTCTCAATATTGGGCATTGGAATGCCTATGTATCCCCAATACGCATTCTTAAAGACCTATTGGGCTCTTCACTAGACATGTACTTTTCACGAATGTTACATGTTCATTTTCACTTTCCAGACGAACCAATCTTAGAATGGAAAGGTAGTAGCTTAGCGCCTATGAGTCGATTCATTTCTTAACTTTTTTCCAAAAAAGATAATCTATAAGGGTTATCTCTATAATCTAGTTTGGGTTAAGGATTCTAGCTCTGAGACCCCAACTCTTGAGTCAATTCCAGTAGTCTGTGAGTATCCTGAAGTATTTCCAGAAGATCTTCCCAGTGTCCCTACCGAAAGGGAAATCGACTTTTGAATTGATCTCCTTCCAGATACTCAGCCTGTTTTTATTCCTCCTTAAAGAATGGATCAATCAGAGCTTAAAGAATTTCAAGAGAATTTGAAAGACCTTCTAGATAAGGATTTCATCATACCTAGTATTTCACCATGGGGTGCACCTGTTTTTGTTCGTAAAAAAGAAAGGTGGTTCTCTCAAAATATGCATTGACTATAGATAGTTGAACAAGGTCACAGTCAAGAATAAGTATCCCATCCCCAGGATTGATGACTTATTTGATGAACTTTAGGGTGCTAGTCACTTCTCTATGATAGACCTCTGATCAGGTTATCATCATCTTAGATTCAAAGATAGTGAAATGTTGAAAACAGACTTCAGAACTCTGAACGGTCATTATTAATTTGTAGTTATGTCGTTTGGACGAACCAATGCTCCGGCATATTTCATTGATTTGATTAACAGAGTGTTCAAACAGTACTTGGACTTGTTCGTTATCATGTTTATTAATGATATCCTAATTTACTCTAGGTTTAAGGAAGAACATGAGAGTCATTTGAGAATTGTTTTACAGACTCTTAAGGATCGCGAGTTATTCTCTAAGTTTAGCAAATGTGAGTTCTTGTTGCAATCCGTTGTTTTGCTTGGTCACATTGTATCTAGTTAAGGGATTCAAGTGGATTTATCGAAGATATAAGTAGAGAAACAACAGACAAGACCTACCTCTGTTGTAGATATCAGAAGTTTCTTAGGTCTAACGGGTTATTATAGAAGGTTCATGGAAGGATTCTCCTCCATAGCCTCACCATTGACTAGGTTGACTCAGAAGATGGTCAAGTTTCAATGGTTAGATGATTGTGAGAAAACCTTTGCAAAATTGAAAATAAGATTGACTACAACACCTGTCTTGACTCTATTAGAGGGTTCAGAGGGTTATGTGATCTATTATGATGCATCCATAGTTGGGTTAGGTTGTGTATCGATGCAGCGAGATAATGTTATATCGTATGCTTTTAGACAACTTAATGTGCATGAAAGAACACCTTGAGCTTGCAGCAGTGGTGTTTGCACTCAAGATCTGGAGACACTACTTGTATGGTGTTCAAATAGATATGTTCACTGACTATAAAAGCCTTCTGTATTTGTTCACCCAGAAAGAGTTGAATCTTCGCCAGAGGAGATGGCTTGAGTTCATTAAAGATTGTGATATGAGTGTGCATTATCATCCCGGTTAGGCGAATGTAGTAGCAGATGCCCTTAGAAGATTATCAATGGGTAATGTAGCCCATGTTGAAGAAGAAAAGAAGGAGCTAGTGAAGGATGTTCACAGGCTTTATTGCTTAGGAGTTCGCCTTATGAGCATATCAGACAATGGTGTAGCAGTTCAAAATGGGGAAAAATCTTCTTTTGTTGTGAAGGTTAAGAAAAATCTAGATAGTGAGCCAATTTCTCTTGAAATTAAAAATGCAGTCTATAATTAGAGAGTGGAGTTTTTCTCCAAACGGGGAGATGGTGTACTTCGCTACTAGGGTAGATTGTTTATTCGTGATATGGGTGTTGAGAAAAAATATCCTTCTGGAAGACCATAAGTTCAGAAATTCTATTCACCCAGGTGCCACTTAGATGTACCGCGATCTGCGGAAAGTCTATTGGTGGAATGACATGAAGAGGGACATAGCATATTTTGTGAGTAAGTGCCTCAATTGCCATCAAGTCAAGGTAGAAAATCAAAAACTAGGAGGTATGGCTCAAGATATTAATATTCCTACTTGGAAGAGGGATATTATCAATATGGATTTCATCACAGGGTTACCTCGTACTCGCAGACAGCATGACCCAATTTGGGTAATAGTTGATAAGATGACTAAGTCTTCTCGCTTTTTAGAGGTTAAGACTGCAGATTTGGAAGAGGACTATGACAACCTTTACATTAATGAAATTTTTAGGTTGCATGGGGTTTCGTTGTCTATAATCTCATATAGAGTTCCTCAGCTTACCTCTCATTTCTGCAGGTCATTTCAGAACGGTCTTGGTACTCAAGTAAACGTTAGTACAACATTTCATCCACAAACGGATAGGCAGGCAGAGCTTACAACTCAAACGTTAAAGGATATGTTGAGAGCTTGTGTTTTTGATTTCAAAGGTAGTTAGGATGATCACTTTCCTCTTATTTAGTTCGCCTACAACAATTTCTACCATTCCAGCATTCAGATGGCCCCTTATGAGGCTTCAGATGGGCGTAGATGTAGATCTCCTATTGGTTGGTATGTAGTAGGTAAAGCAGCTTTGATAGGGCTAGATTCAATCCTTTATGCTATGGATAAGGTGCAAATCATTAAACATAGACTTAACACAGCCCAAAACGGTCAGAAATCTTATGCAGATGTAAGGAGAAGGGAACTAGAGTTCCAAGTTGATGACTGGGTTTTCCTAAAAGTGTCACCTATGAAAGGGGTGATGAGATTTGAATAGAAACAGAAGATCAGTCCTAGATATGTAGGCCCTTATAAGATATTCAAAACGGTTGATAAGGTGGCATATGAGTTAAAGTTTCCAGCAGAATTAGCAGCAGTGCTTTCGGTTTTCCACATCTCACTCTTGAAGAAGTGTGTGGGTGATCCAGCCACAGTAGTGCCATTATAGAGTGTGGCGGTGAAAGATAGTCTTTCTTATGAGGATGTTCCGATTGAGATTCTTGACCATATGGTTAGAAAGTTGAGAAATAAAGAAGCGGCTTCTGTATAGGTTTTGTGGAGGAGTCATTCCGTAGAGGGAGCTACTTGGGAAGCAGAAGCAGCTATGAAAGACAAGTATCCTCACCTCTTTCCTTCCGATTCCACTCCAGCTTGAGGTAATATTTCCTCTTCATTTTTCCATTCATTAATGCATGAATTTAGTCTTAGAATCATATTCCCTCAGTTTTTACTTGCATTTTAAGCGTTTTTACATGTTCTTGGAACTTAATTGAGTCATAAACTCAATTTTCAGTGTTTAGTAGTTTGGTTTGAAGCTCTCCCTCTATTTTAGCTAGTTTAGTATTCATTTGAGGATGAATGTTCCCAAACGGCAAATAATGTAACAACCCGTAGCCAAAATAGACCAAAATTAGTTTTTCAAAAAAATCTAAAGGCGCAACTAACGTGACCATCGATGAATCGTAGCTTGACCCACGGTCCGTCCTGCACAACTGTCGTTGGGATCAGAAACTCCAAAAATCTCAGCCCAGGAAAATTGGTTAAGTGTTTGTCCAAGGACGGACTTACGGTCCGTAGGTCAGACTGCAGTCCGTAGTCCATGACCGTCGATGGAGACCCCCTTCCCCAACACTATGACAAGAACCATGGATGACCAGCACCATCCATATGTGGGAATTAGCAGACAGTTAAGGGGGGAATGCATTCAATTTATCATTACTCTTAGCACAAAATTAATTAGGTGTCTCATGACCTACATAAATATAGAAATTGAATTAAGTTCCATAGCCACCAATCTTTCAAAAATAAGACCTCCGAGTAAAACATTATGCCCATTTTAGTAAAAACCTGTCGAACAGGCCCAATCTACGGACCAAACGACGGACAGTCAATGGAAGAATGGACCATCTATCTAGGTCGTTGTTTCGTCCGACAGCAACATATGCTGGGGTATTTTGGTCCTTTTCCACCTCCTTTAAACCCTAAGATACGTAGTTTTGACCCTAAATCATCACATTTTAGTTAGATTAAGCCTAGAAACATAACTAAGACATATCTAAGTCAAATCATTTAATCAAAATTTATAAAATTAAAAGAAATAGATGAGAAAAAGCTCAAGAACCCTAGTTAAACAACCGAAAAATTTCCATCAATTCAAGCGTCGAAACCTATGTATTTTTCGTGGACTTCATCACTAGGTATGTGGGATTTCACTAATGTGTTCATTTCACCCATTGGTCCCTAGTTTTCGGTCAGATTCTTGATTTTATTATCATGATTAAACCTAGAGTTTCTAGAACTTCAAGAACTTATTAAATATATGTTCCAAATCATATTATAATGTTATTACTTATATTATCACATAAATTTCAGAATGATAGCTTTGTATTCTTTAGTCCTTGAATTAAACATGCTAGTCAGATATTTGAGTTATTAAGTTATACATCCCTCAATTTTTAATGCATAATTACCAGATTAATTGTTGCATTCTCAGTTTGCATGTTCAGCTTGAGCTATCAAGTATTTAATGAAAATTCAAACATAATCAGTAAACTATATAAATCAGTGGGACTAGCATAATACCAAGTTGGACTAGGGCTCAGCATACCCAATTAGTTCCAAAACTACTAGATAAGTAAGTTGTAAGTCCCCTCTGTGGGCAATCAGTTTAGTGATCACACCAGCATGCCTTTATACCTTTGGCAGGGTATATTCGGTCCTCTCGATGGGGCGTATACATCGGACTACACATTTATCTCCTTTGGTTTTATTATAGGTTATTAGTAGCTCCCACAGTTCAGTTAGACTCTCTTGCATTTATCATTTATCAGTATCTAGTTTCAGCATGTTATAAATTGGTCATTTCATTCAATTAGCTCAGAATTCTCTATATCATGTTCAAATTATTATACTTGTTTTGGTGCTTGTTATGTTATGATTTATTTCAACTTTTTTCTATCCTATATGCTCAATACCTTTCAAGTACTGGTGTATACGTGCACTATATCTTCTCGTGATATAGGTTCAGGTTTTCAGCATTCAGATCACGCCCAGATCGATTTTTGATCGTCAGTTCAGCAAATTTAGTGGTGAGTCCTCTTTCTTTGAGGTCGATAGAGATGAATTTATTTTTAGTATTTAGTCTTTTAGTTTCAGTTTTTACTAGATTTAGTTGGGGCTTGTCCAATATTTCTAGTCAAGTTTAGAGGCTTATTTCTGACATAGTTTCAGCTTAGTATTGAGGTAATAACTTCTTTGTATTAAACTCATTTATTTCATTTATCTCAGTTATAGAATATGGGTATTCCCCATCTTTTTAGTTTAAAATTATGATTTAGTTTCTGCAACAATTTATATTTTTTTAGTATGCTCATGATCATGCTAGCAGGGTTAGCTTGGGAACACTTATGGTCCTAGGTTTTGTTTCCGCGTCTCGGGGGTAGCTTAGGGCGTGACAAATCACATTTGTAACTTCAGATTTTGTTGTTAAATGCGGCTTTGTGCCAATAATGTTAATTTTATGGCCCACGTGTGTTAGTTTTTATGGTTCATGTCAATCTTATTTTAGTTTATTTTTTAATTACTTACTTAATTCTAATTCCAATGGATAAGTAGGGAAGTTACTTACATGTGTGGAGAAGTGGGAAGTGGGGAATTTCTTAGTAACTTCAAGCTACCCCTTATGTTTTCCACTTTACCTATTACCTCTTCCAACTATCCATTAAGTGGGGAGTTACATGATAGTTTTGAAACTGCACAGTATGTCAGCTACTAAAAACGATGGAAAGGTGGAAATGATGTTAAACACACTCTTATTTAGAGGGTCCTCTCTCTACCATAAATTTATAATCTTACCCATCAAAACTATTCATAAGGTTTAAGGCAGGAGAGAGAAACAACTTTTGAAGAACGAAAACAATCTTTTCCAAGAAATTCAAGTCAAGATTTTGAAAATCACTATGGCTTATTCACGTATATATACTTGATTGAATTATCTTAGTAATACATTTATGTGAAAATCATAAAGTTATACGATCATGAATAATTGATAGGATTTATGAATTCATGGATGGTTTATGTTTTTACAATTATTAAAATCCTTACATGTAGGTATCAACAGTCGGGTTTACTTTTTCATCAAATTAATCTGTTCCTTATTTGAAACCGGTAATAGGTAGTATCAAGTGAAATAATTATTCGCTATCATGATGTATTTTATTTTGAAATAATGTATATGAGATTAGTTAATCACGGAAGTGGTCTAATCTTTGAAGAATTAATTCAAAATAATAATGACTTAACGTATATTCAATTATCCACTATTTTGATACTTATAACTAATATAACACTTATGGATATTGATGTTTTTTGGTTGTAAGATATTTATGGATAACCCAAAGATTGATTATTTCATTTTATAACCATTGAACATAAAGAGATAATTCAGATGTGTTGTTATTTTTGTTTTTTTATCCAAAGATAATAAATATTATTGATTGACCCATTTAAAATTATTGAATTACGTTAAATTCACATTTAAGCATCATTATGTGTAAAGTTATATTTTGATATTTTTCCCAAAGGAGGACATCAGTATACATATAAGAAATTCTAAATCATTTTTGAATTTGATAGTAAGTAAAAAATTATAGCTCAAAGTATTAACAAATGAGTATATTATATCTGCAGCATTTGCTCTTCATTCACACTCTGCCTTTCTTACGACCTTTAACGGTCTTAACTTCTCACAATTGTGGGAACAGATCAAACTCCATTTTGGAGTTTCGATTTTGATGTTGCACTTTTCACTGAGAGGCTAACTGTTATTTCAAAAACTAGCGGTACTAAAGAAAGGTCTTACTATAAGTATTGGGATCGATCTAACAGATTAGGCATAATGTTTATGTGAATGAATATTGCAAGCAACATTAAGACTACTCTTTCCAACACTGAAAATGCAAAAGATTTTCTGAAATTCATGAAAGAATCCTCTCAAACTGCTGATAAGTCTTTTGCTAGGACAATAATGGGTATTTTGACTAGCATAAAGTTAGAGGTTCACATACCATGCATAAGCATGTCATTGAAATGACAAACGTAGCAGCAAGACATAAGTCTTTGGAAATGAAAGTGGAATAAATTTCCTTGTACAATTCATTATCAACTCATTACCATCTGAGTAAGGCCCTTTACAAATAAACTACAACACCATGAAAGACAAATGGAACGTGAATGAATTGTACGGCTGTTGTTTCAAGAGGAAGTAAGGCTAAAGAATCAAGGAAAGGGAGTTAACATGAAAAAGAAAAATAGAGGAACCATAATGTTAGTGAGTCCTCCTCTCAAGTACATAAGAAGGAACACAAGAATGATAAGTGTCATTTCTATGGAAAATCTGTACACTTTCAAAAAGATTGCCTTAAATTTAAGGCATGGCTAGAGAAGAAAGGGATTCCTAACAACATAAACCATAAAACAAAATGAAAGATATGTGTATATGGGCAATAGAGTGAAGTCTCTAGTTAAAGCTATAGGAACTTATCGTTTCATCCTTTATATTGGGCATCACTTTGAGTTACTTGAGACTTTTATATACAGTCTATTTTGAAATTTTTTTTTCTTTGTCCAAGTTTGATAAGACCGTATATTTTTTTTAATTTTGGTAATGGATGTTTTGGTTTGTGTAAATGTAATTATCTAATTGTTATTGGTACTATTTTTGATATTTTATACAAACTTTAATCTTGATAATCCATTTGTCGAAACGCTCTTAACTCTACATCATAATATTAGAACTAAATGAAGCTTGGTAAATGAACAATTTGCTTTCTTGTGGCACAAATGTTTAGGTCTCATATCCAAAGAATGATTGGAAATATTAGTCAAGAACATAACTCTTTCAAATTTTAATTTTACATACCTTAACAACAGTGTGGATTGTATTAAAGAAAACAAACAAGACACACAAATAAAGAAGGCATAAAAAGCACACAACTTCTTAAAATTATACACTCATATATATGTGGTCCTTTTGATATTGCATTTTTCAGTAAAGAAAAATACTTTCAGCTTTTATTGATGATTTTCTTCACATTATGGGTATGTCTATTTGTTGCATGAAATATCCTTAGAGATCTTTATTATTGAGGTTAAAAGATAATTAGATAGAAAGGTGAAAATAATCAGGTCAGATAGAGGTGTTGAATTTTATGGAAGATATGATTAAAATGGACACCACCTAGGTCCATTTGCTAAGTTCTTTGAAAAGTGTGGTATATGTGTTCAATACACAATGCCTGGAACACCGCAACAAACTGGTGTAGCATAAAGGCGTAATCATACATCAATGGACATAGTTAGGATTATGTTAAGTAATTCATCTATTCATCTTTCATTTTGGATGTATTCTTTTAGGACTGATATTTACTTACTTAATAGGGTTCCTAGTTAAGTAGTCCCAAATACTTTTTTTGAAAAATGGACTAGTAGGAAACCTAATTTAAGGCACTTGCATGTTTGAGGTTGCTCTGTAGAAGTTAGAAATTATTACCCACAAGAAAAGAAACTAGATTCAATAACAATCAGTGGTTTTTTCATAGGATATCAAGAAAAATTAAAAGGGTAGAAATTTTACTGTCCTAATCACAGTACAAGAATAGTTGAAACTATAAATGCTAGGTTCATTGAGAATTGTGAAATTAGTTGGAGTGAAGAACAACATAAAGTTGAAACTAAAGAAGTGAGGGTGAGGGTTACTCAACCATTTACTTCTTCTAAAGATGTTGTTGCTTAAATTGATGTACAACCTAACAATCAACCAAATCAACAAATTGATGTTCCTGTTAATCTCAATGAAGTGATAATTGATGAACCTGTAGTAGATGTACAACAAGAAGTAGCACTAAGAAAATCTGAAAAACAAAAGAAATTTGTTATTTCTTATGACTATTTGATATATTTACACGAGTTAAAAATTCACTTGGGAATTGATAATGATCAAGTTTCATTTTCACAAGCTATTGAAATTAATAATTTTGATAGTAGGATATATGCTATGAAACATGAGTTGAATTCTATCGAGAAAAATGAATTATGGGACCTTATTAAATTACCAAAAGGTTGCAAAAGAGTTGGGTGTAAATTTGTCTTTAAGACCAAATGCGACTCAATTAGCAACATCGAACGTCACAAGGCACACTTGTTGAAAAATGTTTCACTCAAAAATATGGCATTGGCTACTAAGAAATATTTTCATCTGTCTCTAGAAAAGATTAACTCAGAATTAGAATGGATTTAGTAACTCATTATGACTTAGAGCTACATCAAATAGATATGAAAACAACTTTTCTAAATGGAAATTTGGAGGAACAAATTTATATGAATCAACCTGAAGGGTTTTCTTCAAATGGAAAGGAACACATGGTGTGTAAACTTAAGAAATCAACTTAAACAAGCTTCCCGACAATGATATCTTAATTTTAATGAAACTATTGTAAATTTTAGATTTAAGTAAAAAATTGTTGATCGATGTATACATCTGAAGGTTAGAGTGAGTAAAAACATTAAGTTAGTCATGTATGTTGATGACATCTTTCTTGCTACTAATAATCTTGGTTTGTTACACGATACAAAGAAATATCTAACTAACAATTTTGAAATGAAAGATATGGGATCGGATCCTATGTGACTATGATAGAAATATTTCAAAAAAGATCACAGGGATTATTAGGTTTGTCTTAGAATGCCTATATTTTTAAATTGTTAGATAGATTAAGAATGGAAAAATGTTCATCAAGTCCCGTTACAATTCATAGAGGAAATAAATTTAGTCTCAATCAATGTCCAAAGAATGAATTGGAATATAAGCAAATGAATGATATTCCTTATACATCAATAGTTGGGAGTCTAATGTATGCCCAAAAATTTACTAGACCAGACAACAGTTTTGTTGTTTGAATGTTGGGTCATTATCAATGTAATCCATGAATGGATTAGTGAAAAGTTTAGAAAGTGTTGTGATACTTACAAGGAACTAAAGATCATATGTTCACCTATAGAAGATTTGATCATCTTAATGTGATTGGATATTAAGATTCAAATTATTCTGATTGTGTGGATACAAGAAAATCCATATTTTGATATTAGTTCCTATTAGCTGGAGAAGTAATATCATGGAAGAGTATGAAGCAGTCTGTTATAGATCAATCCACTATGGAAGTTAAGTTTGTGGCATGCTTTGAGTCCACAATTCAGGCTAATAGAGGGCGGAACTTTATTTCAGGACTTGGACTAGACAATAGTGTTTCCAAGTCGCTGAAAATTTATTGTGATAATAGTGCATTAATTTTCTTCTCTAAAAATGATAATTATTCTAAGGGTACCGAGCATATGGAATTGAAATATTTTTCAATTAAGGAAGAGGTCCAAAAATATAAAGTGACAATTGAACATATTAGCACAAAACTTATGATTGTTGATCCTTTGGCAAAAGAATTACCTCCAAAAACATTTGTTGAACATGTTGAAAGAATAGGTCTTATAGATAGCAATGAATGACTTTCTATATAGAATTTATTATGTTTATGCAATCGACATTTTCAGTTCACCTATATATATGTTTCTTTTATAACATGTTTTCTCTTGTATACGTTATGTTGAGAATGATGATGACAAGTTTTGTTTTCGATAAAGATATTCTAAACATTATGGTGGATCCATTATGCATTTGAAAAGTTGTGTTAGGCAATAGAATAATATTGTAGTGCATGGAAGAGACTATGCCAAATAAAGTGGTATACAACCACCATGACTCATATTAGTTTATTTACTTAATACGAACAAATAATGTTTGATTTAGTATGTGCTCACACTGTAATTAAAATGTTCATTAAATTATTAAGTAAATGATATTACGTGTGCCAAGTGGGAGAATGTTAGTTTTATGGCCCACGTGTGTTAGTCTTTATGTCTCACATAAATATTATTTTGGTTTAATATTTAATAACTAACTTAATTCTAATTCTAATAGTATAAGTAGGGAAGTTACTTAAATGTGAGGAGAAGAAGGAAGTGGGGAATAGTGGGGAATTTACTTAGTAACTTCCAATGACCCATTAAGTCTTACACTTTACCCATTACTTCCTCTAACTATCCATTAAGTTAGGAGTTACTTGGTAGTTTTTAAATTACTCATTATCTTCACTACACACCATGATGGAAAGGTGAGAATGATGTTAAACACACTCTTACTTAAAGGGTCATCTCTCTTCCATAAAGTTATTGCCTTATTTATCAAAGCTATTCATAAAGTTTAAGTCAAGAGAAAGAAACAACTTTTGAAGAACAAAAACAAAAAGACTTCCACTCAATTCAATACAAGATTCTAAAAATAACTATGGATGGTTAAGGTGTATATTCTTGACTAAATTATCAAAGTAATTCATTTATGTGAAAGTCATATATTTCTAAGATCATGAATAATTGATAGGATTTATGATTGCATAGATGGTTTATATGTTCACAATCACTAAAATCCTTACAAATAAGTCATGCACATGCTTGGTTATTTTTGAGAGCTCTACAGACTAGCCAAAATCTAGTTAGAGAACTTTCACTCCACTTCTCAAGTGAATTTATCAAGTCTATACTTACATCATCCATAAGGACAATTAATTCATTAAGAGTTAATAACTCGTCGCTCTTAATTAGCAGCAGTTCAAGTAGTCTTTGTGAGTGCCCAATGTTAATATTGACTTGTTATTACCCATATGAACGTACTTCACGTGGTATCCAATCACTTAAATGGTTTTACCATCTCTATTTAGAATTATATTGGCCTTAACCCTCATCTCTTTCAAGGATTGGATAGTTAATTCTCTTCCCATAGGTTTAGTTAGTGAATCAGCTTAATTTAATTCTAACTTCACATAATCGCTGGAAATTACTCCATCTCTCGGCAGTTGCTTAACCACATCATGTCTCATTTCATGTGTCGACTCTTAAAATTTTAAGATTTATTCTCTGCAATAGCAATTGCGACTTAACAATCACATGTATAAACACATGAGGTAATTCATCCTTTATTAAATGGATATTCGCTGAAAATTTTCTTTGCTCCTCAATCTTAAAATCAGCCAGCTTCAGATCTACATACTCTAACTCCATAGTCGATTTATAAATGACCATCTATTTAGATGATTTCCATGATATTGCACAATCACCTAAGGTGAACACATATCCACTAGTGAATTTTGTCTCCTTTGAATCAGAGATCTAGTTTGCATCACAATACCTTTCTAACATATAAGGAGGAAATCCACTATACATGATACCATAATTCATGGTTCCTTTAAAATATGTCATCAATTTATTTAATGTAGATCAATGCTATTTATTGGGAATATGAGTATATCTACTTAGACTACACACAACATAGGCTATGTCAGGCCTAGTAAAATTCATTAAATGTATCAAATTCCCAAAAAAATTGATCAAGTTAGACTAAGCAACTGGGTCACCTTAATTATTTTTTAATTGAGAGTTGGCATCACAAGGAGCGGCCACAGGTGTAAACTCAGAAAATTTGTACTTTTTAATAAGTCTTTCCACATAATGTTGTTGGGACAACATCATACCATCTCCACTTCTTATAAATTAAACTCTCATTATCATATTTAATTCACCCTGACCCTTGAAATCAAAATTAGTATACCAAAATAAATGGTGTTCTGCACAATATTTAAACTTGTACCAATATAAGCATGTCATCAAAATATATATCACATAATCATTGTCTACGCCTTTATTATAAAAATATTTATCAACTTCAATGTATGAAAAAACAGTCTTTCATTATGACTTGATAAAAATTTTCATGACACTGCTTAGGAGCTTGTTTAAGACCATAAAGAGATCAAACTAATTTACAAACATTATTTTCTTGTCCAGAAATAATACATCTATTATGTTAAACAATATAAATTTTATCTTCTAAATCACCATTTAGAAAAGTTATTTTTACGTCCATTTGACAGATATAAAGCTTATCAATATATGTTAAGACAATTAAAACATGAATAGAATAAATTCTAGTCATTCATGCAAATATATCAAAATAATAATTAATTTCTTTTTGGGAAAAACATTTACTATAAAGCGAGCGTTATATTTTATATATAGATCTGTTAGGATAAAGTTTCTTTTTGAAAATCAATTTATACTCAATAGTTTTTGCACCAGGAGGTAAATCAGTTAAAATCCATGTATTTTTTTTTATGATTGAATTAAATTCAATTTGTTTTCCTCTTTTCGATATTTGGCATCAGAAGAAGATTTATCTTCGGAATGATTTAATGGTTCACTTTCAACAAGAAAATATTGTAAATCATTTTCCTGAGATATTCTTTCCTAGGCCTTTTACTACTTTTTAGTTCTTCAATATTAAAAATAGCCTCACTATTTCTTTCACCATGTACATGAGAAATTTAATCACACAGGGAAAAAATATGTTCAAAGAATTCATCATTTTTTGTCTCAATAATAGAATAGCAATCAAGCACATAATAAATCTATATGCAACACTATGTTCAACATTTTCGATAAGCATACAATCAGCTAATTTAGAACCTATTTTTCTCTTTTTAGGATTAGGCAAGAGAACTTTTGCAAGACACCCATACATTAAAATATTTCAAATTTGATTTATAAGCTTTATACAATTCAAAAGGTGTTTTGCTAGTTATTATATGAAGAATTTTATTTTCTAAGTGAAATGCAGATAATATTTCTTCACCCCACAATGTATTAGGTGAATTAAAACCTTCTTTAACATAGAGTTTCATTTCCTGTTATTTTCTATTTTTCCTTTTGGCTACTCCATTAGATTCTAGAGAGTATTGTGTAGTTACTTCATGAATAATTTCTTCTTGTTTTAAAAAAAAATAAAAGGCATTTAAGGATAACTATTCCCATTATTATTAGATCTAATTCTCTTGTTTTTTCTACTAACTGGATTTTCAACTTAAATTATATTAGAAATAAAGGCATCAAATGTATCATCATTGTTTCTAAATAAATATAGCTTAGTAAATCTATAAAAATCAGTTTGAATTAAATACAATAATTTAGTTTTTTTTATTTACTACTAAACATGACTTCTTAGTAGTTTTAGCTTTAGCACATACTTCACACTTATATTATTTGAATCTAAATCAGATATCAAACCAAGTGATATCATATTTTTTATATAATAGAAATTAACATGTCCTAATCTAGCATGTCACAAAATATTAGAATTTGTCATGTAACAAGAAGTAGATACTTTTCATTCACAATATTAATTATGAAAAGTCCCTGTTACAATATTGTTTTCCACAAACACATTATTTTTTGTTAGTATGATCTTTTCAAATTCAAATGACACTTCAACTTCATCTTTGTTAAGCAAGGCTACGAATGCAGGTTTCTGCGCATTGTAGGAACATGTAATACATCCATACCGCCTAAAAAATATTTGGTAGCAACTTTCAGGAGTACTTTACCCTTACCCAAGACATTAGTAGTTCTTGAGTCTTCAAGGTAGAATACTTCAGTGTCCTCCCCTGTTGATGTATATATGTCAAATGCTTCTCGATCTGTACAGATGTCCTTAGTATCTGAGAGTCTACAACCCATTCTTATATAAGCTAAAATGTTTACTTGAGAAATGACAGTTGTAATAATTTCATCTTCTTTAGCTAAATTAGATTTGGAAATATAACAATTTTCTTTGTCGTTTTTTATTCTTTTTCCATATTGTGCGGCATAATAACATGATTTTTCACAAGCAAAACAAGAGTATTTCGTTTTGTTTAAAATTGAGATTATAAGACTAGTAACCTTGAGACTTATTAACATCCCTTTTATTTTTTATCTCTTTGGTCTTGAACTAAGTTTCCTAGTAGTGTTGATTCATTTCCTTTCAACCACTCTTTTTGTAGCTTGTTGTGCCATAAACTACTTTCGAAGTGACTGGAATAGTAACAACTATGGTACAACCATTATAAATATTATTAGTAGTGTCAAGACATATTATTTGTCATAGTTGCTTAGATTGTTGAAAAATATAATAGATGGGGAAAATATAATATCAAAATAATAATACTAGAATTAGGATAAATACTACTACAATAATATTCTTAAGTAATTTATACGTATATATAAATATAACTAGTCATGCTAGGTACTCTCCTAAGAAACTGTTTCAGCAGTGTGAAATACTTCCCCAAGAATAAACAAGCGTTCTCTAATTAATTAGAGAACACATGAATCAAAAAAATATAAATACTACATAATAAGCAAAGTCGAAAGACAATAATTGAAAATTGGCGAAATCTTACTACTTGATTTGGTTGTATTTCCTAATACTCCATCAACTACTATATATAGAGAAGCATTGGCAGTGAAGGAAAACATATTTCACAATATAACTTGGAGGTAAGGGGAGCATTACGTTGAGATGAAGGAATTAAACTTGGGGACAATGTAGATTAATACTTGGTGATTAATTTTAGTTGATGACTAATGTGCTTATGTAACATATTAATCGAGTCCAAAATATGTCTTAAATTATATGAAAATATCCAAACCCTTCATAGTCAATCACATGAAAAAACAAATTGTTTTTCACATATATCCGAGAAATATGTCCTGTTTATTAGTCGTACACTGAATATTTGAGGTATCTTAGTGATTCCATTGATACCATCATCTTTGCTAGAATGGGATGTTATGAACATTTTATTTGCAGACATCCTAATGGGCAGCAAGGGTAAAATAATTACTTATTACTATTTATTCACAACACTATCATCCCTAATGTTCACAAACGAAGAAGAGGCTAAATCTTCTTGATAAGCTTAAGTCTCTTTCACTGTCACTGGCTGGACCCATTAAAATGTTTCAACCCCACCTATATCCCAGATCTTCATTATAAGCAGATTAATGTGATATACCAATGTGGCCTCCAGAAAAAGAAATTTTATTTTTATCAGAGAATCCTATGTAGTAAATTCTAATTATGCTCTAAGACGTTCCACAAGTGTGGAGGACCTAAAGGGAATTATTGAACAAAGTAACTGGTATGCAACATCCAAAGAATGTGGTTCAAATTCATAAATCTAATTATGTTTTAGAGAACTCTCAGAAATTACTCCAAAGCAGCTAGTAGCAAGATTAACAATATTTACAATTTTAATTATAGAACCAAGTTCAATTCAATGTCATTGCTCATAACATTCAAGATCTCTAATAAAGAGGAATATATATCACTTGCCTTTACAAAATTTTCTTCCATAATAATGAACAATATGTTTAGAGACGACACGGTAAGTGTATATTAGCAAAGAATATAAATTAAATCATCTATAAAATAATTGAAATCCGACTTCCACATGGAAGCAGAACAAAGTATGAATACTTATACTAAAGTTGTTCGGACACAACATTGTCTAAGAACATTGATGAGGATAATTGAAACAGACTTAATAGATGACTCTCCACATGACATGCATTGTAATCGAGTTTTAACAATCTAATGATTTTTGGTTTTTTTTGTCACACCTAGTGGCGAACCCTGAATTTTGTTCAAGTTGGTTCATATTATAATTGAACCATGACGGTAGTAACAATTATAATATATTTTTTTATTCTTATATTTAACCCCAAATTTTTTTTATGATGTGGTATTTTCAGTCTAAATAAATGACGAAGTATATATATCACTTTTTTTTATCACTCAAGTTTACGACATCTAATTTGTTTGGTCCAGTTCTTTCCTTATTTAATGAAAAAGTACACCATATGTCTTAGTAGTCTCAAATAGGGCGTGCAGAGACCCTGCCTCTTTAGTAGGTAATTTACTATCAAAGAAAATAAGAGGCTGCCTCAAAATGGGGTACTACAAGTCATCTTTTTTACACATCTAATCAACTCACATAGTTCACCATTTTCGACTAAAAGAGCAATTCAGTTAGGGGGGGTGGTTGTCCTTATTAGGCTAGGGACCTCTCCATAATGCCCCACCATCGAAGCATAAGCGCCTTATTGCTACTCATATGTGAGGCGGCGTCCCTTCTCTAACCAAGATCACTCCCACACCTATAATATTTGTGATAGATACACTGCTTTGTATAAACTCATATTTTTGTGATACCTTAGAAAATATGGATTTTTAATTGACGTTCCATTTAAAATGAAATAAGTAACCAAACAAAACAATAACATTTCATAACAATTAATAAATACCATGCAAACAACTCCTAATAAGAATATTTAAATTTTCACGTATCTACAATTTAAAAATGTTAAGAGAATTAATCTTACTAATACCACTAATGATGTAGCAATTTTGAATAACCATAAATGAAATAAGAAAACAATTTATTAAAATGAATGAATAAATAAAAACACACTAACCCAACCTTCATGGAACAAGAATATATTTTTTTCACACAACTTGGTATTTTACTGAAAAATTTAAACTAATGTACGGTTGCATTTTCTAAAAGGTATAAACAAATTTCAAATAATTATGTTAAATGGAAAACTTATCTAGAACTATAATGGTGTAGATCTATTTATTAATTATTAACTTCTGGGACCCACCAGTTCACCACTAGTGACTTAAAAAAAGCTTGTGGAGATTTTGTGATAATAAGATTTGATCCCTCATCTTTATGGTTGCATAATCCCGCTATAACAACTAAGCTTTGCTTCACCTTAGTGACGTTTTTTACAATTACATATTGAAGATACATGAAAGAAACAAAATTTTTAGACGAAGTGGGTTCAAGTGAACCGGCTTGACCCAACGTTAGAACGCCTCTGGTCACATCCCTATTTCGCACAGCGGAAGTGTTTTTCCAATTTAAGTGATGTTATTGAAAAGGGATGATTTCTTTTAGAGTCGCCATTTGAAATTGAGTTATGGTGTTTCAAGTCACCTTTTTATTAATTCCTAATAACCAAAATGAAATGACTCTTTATATGGTCTGCGAACTACAAATTCGGGTAAAAAAATTTGTTGACCCAAGGAAGGTATTAAGAATCTCTCGAGTCACGTTATTATAGCACGGTCGCTTTTATTGACTTCTAACTGATTTTAAATTATTTGGGGGCATATTTTATATGCTATAGTTTGGCTTATATTTTTATTGTTGAACTTTCATTTAATTTCAACCTAAATGTATAACCGCATTCTTATTTTGATATTTAATATCTTCGAAGCATAATTGATTTCTTTTCTTCACTGCATTACCTAATATTTGACATTCCACATCTCGATTTCATTAAATAAAATATATATTAGAATAATTTTACGAAGGTGTCTCACCACATCCTTGAATTTCCCTTTAAGTGTTTCAAGAAAGATGTGTAAACACATTCCTAATTGAAATAAATATTTTTTAAACATGCCTAAAACACATCTAATATTATAAGAAAATATAAAATAAAATAAAATAAAATAAATCTACACTTCTAGGATACATGTACTCTTTTATTTTTATTAACGCTTCAAGTTAACGTTAAAATTAGTCCTACACATAATGTATTTTTATTTTTATCTTAAGGTTAATGAAAATATTTGGCACACGCATATTGTAGAATCTTATTAATTCAATAAAACAATGACACACAGCTAAAATAAATCTCATTCTTTATTTTACAAAATAAAAAATAATAATTTTTCATCAAATAAAACTATTTAAAAAGAGGTATAACTCTTAACACATTCACCTCAATCAAATTATGAATAAAACAAAAGTGTAAGTGAATATCACTACATCAAATTCAATTTTTTTTTTACAGATATATGGTAACGTTATACCTTTAATGAAGAAAATAAGTACCTCAAAATCTTGATTGAAGCTCAAGTCGAACACACAAAAGTTTTTGTAGATTATACGAACTGATATATGTATGGTGTTTCTGTTGTTTTCTGCGTTCTGCGTTACTAGTAAATGTGGAGGTTGTATATGTTGTTTTTCATTGGTATGTAGGTGTCACGACCCAAAACCGAGCCGCGACTGGCACCCACACTTACCCTCCTATGTGAGCGAATCAACCAATCTAATCCCCTAACATTTCAATATAATATCAACAGAAAGTAATGCGGAGGACTTAAACTCATTAATAAAAACAAATACAATAACTTCTAAAAACTCAACATCTATTATTCCCCAATATCTGGAAGTCATCACCACAAGAACATCTATGATGAAATTACTAAACTAAGAGTATTCTAAGAAGCTAAAACAAGTAAAAGCTAGTCCATGCCGGAACTTCAAGGCATCAAGACATGAGGAAGAAGATCCAGTCCAAGCTAGAAGCATTAGCTCACCCTGAAGATCCGGTGTGACGAAGACTGGCTAGAATTGCGGTTGGGTTGAAGACGACGGTCCGTTTGCTGCACTCCACAAATAACAAAGAAGAAAACATAAAAGTAGGGGGGGTCAGTACAAAACACGAGTACTGAGTAGGTATCATCGGCCAACTCAAAATAGAAAACAGTATATATCAAGTAATATCATGAATCAACTACAATACTCAACATGTAGCAACAACAAGTACTATAACCCTTGGTCACAACACCAAGCACATCAATGGGGACTCACGCCTCCCCATCATATTCAATTGGGAAGTAGGTTCATTAAATTGAGTATATTAACATCTTTCAAGATTCATTATCTTTATTTCTCTTGTGTCGGTACGTGACACTCCGTTCCCTATACTATCCTAGTGTCGGAACGTGACACTCCGATCCTCATATACTATCCTGGTAATGGAACGTGGCACCCGATCCATATACTATCCTGGTGTCAGAACGTGACACTCCGATCCTCATTCTATCCTGGTACCAGAACGTGGCACCCGATCCATATACTATCCTGGTGTCGGAACGTGACACTCCGATCCTCATTCTATCCTGGTACCGGAACGTGGCACCCGATCCATATACTATCCTGGTGTCGGAACGTGACACTCTGATACTCATTCTATCCTGGTACCGGAACGTGGCACCCGATCCCCTAATCTCACTACTTTCGTTCATCAAGCCTTCTTTTATACCAAGGCATCATCATTAACAAAGTAGATTAGGGTTTCTTCAAGATTTATGATTCAATAGTTTCATCATGCTTATTTTATCATAATTATATAATCACATTATTGCAAGCATACAATTAAGCATATAGCAGGGTTTACAATACTACCAATACATATCATTCGCTATTAAGAGTTTACTACGAATAGCATAAAAACCATAACCTACCTCCACCAAAGAATTTTGATCAAGCAAGCAATTTCCCAAAGCTTTGTTCTTCTTCTTCGTTTCTCTTTCTCGTTCGATTCTCCCTCTCTCTCTTTGTTCTTTCTATTTTTCTTATTCAAACCCTCTTTCTCTTACCCTAATTAGCATATAATTAAGTATAAAAGATGGCAATGATAATCCACTAATTAACTCAAGGTTGCCTCTTTTAACCCTCAAGTAATTAGACTCATTAACATTAACCCACTAGCTTTATAATTAAAGCAGGAATAGTAAAAAACGTCCCTTAAAACATTTAAAGAAATCCGACCCAGCCTGGGATTACGCGATGCAGTGATGGCTGTCGTACTGCGGACGGTCCGCCCTGCTGCTCCGTCACAGAGTTCAGAGACTCAATTCTATTAAAGGTTCTGTGACGGTCCGTCGTGCCCACGACGGTCCGTCCTGACATGTCGTCACGAAGTTCATAGAGTCGATTTCAGTACCCAATTTCAGAATTTCTAAGTGTTTTTGAAATGAGACCCTGCGACGGTCCGTCGTGCCCATGACGGTCCTTCGTGGGGTCCGTCGTCTCAGCCAGTTTTCCAGAAATAAAATCCGCTGCTCAAAACGACTAAACAGGTCGTTACAATAGATACTAATTTACCCATCGTTCGTCCTCGAACGATCACAAGACGAAAGGGCGAGAAGGAGTACCTGAATCTGTAAACAGGTGTGGGTATCTTTCTTGCATATCATCCTCTTTCTCCCAAGTGGCTTCTTCAACGGGTCGATTCTTCCATTGAACTTTGATGGATGCAATCTCCCTTGACCTCAACTTGCGAACTTCTCTATCTAAAATAGCAACAGGCTCCTCCTCATGAGACAAATTTTCATCAAGCAGAACTTAATCCCAACGAATGATATAGTTTCCATCCCCATGGTATCTTTTCAACATAGACACATGAAATACTGGATGCACTCCGGACAGCCCTGGAGGCAAGGCTAACTCGTAAGCAACCTCCCCTACTTGCTTAAGTACTTCAAAGGGACCAATATACCTTGGGCTTAGTTTACCCCTTTTACCAAACCGCATCACCTCCTTCATGGGTGAAACCTTCAGCAAAACTTGTTCACCCTCCATGAACTCCAAGTCTCTAACCTTCCGATCTGCATATTCCTTTTGCCTTCTTTGAGCCGCTAAAAGCTTTTCTTGAATAGATTTCACCTTCTCTAATGAATCCCTCAAAAGGTCAGTACCCCAAGGTCTAACCTCAGATGCATCAAACCAACCAATGGGAGACCTACATCTCCTCCCATACAATGCTTCGAATGGAGCCATATCAATACTTGAGTGATAGCTTTTATTGTATGAAAACTCCGCTAAGGGTAAGAAGCTATCCCAATGACCACCAAATTATATCACACATGCACGAAGCATATCCTCCAACACTTGAATCGTTCGCTACGACTGACCTTCGGTCTGAGGATGGAACGCAGTACTAAGGTCCAACCTCGTACCCAATTCTGCATGTAATGTTTTCCAAAACTTAGAAGTAAACTGCGTACCTCTATCTGATATGATGGAGAGTGGAACCCCATGCAACCGAACAATTTCTGAGATACAGATTTTGGCTAACTTCTCGGCATTGTAAGTCACGTTGACTGGAATGAAATGAGCAGACTTAGTTAACCTATCAACAATCACCCAAATAGAGTCATACTTACTCATTGTCTTTGGAAGACCAACCACGAAATCCATTGCAATTCTCTCCCACTTCCATTCAGGAATGGGCATTCTCTGAAGTGTTCCTCCGGGCGTCTGGTGTTCATACTTTACTTGTTGACAGTTTGGACATTTGGCAATAAAATCAACAATATCCTGCTTCATTCTACTCCACCAAAAGTGTTGCTTTAGGTCACGGTACATCTTGGTTGCACCCGGATGTATAGAATACCTTGAACTATGAGCCTCTATCAGAATAGTGTTGATCAAAATCATCGACGCGGGGTACACATACCCTTCCCTTAATCCTCAAAACGCCTTCCTCATCGATTGTTGCTTCTTTAGCCTCTCCTTGCAACACTTTATCTCGGATCCGGATTAATTTCTCATCATGAAACTGCTTTCCCTTAATCTTGTCAAGGAAGGAAGATCTTGCCTCCACACAAGCTAACAATCCTCCCTCCTCATTTACTTCTAACCTCATAAGGTCATTAGCCAGAATCTGAACCTCTCTAGCCAACTGGCGTCTAGAAACTTGCAAGTGAGCTAGACTTCCCATGCTTCCCGCCTTTCTACTTAAAGCATCCGCCACAACATTCGCTTTTCCCGGATGATACAAAATAGTGATAACGTAGTCCTTCAGTAGTTCCATCCATCTCCTCTGTCTCAAGTTCAAATCCTTCTAAGTAAAGACATACTGTAGGCTACGATGATCCGTATAGACCTCACACTTAACCCCATATAAATAGTGCCTCCATTGCTTTAATGCAAATACTACTGCGGCCAATTCCAAATCATGGGTCGGATAGTTACGTTCATGCACCTTTAATTGCCTTGAAGCATAAGCAATTACACTCTTCTCTTGCATTAGCACTGCACCCAAACCAGAATAGGATGCATCACAATAAACAATGAAGTTCTTACCCTCTACTGGCAAGGTAAGGATAGGTGCGGTAGTCAACAACGTCTTGAGCTTCTGAAAGCTTTCCTCACCGTCCGACCATACAAATGGAACATTCTGCTTAGTCAAGTTCGTCAATTGGGAAGCAATGGAAGAGAATCCCTTGACAAATCGACGGTAATAGCTAGCTAAACCAACAAAGCTCCTTATTTCTGACACATTAGTAGGTCTTACCCAATTCTTCACTGTCTCAATCTTAGAAGGATCCACCATCACTCCCTCCTTAGAAACCACGTGCCCCAAGAAGGACACTGAATCTATCCAAAACTCAAACTGGGAGAATTTGGCGTAAAGCTTTTTCTCCCTCAACATTTCTAATACAATTCTCAAGTGCTCCTCATGTTCCTTCTTACTTTTAGAGTATATCAGTATATCATCAATAAATACGATCACAAAGAGATCCAGATATGGCTTAAAAATTCCGTTCATCAAGCTCATGAACGCAGCAGGGGAATTTGTAAGACAAAAAGACATCACTACAAATTCATAATGTCCATACCTAGTTCGAAAAGCGGTCTTTGGCACATCCATTGCCCGTATTTTCAATTGATGATAACCGGATCTCAAGTCAATCTTAGAGAAGACACAAGCACCTTGTAACTGATCGAACAAGTCATCAATGCGAGGAAGAAGATACTTGTTCTTAATAGTTACCTTATTCAACTGCCGGTAGTCTATGCACATCCGAAAACTTCCATCCTTCTTCTTCACAAACAAAACCGGAGCACCCCAAGGAGATGCACTTGGTCTAATGAAGCCTTTGCTCAACAACTCTTGAAGTTGGGCCTTTAACTCTCTTAACTCCGCGGGAGCCATTCTATAAGGGGGTATAGAAATGGGGCGAGTACCCGGTTCAAGATCAATACAGAAGTCAATATCCCTATCCGGTGGCATACCAGAAGATCTGCAGGGAACACATCCAAAAACTCACGGACTACGGAAAACGACTCAATCGAAGGTACTTGGGTAGTATCATCCCTGAGGTGTGCCAAGAAAGCTAAACAACCCTTACTAACCATTCTCTTAGCACGAAGAAAGGAGACGATACGAACCGGATTGGAAGTGTAGTCGCCCTCCCACACTAACGGATCTGTCCCAGGCTTGGCTAACGTCACAGTTTTAGCATTACAATCCAAGATCGCAAAATTCGTAGAAAGCCAAGTCATACCCAGAATTACATCAAAGTCAACCATTTCAAAGATAACCAAATCTACATAAGTGTTGCTCCCCACAAAAGTCACCAAACAAGACCTATATACTTTTTCAACTATCACAGACTCATATGCAGTAACCGACATCCTACCTTGCTCTAGGCTCAAGAACTCATCTCTTTTCCTATCCCTCAAGGTCCGGGGGATATACTTCTCCATAAACAAGCTAGAGAATGAGGCCCAAGTCATAGGTGGTGCCTTTGTTGGTTGACACTCAACATGTGACCGCCACCACATTTTGGCGTTCCCTTGAAACTGATAAGTCATAAACTCAACACCAAACCGTTCTACTATACCCATCTTGTGTAGTAGCTCATGACTGTCACCAGAAAATCGTAGGCATCCTCCGATTCAGCACCCTTGAAGACTGGAGGTTTCAATTTCAAGAACTTACTGAAAAGTTCAAGCTGATCATTTGTCATTATAGGCCCTGTAATCAGACGAGGAAACATGCCTATTTCCAATGAGGCATCCATACGGGGAGCCCCAGCAGTGGCATGTCGTACCTCTGAAACCGGAGGTGTTGGTGCAGAAAACACTGGAGGTGCCTTACCCTGATCAGATAACCCGCTAAGATAAGCAAGAACCTGATTGATCATATCTGGGGTAGGTTGGGGTGGCAATTCCTCATTTTGCACTTGTTCATTCTCCCCTTCCTCACCCTCTATTACTACTTCCTCAGTCGGTGGAGGAGTCACCGCCCTAGTACCAGATGGGCTAGGTGCTTGTCCTCTTCCTCTAGAGGACGTCCTCCCACGACCTCTTCCACGGCCTCTTGCCGCTACTCCCCTTCGAGCTACAGCCCTAGTGGCTGGCTCAGATGTATCTTGCCTTGCCGCTGTTGGTGTTGGCGCAGTCGTTACTCTAGTTCTAACCATCTGTGAAATAGAGTGAAGATGGTCAGATACCAATTTGTATCACCTAGATACCAATTGGATTCAAGTAGTAGCACGAAAGAAAGAAAAAAAAGAATGGAATTTTTCTAAAGTCTTATAGCCTCTCAAAGAAAAGTAAAGGTGTCCCCTAGCGTTCCTTAAGACTCTACTAGACTCGTTCTTGTGTGATGAGACCAACGAACCTAATGCTCTGATACCAAGTTTGTCACGACCCAAAACCGAGCCGCGACTGGCACCCACACTTACCCTCCTATGTGAGCGAACCAACCAATCTAAACCCCTAACATTTCAATATAATATCAACATAAAATAATGCGGAAGACTTAAACTCATCAATAAAAACAAATACAATAACTTCAAAAAACTCAACATCTATTATTCCCCAATATCTGGAAGTCATCACCACAAGAACATCTATGATCAAATTACTAAACTAAGAGTATTCTAAGAAGCTAAAACAAGTAAAATCTAGTCCATGCCAGAACTTCAAGGCATCAAGACATGAGGAAAAAGATCCAGTCCAAGCTAGAAGCATTAGCTCACCCTGAAGATCCGGTGTGACGAAGACTGGCTAGAATTGCGGTTGGGTTGAAGACGACGGTCCGTTTGCTGCACTCCACAAATAACAAAGAAGAAAACATAAAAGTAGGGGGGGTCAGTACAAAACACGAGTACTGAGTACGTATCATCGCCAAACTCAAAATAGAAAACAGTATATATCAAGTAATATCATGAATCAACTACAATACTCAACATGTAGCAACAACAAGTACTATAACCCTTGGTCACAACACCAAGTACATCAATGGGGACTCACGCCTCCCCATCATACTCATTTGGGAAGTAGGTTCATTAAATTGAGTATATTAACATCTTTCAAGATTCATTATCTTTATTTCTCTTGTGTCGGTACGTGACACTCCGCTCCCTATACTATCCTGGTGTCGGAACGTGACACTCCGATCCTCATATACTATCCTGGTACCAGAACGTGGCGCCTGATCCATATACTATCCTGGTGTCGGAACGTGACACTCCGATCCTCATTCTATCCTAGTACCAGAACGTGGCACCCGATCCATATACTATCCTGGTGTCGGAACGTGACACTCCGATCCTCATTCTATCCTGGTACCAGAACGTGGCACCCGATCCATATACTATCCTGGTGTCGGAACTTGACACTCCGATCCTCATTCTATCCTGGTACCGGGACGTGGCACCCGATCCCCTAATCTCACCACTTTCGTTCATCAAGCCTTCTTTTATACCAAGGCATCATCATTAACAAAGTAGATTAGGGTTTCTTCAAGATTTATGATTCAATAGTTTCATCATGCTTATTTTATCACAATTATATAATCACATTCACGCAAGCATACAATTAAGCATATAGCAGGGTTTACAATACTACCAATACATATCATTCGCTATTAAGAGTTTACTACGAATAGCATAAAAACCATAACCCACCTCCACCGAAGAATTTTGATCAAGCAAGCAATTTCCCAAAGCTTTGTTCTTCTTCTTCATTTCTCTTTCTCGTTCGATTCTCCCTCTCTCTCTTTGTTCTTTCTATTTTTCTTATTCAAACCCTCTTTCTTTTACCCTAATTAGCATATAATTAAGTATAAAAGATGGCAATAATAATCCACTAATTAACTCAAGGTTTCCTCTTTTAACCCTCAAGTAATTAGACTCATTAACATTAACCCACTAGCTTTATAATTAAAGCAGGAATAGTCAAAAAACGTCCCTTAAAACATTTAAAGAAATCCGACCCAGCCTGGGATTACGCAGTCTGTGACGGCCCGTCGTGCCTGCGACGGTCCGCCCTGCTGCTCCGTCACAGAGTTCAGAGACTCAATTCTATTAAAGGGTCTGTGACGGTATGTCGTGCCCACGACGGTCTGTCCTGCCATGTCGTCACGAAGTTCAGACAGTCGATTTCAGTACCCAATTTCAGAATTTCTAAGTGTTTTAAAACGAGACCCTGCGACGGTCCGTCGTGCCCATGAAGGTCCGTCGTGGGGTCCGTCATCTCAGCAAGTTTTCCAGAAATAAAATTCGCTGCTCAAAACGACTAAACAGGTGGTTACAATGGTATGTAGGTATTGTCTTGTTGTAAGAAATAAAAAGAATGTTTAATTACCCTTTTTTAACCTTTTTATGTAGTAGGAGAACACATTAGTGTGTTGGTGATATGTGGGTAGGGGGGGGAACGCATTAGTGTGTTGGTGATATGTGGGAAAGGGAGGGAGCGGTTTCTTTTATTTATTTATTTTTGGAGGGGGTTGTTGTACGTTTTTTTGAATATAGTAAAAGAGGTGTGGATTGTGTTCCTGTGTTATTTAGGAGTAGTGTATTATAGTGGGGGTAGTGAGTAGATTTGGGGTTGTGGCTGAGGTCAGTATAACGGTTCGGGATAGTGGATTAGTGGGGTAGTTCTTTTTTAAATAATATTATTTAGTTATTTTTAATTAACAAAATTGAGTAGTTAATAATAAATTATAAATAACAAATACTTATTTATTTTCAAACTAAAATAAAAATAAAACTTATCTTTTTATGTTATTTTAATATATTTTACAATAAACTCACTAAACTAAGAATAAAAATTTAAAATATCTAATTTAGATATAAAAAATATTTAAGGAATAAAATATAGTGTAAAATCTTATTGTCGATAAAAAATTGTGTATCTACAGTTTGCCCCTCTTTTCTTGAAAACACGAAGACTTAACCGATAAAGAAGTAGATAACAACACAAATTTTGACCGGACTTGTATTTGAAGGAAAAAACTTGTGCGATAGAGTCTTGGTTTTGGACATCCTACATATAGTGAGTTATAAGGGAATCAGGTTATATGTAGTTCAAGAAGCTGGAGTGATGAGTTAGAAGTTAAGTAAGAATTCATTTAGGCTCCAGGTCGCAACTCTTATCCTTACATTAAAAAAATAATTGAAAGCTAATAGTCAAAGAAAAAAAAAGTACAAGCTCCTATCTATAATGTTTCTCTCGAGTCTTCACATGAGTCTTGACTTTTATAAGTCACCTTAATTTTTGGGTGATTATGTTGATTTTTAATTGAATTTGATGCTTAACTTTAAACTTAGAGTGAGTTTTTGGCAGTCTTCAAGATAACAATTTGATATGTTCTTAAAATGACTGCATGTTATCATATCAGAAGTTGAATAGAAATAGTGTCAGAAAGTCAAACTGCTATACCCATTAAAGAAGTTGATTTTGGTATTCATGGGATAAATCATTTTGAAAAGAGTTGAAACTTTGTGTTTAATTTCAAATCCATATATAGCTTGAAGGAATCTGAAAACCATCACAAAGAAACGATCAAATTAGGATGTGTTTATTCTAAACGGAAATAAAATAATGAATCGGACTAGGAAATATTTATCCTAGGAGAAAAAAAATAACAATCTTAAACTAGAAGGTGTTTATCCTAGGATAAAAAATAATATTCTCACACTTGAAAGTGTTTATCTATGGAGAAAATAAAAGTAATGTCTCAGAGTAGTAAGTGTTAATGTTAGGAGAAAATTGAATGTAACGGTCTCACACTAGGAAATGTTTATCCTAAGAGAAAATAAAAAAATAACTTCTCAGAAATATGAAGTGTTTATCCTAGAAGAAAATAAAAAACCACAATCTAAAACTAGAAAATATTTATCTTTGAATAAAATAAAAACAACAACGTCTCAGACTAGAAAATGTTTATCTTAGGATAGAATAAAAATAACAGTCTTTGACTATAAAGTGTTTATCCTATGAGAAAACAACAAAATCTCATTATGTAAGAGGGTCCTACTAATCTCACTATCGAGGAGGATCCTTCTACTGCTATTATCCAGGAGGGTCCTACTAATCTCATCGTCCAGGAGGGTCCGGCTAATCTCATTGTTTAGGAGGGTCCTTCCATACTAATTCTCATTGTTCAAGAGGGTCCTTTTAATATTACGTCCCATTTTCCAGGAGGGTCTTTGCTATACTGCATCCAATTATTCAGGAGTGTCTTTTCTATACTACGTTTCATTGTTTAGGACTGTCCTTGCTAAGCTACGTCCCATTGTTCAGGAGGGTCCTTGGTATACTACACCCCATTGTGTAGGAGGATCCTTGTTTTACTACATCCCAATGTTAAGGAGGGTCCTTGCTATTTACTTTCCATTGTTTAGCACGATAATTGCTATACTGTATCTCATTTTACATGAGGGTACTTCCTATACTATGTTCCGTTGTTCAGAAGGTTCCTTGCTATACTACGTCTCGTTGTTCATGAGGGTCCTTTCTATACTACATCTCATTGGTCAGGAGGGTCCTTGCTATACTATGTCCCATTATTCTGGAGGGTCTTTATTATACTATGTCTGATTCATCAGGAGGGTACTATTAATCCTATTATTCAGGTGAATCTCTTTATGCAGGGGTCGTACTATGATAATTCTTGTTGTCCTAGAGATTCCTTCTATACTAAATTCATTACTTAGAAAGATGTCATTTAACAGAATCATCAAATAGAATTATCACAACATTATTTCTTGCCCTAGTTTACACCAGAAAAATATTTTTTATGAGCTATTATAGCAAGAATGAGAATATTTGTACCAAAAAAATGCTAGACAATATGCAATTAGAGTGTTTATTCCCCAAGATTAAAAAGCAACTAGTGTGCTTGTTCCCTATGAATGAAAGATTAAGGGTGTTTGTTCTCTAATGTTAAAATTTAACTAGAGTGCTTATTCCCTAGCGAGGAGAGTGATTTTGTGTGAAATGATCTACTTACGATCTTTCAAGGATTTCAATTTTATTTTCTGAGACTGTACTCTGAAGGACTGTCTTTATATCATACATAGCAAAAATCAAATATAAAATGTAGTTCATATAAATAAAGAAATGAAATACATTTCTTTTTCTTGAGTCTTTTTTAAAAAATATCCTATGGGAAAGGTATCGGTTCATGTTTGACAATGTCTTAACTTTACTTCGTACCAACAATTAATATGATGCATATGAATGACCTTCAACTACTTTCAAACAACTTTGAGCAATACCTATAGTTTCAAATTGTATCTCAAACATACTTAAGTATTTACGAGATCAATTGATCTTGCAAAATTAAGGGGTTAAATTATTCAGATTCTCATATTTCATGTGCCCTAACATCAAATGAAGTTACTTCACATGATAGAAGTGTTTGATCTTAGGATATTTTAGACGTCACTCACACCCAAAAAGATGTTCAATGCATGAGATCAAGATATCATATGTTTGGACCTCATATAAGCATCCACTAATTTGATAATACAAAAATGAGATCAAATAGGTTTGTCATTGGCATGTAATATAGGCTTAGGGAAAGGTAATATTTTCATTTGAGATAAAGTGCATATTTCCTCCTTAAAATTTGCATAATGCTCTCAATATTCCTAATTTTCACATTTGACCTTTGTTTTCTTGAAAGCTTTTCCTCATTTATTTTCTTTTTTATTCTTGTTTTCACTCCTTTTTGTTTGAGATTTTTACATTTTCGATTCTAGTTTTTCTTTGTTTTTGTTTGAGCTTTCATTTGGTCTTTTCACTTTGATACTCAACTTAGGTCTTTGACGCTATATATTTAATAATAATGCGCTCAGGGAGGTGGGACTAAGAAATAGTGCATTTATGTTCTCAAAATGATATATGCTAAAATACGGTTATTCGAATAAAAATATTTTAAGCTCAAAATGGAATCTCTATAGACAACATGTCAATCGGTAGGCTTGTAAGGCACAATAGGTCAAAGAAAGCCTATAATCCCTTCCAAGGTTAAATGTTGCTCAAAATTATGCTCCAACCAACATTTGGGTAAAAATCTAGATCAACAAAGTCATGCCTTTGAATTTTATATCTCAAGTTCACCAAAAAATGCATATGAAACAATGAGGTTTAATTATTTCATGTCTTAACTTTATGCATGATAATTTCTCAAATAACACATACATATATCAAGAGGTACGAAAAGAAAACTATAGGTCACAGCAAAATTTGTATGTCTTTCAAAATAGTTTAACAATTTTCTTTTTGTCATACATACTACTAATTATGTTGGTACTAACTAAGTCAAAAAAAAATCTCATTTTTTTGGCCCCAATATTTTGTAACGAGGAATTTTAGATATTTTTTAGTTGGACCAAACCTCAAAATACGGTTGCATATGCATCTTGTAAAAGCAAGAATCAGATCAAACATTGTTCTTTCAGATTATAAACAAAACATTATTTTTAATAAGAAATATTTCTCCTTTAAATGTTTTTTCATAAAGATCATTGAATTCGAGGGTTGCCTACGTATCTTATCTAGTTGAGAATCAGGTGTGCATAGTTCTTTTAGACTAGACAGTTAATTATTTTTAAGATATTAACACTTGACTTGACAAATGCATTATTTTATAATTGTAGTGAAACAAAAATATTTTAAATTTTTTATTTACAATACAAAATAAACCTAAATAATTTTTTTCTTTTATTAAGTTGTGACAATTTTTTTAAAAAGAAATGTGTAAATTGTAAAAGATTTTTTTTGTGTGTCTTTTTATAAAATTAAAAGATAACTTTTAATCACACTAAAATGAGTCAACTTGTAGAGACTTTATGAATAAATGTACTTTCATGAACTACGTAATGAAGTAAGACAGAAAAAATTTTCCTAGACATTTCCAACTCTTGTTTTGATATCACTATGTCAAATGCAAACGATGTTGTAAGGACCGAGTTTCTTCCTTAAAGAAGTGCCAACGACGGATGAATCTAGGCAGAAATTCTTTTTCGTGGTATTGCAATTTTTCATACCTTGTCCGAATTTGAAGGGATCGAAGTCATCAAGGTGTAGGAAAATCTGAGCAATCAGGTGCAGTAAATATGAATTCGATTGCATGAACGTAGATAACTCGTTAAGAAATAGGTATAACTTTATGAAATTGAATTTATATAAGTAGATCTTCAAGAATCGATCTTAGCGTTAAGGGCTTTTTTTTTAACGTATGGGGTTAAGGATGTATTATAAAAAAGGGGAATGAGAATTCCCCTAAAAAGGTATTTTTCTCGCTTTGGGCCGCTGAGGCGGATATGACGGGACTTATAAATTGTAGATTTTTGAGATTTTCAATGATGGTTTATTGGTCCTATAGGTGCCGCTGCAGTGACGCTACTACAGTGGGATGAGTGTCGCTTTAGTGGGATAGGCGCAAATAAAGTCATAAATAAAATTCCTACACGACCTTATTTAACTCTTTTCGACTTTTAGTTCTAAATAATGACTCCTTGTGTATTCCAACTCATTTTCCACTATTCTTAAAAGTAAAGGTAAGCTTTCAACTACCTTAATTAACTTTGTGATAAATAGAACGGAATACAAAGGTCAATACTAATGGGAAAGGGTTTATTTATAGATTATATGGTATAATTTAATACTAATTTGACTAGTCCAAATTATTTGCATTATCTAGGATTCATAAAATTGTTAGTAATCTATGTAATTAGTGACTTTCTATTGATTCTCGTGTATTATCAATTATATGTAGATAACAAACAAGCGGAACGAATTCCTAAAGGGAAGGATCAAGCCTCTAAGGGTTCAAGATATTTTGAGGTAGGTGATGGTTGTGATTTCCTGATTGTGTGATTTATGTTGCATTTATTTGAACGTTGCAATATTGATTTTTTTTTAACTTAGATAGATGAGTGACGTATGCATGATATCATGATGTAAATGTATGATTTAATGATGTATTTATGATTGTGATTATGACACGTGAATGGGATACGATTACCACGTTCCGACAAGCTCACTTGGATGGGTTGCCACGTTCTGGCATAACTTTTAATTGGGTTGCCATGTTTTGGTATATATTATCGGATCAGATTGCCATGTTCCAGCATATTTGCGATTGAATCGTCAAATTTTGACATGTTAACTATTTAGGCTTGGGTTCCGTGAGAGGACCAAGGATGTGTTAACTATGTTCAACTTGTTCCCAAATTGACATGTTTATAATTTTGTTTTGTAAATATATAGGCATGTGATTATAATGTTTATTTGACTAGATTATTTTGCACTAGTGGGATAGCCTCATGATTCTACCAGTACACGGTAGTTACGAGACATTCCTTAGGTCTCAACATGGCGTACTTGACCTCTCGGAGGTCTTGTACAAACCCTTTCGTATCGTTCATCACATACATACATATGAAAAGTAGTGCGAAATTAAAAAATTTCATAATATTCTAATAGTCTTTAAATATATTTCATTTAAAACTCATAGGAAATACTAAGTCTCATTTTATCAAATCCTTGACACAAGAATACTTGGGACAAGGCCCACTCAATAAAAATATAGTACTGTCTATTACAATACTTAAATTAAAAAAAAAAGACATCTATGCCCTCGAGTCAAATTAGTACATACTTCAACTTGCTTGAAAAATTCTATAATCCAAGCTTATCTCCCAAAAGCACCTTTACCTATGAATCACTTTAGAGATAGATAAAAGCATGAAATAATTACAAACACATATACTAAGTATGGCATAATGAATAAAAATCATGAAAATGTACATTTAATGGAAATATACATCTTTTGATTTAAATATCATAATATATGCATACGAACAACATTTAACAACTTAGAAATACATAAGTTAACACTTAATCATGTATTAACATTTTAAGGAACACTTTACTGTAAGCTATATCACTGTTACAGTGAATTACTTCACTTTTACAATGAAGTTCTTCCACTTAACATTGAATACTTTCTAATATGCAATCTTCCCACTAAATCTATCCTAACTGAATCCTTAAGACCACCAATAATGACATATACACACTTACTATACACCAAACATATAGACATGAGGTCCTCCTACCAAATGTGATTCTAAGGTTCACTTGAGTGAGTTGTGAATTGACCGCCCATACAAACCCTTCAGATACACTTACGAGATCATTTAGATTACCTAGGATAAGATCATTCTCACTTAATAAAACAACATACATGGAATATAAGATTTTCCTTCCAAAGATTATCAAAAGACTTACTCAAGTAAATCAAGAAGAGAATGTTCATGCTTGACCTCTTCAAGATTAACTAAGTAATCTTTAAGACTACCTAATTTTGGATCATGTCTACTTAATCAACCAACTACCCTAACCTCTTAGGACTTATCTAGGTAAGATACGAAGTGAACATTCCTATGACCCCTTCACACCTTACCTAGACAACCCTTAACTACTCTAGATAAGTACTTATTTATTTAACATGCTTTTCTAACTAAAGTCATTACATTCATTAGTTCATTTGAAAAACATTCATCACATAAAAGACATTCTAATAATGGTCTTACAGAAGCATTCCATACCACCACCTAAACTTCATAGAACTTCTCTAATGCTAGTAGGTATGCCATATGATGAGAATAGGAAATAACAAACATAGAAGATAGTAGCGAAGCATACAATCCGGAGTTGTAACCTACACTGATTGATGGTGTTCTACTTGCCAATGGTAGAACTTGGGTGCATCCCACGTAGGCACATGGTTAAGGAATATGAAGGGTTTATTTGCACTCTACTCTCACCTTTCACTAGAGCTACTTCCTAAAGCATACTCGATAAGTGCTAGCCTTTAGCATAATTCACATTAAGGATCACATGAAGAGGTTTCATATCTACTTCATTACCCAATGACATTCACCCTACTAGAGGTCCCCTAGGTCTTCCTTTTAATGGCGAAGAAGATAGCTTAATGACTTTCTTAAGGATGATATCATGCCGTTCTATCAAACCAACCTGAAGTCCATCATTCATACAAGAAGGAAACCATTATGGCTTTCAATTTCAAGGTTCATAACCTTACCACTAGGTTTAAGGTTCCACATAAAGTACCTTCTTAGAATCATTCAAGGTCTCATGTTATTCATACATACAATACTAAGAGGCTTTAGTATCCTAAGTCAAGGCATCTCATATTCACATTCATAGATGAATCAGTAAGGGAAACAAGTCTACCACACAAGACACACCAACACTTCATTTTATCACATATAACATATCATTCTAGAATAACCTAGGAATAACCATCACAATCTATAAGTCGTCCTATATACTACTATATATCATCAATATAACCATCATAGAATCATATAGTCAAGTAGGAATAACCATGTATAGACTCTAACACTATACATATAAGGACATCGTCATAGTCTACCATGATCATCTAACAACAATCGAACAACACATACTTTTACATTACTCACATGTAGATAGATATAATCACACTTCACATTAATCAACTACACATATCATCATAATATATCAAGTAGTCTGGCGACAAGGACTAGATCACCATAATTCATAAGGTAATACTAACGAGGCAACATCAATTGCAAGTAAAGCACATAGCACCGCCAGCATAAGTGGATTATACCAATCACTACATTATTCAAGAACAACATTACAGAAAATAAAGAAAAATAGGGCAGCATACCACCGATCCATTCTCACCACTTCAATCTATACCTAAATCATCCAATTCAATACCAAAAGCCCTTAATCATGGCCATGATCATCAATTCAATATAAAAACTATAATACTCAATGAATTTAGGTCAGTTCAATATAATTTTACCAGTCTAATAAAACGTAGGCATCAATTCACTACAATTCTTACATCATTCAATAACCCAAAGAAAACTACACTAGAGTTCATAAGCATTAAGACAATATCAATTAATCCATATAATAGTCAAAAACTAAGGTTCATGGATTTCTTGGGTTCATAGGTTAATTAAGTTTAAAAAATCTAATTAACATCAATAAAATCAATATACAATGATTCAAAACCTTTAATGCAAGAAACCATTGGTATATCATATAATTGGAAAAGTTCATCTTTAGAAAACTTTAGAAAACTCTTTGAATTTTGGGCTCCTTGATGAATAGGGTTTCAAGGATCAAAAAAATACCTCAATTATGTTAATCCATGAATTTTATAAAAATCACCGCTCCAATATCCAATCCAAGATTTTCCTTGAGTTTTATCTTTAATGGAGTTATAGAGAATTACTTAGAGATTTTGGGGTTTTGATTTGGAAGAATGAACTCATCTAGGTATTTAAGACTTATATATCCACTTAAAATACCTAAAATACCCCTAATAAACTTCGCAAACGATTATTTAGACATGGAGTGAATTTACCACTTTATCCATACAATTTACAACAAGCTACCCAAAAACAGAGTCCAACCCACGACTACCGATTGATGGGCCGTTGGTCCACAAATGGACCGTCCTGGCTGTCCGTCGATGGGTTCAAATACTTTCCACTGGTAGTTTGCGGTCCTTATGCTAAGTATTGGCCCACGACTCCAATCGACTGGCCAACAAGCCGTCGTTTGGCTCCATCGTTTGGGACTGGCCAAGACAGCCTTTGGCTCTAGAAAGGGTCCTTCCTCAGGGACTATTTGTTGGTCCTTGGGGACTTTTGACCTTACGTTTCAAACCCAAATATGATAGTATACAATTTTAGGACTTCACATGTCAATTTCATCGAACACGAACACTTAAAATTCAATGAAACATGCTAAGACACACAAGGTCGTTTTAAGGCAAACCTTTCGAACGTCATCGATATTCTGGGATGTTTGACCTCAAGCATTATGAAACTTTAATCACTGACTGTAAAAACTATAATAACTCATATAAGGACCTTATAAGCTCATAACACAATAATAAACACATAAAACACACATGAAACATAGAGGTGACTAGTCGACAAACGTCTTGGTAGTCCCTTGAAGTTTCACTTGCCATCCATCTAAACCTTTAGGAAATGCCTCAATACAACATTATAAACCATTTTAGGACCTTATAGCCTCATGACAAACATATTAGGCTCTAACTTCACCAAAGTCATTTTTGAGGTGTCACAACCGTGGTTATGTACTGATTATGCATTTGCTCTTATTATTGTTGAGTATAGGGCATATTCAAGCGGCTATTGACAAATATCACTTCAGAGTCTAGGGTGACTCATATCATTCAGGCTTCCATTAAGTTCCTTTCATCTATTATCACCAATTCCGGACATAGACCTTTTTTTTAGTTAGTTTAGAATTCTCTTCTTTAGATTTGGTATTTGTTGAATAGTTTTTTTACAGTGAATTTCAGATCTTAGTTTTATCTCTCACATATTTTAGTTGTTAGATCTTTTGTGTATGAATGGAACTTCGCTTTTAATCATTTAAGTTGCTTCTGTAAATTAAATGCATAGTTTTAGAATAGTTGATTTAGTTTTATGGTAGTAGTGATTCTCTCGCCAACTTGTAAGTGTGGGTTCCAATCATGACGGGTTTTGAGTCTTGACAATGTTGGTATCAAAGCCTCGGTTTTCCAATCTCGATGTACCAAATTGAGTCGAATATAGTTTCACGGAATAGTTTGGGGACACCTTTACTTTTCTTCGAGAATCTATAGGACATAAGGAAATATCTATTTTTATATTCTCTCCTTCATGCTATCATTTCATTCCATTTTGTATCTTTTGATTAAAATTACTATCTAATTTCATTCTCTATTCTGTCCCTAAATAGTTAATATTAGATATGACAATGCCAAGCCCGTAACCCTCATAAATGCTCCAACTGAGGGACCCGAAGCGAGATTTCATAGTCATGGCAAACGTTATGAAAAATCTAGGGATAGAGGTTGTGTTAAAGTAGTGCCTGTTGTGAATGAGGTGTCGATTTACAATATTTTGGTGAATGAGAACCCTCTGGCACATATTGAAGGGATAGAAGAGAAAGTGGAATTGAGGATGTTGATGAAGTTTCAAAAGAGAGAGGAGCGTAGGATGAAGCGATAGGGATTCCTCCCATCGATCTGGTGTTATCTCTACAGATCATGTCATTCTTGAATGGTTGGATGGTCTGGGAATTAATCCACCCACACAAGCCCATACTAATCCTCCAGTATCTTGAGTTTTTCCCATGACGAGTGAAGTGGAAGGTAATGATCCTTTCTTTTATCGTTTGTTTGGTTCAATGATGTCCGGTAATATGCATGATATGTTGACCAACTTTCTGAACCTTAAGCCTACGATATTTTTTGGTTCTAAGACTAAAGATCCTTATAAGTTCATTTTGGATTACTATGAGAGGCTGCATAAATTGGGTATTGTTCACAATTATATGTTTGAGTTCATGTCCTTTCAACTTCAAGGTGAGTCCAAGTAATGGTGGAGAGCTTACATCGAATGTATATATTCTTCATTATATCCACTTACTTTGACCAAATTCAATGCCTTGTTTCTAGAGAAGTGTACCTAGGACCTTGAGAGGTCGTAAGAAGGATGACTTTATGGCCTTAGAACAAGGTGGTATGTCTGTGGCTTCTTATGAGGCCAAGTTTGATTCTTTATCCATATATGCTACACAGTTGGTTACTACTAAAGAGGAGAGGATCCAATTTATTTGTTAGAGGTCTGAATTATGACTTGCAAGTTTTTTCAGTCTACATGACTTCTGTAGGGAGGAGTTTCAATGAGGTAACAGATTATGTTAAGAAAGTAGAGGAGGTGAGGCGACATGGTCAGGACAAGGCATTGTCTAAGAGGTCCATGAAATCAGGAAATTATCAGGGCTGCTATGATAGAGGATCGATCGACCAATGCTCGCAGCCAAACCACTTTAGTCCGCCATGCACTCATTTAAGGGTAATTATGCGGGGACTCCATACAATAATTTTTTGGATAGGCAGAGTATTAGTGCACTCGATGGGAAGCAGGACATTTGGCCACACCCATATTTGTTTGAGTCTGAACAACAGCATTCTCGAACAACGGTACCTGCGGGAAAAGGTAATAATGGCAGAGGACGTTCAGAAAGTTGGCAAGGATTTAATTATCATGTCCATGGAGGTAAAGGAATTGGTAACAGAGGTAGAGGAAATGGGAAACTAGGTGAGAAGGTGGCTCGGGTTGATGATAAAGCTTAGTGTTATGCTTTTCCAGGCAAAAATGAGGAAGAGCATCTGATGCCGTGATCAGAGGTACTGTTTTTATTTGTGACCGAATGACTAATGTGTTATTTGATCCGGCTTTCACTTATTCTTATGTGTCTATGAGTTTTGCCTCTGATTTTGAGATGATGTGTGATGTCTTTGATACCCCTATTCGTGTTTCTACCCCTATTGAAGAGTCAATTATAGTCACCCACGTCTATCGTGCTTGCCCTATTTAATTTACGGGATTTTTGACATTGTTTAACTTGGTGATTTCAGATATGATCGATTTCGACATAATCTTAGGCATGACTTGGTTGTGTCCCCCTACTATTTTGTGCTTAATTGAAATATTAATTTTGTGACTCTAGAAATTATGGGAAAGGAAAGATTAGAGTGGGAAATAGTGTACAAGCCTAAGCAAGATAAGATTATATTCTCCATTCGGGCAAGTAAATTAGTAGAGCAAGATTGCTTAGATTTTTTGACTCATGTTAGGGATGTTGAGATTGAGGCTTCATCCATTGAGTTCATTCATGTGTTGTTTGAGTTTACTAAATTATTTCCCAATGACACGCCTAGAATGCCTCCGAATAGAGAGCATATTGCTCGTCCCATTTCAATTCCTCCATACGTATGGCCCAGGAAGAATTGGGAGAGGTTACACCTCAAATACAACAACTCCTTGATAATAAATTTATTCATCCTAATTTTTCCCTAGGGGTGCTCCGCTTTTATTTGTTTAATAAGAAAGATGGTAGTATGAGGATTTGTGTAGATTACTAGCATTTGACAAGAGTCACTATTTATAATAGGTACCCATTGCCTAGAATAGATGATCTCTTTGACTAATTTCAAGGTGAAACGATCTTCTCTAATATTGATTTAAGATATGGGATCAACAATTAAAAATTGGGCAGAAGATGTACCGAAATGACGTGAAGGATTCGTTATGGGCACTATGAATTTCTGGTGATGTCGTTTGGGATGACTAATGCACTTGCAACCTTTTTAAGCTTGATGGATGGGGTGTTAAACCCATTTCTTGATTCCTTTGTGATATAATTTATCGTTGATATTCTAGTTTATTCGAGAAGTGAAGAAGAACATGTTGGCCATCTCCATATTGTTTTGGGAGTTCTTGGGAAGCAAGAGTAATGTGCATATTTTCTAATTGTGAATTTTTTTTGAACTTAGCGGCATTTTTGGGGCATGTAATGTCAAAAGAAGGGATCAAGGTAGATCCCCAATATATCACGACAGTTTAGAATTGTGTACAACCTAGTTAAATTATGGAAATAAGGAGTTTTGTTGGACTCGCTAGTTATTATCATCATTTTATGAAGAATTTTGCTTCAATTTCTACTTTATTGACCATTATGACCAAAAAAGAGGTACACTTTGAATGGACTGAGAAATGTGAGGAGAGCTTCCAAAAGCATAAGACTCTTTTGACCACCGCACCAATCCTAGCATTACCTGTTGAGGGTAAGGACTTCACTGTTTATTGTGATGCTTCACATTCTGGTTTGGGTGTTGTGTTGAAGGAGGATAAGAATGTGATAGCTTGTGTCTCGCGACAATTAAAGGTACATGAGAGGAACTATCCCACTAAACATTTGGAGTTAGCGACGGTGGTGTTTGCTCTTAAGATCATCTCACATTATCTTTGTGGTTTTATGTGTGAGTCATAGTTCTAGTATGTATTCACTCAAAAGGATTTGAATTTGACGCAGCAGAGATGGATGGATTTACTCAAGGATTAGGACGTGACCATTCAATATCATCCGGGCAAGGCTAATGTTGTGGCTGACGCTTTGAGTAGAAAAGCAACAAGTATGGGTAGTTTAGCTTACCTGAATGTAGCCAAGGGACCATTGGGCAAGGAAATCCAGACCTTAGAATCTATGTTCATGCAGTTGGGCATCTCCGTAAGAGGTGGGGTGTTAGATAGTATCAAAGCTAAGTCCATGTTCATGGAAGAGATCAAGGCCAAAAAATTCAAAGATGGGAATTTAGAGGAACATACAAAAATGATTGGAAGTGTTAAATCCCAAGAGGCCACTCTTGATGCTGATAGGGTACTCAACAATAAAGGTAGAATATGTTTTCCATGAATTAACGACTTGATTCATAAATTATTGGCGGAGTCTCATGGTTCACGTTATTCAATTCATCCAGGTGTGACCAAGATGTATAGGGATTTGAAACGATTTTGTTGGTGGACGTACATGATAAAATACATCATGAATTTCGTGGTTAAGTTTCAAAATTGTCAACAAGTGAAGTATGAAGATCAAAGGCCTATTGTACTTTATCAAAGGATTCAATTTCTAGTATGGAAGTGGGAAATAATAGATAATTTTAGGGCTGGTATCTCAAATACCTCTGGGAAGTTTAACGCTATTTGGGTTGAGGTTGATAGATTAACTAATCCAACCCATTTTATTTTGATAAGGGTAGATTTTAATGAAGATGTGAAGGAGATGAGGTTGCATGGGGTGCCCCTTTCTATGATCTCAGGTTGTGGTACCCTTTTAATGTCCAAGTTTTGGAAGAAGTTGCATGATGAATTGGGTACGCATGCAATTCACCTTTAGTACAACCTTTCATTCCTAGACATATGGACAATCGCAAAGGACTATTCAAGTGTTTGAAAACATTTTGAGATCTTGAATGATGGACTTTGAAGGACATTGGGATAAGTTCTTACCGTCATGTGAATACTCTTACAATAATAGTTATCACTGAAGCATTGATATGGCACTATTTGAGGCGTTATATGGTAGGGGATGTATGTCGCCCATAGGCTGGTTTGAGGTTGAAGATGTAAAACCTTTTGGGGTCGACTTAGGGAAGGACGCTCAAGATAAGGTAAGGTGTACTCAAGCTAAAATTCTAGCTATGTAGAGTGGAAAAAAGAAGTAAGTAGATTGTAAGGTGAGGAACATGGAGTTTCAGAATGGAAAAAATATCGCTACGAAGGTATCACCTATGAAAGGGGTGATAAGATTCGGTAAGAAGGGTAAGTTGAGTCCGCGATATATTTGTCCCTTTGAGGTTGTTAAATTGATAGGAGTCGTGGCGTACAAATTGTCTCTACCCCTAACTTGTCTAGAGTACATCTCATATTTCATGTGTCCATATTGAAGAGATATCACGGTGGAGATGACCTTATCATTAATTGGGATTCAATCGTGTTAGATAAAGACCTCCAATATGAGAAGGAACCAATTACTATTATTTATTGTAATGTTAGTAAAATGAGAACCAAGGAAATTAAGATCATGCAGGTTAAATGTAAGTATCGTCAAGTCTAAAAAGATACTTAGGAGATGGAGAAGGACATGTGAGACAAGCATTCACAATTGTTCATTGATTGAAGTAGTACTTTGCTCATTCCTTTGCCTAATTTTCCTATGTTTTGTCACTTGGTGACGAGTGATGGATAAATTGGTGTTCTTTGTAACGGCTGAGTTCTATCATTATTGAAATGCCAATGAGGGAAGAACCAGGGCAAAAAAAACTTTATGCAACTATTGGGATTTTCCCAACCTTGTCAAGATTTGGAGGGAATCGGAGTCATCAAGTTGTAGGGAAATATGGTAGCAATTGGTTGGAGTAAATATGAATTTGATTGCATGAACGATAGATATCTCATTAAATAATTTATATGACTTTATGTAATTGAATTTAGAAAAGTAGTTGTCCAAGAATCGATCTTAGAGTTAAGGGAATTTTTTAGTGTATGGGGTTAGGGGTGTGTTGTAAAAAGGGGGAATTGAAATTCCCCTAAAAAGGTTCTGTCTCACTTTGGGCCGCTATTGCGGGTACACTGTCGCTGCAGAGATGCCTCTACAACGGGATGGGTACCGCTGCAACGGATGTCGCTCCAACGACGCTACTACTACGGGATGGGTGCCGCTGTAGCGGGACATGCATGAATAAAGTCATAAATAAAACCTTAAAATGACCTTATTTAACACTTTTTTATGTTTAGATCTACCGTGCCCCCTAGATTATTCCAACTTCTTTTTACCATTCTTTAAGTTAAAGACACGATTTGCACTCCCTGAATTTAGTTTTTGATCTATAAAAAGTAATATAATGGGTTAATTTTGACGAGGAAGGGTTTCTTGATAGATTAAATGATATAATTTAACCCTAGTTTAACTAGTTTGAATCATTAGTATGATCTGAGGTTCATAGAATTGTTTGAAATTCAGGTAATTAGTGACACTCTATTGATTGTGTTGTATTATTGATTCTTTATAGAAAACGAATAAGGAAACGAATCCACAAAGGGAAGGATCAATACTCTTAAAGTTTAAGTTATTTTCAGGTAGGTGATAGTTTTATTTCATGTTTGCGTGATGTTTGTATGTTTTTGCTTCATGGTGATACTTGTATACATATGAACGTTGCAAATATGATCACACTTGTAGTAACTGATATAGATGAATGGCGTAGCCATGAAATCATGATGTAAATGTATGATCGCAATGATGTATTTTTAAATGTGACTGTGATTGTCTGAAAGGGGATCGCACTGCCACATCCGGCAAGATCTGTAGCCACATTTTGGCATAATTTTGGATCAAATTGCCATGTTTCGACACAATATTGGTTCGAATTGCCACGTTTCGGCATTCTTGGGATAACATTTCCATGTTCTGACAAGTTAATTGTTTGGGATTGGGTTCCGTGAGAGGATCAATGATGTGTTAAGCATGTGAAATCTATTGCCAAATTCTCATGTTTATGATGTTGTTATGTTAACATATATGCATGTGATTATAATGTTTGTTTAACTTACTTATTTTGCACTAGTGGGATAGCCTTGTGATCCTACGAGTACACATTTGTTGTGTACTGATTTTACACTTGCTCTAATTTTTATTGAGTAGACGTGGTGCGCCCCATTTTTTTAGCCAAACGAATTTTTGTCACGACATAACAAATCTTTTGGATTTGAAAATGGAAGAGTCGCCACCTAGTGAATTAAGGCGCGTTAGGGCAGATTTCTAAAACATTTAATCTAACTAAGGTCACGAAGAAGAGATCAAGGTAAGTGTTCAAATTACCTCGAGAGGAAGGTTTCTTACATCCCTAGAAGTCCACAAATATGGGTATCGTCCGTATCTTAGCAATTTATGTGGAGGTTACAAGTATAAAATAAGGTCACTTCACTATTTAATTAATTAGTTAATCATGATTACTAAGTGGCAACAAAATATTAAACAATAAAGACTATTTTATTATTTTAGTTAATTAATTAAGCTTGCTAGGCTAGGTGACAACATACTACTAAACAAGTAAGATCACATTATTATTTTAGATGATAACTAAAGCATGTGGGACTAGATTATAATAAAACTAAACATAAAAAGTTATATAAGATAAGCGAGAAGAAAGAAATAGCATAGTTAAATATAGAAGGTAAGTTTTATTTTATTTAAATCTACACAAAACAATTCAATTAAAAAAATGAAGGGTGAAAAGGGAATGGGAGACTCAAAGAGACTTCATGGATCAACGCTCAGCTTCTTTTATCGGGCCAGACAAAATTGATGTTTGTCATTTATGGCTCGAGGCAATGTCATCACCTCCGTAGGGCTTAAATTATCCCTACCCCACAACCGCATGCATTTCTTCCTAAAATATACCTAACTTCCCCGCTTAAGGTCCAATAGGCTTTGGACTAATATTAGGATGGTTTGGACTAAAATAAAATAGAAGACCCTCCTAGACACCAAGGAAAACATATAGGACAACACTTAGCACGTAAAGTCTCTTGTTGTCCTCTATGCTTTACTGAACATGCTAACAAACAACATAAAGTGATAGAATGACATGCTTTTGTGTGTGCATACAATCATAACAATATTATAACAGATTATTTAATTTTAAAGGTGTAAATTTACTACAGAATGCAGATTTATTTAGCGAGAGTGACCTTAGTAGCTAAACCATTATTAATGAAGAACATTTAAACCGGATGCATTTTAATGTAAAGGAGAAATTAATTAACAAAGAATAATGCGGACGTACCTATGAACAACTTGTAATATTACATGAATAAAGCAATTAATAATTTTAATTTTTAGTGGCAGGAAAGGTGATCACATGCAGGAAATTAATTTATCATGAAGATTACGGAAGGGTAGATTTAAATTTAAGACAATTAATATTTTAATTCGCTAAAAATAATTTATTTTATATTTTAAGTGGCAAAAAAGTGAAAAAATAATAAGATTTAATCGGTGCGGCAAGTATTTAATGTTGCAGATTTTAAGTGAATATGTAGAAAATTATCCAACCTAAAGGAATGGTATGTATTTAATTTAAAACAAATAATAAAACCCTATAAGCATGGTGTTAGGATCGAATCCACATACACACACTTGATGAATGAAGAACACAAGAACTTTCAAGAGAAAGAGATGAGAGATCTAGAGAGAGAAAGAGAGAAACTAATTCGTGGTAACACCCTGTGAGTAAACTTCCACGGCGGTGGGTATATATATTAATAATTCAAAGTATTTTTTGTTACAGAGAAAAAATGTAGAGTAAATGGACTCGAGCAAGAGTACATCCGGGTATATTCACACCATAGGTGGAATCTTGCCTTTGCCAAAACAAAGTGAAGTACTAGATGTACCTATCATATATCTCAGAAGCCACTTCACAGCTTCACAATGCTATTTCCCCGGGTTCGCCAAGTACTTGCTAAAAACTCTCAGTGAATGTGCTATATCAGGTCTAGTGCAGACCATAGCATACATCGAACTCCCAATTGCTGAAGCATATGTCACAAGTGCCATATGCTCACGCTCCTCGGCTGTCTTGGGTGACTTATCCTTTGACAATTTAAAGTGATTGGGCAATGGAGTAGTCCTGGGTTTAGCATCATTAACCCTGAATCTGCTCAACACCTTGTCAAAATACAACTCCTGAGATAGATTTAAAGTGCAGTAGATCTATCCCGAGAAATCTTCATCCCCAAAATTTGCTTTGCTCTCAAACGCTGCAGACAACCTTTATTTCAGATTGTTAATCTCCCTCATACTAGATTCTGCAATCATAATATCATCCACATAGAAGTGTAGAAAGACATATGAATCAGTGTATTTCTTGAAGTAACAACAAGGATCCATTTCAGCTTTGCAGAATCCACTCCTGGTCATGAAGGAGTCAAACCACTTGTACCACTGCCTTGGTGCTTGTTTTAGTCCATACAAGTTCCTGGTGAGCTTGCACACAATGTGTTCCTTGCCTGGAACCACAAATCCTTCTACTTGCTTCTTATAGATCTCTTTGTCCAGATCTCCATGTAAAAACGTTGTTTTTACATCCATTTTCTCTAGATGCAAATTCTCTTATGCAACAATACTCAACAGAATTCGAATAGAGGTTAACTTCAGAACAGGAGAAAATATTTCAGCATAATCAATACCTTACCTTTGTGAATATCCTTTAACCACTAAACGAGCCTTGAACCTTTTTTTGCCATCTGGTTCAGTCTTGATTCTGAACACCCACTTGTTCAGCAAAGTTCTCTTCCCTGCAGGTAACTAAGTCAACACTCATGTGTCATTCTTCTCAACTGACCTCATCTCATCATCCATGGCTTTCTCCCACTTGATCTGATCCTCCACCTATAGGGCCTCATCAAAAGACTTTGGTTCCCCCTCATCAGTCAGCAATAGATAGTGTAATGAAGGTGAATACCTATCTGGTGCCCTGATGGTTCAAGATGATCTCCTTAACACCTGCTCAGGTGTAACTTGCTCCACTTCAGATTCTTCAGTAGGAGTTCGTTGAGTATCTGCTTCGACATCTCCGGGGTTACTCTTCTCCAACTCAACCTAAACTCCCACTTGCTTTGTAATCTCTAGAACCTTATGCTCTCTATCTTTGTACAGGACAGACTCATCAAATGTCACATCAAAATGTCTCAGTATCTTTCCGTTCTTGTCATCCCAAAACCTGTAACAAAACAATTAAGAACAATAGACTATGAAGTAACACTTCACAGCCTTGGCATCAAGCTTGTCTCTCTTTTCTTGATCAGCATGAACATAAGGAGTACAACCAAAAGTCCTCAAGTGTGAGTACTTAAGTTCTTTTCCTCTCGACACATCCTTTGGAATCTTGAGCCCTAAAGGAACTGATGGTCCCCTTTTGATAAAGTATGCAGTTTTGCTCATAGCGTCCGCCCAAAATGATTTGGATAGCCCACAGTGTATCCTTATACTCCTTGCACACTCATTCAATGTTCTGTTCATCCTCTCAGCAATTCCATTCTGCCTTGCCTTAACAGGAAGTGTTCTCGTCAATCTGATTCCCTCAACTTCACAGAATGCCTCGAACTCTAATTTGTCATACTCTCCTCCATTATCAGACCTTAGGCATTTGACTTTAAAGACGGTCTGATCTCAACTTCATCTTTCCACTTCTTGAATGTTGCAAACACATCTAACTTATGCTTCAAAAAGTAAACCCATATCTTCTTGTAGGAATCATCATTGAAGTTAATATAGTATCTGGATCCTCCAAGTGATGATAATAGAGATGGTCCCCAAACAACTGTATGGACCATTTCCAACCGCACTATCTTTCGCTCTCCAGGATTCTTTGTAAAGCTTACTCTTTTCTGTTAGCCCATAAGACAGCTCTCGCAAAGACCCATATTAACAGACTTTAGACCCTCTAATGCTCATTTTACAACTAGCATTTTCTTTCCTTTAGCACTCATGTGTCCAAGTATTTTGTGCAATTGACATGAATTAGAAGCACCTTCAGCAACAGCGGCCATGTCAATACACCCTGCAGTTGTGTACAAAGTTCCAGATTTGGTGCCACGAGCTACTACCACAACACCTTTTACAATCTTTCACGAACCTTTCCCAAACTTTGCTGCATATCCCGTGCAATTCAACTGACCAACAGTGATCAGATTTTTCTTGAGCCCAAGAATATATCTCACATCCTCCAATGTCCTTTGGTTTCCCGATGTGGTCTTTATGCTAACATCCTTCTTTTCTTCAATCTCTAAGGCTTTATTGTCGGCAAAATACACCTTTCCAAAATTTCCAGATTTTAAATTTTTGTAAAACTCCTTGCTTGGAGATGAATGGAAAGATGCACCAGAATCCAAAATCCATGATTCAACCGGGCTGTTCACACTAAGGATTAGAGCATCCCCAATGTCCCCTACTGAATTTACAGAATCATAGTCATCTCCGAATTTTTGATTTTGTTTCTTCATTGGCTTTGTACAGCTCATCCGAAAGTTTCCTTTTTCTCCATAGTTCCAATAAGTCACGTTTAATTTGTTTGAAGATTTTCCTCGATTCTTTGATTTTGATCAACCATGTTGATTTTGGCCTTTCGTCTTACTTCTCCCCCTTCGGTCAACACTGAGATCACTGCCCGATAAATCTCCCAGTTCTCGTTTGCGAATACTTTTTCTAAGGAAAACATCAAGGATTTCATCAAACTTCAGTTTCTTAGATCCACGAGAACTGCTAATCGCAGAAACAACAGTATCCCAAGACTCGGGCAGAGATGACATCAAAATTAATGCCTTAATTTCATCTTCAAAATTAATATCCACAGAATTGAGTTGACTTACAATCATAATGAACTCATTTATATGATCAGAAATAGATCCATTCTGAGACATCTGTAAATTGAACAATCTACGCATCAAATATACCTTGTTCATTGTTGATGGTTTTTCATGCATGTTTGGCAGTGCCTTCAATAGATCGGGCATAGTCTTCTTCTTCACGATGTAGAATGCCACGTTTCTTGACAAAGTCACTGCATCAACCCTAGAGCCTGGCGATCCTTGAGCTTCCACTTCTCCTCCATCATGGATTCCCGCTTCAACCCGGTCAACGGTTTGTGAAAATCTTTCTGGTACAAATAATGTTTGATCTGCATCTTCCAAAAACTGAAATCGGATCCATCAAACTTCTCAATTCCAATATTCAAACTATCCATCTTCATTGATCGTGTTGAATCTCCTTAGCTTTGATACCAGTTGTTAGGATCGAATCCACACACACACACTTGATGAATGAAGAACACAAGAACTTTCAAGAGAAAGAGATGAGAGATCTAGAGAGAGAAAGAGAGAAACCAATATTTCATGGTAACACCCCGTGAGTAAACTTCCATGGCGATGGATATATATTAATAATTAAGAGTATTTTTGGTTACAGAGAATAAATGGAGAATAAAAAGTACAGCCTAAGACATGGTATCTATGAAAATAACATATAACAAAGTTTGAAACCTTATGTACATGATATCTAAACCCATACATGTTGGAAGTCATTCAAATCCTATAGGCATGCTTATCTAGTGAAAAACTAAATTGATGAATATTTACAGTCAATTTGTTGACATACTATCCAATCGCAGAGGCGTGATGTTTACGTGATAAGACATGCTAAAACATTATTCACATATAAAGAATTATTAACATCAAACCAATTAACCTACTAAAATTATTAGAATCTGAGTTTAACATACAAAAGTTAATGGAATCATGTTATTTTTAAAATCCTTCACAAGCTTAAAGTTACTATAAAAAAGTACTAGGATTTCTTAAAGTAACATACTACGCACAGATATCCACATAAATAATCGCAAGAGCATACATCCCTATCTTATTTCACATGTTGATGTATTTCAGGTTAAAAGTAATTACAGGCAAGCAACATCTTGATTTTAGATCGGTTATTATAACACATTTACCAAAATCTTTTCGCTAAGTGATATAGAAAGATTTAACAACCACACGTATTCAAATAAAATTAATAACAAAAGTAAAAGAAACATTTATCATTTAGTTCCCCTCCCCCCAGGCTATCCTCAAATATTATCATATATAGTGAGAGTGTTAGAGTTAAATTAATATTACGAACCGAAATAAAATACATAAAATAAATAATCTCTTCTCATGACAACTTTTCAACTTAAACTTCGAGTTCAAACCTGTTAACCATAATAACACCCAACATGAGATCATAACATAATAATGATTGTTACATAGAAACACAAAAACCATTCACATTAAACAACACGAATTTCATCAAGTCATATAAGATCACACATTGGAATGAAGGATAAGGAAACTAACCCGGATGCTTCCTTTTATTTATCAATGTCCAATTTCGGACTTATACATAACAACAATTAAACTAGTGATACTAAAACTAAATAGAGGTGTGAAAGACACCAACCGCTTAAGTAGTAAAATAGCAGTCACTAATAAAGACATATGATTGATCTAATAATTGACCCGAACATAGAAAAATAAAAAATCAAAGAGGAACCTTAAATGTTTTTAAGAACTTGATTCCTTTTTATAGTCAAGAACTAATTTTTTTAAGTCTTTTTTCTTGAGTGTCAGCCAATGTCAAAAACATGACCTTAACCATGAGGAGAGTGTATTCCTTATATACTAGGGTAAGGGCCCAATACTAAAGGTGTCAAGACCCGAGCCAACACCTTGGACGTGGTCGGCACTCAAACTTCATTGATGGTCCCCAAGCAAACTTTATCCTGGCTGACTACAAGTGGAAGACTAACTTAAGCGTACAAAGCTTAAAAAAATAGATTAAAATTCATGGAACTTAAATACAAACTTTAACTTAAAAGAAAAACATTGAATACAATAAAGTATTCAACTCGCCATATAATAGGCAACTTTAATCTTTAATAATTTAATAAAATAAATGAATGATACAAACTTCTTAACTAAACTTACTGTCTATGAAGCCTTTAACAGATAAAGATGGAAGCTGGGTAAAGACCCACGACATCCTAACTAAACTAAAAAATGTAAATGAGATACTCCAGAAGCAAGGAGGCTCAACATAGCTAACTCGAACTCTAGGATGTGTCAGCGAAGCTCATGTTGATGATCTTTATAGTTGTTTCTGCATCTTGAGAAAATAAACCAATTGGCTCAGCACGTGGAATGTACGAGCATGGAAGGGTAATTCTAAAGGACAAAACATAGGAATGAACTTAATAAAGATGAAAATATACCTAACTTTTTACAAACTTACTCAACTCAAAGAATACTAAAGATAAAATAATTCTCAACTTATTCAAGGATAAGATACACAACTAGAGGTTAGAAACTCAACTCAAATATATGATATTCGACTCTGGTTACTCAACTCTGGATGCTCAACTCAATATAAAGAGAGAATATGCATGTAATATACAGAAAGATTTATAAAATAGTAAAAACAACTTAGTTAGTTAAAGAAAATGCAATAGAAAACTCAATTTTACTTAAATAATAAAGTAATATAGTTTCTATGGGAGATTCTCTAACCGACAAATATCACTCTGAGCCTAAGCGATTGTACAATGTCTTACCTCATGTTGCAAGAGGATCGTCCTATACCTTTCCATCATTATTAATATTGAACTACTAACTGGATCCACTAGTCTATGTTAAAAAGCACAACATAATTATATAAAAAAGTATTACCCTTCTTCTGTCCATGTTGTCTAGGTTTATAGGGGCTTGAGGCAATATGAAATCGCGTCGCCATATCAGTGCTGAATATTACTCCCGAAATACTTAGCTCATCTGTTTATAAAACAACTTCTTCTATAGTTTGGTTTAATTGCTAAAACATAGCTTTTAAAAGCTCTCTTGAAAATCATAGTTTCCTCTTTACTAAAAACTAGTCAAAGCTTTTATTAGAAGCCTACCTTCGTTTTTTTCTCAAAATATGAAAACATGTGTAACTCTTAGGGAATACTTAGTTATCTTATAACATTTAAGAACCGAACTCAATTCTTTACTCTTTGCTTAACTTGAAACTTTTGATTTAGTTCTCTCATATTTCTTGAAGGAAAGACTTAAAAATTTTGCTCTTTACTTTAAATCAAAACATGAGCCTTAAAAAGAATTTAAATCATTTAAATAAGACTCTTTAGACTTTAAGAAACTTTGATTGACTTACTTCTTAACTTGTAGACTAAACTCTTAACTCTTTGACTTTGACCATAACTTCCCTTGAATTTGAATATGCATTCATGGTTCATGATCTCATTTTTATGGATAAATTCATGCATTTCAACTTGGAGGGTTCATGCGGACTTATGAGTATAAATCATTCAACTCAAGGAATCAAAGACAGTTCTTATCTAAAATTTTATTGACTTATATGGTACATACGAAATTATGGGCATGCACTACTCGTCTCAAGGACTTCATGGGTAACATGTAATAATCCCATATTATGAATATAATCTTAATAGGAATAAGTTTCTCAATACTTTAGACTTAGAAGTTGGAGATATTATTCCTCTCAATGATACTCAACTTATGGAATTCATGCGGAAGTTATGGGCATGAGCAACTCGACTCAAACGTCTAATTGACTACATGGAACTCATGTATATGAATCTTCTCATTATTTTAGTTACTTCGTCAAAACTAAGTTCAATTTAGTGATGGATTTCAACCAATTCCTAATTGAACTCTAAGGCTTTCTTGAACTCTACTCTTAACTCTCTTTTGATTGTGAATTATGAATTCAAGAGTTGTGGTTCATGAAATGAATGATCTAGGTAATATTGTAGACTCATGAATATAATCTAATTACTCTCATGATCACTTACTTGAGTCTTGAAACAAATTACTAGAAGTTGTAGAAGACTTAACAAAAGAACTAAAAAGACCTTCTTAGAATATTGGAAAGAATTCTCAAACTTAACCCTCAACTATACCTTTAATTTGAGTTATGAATTCAAGGTTTTTAATAACGTTAGGAATGATTTCAAGTGTTTAGACATAACTTAGAGTAGTTAGAATCCAAAAGTAGTGAATGTGCACTTTAAACAGATTCAAACGGTGGAACAGGAGGCAAACTGGATGGGGCAGGCGACCCTGGGGGCTATAGGTAGCGTGGGGCGCCAGAACCTGTAGTATAGAGAAGGGTTTGGAGTGCTCTGGTAGGCTCATCGCTCCAAGCCCCAACATAGAAAACCTTCCAAACTTCCTTGCTTGTTTTCTAATCGTAACTCACCTAAAATCGAAGGGTTTCTTCCCAAATCACTGATTCAATTACTTAACTCAATTTCACTCTAATATATTGAAATTAACACTCAAATTACTCAATTTTAACTCAAGAAAAAATCGAAAAACCCAAAAGTATGAGATTTAGAATGAACCTCAAGATCACCAATCAAGAACTCATGAAGAACTCAAATCTTTCAACTTACAAGATGTAATTTCACTGAAAATAACTTGATTGATGTGTTGGTGAACTAACCCAAAACTATGGAAATTAAATATCTCTTAGGGATTAAACCAATGGCGAAAATCCGCAACTAAACTCAAGAACGTGGCCGAACGCCTTCATCGTTTCCTCTTTTCTCCTCTTTTCTCTTCTTTTCTCTTCTCGTCTCTACTTGAATTCAAAGCGGAAACCCTAGGCGTATATTAGGATTATAAAACTGAACCTAAAAGTATTAGACCCTAAAATATTACTAAAAACGAATTAAGTATGATTGGATGAGGAAAGGACCAAAATACCCCTCACTATTCAGCTAATTTCCTTAAGTGGAGAGCCTAACATCAAAAGATCATATCTCACTCATCCGAATACCAAACTCAACATACATTGTGGCATTGGAAAGATAATTTAAAGATACTTTCTACAGTATCTTGTATAAAACTAAATAATCATGTACTATGATTTATGATCATTTAAATTTGACCCAAAATTCATACTTAACTTAACTCTCCAAATTTCAAATTTTGCTATTTTTCAATGTATTTCTTTTTGGAACTCAAGGTGCTAAATCTATTGAACTGACATTAATTCAAAGAAATATAAATCCTTTGAAAAATGTCACTCACTATGATGAACGACTCAAGTCTTAGTTCGAATCTTTTTCTGGGGTGTTACAATATCTCCCCCTTAGGATCATTCATCCTCGAATGACGTCTGGCCTTGGTATGGAACGTGTTACTCTTAAAAAGGTATGTGTATGATTGTACACTTTCAATTTATTCAATGTTAACTCAAATCCTTAGGTTTGGGTTCAGTACCTTTCTATAGGAAATCTCATCCCAACACTATTACTCCTTACCACCACATTCAAGCTTAGTACTTTAACAACTTCAAGGATTCCTACTAACAAACTCCTTTGGAACAGACTAACGGATCTCATTTAACTTATTAGTTAAACCTAATCCTTTTTTATTTCTTATCATTACCAGCCTTGGATGGAATAAATAAACCATTACTATTACGTTAAGATCTTTAACCTTCTTTTAACATCACTCCCCTACTAAAAAGACCTCTAAAAAAATATCCCCTAAACTCTTTGGAACTCATTACTATATTATTCTAAACACTTGATTTGCTTTCTCATTTTATCATCACTCTCCTAGGTCTAAAGCTATCACTTGCAAGCAATGGACCTATTCCACATCTTTAATTGGAGTACATTGTCTTAATGTTTTTTTTTACTCTTTTGACGTAGCCACACTTCATTGCCCTTACCTAAATGTTACGGTCACTACTACTCGTATTCAGTGAAACAACAAACTCAATTCCTCACCGATTATATGTCAAGTCTATCGTTTGAAATCTCATGACTAAGATCATCAACCTCATGTTGTAATTCTTTTGATCATGACACTCATCTCAAATCTAAGCTTAATGTTTATTACTAAGCCCCAATATCAATATGATTGCTCGCTTACTATACTTATACCTCAATACTACAATGGAAATTTATAAACACTTGTCCACTAGGACCTCATGACAAATAAATAATCGTTACTTAGTATTCATAATTATAGTTTACTATCACATTCCCACTTCACACCTTAATTACTACTTACTCACTTACTGTGTAATATCTCTTAAATATCTCTATCATCCTCTAAATACCATGAGGTTCTCCTTTCAAAATTTATAAGCCTGGATTAATATATCACATTATAATTACTCTGGCTCTTCTATATATATATACACCACTTACACTTGGTCATTACTAACACAATGACACATCATCATAACGCTTTTCTAGTCAAGCTATACTATATCTTATATTGACTTGCAAGACTTCCTCTACCTCTTGTTTGAACTCTTTATAACTCTACACTGTTTAGTCTACCACAAGGGAAACTCTTCATTAATAACTTATTAGGTTCGTGAATATAGAAGTATAACTTTTCAAAACATAATCTCTGTTACTTAAATCACTAAACCTCTGCATACTTTCCTTTAACTTTGTTCCTTTCACTAGTACTACTCATGAAGTCATAAGTCAGGCCACCCCTTTCAGGTAAAAATCTTACCTAAGCTCTAAACTTACTCCTTTAAAAGGAACTCATCTGAAACAAGGCTGACGGAAAAGAGTACAACTCATTTTTTCGCAAATGCACGATTCATATGAATATGAGGGCATTACTCTGAAACTATAACTTAACTTACTCTTGGGTTTCTCTTAATCCCCTCTAAAGTCTCATGAATTTATCAAGACTCTTACTAAGAAGAACTCATCCATGATAACTTTACACTTTACTTTTCAACCACCTCTTGTATGATGGTTGTGCAATAAATCTGAGAATGCACGAGTTAGATAAATCACTATGACTTTGCTCAATTGCGCGATTAAGAGTATGAAAAAAAGTGAAATTTCTCTTAAATATTTGTAGTCCCTCATCTATACAAGTGGTGCCCTTACAACCATAACTAAGATTATACATGACACGACTTCATAGACACCCTAGGAATCATGAACATTGGGCTCTGATACAAAGTTTGTCGCAACCTGAGCCTACACTTGGATGTGGCCGACACTCAAAAGACCATTTTTTGTCCCCAATCAAACCCTCATGTTCACTGACTACAAACAGAGGACTAACTTAAGCATTCAAAGCTTAAAAAACTAAATAAAATTCATGGAACTTAAATACAATCATTAACTAAATGGAAAAACTTTGAATAAAATAATGTATTCAACTCACCATATAATAGCAACTTAAATCTTTAATACATTTAATAAAATAAATGAATGATACAGACTGCTTAACTAAACTAACTATATATGAAGACTCTAACTGATAAATATGGAAGTCTAAACAAGACCCACGACATCCTAACTATACTGAAAACTAAATGAATTCCTCCAGAAGTAGGGAGTATCACCATAGCTAACTCGAAATCTCAGATGTATCAACGAAACTCATATTGATGATCATGATACCTCTGTCTGCATCATGAGAAGATGCAGGCCAAATGGCTCAATACGTGGAATGTATGAGCATTTAAGGGGAATTCTAAAGCATAAAATATATGCTTGAACTTGATAAAAAGTAAAACATACTTACCTCTTTACTCAACTAAAAGTATACTCAACAATTCTCAGCTTATTCAAGGATATGATACTCAACTAGAGATTAGATACTCAACTCAAAGAGATGATATTCAACTCTAGATACCCAACTCTGGATGCTCCACTCAATATTAATCAAGAATACACATGGAATATATAGATAGATTAATAAAACAGTAAAAATAACTTAGATAGCTAAAGAAAATGCAATAACAAACTTAATTGTACTTCTTGTATAAGAAAGTAATATAGTTTCATATGGGAGATTCTGTAACCAACAACCACTGTGAGCCTAAGCGATGGTATAACGTCTTACCTCACATCGCAAGAGGACCTTTCTATACATTGTCGTCAGTAAAGAACCTGAACTACTAAGTAGATTCACTAGTCTATGCATAAAATCACTAAAGAATCATCTAAAAAGTATAACCCTTCTTATGTCTATGTTGGCTACATGGTTTATAAGTGCTTGAGTTAATTTCATCTTGCGTCCTCATATCGGTTCTCAATACTACTCCCAAAAAACTTAGCTCATAAGTCTTTAAAACACCTTTTTCTCTGGTTTGAGGTAATTGCTCAAACTTAGCTTTTAAAAGCTCTCTTGGAAATCACTGTTTACTCATTAATAAAATCTAGCCAAAGACTCTATTGGAAGTCTAGCTTCCTATCTTGCTCAAAATGTGTAAAAATTTGTAACTTATAGGGAATACCTAGTTCCCTTTGAGAAATGAACTAAACTCTTTACTCTCTTCTTAACTTGAAACTTTTGATTATAAATCAACTCTTAAGGAATACTTAGTTCCCTTATATTTCTTGAACGAAAAAACGTCAAATTTTGCTCTTTACTTAACTCAAAACTTGATCCTTTAAATAAAGTTAAAATATTTAAATGAGAGTCTTCAAACTTTAAGAAACAGTGTTTTGACTTACTTCTTAACTTCTATACTTAACTATTAACTTCTTTCACTTTGAACTTAAATTTCCTTGAATTGGATTATGGATTCAAGGTTCATTGTCTCATGTCAATGGATGATTTCATGAATTTTAACTTGGAGGGTTCATGCGAGATTATGAGCATGAATTATTAAATTCAAGGACTTAAAGACACTTCTTATCTTAATATGTTTTTACTTATTGGGTACATGCGGAATTATGGGCATGCACTACTCATCTCAAGGAACTCATGGGTAATATGTAATAGTCTGATTATTAAGAATATAATCTCAAATGAACAAGGAAATCAATATTCAAGACTTAGAACATGGAGATACTACTCCTCTCAATGATACTCAATTTATGAAATTCATGCCGAAGTTATGGGCATGAACAACTAAACTTGAAGGTCTACGTAACTAGATAGAACAAATGTATATGAAACTTCTGATTGTCTTATTTACTTCCTCAAAACTTATTTCAATTCAATGATAGATTTTAAATAATTCATAATTGAACTCAAAGGCTTTCTCACACTCTACTCTTTACTCTCTCTTGAATGTGAATTATGAACTCGAGACTTACGGTTCATGATATGAAGGATCTAGGTGACTCATGAATACATTCTAATTACTCTCATTCTCACTTACTTGACACTTGAAACAAATTACTAGAACTTGTAGAAGACTCCACAATTAGGACAAAAAAGTCTTATTTATAATGTGGGAAAGAAATCTCAAACATAAAACTCAACTCTACCTTGAAATTGAGTTATGAATTCAATTTTATTATCATGTTAGGAATGATTTTAGGTAATTAGAATATCTTAGAGTAGTTATAATTGAAAAGGAGTGAACGTGCACTTTGAACGAACTCGAACGGAGCACTCGGAGGTAAACTAGATTGGGTATGCAACCCTGGGACTATGGCTGGCAAGAGCCAGCCCATGTAGTACAAAGAAGGGTTTGGGGTGCTCTGGCAGGCGCATCGCACCAAGCCCAACTTAGAAAAACTTCCAAACTTCCTTGCTCGTTTACTCACCCTAACTCTCCTTAAATCGAACAGTTTCATTTCAAATCACTTGGATTCGATTACTTAACTTAAGCACACTTCAATTTACTAAAAACAACACTAAAGTTACTAAATTTCATCTCAAGATATCATCAAATAAAACCAAAACTAAGATATTTAGAATGAACCTCAAGAACACCTAGCAAGAACTGATCAAGAACTCAAATCTTTCAACTTAAAGAATGTAATTTCCCAAAAAATAACATGATTGGCGTGTGAGTGAACTAATCCAACACTATGAAAACTTACGTACCTCTTTTGGATTAAACCCATGGCTAAAATCCGCAACTAAAATCAAGAACTTCGATGTGTGCCTTCATCCTTTCCTCTTTTCTCCTCTTTTCTCCTCGTTCTCTTCTTGTTTCTTCTTCAACTCTCAACTAAGAACCCTAAGTATAGATTAGGATTGTAAAATTGAACCCAAAAGTATTATATCTCTATAATATTACTAAAAAAGAATTAAATCTGATTTGATAATGAAAGGACAAAAATACCCCTCACTATTTTTGGATAAATATTCCTCAATTAGGGTCGTTTTAAGTTGACCCAAAACTCATGCTTAACTTAATTATTCAAATTTCATATTTTGCTATTTCTCAATGTAATTCTTTTTGGATTTGAAGATGCTAAATCTAGTGAACTTACCTTAATAATAAGAAATTTTAAATTCCTTTGTAAGAGCTCACTCATTACGATGAACAACTCAAGTCTTAGTTTGAAAAATTTTCTGGGGTGTTACAAAAGGAAATGAAATATTCTAGGGATCAATAATATTAATCATATAAGATTAAAATTAAAACACAATTTTTGCCTAAATGGAATTTAGACTTACCAAAGAAGGATCACGTCAGAATTTTTCAAGTTATATAGGGTCAAGAGATTAATTAACAATGGTCACTAAATCACGTAATGAAATAATCCTGCAACACATTTACATAAACAAAAAGAAAGATAATGAAGGTAAAAGAATAAATCTAGCAGTCATTACCTCAATTTAAAATGGATAAGCTTATTCAAAACAACTCAAAAAATGACCAAATTTAAGATTACCACATTCATAAGAATCAATTATCAATTCAAATTGATCAATTAGTATATTACCACATCAATTTAAACACAACAGAAAAGATTATCAGCAAAAAGGTCAAACTTGGATTTTGAGGGAAGCAACAATTAGGATCAATTAGGAGAAGCAAATATCACAATGAATAAGAAATTAGCATTTCCATCTGGGAAAACAAATCTAAGTATGAACATGCCAAGCAATCAACTGTGAATAATATCACGAGATTAAATGGAGAAATCCTCCATATAACCCTTAAGCAAGAATGCATGAGTTTTGAACTGAAAGTTCTAATCCATCAAGAACAAATATGTAATCCTACCATTCCAAATAGGCTGTAGACAATGGTGCATAAACGAGATGAAATGATACTCGAATTCCCCAAAATAAAATTCAATAATTAAAAATCAAGAACAAATTGTTTAAAAGGGGCAAATAAATTAATTAAACTAACCTGGATGGATCTGTCGAGATCTGTTTACCAACCCAAAACTTTGAATTTGCCGGATCTTGCTTTGTCGGATTTTTTTCTAGTCGCTGGAGTGTCAGAGTCGATGTCCTCGTCTGGTGATGCTTGAGGTTGTCGAAGTTGCGTCACTCGTTGAGGTGCATCAGCTGTTGGAATTCGCTGCTCGGAGTTGGTTGTTGTTGCTCGTTGACATCCATCACTGCTGGACCAAGCAACAATTGCTGCTATTGTTTGCAAGATGTGGAGAGATCGAAGAGGAGAGAAATGAGAATGAGAGAGGTTCACTAGCTGTAGCTGCTGTCCAATCTCTTTGCTCTTCACCACAATCGATAAAAATAGAATAAAAGGAGAAGAGAAGAGAGGAGAGGAGAGACAGGAGATAGAGAAAGTCTTCCTCTAGCGGCTTTCGCTGGAAAATATTGAGGAGAGAGGATGGAAGTGCAACGGATTTATGAGAGAGGAAGAAGAGAATGAATAATCTTAGGGTTTTGGGCCTTAATGGATAAAATAGGAAAGAGATGAAGGGGTTAATCTGACTCTTGAATAAGATGTATGGCTATGATTTTTTGTTGGATTTAATGAATTAAATGGATGGATGGGATTAAAAGATGAAATCTTAAAATAAGATTGATGGAGGATTTGGAATTGCCAAAATTGAAATAAGATTGGGTAGAATTGAAATGAAAAGGTGGCTATAATTGAAAAAGATTTGAATTCGGGTGGTTAGAATTTAAAGAAATTTGAATAGAATGGGTTAAGATTTAAATAATTTAGAGGGAACATAAAGAAATTCTACTCATTTAAAATACTAACAATATTATAATATAATTTATATAATTAAAATCACTTATATTTTGAAACATTTGAATGGAATGATTATTTAAAAATATATTAATAATTTAAAATAATTTAATAATATTTACAATAATTTTTTATAGAGCAAGCACACTAAAATACATAATTTTTATACAAAATCTACTAATATCCTAAAGATAAAAATATATTTTAAAATCCATATTTAAATGAATCGCATTTCCAAAAAGGGTTAATGGTTGGTCAAAATTGTGTGTCATCAGTTGTCCCTTTGTTGCTTGGGAATGAAGAATGAATTGTCGGGCAACAAAGTTGATTTAGTAGCCGATTTTGTCCGATTGACGAGGGATGTTAGTGGGATGAATTGCAATGATGTAGAGTTGAAAAAGGGTATGACCAAGATTTTGGTATTAAGCGGCTGATGTACTATAGTTTCACGATTCTTTCAATGCTTTTTCCTTAAAATTGGTGTGCGTCTAGAACCTTTTTGTGGAAGTTTTAATACATTTTTATGTTTGTTTTACAAGAAAGGTGTCCAAAACAAAAAATGAAGAAGGCAACTGAGATTTATTCAAGAGGTGACCCACGAAGGCGATCAACGACCCGTCATTCCATCGACGGACCGTAGATGGTGAGCATCGACAGAACGATCAGCCATATAGGCTGTGGGGCTATGGAAGGATCGACGGTCCCTGAATGGACCATCCTGGTAAATTTGTCCATCTTATCAGAGAATGTCCCAGTACCCGAAGTTGAAGAGAAGTTATGTATGGATTGACAGAAGGCATCGATTGACCGTAGGTACATCGATGGACTGTGTTATTGGTCCATCGATTGGATTAGAGAAGATGCTAGTGGAAGGATAAAAAAAGATGTTACGTATTGACTTACAGAGGCAGTCGATGGTCCGTCGTTTCATCGACGGACAATCTGTGGAGGTCGTTGATTGAAGGCATATTGTTTGGACAACTTTCCTTACTTGAATTCCTTTTAATTTAGGACAATATTTGTTATAATTAGGGTGTAAAACCTCATTTGGGGGGTTGAATTATATATTTAGTTTTCTTAGTTTGTTCTTGGAGATTTATTTTTGTAGTTGTGCCATTCATTCAAATTATTTGGATTTTTCTTTTCAAGGAATTTTTGTGGTTTCAAATTGAATCTCTAGATTTTCTTCAAATTTATCAAAGTAAGCTCATAATTTACTGTTTATCAACCATGAATTGTGTTCTTCTATGTATGGGTAACTAAATCCACAACTAGGGTTGTGCGAACCATGGGTAATCAACAAAGTAAATCTAGCTTAATAATAATTCTCAAATAGGATATTACATGCATTGATAATTCTTTTTCTTAGAATTCGTTTTAACTAGTGCACGAGTTAGAACTCCCCTTTTTGATATTTATCTGACCAAGGAGGTAGTTAATAGGAATAGAATTATCAACATAGATCTAGTAGGATACTTTCTAATACGCTAGTATCGATTGGTGCAAAGTACTAAATAAGCCATACATCGAATATGATGCTTAATATGAGGTAAAGGTAAGGGTTAGTAACTTAGACACACGTAGGCGGACCAAGGTACGGGGTGATATTCTCTAAATTCCAGACTAAGGATTTAGAGATACCAAACTTATGACTTCGCATGCAAAACACTAGGGAAGAATTGTTATAGCTAGGGATCGGCATTATGAACCTATGGCGAACACTTAAACCCTTGTTTCTCTCACAATTTGATAAACACCAATGATTTAATCATGTTACTTGTTTTAATTAGCAATATTAAAAGTCTTTTGTTTCAAAAAATCCCCCCTTTAATTTCCTATTTTCCAAAAGGACTTGACTACATAAAACTAATCGTACATTTAAGTTAAGTCTCAACCATTTTCCTCGTGGTTCGACCATAACCAAATATTTGGTTTCTTTACTTGATACGACCGCTTATACTTATTTAGGGAGGTATAATTTGAGTGTATCAAATTTTGGCTCCGCTGCTGTGGAAAGTGGCTTTTAGATTGACTTTACTAACATTACCGAATTTTAATCAACAATTTCCTAATTTTACTTTTTTCCTTTTGTTTTTGTATCTCACATGTCTAGCTCTAGTGTATGCCAAGTACACGGAGCCGAGGAGGACCAATATTTTCATTCAATCCTGAACTGAACCGTGCACTTCAAAGAATGAATAATCTGAAGAACCCAACTAATCTAGGTGATAGGATCAATCATCAGCTCCCACCACCGGTTGATGCTCACAATCAAGTGGTCTTGGAAAATCCAAATGGTGATGCTTTGAGGATGCAGCCTCCCATCCCATACCCTCAAGAGTTCTATATGGGCAACTTCAATATCACTGATTCTGATGGACCTCAAGTTCTACCTCCTCTATCGTAAGGGCAGATGTTCGTGGTAACTAGTAGTGTGATGCAGATGATAACCGCGAGGGGCTTGTTTTCAAGGTTACCATCTGAGGATCCCCATACTCACATAGCCAAACTGAGGTCGGTGTGCAAGATGTTGTGGGGAGTCTAAACTTAGACATGGACGTCATAAATTTGAGAGTGTTCCCTCTTTCACTGATGGGAGAGGCCGTAATTTGGCTTACTGAGTTGCCTTATGATTCTATCTTTACTTGGGATCAGTTGAGGGATGTGTTCCAAACACGGTACTCCCAAGTTTCAAAAGATCTCAACCACAAAGATAAAGTGAACAACTTTGTGGAACTATCTCCGAAGTGGGTGAGTTGATCTTAGGAAAGATTTACTACTTACGTGAGAGGTTTCCCAAACCATCACATTGATAATGAGTCGTTGAAAGAGTATTTCTATCGGGGACAAGCTGATAATAATATGGTAGTGCTTTATACTATTGCAGGTGGTTCTTATGGTAAGTGAACATATGCAGAGATCGCAGAGAAGTTGGAAAAAATCTCTCGCAACAATAAGTCTTGGAGTACTAGAAAGTCGAATACTGCTAGAAACACATTTGTAGTGGAAGCTACACACAATCCGCCCATGTATGAGATTCGTGAAGAGATGGATCAAATGAGAACAAGGCTTGGGTTTGTATTAAAACATGTTACTGGAGGTGCAGAGAAGGTAAATATGGTGAAATACTTGACTAAACCACCACCCCCAGCGAATGACTACTATTATGAAGAGGATACTTATGCAGTGAATGATCAGATGAGGGGTTTCCGACCTAACGATCAAGGCTCCAATCAGGAGAATTGGCATCAAGGTCAACGAAATGAAGGTCGGAACTATGGGAATTAGAATAGAGACAGCCAATATGTTCGAGATGGAAACTACAACCACGACAACACCTTAAACCAGGATAACTATAGTAACATAAATGATCGATGTGGGCTCTATGTTCTATCTTATAATCGGGATGTTGCTCTTAGGGATTGTGGAGGTAGTATGGTGCGAGTAGAAGATATGTTGAAGAAGATGATAAAATGGTTTGATGCTAGTGATGAGCACGCCAAGGAATGGAGACGTGATTTGGCTACTATTGAACAAAAGTTTGATGCACATGCTCTCTCGATTAAGCATCTTGAGTTACACATAGACCAATTGGCCACTACTATAAACCCCCGACAATCGGGCATTCTTCATAGAAATACCTTTCAAAATCTTAAAAATGATGGACATTGCATGGAAATAACTTGGTAAGCAAACTATTGATCCACCTATATCGTCTGTGGTAGAAGATGGGATGAGGAAAGATGAAGAGGTAGTGGAACTAGTGGTGAATTGGTGAACAAAAAGGTGAAAGAAGCAGAGGTACCACAAAAATTGATCCCCATTCCTAGACAACCACCACCATTCCCTCAGAGATTGGTGAAGAAGACTAAGGATGGTAAATACCGGCGTTTTATCACTATCTTGAAATAGCTTTCCATAAATGTCCCTTTGATAGAAGCTTTGGAGGAAATGCCCTGTTATGCCAAATTCATGAAGGATATGGTTACAAAAATGAGATAGGTAAGTTTTAAGGATGATGACAAAATGCAGCATTACAGTGCTATTGATACAAGGTCTCTTTTGTAGAAGAAGAAAGATCCGGGTGCTTTCACTATTCGATGTACCATCGACTTATTACACTTTGCTAAACTACTATGTGATGTTAGTTCAACCATAAATCTCATGCCTCACTCCATTTATAAGAAATTGGGTTTGCGTTACCCAAAGCCTAATGCAATGCAATTATTGATGGCCCATCGAACAGTGAAGAGTCCTATTGGGATACTCCATGATGTGCTTGTGAAGATGGAGTCCTTTATATTTCTGGCCGATTTTTTAATTCTTGATTGTGAGGTGGATTTTGAGGTGCCCATTTTTCTTAGGAGGTCGTTCCTTGCTACTGGTCATACCTTGGTTGATATGAAAAGGGGCAAATAAATTTTGGGTTTAACAATGAAGAAGCAACTTTCAACGTTTAAAGGTCCATGAAGAAGAGTGGTGAGCTCCAAACAGTATCTGCTATATCCTACACAGGTGGGAGTACACCTGAGGTACAAATCAAAGAGCGCCTTGATGTTGAGGAACTACTGGCAGTGACAAAAAATTGTGAGAGTTATGGTATTGAAGAGTATTGTTATTTGGTTGAAACACTCGAACGTTCTGAATATCGGTCAAAACCAAAGAAACTAAAGTTAGATATGAAGCATCTTGAGTCTCCACCCGCGAGATCATCTATTTAGGAGGCTCCAAAACTAGAGCTTAAGTCTCTACCACCTCATTTGAGGTATGTATTCTTGGGAAGGGACGAGACTTTACTGGTAATCATTGCATATATTTGAATGTGCAACAAGTTGAGTTTTTGGTAGAAGTGTTAAAGAGGTTCAAACGAACCATTGGTTGTACTATTGTGGAAATTATTACGATCCCTCTCGGTATTTGTGCACACAAAATCCAACTCATTCCCAATTACAAGCCAAGTATTGAGTACAAAAAATGGACGATTCAACCTATGCAAGCGGATGTAAAGAAGGAGATCATTAAGTGGTAAGATGCCGGAGTCATATACTCTATTGCAGGTAGTAGCTGGGTATGCCTTGTTCAGTGTGTGCCCAAAAAGAGGGGAATAACAATATAGCCCAATGAGAGGAACGAGCTTGTTCCAATGAGGCAGGTACTAGATAGAGAGTTTGTATGGATTATTGAAAACAATCTACATGGACTGAGAAGGACAATTCAGTGATGAACTTCATGGACAAGATGTTAGATAGACTCGCAGGAAAAGGATGGTATTGGTTTCATGATGGATATTCGAGTTACAATCAAATCTCTATTTACCCAGAGGTTCAAGAGAAGACCACCTTTACTTGCCTTTATGGGACGTTCACATTCAAGAGGATGCCTTTTGGGTTGTTTAACGCACCGGGCACTTTCCAGAGATGTATGATGTTGATGTTCTCTGATATGGTGGAGGACACTATTGAGGTGTTTATGGATGACTTTGTAGTGGTTGACCACTCCTTTCATCGGTGTTAGAGTCACTTATCCGAGGTTCTCAAAAGATGTGAAGATTGCAATTTTGTGCTAAATTAAGAAAAATGTCCTTTTATGGTGAAGAAGGTATTGTATTGGGCCATCTCATCTAGGATAAGGGGATAGAGGTTGATCGAGCGAAAGTTGAAGTTATAGATAGACTTTTTAAACCCATCTCTGTAAAAGGTGTGAGAAGTTTTCTGGGACATGCAGGCTTCCACCGTTGGTTTATTAAAGATTTCTCATAAATTGCACATCCTTTCTGCAAATTAGTTAAGAAGGAATGTAATTTCTACTTTGATAAATCTTGTCTGAAGGGGTTTGGAGAGTTGAAGGAGAAGTTGGTGTCTGCACACATAATTATTTCCCCAGATTGGAGTAAGCTATTTGAGCTGATGTGTGATGCTAGTGGGGTTTCTCTTGGTGTGATATTGGGATAAAGAAGGGATAAAATCCTTCATCCCATAGATTATGCAAGTAAGGCCCTAAATGAAGCACAAAAGAACTACACTATGACTGAACAAGAGCTCCTTGTGGGGTATTTGTTTTCGAAAAATTTTGCTCTTATTGCTTGGTACGAGATTCATAGTGCATACTTACCACTCCGCTTTGAGGTATTAGATGGAAAACAAGGATGCGAAACCAAAGTTGATTAGATAGGTGCTACTATTGCAAGAGTTTGATTTTGAGGTGAAAGATAGAAAAGGGATTAAAAATAAAGTAGTCGATCAGTTGTCCAGATCGGAGGATGAAGCTATGAGAGAGTTGGGTGAAAAGGTTGAAATTGATGATGTGTTCCCCGATAAACATGTATTGGCCACTTCTCATGAGCTGATTCCATGTTCCCCAATTTTGCAAATTATCTGGCTAGTGATGTAGTCCCATCGAACTCTTCCTTCCATCAGAGGAAGAAGTTCATGCATGATGTGAAAGAGTTCTTTTGGGATGAGCCTTATTTATACCAGAGATGTACTGATGGACTAATTCGTCGTTGCGTGCCAAAAATGGAGATGCTAAGTGTTTTGGAGGCATGCCACTCCTCACTAATGGGTAGGCATCATAGTGGTATTCAGACTGCCGAGAAGATTTTGTTGTGTCGGTACTATTTGCCCACTATTCACCATGATGCTCATGAGTTCCCCAAGTGATGTGATAGGTTCCAAAGAGATGGAGGAATTTTGAAGAGGCAAGAGCTCTCTTTAAATCCCAATCTAGTGATTGAGTTGTTCGATGTATGGAGCATTCATTTTATGGGCCCGTTTGTGAGTTCTCTTGGGATGAAATATATACTTGTGTCATTGGACTACGTTTTAAAATGGGTGGAAGCCATAAATCTTTCAAACAATGAAGGGAAGAGTGTCACCACGTTCTTGAAAAAATATATCTTCTCCAGATTTGGCAAACCTAGGGCTATTATTAGTGATGGGGGATCTCAATTTTGCAATTAGTTGTTCAAAGGGATATTGGAGAAATATGGGGTTCTCCATAATATGACCACTCCGTACCTTCAAAAGACTAGTGGGCAAGTTTAGGTGTCCAACCGAGAAATCAAGCAAATCCTATCGAAAATTGTATATGTTAATAGAGCAGATTGGTCAATGAGGCTTGATGATGCTCTTGAGGCCTACCAGACTGAATAAAAGATCCACATAGGTATATGTCCATACCAACTTGTATATAGGAAGGCTTTTCACTTGCCAGTTTAGTTAGAGCACAAGGCCATGTGGGCGATGAAGAAACTGGAGATGGATTGGAATGAAGAAGTGGAGCAAAGACTTAACAGGTTGATGATGTGTTTCGCCTAAAAGCATATGAAAGTTCTGCCATCTACAAATAAAATATGAAAGTACCATGACCAAAAGATTGAAAAGCGAGAATTGTGGTTGGGAATTGGTGCTTCTATTCAACTCTAGGCTATGCTTTTTTCTAGGTAAACTTAAGTCCAAGTGGACTAGATCATTCCTTATCACTAAACTGTTCACACATGGAGCGTTTGAGTTGGAGAACAAGGAGGGTGCAATGTTCACGGTCAATGGGCAAAGAACCAAGATCTACCTAGGCCATGTGTTTAGTGTCCATGAAGTCGTTGATGCATATCACCTTGATAAAGTCTGAGTAATCAAGGATCTTGCATCGTGTCGCGACGTTAAATCAAGCGTTTCTTGGGAGGCAACCAAAGGTGTATCCTCTAGCCAACAATAGGTTTTTAGTTTTAGCTAGAGAGTAGTTTAGGGTTCGTGTTTCAAAAGTGTCTATAAAAACACAAAAAGAATAGCTTAATAGGTGTTTAATGTGCACGGACAAAACCAAAGAATTCTGCTGAATATGGTGTAGTGCACAAATCAACGGACTAATCGATGGGTGGTCATTCAATCGATGGACCGTCAATGGTATCCGTCGATCCCAAGTATGTCTTGCAATTTTGTGTAAGCCTATGTGCAATCGATGATTCATCGACTGCCTTATGGACCGTCGACGGGGTGTCATCAGTCCAAAGAACCAATGACCTGACCCGACCCGACCGACCAACTATATTTAAAGAAAACTATTCAGTTCAACTCGAAAATATTTTCGAATTCTCTCCCAACTGTTTCCCTCCCCTTATTTCCTTTCTTTTCCATTAACTCACCATATCTCTCCCTTCCATTTTCTTCGGAATCCCCAAAACTCCAATCTTCCCCTACAATCCCAAAAACCTCCTCTCCCCAGTTTCTACTCCGTATCCCTTGTTTTCTTTGGTCTTCATTCGAAGGCAGGAACATAGGTTTGTTGTTGAAAAGACCACCCACTCATTCAATCCAATACTGATTTCATGTATTTCAATTCCCTTTTGTTAAATGAATTTTTCGTTCATTTGCTGTTGGAGATAAAAAATCCGTATGTCGGTATTGACGTAGGGACATAATTGAATGTTAACTTGTTAAATTATGGATACTATGTACTTTGGAATGATAGAAAGTGAATGAGTTGGGGGTGTAATCTGTGTTAAAAATTATTGTTGACGCTCCGACTAAGGGTTTAATAGCACCGCAGAATTCAAGATTAAAACATGCGCAATCCAAACCCTAAGGATGAAAGATTAGTATTTTACTTGTTGTTATGTGTTGGGTGAACTGATGAAGGTCTAAAAGTTGTCAAAATGTTCTTTTAAAAACAATGTCTGAAATCTGTCTCTGACCAACTGCATGAGACCCTTTCTACAGAATGTCGGTTAATCGACGAATCATCGATGGGATCCATTGATTGGTCAACTTTAAAAATTCTGAACTTTGAGATGACGGAAATGGACTATGGCCCCTCGATTCATCGACGTACCATTCTGCAGGTCCATCGTTTCCAACTGCAACCCTGATTTGTGAGAAATTAAAGCTTATTAAGTGTCAAATGAAGGAAGTGGACTACGGATTGTCGATTGATTAATGGGCCATTCTGCATGTCCGTTGTGTCCAACTGAGAGGTATATGGAATGAAGATTTAAATAATTTTGTTAAGTGTCCAATGATGGACACTATTAATTGAAGATTTAAATAATTTTGTTAAGTGTCCAATGATGGACACTATTAATGGACCATTGATTCATCGACGAGCTATCAATAGTGCCTGTCACCCACTACTGCAATTCTACAATGGACTGTACTTTGTGTTTCAAGGTTTTGTTGTGATTGTTTTGATTGTAAAGTAACATTGCAATGAGACTAAAAAGTTGCTTTCCAGGTACATATAGCCCCCAAACCAGACATCATCTATTCTAGGGGTAGGTCTAAGTCTGTGGCACCATCCCTTCGGATGATCGACAGTTCTGACGATGAGCGGGATCCAAAATACATGCCCCCAGGCATCCGAACCCCTACACCAGTTTCTAGAACTACTCGGGGTACCCCTAAGAAAGTGGCATCCGACTTAGTGATTACCCTAAATCCAGAACTTGGGTTGTGGGAACAATGAGTGATTAACAAAGTAAACTTGGCTTAGAAAAAATTGTCAAATACGATATTTCATGCATTGATAATTCTTTTATTTAGAATTCTTTTTAACGAGTGCACATGTTAGAACTCACCTTATTGCTATTTGCCGGATGAAGGAGGTAGTTAATAGGAAAAGAATTATCAACATAGATTTAGTAGGATACTATCTAATAGGCTAGTCTCGATTTTTGCGAGGTTATAACTAATCCATACATCTAATACGATGCTTAATATGAACTAAAGGTAAAGGTTAGTAACTTAGACACACGTAGCTGAACCAAGGTACAGGGTGAAATTGTCTAAATGTCGGACCAAGGATTTATAGATACCTAACTTATCATTTCATGCAAAACAACAACGTTATGAACGTATGGGGAACACTTGCACCCTAGTTTCTCTCACAATTTGATAAACACCAAAGATTTAATCCTGTTACTTGTTTTAATTAGAAATATTAAATGACTTTTGTTTCACAAAATCCCCCATTTAGTTTCCAGTTTTCGAAAAGGTTTTGACTGAATAAAAGTAATTGTACATTGAAGTTAAGTCTAAACCATTTTCCTCGTGGGATCAACCCCAACCTAGTAGTTGGATTCTTTACATGATACAAACGCTTACACTTCTTTAGGGAGGTATAATTTAAGCATATGAGCGGCCTACATATCTTTGGTTCAACAAGAATCAGGTCGTGTGTAGTTCTATTTTGAAGAGGAAATGAAACTCCAAAAAAAATAAAGGGCGGTAAAGTATTCGAACGGGAACGATATCGGTTAGAATGGATAAGATTAGAGTAGTAAGAAGAGCATGATAAAGAATCGAGAAGAGCATTATAAAGAAGAGAGAGAGCAATAAACCACACCTGCAAATTCTATAATGACTAAGCGTCCTACTGTAAGGCTGACAAGCCTACATGTCATTTTTGTAAGGAAAATGAGTCTAATGTTCTATTATAAGGAGGACGACAATAAATGCCACATTGTAAGGCAGATGAGCCTAATGTCCTACTATGAGGCGAATGAGCCTAAATGTCGTATTGTAAATGTCGTATTATAAGGTCAACGAACCTAGTGTCTTATTATAAGGCGGATGAGCCTAAATGAAGAATCTGTAGGTCACATTATCAAGTTAATTTGTGAAGAAATGGCTCAAATGAGAATTGAGCTTGACTTGGTGTTAAAATACGTCAATGGAGGTGCGGAAAAGGTAAATGTGGTGAATTACTTTTCTAAACCACCACCGCCGATTGATGAGTATTACTATGAGAAGGACTCTTATGCGGTAAATGAGCAACGGGGGGTTTCCAACTGAACCCCCAAGTCTCCAATAAAGATAATTGGCGCCAAGGTAAACGAAATAAAGGTTGGAACTATGGTAATTACAACCCAGAGGGTCATTATGTCCTAGATGGGAATTATAGTCGCGACAACAATTTGAACCGGGGTAACTATGGTAAGAGAAATGATAGGAGTGGGCCCTATGTTCCACCTCGAAATCGTAAAGTTGCTCCTAGGGATGGTGGAGGTAGTATGGCGTGAGTTGAGGATATGTTGCAGAAATAGATGAGGAGATTTCATGCTAGTGATGATCACACTAAAGAGTTGAGGAGCGACTTAGCGAGTATTGAGCAAAAAGTTGATGCACATGCAATCTAGATCAAGCATCTTGAGTTTCAAATGGACCAATTGTCTTCGACTGTGAACCCACGAAAATCGTGCACTCTGATATACCGTGGTTTCACTATATTATTAATACTTTTTCCTTAAGTTTAGTGCGTCCAAAAGCCTTTTTGTGCTAATTTTCATATAAGTTTTTTCTTATTTGAAGGAAATCTATCCAAAAATGAATGTGGAGGTTTTTGATCTAAGAAATGTAGAAGAGACCACCTAAGGAGCTTGTGATGGTCTGTCATGCTTGTGACGGTTCGTAGGTGGAAGCGTAGTGCAGCTGCTGAAGGAAGATGGGGAAGTCTGACCAAGTGTGGGGTTACAGATTCCATGACGGTCTGTCGTGTGTATGACGGTCCGTCCTGTAGGTTCATCATGAAGTTCAGATAAGTAGTCCCAGTACCCATATTCCAAGAGTTTAAGTTTTTTGGAACGAAGACCCTCGACGGACCGTTGTGCCTGTGACGATCCATCGTACTTGCCGTCGAGGGTAATGAAGAGAGAAGCAGAAGAAATTGCACAAGTATGGGATGATGGAGTCCATGACGGTGCGTTGTGGCCACGACGATCCGTCACGAGGTCCGTCGACCCAGTCGCGTTTTGACAGATTTCCAGCAAATAGAATCCTTGTTTACTTAGGTTTTTATTTTCTATAAATAGTTCAAAAAACCTCATTTTTGAGGTTAGACTCTGGATTATTTGGTTAGGCCTTTGATTATCATTAGACTTTTTGTGAGATTCTTGATTACTTTGAGATTCTTGTAAGTGATTGTTGGTGATTTTTGTTGATTAGTCAAGCAAACTTTTGGATTTTACTCTTTCTCATTGAAGTAAGTACATTAATTCTCATATCATATATTTCAATATTGTGATTATGATTATGGGTAACTAAACTCCATAACTAGGGTTGTGGGAACCATAGGCCAATAATGAGATAAAACCTAACTAAAATAACAATTCTAGAATAGTGTCTTGCATGTATTAATAATTTTTTTGGCTTAGAAGTCTTTTTAACGGATGGCCAACGTTAGAACTCGCCTTAATGCTACTTGCCGAACCAAAGAGGTAGATAATAGGGAAAGAACTATCAACATAGATTTAGTGTATACGATCTAATAGGCTAGTATTGATTGGTACGAGGTAATAACTTAGTCAAATATCGAATATAATGCTTAACATGAGGTAAAGATAAGGGTTAGGATAGCAACACACGTAGCCGGACCAAGGTGCGGAGTGAAATTTTCTTAATGCCGGACCAAGGATTTAGAAATACATAACTTATCACTTTACATGCAAGATACTAGGAAAGAATTGTTATTGTTAGAATTACCAAGTAATGAGCCTGTGGGGAACCCGTAAACCCTAGTTACTTTGATTAATTGATTAAACTCCAATATTCGAAGCTGTTAAGTGTCTCTTTCAATTTCGTTAGTTATTTTGATTCATTTACAAATAGAAACACCCTTTTTATTATTTTTGCTTTCCAAGGAAGTAATTGACCGAACAATAGTAATAATAGATTGAAGTTAAGTCTAAACTATTTTCCTCGTGGTAACGATCCCAAACTCACTAGTTGGGTTATTTACTTGACACGACCGCCTTACTTCTTATTTGAGAAGTATGTTTGAGCGTATCAAATTTTGATGAGATGTTGAGTGTGTTGGAGGCATTCCATTCCTCAACCGTTGGTGGACATCACAACGGTATCTGAACCGCTCATAAGATATTATAATGTGGTTACTATTGGGTAACTCTTCATCAAGACGCTCATGAGTTTTTCTAAAGCATGTGAAAGATGCCAACGAGATGGCGGCATTTCAAGAAAGCAAGAGCTCCCTCTTAACCCCATTCTTGTGATTGAGTTATTTGATGTTTGGGGTATTGACTTTATGGGCCCTTTTGTGAGTTCTCATGGAATGAAGTACATTCTAGTATTATTTGATTATGTTTCTAAATGGTTCGAAGCCATCGCCCTCGCAAACAATGAAGGGAAAAGTGTCACTGCATTCTTAAAAAAAATATATTCTCTCGTTTTGGCACCCCAAGGGCAATTATTAGTGATGGGGGCTCCCACTTCTGCAACAGATTGTTCAAGGGGTTATTGGAGAAATATGGGGTTCACCATAATGTGGCCGCCACTCCTTACCACCCTCAAACTAGTGGCCAAGTTTAAGTGTCGAATCGGGAGATCAAACAGATATTGTGAAAAACAGTGAACGCTAGTAGAACGGATTGGTCAAGGAGGCTTGATGATGCTTTTGGCCTACCGGACAGCGTATAAGACTCCCATAGGTATGTCTCCATACAAACTTGTATATGGGAAAGCTTGTCATCTTCCGGTTGAGTTAGAGCATAAAGCCATGTGGGCTATGAAGAAGTTGAAAATGGATTGGAGCGAAGCTGCAAATTAACAGTTAACTGGGTTGAATGAACTCGATGAATTTCTCCTGAAATCTTATGAAAGCTCACCCCTATACAAAGAAAATATGAAGAAGTACCATGAAAAAAAAATTGAAAAACGAGTGTTTATGATCGGAGATTTGGTGCTTTTAATCAATTCTAGGTTGCGCTTGTTTCCGGGCAAGCTCAAGGCCAAATGGACTGGTCCTTACTTGGTTACCCAACTATTCCGTCATGGAGCAGTTGAGTTGGAAACTAAGGAGGGTGTGCGGTTCAAGGTGAATGGACAACGCATAAAAATCTATTTCGGGCATGCAAGATCGGTGAATGAAGTGATCGAGGCATACCATCTTGATGAAGTCTGAGTAATGTAGTGTTCCCAGTCGTGCCGCAACATTGAATCAGGCGCTTGTTGGGAGGCAACCCAATACTTATAATATTTTTAGTAATGGTAGCATTTTTCTACTAATGGGTTTTAAATTTGTAGGCACATCACCAGGAAATTCTGCACAAAATTACTCTGCAGCAGTCACTGACGGGTACAGCGACGGACCATTGCGCCTGCGATGGACCGTCACATGAATCCGTCATGCCAGGTACGTCTATTTGTTATTTTCAAACTAGGGCACACAAGACAGACCCAACGACGGATCGTCGCAACTGAGACGGACCGTCGTCGGGGAATCATCGCGTCATTAATGAGGGGTACCCGACCCGACCTGGCTGGAGTTTTTTCCAAAATCTTCCATTTAAAATCCCCAAACCCTCATTTCACCCCCATTCATTCACTATTCCACCTATTTCCCTCCCTTTTCAACTTCCAAAATCTCTTCATCTGCAACCGATCATTGTTCCCCCAAAATTCTCCAAAGCCCTAAAAGTTATCATCTACTTGTTGGAGTTGCTTTTGTGGGTGTCTTCTTGATCACCAAGTACCTTTCCATCTTGTTTTTCTCCAATTCTCAGGTATGTGTCTCTAATTTCTACTCATTTATCTTGCATTTTTATTTATCAATTAGTATTAGCCTAGTTCTTCTTGATATGTTCATTTCTTTTATATAAAATTCTGTCTAACCTTGGTTAAAAATCTTCGAAATTGCCGTGTTTACAACCCTAGACATAGGTACTTTTGCATTGCTAGTTTACTAGGTATTTGGGTTAGACAAATGCAGGTCCAAAACACTACAAATTCAATTTGGGTCATCAGGGATGAATGGAGTACCCCCAGTTTTGTCACTGATTTACAGAACGATACCCTGATGACGGAACATCGTACCCACGACGGACCATCATAGGGTCTTTACCAAAAGCCCTAACACCCCACTGTCTAATTTTATGCAAGTGTCCTCAAACGGACATATGCGACGGACCGTCATACCCACGATGGTCCATCCTGCACAACCGTTCTGGTTGTCAGAACCCTATTCTTGAGGGTCTCTCACTTTTTCTAAGTGTCCTCCAACGGACACATGTGACGGACCGTCGTCTTTACGACGGTCCGTCCTGCACAACCGTTCTGGTTGTTAGAGACCCTGTTTCTAAGGGTCTCTCTCCATTTTTCTAAATATCCTCAAATGGACAAGTACGACAGACCATCATACCCACGACGGTCTGTCCTGCATGACCGTTATGATGGTAAGAGACCCCTCTCCTAAGGGTCTCCATATTTTCTTCAAGTGTCCTCTGACGGACCATACAACAGTTCGTCGTACCTGTGATGGTCCGTCCTGCACATACTGTCATATTTGTCAGACACTCTGCTTCAGGGTTCTCCATATAAACAAAGTATAAGTAAGACACAACAAACCCCATGACGGTCCGTCATAGTCACAACGAGCCGTCACCTGTCCCGTCGTGTTTTACTGTTACTATAGAAATTTTATTTTATTTTAATTTTTTTTGTGTGGTTTTGTTTGTCTTGTTTGCTACTTCTCGTACTAATATTGATCCTTTACAGGCACTATCTACTATGGCACCAAAAAATCGAGTCTATGCACGCGGGTGATAGAAGTCTGTCTGCTCGCCTGGTCATTGGCTCTGATGATGAGTGTAACCCCGAGTACGTGCCCCCAGGCACTTCCACCCCTTCCCGTGCTGCACATGCTGCACATGCTGCCAGAGCCACACCCAAAAAGGTGGCGTCCGGCGTAGTCACTGCCTCCCAGTCTGATGAGAAGCGCACACTGACCGGCACACCTTCTGGGTCAGCCATCAATGAAGAAGGAGTGTCTGGCTCCTTAGGAGTTTCGTGGTCGGAGGAAGCCTCCGGCTCTGCTGAGGTTCCAGCACCCGCCACCGCTGCAGCGTCGGCCTCGTCTGATGAGGCTGATAGTTTTGAATCCACACCAGGTTCACCAGCTCATGCCCTCACCCCGGCTACTGACCAGCCCAACCGGTGGTGTGTCGATGGGTAATTTCAAGTCTACTTCGACGCCAAGTTCCTGAATGACAAAGGAGTTATGACTCCAACACTCACATTAGAGCGGCGGGTCTTTAGAGGGAGTCTCCCAACGATGCCTGAGATACCTAATCACTTCACCAGACTTCGACTAGAGTGGACAGCACGTCCGTTGGGACGTTATAGTGAAGAGATGGTCCGAGAGTTATATGCATCCTACGTAGCGACTCTCCTATCGCAGATTGATAGGCGGGCTGCCCCTGCCAAACAGGCCGCACTGGAGCAGGTCCGAGTAAAGGGCGTTCAGGTCGATATTTCTCTACATGCCATCCGCCTGTTTCTATACGGCGAGGGTGTCGATGCTAATCAGACCCCTCTTACTGCCGAGTTTGACTACCGATAGCAGATTGTTAAAGATGTCCAATTCCTGCGTGAGCCATCACTAAGAGAGACCACCAAGAGGTGGATGGCCCTGCACTTTTCCGTTGATAAAGAGGGTGCCGACTAGGTGACCAAGCCGAAGGGGGCCATAAAGAAGGTCAATCTGACTTTCACGGCAAAGCTTTTGTGGTTGATTGTCCGCCACTGCCTTTCCCCCACCGCCGCTGATAATATCGTCACATGGGATCGAGCAGTACTGATGGAGACGATGATAGCCGGGTTCGAGGTTGATTTTGCGTGGCTTCTACAGGCAGTCATGCACGAGAGGGATTTTAAGGTCACAACTACTTACCCTTTCCCGTGCATGATCTTTTCTCTTTGCTGGTCCGCAGGTGTGCCTATATGGCACGTTTATCAGCTCAAGACCCCTCTGGGCACTGTTGATGTCGGCCTCATCAGAGATGAGGCCAATGAGTTGGCTCCACGCAAGGGGCCTCGTCCAGAGCTGCCCCCACTTGCTGACGATCTGGCTGATACCGCAGCCCAGGCCCGCACGGCTACGCAGGCGGCGTCCACTGACACTACCCCGGTCGACTCTATCCCGGGTAGTAGCACTACCCCGAGCTCCTCTCTCACAGCCCCTTTACCCGCTCTTGTCCCGCTTGCTAGGGTCCAAAAATAAGAGGCGCAAATGGCTACACTTCTACATCATATCCAGCCGTGGATGGAGAGGTCTATTACCGAGGCAGAAGAGCGCTTCGAGCATAAAATGGTCCAACACACAGAGCGGAAGATCGTTGAGGTTCACCAGCGCTTTGACGCTTTAGAGTTGCGGGTGCTAGCCCGGCCAGCTCATCCGGTGGATGTGTCGACCCTTCAGGCTGCGGTCGACAGCCTTTGGGCAACTATTAACATAATCTTTGAGGCTAGGGTGCCTGAGTCTGAGGCCTCTTCTGTTGAGCCTGCTGAAGACACAGTGTTGGCGGCCCTATTTGCCACCTCAGAGATTTCACCACCTCCCCCTCGAGAGAATGCCAAGAGGCGTGGGGGTCGAGCGGAGGATGAGGAGCGAGCAAGGAAGAAGGAGCGCCGTGAGATGGAGGCTGCGAGGATAGCCTCACTTGATGAGGAGGAGGCGTGCCAGATGAGAGCAGAAGAGTTAGCGGCTTGGGCGTCTAGCTCCCAAACTGCTGAGATAGCGGGAGGCACTGCTGATAGTGTTGTTGTTGCTGAGGACACCACTGAGGGTGTCCATGTTAAAGACAAAGTGGGTTCCGGGGAACAGGACCATACAGATTGCTGATCGTCGGTGCTTTGCGCCCCAGGTTTGCTTCACCTACCACTCTAGTATTTCAATTTGTTGTGGGTGGGGTAAATGGAAAAGTGCTACGGTGAAGTCTGAGTAGCCCAATTCTCTATCCTCTTTTGGGGTTTTCTTGCCTGTATTCCTTTTCCCCAAGAGACTGATTACTTTTTCTATTGAACCGGCATGTCTATGTCTTGTGTACATAGTTTAATTCTGGATCATGATGGCTAAAAGTATATCCTAATAACTAGGCATAGTAATTGATAAATATGTGGCGCTAAGCATGACATAGAGGTACACCACTGCATTACCCTAAGTCTAAAATTCGAACTAGGTGTCTGATAATCTTTTAGAGTGATGATATGTCAAGTGAGTGTGAGGAAGATTTGAATAGTCCACTATTTGTACTGACCTAGAACTTGCCTAGTTAGTCCTGCTAAAAGTAAGTTGTAATAGACAATTAGGAAAGGATCATAGGCCCTTATTCAATGTAGCCCATTTTTAGCCTAAATAAAAGAAAACCAAATGAAATTTATCCTTCTTTGATCCAAATGATCTGAGCTTAAATTAAACCTTTCTTTTTCACCCCAACTAATCTTTTCTGGAATAATGTGTTGGCCCTGGTCCCTCCTTAGACATGTGCACCTCATCTTATGCCAAAAGCATAAGTTGAGGGTGGGTAATGCAGTAAAAAAAACCTTCATTATGGCCCTGACCCAACTTTGGGTAATGTGTACTTTGACTCATGGCAAAGCCATGAGTTGAGGGTGGCTATTATGAAGAATGCTCTGGAAAAGTGGGGTTGAAAGAACAAAGAGAGAGAGAGAACAAAAGTAAAGTGACTCAAGAATTTGTTGAAAGAAAAGTAAAGAGAAAAAATACAAGAAATACAAGCAAGAAAAGAAGAGAGTCACTTACGCAAATGAAGGAAGAAGAGAAAATAGCAAGGTGAAAGAATATGAGAAACTGGGCGAGATAAAATAATAGAAAATGGTATGTTTAGCGGATATGTCAAGGAGGGAAAAAAGACACTAAAGTATACCTAAATATACCCTACCTGATCCTGAGCCTATGTTACAAGCTAACAAAGTCCTATCATGATCCTAAGGGTTGTATAGCGAACTTAAGGCATTGAAAATAAGGGAAAGCTTATGGAAATATGTATGAATGAGCGTGAATTTGTTCTGAGAGCGAGTGTTGAAGAGTAATCCTTATACTCAAACTGAAATCATTGTGTGAAAATGAGGGTTTTGTTTTAAAGTGAAGACACTAGTTGCAATACCGGAAATATTAGCATCTCGATGATAAATTGAAGAGGATAGGTATTAGTGCATGGTGAGTCTGTGTCATGCTCTGATCTCACATAATTCAAGCCCAATAGTGATAGCATGCATAAATATGATGAGATTAATCGGGATTGATAGCCAAATGATTGCAAAGGATAAAACATGGATAATATTGTACAAAGATTTTGTATTGAGTCATAGTGTGTCGCTTGAGGACAAACAACAAATTTAAGTTGAGGGTGTTGATATACCGTGGTTTCACGATATTATTAATACTTTTTCCTTAAGTTTAGTTTGTCCAAAATCCTTTTTGTGCTAATTTTTATATAAGTTTTTCCTTATTTGCAGGAAATCTGTCCAAAGATGAATGCGGAGGTTTTTGAGCGATGAAATGCAGAAGAGACCACTTACGGAGCTTGTGACAGTCCGTCATGCTTGTGACGGTCCGTAGGTGGCAGCGTAGTGCAGCTGCTGAAGGAAGATGGGGAAGTCTGACCAAGTGTGGGGTTACGGAGTCCATGACGGTCCGCCGTGTCTATGACGGTTCGTCATGAAGTTCAGAGAAGTAGTCCAGTACCCATATTCCAAGAGTTTAGGTGTTTTTGAATGAAGACCCTCGACGGACCGTTGTGCCTATGATGATCCGTCATACTTGCCGTCGAGGGTAATGAAGAGTGCAGCAGAAGAAAGTGCACAAGTATGGGACGACGGAGACCATGACGGTCTGTCGTGGCCACAACGATCCGTCGCGAAGTCCGTCGACCCAGCCGCGTTTTGACAGATTTCCAGCAAATAGAATCCTTGTTTACTTATGTTTTTATTTTCTATAAATAGTTCGAAAAACCTCATTTTTGAGGTTAGACTCTGGATTATTATGTTAGGCCTTTGATTATCAATAGACTTTTTGTGAGATTTTTTATTACTTTAAGATTCTTGTAAGTGATTGTTGGTGATTTTTGTTGATTAATCAAGCAAACTTTCGAATTTTACTCTTGCTCATTGAAGTAAGTACATGAATTCTTATATTAAATATTTGAATATTGTAACTATGACTATGGGTAACTAAAATCCATAACTAGGGTTGTGGGAACCATAGGAAAATAATGAGATAAAACCTAACTAAAATAACAATTCTAGAATAGTGTCTTGTATGTATTAATAATTCTTTCGCTTAGAAGTCTTTTTAACAAATGGCCAACGTTAGAACTCGCCTTAATGCTACTTGCCGGACAAAGGAGGTAGATAATAGGAAAAGAATTATCAACATAGATTTAGTGTATACTATCTAATAGGCTAGTATTGATTGGTACGAGGCAATAGATTAGTAAAATATCGAATACGATGCTTAATATAAGGTAAAGATAAGGGTTAGGATAGAAACACACGTAGCCGGACCAAGGTGCGGAGTGAAATTTTTTAGATGCCGGACCAAGGATTTAGAAATACATAACTTATCACTTTGCATGCAAGTTACTAGGAAAGAATTGTTATAGTTAGAATTACCAAGTTATGAACCTGTGGGGAACACGTAAACCCTAGTTACTTTGATTAGTTGATTAAACTCGATTTATCGAAGCTGTTAAGTGTCTCTTTCAATTTCCTTAGTTATATTCATTCATTTAGAAATAGAAACCCCACTTTAATTATTTTTTCTTTCCAAGGAAATAATTGACTGAACAATATTAATAATAGATTGAAGTTAAGTCTAAACTATTTTCCTCGTGGGAACGATCCCTACCTCACTATTTGGGTTATTTACTTGACACGACCGCTTTACTTCTTATTTGAGAAGTAAGTTTTAGCGTATCAAATTTTGGTGCCGCTGTCGGGGAAAGTAGCTTTTTGATTAATTTAAACTTACTACTATAGTTTAGTTGATATTTTCTTGATTTTACTTTGTTTTCATTGTTTTTTATTCGTGCAAAACCAACCTCCTTGTATGCCAAATACACGGAGAGAAAGAGAACTCTTATTTCCCTACGATCACGAATTAGAGCGTACACTATGCAACATGAATCGAAACTTGGGAATCAATGATGATGATACAAACCAGAACATCCCAGCTCCAGTTGATGTTCATGGTCAGTTGTTACCCGATGCCCCGGGTGAACACCAACAGAGGGGACAAAATCCCGTTCCACGGCCCCAAGCATACTACAGAGGTTATGATAACATAGCAGACTCCAATGGGCCACCTGTCTTGCCTCCTCTACCCACAGGCCAAACCTTTGTGGTAACTAGTAGCCTGATGCAAATGCTCACTGCCAGAGGTTTGTTTTCAGGGCTACCTTCTGAGGATCCACATGCCCATATAGCTAAGGTAAGGGCAGTGTGTAAAAGCTGTGTAGGGAGGCCTGACTTGGACTTAGATGTAATAGGGCTTAGAGTGTTTCCTCTCTCAATGATGGGAGAGGCTGCTATATGTTTCACTGAGCTCCCGTACAACTCAATTTTCACTTGGAACCAACTAAGCGATGTTTTCTTAGCACGCTACTATCCGGTCTCCAAGAAACTAAACCAAAAATCTAGAGTGAACAACTTTGTGGCACTACTAGGAGAGTCAATTAGTAGTTCTTGGGATAGATTCACCTTATTCTTGAGAAGTGTCCCAAATCACCGTATAGATGATGAGTCACTGAAGGAATACTTCTATCGGGGATACGATGATAATAATTAAGCGGTGTTGGACACTATAGCAGGTGGATCTTATAGGGAGTGCCCTTATGCTGAGATTGCTGAAAAAATAGAGAAAATCTCCCGGAATAATAAAGCTTGGAGTACTAGGAAGTCAGATACACGGAGAAAAACCTCCGCAGTGCAGTCCACTCACAACCCAGCCACAGATGAGATTCGCGAAGAAATGGCTCAGATGAGAACTGAGCTTGGGTTGGTACAACAACATGTCACTGGATGTGCAGAAAAGATAAATGCAACCAACTACTTGTCGAAACCACCACCCAAAAATGATGAGTGCTATTATGAAGAGGATTCCTATGCAGTAAATGAGAAGACGGGGGGTTTCCGACCAAGTGCCCAAGGCTCTAGTCAGGAGAATTGGAGCCAAGGTCAAGGGAACCAAGGTCGGAATTATGGTAACTACAACCGTGAGGGTCATTATGTCCGAGATGGAAACTACAACCGCGACAACAACTTCAACAGGGGTAACTATGGTAATAGAAATGACAGGAATGGGCTCTATGTTCCTCCTCATAATCGTGAAGTTACTCCTAGGGATGGTGGAGGTAGTATGCCGCGAGTTGAGGATATGTGCACAAAATGATGAGAAGGTTCGATGCTAGAGATGATCCCATTAAAGAGTTAATGAGTGATTTAGCAAGTATTGGGCAAAAAGTTGATACCCATGCAATATCGATTAAGCAGATCCAGTTGCAAATGGCCCAATTATCTGCAATAGTTAACACACGGCAACCGGGCACTCTTCCTAGCAACACTGTCCAAAATCCAAAAAATGATGCGCACTATATGGAAATCACTACTCGGGGTGGTAAGCAAACCATTGACCCACCTATGCCGTCTAATAAGGAAAATGTGAGAAAGGATTATGATAAGGTGGTAAAGGGTAGTGGTGAAGCAGAAGAGAGCAATGGAAAAGATGCAGAAGTCCCTATCAAGGTAATTCCCATGCCTAGACCACCACCACCCTTCCCTCACAGATTACTGAGAAAGACCGAGGATGGTAAATATCGGCGTTTCATAACAATGCTGAAGCAGCTTTCTATCAATGTCCATTTGGTAGAAGCTCTAGAACAAATGCCCGGTAATGCCAAGTTTATGAAAGATCTGGTCACAAAGAAAAGATCGGTCACTTTGGAGGATGATGATAGACTGCAACATTGTAGTGCTATTGCTACAAGATCCCTCGTACAAAAGAAAGAAGATCCGGGTGCGTTCACTTTTTCTTGTACAGTTGGGTCATTATATTTTGCGAAAGCATTATGTGATCTGGGGGCAAGCATAAATCTCATTTCCCTCTCGATATACAAGAAGTTGGGTTTGGGTGATCAAAAACCCACTGCGATGCGGCTACTGATGGCTGATCAAACAGTTAAAAGGCCTATAGGGATACTCCATGATGTGCTAGTAAAAGTGGAGTCATTCATATTTCCGGTAGATTTTGTTATTCTTGATTGTGAAGTCGATTTTGAAGTGCCTATTATTCTTCGGAAGCCATTCCTTGCTACAGGTAGAGCCCTAGTTGATATGGAAAAGGGACAGATGAAATTTTGGTTGAAAAATGAAGAAGCGACCTTCAACATTTGTAGGACCATGAAGCAGAGTGGTCAGCTTCAATCGGTATCTGTCATATCCCACAAAGAAAAGATGAAGAAGGAAAATGAACAAAAAAGTGAAAAACAAGAGTTTATGGTTGGGGATTTAGTGCTTTTAGAAAGTTCTGGGTCGCCTTGTCTTCCGGGCAAGCTCAAGTCCAAACGAACTAACCCTTACATGATTACCCAAGTATTCCCTCATGGAGCAGTTGAGTTAAAAGCCAAGGAGGGAGTGCAGTTTAAGGTGAATAGAAAACGAATAAAACTCTATTTTGGGCATTATGCATCGGGGAATGACGTGATAGAGGCATACCATCTTGATAAAGACTCAGTAATCAAGTTTCCCAAGTCGTGCCGCGACATTAAATCAGGCGCTTGTTGGGATACAATCCAATACATAGTCTTTTTCGTAATGGTAGAATTTTTCTACTAATGGGTTTTAAATTTGCAGGCACATCGCCAGGAAATTCTGCAGAAAATTACTCGGCAGCAGTCACTGAAGGATACAGCGATGGACCGTTGCACCTGCGATGGACCGTCGTATGAATCTGTCATGCCAAGTACGTCTTTCTGTTATTTTCAAACTAGGGCATACACGATGGAACCAACGACCGATCGTCACAACTGAGACGGATCGTCATCGGGGAATCGTCGCGTCATTAATGAAGCGTACACGACCCGACCCGGCTGGAGTTTTTTACAAAATCTTATCGTTTAAAATCCCCAACCCTTCATTTCACCCCATTCCTTCGCTAATCCTCCTATTTCCCTCCGTTTTCAACTTCCAAAATCTCTCCCTTTTCAACCGATCATTGTTCCTCTAAAATTCTCCAAAGCCCTAAAAGTTATCATCTACTAGTCGGAGTTGCTGCTGTGGGTGTCTTCTTGATCACAAAGTACTTTTCCATCACATTTTTCTCCAATTCTCAGGTATGCGTCTCTAATTTCTACTCATTTATCTTGCATTTTTGTTTATCAATTAGTATTAGCCTAGTTCTTCTTGATATGTTCATTTCTTTTATATAAAATTCTGTCTAACCTAGGTTAAAAATCTTTGAAATTGCCGTGTTTACAACACTAGACATAGGTGCTTTTGCATTTCTAGTTTACTAAGTATTTGGGTTAGACAAATGTAGTTCCAAAACACTACAAATTCGATTTGGGTCATCGGGGATGAATGGAGTACCCCAAGTTCTGTCACTGATTTATAAAACGAGACCCTGATGACGAACCATCGTAGGGTCCATTCCAAACGCCCTAACACCCCACTGTCCAATTTTATGCAAGTGTCCTCAAACAGACATATGCGACTGACCATCATACCCACGACGATCCGTCCTGCACAACCGTTCTGGTTGTCAGAGACCCTATTCCTGAGGGTCTCTAACTTTTTCTAAGTGTCCTCCAACGGACACATGTGAAGGACCATCATCTTTACGATGGTCCGTACTGCACAACCATTCTGGTTGTCAGAGACCCTATTCTTAAGGGTCTCTCTCCATTTTTCTAAGTGTCCTCAAACGGACAAGTACGACGAATCGTCATACCCACGACGGTCCGTCCTGCATGACCGTTATGATGGTCATAGACCCTTTGCCTAAGGGTCTCCATATTTTTTTCAAGTGTCCTCTGACGGACACCTACGACGGACCATCGTACTTGTAACGATCCGTCCTGCACATACCGTCATACTTGTCAGAGACTCTCCTTCAGGGTTATCCATATAAACAAAGTCTAACTAAGACACGACAGACCCCATGACAATCCTTCATAGTCACGACGAGTCATCACCTGCACGTCGTGTTTCACTGTTACTATAGAAATGTCATTTTATTTTAATTTTTTTGTGTGGTTTTGCTTGTCTTGTTTGCTATTTATCGTACTAATATTGATACTTTATAGGCACTATCTACTATGGCACCAAAACAAGAGCGAGTCTATGCACGCGGGCGATCGAAGTTTGTCACCCCGTCTGCGCGCATGGTCATTGGCTCTGATGATGAGCGTGACCCCGAGTACGTGCCCCCAGGCACTTCCACCGCTTCCCGTGTTGCACGTGCTTCTAAAGCCACACCCAAAAAGGTGGCGTCCGGCATAGTCACTGCGTTCCAGAATTATGAGGAGCGCACACTGACCGGCACACCTTCAGGTTAGCCACCAATTAAGAAGGAGCGTCTGGCTCTTTAGGAGTTTCGTGGTCGGAAGAATCCTCCAGCTCTGCTGAGGTTCCCGCACCCTCAACCGTTGCAACGTCGGTCTCGTCTGATGAGGCTGACAGTTCGTAATCCACACCAGGTTCACCAGCTCATGCCCTTACCCCAGCTACTGACCAGCCCAACTGGTGGTGTGTCGATGGGCAATTTCAAGTCTACTTTGACGCAAAGTTCCTGAATGACAAAGGAGTTATGACTCGAACACTCACATTGGAGCGGCAGTTCCTTACAGGGAGTCTCCCAACGATGCCTGAGATCCACAATCTCTTCACCAGACATCAACTGGAGTGGACAAAACGTCCGTTGGGACGTTATATTGAAGAGCTGGTCCGAGATTTCTATGCATCCTACGTAGCGACTCTCCGATCGCATATTGATAGGCGGGCTGCCCCTGCCAAACAGGCCCCACTGGAGCAGGTCCGAGTACGGGGCGTTCAAGTTTATATTTCCTTGCCTACCATCCGCCGGTTTCTATACGGCGAGGGTGTTGATGCTAATCAGACCCCTCTCACTGCCAAGTGTGACTACCAATGGAAGATTGTTAAAGATGGTCAATTCCTGCGTGAGCCATCACTGAGAGAGACCACCAAGAGGTGGATGGCCTTGCACTTGTCCGTTGATGGAGAGGGTGCCGACTGGGTTACCGAGCTGAAGGGGGCCATCAAGAAGGCCAACCTGACTTTCACGGCAAAGTTTTTGTGGTTGATTGTCCGCCACTGCCTTTCCCCCACATTCGCCGATAATATAATCACATAGGATCGAGCAGTACTGATGGCGGCGATGATAGCTGGGTTCGAGGTGGATTTTGCGTGGCTTCTACAGGCAGTCATGCACGAGATGGATTTTAAGGTCACAACTACTTACCCTTTCCCGTGCATGATCTTTTCTCTCTGCAGGTCCGCAGGTGTGCCTATATGGCAAGTTGATCAGCTCAAGACCCCTCTGGGCACTGTTGATGTCGACCTCATCAGAGATGAGGCCAATGAGTTGGCTCCACGCAGAGGGCCCCGTCCAGAGCTGCCCCCTCTTGCTGACGATCTGGCTAATACGGTAGCCCAGGCGTTCAAGACTACGCAGGCGACGTCTACTGACACTACCCTGGTCGAGTCTATCCCGGGTAGTAGCATTTCCCCGAGCTCCTCTTGCACAACCCCTTTACCCGCTCTGGTCCCGTTTGCTAGGGTCCAAAAATTAGAGGCGCAAATGGCTACACTTCTTCAACATATCCATCCGTGGATGCAGAGGTATATTATCAAGGCAGAAGAGCGCTTGGAGCGGAAAATGGTCCACCACACAGAGCGGAAGATTGCTGAGGTTTACCAGCGCTTGGACGCTTTTGAGTTGCGGGTGCTAGCCCGGCCAGCTCCATCGGTGAATGTGTCGACCCTTCAGGCTGCGGTCGACAGTCTTCACGTAGATATTGACATGATCTTAGAGGATAGGGTGCCTGAGTCTGAGGCCCCTTATGAGGTCCCTCCTTAGACATGTGCACCTCAGCTAATGCCAAAAGCATAAGTTGAGGGTGGGTAATGCAGTAAAAAAACCTTCATTGTGGCCCTGACCCAACTTTGGGTAATGTGTACTTTGACTCATGGCAAAGCCATGAGTTGAGGGTGGCTATGATGAAGAATGCTCTAGAAAAGTGGGGTTGAAAGAACAAAGAGAGAGAGAGAACAAAAGTAAAGTGATTCAAGAATTTGTTGAAAGAAAAGTAAAAGAAAAATATACAAGAAATACAAGCAAGAAAATAAGAGAGTCACTTATGCAAATGAAGGAAGAAGAGAAAATAGCAGGGTGGAAGAATATGAGAAACTGCGCGAGATAAAATGATAGAAAATGGTGTGTTTAGTCGATATGTCAAGGTGGGCAAAAAGTCATTAAAGTATACCTAAATATACCCTACCTGATCCTGAGCATATGTTACAAGCTAAGAAAGTCTATCGTGATCTTAAGGGTTGTATAGCGAACTTAAGGCAGTGAAAATAAGGGCACGCTTATGGCAATATGTATGAATGAGCGTGAATTTGTTCTGAGAGCGAGTGTTGAAGAGTAATACTTATACTCAAAATGAAATCATTGTGTGAAAAATGAGGATTTTGTTTGGAAGTGAGGACACTAGTTGCAATACCGGAAATATTATCATCTTGGTGATAAATTGAAGAGGATAGGTATTAGTACATGGTAAGTCTATGTCATGCTCTGATCCCTCATAATTCAAGCCTAATAGTGATAGCATGCATAAATATGATGAGATTAATCGGGATTGATAGCCAAATGATTGTAAAGGATAAAACATGGATACTATTGTACAAAGATTTTTTATTGAGTCATAGTGCGTCGCTTGAGGACAAACAACGAATTTAAGTTGAGGGTGTTGATATACCGTGGTTTCACGGTATTATTAATACTTTTTCCTTAAGTTTACTGTGTCCAAAAGCCTTTTTGTGCTAATTTTATATAAGTTTGTCCTTATTTGCAGGAAATTTGTCCAAAGATGAATGCGGAGGTTTTTGAGCTATGAAATGCAGAAGAGACCACCTACGGAGCTTGTGACGGTCCGTCATGCTTGTGACGGTCCGTAGGTGGCAGCGTAGTTCAGTTGCTGAAAGAAGATGGGGAAGTCTGACCAAGTGTGGAGTTACGGAGTCCATGACGGTCCATTGTGTCTATGACGGTCCGTCCTGCAGGTTCATCATGAAGTTCAAAGAAGTAGTCCCAGTACAACTATTCAGAGAAGTAGTCCCAGTACCACTATTCCAAGAGTTTAAGTGTTTTGGAACGAACACCCTCGACGGACTTTTGTGCCTATGACGATCCGTCATACTTGCCATCGAGGGTAATGAAGAGAGCAGCAGAGGAAATCGCACCAGTATGGGACGATGGACTCCATGACGGTCCGTCGTGGCCACGACGATCCGTCGCGAGATCTGTCAACCCAGCCGTGTTTTGATAGATTTCCAACAAATAGAATCCTTGTTTACTTAGGTTTTTATTTTCTATAAATAGTTCAAAAAAATTCATTTTTGGGGCTAGACTTTGGATTATTTGGTTAGGCCTTTGATTATCATTAGACTTTTTGTGAGATTCTTGTAAGTGATTGTTGGTGATTTTTGTTGATTAATCAAGCAAACTTTCTCATTGAAGTAAGTACAGGAATTCTTATATCATATATTTGAATATTGTGATTATGATTATGGGTAACTAAACTCCATAACTAGGGTTGTGGGAACCATAGGAAAATAATGACATAAAACCTGTCAAAATAACAATTCTAGAATAATGTCTGGCATGTATTAATAATTCATTCGCTTAAAAGTCTTTTAAACGGATGGTCAACGTTAGAACTCGCCTTAATGCTATTTGCCGGACCAAGGAGGTAGATAATACGAAAAGAATTATCAACATAGATTTAATGTATACTATTTAATAGGCTAGTATTGATTGATACGAGCTAATAACTTAGTCAAATATCGAATACGATGCTTAATATGAGGCAAAGATAAGGGTTATGATAGCAACACAAACGTAGCCTGACCAAGGTGCGGAGTGAAATTTTCTAGATGCCGGACCAAGGATTTAGAAATACATAACTTATCACTTTGCATGCAAGATACTAGGAAAGAATTGTTATAGTTAGAAATACCAAGTTATGAACCTGTGGGGAACACGTAAACCCTAGTTACTTTGATTAATTGATTAAACTCCAACATTCGAAGCTGTTAAGTGTCTCTTTCAATTTCGTTAGTTATTTTCATTCATTTAGAAATCGAAACCCCCCTTTTATTGTTTTTGCTTTCCAAGGAAGTAATTGACCGAACAATAGTAATAATAGATTGAAGTTAAGTCTAAACTATTTTCCACGTGGGAACGATCCCAACCTCACAAGTTGGGTTATTTACTTGACACGACCGCTTTACTTCTTATTTGAGAAGTAAGTTTGAGCCTATCACACTCTTCGTAGCTATACTGTCCAAAATCCAAAAAATGATGGACATTGTATGGCAGTCACAACTCTAGGTGGTAAGCAAACCATTGACCAACTGATGCCGTCTGGTGTAGAAAAAGTGATAAGACGCGAAGATGAGGTAGTGGAGGTTAGTGGTGAGTTAGAAGACAAAACTGGGAAAGAAGCAGAGGTACCCCAAAAGGTTGCCCCCATTCCTAGACCATCACCTCCATTCCCACAAAGGTTAGTGAAAAAGAACGAGGATGGTAAATACTGACGTTTTATCACTATGCTCGAACATCTTTCCATCAATGTCCCATTGATAAAAAATCTTGAACAAATGCCAGGTTAAGAAAATTTCATGAAAGATATGGTCACTAAGAATAAATTGGTCATTTTTGAGAATGAAGATGGAATGCAGCATTGTAGTGCTATTGCTACAAGGTCTCTAGTGCAAATGAAAGAAGATTTGGGTTCCTTCACTATTCCATGTACAATTTGGTTATTACACTTTGCGAAAGCATTGTGTGATCTTGGGGCAAGCATAAATATCGTGCCTCTCTCTATTTACAAGAAATTGTGTTAGGGTGACCCAAAGCCCACTGTGATGCGGCTACAAATGGTCGATCGAACGGGGAAGAGGCCTATTGGGATACTCCACGATGTGTTAGTAAAAGTGGAATCATTCATATTTCTTGCCAAATTTGTGATTACGGATTGTGAGGTTGATTTTGAGGTACCTAATATTCTTTGGAGGACATTCCTTGGTACAGTTAGAGCCTTGGTTGATATAAAGAAAGGGCAAATTAAATTTCGGTTGAATAATGAAGAAGTTACTTTCAACATTTGTAGGTCTATGAGGCAGAGTGGTGAGATCCAATTGGTGTTTTCCATATCTTACAGGGTTTAAAAGTCATCTGAGGTACAAATAGAAAAGCTTCTGGGTATAGAATCACTAGCAGAAGTGATCATGAATTTTAATAGTGATTTCATTGAAGAGTATGGGTCATTGCTTGCAGTACTTGATCGAGGTGATGTCCGGTTTAAACCAAATAATTTGGAGTTAGATATAAAGTATCACGATTCTCCACCCGTGAAACCATCTATAGAGGAGGCTCCAAAAGTAGAAATTAAGGTTCTACCACCTCATCTGAGGTATGTATTATTGGAAAAAGGTGAGACTTTGCCGGTAATTATTGCATCAGATTTGAATGTGGATCAAGTTGAGAGTTTGGTGGAGGTGTTAAAAATGTTAAAAAGAGCTATTGGACAGACTATTGCGGACATTATTGGGATCTCTCCCGGGATTTGTTCACATAAAATCCAACTTAATCCTGATCATAAGCCAAGTAGTGAGCACCAGAGACATTTAAATCCACCTATGCAACAGGTGGTGAAGAAGGAAATCATTAAGTGGTTGGATGTTGGAGTGATATATCCAATCGCTGATAGTAGTTGGGTATGCCTGTTCAGTGTGTACCTAAGAAATGGGGAACGACTGTGGTCCCCAATGAGAAAAATGAGGTTGTTCTGATGAGGTCGGTGAATGGATAGAGGGTATGTATGTATTACCAAAAATTAAATGCATGGACCAAGATTGACCATTTTCCTATGCCCTTCATGGATCAAATGCTCGATAGACTAGCAGGAAAGGGGTGGTGTTTTCTTGATGGCTATGCGGGTTATATTCAGATTTCTATCGCACCGGAAAATCGTGAGAAAACTACCGTTACTTGTCTTTACGGGACCTTCATATTCAAGAGAATGTCGTTTGGGTTATTTAATGCACCAGCCACATTTCAGAGATGTATGATGTCAATATTATTTGATATGGTGGAGGACACAATTGAAATGTTTATGGATGATTTTTCAGTAGTTGGTGACTCCTTTGAGGTGTGTTTGAGTCATTTGTCCGAGGTTATTGAGATGTGTGAAAATTACAACCTTGTGCTAAATTTAAAAAAAATGTCACTTCATGGGAAAGAAAGCATTATATTGGGTCATCGCATTTCAGAGAAGGGTATAGAGGTTGATCGAGCTAAAGTTGAGGTGACAGAGAGACTTCTTCCACCTATCTCTTTAAAAGGTATGAGAAGTTTTCTTGGGAATGAAGGAATTTATCGGAGGTTCATCAAGGATTTTTCAAAGATTGCACATTATTTGTGCAAGTTGTTTGATAAAGAGTGTAATTTTCATTTTTATGAATCTTCTCTTAAGGCATTTGGTAAATTAAAGGAAAAGTTGGTGTCTGCGTCTATCATCATTTCTTCGAATTGGAGTAAGCCTTTTGAGGTGATGTGTGATGCGAGTGGGGTTGCTCTTGGTGTGGTATTGGAATAAAGAAGGGATAAAATCCTTCATCCCATTTACTATGCTAGTAAAGCCCTTAATGAAGCATAAAAGAACTACACCGTGACTGAACAAGAGATCCTTGCAATAGTCTTTGCATTTGAGAAATTTTGCTCCTATTTGCTTGGCACGAGAATTATCGTGCTTACTAATCATTATACTTTAAGATATTTGACGGCAAAGAAGGATGCGAAACAGAGGTTGATTCTTTAGGTAGTATTATTGCAAGAATTTGACTTTGAGGTGAAAAATAGAAAAGGGATCAAAAATCAAGTTGTTGATTACTTGTCCCGATTAGAAGATGAAGCAATGAGGGAGTTAGGTGAAAAGGCTGAAATTTATTATACTTTCCCTAATGAGTATGTTCTGGCTGCCTCCCAAGACTTGATTCCATGGTTCGCAGATTTTGCAAATTATCTGGCTAGTGATATCATCCCACCGGACTTATCCTTTCATCAAAAGAAAAACTTCATGTATGATGTGAAAAAGTTATTTTGGTATGATCCATATTTATATAGGAGTTGTGCCAGTAGGCTTATCCAGCGTTGTGTGCCGGAAGTTGAGATGTTGAATGTTTTGGAGGCATGCCATTCTTCACCTATAAGGGGGAATCAAAGTGGTATCTGTACTACTCGTAATATCTTGCAACGTGGATAATATTGGCCAACAATCCACCAAGATGCTCATGAGTTCGCCAAGGCATGTGATTGATGCCAAAGAGATGGTGGCATTTCAAGAATGCAAGAGCTCCCTTTAAATCCCATTCTTGTGATTGAATTGTTTGATGTGTGGGGCATTGACTTTATGGTCCCTTTTGTTAGTTCTCATGGTATGAAATAAATTCTTATGGCAGTTGATTATCTGTCAAAAGAGGTAGAAGCTATTTCACTTGCAAATAATGAAGGGAAGAGTGTCACCGAGTTGTTGAAAAAGAACATATTTTCTAGATTTGGCACCCCAAGGGCTTTTATCGGTGATGGGGGATCCATGTTTTGCAACAAGTGGTTTAAGGGATTATTACAAAAATATTGGGTTCGCCATAATGAGTCCACACCTTACCATCGTAAAACTAGTGGGTAAGTTGAGGTGTCAAACAGGGAGATTAAGAAGTACCATGACCAAAAGATTGAGAAGCGCGATTTTTTGGTTGGGGATTTAGTGCTTTTGTTCAATTCTAGGTTATTTTTGTTTCCGGGCAAATTCAAGTCCAAATGGGCTGGTCCCTATTTTGATCACCCAACTATTCCCTCATGGTGCAGCTGAGTTAGATAACAATGAGGGTGTGAGTTTAAAGGTGAACGAGCAGCGAATCAAAATCTATCAAAGGCATGCTATAATCAAAACTATAGCATCCAAACTTTCAAATTATTTTATGTTATTTGAACAAATAACTAATATCATCATATAGACCAATCCAATAAAATAATGTCTTTGGATAATTTCCACAATGGTTCACCATATTATAGTATTCCCTACGCAAAATTTCCAAACATCATATTGTATTATCAACTGAAATAATAAAATAAATGTGTCGAAATAAAAAATATAATTAGTAAAACATCATGAGATAGGAATAATATCATATAATGCTAAAAATCTTAAAAAGCCACTATATCTTGTGGAAATTCTATACAAAGTTTTTTCATGTCTTTATAAATACTTGTATGTTGAATCAACATTACTAAACTTTTTCATGTCGTTCATGCCCAAATTTCACTAAATATGCATAAAAACCTCAATTTATACCATTTGTGTTTTGCAGATGACATGTTAGTATTTCATACAGGAGAACTAGAACTAGTGATGCCCATGTTAAGAGGGCTGAAAACATTCTCATTAGCTTCATGAGCTGACAAGTAATGTCTCTAATTCAAATATTTTCTGTTCCAATATGAACAAACATGTTATTGAGGATATCTGTAAATTAGACATTAAAAAAATTATTTTATTAACTAGGACTTCCTTTTTAAAATCTTGAAGAACATAAGGTTTGGAAGCGAATGAATAAGGTAGATTCTTTTTATTATAGTACACTACAATCAGGGGATAATAAAAGGATTGTAGGCTGTTGAACAATGAGTGGAGCAGGCTGGAATCATACATCTTAGGATGGTTCCTTCTACATTTGATTTTCTGTGATTCTAAAGTGGAACATGAGGCTGCATATTTTTGAAGCAGTTCTTATTCTTCGGATTTTTGAATATGAGGCTGCAAATTTTCTGTGGTTCTAAAGTTAGACATATGAGGCTGAATCAATCTCTCTTTGAAGAAATTCTTAATTATAAGTCTTAATGTGAATCAGGGGAAATATCAGAGTTTCTCAGTCAATGAAACCCCTAAGCAAGATGATAGACTGCAGATTGTAAAAATAATCTTGCAAAGACAAAAACTCTAATACAAAAATGCCCAAGAAGACTACCGAAATGTTAGCAGGTTGCAAAAGACATGATGAGGTAGAAAAAATGGTCGAGGTATTATCCTATCCTACATCTAGTGGACAATATAGAGGATAGAAACTCATGATGTTATGAATATTGCCGAGCATTCTTATGAGAAATGTTTGCTATACCACATTTGGAAGGTTCAAAACGAATCTTAATGGCATTAAAGGTTAGCTGATAATCTAGTACAAAGAGAGAAGGGATTAAGTGACAAAGGATTGTACAAGCAATCAGATAACTAAAACTGAGATATAAAACAAAATCTAATAAGCTGTTGAAAATGTAATACTCAGGAACGACAGTACACAATTATATAATAATGTACTAAATTAGTACACTATGACTCAATTCAGGAATAACAGATTACAAAGATAGCTAATCCCTATCAAAAATAACAAAATTCTTCCCATTTTTGGTCGTGAACAACTTTCTTATTATAATATTAATACATATAAATATTTTTCAATAGATGCACATGGTGAGGATTAAGATGAGTAATACCTGTTGCGTGTGGTATTTTTCCATGGCCACCATTGACATCAGGGACCTAATAAATATTAACACATTAATTAAAAAAATTCTTGTTACCATTAAATTTTATTAAAATGTCTAATACTTATGTTATCGAGTTACCCGTCCACGAGGTGCCATTGATATTTTGAGGCATGCATTCATTGGGAGCATATTTGCGCATCAATTGTCTCATTTGATGTAATTCTGATTGCATAATATCTTGGTTTTGCTTCATCATATTCATTTCTTCATTTTGTTTCGCCTTTAATTTAGTAATCTCATGTTCTAGCCGTTGTACAATTTCATTAGATGAATCCTCGTGATCAATAATTCCAAAGTAAGATCTGATTAATTTTATTATTTGGATTTTTAATGAATAAAATTCAGAATCAAAAGAAAAAAAGGCGACGCCTATTGCATTGAAAATTCCACGCCAGCCCTCACCTTGCCTCTCCTTTTTGATCTTGATACGCCGCACCTGAAATAGGTGAAAACCCGTCGCCTCACCTCTCGCCATTGGCGATGTAGTACTCGTGTGTCATGTAGGATTAAAATGACTTATCTGATGCAATGAACCTATTAATTTGATATTCTTATGTTGTTGTTTAGTTTAATAAATGTTCACTTTTAAAGTAACTTTGGTGGTTTGGACAGAATGAGGAGGGGTACTAGAGGGATATAGTCAAAGCCAAACATGACATTCTTGATTATTGGAGGAAGGGAAACTTTGAAGTTGCTTTGGTGGTTTGGACAGAATGAGGCGGCACTAACATTTTATTTCAATAAAAAAGCTATTGGGGACTGTTGCTCATACAACTGCTAATAAAGAAGCTATTGGGGACTGTTGCTCATGGAAATGTCAATACAGAAGCTAAACTCCTAGGTGTTTCTCTAGAGAGTCAAATTTATTAGCTATCAGATATGGTTTAGGAGTTGTTGCTGGAAAAAAATCAATTATCAGTGGAAAAGGATATTATTACTAGAAAAAGTTTAGAAAATAAAAAGCAATCTCTTGTAGACTTCACAGGGATGCAACTACATTACAATATATCCTATAAAAGTGAATAAGAGTATATTATTATTTCACCTAGAGACGATAAATTAAATGATACTTCAAGTGAGAATATTGCACTACTTGGATTTAGAACGAATAAGACAATCCATATTGGTCATGGATAACTTGTGGGTTTCCTTTTTATCCATTTCTTGAATCTTTTAGAAGAACAGTCTGAAAGTCTTTTTACTCTATGAAGGTGATAAATTCTTTAGGGAGAAGTTTTGAAATAATTCATGTAGGATTAGAATAAGTTATCTGATGCAATGACCCTATTAGTGTGATATTCTTACGTTGTTTTTTAGTTCAATAAAAGTTCACTTTTGAAGTGGATTTGGTGGTTTGGGCAGAATGAGGAAGGGTACTGAAGGGATATAGTCAAAGCCAACAATGGAATTTTTTATCATTGGAGGCCAATGACGAACAGGGGTACACTGATAGTCATTCTGTCATTTCAGTTTCTGTATTTGACACTGAACTGGGAAAGGATTAGGTTCAGGTATTGCTGCTCATGAACTGCCAATACATGGATTTCAGTGGAAGTACCAGTTTTCTGCAATAATAAAGCAAAGGGGCATTGTGGAAATAGTTCGGGTAGAACAGGAACCCTAGTTTGAGCATGACCCCATCCATTGTCGGCTAGATTATGTGATGATTCAACAATTTCCCATAATAACACATCCATTGCACAAATAACGCAAGTTAGAGAAGCTTACAAGAATGTGAACAGTCTTGTTCATAAATCAGAAGCTAAACTTCAAGATGTTTCAGTAGACAGTCAAATTTATTTGCAATCAAATCTAGTTTACGAATTGTTGTGTTCACCGAATGGTACTGTTAATTTCACTCTGTACTCTATTTTTGTCTTGCAAGTTTAGTAAAAAGTTATTGTCTAAATCTTATCGTTTCATGTAGGTTATTTGTTTTTTTTCAATCCTTTGCATTTATCTTCTATTCAAGTTTTCTAACTGTCTTTTGTAGAATTACCACCACAAAAATTTTAGGAACTTTTCAGCAATAGTCTTACCGATTTTTCATTTAATGGGTGCACCAGGTGCCTTGATTCCTATTGAGCCACCAAATGCTAAAATACTGGGAGATCGATGAACTAATCTCACTACTATAGACTATAAAAGAATGCATACTAGATGATAAACCACAGTAGATTTGTTCCCAGCATGTAAAACTAATAAGAAGTAGGTAACTTAAAAAGTATTACCTGATTTCCCAGTGGCACCAACACTATTGTTCACCTCATTAGATTGATCATCGTAATCTGGAGTATCTGAGTGATTTTGAATATTAATATGGAATAGATCCAAATGAAACAGAATGGATTGTTTCTATATAGAACTCGAAAATGATTGTCATTATAGTTTTACATAATTATAGTTTCTTCCATGTTTGATACCAAAACACATACATAAAGTAGTCTACTTGAAAGTTTCACCCAAGAATGGTGTTATGAGATTTTGTAAGAAGGGTAAGCTTAGTTCAGGGTATATTGGTTCAGCTGTTATTTCATATTTCCATGTTGAAGACACACATAGGATATCCTTCACTTATCATAAAAACTGAAGATATTTAGGAAGAGATTCCGGTTCACATTCTAGATCGATAAGTTCACAAGTTCAGGACAAAAGAGGTAGCATTAGTCAAATTTCTTTGAAGGAGCCAATTTGTTGAGGAAGCTATCTGGGAAGCTCAAGAGATATCCACATCTCTTCAAATGCTGAGAAGTTTCCCAATTAAGGTACTAATCCTTTTCTTGAAATTTTTATTCATAAGTTGCATGTTATAATTGCATTAATTGTAGGGTGTTTGAGTTGAATAATACATGTTACACCCATAGCCTACTAAGAGTAAGCTCATCCGAGGATGAATGTTCCAAGGGGGAGATATTGTAACGCCCAGTAACTATAAAGAACTAGAATTAGCAAGAACTATTTTTGAAAGAAAGAAAGAAAATCTGGAAAAATTGGTTAAGTAATGTTAATTATGAAATTTTGGTCAACTTCAAAAAACCATAAATCCTAGATCCGGATGAGTTAGGTGTGTTTGTAGATATTGAAGGAAAGATCTTGTAATAATATTTCCAACGTCCCCAAGTTTGAGTGATCCTGAGTTTGTATCAGTGATATATGTCCCTTTGAAGTTGGGTTGTTCAAATGAGAAATGTCTAACCCATATTTTAGAAGGGCCTTATGGTCTTTTCCATAACCCATGACTTAATTTTCTTTTTTGGCAATTAATTTGGGTCTAAACTGATAGGATTCTGTATATGCTTTTGAAAACTAAGTTAGGGTTTATAGAGAAGAGAAAGAAAGAGGAGAAGGAGCAACAATAGTAAAGATCTTCAAGAATTGCTTCTGGATTTTGCAAAGGAATAAATTATATAAGGTATGTGAGATGGAATAGCATTGGTTTAGTTCACCCATGCACCAATAATGATTCAATTCAGCTAAGTATATTAGATTTGGAAATAAATTCTTTGAGTTCTTCATGAAATTCGTTTTAATTCTTGTGGGTTGAGTTGTTGAAGTTTTCTTGAGTTTCTGGGTGTGATTTTGAGTTGAATATTTTATATATTAAAGTTATAGTCAATCCTAAGTGTTTGGGGAATGAACTAAGTTGATATAGGGGGTTTAGAGATAAAAATTGAAAGAGAGTGCACCTGGGAAGGGGCCTGGGGCGTGCCTCTTAGAGCCCTAAGAAGGGAACTCTGAATTTTGGGAAATCGGGTTCCGCACATGGCAGCGTGCCCTACCCCAACTTTTGAAGTTTCTTTTGTGGCGTCTGCTCCTCTCATAGCACGAAGGACGCAGTTCACCCAATTTTTCCCCTTCTTTCTATACTAGTTCCTGGTAATGTGCCTATGTTTCTCAATCGATTTCTATACTCAAAGGTACATAAAACATCATGAAATCATCATAAACATGAGATAGCGAACCTTGAAACCATAATCCAATTTAAACAAAATTAAAATCAAAGTCAAGAGAAGTAAGAGTCAAGTCAAGAGGAGTTCTTACAGTTTTCCAAAAGTCTTTTCCAAATGTTTTAACGTTGTTTTATGCCTTAAAGTTCAAGTTGAGTAAAGAGTAAATATTGAAGTTCATTTCTTCAAATTATATGGGGAGTATGTATTCCCAAAGAATTAATATATTTTCACATTTAAACAAGAAACAGAAACCTTGATTTTTGAAGAGCCTATGAGCTAGTTTTCATAAAAGAGTAAACTCTTTCACAATTAAGCAAGAAGGGAAACTTTTGTTTCCAAGATAGTCTTTAAGATAAAATTTTGAGCAATTATCTCGAATCAAAGAAAGAAGTATGTTTTAAACATAATAGCTAGCATTATATTTTGGAAGTATGTTTTTAGACATAAGAGCTAGAATATTTTTTTGGAGTAGTATAGAGCATCGATATGGGAGAGAGTTCAGACAACTCACTGCCCCCATAAATCACGCAACCACCATGGGTAGAAAAGGGGTCATACTTTTTAGATGATTCCTCATTTCATTTAATCATAGACTAGTGGATGCACTTAGTAGATCAGGTTTTATACACTCGGAAAGGTATAGGATGACCCTAGCATTGTGAAGCGAAATGTTGTGTCATCACAATAGCTCTTTTATTATGGTTTTTGGTTAGAGAAACTCTCACATAAGTAATTGTATTGATATATATACATTTTAATTGTATTTTCATATACATTTCAAAGGTACATTGAACTTCACATACACACAAGATCGACTTCATGTTTTAAAAAACTTTTCTTTATATTGAACTTGTTTTAAATTGCATTATATTAGAGTTAGTTAAGTTTTATAAAGTTGAGTTAAGTCAGGTAAGTTTTTTAGTTCCTTTCAAGGTTATGTCATATTTTAGAATTCCCCTTGCATACTCGTACATTCCGTATATTGATGTCATTTGGCATGCATCTTCTTATGAGGTAGACATAGGTAACCATGATTAGCATCCAGCGTATCGTTCATCTAGTTGAGCACTCAAATTCATCTAGTGATCCTCCTTGCTTCAGAGAATCTCTTTTTATTGCTTTCAGTATTACATAGTTTATTAGGATGTCTTGGGTCTTCTCCCGACATCCATCTCAGTTGTTTAGAGGCGTCATAGATAGACATACAAATGTTAGTTCATTCGTCAATATCTTGTTATTGACTTATGTTCAGATTTGAGTTGTCACACTAGTTAAGTTAAATGTTGAAGATGTTAGTTCATTTATCAATATCTTGTTATTGGTTTATGCTCATATTTGAGTTGCCACTTTGTCTAACTTAAATGTTGAGTTCTGAAACATTATGAGTTAGTTTGAGACGGTTGAGTTATCTTGCATTTGAATTTCTTTTGTTTTTGATGCTTAAAAGAATTACGCTAAGTAAGTAAGCAAGGACAAGGGTTCGCTTGAGGCCCGCAATGATTCTCGAGTTCCAGTCCCGCCTAAGGTTTAGACTCGGGATGTGACAATAGAAGACTTTCAACATACCAATAACCACATCGGGAGAACCCTTTTTCTCATGACGAGATTGAAGTGCATACAATCATTTTTTCTTAGGACCACCTGAACCTGAAATACTGGGTAGAGATTTGACTTCCTTATCTTCCCTTAGTATTAGTTGATCGACAATATCTTATATTATAACCACTCTTATCATAATAGAAGCAACAAGTCGTACTGGCTAAGCATTTAACCTTATAACTTCTTCCACATTTAGCACAAGTAAATGGTGAAGATCCACCATAATTTCTCCTTGAGATTTAGGGTTAGACACCCTTATATTTGTTGAATTTAGGAGGATCATTGCAAGAACATTGACCGAAAAACTTTTTCAGAACTTAGAGTGATAATGACCATCAGAAATTAAATGTAAAAAGTCACCATTATTGATCCTTGACTTTTTTGCTACTGTAGATTTCTCCTTAAGTTTCTCTTATTCTATTTGTTAATCATGATCCATTAGGAAAGAGATGTCCATATTATTGATGATCATGTCGGTACGACGTTCTTTGACTACCATTTGAAACACTCCCTAAACAAACTTACTCATCTTTTTCCTAGGGTCGGCAACAATTGTTGGAGCAAACCTAGACAATTGTGTGAACTTCAAAGCATATTCCTTCACAATCATTCTTCTTTGACAAAGGTTGATGAATTCAAATACCTTTGCCTCCCTAATCTCAAGGGGAAACAACCTATCCAGGAAAGCGACCTTAAACTTTTCCCAATCAAGAGGACTCGCATCAACTGCCCTCTCTTCTTTCCATTGGTTAAACCAAACTTGAGCCCCACCCTTAAGTTGATAAGCGGTCAACTCTTCCCTTTACACCGACGTCACTCCCATGACCAGCAACACCTTATACAATTCATCTATGAATTCTATAGAATCTTCCTCAACCTTGGAACTATGAAACTACATATTCCCTGTAGCGGAGTCCCTCACTCTTGTTGTAGTCGTACCCACATTTGAGTTTACGGGACCAAAACTTGAGAAGGTTGAGAACCATCTTCTTGTTCAACATTTTAATTCACATTACTACGAACGTATGTTCTTCGAGGGGACACATCTCAAGAATCATCATATAGGGATATATAGAAATACATTGAACTAGACTATATGGAACGACCTTAATGTAATAAAAGAAATGGATTTTCCTAGTCATCTTATACCTTCTAATTCTTAAATGTGGCACATGTCACACTCATGAACAAGACTCTACTCGGTGTGGCTTAGAGACTTCCTAGGACCTTTCTAAACCTTGTGCTCTAAATACCAAGTTTTCACGACTCAAAGTACACCCTAATCGTAATATGGCATATAGGACCTCGAGAGAACCTATACAAGCCACTTATCATACATACACAAGCTAATAGAATCTTAAAGACTTCAAAGTACATTTATAGATCATAAATAGTTGGACAAAAAAACATAACTCTAACATAAGTCTCAAATCCATCTATTACATCAAAGGAGTAGTTGAGATATAACTCATACATAACATAAAAATGTTGAAATTAAAAGCCATGAAAGCAATAAAAGAGTTTCGGTCCTCGGAACATGAGAACTAACCAATGTTCAATGTCTAAAAGGGATCAGTACCCACGAGAATGTGAGGTACGAGCTCGAACATTACATTAGTTAGACAATGTAGGAAAAAGTATGCATATGTACATGGATGTACTAAGTATAATAGCAATGCATAAGAGTCATGAAATCATGCTAAAAAGAATTTATATGACATATAATAACCAAGATAAATTTGTAAAATAACATGTTTGAAGATATATTCCATAACTATGATCTATGTAAGCTAAACATATTTAAGACACATTTGAGATGCTTCTAGAAATAACCATACTTCATTATAGTGGGATATTTATTTTTAACGGACATAGACCATGTGAGCTATAACATGGAATCTGGTGACTATCCCACATTGAAAAGACATGTCCCTACTTGTCAAGGTAAGAACCATAAACTTCAAGCTTAGGTGGATCCACTAGCTAATGTCTATCTAAGACAACCTATGGTGATAAATAGTTATGAGATAGGGAGATTTCTACTAGAAACTCTGCCTTAACTACTAGAAAGATTTATCTCAATATCCTCTCAGTGCTAAGCATAAATCCCACAGAGTACTCATTAATCTTAACTTGGATAAGGTCACATCAAGTAGCCAATCCAAGCTAGAATATCTCCTTAATCTTGATTCATCTTAGATATTAAATCTTTTCAATGTTATGAATCCTTTATGTGATAAAATCCTTTAACAACAACAACAACAACAACAACAAAATTGATTTACTCTCAAAACAACCTTAAATATAATTTTTTATCAATTTCATAAAGAAACATTCATATTTTTATAAATTTATCTTTCATAGTTCAAAAAGCTTCATCATATGATCGAAATCTAGAAATCATGGATCATTCACGGGTTTAAGTAAATTTAACCTTAAAACATGTAATTATCTCAGTTCATGCAAAAAAAGAAGGTATAACACAATCAATTTGATCATAATTGAAAAGAATCCATGAGTTTGAACAAAACCCTAACTTCAATTGGAGAATTCTAACTTTTAGAATTAGAGAATTTAGGAATCCTACGATAAAAAGAACTCCATAAGTGAATACTATCATACCTTGATGTCAAAAGCCCACAATAAATGGTGAATTTGGGGACTTGATCTTGAAACCCTAGACTTCTTCTTAGAGAGAAATTATGGGTAAGAACTTGATCAACATTTAGGTTTTTAGGAGAATGAGTTCAATTGGGTAATTTGAGGGTTTAAAATACTTATATAGGGCCTATGATTGAAGGTAAAACGACATAGTATTTGGTTAAAACAATTAGGAAAATACCCAAAATCCCTTAAAATAAAATTGTTAAACATCACCGATTGTCCGGACCTATGATTTGTAGGTCACACAGCGGACCGTCCTGGTCAAGTAGGTCGATTTCAGGGACTTGTATTTTGACCTCCAGCTTATGGGGACCCTGTACAGTTGGTAGGTCTACCTACGGACTGTACATGGCCATTTTAGGTCTTAAAAAGGTAAAAAATATATACTTTCTTTATCCCTTCTCACCTACAGATGCCACCTAAAGTTCGTAAGTTCTCCTAACAACCATATGTGGGAGCTGTAGGTCACACCTGAAGCCCAAAAATTGCATTTTTTCATTGTTTTCATATCCAAGGTGTTACAACAACCATCACGTGACTCTCGTGATACAATGTCTTACCCACATTGTCATAGCTATCTAATATCTTGTCAGGAAAAATGATGAACTTAACTAATGGATCAAATCCCCGAGCCCTTACGAGAGGCATTCTAAGGAGTCACCTGAACTAACGACATGGTCCTAATCCTATGTTGGTGGCATAGTTTTGTTGTTTGAATTATATAAATTCTTACCCCACTCAAGGGTCAATACAACTCACAACCATGTATTTTGCTCAATGGATGTTAAGATATCTCACTTTAGGGAAAAAGTCCCATATTAGGGTAAAAATGAAAATATGATACTTTGAGTCTATACTTAATGATAGTTCTTGCAACGACTCAGAAAATGATAGCATGACCTAGAGCCTTGACGTTTGTTTAGTATGATTATGAGTAGATGTATGGTCTGTTTTATTACCTTAATGGGGTGAGGATGAAGTCTAAGGTTCAAGTAAGGACCTAGGATAGCAAGTTAGGGTGAAGAATGTATTGTTCTTTGGTGGGCCTTGTGGCAATGGCGCTTTTTGGTCGCCCAATGAGATGGTGAGTCACCCAATGATCTCCCCCCCCCCCCCCACACACACTTTTCCTAGTGGACTGCCCACTAAGTGAGCTTACAAGAAAAATGGCAAACTAGGTGCATGATCGCCAAGCTTGATGGCATGTCGCCCTTCTCCCCATCCAATCGCCCATTGGACATCCCCCTTGAGTGATCCACTTGAATAAAGGGTGTACCAAGTGTGCATTTGGCTAATCGCCTAGTAACTTGGCGTGCCCAAGTGTCCAAAGGGCGAACTCAAGCGGGCAAGAGGCAGAAATTTTAAGTTTAAACATTAGGGTCCTTAGTTCTTTTCCAAACCTATACTTTATATTCTTTTCCTAGAAACTATATAACCTTATTATGACCTAATTCCTTTCATTTAAGTCCCTCCTTTTGGAATTGAAAAGAAACCCAAAACTCTTCTCTCAAACTTTTTCTCTTAAGACTCATGGAAGAAGAGAAGAGCTTGGATAGGGTTTCGAATTTCAAGGTCATTTAATCACTAACATCTTGTGGATCCTTCAAGATTAAGGTATGGTGGATCTTTATCTAGTGAAGATCCAAATAAAAGTGATTCCAAATCTCTCAAAAAAACTAATTTTTCCCTCTACAATGTTGGTTCAAACTTTAATCATTTTAAAATCCATTATTACGATGAGTTAAGCTTTAATTGTTGATTTATGGATGGATTTATGTAAGATTTATCAAAGATCCCATGTTTCCCTAAAGTTTTCAAATGGTGCCCTAAGAAGTGGGTTTTGGATTGTTCAAGCATGTGATTAAAAGATGCTTAAATTGATTTAGTTTATTGAACTAATATGATTATGCATATCTAATTATGAATGATTGTTGGTATGTCATGATATGAAGAATTTATGCATGAGCATGATATGAAGAATGAATGCATGAATATGATAAGAGCTATATTATGTATTATCTAAATGCAAGTGATGTGATTTACCCTAGAATGCAAGTGTGCTAGTATTGAAAGGACATTCTTATGCACTTATGAATGAAGATGTTTGCATGTGGAAGGTTTCTTCCTTTTTGATGTATCTTGAATTGGTAGACTTAGTTTTCCTTTCCTCGAGAGCATGTGTGAAGTTGTACGATCATGAATGCTACGATGTATTGATTTGAAAGGTTATTCTCAATTTTTCACTAAAGCATGTTAAGGGATTCTTATGTGAAAGTTTATTCTCATCTTTGAATCTATGAGATATCCTCATGTTTGTAGAGGATGGATGTCCATACGTTAGGTTAGGCGGGGTTATCTTATAGAAATCCTTGGAGATAGATGCACATACGTTAGTTGAAGTGGGATTATCTAGTAACAATCTCTATCTCCAAAAATGTTATGCATGTTGGAATAAGATGGATGCTCATACGTTAGTTGAGGTGGGGTTATCTAGTAACATATCTCTTCCTTAATGAACTTATGACATGAACAACTCTATGGGAATGAAGACTAAGAACTGAGAGGTCATTGAGTGAGATGGATTCCCATACGACAGTTGAGGTGGGGTATCTATTAGCAATCCTTTGTGATGGATGTCCATACTTTAGTTGAGGTGGGGTGTCATTAGCAAGCTCTTTGTCCCTTAATTATGTGCCCACATAGGATAGCTAGTGGATCTGTTAGGCTAATCATCGATCGACCTTAGGCATCACCTTTTTATGATTTGGGGTTATATGACACCGGTACTATGATTTATCTCTCATAGTCTATGTCGATCAAATGCTTATTCCCATCATGTGAGGTACTCATTATGGTATTTTGAGAAGTTCTATAATGCGTGGGTAGTAGTATAGGATGCTATCCATGCTTTTGCACGAGTATGCTTCAAGAGGGATTTAGTGAGAATCTCTACTTCCTAATGAAATAATGTGTTCTAAGTGAACAAATTAAGCAAGTTACCTTTATGTCTCTATGTCATGATGTATGTCTCACATGTCTATATGAAAAGATACATGTCTTCCATGATATGATGTATGTCATAGTTGACCAAATGATATGAATCATGTTTCACTTGAGTTATTATATGAGTTGTTTAACATGATATGTTGAAATGTAAGGAGTCTTATCTATGGTGGCCTAGAGAAACACTTAGGTGTGGTGTGAAGGGGTAGTATGTATGCCACTTCATATCTTACCTAAGTGGGTCTTAGGGCTATTATAAATAGGGACCCTAAGATGATTGAGATGTCTTTCTTGATGTATATGTTCTTGTATTGTGTCTTCAATTATTGGGAGCATGAGGATAATGGTAAGTTCACCTTTGGTGGTAATGTGATGATAATGACTTGGTTTTTGGTAATACTTGTATTTAATGCCTCTTATTCTTATGTTCATGAAATATCTTGAAAGTGGTATCATGCATGGCTTCCAAACAAAAATGTTTTTTTAGCATGTTTTTGCATGGTCATCATACTTTGTACATTTTTGTGTACTAACTCCATATTTTCCTCTATGTCTACAAGCGTAGGTTCCGACAAGTGACTTTCTAGTTCTAGTGAAGACTTGGGTTGAGACTCCCAAGTTAGAGTGGTATGTCCTCATCATTCAGGGACACGTTTTCGAAGCTTTATGTTTTGTTCTACTTCTTCTTATTAGACTCTTTCTATTTCAAGTGTAAAGGGCCATGACCCTACTTATGTTGGTTTTTCTAAGATTGTATTAAGATGGCCATGTGAGACAAGTAGATTTCCGCTGAAATGTTTTAAATGTTTAGCATGTTTTGATTCGTATAATTTTAAATAAAAAGTATTAATTCCATACAATTTTAATTATCTATAAAGTGAATGAATGTTATGAGGCTTGTATGATGGCCCTTCGGGGTCAGTATGTCGTGTTACGACTCAGGGGTGCTCTCGGGTCGTGATAGTTTCTTAAAATCAAACTAAACTCAACTTTAATTTACTTTAAAAATTGATTGTCCTATTCTGAAAATATGAGTATATTTCTCATATCTGAAATATACTTTGTTTAAACCTGCATATGTTTACTTTGAGGAACTATTTATACTTTCTTTTGGAAATTATGCATGTTAATTGAAAATATACTTTCTTGAAACTCTTTTAAAGTAACACATTTGAAAGAAATCGTACTTACTTGAAAGACTTCTTTTGAACTTGTAATACATTATACTCATGAAAATAATGCATAAGAACTTAATATGACAAGATTTTTAAATAGCTTTAGCCAAGAGGGGAGGTCATGTGGTAGAATAGCATGAACCCTAAATCAATCAATGATCATCAACAAGATAAAATATAATGATACCAAAACTGGAATCAATAATCAATAAATTTGAAACAAATGAATTCAAAAATCATGAACTTTGAGTAGAATCCCTAATTTAATCTTACTAACTGAAAATATAGTTGTAGGGGGTAAGAAAGAGTTAAGTTCCTCATTATGATAGTTTACAAAATTCTCCACAAATCTTGACGAAGAACCTTAACTTGCTAAAGAGCGATCAAGATTATTTTCTTTTGAGATTCTTGAATTCACTTCTTGAAAACCCTATGGTCAAGGGTTAGGATTTATATTAATAACTCATTAATAGATGATGAAATTTGATTTGGAAATTTTGAAATCCTTGGAGAAGGACTTACCTTTATGAAGAATGTTGGAACAAAAACTCTAACTTGATGTTCTTGATCTTTTAGAGAAGGAGAATTAGGGATTCTGGGAGTTACTGTACGTAATTGGATATTATTAGGTTATAACATGGATTTAGGAAAGTTAATTGAGGGTGAAATGGCAAGAATACCCCTCTTAGAACGTAAAAAGATAAGGAAAATTGCAAAAAAAAAAAAAAAAAAAAAAACTTTCTAATGAATTTGTGGGCCAATATGGTGTACGGAGGCCCACTCTACTAACTATTCGGCGATTGCCAAAGTAGGGATTTGAATCTCCAAATTAAACAGTTTTCGAAGGTTCTCAATCATTTTGGTGATGTAGTGATGTGATACACAAAAGACATTGGTGATTTTCCGAACTAACATATGTCATAGCCAAACTTTCCAATCCATACATTTTCTAGTAAAATAACCCATAACTTTCTACTTTGAAATTAGATTAACGAATGGTTGGTGAGGTTGAAAAGCAGACTCATAAGACTCTGATTTGATAGGTAATAGGATACATAACTCTTCATATTATATAAGATATTCTAGTTTAAAGTTGACCCAAGTTTAAACTTATATTGAAACTCAATCAGTAAAGGAGATTTTCACTCAACTTTGTGGTATTGGATTCTTATTATCTTAATTAATCTCCAAAAATCTTCTCACACTAAAGAATTGAGCTTAGAAACACTCCCCACTACGTTTCTCCTTCTGAATACTACACTTCACTAATTGCAACTTATATCTCCCACAAGAATGCATATAACTAATCTTACCAAGGTCTTAGCCTATCTGCATTCATTTATCATGTTTATTCCTAACTTAAGAGTTACAAGTTGCTACCTAAGATGATCATACTTGTCTAAACTAGAAAACTCATGTTCTAAACCTTTGAAGTGACTTTCATCCCAAGAATACAACTTTTTATTACCACTTTAATCTACGTACCTTTAGCTCTTAATAAGAAGTCACGAATCCTATACTAATGTAACAATCCACATGTATATTAGGATATTCAAGTCTATCATAGTAACCACTTCATAAATTTTTATGTAACCTGTACTTCTAAGAATTTCAAACTTTCATATTATCTCTGCCAACTTAAATTTCATGAATTACTACAAAAAATATCACCAAATATTCTCATCCAGCTACATCATATAACCAAACTTTATTTTAATCTTCCTCCACACCTAAAACCTTATGGAGGAATAAGCATACGATGATTTTAGGAACTGAGCATAAGCGTGAATTTGTATGAATTTCATAAGTATGGGTCATTGCATAATGTTGATCAGAGAGACATAAGTAGGGAGTCACAAAGATTAGAATCTGAGGAATTTACTAGAGTATAAATGAATTATTATCTCATCATAACTCTTTCAGAACACATCACCCTATCATCTTCTCCTTAGATTTAAAGCCAATATTCTAAGTTTGTGGACCTATTCTATATTATCTAAATTGAGATATATTCACATAACTTTAGGGATTTGGGAAACAATAATCACATGACTATCAAACCCTCTTTGATGGACCATAGTCACAAATACTAAAATTTCTTCTAGGGCTTCTTTTTGAAATACCTCTATCTTCCTACAATCGTTAATCTTATTAGTGAGTATAGCTGCTTTATTTAATTCCAAATAATCTGACTTTTCCTTCTTAGACTACTAATACCACTCTTTTGTGTTTATATCTGCCTAATTGAAGGAAACTTGAAGTATATTAAAAGGCTCATCGTTGTCTATCTATACCCCCTTTGACCTACTATATAATACTTACATGAACATACTCTACGTTGAAGCTCAAAGATAATAAATAGGCACACATTAAAAATCATAAGCTTAGAACCTCATACGACTATATACTATCTTGGGTACATATTAATCTTCCTAAGACTTGAAGATTTCTTCTTCATAGAGATTTTCCATAACTTACAACTTCATTGCTAACATATAGAATATATTCTAGAGACCCATAAGTTTTCTTATTCATATTAGGAAGTAGGAGTCATGGAATTTGAACTGTAAATATATGGTAATTGGATAAATTTTATATAGAAAAGGATGTTTTATTGATGGCCAAATTAATTTATCGATAAAGATTTTAATTGTCGATTATAATCTCTTGATTCAACAAGCATTGTGGTTGGAGCTTTATTTTCTCTAACTGAGTTATTTCTTTTGCTAGTTGAGGCATTTAGGTAATTCAATTTTATTATAATTTAAATTATTTTGTGGTGATCAATTTTTGGTGGTCAGTGACAATAGTGGTAGTGATAGAAAAGTGTTGATATAAGTGACTCTAATTAAGGTGTTGAGAGAGATAAAATTCAAATGAAAATAAAAGGAATATATCTTCTAACTCTATTACAGAAAGTGTACACTTTCGCTACCATAACAGTATATAAGGGGCATATATTCCGCTTTATAATAAGTGTAGGTTCATAGTTCCTGACTAAATTAGATAATGTAATAATATCTTTTAGCTAAAAATTTTTGAGTCATTTTTCTAAATAATTCTAGAACTAGAATGATAATGAGATAAAATTATTGATTTGGTTATGTGTCTAATTTGATTGTTGGTATCTTTATTGATTTTGATTAACTGTTTAAAATTAAGTAATTCTTTATTTGAAACATGTAAATTATAATATTTTTACAAATTAAATAGTATCTAAGAACAAAAAATATTTACAATGATATGTATAAGTAAAAAAATTTAGGAAAAATGCATAAGTACCCCTTCAACCTATGCCCAAAGATTCAGAGACATACTTATTCTATACTAAGGTCCTATAACTGTAATCATTTAAAATTTATTAAACGGAAAAGGACCTAAAATACCCTCAAAGTATTGAAATGGTACAAAATTACCCTCCATCCACCTATTGGCTCCAAAATACCCTTTCCACCTATCTATTGGGTCCAAAATACCCTTGTTATCCACCTTTTGGTTCAAAATTGACCACTTATTTAACGGTTTTATATTTAAAATATTTAAATATTTTTTAAAATACGTGGTGCTCAACTATTTGTTATAATTTAACTTATTAGTATAATTTATATATCAATCCATTACCCACCCATTACTAATTAAATTCCTCTTAATAAACACGTCACATTATTAATGCAAGTTACTACCAATTGAGTGTTTTTAAAAATTAATATAGAAGTAAATTATCATACATTCAAGTGGCTAAATAAAAATCACCGATAAACTTAAAAGTCTGACTATGTTGATCTTAATTATTCTTACGTCTCAATTATGTGATGTTACTTCATAGGTAACTTTTTTTCAAAATAATATATTAAAGGTTTTAAAACAAATCATAAATATTTATAAAATTATATTTTAAAAAAGTGCATGAATTAAGACGGGATGTATTATTTGTTTACCTTTAATCATAAATTCCTAATTCAATTTTGAAAGAAAGTGTCCTCCTAAATAAGCGGCTCAACCTAAATTTAATTGGGGTTTCGATTCGCACTCGAATAATTTTGAATGTCATTTTCAGAAATCTAAAATTTCATCGTGTTTTAGTAGTGTTTATGATGATTTTGATATTATAATTGGATCATTAATTGAGTGAAGTTTAGTTAGTAATGAGTGGGTAGTGGGTTTGTTTATAAATTATATTAATAAATTAAAATTATAATCAATAGTTGAACGCCAAGTATTTTAAAAAATATTTAAAGAGTTTAATTTTAAAACAATTAAAAAGTGATCAATTTTGAACCCAAAGGTGGATGAAAAGGGTATTTTGGAGCCAATAGGTGGATGAAAAGGGCATTTTGGAGCCAATAGGTGGATGGAGGGTAATTTTGTACCATTTTCAATACTATAAGGGTATTTTAGGCCATTTTTCGTTAATTAAATATAAATTTATAAAATGATTCGGATTATATTGAATTCATAAATATGTTAATCCAAATAAATATTGGGATTGATATAATTGAGTTAAATATTTAAGTCCAATAAATATGGATTTAATTAAAGTCTAAATTAATTGATTTGGGCTACATTGGATGAACCCAATTTGTTAAACCCAATCTCATCTCATTCTAGAGCCCATCTTGGCGCCACGTGTGCAGATGATGTGGCATGCCAAGTCAAATAAGAAAACCAATAGAATCATGACATGTGTCAAAGATGACAAGCCCGCTCCATAAAGTCCAAATGTCATGTCACTTAAATCTGATTGGCTGAATGGAATCCTATTCCAATCGCAACTCCTCTATTCTAAAACTATAAATAGGGGTCTTCATAATTCAAAAAAAATGACAGAAAATCATAAACAAGAAGCTAGAGAAACTTCGTGGTACAAACACCATTTAATTTTCTACAAAGCTACAAGTTTAAGAATTCAAGTATTCAAGTTCAAGAACGATCAATATCAAGACCACCGAATTCAAGAACAAGCTCGAAGCTCTTGAGTTCAAATAAAAGTCAAGATCAAGATAAAGTTCAAATTCAAGTTCATCCTAGATTCAAGAACAAGCTTTAAAGCCCTTGAATTTATATTTGAAAAGGCGAATTCAGAGGAATTATAAAGATTGTAACACTCAAATTTGAAATAATAAAATTGATTGTTGCTATAATTTTTCGTTCTTGGTTATTGTTTTCTCGACGTGAATTTTACTGTCTACAAATTCTGGCACGCCCAGTGGGACAATCTCTACCTCTCATCTCAACTTTTCAAACGTCAAAGAATATCAAGATGACTTCCATGAAAAACAACTCTCGATCAACCGCCTCTAAGGTCACTAGCTCCAAGTTCTCTACTGAAGTTGAAGACATCCTTGGTGTTACCTTTCGAAGTTTTGGAGTTGTTACGAGAAGCAAGGCTGCTACACTAGGACAAGAAACGCTTCAATTGTCGTCTATGTGAACTCTTATTATTGGGTGTTCGACTCCAAAAGGAGCAAGTTCCTCCACAAATGCTCTAGAAGGAGGAAGTAGTGTTGTTGAAAAGATCAAGAAGACATTGGCTCTACTTGAGCAATCTGGTTCCAAGAACTCTACCACAAGGAAGAACTGTAATTCAACTTATGAATCATCTCCACGTATATCGCGTAACGTGAGTCCACTGAAAATTAACTTACGCGACAATCCATGTTACTCTCCTGCATCTCCGATGATCATGCAAACGATGGTGACTGCTGCTTCCTCTCCTGAGGAACAACTCGCAGATCTGACGAAGTTGGTTGAAGGATTGACTAAGCATGTACAACACCAAAAATATCGAATTGACAAGTCGATGGACAGGATAGAAGGAATTTTAGATGGCGATGCGAGCCATGCAACTGGAAAGGGCATTGAAGTTCAAGAAATCAAAGATCCTGCTAAGAAAGCTCTGTTTGTTGAAGAGATGTCAGTTTCTTCTGAAGAAAAGATCCCACTCGATCGCTTGAAGGAGTTTATTGGAGGAACTATGAAAGATAAGTATGAAGTATCAACCAAGTCTTCTCATATGTATGCTAAGTCATACACTGCTAGGATTGATAACTTTAAAATGTCTGCTGGTAATCAACCTCTCAAATTTCAACAATTTGAGGGGAAAGGAAATCCGAAACAACATGTCGTGAACTTCGTGGAGACATGTAATAATGTTGGAACATATAAAGACTATCTTGTCATACATTCTGTTCGCTCTCTAAAAGAAAATGCCTTTGATTGGTACACGGATCTCGAACCTAACTCTATTGATAGTTGGGAGCAACTAGAACATGAGTTTCTGAATCGCTTCTATAGCACAAGGCGCACGGTGAGCATGGTAGAACTCACGAATAATTGCCAAAGGAAGGATGAATCGGTCATAGATTTCATAAATCGATGGAGGAACGCGAACCTAAATTGCAAGGACAGGCTCAGTGAAGCTTCTGCAATCGAAATGTGTATTCAAGGAATGCACTGGGAGCTTATTTAAATCTTGCAAGGAATAAAACCAAAATCTTTCAAAGATTTAGCTACTCGCTCTCATGATATGGAGTTGAGCATGTCATCTGCCGGAAAAGATATGACTATTGTCCATGATCCTCGCATAGGAAGGGACAAGCAGGAACCCAAGAGATGGAGCAAGTTTCTTCCCAGAAATGACAACAAAGAATCCATAGTGTAAATGTGTCACCTGCAAAGTTCACCACGAATGAGGGCGTAAAACAAAATGTGAGAACGACTTTCCAAGCACGTTCAAATCAAAAGTCGACGCTAAAGGAGATGCAAGGAAAAACGTATCCCTTCTTAGATTTTGACGTTTCTGAAATTTTTGATGAATTGCTTGAGTTAAATCTCATTGACTTGCCAGAGATGAAGCGACCCGATGAAGCTGGAAAAACTGATGACCCAAATTATTGCAAGTATCACATACTTGTGAGTCATCCTCTTGAAAAATGTTTTGTCTTTGAAGATAGAGTGATGTGATTGGCTAACGATAAATAAAATTATCCTTCATAATGAGAAGGCTAGTTCTAACCAGATCTCTATCACGTTTGGGTCACTAGATCAGGTCCAAATATATATCTCTGAAAAGCATGAAGAAGAGCCAGTAGAACAAGACGTTGACAAAGATGGCGATGAGGGTTGGATTCTTGTAACTAGGCGAAGACACAACAAGTCAAGCTTACAAAAAGAATTATTTGAGCAACCGGTTAGAAGAAAAATGGTGAAAAAATCAGAGAAGCAATAATCAATCAAACGCCCCAAAAGGGAAAAGGTTGAAGTGCATCACTACCAAAAACCTCGACGTCTTGTAACTCTAGAGGAATTCTTGCCAAGCTCGTTCGACACAAAGTCTACTCAAGGCAATGTCGAGGCATCATGTTTCAATGTGGATAAAGAACAAACAATGAAGGTGCCTCCTAACTGTAAAAGAAGAAGCAACAAGTGAATCCTCACCAAAAGTGTCTCCTAGGAAGAAGAAAAATAAACAAGGGAAATCTTAGAAATGATGTCTCTTTCATCTTCTGAAAAATCTATTGAACTTTCTTATCTAGAAGCACATGTCTATGATACTAAAATCACATTTACAGATAACGATTTTCTATTTGGTGAAACACTACACAATCGTCCTTTGTATATGGTGGGTCATGTGCTAGAGAAAAAGATAAATAGAATCTTAATAGATGAAGGATCTGGAGTCAACATTTTGCCTATCCACACATTGAAGGAACTTGGCATCACGACTGGGGAACTTAGTGAAAGTCGTCTGTTGATACAAGGATTTAATCAAGGCGGGCAGAGGTCCATAGGCTCTATTCAATTAAAGATCCACATGGGAGATTTGCGATCAAGCGCATGGATGCATGTGATTGACGCAAAGACATCATACAATATATTACTTACATGAGAATAGAATTGTCTCATCTTCTTACAATCAATGTTTGAAATATCTTGAAGGTGGAATTGAAAGAAAGATAGTTGCAGATGATAATCCTTTCACCGAAGTGGAGACACACTTTGCGGATGCGATATTCTATTTGAGAAGTTATGTTGTTAAAGGGGCCAAATCCAATGACGTCAAATAAATCAAGATTGATAAGATCATAAGCAAAAGAATTGATGCGGCTATTGAAAAGGTGAAAATTGACACTAAAGACTCTTGTCCCATTCTTAATGAAGGGAAGATCCTGTCTTCAAAGAAGAAGCAGACTTCTAGGCTTTGCTATGTTCCAAAAGCAAAGAAAGAACAAGATCAACCATCTAACCTTGAAGAAAATGCATTAAGAGGGTTAACTCTTCCTATCAGACGGATTGATGCAATAAACTTGTCTTCAAAGTTGTCAGAAAAGTCAGTCGCTCAAGATCAAGTGCTAGATATGGCTCTCCTTACAAAACGCACAAGAGAAGGGTTTGATCCCAATGCCTACAAGTTATTTGTGAAGGCACGATACAAACCTAGTGAGCCATCAGCGCTAGGGGAACTCCCGTTAGAAGATACAACTAGGAAAGCGCGTGAAGGCCTAGGTTATAGCCAACCGTCGCCAATTCGCATTTCTATAAGAAGGGCCAGTAATAATCATATAACTTTTGAAGATGACATCACTGCTCCCAATAAAAGACCTTCCGTCTTTGATCGACCTGGTGAAGCGACAACAAGAATTTATGTGTTTGAGAGGTTAGGTCCTCTGAAGAAGAATAACAAGAACCTGAGAAGTTATTTAAAAGTTACAACGCCTACTTCACATTTGATTCGAAAGGATTTCAGAAGTTTGATTCCTTCTAGGATGAGGATACGAGTGGAACTTGTGGTTTCCTGTAAAGAGGAACTCAAGGCAAAGGTTCATATTGTGGTTTACACCAAAGAGCGCGAGGAAGATGAAGAAAGTGTAGGTTACTCAAATCATGTTACAATCTAAAATGAGTACGATTCTTTGCCTCAAAAGAAGATTGAGAAAGAGGTAGAAGATATTATCTCGTGTTGTCATATATCGGTCAATGACAATGATCCTGTGGAAGAGTAAGATGCTAAAGATGCTCCACCAGAACTTGAAGAAGGAGTAAAGATCACAATATATCCTTTGAAGGAAGTCAACCTTGGCACTGATGAAGACCCGAAGCAAACTTACTTGAGTGCGTCTCTAGAATGTGATGAAGAAGTCGCTTACATGAATATACTCAAAGAATATAAAGATGTATTCTCTTCGAGTTATAAAGAAATGCATGGATTTAATCCTAGAGTAGAGGACCATCAACTGGCAGTCAAAAAAGGTTCTCGACCTGTTAAATAAGCTCAAAGACGTTTTAGACCAGACTTGATTCCGTTGATATAAAATGAAGTTAACAAGCTCATTGAGGCAGGCTTTATTCGTGAGGTCAAATATCCTACATGGATTTCAAGTATTGTTCTTGTGAGGAAGAAGAATAGTCAAATTCTAGTTTGCGTTGACTTTAGAGATCTCAATAATGCATGCCCTAAAGATGAATTTCCTCTTCCCATTCCAGCGTTGATGATTGATGCCACCACTGGTTATGAGGCAATGTCGTTCATGGATGGTTCTTCTGGATATAATCAAATCCGCATGTCACCAAAAGATAAAAAACTCACTACATTTCGTACGCCAAAAGGTATTTATTGCTACAAAGTGATGTCATTTGGTTTAAAGAATGTTGGTGCCACATATCAAAGGGATATGCAAAATATCTTTGACGACTTGCTCCATAAAAATGTTGAATGTTATGTTGGTAGTAAAGTCGAGGAAGAGGGGTGATCATTTGAAAGACTAAAGCGTGGTGTTTGAGTTACTCCGAAGATATCAATTAAGGATGAATCCATTGAAATGTGCCTTCGGAGTTACTTCCGGCAAGTTCCTTGGCTTTATTGTGAGACATCGAGGAATTGAAATTGATCAAGCCAAAGTCGATGCAATATTAAAGATGCCTGAACCTCGACATATTCATGAGTTAAAAAGTCTCCAAGGAAGGTTAGCCTATTTGAGAAGGTTCATCTCAAATCTAGCGGAGAGATGTCAACCATTCAGTCATCTCATGAAGAAAGGTGCTCCTTTTAATTGGGACCAAACATGTAGCAAAGCCTTTAAAAGTATCAAATCATATCTAGCGAAACCTCCGGTTTTGGCAGCCCCTATACTTGGAAAACCATTGATACTCTACATTGCAGCACAAGAAAGGTCTGTAGGAGCCCTGTTAGCTCAAGAAAAATGTGAAGGCAAAGAAAATGCTTGTATTACTTAAGTAGAATGATGACGCCAAATGAGCTAAATTATTCGCCAATTAAAAATATATGCTTGGCACTGGTCTTCTCAATTCAAAAGATGAAGCATTAATCAAGATCATGTTGTCCGCCTTATTTCTAGATCAAATCCCATCAAGTTTGTTTGTCAAAATCTGTCCTTAGTGACCGACTAGCAAGATGGTACCTACAATTCCAACAATTTGAGATTGTGTACATCCCTCAAAAATCCGTGAAGAGACAAGCACTAGCGGATTTCTTAGCAGACCATCCTATACCAAATGATTGGGAGTAAACTGATGAGTTTCCTGATAAAGATGTGATGTTAATTGAAGTTCAACCTCCTTGGAAAATGTACTTTGACAGGGCTGCACATCGCGACGGAGCTGGTGCTGGCGTGGTGTTCATCACTTCACAAAAAGAGATTCTACCATTCTCTTTTACTCTAAAACAATGTTGCTCCAATAATGTCGCTGAATATCAAGCACTGATACTTGGACTTGAAATGACCGTTGACATGAAACAATAACATTTACAGGTCTTTGGTGACTCTCAATTGGTGATTAATCAACTCTTAGAAGTTATGAGGTAAAAAGCCTGAATTGCGCCCTTATCATGATTATGCTCAAAAGTTGATAAGATGGCTTGGGGATGTAACCCTTCAACATGTGCGTCGAACAGTAAATAAGAAAGTTGATGCATTGGCTACTCTAGCTTCAACGCTAAACCTTCCTTATCAAACGCAAGTAACTGTCTGTCGAAAATGGATAGTACCACCGTCAAATAAGGAAGAATATATTGAAAATAAGCTTGATCATATTGTCGCCATTGTTGCAGCTGCGAAGGAAGATTGGAGACAACCCATCATTGACTACCTATGTTATGGGATACTTCCAAAAAATCCAAGAAGAAGAATTGACATACGTCGTCGTGCACCTGGTTTCTTTAGTAAAAGGATACATTATATAGAAGATCATTTGAGGGTATGTTATTACGATGTTTGGGAGAGGAAGAAGCGATTCAAGCTCTACAAGAAGCACACTCAGGAGTATGTGGATCACATCATTCTGGACCAAAACTTCACTTTCACATAAAGAGGATTGGGTATTACTGGCAAACCATGGTGAAAGATTGCTTATATTATGCCAGGAAATGCGATGCTTGTCAATTTCATGCGAATTTTATTCATCAGCCACCCGGAGTATTGCACCCAACCATCGCATCTTGGCCATTTGACGCTTGGGGACTGGATATTGTAGGACCAATACCAAAGTCTTCTGGTGGACACTTGTACATCTTGGTTGCAACTGATTACTTTTCAAAATGGGCTGAAGTTGTCGCTCTTAAAGAGGTGAAGAAAGAGAATGTTGCAAATTTTATCCGAGTAAATATTATCTATCGCTTTGGCATCCCTCGTTATATAATAACAGACAATGTCAAACCATTTGATAACAAGTTAATGAACAAGATTTATGATCTTTTTGACTTTAAGCAGTGTAAATCTTCTATGTATTATGTTGTCGCTAATGGTCTTGTTGAAGCATTCATTAAGACTCTATGCAACCTGCTCACGAGTTGTCTCCAAATCCAAACAGGATTGGCATGAAAGAATGGAAGAAGCTTTGTGGGCATATATGACAACATATCGCACACCAACTCAAGCAACACCATATTCACTTGCTTTTAGAGTTGAAGTAGTCCTGCCACTCGAGCGTCAAATAACCTCCTTAAGACTTGTTATTCAAGAAAGGCTCACTGAGGAAGAAAATGCTCGATTGTGTCTTGCTGAGTTAGAAGCACTTGATGAAAAGAGGTTAGAAGCCCAACAAAACCTTGAATTTTATTAAGCTCGTCTATCTCGTGCTTTTAATAAGAAGGTTCGCTTGAGGTGTTTTCAAGTTGGAGATCAAGTTCTCGCGGTAAGAAGACCAATCATTACTTCACACAAGTCTGGGGGCAAATTTACCTCAAAGTGGGATGGACCATATGTCGTACAAGAAGCATATTCAAATGGTGCTTACAAGCTTGTTGATGTTGATGGCTTAAGGATTAGTCCTATTAATGCGAAATTCCTAAAGAGATACTATCCTTGAAGTAAGATGATGCTCCTTAAGGTACGAGCCTAAACCGCATGTCACTCCTGGCCCGCAAGAGTATAAACTGTGTACGGCACAACCATAAAAAAAATCACTCAAATCCCCAGAACTACGTTGTGACTTGATCCTCTTTATTGAGGTACGTAGGCGCTTAGAACCATATTCTAAGTTCATTTGCATGAGTGTCAAAAAATAAAAGTGTTCCCACTTAAATTCAAAGAACAGTCAAAGCGATATGTATTTAATCTTTTGTCTCATCAAACTTTAGACTTGTACGAAGTATTGATGGGTCTATGGAAGGGGAAAACCCTTATAAAATATGAGTCTCTTATTAGTATGGTTGAAGTCTTTAAATTAGATCAAGTATGCAAATTGAAGTCTTTATATCCTTCGAGTTTATTAATTGAAGTATCCAAATTCTCTAAGTATACATGTTGAAGTATTCAAATCCTCTAAGTATGAAGGTAAGACTTCAAGTATGTAAGTAGAAGTCTCCAAATGCATATGTAATTGAATTTCATGCCTAAAGGTTTGCGAGGTTTGTCCCTTTGCACCTTAAGCTAGCTTTGTTGCGGATTATCCCTCAATAGATCTTTGAATTTCTATGTTTTATGGTGGACAAACTTGTCCCTTTGCACCTTAAGCTAGGCCTTTTCACGGGTGTATACTTAAAAGAATCTTTTTCAAAAATTTCATGCCTTAAGGTGGACATGATTTGTCCCTTTGCACCTTGAATTGACCTTTTCATTGGTGTATATTTAAAAGGATCTTTAAATTTCCATGTCTTAAGGTGGATGATATTTGTCCCTTTGCACCTTAATCTAGCTTTGTTGCGAATTTATTCTTCAACGAACCTTTAAATTTCTATGCCTTAAGATGGACAAACTTGTCCCTTTGCACCTTAAGCTAGAGTTCCCACGGATTTATCTTTAAAAGGATCTTTAAATTTTCATGTCTTAAAGTGGACAATAATGCCCCTTTGCACCTTAAACTAGTCTTTTCATGGATTATCCGGCCTAAAGATTGGTTAAGTATTAGAGACCTTGTAATACCTTGATTTTATTTTCAAGGCGGGAGCGTTACACGGTATTTTAGTAAAGCTTCATGGTTAAGCATTTGGGACCTTGTAACACCTTGAGTTTATTTTCAAGGCGGGAGCGTTACACGGTATTGTAGTAACGCTTTAAGTTGGTTAAACATTCGGAACCATTCAAGGGGGGAGCGTTACACGGTATTTTAGTAAAGCTTCAAGTTGGTTAAGCATTCCGGACTTTGTAACACCTTGAGTTTATTTTCAAGGCGGGAGCGTTACAGGGTATTCTAGTAAAGTTTCAAGTTAGATAAGCATTCGAGATCTTGTAACACCTTGAGTTTATTTTCAAGGCGGGAGCGTTACACGATATTCTAGAAAATCTTCAAGTTGGTTAAGCATTAGGGACCTTGTAACACCGTGAGTTTATTTTCAAGGAGGGAGCATTACACGGTATTCTAGTAAAGCTTCATGGTTATAAACTCGGGACGTTGTAACACCTTGAGTTTGTTTTCAAGGCGGGAGCGTTAGACGACATTCTAGTAAAATTTCAAATTTGTTAAGCATTCGGGGCCATGCAACACCTTGAGAGTATTATTTATTTATTTTGTTAAGGCATGGACGTTAAGCACATTTTTATGTGATAAATTCTTCTATTATGTAACCTCCGTAAAATATAAAATTTGTTTTGCTGATCTACAAAAAAAAAGGAGGAAATTACAAGTGAAGGAGAGATTGTTACCCGTCAAGATGTTTGAGACTCAGAAGGTATTAAATCTTGAATCTTGGATGTGTTGTAGACCTTTATGTCAAGATTCAGAATCTTCAAGCGGATTGTGATTTCGTTGTTCCTACGTCAAGACACGAGATTTTTAGTAAGTCACACAAATCTGAAAATTTTTAGCATGGCAGAATCTGGAGCTAACTTCAAAAAATCATCTAGAAAGATTCTGAAGGTATTAAATATTGAATTTTGGATATATTAGATATCGAAAAGTCTAATTTCTGAAAAATCAATAGTTCATGATTTTGATTTTTCTAAAATAAGATATGATTATTTTACAACGAACATGTCAGGCTATAAAAGACGAATTTTTAGCATGACAGAATCTAGAGCTAACTTCAAAAAATCATCTAGAAAGATTCTGAAGGTATTAAATTTTGAATTTCGTGTATGTTAGATATCGAAAAGTCTAGTTTCTGAAAAATTAAACGGTTCATAATTTTGATTTTTCAACAATGAGATATGAATTTTCTACGACAGACATGTCAAGCTGTAAAAAAAGTTACGAAAATAAATAAAAAAAGAGGAAAATTACCTTGAGTATGCCCTTTTCGTCGTAGGCCCACAATCTGTAATTGAAGATAAAATTATGGAGACAATGTATCTATTTATAGATGTCATGTGGTGGGATAAAATCCTTCTCCCAATTCAATTACAATTTCTTTTTGGCTTGGGCAATAAAACATATATATGAGTATGAAATTGAGTAGGATTACAATTCCTAATTAAATTATAATTTCTTTTTTGTTTGGGCAATAAACCATATAAAGGAATATGAAATTGAGTAGGATTACAATTGTCAATTCAATTATAATTCATTTTTAACTAAGGTGAATTTAGTAACCGGTTAATGCTTCAAGCCTAGTCTCTAAAAGATAAAATATCTCGACAAGACTTGAAGAAGGGGCATTTGTAATCATTTAAAATTTATTAAATATAAATTTATAAAATGATCCAGATTATATTGAATTCATAAATATGTTAATCCAAATAAATATTGTGGATTGATATAATTGAGTTAAATATTTAAGTCCAATAAATATGGATTTAATTAAAGTCTAAATTATTGATTTGGGCTACATTGGATGAACCCAATTTGTTAAACCCAATCTCATCTCATTCTAGAGCCCATCTTGGCGCCACGTGTGCAGATGATGTGGCATGCCAAGTCAAATAAGAAAACAAATAGAATCATGACATGTGTCAAAGATGACAAGCCCGCTCCATAAAGCCCAAATGTCATGTCACTTAAATATGATTGGCTGAACGGAATCATATTCCAATCGCAACTCCTCTATTCTAAAACTATAAATAGGGGTCCTCATAATTAAAAAAAAAGGACAGAAAATTCTAAACAAGAAGCTAGAGAAACTCTTTGGTACAAACATCATTTAATTTTTTACAAAGCTTCAAGTTTAAGAATTCAACCATTCAATTTCAAGAACGATCAATATCAAGACCACCGAATTCAAGAACAAGCTCGAAGCCCTTGAGTTCAAATAAAAGTCAAGATCAAGATAAAGTTCAAGTTCAAGTTCATCATAGATTCAAGAACAAGCTTTAAAACCCTTGAATTTATATTTGAAAAGGCGAATTCAAAGGAATTATAGAGATTGTAACACTCACATTTGAAATAATAAAATTGATTGTTGCTATAATTTTTCGTTCTTGGTTACTGTTTTCTCGACGCGAATTTTACTGTCTACAATAACCCCTAAACTTATTTTATAAGTAAATTTTCTACCCCTTTTCGATTTACTTGGCACTAACTTGAAAAAAAAGTCAAACACTGTTGGACCCACAAGATAGTGTCATGTATGCCAAAAGGGGTAAACAATTATTAATAAAATAAGAGCCCGTTTGGATGAGCTTAATAAAAGCAGCTTTAAAAAAGTACTTTTGAAAGTGCTGAAACTTATTTTTAAAATAAGCAGTTATGCGTTTGGATAAAAGTGCTGAAGTTGCTATGCCAAACGTGAAAAGGGAAAAATGGAAGAAAGAGATGTTAGGGTTATGTGGGTTATTTGGAGATTGTATAAAAATATTAAGGGCAAAAAGATAAAAATGTGATCAACTTAAAACAGCTTATAAGCTAAAAAAAAAAAAAGCACCCCTACCCCAACTTTTAACTTTTGGCTTAAAATAAGTTTTTTTTAACTTAAAATAAGTTATTTTGAGTATTGCCAAACACGAAATAAGTCAAAAAACAGCTTTTAAGTCAGTTTGACCAGCTTTTAAGCTGAGCCAAACAGGCTCTAAGTTCATGAGGTTAATAGGACCTTAGTATCGTATATGCCCAAATGGATAGAAAATTATTAATAAAATAAGTTTAGGAGGTTAATAGGAAATGAGTATGATATAAGTGTGTTCATGAGATTTCGAACATAGATTGAGGGACAATTGTGCATTATTCCAAAAATTTACTAAGATATTATAATTTAACTGTCACCCCTAATTGTTACAACATACATCCAAAATTTTATGGCTGCAATTATCCTTTTATATCCAGTAAACTCAAAAAATAAAAAATAAAATAACCAATCTATCCTTGAATGTATAAAATTACAATCAAATTCAATTATTTTTTTTTAAAAAAAATGTATAAAATTATAATAAATTCCAAATTGTTTTGACTTTCTGCAAGAAAAAGATGTCTAGATTTATAGTAGATGGTACACGTACAAGTCAAAACGACGAAAAGACCCTCGAAATTCTTCAAATTTTCATTTCTTCTCCTTCCTCCTACAAACCCTAGATAGAACCTTATCACGGGATCGATTTCGATAGCAGTTCGATCCTTTTCCACTGCGTGATCCTTAAGTTTTCTGTCGGAACTTGCAATTTCTTCAACTTCTCAACAGTTGTTTGCTGAAAAAATGAAATTTGTATAAGATTTAATCTGACGGAAGTTCAGATATAGCTGTGGAATGGGCAGAAGTAGAATTTTAGCGATCATTTTCATATTGTTAATCGTTTCAGAAACTTCAAACGCAAAACTATTCGATTCCAGGAAGTTAGTTGATTTGGCTCCAATACAAAGCACCAATTCATCTTCTGAACAGGTAAAATTCCTCTTTGCATTTTCTTATGTATGTTTTTGTGATTTAAATTTGCTATTGATTTTTAGATGGAATTATCAGCTTGCAGTGTATTGTTTAGGTATATGATATAGTGAATTGGTGATGTAGATACATCTACTAATCTACATGTGTTGCCATTCATTTGTTTCGATGGAGTTAATAGTGTTAGAAATAAACTTTTTTGATATATATATGTTAGTGATAGGTGATATAGATACTAAGACTTATTTTTATCTAGATTTCTGCATCAAATACTCCAGTTGAGGGTGAAAAGGAAGTCAATGGAAGCACAGTCAATGATAACAAGTCTGTTATCGCAAAAGAGAAGCCTGAAAATCCTAAGGGAAACAATGATCCACCAAAAACAAGGCCAGAGGAACTAAATTCAACTTTAGTCAATGATGGGAGATCACAAACTGAAAACCAAAATCCTAAAGATCCTCAAGTAATCGATGATGCACCTAAAGATTTGGAGGACCAGAATTCAACTGTAGTCAATGATGGAAGCTCAAAAGCTGAAACTGAACAGCCTAAAGATCCTCAGGGAAGAAATGGTCCAACAAAGATTGATCCAAAAGAACCAAATACCACTGTAGTGAATGATGGGAGCTCTAAAGCTGACAAAGAGAAGCCTAAAGATCCTCAGCCTCAGGGAGGCAATCACTTGCCAAAATTGGATCCCGATGGGTCTAAAAATGATAAAAATGTGACAGTTGAAACACCTCCACCTGTGCTGAAGAAGGAGAATGAAGAAAAGAAGAAAATAGATGAAACAATAAACTCGGACACCAATGAGAGCTGTCAGAAGGCTACAAAAATGTGCAGGATTGGACAAACCCTGCTTGCATGCATTCAGACTCCCCAGAATGGTAAACCTTTTTGCTCATGAGACACGCATGTTTCATTTAATAATAAATTTGACTGTAAACCAACTGATATGTACTGGTTTACAACTGATTACTAGTTGCATCTTGTTTTAACTTGAAGAGTTTAAAGCCTGATATTTTGCTACATAGAGCTGTAGGAAAAGCTAGACCGACATCGTACTGATCACTACTATCTAATGTTTCAGTAGTGTAACATTTAAAGCTTGCACCTAATATTATCCGTGGGAGCTTGGCGGCGCTTTTTGTAGTTTATTCACAGAACTAGGTTTCTCCTGATATGTTTAAGATTTTTTTTAATTCCTTGTGAGAGATTTTATTTTTGAAAATAAAACACATAAAATATTAGTATTAGGCAATTGAATATAGCATTTTGTCTAGGCACTTGAATATAGCAAAAACTTTTTTTTTGAGACTGGTAAGGTTGAAATCTTCAGCATTAAGGGTACGGTGGCTACCTCCAAAAAGGGATATTTATAGATTTCCTATCAAATCTATAATTTGAGATTATTTGCAAAAACTTCTCATATAACATGACTTTTTTCTGCATCGGTGCTTAGGGGAGAGATTTGCTATCCTTGCTAGAATTTATCATGAGCACTTCATTGTGTATTGAGCCTCCGGAGCTTTGGTCTAATGGTAAGAACTCAATGGGTAATGTGTGGATTAGCGCATTTCATTGTTCGAACCCTACAACAAAAGTTTTGTATTCAAGTGGAGAATGTAGAGGGACGGGTTTATGTCCACTAAGGCCTCATTTGTTTTTTAAGATTCAAGCATCTAAATCTGAATGAACATCTGAAAAATAAGATGTGCATTAAGCTTTAGATGTTTGAATTTGAATATGAAGGAAGATGTTGTATGAGATCGAAATACTAAATAATTAAGCATATTTATCTTTTGATTGTCTCGATGTATAAGATTTGTCTTTATTTGAAAATTAGTTATTATAAAATTTTATAGAATACTAAATTGATCTACTACTCTATCAATAGCAACAAATTATAAATTATTTTGGTGGTTGGTGGTGGTTGTCGGTGTCGATTAGGGATGTTGTTAGTTAATGCTGGTGTTGTGGGTTGTAGATAGTGTCGATGGTAGCCGGCAATAGTGGTTGATGGTGGTAGCTGGGGCTGGCGATTATTAGTTATGGTGGATGATATAGCTAATGGTGATGGTGATTGATGACATTGGTTGGCAATACATAGCGGTGAATAATAGTGATTGATGATTGTTGTGATAATGGTGATTCGTGGTGATGATTGTAAACGGTGGCTAGTGGTTGTGGCCAAGTATGGTGGCTAGTGGTTGTGGCCAAGTATGGTGGCTAGTGGTTGTGGCCAAGTATGGTGGCTAGTGGTTGTGGCCTAGTATGGTGGCCGGTGGTTGTGGGGTGGCAACAACTGTAGTTTACAATGGCTGGTGATGTCTGTAGCGATGAATAAACGAAATTGATGAACTTCGATCTTTGTAAAAATCTTTAAAAAAGCATTCTAATGATATTAAAACTTTGTTACATATCTTAATTATTCTGATGTATTCAAACCCATTAGGTGGTTAAAACATTAAACAAAACTTAATGGTTAAGATCTTAATTATTAGAATTCAGACCTAAAAATCAACGGACTTAATAACCGAAATTTGAATGATTATGATTTAAGACTTCCATTCAGTGTAAACGAATTAGGTCTAAGTATCGAATCGTGCATCATTAGCCCTTTGGAGTTTCTCAGTTGTCAAAAGAACTTCATTGTGTACTAATATTATATTGCTATTGATGATAGGGGCTATTGTCGACAGTCTCAGGTTTGTGTCTTACTCGTTTATGATGGAACTTAGATTCTCTGTACCAAGTTGCATATAAAGGCGTGAAACCACTTTATGATGAATTTGAAGATATGAGCTATTCTCCCCTCTCAAAATTTCCATAAACACTTGCCTAATGCCCATTTGTTTTCACTTAAACGGTGTTTTGATTCCGTTAAGTGTTTTTTTCCTTCTTCAACCACTTATTTGCTATGAACAAATCTGGTTCATTCAGATTATGTACGTAACTTTAGAATCATTAACATGTTTGCTTAAAAATTTCATCAAAGGTGACCTTTTACTACAACTACACAACCACCACAATTAGTGTCCACCGCACAACCACTATGGGCTATTCTCATTGCCTACCACCACTCCCAGCCACCTCAACAACCACTACTAGCCACCACCATAAACTACTACCACAAATTACTACCACCAACCATCACCTCAAGACCATCACGGCCACCAGCTAGCTTTTAGAGTGTATGGCATCAAACAATTTTTACAATGAAGGTGGGTTAATGTTTTCTCTAATATTTTGTGAATACTATATTAATTAGTATCTATTTTGTTTAAACTGTTAAGTTAGTATTTTATTTTGAATTTTATAGTAATTTTTTTTAAAAAATGATAAATTATACTTTAAGATAATGAGAAGACGAAGAGTCTTATTCTTCTAGTTGCAAAATTTATAAACACATCTTGATAAGTAGATCTATATTTGGATTCTAACATCGTAATCTAAGAAAAAACAAATGGGGACTACAAGTGTTTGATTCATGAGTTGTATTCCCTTTTTCGACTTTCCATCCCCAATCCCTTAATAAATTGCATGCATTGAATATATTATTGGTTTTATTAAGTAGAATCGTTATTTCACTATCATCCTTTCAAGGAAGTAATTATGTGATAACATCACAATCTCTTCTAGTAGGAAGGTATATGGGTTCTTTTTGCAGTTGGTCTTCTTCTATTGTGGGTATAACTTAATCTTATCCGTATTTTACAGGAATATTCCATGCACTTCTCTTTTTTGTTGGGTGTCTTCTGAATTGATTGATTCCTTACAGTTGATCTTCTTGTCTTTTTCTTTTGTGCTGGTTTATGATCATGCCCAAGTGCACAAGAAAATTAGGAAGTCTTCAATATGTTAAAAGAAAGGAAAGCAATGGATGTAGAAAGACCAACTTAATTACAAAACCAATTAAACAAAATTAAAGAGAGTGAGAGCTGAGAGGAACAGAAGAAAGACCAACTTAATTACAAAACCAATTAAACAAAATAAGTGGAGAACCGAGAAACCAAAATTAGAAGAGAGGCAAAGCAGAAATGAAGAAATCAAAAACTTTTACATTTCAGAAAACACAGTTGAAATTAGAAATAGAAGTAGGAGAAAAATCAAGGATGGAAATGAATGACCTTACATAAATGTTCCCTTCAATTCATTGCGAGATCGGGAACTCTCGCACATAAAGACGGAACTACCATAGAACTTCCCAATTAAAACCTGCATAAATGTATTTGCGACGACAACTTACCTTATGATCCTATTGATCAGGGTGTTGATAATCATAGAGAATAATAAATATAGATGTTCTAAAATAAAAAGAATCTCAACATTACCAGTTTCAAAAAAAAAAAAGGAGAAAAGGCCTTCACTTTTATTAGGATTTGCATCAGTTCAATCACAATTTTATTTCCTCTAATTTCTATCATACTGGGAAATGAGCCTGAAAACATAGAAGTATAGTGAGGAGAGAGAGAGAGCGAGCAACAAGTATGTCATCTAGAACTTGAAGTTTTTCATCCCTTGTTCCATTAGCTTGTGATCAATGTTTTTTTCTTTGCTCCCATGCCAATGTAACAGAGGTACTGACTCTCTCTCTCTCACTCTCTCTCTCTCTCTCTGTGTGTGTAATTCACCTTTTTGCTCCCTCTCATTGACCTTGCAAATAAGCTTTATAATAGTCTTGTCATGGTAAGTGAAATATGTCATTAATATCTATGATAAGTTTGCTTTTTATGATATACAGGATCTACTGAATTGTTACTTGTGGTGCAAAATGAAGGGGGAAAAGGAGTCAAAGTAAATATCAATATCCAACCTCCTCTAGATGGTTCTCCACAACCTCCTATTGAAATACCCAAACATCAAGTGGAAAAGGTATATATACAATTTCTTGATATTGACTTGCCCCCTCCCTTCCCCAGCTGAGGGTAGGAAACAACCTCTCTACCTCCAAGGTAGGGGTAAGGTCTGCGTACACACTACTCTCACTAGACCCCCCACTTTGTGGAATTACACTAGTTATGTTGTATCTTGAGGTGATAATGTAAAGAGAAGAATTAAGTTGGGCATATCGCATGCATTTAAACTTCTACTGCTGCATTGACTAACTGATTAATGTTACCCGTGAATGGATTTAATATGTTCTTTTTGTTTGTTTGAGAATGAATGCATTTTCTGGCAAATGGAATGTAGACTTGGTAGGAAACGGAAATATCTTCCCTCCTATATAGAGCCGGTTTGGATGGACTTACAGCTTTTGGCTTATTTTTGTTTTTTGTCTTAAAGACAAGTGCTTAAAGCACTTCTATACTTTACCAAATACTACAGAAGTGCTTAAAAGTTATTTTGGCTTAAAAGCACATAAAATAAACCCAATCCAAACAAGCTCTAATTGTCTTACTTCCGATTGTTTCTTATCTAATGTTTTTTAAGCAGCTCAAATGTATTACATAGGAATTCGTGAGAGGAGTTTTTTCTTACAGTTAGTTTATTTCTTTATCCAGCCTATTACATAGGAATTCGTGAGAGGAGTTTTTTCTTACAGTTATTTTTTTTCTTATCCAGCCTTACTGTTGGGGTTATATTTCACAAGGGATGTTGGGTAGAATTCTCAATTGTTCTTCTCAGGGCTCTCCCAGGGAGGTCCCTTGTCACAACTGAACAGCACTACAAGGATCCGTCTTTTTTTAGGATTTGCATTAGACACCCACATATACATATTCCTTTCGCTTCCAATCATGGAGATATTATGAAAGTTCTATTTTTTTTGGGGGTGGGGGGTGGGGTGGGGTGGGGGCGAAAGTAGAGGTTTAGGAATAGTTGTCGTTCAAATGTAGGAATGAGATTTTAATGTACTTTTATCATTTATATTAGCTCTGTGCATTGTTGCTAAAATCAACTGTATCTAGGATTGTATTGATAGTATTGATGCATTGATGTATTGATCAATATTGATAAACATAATATTGAGTTACAAGCTTCTTATATAGGAGAGGATTGTAGAGTCCTAAGTGAACTTATACTTAGAGTCCTACTACAATACATATTACTAATATTATAATAATAATAATAAAAACAATGCAATTATAAATAATCTAAATCCTAATTTTACTTTCTAATAGTAATCCTATTCGTAATATAATCCTAATCATAATATAATTATAGACGAAATATAATCCTAATTAACTTAGGTAATATAATTCAAGTGTGACTCTAATTCTACAACGGTGTTGTAAACTCGTCCGTCAGCTTCGTTGGAATCGATCCTTCGACATGTTTCAGTCCTTAGCTTTCTTCTTCATAAACACTTGCTGACACGTTAGTCAGTTGCTTTGGACTCGTTCTTTTGACATGTTCCAATCGTCGGCTTCCTTCATCAACACTTCTCTCAAGCTAGTGAGTAGAGGAACAGTTACTCCTAGCTTGCTTTGAATATCTAGCAAAATAAAAACTTTGAATACCCAGCAAAAACTTGTCTTGTCAATAATTCGGTATGTTGATTGTTGTTTCCGAATATCTAGCAATTTTTTTTTGAATCCCCAGCAAAAATTTGTTTTGTCAATGTTTCGGTATATTAATGTTGTTGTTTCCTCTTCTTTAGTCTCTTTTAGCAGATAATACCATGTTATGGTTTTGTTTTAGTACCTCTTCTTTTCTTTCCTTGTATCAAAGCTTGTGAGAGCATTAAATTGATTAAGGGTGGATATCGTGCCTTACCTAAACCTCTAGCAAAATTAATTGCTTTTGTTGCTCGAATATATGTTGTTTTTTAATAAGATTTTCCACATCTCCTTAGCAGTTGAGCAGCCCACAATTAGGTGCATGCTTTCTTCGGTCAAGGTGCTTGAGATCCAACTCTTTAGAAACACATCTTTCTCCTTCCAATCATCAATAGTACCACTATCTTTTGTATCCTTCTTAGCCGATACAATTTTCCCAGCAGTCTGTCTAGTGGAACAACTACTTTTACTTGGTTCATTCTCTGTGATATAAAACAATTGGAATATGTGTGTCTTCTTTATGAGGTAGTTTGTTGGCTTAAGTTTAATGGAGCAAGCGAGAATTATTTGGTGAATTGAGGAGGTTGACATGGTTTTGGTAGAAGTGGTCATTGCAACATGTTTTTTTTTTCATCAATACTCAGAGAGCGAAAGAGCTTTAAGCTCTGATACCATGTAGGAATCTCTCATAGAGAAATCAAGGATTTTTGATCAGGCGACACCCGAATTTGAACGGGGAAAAAAGGATTTGCAGCTCTCTGTAGAAAAATCAAGGATTGTATTAATGTGTTGATATTATCAATATATCAATATTGATCAATATTATCAATACATCAATACAATCCTTGATTTCTCTCAATCTTAAATGTGAGATTTCTACATGGATTTCTACAATAAGATGTTTTTTAAGTGAACATATATGTTGCTGAAGTTACAAGGCTGTAAAGTTGGGCTGAAAGGCCTGCATGAATGGGATTGAGCCCCACCAAAAAATTGGTTTACATAAGGATGGCGACTAGCAAAGGATAGTTTAGATTAGGGTTTTTCGTCTTCTAGGTAATAATGGTATTTGACATCTTAACAATCTGACCGGCATACTCAAATTTCTTGTGTATGTGATGTATAACTAGCGAATTGGAGGTTTGAATTGCACAAATCATGGATAAGAGGGGAATAAGGGTATAAAGTTTAGGAACAACTCCATTTTGACAAGGAGTGTACCAATTACTCTTATTAGTGTCTCATAGACATTTCAATTCTGGTGGAGTACATCACATATTCCCCACCCTTCACCAATGAAAATCTCAGAGACTTTATACTTTTATTGCTATCATGAAGGCTTCCCTGACTGTGATAGTATAACGAGATGGAGCAGTTTCTTGATTCAATGACATCATTCTTATTAGATCTGTATAAAAAATAAAGAATGAACCATTAAGAAATATTAGGGGATATAAGATTCAAGTACATCATTCATTTGGCTTCTGTTTTTTCCAGTTCTTTTGGCTGCTGGTGCTACTTTTATGGGGGTCTTGGCAAATTCCGTAGCTTCTCAGAGAGGAATTTTTTTTTATAATAGCACTTTCATAAAAGCATCATTCCATAAGGCGTCTGAGGTGTTCCCTATCTAGCCATAAAAAAGAGCCTATACGACGCACTTGCTTAAGAGTTATTTAAATTTTACTGTATAAGCAGCACATCTAGTGCTAACAGAAATAAAATTAAGGAGATCTAAAATCTGAATTTACAGACTCTAGGTTTAACTTGGTCTATTCTAGTGCTTAAAGGAATGGGTCTCACCTCTGGTTATCAGAAAAAGAAAAAAAAATGGGTGTTACATCTCAGTGCTTACAAGATTGTTTCGGAATGTACTTTTAAAAATCTAAAGAAGTTTTCACTTTGGCAAGATTCTCACTCAAATTCGCTACCTTTGGCACTTGGAATTGTTTACCAAGTGCTTTCAGATAGTTGCCTTCTATCCAACCACAACTGCAGACCTCCCAAAGTATACTCCGCTTGCAATTTTGCAATTTTATACAAGCCTGGTTTATTTCCCAAGTTATGCCATATGCTGGATGTTTGTTCTAATATTAAAAATCTGCTATGGTAGATCGATATTTCATCAATCTTGGGCAAAGGTGCTGAAATAATGCTGAATGCTGGAGATGATAGTTGCAGGCTTCAATTGGACCAGCGTGTTTCTGTGGAAAATATTCTGCAGCAGGTGTCTCTTTATTCTAAGCGTGTGACCCCCATCTACGGTGCATATTTCCTTTTTCTTGTTGCCCTACTTTTTGGCGGGATATGGGCATGCTGCAAGCTAAGGAAGAAGAGACATCAAGATGGTGTTGCGTATCAGGAATTAGAGATGGGAATGCCAGAATCTGCCTCAGCTGCAAATGTTGTTGCAGCAGATGGTTGGGATCAGGGTTGGGATGATGATTGGGATGAGGAGAATGCAGTTAAGTCACCAGGTGGACATACCTACGGGAACATCTCTGCTAATGGTCTCACCTCTAGGTCTTCTAAAAAGGACGGATGGGAAAATGACTGGGACGATTAGTAATAGAACATTCAAGAGAAGAAAAAAAGTGTTCTGTGTTACAAGAGGTACATACACCACGGAAGAGCTGAACGTTTGAACTTTTTTTGTAATTTAAATCTACAGTTTTTTTGGTCTTTGCAAACTTGAATATTCTTTCTCTTAGCACATTCTTTTGACAGTAGTTATTGGGTTACCTACTACAATATGTTGTTCCATATGTATTTTCCTTGTTGGAATAATTTTTTAAGTGAAATGAAATATTACACATTATACCTACTTGCTCTAGTGAAAGTCTTTTTCTTTTTCAGATTGACTTGGGAGTTAACTATTGATTCATACACCAAACTTGTAAAAGTTTGTACAACAGATGAGGGAACACATAACTACTTTATACACGTGTACTACATACTGGTCTTCTCTGTACCATTCAATTTTATCATTATGTTGGGAAACCTAAAGCTGAAGTCTAATAGTACAATCTCCTTCCCCCCTAGAAAATGGAGTAAGAAATATTGCACTCTTCTTAGCTTTTTTTTTTTTTTTTTACTTTTGTATTGTTTACATTTGCCCAAGTCTCTACTTTATTCCCATGAAATGAATAAACAGATTGAAGGTTATATAAGTTTTGTCCCCACTCATGAAAGATCTTTAATAAAGCAAAGATATATAGCACTAGTAGATTAGTGAAAGTTTAACATGGAGTCTCCATCATTGTGTCCTAATAAAGTGAAAACCTCAAAAGAGAAGAATTGAAAGAAAGAAAAAAAAATCATGTTGCTCTATACACTGTCCAAGATACCTTTCTTTTAATAGTGTTTCAATCTTTAAAGACATTCAATCTTATTTTTTGGAACACTAGGAAATCACACATCTGTTTTTCATAATTGAGTTCCTTGATTATATGGTAGGTCTAATGATAGTATATTATTTAAATATTTACCAAGCACGCAAGAAGTGTATTTCTTGTATCATAATCTATCCAAGGAGTAATTATGAATAGAACAATCATGGTAGGCTCTATCCAGGGTTGTGGTGAAGTTGTAAGTACTCTTTCACCTTAATCAAGAAGCGCGTTTGAATTTCCGTGAGTATGAAGTCGCCTTTTTTTTACAGAGCACTTCACGTCCAATTTGAGAATTCTTAGCGCAAATTTAAATCTAATTGGTTCCAATGTGGATCCCAGACATTGAATGAAACCCAAAAAAACTCATGGTAGGCTCTGCTATAATGGTTTATGATGGCCTTTAGAACTATTTCTTGTTTAGGCAGGATGGTTATTATTTAAGACCAAATATGGCAAATGGCAGGACAAGTGTTTCAATAATCATTTGAACTTACACAAATAATGTTGTTTGTTGGACTTGTACACCAAGCAACATCAATTGTGCTTAAACCACTAAATACTTTCACCGTCTCTATTTACTTGTCAAATATTTTCTAATTTTATTTTTCTTTTTACTTGTTATTTTTGATAAATCCAAGAAGGATAAAAAAAATTTCTCCCTATTATTCCGTCAATTTATTAACATAAAGTTAATGTCTTTGAAAAATATAGTAAGTAAATATGTTTTAAGGCTTAATCAAATAATAGGAGTAAAATGATAAATTTATTATATCAATTTATTTTCTTAAGAGGTGTACCAAATTAAATTTGACAAATAAAAAGAAATGGATGATTTATTAAATGGATGAATGACTCTCAATGGTCAATGGTGATTTGAAATTTAAACTTCAAGGTTATTCTTCTTTATTGTTGGCATTTAAAATTCACTTTTACATTAAAAATACAAAGCTCTTTATTGTTTAAACAAACTTGGCATGATAGCAACCCATTTTCATGCACATGGGACAAGTGCAGTTAAGGTCCCCCCACCCCCACCCCACCTAGTCTTCAATTCATTCTACTAAGAATTGATATCGAAGCATTCATTATTTCACCAACCTCTACTACTTTAACACAAGTGTGCTAGTGAATGGATTCTTTCTCATAATTCAAGAAAGACATTTTTGTTTGCATATATAAAAATTGATGGTCACATTCTGATAAAGAAAAAACTGAGCACGCATCTTACGTGACATAATACACATAGGAAGTAAATTTGAATTTCCATATAAAATGCATGTGTTTACTTATTTAACTTTATATAAATTTAAGTGATTGTTGTAGACTCAAAATTGGTGAGCATGTGAGTTGACCTCAAGCTAAAAGGGTACATTAATGTAGTATACTCTTTTTTCTAGGCATAATACATAAACATAACCTTAACTTAGCTTCAGCTGATAACTATGACCTTTAACTTTGTATGTGCGCAAGTAGACATTTAACTTGTATAAAATTGAACAAATAAACACATTTATCCTAAATAACAATTTTATGTCCTACATGACGTAGTACATGTATTATGTCACGTAGGACACGTATGTCTATTTGTTCAATTTTATACAAGTTTAAGTGTCCACAATTTTATGTCCTAGATGTGAGCTGAAGTCAAATTAAAGGACATATTTATGCACATGACTTTTTTTTTTTGGTTATGTTAGGTTACTGCTCATTAGCATTATCTAAAATGGCTGGATATGTTAACAAAATGATATTTGGAAGTGTCGAAGGAAATGACATGTCACTGAATGGTGGCCTACTATTTCATTAGGAATCCATGTGGGTCTTCTTCTTCTATAAGAATACAAAGGATGTATTTTTTCAGGTTTGTATGGACAACAACACCAAACAAGCACAAGACAACAAGTTGGATGTCAGAATACTACATAAAAACAATGCCAGTCTATCAAAATCTAAAAAGGGTCCCAAACTGGAGCAGATGAAGAGGAATCCAGTTATTTAAATAACATATAAAGATTTAACATATTTGGATATGACAAAATAACAAGAGGATAGTGACCTCCAAATGTAACAAACAAAACTGAATTCCCGTTCACCACATGACTCATTCTCTATAATCTGGTTTTCCACAAACATCTTATAAGATTACTCTATTTCCTCTTGACTTTCTGACGGACATCGAATTAGCTCCAAAATTTTGATCACCTCTTCCATGTCTGGTCGATTAGATGGAACTTGAGATGCACATATTAAACCAAGTTTCACAACCGGAATTGCCTCTTCGACAGGGAAGTTACCTTGTAGACGTCCATCAATGCATTCTTCTATCCTGCCTTCTTCTAGTGCTCCCCGCACCATGTCACATAAAACTATCACGTCATCTTCCATGTACTCCACGGGTCTTTTCCCTGTCACCACCTCAAGAATCAAGATGCCAAATCCGTACACATCACATTTCTCAGTTATCTTCACTGTTTGGCATGCAAATTCAGGAGCCATGTATCCAAGTGCACTCTGAATCTTACTGCTCAATATGTAACGATCCAAGATGGGTAATAAACGAGCCAAACCAAAATCTCCAATTTTCGTGCTGGTAGAACCATCATCTATGAGGACGTTGGTTGACTTCATACTGTAATGAATTATGTTCAGCTGGTGCAGATAGGCTAAGCCTTTCGCAGTATCAAGAATAATGTTGAACCTTTGCTGCCAAGAGAGACTCCTTTCGGAACTTCCGTCATGGAGTAATTTGTACAAGCTGCCTCCGGATACATATTCATTAATCAGCAGCTGAAGAGAAGGTGTCCAATAATAACCTTCAAGTGCCACAAGGTTCTCGTGCCTGATGCTTCCAAGACTTTTCATTTCTCTCTCAAAATCTTCTTGCGACTTAATCAAACTTGTAATGTTGAGCTTCTTAATGGCAACTGAACGTCCATCTCCGAGTTCTGTCTTGTATACAGCTCCAAAACCACCACGTCCGAGTTCATTATCCTTGTTGAGCAGCGCTTGAGTTCCAACAACAAAATCTGCATCCCCAGAAAACATAACAAGCTTGCCTAGATTGGCTTCTGTACCATGTGAATGGCTAAAGTCATCGCCACCAGATAATGTGAAAGTTGCAGCAGAGAGTGCCATAGTAGAGCGCACATGCAGATTGAGAATAGAGACGACCACTACTCCAAGAGCTATGAAAACTGCTGCTCCAATGGCAATGAGAGATGATATACTGAGCATGATTCTCTTGTGACCAAGTGAAGTAACAGAAGCATGATTTGGGTCAGATGAATTGGGGTTTAGTACAAGAGGCTTCGGATGGACAGCAGGGCAAGAGTGGTTGAGAACAGAACCACATAAGGATGGATTACCAACAACAGATGATGGAGAAATGGTGTTGAAAAAGCCACCTACTGGAAGTTCACCTTTGAGATGATTGTGGGAGACATTAAATGTGGCAAGGTGCGAAAGATTGGTTAGTTCTTTCGGTAAGCTTCCAGAAAATTGGTTAAAGGAGAAATCTACCACTTCAAGAATGGTCAACTTAGCAATTTCTGGAGGGATAGGGCCAGTGAGGTTGTTATGTGACAAGTCCCTACACAATCAAAAATGCAGAACAAATGAATCACACAGACATAACAAATGCAAATAGTATGATGCACATAACTGCAATTTAAACAAAGATAACATGATCGAAAAGCTACAAACAAAAGTTTTCAACACGTTGAATAAAATGAGATGGAAGTGGCAGGAAACTTACAATGAACTTAAAGCGGAGCAATTCGCTATATCTGCAGGAATTGTACCACTCAAATGATTTTCTCTAAGCTTCAGTTCCAGCAATGAAACAGCACTTCCAATTTCATTCGGAATGCTTCCGTTTAGTTGATTATGACTTAAATCAAGAATTCGAGTAGCGTTTAGTTTACCTACAGCTTCTGGAATAGCACCAGACAAAAAGTTCCTGGAAATATTCAAGACCTGCAAGCCACTGATATTCCAAATGGCAGCTGGTATTTCACCAGATAATTCATTGGAAGACAAATCCAGAACTTGAAGGCTTCGATAGGAAGCACCCATGGATATTGATGGATAATTTATATGCCCAGTAAACCTATTCCCGGAAAAGGAAATGCTCTCTACACCCAATTCAAAGGTCCAAGAAGGAAGGTTGCCAGTCAAGAAGTTGTTACCTATGTCCAAGATTACAAGGTTACTGCATTTCATCAAGGACCGAGGTAAGCTCCCAACGAAGTAATTGTTTGACAAATTGAGTTCCTTTAGCAATGAAAGATCTCCCATAGAGGTTGGAATCCTACCAGAAAGATTATTTGCAGAAAGATCCAAAACCTTGAGGCTTTTCATCTCTGCTATCCAATCTGGAATCTCCCCATTAAACAAATTTGATCTCAACTCCAAATTGGTACAAAAGCCCAATCTTCTCATAGACTGAGGAAGTCCCCCAGTCAACAAATTGTCACTGAGATCAATTGACATGAGCTGCAAACAGTTTCCAATATTTTCAGGCAGCCAACCAGTAAACTTGTTTTTATGTAAATTAATTGACCTCAATGAATACAAACCTTCAATTGCCTTAGGAATCTCACCCTCCAATAAATTATCAGAAACATCAAGAGATTGAAGAGAAGTTAAGGACCATAAAGCTGAAGGCAAAGAACCCGAAAGGTGGTTAGATGAGAAGTTAACCCTTTGGAGCGTTGAACAAGATGTTAAAGATTGAGGGATTTGACCAGTAAGATTGTTGTTTGCAAAAGAAACAGACTGTAAAGAAGTACATTGTTGGAAAAATTCATCAGGGATTGAACCAGACAAAGTGTTGTGACTCAAATCAATAACCCTCAAGCTAGGTATTTGGGATAAAATGGGATTGATATTGCCAGTAAAGTTATTGTGAGACAAAGACAAAACCTTTAAGAATTGTAACCTCAAGAGACTTCTCCCAATATGTCCAGAAAGAGAGAAATTATCAAGTAAAATCTCAGAAACTCTATTGGATTGAGGATAACAATTTATACCAACCCAATTACAAGGAGTAGGATCATCTTCTGTCCAAGATGCAAGTTTTGATTTAGGGTCAGTTAATCCAGCTTTGAAAACAATTAAACCCATAACATCATCATTAAATGCTGGGTCTAAAGAGTGTACCAGAAATGGAGCTAAGGATAAAACAGTTAACATGTGCCACAACATTTTTGTGTCCAAGAAAAACAAACAAATATGAAATTTGCATATATAAGAAAGAAAACATAAGGGCAAATCAAAGAAAAGATTGAGTGAATAAAAGAAACATTGTGACTGGAGTAGAAGAAAAAGGGTGTTTAAGCAGACAAGTTGGAAGCAAGAAAAGAGAGAAACTTGACAGATTTAGAAGAAGAGAGTTATGAAAGTGGATTCAAATTACATTAAGTAAAGTTATAAACAGATTTTGGAGTGCAGAGAGAGTGTAACGCCGAAAAAACAGCATGTCTTTGCCCACTGCCTCTTTAATATGGTGGACTATCCACACTACCCCGTCCACTTCTTCCACCTTCCATTTTTTATGTTTTTAGTTATTTGTTTATTTTTTATCTTTTTTAGTTATTTTTAATTATTTTATTTATTTTTATAAATTAGGAAATTTTTTAAAAATATGTACCTATTAATTAAGATATAGAATTTTTTTAAAAACATTATATTTTAAATTCATTCATTTCATAATCAATTAAGCTAAAATAGTAAATTTACTATGTTAATCATAATTTTTTTAATAAGTCCGTCAATTTAAAAGTGGAGAAGTAAATAAAAACAAAAATTATATTGAATTTGTGAAAAAATATACACCTATTAAGAAAATATTTTATAATATAATATAAATTCTCTTTTTAGTCTTATCTTTTGTGAAATAATGAATACAATTTCGTAAATAGTGTTATTTATGTCCTAGAAAATATAAAACTTAATTAAAAAAGGCTACATAGAAAAAACAAATTTAAACATTTATCTTAAACTTTAAACAATTCAATTATTTTGAATAATAAAGAAACAAAATAGTTTCACTTATACTTGGTTGTCACATATATGAATAGTGCTAATTCAGATCTTAGTACGAGCCACCCCAAGTGGGCATTAGTTCTCCTTGGCTATCACATATATGGATTGTGATGAGCTCTTAGCGTTCAGAGATTTGTTGTTTTTTTCTTTTTTGTACTGACTTGTATTGTATCTTGATTAGTCAGTTCTTTTGTATATAACTTTTTTGTAGTTAGTAGTTCTTGTATTAGTGACACCAAGTCTGGAGATTAGGTCTCGTGTTAGTTTGTTTTCTTGGTCACTTTCGGGCTTCTTTTGTATATTTTTTATGGTATTTACATATCTATACTATGGTTTGTTTCTATTTATCATCCCTATTTTTGCTTTTTCTTAGTTATTATTAGTTAAATTGTTATCTTCCTCAACTTTTTGTTGGAGTTTTGGCCTGCTTACTCGGGAATTATAGTAGGTGCCATTTTGATCTGGTTTTGAGTCGTGATAACATCTTAACATTTTTGCTTGTTAATAAACTTTTGTTTGGTCATAAATTTTGAAGCTGAGTTTAAAAATTTAAGTTTTTAAAGTGTCTGAAAATATAATTTACTTGATTTTTGTTTGAAGTTTTGTGAGTGAAAGTACAATCAGCTCAATTTGACAACTTGATAATATTTGAAGAATTAAATTAAATTTTTTGACGATAAATTTTTAAACTTTATCTGAAATCTATAATTGAACGCTAGCGAAGGTTACTTTCATGAAGTCTACTTTAAAAGTTAGTCACAAAGAAACAACTGCCCAAGAAGTTAAGATCGAGGAGATCAAGTGTTAATTAACACACCGAGATGTGGGCTTCATTTCATTACTATGGTTAATGATCTTCCATTTTAAATATTATAAGTCAAATTAGTTTTCTAAAATATAATCATCGAAAAAAAGTTATATTTATCCTTGTACTTTCACAAATAAGTCATATTTGCCCTCAGTTATACTTTTCAAACATATTTACACTTTTCATACAAAGTTAGGGTCATATTATCTCTTATGCTCTCAAAAAGCGTCATACGACATTAAATTTTAATATATCAATATATTTATTTTTGTACTCCAAAAATAATTATATTATCATTATACTCTAAAAAAGGTTATATTTACCCCTATAATATTGAATCCGCGTGTTCTCAAACATATGTTGATAGAATGGGATGGAATAGAGTAGTTGAAGAATCTTACCTATCTCATTGGAAAATGGATAGAATAACAATGAGAATCGACAACTCAATTAAGACCATTGCCCTCCATTTAAGCTACGCCAAACCTAAGTTTCTTTGACCCATATATATATATATATATATATCTATATCTATCATTGAAAAGTGTAACATGTTGACAAAATAACAAAATAGTGCTTGTTTTGGATTCTGCAGCCTTGCTTGTCCACGTTGTTTAAAAAGTAAAGAGATGCCAAAGATCTAAAATTAATAATAAAGAAAGAGGAAAATAACAATAATATCCTACTTCACATTGTTAATAAAGATTGTAAGTACAAAAACAAAAGATTAGAATAATCAAGTCACGTTAACATCCTTTGACCACAAGAGACAGGGAAGTATTTATAAGTTAAAATTACTCTTTACAAGGTACTATTTTTTTACTATTAAACTTGGGATTAAGAAATAGATATGGAAGCAAAAAAACAAAAATTGGGCAGTGAAAATGGTTGATAGATGAGCCAATTTTCTCCTTTTCATATATATAAAAAAAAATAAAAAGAAGTAGTCCTAATAAAATAAAAATGCTATCTCTCAACTCAACACTTTTGTCTTAAAACGGATTATGCTTCACATTAGTTGGAGGAGTGAAGTCTCAATCTACTAACTCCCTAACTCACTTTTATATTAGTTTGTTTTTCTTATTTGCATCATAATTTGACTAATTTAGATTTACAATTTAGATTTATGTGACATTGATAAAGCCTCATTCTAAAATAACACTGTTCAAGAATTTTTCCATAAATATTTAATTAAGAAAGGAACAATTCCTTCTACTGCATTATATCCTATGCTCATATTTCATATTATTAAAATTATTTAGTCACAAAATACTTATGTATTTATAAAGTTAATTAACCTTTTCATTTTGCCGTAAAATAAATAATAATATTGATTATAATGAGAAAATTAAGAATAAAATAGTATATGAAATTTTTATTTGAGGGTGAGAAAGAGAACTATAATATAAGATAAGAGGTAGTAATATAGTAGTACATTGATTAATGTCAATTATTGACTTTACCCTAAAGATTAATAGTTTAATGATTTGAATATTGCAATGGAAGTTTTAAAATAATACTCAAATTGATGACTTTGTGTCTTGAACAAAGGAATTTCAGTTATCGGGGATTGATTTATATGAAGTGTGGCGTGAATGACGCGCTATCCCAATTCTTTTAATTTTTACTTGATTTTATTTTTTAATCGATTGATATTAAAAAAATAATTATGAACGTAAATTTATAATTTTATCTATATTAATTGTTAAAATTTAAAAATTAATTTACTCATTAAAAAATTTTACTTTTTAAGAAAATATTATCTATCTAAATAAATAAGGATAAAATAAATAAAAATAACAATTTTTTATTTGTCAAAAATTGCAAATAAAAAGGGTTAAATAAAAAAATCAAAATTAGACAAATAAAAAAAAAAACACATGGTGGTGAAAAACTCCACCGCTCTTCGATTAACCAATGTATCTACACCACCTTTGTTGGTTGGTTGGAATTATTTATAGGATAACATTAAATAGCCAGAAAATTTGGCTTGAAATTTTAAAAAATTATATTATTTTTTCTATTTTAAAATAAATTGATTTTTTTATATTTTTTAATTAAAATATATTAAAGTTAAAAAGGTAAAAATATTCAAAACGTTAAAATAACATAGGTAAATATCATTTTGATCAAATTCTGATCATATTTTCTGGCCAAAAGGATATTTCCTTATTTATATGTTAAAATTAGCATAATTTTTATACATAATTTAATCATCATTATTAGTTAAATATTCTCTTTTGTTCCTAATTACTTGTCAACTTTTGAATTGAAACACCTATTAAAAAAAATAATATTTGACATAACAAATTTATCATTTTTTCCAATTAATTATAAAGTGAATGAATTAAAAATTTAAAATTTTAAAAATTTCTAACTTCTTCAAAATAATTAATTAAGAGTATAAAATATATAAAAAGAATTGTGTCGAATTTTTAAAATGCTCGTAACAAACTAACATTATATATGAATAATAATTTAAACACAATTGCTTGTAACAATAGGTAAAACATAAATACAATAGGTAAAAGGAAAATGAACTTCATTATATACGAATAATTATTTAATACAATTGCTAGTAACAAATTAACAATTACAAAAAAGATCATGATAAAACAGAAGATTACAATCTGAAATTTGCTATGGAAGAAAACTAAAAGTCATCTACTAAAATGCTAACAACACAATTATTTTGTCACTAAATCAGTATCGCAATACCAATATTTATTTGAAAATCTATTTACATATAAGAAATTATTATACTGCCGCAATATGTCTAATAGTTTTTGCACTTAAATTGGTATCACGAAGTTAATGTTTATTAGGAATTTATTCTATGTAAAGATTTATAATATTTAAATTAATCAAAGAGATAATTATACTTTAGTGTAATCCATATAGTTACTTTACATAATCTAACCAAGGTTTTGAATACTTATTTGAATTGTGGCCCAAATAAGAAACTTAAATGAACCCAATGCAAAAAGAATCATCCAAAATTTCAGGGAAGGCCTATTAAAAAAGAGAAACTAGTTAGTCAATTAGGTAGAAATTTTTAAAAATTAGATAAAAGTGACAAATAATATAGATTCGTTTAAAAGATGTTTTTACAATAGTTTCAAACTTTTAACTTTTATATTTTAGTCCAATAACTGTCATAGTTGTCGGGAAAACTTCTTTAGTCATTTAACAACTACAATAGTTGTTCAAGCAACTTTAGAAGTTGTCCAGACAACTTTAGTTGTTGTCCAGACAACTACAAAAAATGTTATTAGTTTAGTCCTTTTAATAATATTAAAATAAACGGAAAGAAAAATAAATGGGATCCACTTGTTCTATTTTTTAAAGGAAAATGACATAAATTCCACATTTAAGTTCTCTTATTACCATTATCCGCTATTAGTTTTTACAAATTCTCAAAATCTCTCGTTTTCACGCATTTGATTAATGTATCAGTGCATCAAACTAATGTATCTCACGCATCAGATTAATGTAGCTCGCGCATCAGATTAGTTTATCATGTATAAATTGTACATCAGATTAGTGTATCATGTATAAAATGTAATGTATCTTATCAAACGATTAATGTATCTCGCACATCATATTAATGTATCAGCATATATTATTGTATCAAATTGAGAGATTTCTGTAATTATAAATTTATAAGGGACAAATGGTAATTTTTTCTTAAACATATGTGATTTCTGTCATTTGCTTTTTTTTTTAATTAAAAACTTGTAAGACACTTTTAGCTCATTTTCCCAAAATTCCATCTATAACTTCAAAAAAGCACAAATTACAGGCATAATTAATGTAAGCAAAATTCCAAGAGCAATTTGCAAGAAAATTTGGGGAATATTTCCTATTCAAATTTGTCTTGATTCATGATATTTCACCTATAGAGGATGATAGGTCATAAATATGTCCATCTTTTCATAAATTTTTAGATCATGCCATTTGAGGGAAGTTAGCCGACGAAGTTTTGATAAAATTTTAGTTTGCAATAATTATATATAAAATTGTATATACTATATGTAGTATACAAATACCCTTTATAATATTGCATAATATATATATTAGGTGCATAATAGTGTCTATCAAGTTTCTAAAACATTTTTTTGTAAAAAACAAATATGGAGATATTAACGTGCAAGTACAAGTCCTAAATAGAATTTACAAGTTTTAACCAAAAAAAAAAAGATTAACAAAGTTAAGCCTTAAAAGTATTGGCAAAAATTGTCAAAGAGAATAAAAATTGGTACTTTTATGGTAATAAAACTTTCCAGACGTATTTCCAATCTGCGCATTTTTAGCAATTTAATATTTCAATTCTTGCGGTAACATGTATAAGAATATTAATCATTTTTGTACTCCTTTGTATTATTAGGAAGAAAAGATTATTAATATATATAGCATATTAAATTTGTTATGTATACATTAACTATATTGCGCTTTATTGTTGTATAGATTTATGAGAAAATTGTATATAATAGTAAATTATTAATTTAAATTAAATGCTATAAACATAGTTTGATTTAATTGTACCTTATAACAAACTATTGCTATTTTTGCCTCTTTCCATGTTGGAATCTCGCTCGTCACTCTCGTTTGGTGGCAGTATCGCTTGTCTCTCTCGCTTTTATACAAACACAAATGTATAAAATGCATTTGTGTTTATATAAAGCGGAAAAAATTGTGTGTGTATATATACACGTTCCCTCTCTCCCCACCTAGATCTTTCTCAGCACTCTCCCATATCTCACTCGCCACTCTCCTTGTCTCACTCACTTTATATAAATACAAATGTATTAATTGCGTTTGTGTTTGTATAAAGCGAAAAATTGTATATACAAATACAAATGCATATATTTTCGTCCTATACACTTATGATTACACAAATGCAATCTTTTCCTGCCTAATTTTCTTTTGTTTCTCTCTTTCTCCCTTTATACAAACACATATTATACAATTGACTTTTTTGTATATGTATACCGAAACATATTATACAACAACTTTCTTTTATATATGTATAGCAAATTATACAACAACTTTCTTTGTATGTGCATAGCGAATTATACAACTGTTTTCTTTGTATATGTATAGCAAAATATACATATTTATGTTTGTCATGAAGCACAATTATACAAACAGTATCTATAGTATGCAAATATGATTTTTATGTTTGCTATATGTGAAAATTCCTCTAAATTTATTTGGGTAAATTTCATAAATATGCAATAAAGTAGTTTCATTTGAACCAAATATAGTCAAGTTTTCATTTACATAAAAATAACCTAAATTTAGCAATATATGTAACAGTACCACAATAAAATATATTTTCAATAAAATGGGCACACACACACACACACACACACATATATATATATATATATATATATATATATATATATATATATATATATATATATATATATATATATATATGAATGTATCAATATGTATAGATAATATATCAATATCATATAAATAGTATATACACGTATATAGATGATGTATAACTAGATTCTGTATACATTGATGATAGAATAAAATATACATTGCATTATAATATATCAATATTTTATAAGTAGTGAATATTTATGTATAGATGATGCATAAGTGGCCATATATATACATTATTAATACATTAAGTATACATTGCATATATATTGTTGATACAATAAATATACTTTGCAGATCAATTTTTTTCAATCTCAACTAACTCAAAACTCCTCTAAACAATATCAAAATTAAAATATCAGTTCCCCTCATTGTTTCGAGTCTTTTGATATATTATTTGTTCGAAATGATTAATATTTATAATACTTCAATTTTAAATGGAAAATTTTCAAAATATCAATATTTTAGCATTTAATAGGACAAACACACTTTCAATATCAAAAATATGTATTTTTTTTCCTTTGCTTAATTTTAAAGAATACAATTAGTTAATAATAGAAATCAGGGGAAAGAATATTTTAAAACTTTTAAACTAAGATTTAAATAGAGAGATATTGAGATACATTGTGAGGACAGAATTACAAAACTTTTGATGATATACAATTAGAAATACAAAATAAGAAACAATATAACAAAAAATATGTTCTATTCCACATAATCCCCACAAAATAATATAATGTACTACAAAAGTTGTATCTAAACAAAAATATGTTCTATTCCACAAAATCAACTGCAAAGATACTATTATGAACTACTAAATTTATATCCACTTTTGTGGATGAATACAATTTGGTGACATAAATATAAAACTAACAGACATACAAAGTACAAAAATATGTTGTATTCCACAGGATTCTAAAAAAAATGATATTATGAACTATAAAATTGTATCCAATTCATAGTATGAAAACAAAAGAAGATAAGATTGCAAAACTTGATGACATACAAATAGAAAGAATACTTATGTATAAATATCAATGAAAATTGATAATTACACTGTACTTCAATAATTTTTTTTTTACAAAAGGAAATACATATTATATTAAAAGATTATTTAAATTTGAAAGGGAACAAGGGAATACATATTCACATAAAACAATTTTATCTTCACGAAATAGTTAATTCACCATTTGATCTTCATCGGCTTTCGATTTCACTACTGATAGACGAAGAGTCTATCGTTATCTCTTCTTTACATTGTTTGTGTCCTTGCTATTGATAATGTTTATATTCTGTAATTGAAATTTTTTTTGCATGAAAATAGGGTCACGTAGATAGTTAGATCTGCTTTCTTTTACCATTCTAGCTGTCGATCCTTACATTATTGACTTGTCCTTAGTGGTAAAAAAAATGAAAAATTTATGTAAATGGAATAACTCTTGTAGCCCTCTTTGAAACCACCATTAGAGAAAGAATTCTGAATTTTTCCTTATCAAAACCCTTAATCGAAAATCGAGGATTTACTAAGCAATTATATAAGCAAACACATTGAAAGTCTTAAACAGATGCAAATCAATAAAATACATATAAGGAAAGAAAATTAATTATATTAGGATACATTATATTTGCTAAAATATCGACATGTTGACATTTTCAATAATTATTTTAAAGTGTAGATGTTTTTAATAATTATGTCATGAATTATGACTAGTTTTCTAAATCTATTTTTTGTCTTTGAAATAAATTAAGAGTTATCTTATTTATATTTTGCGACCATACAAGTTTTTCACTTTTTTCTTTTTTATTGGGTTTGAGTATGTATGTCATGTATATTATTTCAACTAAGATTATGAAATTGAAATTTTTAACTAAAGGAAAAAATTCACAAAAGTATCATTTCCTAACCTACAATACACAAAAAAAATAAATGCAAAACTTCCATTACAAATAAAAAATGACATGGTATGTAAAGTTATAGATAAAAGTGACACTAAATAGCCTCAGTCTAGTGTTTATATCAGTATTATGTATACACAGTTGACAATATGTATACAAACCTAATTATATGCATTAAAATATTTTGACAAAAAATAATTCTATCAAATTTACACATCAATAGCTACACATCATACTTATGTATACTTACTTATAATTATAATGTAAACAAACTAATTATAAGTAGGCAACTTTCACATATAGCAAACAAAAAATTCATATTTGTATGCTATAACAAAGTTTGCATAATTACGCTCCATAGCAAACATAAAACTGTATAATTCGCTATACATATACAATTGTATAATTCGCTGGTCTAAATTGTATAATTCGCTGGCCTATTTCGCGGCAATTGTATAATTCGCTATCATATTTCACTGCATTTGTATAATGCATAATTGTATAATTCGCTGCCTATTTCGCTGCAATATTTGTATAAAATTTGCTTTGCATACAAATGAATCGAAGTAAAATATTTGTATATTGCATAATTATAAGTGTATAGGAAGAAAATTTATGTTTTTCTCTCGCTTTATACAAAAACAGAAACACAATTTATACACTTCTGTTGTATAAAGCGAGAGAAAATTGTATTTCACTGCAATTGTATAATTCGCAATTGTATAATTCGTTTTCCTTTTTCACTGCAATATTTGTATAAAATTTGCATTTGTCTACAATTGAATTGAAGTAATATGTTTGTAAATTGTATAATTAAGTGTATAGCACGAAGATATATGTTTTTGCATGTGTATATACAATTTTCTCTCGCTTTATACAAAACAAAAACACAATTTATACACTTCTGTGTATAAAGGAGAGAGGCGAGCAGAGGGAGAGTGGCGAGCGAGAATGGGAGAGTGGCGAGTGAGATTTTTGGGAGAGAGGCGACTGACAAACTTTGGCTAACGTTTGCTATGGAGCACAATTAAATCAAACCGTAGCTACTCCATTTATTTTAGGTTATTAATTTGTTATTATATACAATTATCCCTTATAAGTAATGTACACGTACTCTATTAATCATGTCACAATCAATGTATATCATAAATTTTGAACAAAATAAAAAAGGTATGCATCAACTAAAGTAACACATTAAATAAAGGAAATGTATATAACAATGATTTATAATACACAATTTCATTTATTTAAAAACCTAGATATGTATACTAATAATGTATACAAACCAAATATACATAATGTATTTGCCATGTCACAATTAATGTATATAATGAATTTTGGACCCAATATAAAAAATTAAGCATCAAGTAAATCAACATATTAAATAAAGGAATAATTAAGCAAAACGACCCTTCAATCATAAATTCTTTCCCAAAATAAACCAATTATTAGAAAGGAAAAATTACATAAATAAACAACTTATTATTATCATATTCTCCAAAAAAATTTATCATTTGAAAAAATAACAAAAAAATATATTCTCTCCATTTCTCGGATACATTACTTTATGTGTTGTATTGGTTGGATACATCACTTTAGCGTTGTATCGATTGGATACATCACTTCAAGTAATGTATCGATCGAATACGTGATGTATGAAAAAGCACGTGACGTATCGGAACGTTGAGTGTTGCATCCTAAATCGAGACACGATGTGTAAAGACATTGAGTAATGTATCTAAAATCGGGACTCAATGTACCGAGCATTTTTGGATGTATTCAAATTTCACCAAATTTAAGGAATTTTGTAATTTAAAGAAGAATGGATATAGAATGTAATTAGCCCATAACACTATATGATTTGTGCAAAATTCCAAATAAAAAATGGTCATTTGGCATTTTTTTTGATGGAAAGCGAAGTGCAAATTGCGTTTTCTTCTTTTGTCTTCTTCTTCTAGAAATTATGACTTCTTCTCTCTTCCTTCCTTCCGGCCTTCCTTCTTATTCTTCCTTATTTCTTCGTTAATTTCCTCCTCCTCCCCTTTGTCTTCTTCTTCCGTATTCAAAGCTCGATTTTCCCTTTTTAAGTGAAATTAGAAAATGAAAAATTACTCGGAATGATACCCTTTAATAAATAATTAGTGATTTTAGCGATTTTTTTTATTTATTACCATTTATAGCAACACTATGTTAAATCTGTAATATGTATTAAAAGTGAATTATGTATGCAATAAATATGTATTATAACTCTTTTAAAAAACATATTATGCTTTCTTTGTAAGAAATTGACACATTGTCTTATAAATGTATTAAAATGTGTGATTAATGTATTAATCATCAATAAATCTTGTATTATATGTGACTAAGCGTGGCAGCGTTATCGAAACCGGGAGAACCGGTCTGGTAATAACCTGAACCGGTACCGGACCGGACCGAGAAACCGGTAAAATTGTTTAAATTCAAACTTTTAAAGTTTGAAAATTTTAAATTCAAATTTTAAAGTTATAAAATTTAAATTTCAAACTCTTAAAGTTTGAAATTTTTAAATTTTAACTTTAAAGTTATAAAATTAAAAATAGACAATATTAAAAATTAAATTTAATACAACAATATTAAAAACAAATTAAGGCGAATAGCCTATATTTTTATTAATATTTATTTGATATTACAATTACATTTACAAAAATATTAGTAGAGTATTAAAAGATTTAATCTACACAGCCACCTTCTAGGAAGGGTTTCGTTTGAATTAAATATCGAATTATCATACTTTTACTAATAGTTGGTGCCACCATATAAATCCATTCGTAAATCATTCAACATTTCCTTAGTAACATGTTCGGGAATTGGTTGAATAGAAAGATCTTCCATTGCTTCAATCCCGTCGTCACTATAATCCTGCATTACTTCATCAACGTCATCTTGAAATTTGGTCGGTAGTGGTTCACGACCCAAATTTCTTCTCTCGGCATTAATCCAATCTCAAAATAATACCGATATCTCCAAGCTGTCGGCTGCTAGTGAATTCCTATGTTCTCCAAGTTGAAACCTTGCTGCACTAAAGACGCCTTTCGAGGCTACTGACGACGCTTGCACTGCTAATATATCTCGAGCCATCGGTACTAGTTTTGGAAATTCTTTGCCGCGATTTTTCCACCATTGGAGAATATCTTCAGTAGGTTCTGTATTTTGATTAACATAGGCATCAAAATCATTTCTATTATCGTGAGAAATATCAAGATAATCATGTAAATAATTATCAATATTATCTTCATCAAATCTAACCCTAGAGCTTTGAGGTTCTTTTTCACTTGATAAATTTATATTAGCATTATATAAATCATATAATTTTCTAGCTTCAATTTTATGCTATCTTTAACTTGTTGACAACTAGGAATTTCTTCTAATACATCATTAATATCTAAGTTAAAATATATTTTTTCAACCATTCTTGATGCACCTAAATATTTATGCTTAGGGTTTAACAACACATGCAGTTAAATAAATTTGAGGAATAGGAATATAATATTTTTTAAATTTTAGAATCATTTTTTCAATGTTTTGTTGAAATCTTGGTTTATTTTTAAATTTATATAATTTAGAAGAAATCATACAAATATTAGGCAAAACAGTACAAATTGATGCATTATAAAGTACAAATATTCTTTTTGTAGTTAAGTAAAAAAACTTTTAGGAAATCTATAAGTTCATTTATATCACGCCAATCATTATCATCTAGTCTATATGTCATATCAGAATTATGAGCATTCCAAACCATTTGTAAGGGTATTCGATATTCATAAGCGACTACAAGCATTTCATATAAAATATTACATCTAGTAGCCACTGTATTTGGAATTTTTCTAGGTGGAAGATTATTTTCAAAACAACGATTTTGATAATCTTTACGCCTAGACTTAACTTGACATTTAAATATAAAATGAAATGCATTTTCAACTTTCTTACATCCGTTATCATACATATGTACACCATCTCTAACCATCAAATTATATATATGTGCACTACACCTAATATGATAATTATCACCATAGAAAGGACAAAGTGTAGGTTTTAAATATTCAACAACAGCATTATTACTTGAAGAATTATCTAAGGTTATACTACTTATTTTATCACATATTTCATAACTTTGTAAAATATCTAAAATAGTTTGAGCAATATAACTACCGTTTTTTTTTTGCATTTGACAACATTTATAACCTAAAATTCTTTTTTGCATATACCAATTTTCATCAATCCAATGTGCAGTAACAGTCAAATAATCGTTACCGTTTACACTACGACCCATATCAGAAGTAATAACTATTTTACAAGTATTATAATAAAATAAACAACGAAGATATTGAAAATGTTGTGCATGATAATCAAATACAACCTTTTTTATTGTATTTCTAGCAAAACATTTAAAATTTGGATTATATACAATTTGAATATAATATATAAAATCGGGATTTTCAGCAAAACTAAATGGCGAACCCATAACACATATCATTTTAGCTAGTTCTTCAAGATCTTTTTCTCTACTATATGAAAGTGGTAAACTAGAGACAGAAACATTAGACGGATTTAATTGTGTTTGTACCATGATAGAGCCACCTACTCCTATATTTTCAGGAAGGGGGGTACCGTTTTTTTAGCTTCCGCTACCGCTTTAGCATGCAAAAATTCATTTTTACAACTAAACATTAAATGACTACTCAAATGTCCCGTCCTACTAGATTTACCAATAGTTTTATGATTTAATTTATGTTTACATTTATTACAAATAGCTTGTGTTTTATCTTCGTTTTGTGTCATAAATTGCCAAACAATTAATTTTTTAACACGTTCTACTTTAGGCCTAGGATGTACTGGGGAACAGGGGCAGGACAACGAAAGGGAGCAGGACTGGGAGTATTAGTAGCCGTAGGTGGCTCAGTTTCATCATCATCATCATCAAAAGTAGGTGTATCAATATAATTATCAATATCATTATCATTATCATTATCACTTAGGCAAATCCTCATCAAAATTAACAAAGCGACGTTGTAAATGTTCATGATAAGGATCTAATACTGAATTACTATAAATATTAAAAACCCTATCATCAACATGTGTATAATCATCCGTATTTATTCTTAATATAGTAGATTTTTAAGTTTTTGATTTAGAAGAACTATCAATTTTTTGCATTATCGGAGGATGTAAAGTTACAAATATTTTTTACACGCTCTAATGCACTTTTTCCCCCTTCTTTTTAAACAATATTTTTACCGAAATCCATATTAAAAAATTAAACGTGAGATTATGTATAATACGAAAAATGTAATGCAAATAATAAATCACAAAATAAATAAATAATTATTTAAATATAAATGAAACATAAAATAAAAGTTGGAACGAATGTACCGAACGTCTACTTAAATAAGTAGACGTTTATGACCGCCGAAAGCCGAACGTGGAAAGTTAAAAATTGAATTTTGAAGCTCCAAATCTAATTTCCAAAGACCAAATAAGGCAATACCAGAATTTAAGATATTATATATTATAGAATTAGAGATTAGAGAGTAGAGAGTTGAGAGAGTAGAAGATGAATAGATGATTTTGTGATTTAAAAGAATGAAATTTAGGGGTATTTATAAGTAAAAAAATGGGTTAAAGTGTAACTTTTAAAAAAGTTTGGGGTGGGGTAGGACTCCTATTGATTGAAATTTTACTCAAATAGCCGTTGGGGGGCGGGTCCCACTAGCCGTTACCCAACGGCTATTAACGGATATATTTAAAAAAATAAAAAATTAACAGGTCCTGACCAGATCGGTAATTTCCAGAACCGGGAAATATGGTAAATAACGATTTCCGTCCCGGTATATGTCCCGGAACCGGAAAGAACTGGTCCATATCGGTTGTTGACACCCAATTTTGACCCACGTCGGTATAAATTAATTATCGAGCTTCCTAAATTTTCCAAATAACTTAAATTAATTAGTTTTATAATTTTGCAAAAATATAACGATATAATGTTTACATAGTTGTGTATATAGCCGGTATATCTTGTGTATATTCGAAAATGATCCCAAAATATTTCAATTTTGATAATCGTGGTATTTTAGTTTAAAATTATGATTTTTAAATCACTCTTTTTAATTATATTACTAAATAGAGGATCTCGTTAATTAGTCAATGCGAATTCGTCATTTTAATCGGTCATCCGTCAAATTAATTCAACTTCCTTCCCCATGTCTTAATTAATTCTACTCCAGCCCATCTTTATTTCCTCTCTACCCAGGCCCACTCCACTCCCTTCTCAACCCATTCCATTTAATAGTTCCAGCCCAACACCTAGGCCCAAACCTCCAACCCAACCCACTAATCTTAAACCCATAACCCGCCTTTTGACCCGTCCCCCTGACCCGACCCAACCTCCCCTTTCTTCCCCCTTTCCTCATGTCTTTTTCAAGAAAACAGAAAGAGACGCGAAAAAGACAAACGCCAAAATTCCCAGAAAGCAGACGCGCGACCTCCCCCCCAACGGAAACCCGCATCTCTCTCCCACGCTCTCTCCCTCCTCGCGTTCCCCAGAACAGACGCGACCCCCTTCCTTCTTCCCCTTTTCCTCGCGACAAAACCCAGAAAAAACAGAACCCCCAGACCCCCCGAAACTGAAACCTCTTCCTCTCCCTCGTCCTCTCTCTCACGCGCGAGCTGCACAACGGCTCTTTGGAGTCACTTTTCTCTACAGCTCGTGACGCCGCAAAGAAGCGGAAGGCTGGATTTCAGCTCTGCCAGACGTGCTTCGTCCTTGCCACGCCAAGATCGCGCCACGTAGCTCGCAAGGACGGTGAAATGATCTCGTCCCTTCACCTCTCTTCCCGCTCGAATCGTCCTTTCGGATAAGGGGGAGATTTCAAATTTTGAATTCGGAATGGGCCGAATTTCTTCTCTCCCAACCCGCTCCCCTCGAAACCCTAGCGTCCCTCTATATAAACCCCCCCCGTTTTCAGAATAGGGGTTGGAGATTTTTTGGTTGGAAATTTCGTGGTTGGAGTTTTGGGGTTTGAAAACTGAGAAGAAACAAAATTTATTTCTTCTCTCTGATTGTGGAAAAAACAAAGAGGGATTTTGAGATAGTAGTATCACATAAATATCTATAGAAGCATTTTTCTAGGAAGGTTTGGTGTTCTACTGGTATTTTAGCCGAAGTTTTCTTGGCAAACATATCCCAATATCGGGAGAGAATATTCCGTCCGCGAGAGCAGGATACGTTACAAAGCGAGAGGTTGTCGTTCGAGTGTGGAAGTCGTCGCTGTTGCTGCTCGCTCTCGTCTTGGTTCTGCTGCTCTCGAAAAGGTGAGATTCATTTTCGTCTAACTGTTATCTTGTGCGTTGGTTGTGCGATATCATGTTGTAAGACAGTGGCATTTTCTATCGTTGATTTTTGCTGTATTGGGATTCCTGTTTCTGCGATGGGTTTGCTTGTTTCTAAAAATTTCTAGTCGCCAGTGGTTCGTGACTTAGTTCAACACCCCTTTTGCTTGGGTGTGCAAATCGTTTTAGTAGAATGCGTTATGTTCTTTTGACTGCTAAGGGTTAAAATGAAGGGAACATATTTTGCCTCATTTTACATTTTTACCTTAGTCTTCGTTTGTTGATTTAGTAAAATACGCGGTGTAATACTCATTTTTGCATCCGCGGCATTGTACATTCAACTTGTTGCTTGGCCTGTTATGTTTATTTTGCCCTTTTCTGATCATATCACCTAGTTGGTTAACTCTGCTTATTTCTCTATAATGTCATTCCCCTAAGATCTTTCTTTTGTGTCATATCCTCGTTCAGTTTTTTTTCATATACAAAGCTACATAAAATGATCGTCTAGTGCGTATATTTAAGTCATCATTAATTGGGAATGTTTGAGCTGTCTTCTCTATGCTGTTTCGAGATTTGTAACTTCGCTACTGAAAATGAGCTGTGAGTCGAGTTTCCGTTCCGTTCATCTTATGTATTCTTTCAAAGTTGGTTATTTCTTAGGAGCGGAGTATGTGATAACTTGATTTTCAAACTTTTACGTTAGTGTGCGACTTGTGAACTGTTCTGATGGTTTTGTTCAAAACCTAATCTTTAATGGCTCACTTTGCATACATGCTAGAAATCTATGGCTCCAGTTAAAATTCTCACAAGTTTGCTCTCTTTGTTACATTTTCCCACGTGCCTTGTTTGTGTTGCATATGTGCACTTTTGATATAGTAGAGTGAATGTTTAGTCCAGCCTTAATTTATTCGTAGTCTTTTTAGTCGATAAAGGAACTCGTGGTTATGTGGTATCTTACATGACTCATTATTTTGTCCTTATTCCTATAGTTGGATACTTACCCTTTTATTTTATTTTATATCGCATGCAAATTCGTCCGAGTTCATTGCGGACTCCCATCTTCCTTTTGCGCTTCGGGAGAGCCATAAAAGCTCAATTCTTTCGTCGAGTCAAGGCAAGCGTAGAAGGTTCAAAGGCCTTGAAGGTTGAAGGACTTGAAGAAATGGATCTAGAGATTTCATTATTTCCATTTTGTATTTTATTTGTAATGGGCATAAACCCTCGTTTTATTTTTCGGTATTTTATTATGTATGCTTAGTTTAGGAAAGGCGGATGGCTAAAAACCCAAAAGCAGGTGGGTCCGAGTTTCGGCCAAGGCGAACAGCATCCGAAACTTGGACCCGAATCTCTCTCTCTCTCTCTCTCTCTCTCTTTATTATTTGCTTACGCTTTTTTACTTGAATACTGTTAGTCTAGGATTAGAAAACTCCAACCCCATTGAACGTCTTTTGTTTTATCAAACTCAAATTAAAATTTGAAACTTTAAGACATAGATGTTTAAGTTTGGAAATCGCTTAGAGTTAAAGTTTTCACTTCAATGAAATATTCTAAAAAATTGGAGAATTCGCATAAGAGTTTCTAATAAAGTTTTATAAACAAAAGAATTGCAAAAATTAATAAAATAGTCAAATAAGTTAATCGCCGGAAAACCGTAAGTTAGCGGAGCGTCTTAGGTGCTTTTTTCGAAACCTTCCTAAGACGCTAATAGGAATCCCGAACCCCTTAAAAATGTTTCAAAACAATTTTTTCTGTTTAAGTTGTTTAGAGACAAGTTTTCTTAATTTTCCTTAAAAATTAAGTGGCGACTCCTGAAAGTCGAAAATACCCTTAAGAACAAACAAACTCTTTTCGATAATCTTTTTTTCGATAAAACAGAAATGGCGACTCCGCTGGGGAGTTTGGAGGATTCTAACCTTAGGATTAACGTATTTGATTATTTGTGATTCATTGTTTAAGTGTTTAAATTATTCAGATTTTAACTGCTGCATGCATAACATACATACTTCCGTCAAACGACGCTTATTTTAATTCCACTAAAGGACGATTATGCGGATTCGCAGTCGTTCGTTAACCAAAAATCTTCTCGGGGCACCCTAACGAGTGTATTTGACTACTTGATAGTCAACGATCGTTAATTGTCCCAGCCCATGTAGTCCGCTTGGGTTACTCATTTCACTCTAAATACAACCCACTCTTAGTCAAACTAGGATAGAGCAAAACTCAAATCCTGAAAAAATAGCGTATTGGCCTAAGACGACTCGATACCCAAGGAGTGTCGGGCCCATTAGAAGACCACCTTGAGTCCAAAACGGCCCACGGCCTAAATGGACGTTCATACTTATGTGTTTAAATTTGAAGGATGTATACGATTTCAAAATGACGTATACATCCTTCAAATCTCTAGGCCCACCCTTGGCAAAAAAGGGTCACATATCTGTTTAGAACGCGTAATATCTGTTTATAACTGCTTATGTGAATGTGTTGTTTAGTCTGGAGATATTCTAGCTCACTCTTCTTCAAATATTTTTAGAACCCATAAGCATAAATATCAAGTCACTATCAAAAGTGCGTCCAAGTACTCTTCGAGTCTTTAGTTTCAACAAAAAAAAATAAAAAAATCAAACTCCATATCTGAAAAAGATTCATAATTTCAAATCAAAAGAATATTGAGAAATTTTATCTTCTTTGACTCTTACAAAGAAATTAGAGTTACATCTCAATCAAAAATCAAAGTACGATGGTGAAAGATACCGTCAACTTTGTCTCGACTCAAGTCGACATTTTATTTACTAAATCCCAAAGTCAAGTAGACAAAATCCTGTCTATTTAATCATTTCTATATGTTGGTGAGCTAGTTTATCTCCGGATAAAGCAACTCTTTTGTGTTTTCACCTATATGTGATATCTTGTATTATTTACCACCTCCAGACACTAACATATTGGTCTTTTGAGTTTTTTTTATTTGACAGGTATTTAAACTGATCTGTGTTGGTGGATCATCCGTATTTCGCAAGGTCTAAGGCCCCTAAAGATTCCTTACCCGATCAAATTCGCGAAAAGGAAAGACAACAATGGGGGATAACAATGATGAGATTGACACGAATAATGTTGCCGTGGCTCAACCCGCCGCCGCTGACAAAAATGAATTGATTATGCAGTTGATGCAACAAATCGCCGAAATGAGGGTCGAAATGCAAAGAATGCAAGATTTGCCTAATCTAATTTCATCCTTCAACCCTCCAATAGATGGAAGACCTCCACTCTACTTTCCTCCCTCAAACACGGAACAGGTTCAGAACCTTCTCTCTAACCCCATTCAAAATCCTCCAACCATTGACTTAACTACCCCCAATCCCCGTCACGACACCACATCGTGTCAAGCACCACATCATCCTCACAATACCACTCAAATCCTTCATCTCCCTCAAAACCAAAATACGAACAATGCTCAAACCTTCCCCCATCTTCAAAACCAAAATACCGATCCTCAAAATTTCCCCCAAAATTATCAAGCCATTCTAAATACCCAGAATCCCTCCATTGTCCCACCCATACCTCAAAAGACTACTTTCCAAATCCGAATTCCAAGTGAACATTATGCCAACTGTTCCGAGCTTGATCGCTATAAGGAACAGGAGAGAGAGTGGAGGTCAAAAGAAGAGGTAGTCAAGGTGAATATGAAAGAACAGATCAGGAAAGCCATGAAGGAGCTGCACTATATTTCTGACGTCGATCGATTAAGCTATAAGGATTTATGCATCCATCCGAATCTCGACCTTCCAGAAGTGTTCAAAGTGCCAAAGTTTGTGACTTTTAACGGAACAGGAAATCCTCTAGCACATCTGAAAGTTTATTATGATCAACTCGTGGGAGTTGGTAAAAACGAAGCGTTATTGATGCGTCTCTTCGGTCGAAGTCTAAGTGGAGAAGCTCTGGAGTGGCTTACATCACAAGAGCTGAAACAATGGAAAAGTTGGAATGCACTCGCAAAGGATTTCACGGAAAGATTTGGACATAACGTAGAAGATGCCCCATATCGCTACTACTTGGAGAAGATCAAACAGAAGTCTACAGAAAATTATCGAGAGTACGCTTTTTGTTGGAGAAAAGAGGCCGCGAGAGTTCAACCTCCAATGTCCGAACGTGAGATCATTGAAATGTTCATTCGTACTCAAGAGCCTGAGTACTATGAAAGAATGTTGTGTATGATGGGACAAAAGTTTGTCGAGATTGTCAAAGTTGGAGAAGCTTTGGAGGATGGTTTCAAGACTGGAAAGCTCACCAAATTTACCGCATTGCGATCTAATGGAAAATCTACCAGAATCAGTGATATGGATAAATCAAAAGGAAAAGTGGAGGAGGTAAGTATGATCACGGCTACTCATATGAGGTCATCTTCTTAAAGGAAATACCAAAACCATAATGTCAATCAGGAAAAATTTCCTCGCCCAAAATTTAGGAAGGCTCCTAAAGTATTTACCCCATTAAGGGAATCTCAAACTCAACTTTATGAAAGGTTGAAAGCAATGGGTATGCTCTATCCTATAGAAGGAAGACCAGCCAATCCTTTGGGAAAATTTTACAGAGCTGACCACAGATGTGCTTATCATTCAGGAGCCGTGGGACACGACACAGAGAATTGTTCAACTCTGAAACACAAGATACAAAACATGATCAACAACAACTTGATCAATATTGAGGAAACCACCTTAGTGGATGACATATTGGATGCTCAAGAGTGAGTACAAGACATCTTGAACAAAGTCATTTGAAGATATTCATTTGAGGAAAAGAATGCCCAACATTGGCCAAATTTTGCGTATGAAGTTTTGTTACTTTTCTTTTGAAAATGTATCGCACATTTCTTGTTGGAACTACGTTCGACCTGAATTCTCAAGAATGAGATACGTAGGCGGCCTATGTCGGCCTCAGTCGTTTCTTTATCAAAACTTCCTATTTTGGTTAACCCCTAAGAGGGGAACTACGTTTGACCTGATTCCTGCTCCAATGGGATACGTAGGCGCCACAACGGCTCGGTCATATACCCAGTAAGGATTTCCATTTCTCTTCATAATGGAAACTGGAACAGAATTTTTGAGAGGATCTCAAAAATTCATTTGAAGTTGGGCTTCTTTAACAAGTCAAAACAGAAGACCAAAATTCGACGGAGTTAGCCTTGGATGGATCTCAAAATTACGACAATCTAGTTTGCAACTGGGACAGAATTTTTGAGATGATCTCAAAAATTCTACAAAGGTCATTTGTTACTTATTGAAGTAAACTGGGACAAAACTTTGAGGAGGGGCCTCAAGATTCAAGAATGAGCAACCTCAGAGTTAACAGAGCAAGTTATGAGAGTCCTTCTATATTGTAGACCGGGACAAACTTTTGAGGAGGGTCCTCAAAAATTCCATAAAATATGTCATATAAAAAATGGGCGAGCGTGTAAGCCAACTGCAGGAAGGAGCATGGAGACAAGACCAACACAGATCAGTCCTTCAAACTAAGAATTTTTCTTTGGATGCAGGAACATTGAAGTCACAAAATGGCTATATAAAGCTGCCATGAATGACAAAGAGCGTCACTTGCACCCATCGGGGACTCATCAGCGAAACCTAAAAAATCTTCAATCTCATTCTATCTCTATTGCTTTATATTGCCTCAAGTTATAAACAAGTTTCTTTTTATCTTGCAGGAATATTGGAACTACGTTCGACCTGAATTCTCAAGAATGAGATACGTAGGCGGCCTATGTCGGCCTCGGTCGTTTCTTTATCAAAACATCCTATTTTGGTTAACCCTTGAGAGGGGAACTACGTTTGACCTGATTCCTGCTCCAACGGGATACGTAGGCGCCACAATTGCTCAGTCATATACCCAGTAAGATTTCCATTTCTCTTCATAATGGAATCTGGGAAAGAATTTTTGAGAGGATCTCAAAAATTCATTTGAAGTTGGACTTCTTTAACAAGTCAAAACGAAGACCAAAATTCGACGGAGTTAGCCTTGGATGGATCTCAAAAATTACGATTATCTAGTTAGCAACTGGGACAGAATTTTTGAGATGATCTCAAAAATTCCACAAATGTCATTTGTTACTTATTGAGGCAAATTGGGACAAATTTTGAGGAGGGACCTCAAAATTCCAAAATGAGCAACCTCAGAGTTAACAGAGCAAGTTATGAGAGTTCTTATGTATTGTAGACCGGGACAAATTTTTGAGGAGAGTCCTCAAAAATTCCATCAATATGTCATATAAAGAACGGGCGAGCGTGTAATCCAACTATAAGAAGGAGCATGGAGACAAGACCAACACAAATCAGTCTTTCAAACTAATAATTTTTCTTTGGATGCAGGAACATTGAAGTCACAAAAATGGCTAAGTGAACCGTCAAGAATGACAAAAGGCGTCACCTGCACCCATCGTGGACTCATCAACAAATCCTAGAAAATCTTCAATCTCATTTTATCTCTATATTGCCTCGAGTGATTTATAAACAAGTTTCTTTTATCTTGCAGGAATATTAAGGTCGAACACTGATAGATTCCTTCAAAGTTGCAAGAAACAAGGTGCAGGAGGATTGCTAGTTATGAGTCATGATCAAAGTTACCGTTGGAGTCATCATAGCCTAATCTGGATAAGCCAAACGACTCAATCTAGTTCCTCAATTTTACTTTTAGTCTTTACTTCATCATCGATACTAATGTTTGGTGTCGAGCTTTGCAGGTGATAGTATTGATAAAGTCAAAGGTCGTATATTAAAGAGACATCAAATTTTGAAGGCGATCAAAGTGACACTAATTTAGAAGTGTTGCAAGAGAATTTGCCGAGTCCATCACATCAGAAAGATGATGATGACCAATATCTCCTTGAAAGTCAAAATTATCGAATTGTTACAAGTTTTTGATAAATGATTAGAAATGACTGCAACAAACTCAAATTCTACTGAGTTTGTCAAGGAAGACGAGAGTGTCTTTACTTTTTCATGCGAATGAATCAAGTCAATCACCTCGATAATTCTTTCTTTTAAAGAACAGAATCATAGTCGCGACGTGCGTAAACGTCAATTTAGTTTTTTTAGTATGTTTGTTGCGTAGCAATTTCGGCGTACTTTGTTTCTTGAAAATGTCAGAGTCATAATTCTTATTTGTTGGGTATCCACCCCATAAGTGGATTATGTGTTTTGATTGGCCAATCAAAGACTTTAGCATATAGTTTGTTGGGCGATCCACCTCGTAAGTGGTTCGTATATGTGCTTTTCCATTGCAGGAATCAGATTGAATATTATCGAGCATCCACCTCGTTACAGTTGGAATATTATCGAGCCATCCACCTCGTTACAGTTGGAATATTATCGAGCATCCACCTCGTTACAGTTAGAATATTATCGAGCCATCCACCTCGTTACAGTTGGAATATTCTCGAGCATCCACCCTGTTACAGTTGGAATATTATCAAGCCATCCACCTCGTTACAGTTGGAATATCATCGAGCCATCCACCTCGTTACAGTTGGAATATTATCGAGCATCCACCTCGTTACAGTTGGAATATTATCGAGCCATCCACCTCGTTACAGTTGGAATATTATCGAGCATCCACCTCGTTACAGTTGGAATATTATCGAGCATCCACCTCGTTACAGTTGGAATATTATCGAGCATCCACCTCGTTACAGTTGGAATATTATCAAGCATCCACCTCGTTACAGTTGGAATATTATCGAGCATCCACCTCGTTACAGTTGGAATATTATCGAGCCATCCACCTCGTTACAGTTGGATAATTATTGAGCTAGCTAGCTCGTTACAAAGAACTCCAAAGAGGAGAAAACTATATCAAAATCAAGAGTTTTCCTAGAAGCAGGAGGCATTTATATCACTTATGTCAAAGACTTGGGAGTGTGGTTTGTTTATTTCATGCAATTCCCAACAATATGAAATTCACGAAGGGTGTCTAGTCAGATTCAAAGGTGAATCAAACAAGAATCTCAACGAAGATTTCACGATCTCCATAAAGGACGCTATTTGCATTACCTTATCAACGCAAGATAATTATTGTCAATCAAGACAACGCATTACCCCAGAAGAGATAGTTATTTTATTGTTATCGATCAACTCGATATATTGTCTGGTGGTCGTCTTGCCGTTATCATCAACATAGACGATATAAATATCCATGCATCGCGGAGAATCATGCATTGCGGAAATCATGCATCGCGAAAAATCATGCATTGCGAGTTTGACATTTATGCACGACGAGAAGATTTCATGCCTCGTCAAATTTATATGTCGCGAGAAGGCTTTATACCTCGCTGGAAATTATGCACGACGAGAAGATTTCATGCCTCGTCAAATTTATATATCGCGAGAAGGTTTTATACCTCGCTGGCAATTATGCACGACGAGAAGATTTCATGCCTCGTCAAATTTATATATCGCGAGAAGACTTTATACCTCGCTGAAATTTAGACATCGCGAGAAGAGTTCATACCTCGCCGAAATTTATGCATCACGAGAAGGATCCATGCCTCGTTGAAATTTGCACATCGCGAGAAGATTTCATGCCTCGCTGAAAGTTATGCATTGCGAGAGGATTTCATACCTCGCAGGAATTTACGTATCGCTGGAAGATATTCATGCCCCGCAAGAGGACATACACGGATAAAGAAAGAGCAACCTTTATCCATCGGCCTCAACTGCATCTTTTATTTTGGTAAAAAAAAAGCATCGAAGATGATGACAAAAGAGACATCAATATCACATCAACATTTATTTATTTATTTATTTCGACATCAAGTATATAGTACATTGAAGCTTATATTGCAAAACACAAGGCATAAGCTTTATTTGCTGGACGTTAGACCGATCGAGTCAACGTCGAATATGGAGGAGAGCAATGAGGTGTCGACATGGTAAAAGACACTGTCTACCATCCCAATTGCATTTTTTAAGCTAACGAGTTTTATCTCAGTCTTTGTCGAGAGCAGCCAAAAGGATGAATTCTCCAAAAACCACAGGTGCGGACTACATCAAAAAGGATGCAGCACAACGTGGATTTTTTTTCTTAGCAGCGAACTGGGACACAGTCCAAAGAGGAATGTCAAACTCTTAGGACGCGAGCAGAGGAGCGACTTCCACCACGATTGAACCACCCCCCTCGAAGCATGCAGGTTATTCTTTAGTCCTGTCAGTTTCAGTCTCGCATACGGAAGTTTCGATCTATCGGAAGCAAGTTTCCAATCTGAGTGATGATACACCAAGAGTTTTGAAAGTTATGTTCGTGCAAGTTCTTACCTACAGGTATGAAGCTTGCCACATTCATGTATAAGAGGTTACAAGTCTCCTTTTCATACTCGTTAATTTGTCACTTGTCCAAAACCAAAGGTTATCTAGCATAATAGATCTCATTTTCCACCGATCGAGTCAAACTACACACAGCATGATTCCGAAGGTTTAGAGGTATGTAAGAAGATTCAATGTTGAAAACTCGGCTGTATTCCGACATTCGCTCTCGAATTCTATTCTCGAGCATCTCGATACCTTCATAATTCGGTATCGAGGTGGCTTTAGATTCTTTCAGAATCGTGCGATAAATCAAGTTTATCGAACTACAAGTGGCCTGAGTTCTCATATAGCCTGAGATATGTAGGAAATCCGTTTTCAAGGGTTCGGCCATAGTTCCTAAACTTTGTCGAATCCTTCCTTTTAAAATGAATGGAGTTGGTCAAAATTGGTCTGGTCAATTTCATTTTCCTCGAGCTGCTTGCTTCAACCCGAGTAAAATGAGGGACAGTTGTTGACACCCAATTTTGACCCACGTCGGTATAAATTAATGATCGAGCTTCCTAAATTTTTCAAATAACTTAAATTAATTAGTTTTATAATTTTGCAAAAATATAACGATATAATGTTTACATAGTTGTGTATATAGCCGGTATATCTTGTGTATATTCGAAAATCATCCCAAAATATTTCAATTTTGATATTCGTGGTATTTTAGTTTAAAATTATGATTTTGAATCACTCTTTTTAATTATATTACTAAATAGAGGATCTCGTTAATTAGTTAATGCGAATTCGTCATTTTAATCGGTCATCCGTCAAATTAATTCAACTTCCTTCCCCATGTCTTAATTAATTCTACTCCAGCCCATCTTTATTTCCTCTCTACCCAGGCCCAGTCCACTCCCTTCTCAACCCATTCCATTTAATAATTCCAGCCCAACACCTAGGCCCAAACCTCCAACCCAACCCACTAAACTTAAACCCATAACCAGCCTTTTGACCCGTCCCCCTAACCCGACCCAACCTCCCCTTTCTTCCCCCTTTCCTCACGTCTTTTTCCAGAAAACAGAAAGAGACGCGAAAAAGACAAACGCCAAAATTCCCAGAAAGCAGACGCGCGACCTCCCCCCAACGGAAACCCGCGTCTCTCTCCCACGCTCTCTCCCTCCTCGCGTTCCCCAGAACAGACGCGACCCCCTTCCTTCTTCCCCTTTTCCTCGCGACAAAACCCAAAAAAAACAGAACCCCCAGACCCCCCAAAACGGAAACCTCTCCCTCTCCCTCGTCCTCTCTCTCACGCGCGAGCTGCACAACGGCTCTTTGGAGTCACTTTTCTCTGCAGCTCGTACGCGTCGCAGCAGCAAGGGAAGGCTGGATTTCAGCTCTGCCAGACGTGCTTCGTCCTTACCACGCCAAGATCGCGCCACGTAGCTCGCAAGGACGGTGAAATGATCTCATCCCTTCACCTCTCTTCCCGCTCGAATCGTCCTTCCGGATAAGGGAGAGATTTCAAATTTTGAATTCAGAATGGGCCGAATTTCTTCTCTCCCAACCCGCTCCCCTCGAAACCCTAGCGTCCCTCTATATAAACCCCCCCGTTTTCAGAATAGGGGTTGGAGATTTTTTGGTTAGAAATTTCGTGGTTGGAGTTTTGGGGTTTGAAAACTGAGAAGAAACAAAATTTATTTCTTCTCTCTGATTGTGGAAAAAACAAAGAGGGATTTTGAGATAGTAGTATCACATAAATATATATAGAAGCATTTTCTAGGAAGGTTTGGTGTTCTACTGGTATTTTAGCCGAAGTTTTCTTGGCAAACATATCCCGATATCGGGAGAGAATATTCCATCCGCGAGAGCAGGATACGTTACAAAGCGAGAGGTTGTCGTTCGAGTGTGGAAGTCGTCGCTGTTGCTGCTCGCTCTCGTCTTGGTTCTGCTGCTCTCGAAAAGGTGAGATTCATTTTCGTCTAACTCTTATTTTGTGCGTTGGTTGTGCGATATCATGTTGTAAGACAATGGCATTTTCTATAGTTGATTTCTGCTGTATTGGGATTCCTGTTTCTGCGATGGGTTTGCTTGTTTCTCAAAATTTCTAGTCGCTAGTGGTTCGTGACTTAGTTCAACACCCCTTTTGCTTGGGTGTGCAAATCGTTTTAGTAGAATGCGTTATGTTCTTTTGACTGCTAAGGGTTAAATGAAGGGAACATATTTTGCCTCATTTTACATTTTTACCTTAGTCTTCGTTTGTTGATTTAGTAAAATACGCGGTGTAATACTCATTTTTGCATCCGCGGCATTGTACATTCAACTTGTTGCTTGGCCTGTTATGTTTACTTTGCCCTTTTCTGATCATATCACCAAGTTGGTTAACTCTGCTCATTTCTCTGTAATGTCATTCCCCTAAGATATTTCTTTGGTGTCATATCCTCGTTCAGTTATTTTTTTCATATACAAAGCTACATAAAATGATCGTCTAGTGCGTATATTTAAGTCGTCATTAATTGGGGATGTTTGACCTGTCTTCTCTATGCTATTTCGAGATTTGTAACTTCGCTACTGAAAATGAGCTGTGAGTCGAGTTTCCGTTCCGTTCATCTTATGTATTCTTTCAAATTTGGTTATTGCTTAGGAGCAGTGTATGTGAAAACTTGATTTTCAAACTTTTACGTTAGTGTGCGACTTGTGAACTGTTCTGATTGTTCTGTTCAAAACCTAATCTTTAATGGCTCACTTTGATTACATGCTAGAAATCTATGGCTCCAGTTAAAATTCTCACAAATTTGCTCTCTATGTTTCATTTTCCCACGTGCCTTGTTTGTGTTGCATATGTGCACTTTTGATATAGTAGAGTGAATGTTTAGTCCAGCCTTAATTTATTCGTAGTCTTTTTAGTCGATAAAGGAACTCGTGGTTATGTGGTATCTTACATGACTCATTATTTTGTCCTTATTCCTATAATTGGATACTTACCCTTTTATTTTATTTTATATCGCATGCAAATTCATCCGAGTTCATTGCGAACTCCCATCTTCCTTTTGCGCTTCAGGAGAGCCATAAAAGCTCAATTCTTTCGTCGAGTCAAGGAAAGCGTAGAAGGTTCAAAGGCCTTGAAGGTTGAAGGACTTGAAGAGATGGATCTAGAGATTTCATTATTTCCATTTTGAATTTTATTTGTAATGGGCATAAGCCCTCATTTTATTTTTCGGTATTTTATTATGTATGCTTAGTTTAGGACAGGCGGATGGGTTAAAACCCAAATGCAGGTGGGTCCGAGTTTTGGCCAAGGCGAACAGCATCCGAAACTTGGACCCGAATCTCTCTCTCTCTCTCTCTCTCTCTTTATTATTTGCTTACGCTTTTTTACTTGAATACCGTTAGTCTAGGATTAGAAAACTCCAACCCCATTGAACGTCTTTTCTTTTATCAAACTCAAATTATAATTTGAAACTTTAATAGATAGATGTTTAAGTTTGGAAATCGCTTAGAGTTAAAGTTTTCACTTCAATGAAATATTCTAAAAAATTGGAGAATTCGCATAAGAGTTTCAAATAAAGTTTTATAAACAAAAGAATTGCAAAAATCAATAAAATAATCAAATAAGTTTATCGCCGGAAAACCGTAAGTTAGCGGAGCGTCTTAGGTGCTTTTTTCGAAACCTTCCTAAGACGCTAATAGGAATCCCGAACCCCTTAAAAATGTTTCAAAATAATTTTTTCTGTTTAAGTTGTTTAGAGACAAGTTTTCTTAATTTTCCTTAAAAATTAAGTGGCGACTCCTGAAAGTCGAAAATACCCTTAAGAACAAACAAACTCTTTTCGATAATCTTTTTTTCGATAAAACATCAGTACTAACCGGTACCGAACCAAAACCGAACCGGACCGGACCGGATCGGTAACCGGTAAATACCGATTCCGCTGCCACCCTTATTTGTGACTAATAAATTGTTCTTTGTAATATGTATTAAAATTGTAATATAAATATCTTAAAAATGATCAAGTAAAATAAAAATTATTACTATAACTGATAAATATTTTCTTAAAATAGTATATTTTTATAAGTTTCTCATTTTTTATCTTGTTCAAACAAGAAAATATTTAATGTATACAATCTTCTTGATATTAAGCTCTTATATGTAAAGAAAAACCAACAAATAAAAATTTAAAAGCTATAAATTTAATCAACTTTAAAGTCTAAACGACAATTATTTGAGGAAAATAATAAATGACTATTTTGCCTATAGTAGCTTCTTCTAATGAAGGACAAAAAGTTCAATGAATATTTCTAAGAATCTTCATACTTTAAATATGATATGGATAATGGAGAAAAACAATATCCATATAAAATTTAACATAAATTATACAATATTTGGTTAATCTTTTATGTTACAAATAAAATATAGCCTTGATGAATGCATCAACTATAATATTACTTGAACAAACATGTTGCATGTTGATATCACCATTCTTAGGAGATCATGTGTGTAGAAAATTTTTGTCGAAATATGCTTTCATTCTATCTCCTTTTATGAATCATATCATTAAGATCAAAGATTTCTGCAAGTTCCTTACTTCAACTTCTTTATGTAAATAATCTATTGCCTTTTAAAATTTCTTCAAGAGATTCAATTCAAGTCATCAACTTGCGTAACAATAAAATAGATTCTTGATTGCATTAATCTATATATGATGACTATAAACAACTTTTCCAAAAACTTGTATGCTTTAAACTTTGAAGTCATCGAATATTTTCATATCACTTTTTTCAAGTGACAACATTTGATATTAAATGTATGACATCTTCTAGTGCCTAGATTGCAAGTCAAATAAGTTTATGCTTATGTCCAAGATGTATCATGCTACTTTTCACTTGATAATTAATTCTACACCAGCATGCTTTAATAGTCGTAGAATTTATATCATCACAATTTTTTAAATAATATTGCGTGTTATTGTATCAAAGATATCGTCAACGATATACTATTTGGTATTGGTTCACGATACGACATAACTTATTGAGATCTCATCACTTCATTATTTTTAGGTAGTTACCACTCTCATGAGGTCTCATAAAGTGTTATGTCGTAGGCTCTCCAAAAATCTCATTGTCTCTTTGTTATGATCATTTTGATTCTTTAAACCTCTCCTTTTTTCAAGGATTATTTTATTTAAAATTGATTAGTCTATCATGCTTCATGCATGTCGTAGACTCTATCCTTAAGGGACATTCATAAGACTATTTACAACTCTTGTGTTGCTTCTAATCTCCCCCTTATGTTAGACAAACTAACACATATCTCAATCTTTGGGAGAATCTACCCTAAACCCTCCATTTTTTGGGTGATCGGGATTCCGACGTCAAAAATGCCAAATTTTTTCGTGGACGTCCATCAAGACGTTGTCTATGCATACGGTTGGCCATCACGGCTTTTCTGACCCATTTGGAAGGTCAAACGAGCCCCGAAGCGAGCATACGCCTCATTTCGACGATTAAACAATCATATGAAAAATATTTGGTCCCTGACCATAAATCAATTGAAAGAAAACTTGATCATAATTTATTGGTCTGATGCATACAATTACTTTTATATGCGATATCATATTTCGGATTAACACATGGAGCTTTCTAAGACATTTAATGTCACATCAGTTTGATATTTATCAACATTATCAAGAAAAATTGTCTTGATTACATATTCTGAAAGTTGTGCTCTTAACTCAATTATCTTGCATAAACAATTATGCAAATGCCTAACTGCAAGTTGATAATAAATATACATGTGATTATATTTTAGATGCATCTCTTTATTTGTATTACATGATAGGTCAACGGGCCCATATTCACCTTTGATACTTTAATTTTCAGAATTGGGAATTTAGTCCTAACGTTAGTTGATCCAATCAACTTATCACGAGAACAATCAACATAAAGAATTCTTGAAGAATCTTCTAGTTTTTCAATGTATGTCTATTACTCAGTATGCACATCTTTAGGATGATCAAATTATTCTTACCAACTAATAAAATTATTAGTACTAGTAAACTTCATGTTTATTATGCAATGTGTCTTTTGCTTTAATAAATTTCTAATTTACTATTATATGAGTAAGTTTCAATTTTATTACTCTGAGAGCAATTTTAATATTTATTTATTTTTAATTATTCTACCCCTTCTAGAGGTGAGTCGTGATCCCATCAATGAATGAACTAATCTGATTATCAAAAAACTGTGCTCGTAATCATATTATTTGTGTCGACATTTTTGTAAACATCAAGTTAAAAATAGACACACATGAGACCATCTAGAAGAAACATTTATTAAGACCATTTAGTATCTAAACAATTCACTAGGTGGATGAATATTCCCAAAAGTATTTGTATAAGTTCCTAGATTGCAGGAGATTCAATCTCAACTTTTGTTTATGGCAGTCTCAAAATTAACTTGCCTTGCTAACAAACAGTACAAGAAAATTCACCATTTAAAATAATTCTTAGGTTCTTCAATGGAAGCGCATTTTACATTTTCATAATTCGTCTAAATATTATATACTAATGATGTCCCAGACAATCATGCCAAATAAGAAAATATTGGAATTAGTTAACTTCTTATTTACTATTGAATGTGCCTCAATTACACTAATTCTTGCCCAATACAAGTCTGAACATAAAGCATGAAACTTTTCTATAATACATGTCTTCTTAGAGACTTTCTTGGTGATACCACATCATTAACCAAAGGTCGTAATCTTTCCCACACCTAGCATGGTGGCTTACACCTCTTTTCCTTTAGAGAATGTATCTATATTTTTAGCATTTATCAAAGTTCTCATTGATCATGAATGTAACACAAACATGTGAGCATATCAAATTATGATAGCTTGAGTACCTAATTACATATTTATGTGCATTATTTGATCACTTGTCTTCTTTCAGACATATTATGCACTACTACCACATTTACTTTAAGTAATGGAGCAAATTCAATAAATTACATAACCTCTCATAAAAAAACACATTAGTTTTTCTTTAATCATTATTATATCATCAATATGTTACATTAAGACTCAAATTCAATGTGTTATACATATAAAAGCGTCTGAGGCCATAAATCCATGGACTTGGACCCAATATCTTCTCATCATGGTGCACACAGACTTTAACCCAATGTATTACCCTCTTGGTGTGATTGAACGTAAATCCATCATCTTGTTCTTTTGGTGTGATAAAACTTAAAATTCATCATCTTACCCACGATGAGGTTCAATCTCAAGCCTTCAAAATAATTGTAATTTTATCACTTTTGACAATCATTAATATGATCGTACATTATAGTTACACACAAAATTGAGATTATTAATTTATTATAGTCAAAATTAATAGTTAATAGATATAGCTTAGTAGATTCATACCTCATATAAAGGTTAAAACATATCTTTCACTAAATTGTACTCATTTCGTTATGAACTAAGTAATTCTCTTCTCATGGTTAAAATAAAACGTATAAAAAATCAACAGCTCTGTTTATATACTTAATCCAGATCTGTCACATGAATAATCATAACTTACAAAGTAAAGATAAATCATACCTTACATATATGAAAATCTTATTGCATAACATATTCAAGATCTCTTTTGTATTTTTTCTGTTTTCCATCATAATTCTTTAAAATAGAACAATCGTGCCGATAACGTGTTATGAAACTATATAAACAAGAAGAAGAATAAAGTAGGGAGAAGAGAAAAGACTTATTATTCATCTTGAAGTATATTCAGGATTCATGAATCTCATTTACAATGAAGGAAAACTTCTTTATTTATAGGGGAAGCCTAACTTGGCCCACAAATAGAATTTATAACCATATCCTAAAAGGACTCTACATAATTAGACATTCACTATAATACAAATATGTTTATAACAAACATAAATCATACAATGTTTGGTTAATTTTTTATGTTACACATAAAATATAGCATAGATAAAACACCATTTACTTTATATTTTCTCGCATAAAAAATACATGAATAAATTATGAGAAAATTTGATATATTATCTTATGCAATGTAGAAGATAGAATAATCAAAACTATTAGTAATACTTAGATAGAAACACAAAATGACAAGAAGTTATATCCTCTATTGAAACTTGTCTTTTTTCTATTTAAAAATCTAACAATTCTAATAGTTTATATTAGACAAATAAAGAAATGTACACACATTACATATTTATAATACTAATCCCCTACGTAACTTGATAGAAAATATTAGAATATGCATCTACTTTTGATGATTGATAAAGTACACATGATTCACTATTTATTGTCATATGTATATTTTATCATGTGAATTAGTTCTCTGGGCATGTAGAATGGACAAAAAATCATGTACAAATGCGAAAAGATTGAATCAAAGAGAGAAAGAATAAACAACAAAATAGATAAGCAAAAAGAGGAAGTAAATAATAAAAATAAAGAAGGAAGGAGAGAAATAAATTAATAGCGAAAACAGAGGACGAAAGAAGGAAAGAAGTAAAGAGAGAGAATAAAGTTCAAAGAGAAGTCAACAAGTAGACATGTAAAAGAAATGAAAGCACATATTTCTTACAGGATGCAATGTTTTATTCGAAGTAAAATTTTTAATACATGATATTATAGGACATGGAAAATCACCAACATATATGTGACATAAAGATTTACCATGGGTCGCACCAATTGCATATTCCAGGAATTCATCTTGAGATCAATAGCCATTAGAGCAAGCTGAAAGATTTCATTGCAACAACATTGAAACTGGTATACTAGTTTTTAGTTATTGTCGAGTCTATACGGTTGAATATTGATGTTTTGTTTGATTAAGAGTTGTTTTATGGTTGAAGTTTGTTTAGTTGAAGCCTAGATTTCTTAGTCTTTGTTGACTTCATCAGTTGGAGAAAATTGACTTGCTTGAGGGCTAAAATTATTAGTCTTTGGTAAGTTCATTAATTGGAGTAAGATTATATATTTGAAGGTAAAGTTAATTAGTTTTTTGTTGATTTCAATAATTGGAAAAAATAAATGTGTTTAAGGTATAAGAGTTAGTCTTTTTGATTATATAGTTGTACTTTATAACCTCTGTTTGAGATTAGTCCAGGTTGTTGAAAATCCTACACACTGTAGGTTGTGGTTTTTACTATCTTAAGAAAGGAGTTTTTTCATAGTAAATCATTATGTAATACTATTTTAATTTGCGCTTTATTTTATTAGTTGAAACTGATTAACCTAAGTCAAATTGTTACATAGTAATTAAGTCTATTGTTTGGTGATATATTTCAATTGGTATAATAACATGTCTTTTCATCATAAGATTAACTCTTTAAAATGGATCATATGGTTGCACCACCAACTGCTTAGGAAGTCAGTTCAACCACTTGATCACCTCTCTTCAATGAAAAATACTATGAGTGGTAGAAGAATAAACTGGGCATATTTACGCAACTAAGCACTATATTTTATTAATATTTTAGTTTAGTTCTAAGTATAAAATCATGCAAATTTATGTATTTTAAGTATAATTGTAGTGAATAGCTAATATATATGATTAGACTATTTTTTGGCTAAAACACGACATGAATTAAACCAAAAAGAGTAAAATTCAAAGCTAAACATCTCAAATAGAAATGAACCCAAGATAGTGTAGATATAAGGTTCCGTAGTGCGAGGCACACACTCCACATTAGATCCCGTGCCACACATATCATGAAACTTTAAAAATAGGAAAAAAAGCATGTCCTAGTGATGATCGACGACATGAGACCCTAATGTAAAACCTCAAATATTTTAATGTTGAAAGGAAAGGAAAAATTCAGATTTTTTATACTGAGGCAGTGACTATGAGTTCTATCTATGGACCGTAGGAAATTCCTTGGGCTATGAAAGGGAAGTCGTAGGGTTGAGTAAAGTTTTAGAAAAAAATCAAGTTTTTGACGTTTGACCTATGTGTAGCCACGATGATCCGCAGAAATTTGGACAGGTCATAGATGACACTTTTAAAACTTAATAATACTTAGTGAAATTTTGGACTTGAGATTGTGTTCTACGGAAGGAGTCGACAAACTGTAGAATGAATGACGGACAATAGAAAGGTCTTGTGGGAAATGATAGAATTTTTAGTTTTTAAAGTTGGTTTTAAGGTTGATCAGTATGGTCCGTAGAAAGTCCTACAGATCGTAGGTCCAACCTGTACATCTCCATGACAATTATTTCTTAAGGATATTGTAGCATCTCACAATCTAGTAGGCTAGGATAGGGGCTAAGTGCTAATTAAAGGGCTAAAGGAATGGACCTTGGAAACCTCCACGAGTGACCATACAAAACATGAAGGGCACCACGGTTTGTAAGAAGGGTCATTGAGACTAGGTAGTAGCTAGACAAGGGAGGCTCACCTCCCATGAGAACGAAGACGTTTCTTAGTGGTCACCACGAACTATGGTGACACTCGTGGAGGTGAAGTAGTAAGCTCTCCAAAATCTTCCCAAATTAGGTTCCTACCCACGAGCCACTTAACAGCTCGTGAAGGCCACCACGTGCTGTGGGAAGGGTCATGGAATAGAGTTAGATGGAGAGGTGTTTAGGGGTGGCTTTCCATGCCACTGATCCAAGACCACGGATATCAGCATGGCTCGTGGAGCCTCACGTTGTGATGAGGCAGACCCCTGTAAGTTAGGGGCAAATGGGTCTTTTATGAATTTAAGCGAATTGATACTACATAATTTTATCCAAGCGTAGGACCGCTATATAAGTGAGTTTTAACCCCAAAAATCACCCATTCAAGTCATTATTTCAAAAACCAAAATAAATATTTAAGTCTTCCTCTCAAATATTTCTCTCTATTGAATTTGAAGAAGAAGAAATAGTTGGAGTTAGGATCAAGGTCAAGTCTCCATTCGTCAAGAATTTATGGGATATATAGTCAAGGTATGAAGACTTCTCATTCATGGAATCATTTTTCCATGGGTCCCTAATATTTCCCAATTTAAAAGTAGAAATTCCACAATTTGAGTTAGGATTTTCTTCTAATGTTGTGTGTCTTAATGAATGCTGATCCAATAGAGTGATTGTGATTGTTCAATATTGAATTTATAGGATTAAATGTCTTTTGGATGAATTTACATGTACCCATGCCTAACCCATGCTAGAAAGATGAAAATGGTCTAAATGAGTTTTATGCCATAAAAGGAAAATTTGTGGGTTTAGATGTATTATATAAAAGATTGATGAGATACTTTAGAATTGAATCGTATATGATGATTGTGATATACATTGCTTTTAGAATGAACTATATAGGATGATTATGAGATTAAGTGCTTTGAGATTAAAGATTATGTTATGAATAGTTCATTATTAATGTAATTGTTGTAGAAGGTATAATTCCCATATAAATTGCTCATGTATGAATATGAATGAATCTAGGTTGAAAGTCTTTATTGGAATCTCTCATGTATGAATGTGAATGATTCTAGGTTGAAAGACTTTCTCATTTAAAATGAATCTAAGAACTTTGAATTATGATAATAAGAAGTAACTTGGATTGGCAATGTGCTACTTCAATGGATAGCTTGGATTGGTAATATGATACCCTCCATGCATAGCTTGAATTGGTAAGTAGATGATTCTTTTTCATTATATCTTGAGTTGGTAAGTAGATGATTCCATCTCATGATAGATAAATTTGGTAAAGAGGTGACACCGTTTCATCGTAGCTTGAATTGGTAAGGAGATTATACCAGTTCATGGTAGCTTGAATTAGTAAGGACATGATACTATTTCATGGTAGCTTAGATTGGTAAGATGATACCTTTCCATAGTAGCTTAGATTGGCACAATGATGCGTTATTCCATAGACAATGACTTAGCCTGAATTGGCAAGATGATGTGCCTTCCATGGATAATGAGAACAACTAAGAATTTACTACTTCTCTTAAAGTTAGCATGATTATGATGAATCAAGGTTACTTCAAGGAAGTATCATAAGTATGGTTTAAGATGAGATTAACTAGAGTTGATCGTGATTTATGCTTATGTTGATGTTTATACACTCTATCATATTTAGTACATGTTTATAATAACTCATACTTTTGCCTAGATTTCTTATCCAAATGATGGGTTCGACGATCTCGACTGTCATCCTCGAGTCTAGGACCTTAGTAGAGGAAAGTCTTGAAGATTGGTGAGTCCTAATATTATCGCAAGGGTTAAGCCACCATTTCCTTATGATCTTTCATTTATGTTTTGAATAGTGTTGGATGGGCTGTATCCCAAGATATTCATGTTTTGAATGGTTTTGAGACAAAGTCTAATAGACTTCTGCTTTTTTTATGAAACCTTCATGTCGTTTAAAATGTTTTAAATTTTTGCTCATTTATATTATCTTGTGTTATGAAAGCTAAGTGTCTGAAATGAGGCCTCTCGGGGTCTTTTATGCCATGTTATGTCTGGGGTGTAACCTAGGGTCATGAAAAATTTGGTAATGAGAGCACAAGGTTTAGAATGGTTCTAGGTTATCTAAAAACCATGTATAGTAGAGTGTTGTTCATAAATGTAAAGCGTGCCACATCTTATGAATGAGAGGCTACTAGATATTTAGGAAACTTCACTTCACTTTTTCATTTTTATTAGTCGTGCAATAGATTTTAACTCTATAAGGTATTTTTTCTAATATTTACCCGATGGTCTACATGATATAACTACTAGAAAAGCTTTTGCTAGAAGGACTGAGGGAGAAGAGATTGAAAAAAAGGAGCTCATACTCAAGCTACTCAAGCTGCGGTTAACCCTTTGCCCTAGAAAGTGACTAATGTTGAGCTTAGGATGGCTTTTCAAGTGTTGGCTCAAGTTGTGATGGCATGCCAATAGGGAAGTTGTGATCCACGTAAACCCAAGTATGGGTATGGTGGCATCTCGAGTGAGGGACTTCACAAGGGTGAACTTTGAAATTCTATGGTTATAGGGTTGAGGGAGATATTCAAGAGTTAATTGACTAGGTCTGCAAGGTGTTGGTCATCATGAGAGTTACTCCGGTGAAGAACTAGGAATTGTCCATTTATCAAATTAAGGGTAAGCAAGACTAGTAAATGCAGGTCCCTTTAAATGGGAAAGGTTTAAGTCCACTTTTCTTGATAGGCTCTTTCCTCTTGAGACAAGGGAGGAGAAAGTGCTTGAGTTCATCAATCTCCAAAAATGAAATATGAACGTGAAAGAGTATGCCTTGAGATTTACTCCATTGGCTAAGTATGCCGCTTCTATAGTTTCCATCTCCAGGACAAGGATGATCATGTGCGCTTTGGGTTGTGTCCTAATTGGTAGTGAAAGAGTGTCATACGACTATGCTTGTCCATGACATTGATATTTAGTGGCTCATGGTCCATGGTCAACAAAATGAAGAGGAAAAGCTTAAAGAGATATCTAGGGAAACAAAGAAGGCAACGTCGGATGATAGAAAATTTTCATACTCTAGGTTCACTAGATGTGGTTGTTCAAGGTTTTGAAAAAGGTTCTCTAGGAATGATTCTTCTAATGTTCTTCCAGGGTCTATCAATGAAGGGGTGTCTAACCATAAACCTAAAGTAAGAAATGGTAGTGAATCCCAATTGCCTACTTGTGCTAGGTGTGGAAAAAACATGAGGGTAAGTGCCTAGCCGGCATCGATGGTTGATTTAGTTGTGAAAAATATGGTCATAGTATGAGGGATTGTCCAATGACTAAGTATAAGAAAAGATATGGTAAGCAAGCTCCTCCTAGTGGTTTGGGTTCTAATGCTCCGAAGCAAAACCGATTGTATGCACTCTAGACTCAAGGTCAACAAGAGGGTTCTCCTGATGTCGTTACCAGTATGTTGAAAGTTTTCCAAATTGATGTATATGCTTTACTTAATCCCGATGCTACCCTTTCTTTTGTGATGCCATATGTGTCTATCTGATTTGATGTGCTTCCAGATATGGTATTAGATCGTTTTTATGACTCTACTCCTTTTGGTAGTCCCGTGATTGCTGAGAGGGTTTATAGAAAGTGTCCCGTCTACTTATCCCATAGAGTCACTCTTGTTAATTTGGTAGAACTTGATATTCTAGATTTTGATTTCATCCTTAGATTGATTGGTTGAACTCTTGTTATGCTTCTTTTGATTGTAGAACTTATGTAGTCAAGTTTCTATTCCCAAATGAGCCGTCGTTGAGTGGAAGGGGGGAATTCTATGCTGAAAGGTTGGTTTATTTTATACCTTAAAGATAAAAAGATGATTTTTAAGGTTTGTTTGTACCATTTAGTTAGGGTGAGGGACATGGATTCCAAAATCGCTAGTCTTGAGTTGGTTCCCATTGTTAATGAGTTTTCGGAAGTGTTTGAATTACCATGTGTTCCTCCCGAAAGGGAAATTGATTTTGGTATTTACCTTCTCCTAGATATGCAACCTATTTCTATTCCTCCTTATAGAATGACTCCAGCAAAACTAATAGAATTAAAGGACCAATTGGAAGATTTATTGGATAAGGTTTCATCCGACCAAGTATTTCTCCATGGGGTGCTCCCATTTCTTTTCTAAGAAGAAAGATGGTTCACTTCGTATATGTATTGAATATCGACAATTGAATAAGGTGACCATTAAGAATAACTATCCTCTTCCAAGGATAGATGATTTTTTTGAACAACTCCATAGTGAGAGTTAGTTTTCTAAGTTTGATCTTAGGCCGGGTTATCACCAATTGTTGGTGAAACACAATTATATGGTCATCATGAATTTTTGGTGATGTCATTTGGCTTAAGTAATGCACTGGCAGCAATGTGGATTTGATGAATAGAGTAGTTATACAATACCTTGATATGTTCGTAATTGTGTTCATCGATGATATTTGAGTGAGAATGACCACTATAAGCGTTTGGGGATTGTGTTGCAAATCCATAAGGAAAAACAACTCTTTACAAAGTTTAGCATATGTGAGTTTTGGATACGGGTCGGTATCTTTTCTTAGTTATATTGTTTCAAGTAAGGGTATTGAGGTAGATCCTAAGAAGACAAATGCAGTCAAAAGTTGTCTTAGTCCTCTATTACCTTCAAACATAAGAAATTTCTTGCGGTTAGATGATTATTTTAGAATGTTTGTTCAAGGATTCTTTTCAATTGCCTTTCCTTTGACGGCTTTGACTCAAAAGAAGGCTAAGATCATATGGTTCAGATTATGTGAGACGAGTTTCCAAGAGTTGAAAAATAGAATTACTTCCACTCCAGTGTTAACTTTACCGGAAGGGACAAATGGGTTTGTGGTATATTGTGATGCCTCAAAAATTGGGTTAGGATGTGTGCTTATGCAAAACGACAAAATTATTGCCTATGCTTCAAGGAAACATAAGGTCCTTGAGAAAAATTATCGGACCACAAGAGCCTACAATATGTGTTTAATCATAAAGGTCTTAACTTTAACCAAAGAAGGTGGCTTTTTGATTTTATGATATGAGTGTTCTCTATCACCCTGGTAAGGCGAATGTAGTAGAGGATACTCTTAGCCGATTATAATGGGTAGTGTTTCCTATGTAGCAGTAGATAAGAAAGAAAGTAGATAAGAAAGAATTGGTACGAGATGTACATAGATTGGCCCGATTGAGTGTTCGTTTGATGGAATCTACCAAGGGTGGTGTTATGGTTCATGATGGTTCTGAATTGTCTTTTGTGAATGATGTAAAAGCTAAGCAATGTCTAGGTATGACTATAGCAGAATTGAAAGAAGTGGTTCTCAAGAAATACGTTGAGGCTTTCTTCTGGGGGAGACGGTGTACTTAGATATCAAGGTCGTTTGTGTGTCCTAAATGTTAATGACTTAAGGGAAAAAATCTTGACAAAAGTGCAACACCCAAAATTTTTTCTTTGAGCTAAGACTCGAACCATGTTTCATTATGAGTAAGATTTTACCAAGGAATTAAATATTTCTTAAGTATTAAGGTCAGGTCACTAAATATAGCACCTTGAGTTTCAAAAAGAATTTGAGGGAATTCGTTCAAGTCATTCCTTAGTTATTCTATGTTTTGCATCAACTTCAAATACTTCAAACGACTATAACTATTAGCAAATGCTGAGTCAGGAGACTCGTAAGATATCAAATGGTCTTGGAATCCTCTTTCTATTACCACAGAGTTTGCTAATTTTTTCACTTGTATGATGGAGATATACCCGTTTGACGTCAGATAGTCCAGTCAAGGAAAGTTCCACGAAAATATGAAGCGTATTTTGGTCTTTTCCTTACACAATCAGCTTAAAACAAATTTTAGTAATATTTTGGGGACAAATATGATTTGGGTCAGTTTTCATAAATCCAAATACGCTTAGGGTTTTATAAGAGAGTTGACTCAAGTCATTCCTAAGTTCTTTTAATGTTTCGGTTCAACTTCAAATGACCATAATATTTAATACAAGATGTGTTAGGAGACCCATAATATATCAAATTTAAGTTCTTGGATTCCTCTTTCTAACACCACTGAATTTTCTATTTTTCGAGCATGTATGAGGTATATATGCTCATTTGAAGTCGGGATGTCCAAATAAGGAAAGTTACCCAAAAATATGAGGGTTCTTTTGGTCTTTTCCTTAACACCACTTATTCTAAATGTGAATTACACTAATTAAGGTTCTAAAATGATTAGAAATAGTTTCATTCATCCCCAAAAGCCTTTAGGATTTTAGAGAGAAGATTCAAGAGGATAAAACTTCAAAGTTTCAAGCATTTGTTCAAGAAATTCATGATTTTCACCAAAAACCTAGTTCTTTGAGGTATGTAAGTTTCCATAGTATTGAGTTTGTTAGTCCACATGCCAATAATGAGTTTCTTTTACAATTTTCATCTATGAGATTGAGTATGTTGATAATCTTGTTGAGTTCTTGAGGCTTTGTGCTTCATTGTTTGCTAATGAAGTTCTTGAGCTGAGAGATTCGAATTTATAGACTAATTTAAGGCTCAAATAATCATATTTTCATATTTTAATCCACCACTCTCTTCTATCTCAAACCCTAGGGGAAAACCCTAAAGAAATATCAAAGTAGAAGACTCCATTCAAAATTCTTCAATCTTTTCCAAGATTCTATCAATATTTTTCATGATTCTTCTTCCATGTAAGTCCTTATCCATAAATTTCATTCTCTAAAGCTCAAATTCATTTATATAATTATGAATCACTAATGAAAATAATAATTCTTGGTCATAGATATTTCAAGAAACGAATTCAAGAATCTCAAGAAAGGTTTTCTTGATTGTTTGCCTTCAAGCTAGGGTTTCAAGACTTCTAATCAAGATTCTTCAAGAAACTTCTTCTTACAGGACTGCAAGTCAATCGTATTGTAGGACTAGTTCTTCCTCACGCCTTACATCTACTTTCAGATCACTAAAAGTGCAATCTAGGATTCTTTTCCTAGATATGAGTGTTCTTGAGATAAGTTGATTTTGAGTTCTTGAGTTCATATTTCTTGTTATAATTATATTCCTAATTATTGAATTTCTATATTGTAATTGACATCATAGACCTGATTTTTTCATGTTTATATTTTAGCATAAACCCTATTTGAATTATAAATTTTGAAAAGTTTTTTGCTATAGCCAACGCTTGAGTTCTTAAACAGATTTTTGAGGAAGTAAGTACGAGAATGAGATGAGTCGTATACATGAGTGCGTATTGTTATGTCGACCCTTGAGTCAAGTTATTCATTCCCATAAATTCCACCTGAACTCTATAAATCGAGTATCTTTTAGGGGAGTAGTATCTTCAACTTCTATGTTCTTGAGTATTGAGTTCCTAACCCTTTTGAGATTATATTCCTATTTATGGGACTACTACATGTCACCCATGAAAGTAATCGATTTGAGTAGTTCATTTCCATAATTCCGCATGAACCCGATGAGTCGAGTAGTCTTGTGATGAGAAGTATCATTTAGTACTTGAGTTGAGTAGTTCTTGCCCATAATTCTGCATGAACCCTTTGAGTCGATCATTCTTAAGATAAGAAGTATCATTGAATCCTTGAGTTCAAGAGTCATTGAGTTCCAAGTATTGAGTTCTATGCATGGTTATTGAAAACCTTTAATTGAGTCGTTCACATCCATAATTCAGCATGAACCCAATCTTAATAAGTCTTTTTACAAATTGTTTTATAACTTGTTTAATAGAATTGAAAAGTTGAGTTTGACAAAGAGAAGATTTGAGTTAGTTTTTTCAAAATTAATTTATGGGAACTAGGTATTCCAAATATTAAATGTTTTCACATGTATAAAAGGAGGAAACTGATATTTCTAAAAGAGTTTTGAGCAGTTTGAGTATCATCTCTTTTAAGAGAATAATTTTTGAGATTAATAATCTCAAAACCCTGAAAAAGTTATGTTCTTAAGAAATAATGAGATAGTATATTTTGAGAGTAATATTCATATCGATATGGGGGAGTGTTCATACAATTCACAGCCCCCATAAACCATGTTTCAACGTGGGTAGAAATGGTCATAATTTTAAGATGATTCCTTAATGCTTTTAGTATAGACTAGTGGATCCACATATTAGTATGTTCTATACCCCAACACTATATAAGACGATTCTGGCACTGTGCGCTAAACAATATATCCTCACATAGCTAATAGTGATGATTGTCAATCAGAGAATTTCCCACAGTGTTATATTCTATTTTTATATACAAACTGAGTTATTATTGTATTCTTCAATACATTGAGTTGTTATCTATTGTTTTAAAAGTTTCTCATATATTGCATATTTTATTTTTGCTTTATCTTGAGTTGAATATCATATTGTTGAGTTGAGCCCTATTTATCTGAGTTGAGTTAAACTATGTTTCACAGTGTTGAGTCTCTTATTAATGAGTTGAACGATGTTTCATTGAGTTGAGATGAGTGAGTTGAGAAAAGGTAAGTATGTTTTGTTTTCATCAGTTCAAGCTTATGTTTATGTTTTAAAATTACCCTTACATGCTCATATATTCCATGTACTAAGCCATTTGACTTGCATCATTTCCTAATGTAGATACGAATATTCAGGATCATCAATAGGCATTTCGTTAAGGTCATGTTACATTTTAGTCAGGTTTGGTGAGCCTTCTTATATGCTGGAGTAGTTTTCCTTTATCTTAGAGTTATTAGTTTTAAGATGTCATGGGTATTTTTCCAAAATCCTTCGGTAATAGTAGAGGCTTCATAGATAAACAACGTTGAGGAGAATCTGTATTTACTTTTATTTCGAGTATTGGTACAAACCTTTAAAAAGGTTGAGATTCGAGTTTATTAAAGTTATTTCATTTTTAATCTTTTGTATGATTGACTTAGTCTTTCGCTTGTAGCCATCCGGGATGGGGGTTTTGTTGGAACCAACAATTCTTCTCGAGTGACGACCAAGTCTAGGGAGTAGGCTTTGGTCATGATAAGAAGTCCATAGTTTTGGGTATTCATTTACCCAGGAGCCACCAAGATGTACCGTGATTTACGGGAGGTCTATTGGTGGAATGGTATGAAGAGGGATACTGTGGGATTTGTGGTCAATTGTCCAAATTGCGAACAACTAAAAGTTTAGCATAAGAAATCGGGAGGTTTATCCAAAGAGATGAGCATTCCTACTTGGCATTCCTACTTAGAAGTTGGAAGACCTGAATATGGACTTCATAGTAGGATTACCACATACCTAATGATAATATGATTTGATTAGGGTTATAGTATACTGAATGAAAAAATCATCCCATTTTGTTTGTGTTAAAGTTTCTTATTTGGCGAAAGATTATGGTAAGTTATATTTGAGGGAAATGGTATGGTTACATGGAATGCCCTTATTTATTATCTCCGATAGAGGTACTCTATTTACTTCTCAGTTTTGGAAGTCATTCCAAAAGGGTTTTAGCACTAAAGTGAAGCTTATCACGACTTTCACCACAAACCTATGGGCAAGCGGAGCAAACTATCTATACTTTGGAAGATATGCTGAGAGTATGTGTTAGATTTCAAGGGAAATTGGGATGATCACATGCCATTGATTGAATTGTCTTATAATAGCTACCATTCTAGTATTGGTATCTCTCTTTGAGGCTCTTTATGACAGGAGGTGTAGATCTCCTTTAAATTGGTTTGAGGTGGGTGAAGTTGCCTTGATGGGACCCGAGTTAGTTCATTAGGTTGTTGAGAAAGTCTGAATTATTAGAGAGAGGTTGTTTACATCCCAAAATCAAAAAAGTTCTATACTGATGTTAGAAGAAGAAACCTTGAGTTTGATATTAGTGATTGGGTTTACTTTAAAATATCACCCATGAAGGGTGAGATAATATTTGGGAATAAAAAGAAGCTTAGTCCCCGATATGTAGGCCCATATAAAATTTTGAGACATGTTGGTATGGTTGCTTATGAGCTTGAGTTACTGAATGGATTGGTAAGGGTGCATTAGTTTTCCATGTCTTTATGCTTTAAAAGAGTGTTGGAGATCCGACATACATAGTTCCTCTAAATGGTTTGGGGGTTGATTAAAGTCCCTCTTAGAATGAAGTATCATTGGGGATCTTACACCGCAAGTTAAGAGTTGAGAAAAATTGGAATTGCTTCCGTGAAAATATTGTGGAGGAATCATTTAGTTGAGGGTTCTATTTGGGAGGTAGATATGATTGTCACGACCTGAGAGCACCCCTTAGTCGTAACACAACGTATTCAACCTCAAAGAGGTCTTATACAAACCCTTAGAATTCATTCGTCACATAGGTATTAAAAATGGTGCGGAATTAAAACTTTTCACTATAGATCAATGATACGAAACTCTTTTATAAAACGAGGATACTAAGTCTCAACATTACCAACTTAGGCAAATCTCAACACCATAGGGTCATAACCCATTACATTTAAAGAAATTACTAAAATTCTATTACATGATTTTAAAAAAACATATAAGATAATTATCCTCGAATCTTTGAGGACATACCAAAGATTGAGGATAGAAAATACAAGCACTTAAATCTAGAATGGATCCTCTAGTTGCCACAACCTACACTTTCTAGTAAAGATATGGATAAATGATAAATGGTGTTAGCACAAATATGCAATAAGTATGATGACCATGAAAAAACATGCAAAAAGGGAAATAATTTGAGGTAAGTGCTTTTCATGCTATTTTTGTAAATTATCATACACAAGTATGAGATACACACTACAAGTCAAAATTAACATATATGATATTCCCACCAATATAAGACATGGCCGTATCATCAAGTAACTCATTTCATCATTTTTGACCCTCCACCTAAGGTTATCCTAAGACTCACCTAAATAATACATGAAGTGGCCTCCCATACAAACTCTTATACACACCTAAGTGTTCCTCAATACTAAGTGTTCTAATAAGTCAAAATTTACGAGTAGAGACATTTAAGATGACATTCATCCATTTTGGGGACTTGATATAATGGTCTTTAAAGACCTAGGGAACTCACTTTAGTATCTTTTAAACCTACTTGTGCCATGTGCAGATAGCATCCCATACTACTACCTATATATTATACAATCAATCCAATAGCTAGAGTGCATATCCCAACATAGACCACACTAGCTAGCCATGGAATCTGGTGTCATAAGACCCCACACCATGGAAAGTATTCTACTTACCAAGGGTAGAACTAATTAGCAACCCATGTAGGCACATGGTTTAGCGGATATCCAAAGATTTTCATTGGACTCTTTCCTTTTATACGGGAAGATATACCGTCTTAACCATATCCACTCGGTGCTAACCTTAGTTCTGATAGAGTATTTCATTCACATGTGTGTAATAAAGAGGGCACCAACATTAGGTCTACCGACCCATAGTACTTCTACCAAGAAGGGAACCATGCTTAGATCTACCGATCAAGGTTCATTAAGGATAGCTCATTTAATTTTTTAGATAAGGTTTTCTACCATTACGATTCACCATATCTAAGTCTATCATATCGCACAAGTATGAGGGACCATCATAAGGCCTTTTTCTTCAAGGTTGTTCATTCTCTTAGGGATCTAGAATCATCAAGAAGGGGAACCATTCTTAGATATACCGGTTCAAGACATATCCTAGAAGCCTCATTAATCATTCATAGTAAAGATACCATTTTTAGGTCTACCGATTCCAAACATTCATTCATTTGTTACTCAGGAAAATGATGTATAATCCTACCAAGTCAAGAGATCACATTCAATATGTTTCATGCATGAAGGATAGGAACCTAAGTCTACCAACCAAGATACAACATCACAAAATAGAGACCCTTCATATTCTAACATCAACACATATGAGCATTATGAGAGAATCATACTTAACATCACAATACTATAACACTTTATACAGGATATCCTTGAGATCTCCTGAACACCTTCACGTAATACCTTACATTTACCTTCACATGCAACTACCCAATTGATCATATAATGCGTTAAAGGGCATGGTCACAATGCATATGTAAGCACCGCCACCATAAGTTGACCAAACCATACAAGAACAATTTCCAATATAACAAGAGGATTTAGTTCAACTTACTCTTTACCCAATCCATAGTCACCATTGCTCAAGTCTAAAAAAATTCATCATAGGATAGATATAGATAACAATAGATATCAACAATACAATACAATCAAAAGACAATTCAATCCATATCCAATTATAACCATAAAACCCAATTTGTAAGCCAACTTTAGGAATATAGTGAAATCATTGGTTCATATAATTTTTCCCTTAAAATCATAAATAAAAAATCATTATAATCATAGTTTATCGATTGAAGATGATTGATTCACGAATCAATGAGTTTGAGTAAGAAGTGCGGTTTTTCACAATCTTCAGAAACTTGAAAACCATTTGAAGATTGGCTCTAAAGTGGAAACTATCTTTAGATAAAGAGTCAACATAACTTAAATATGAAGTACCCACTAAATATAAGAAGAAAACACTTGAAATCTTCAACCCTAGCCCTAACTTTTTCTTAGGCTTGAATTGTGTTCTAGAGAGAACTGTTTGAGAGAGGGGTTTTGATTTTTGAAGAATGAATTCTAAATGGTAGTTTGATTGTTTTAACATACTCAAATTACATAAAATACATAAAATAACCACCCAAGTATTTAATTATACAAGGGTAGAATTTACCAAACCACCCTTGGCTTGGCCGAATTGCACAAGTAAAACAAGTGGTGACTTACGAACCCTACCTACCGACCGTAGGTGGGGTGAAGGGCCTTCCAACACTTAGTAGGTCTGTTCAGAGGCACATAAATGGAAAAAAATCCTTCAAAGGCTATGTGTAGACCTACGCCCACCATGTACGGTCCATCACTCGAGTTAAGGGGTGTAGGTTGCCATCGTAACTCAAGCTGTTTTGATAGCTTTAAGGTTTAACTTAGGGTCCTCCTCAAGGACCCTTCGGGTGGTCCTTGTGGAGTCGTACCCAAAAGTAACACATTATTATATAAGTACTAGGGTCTTATTTACATGTTTTAGACTACAAACAGCACACTAATTTAAATACAACATACTAGAACATACTAGCATCCAAACGACTAGTTTCTGAATGTCATGGACGTCTCTTAAAGTTTCACTTCTAAAACCACCAAACTAACTTCTAGAGTCATTTTTGACCATTTATACAAGTTTACCAACTAATGAAACACATGCTAAGTCCTAGTTCATCCTATTTCATTTTTCGCGTTATTACATTATACCCCACTTCAGAAACATTTGTCCTCAAATGACAGTTAAAACACATAAAGGGTTAACAACTCAAGACTATCAGCCCATACTTATATATGAAACATCATTATATAGCACACAAATAGGAGAAAACATCAACTCCTAATAGAAAGGCTCAAACATACAACAAGAAGGTAGGAACAATATGCACAAACTCATTATGCATGGAACTTCACACTTTCCTCATTTCATATTAGAGGAAATTTGTTCTCCACAACACATTATGCTCACTTTAACATTATTAATCACATCATGAAAATTTCTCATAGAAGCACAATTATGCAACATTTTCAAAAATACATATTGAGCACATTCAACATTTCTACTCATGCGATATTTAAGCAAATTATCATATACAGACATCAACATGAGGGACACAAGTTTATAAAAACTCATTTTCTCATTTAACAACAATCCATTTAAAACATCATACCATTAGGAGAAAACATGGAAACTCATTTTTTCACACAAGACTTTAGAATATGTCTCATGCACTTCAATCTATAAAAGATCCTCTAGTTGCCAAAACCTACACTTTGTAGTAAAACATGGAGAAATGTTGTTTGTACAAATATGCCCTAAGTACGATGACCATGCAAAAACATGAAAAAAGGAAGTTTATTTGAGGTAAGTGATTTTCATGCTATTTTGGTAAAAACTTCATATCCAAGTATAAGAAACACATTAAAAGTAAATATTCACATATCAAATACTACCATAATACTAGACATGGCCATATTCATCAAGTAACCCATTTCATCATTTTTGACCCTCCATATAAGGTTATTTTAAAAGCCACTTAAGTAAGACATGAAGTTGCTTCCCTTGCAACCTCTCTATACACACGTAAGTGTTTCTCAAGACTACCAAATATAGAGACCTTTCCTTTTCAACACAACCCAATAAATCAAAATTTACTAGTAGAGACATTTAGGGAGACATTAATGCATTTAGGGGACTTTACATAATGGTCTTTAAAGACCTAGTAAGATCACTTTAGTATTTTCTAAACCTACTCGTGCCATGTGTAGATAGCATCCGATACTACTACCTACACGTTGTAGAATCAATCTAATTACTAGAGAGCACATCCCACATTATGGAAATAGGCGTTAACAGACATTCACTACACTAGCTAGCCATGGAATCCAGTGTAATAAGACCGACACCATGGAAGGTGTTCTACCGTCGATGGGTAGAACTAATAAGAAACCCATGTAGGCACATGGTATAGGGGATATACTAGGACGTTCATTGGACTCTTACTTTTCATACAGGAAGAGACACCGTCTTAACCATATCCACTCGGTGCTAGACTTAGTTCTAAAGGAGTATGTCATTCACATGTGTGTACTAGAGAGGGCACCAATATTAGGTCTACCGACCCATAGTATTTCTACCAAGAAGGGAACCATGCTCAGGCTAACGATCAAGGTTTATTAAGGATAAATCATTGACTTTCTTTGATAAGGTTTCCTACCATTGCGGTCCACCATATCTAAGTCTCTCATTTCACAAAAGAAGGAGGCACCATCATAAGGCCTACCACTTCAAGGTTTTTCAATCACATAGGGATCTTGTCTAATCAATAAGGGGCACCATTCTTAGGTATACTTATTGAATGCATAGCCTAGAAGCCTCATTAATCATTCATATAAAGGTAACCATCCCTAAATCACTTTTAGATACTAGTCTATTGCTGGGTCGCAAAATAATTTTAAGGACCGAAACCTACATCTCATCCATATTGATTTTTAGCGAAGAAGCTTATAAGGACGGGTAGTGACCAGATTTTTTCCGTCGCACATGACCTTCACAGAAAAGAATTAGACCTTTTGGGACCATATTTCTCGTCCCTATTGACCTTTTTTCTTGTAGTGAATTCTCTAGAACTCCATTGGAGCCAAAACTCAAGGAAGGGCTTGGATTGGTTGAATTTTTGATTTGAGTGGTGATTCTTCATAAAATTGGAGGATTATATTTATTTAGGTATGGTTTTTAATCCTTTATACTATATTCATCAAGGAGCCAATCTTCAAAGTGATTTTCAAAGGTTAATCAATAGATGAGTTTTCTAAATTCAAATCTATCCATGGATTATTGCATTAAATGTTTTAAATTATTTAATATTGATTGAATTTTTGTTAATTAGATGTTTTTAACTCAATTAACCTATGAATCCATTTAATTTATGAAGCCTACTTTTTGACTACTTTGTGAGTTAAGTGATATTGACTTAATGTTTATGAATTCTAGTGTAGTTTTCTATGGGCTATTGAATGATGTAATAATTGTATTGAATTGATATCTAGGTTGTATTAGATTGATGAATCTTTATTGAATTGACCTAGTTTCATTGAATATCATAGTTTATGTATTGAATTATCGGTTATGGCCATGGGTAAGGACCTTATGATATTAAATTGGATGATTAAGACATGGATTGAATTGGTGAGAATGAATTAGTTGTACTCTACCTTAATTCTATTTATTTTATGTTAATTAGACTTCAATTATGTTGTAATTGATATGATCCACTTATAGTGGCGGTGCTATGTGCTTTACTTGCAATTGATGTGGCCTTGTCGGTGTTACTTCACGTATTATGATGATCATGTCCTTGTCGGCACTATTGAAGTATTATGATAATTTGTGTAGTTGATTTATGTGAATTATGAGCATATCTAAATACATGTGATTAAGTGAAAGTATGAGTTCTTCTATTGTTCTTAGGTGATCATGTTAGACTATCACTATGTCTTTGTATGTGTAGTCTTAGAGTTGATGAATGATTGTTCCTACTTGACTATATGAGTCTTTGATGGTTATATTGATGATGATAAAGTAATGTATAGGATGACATAAAGATGATAAGGGTCATTCCTAAGTGATTCAAAGAATGATATGCTATATGTAATAAGGTAAAGTATTTTGTGTCTTGTTTTGGTAGACTTGTGTCCCTTACTTAATACACGTATGAATGATATGTGAATATGATATGTCTTGACTAGGTAAGCTTAGTAAACCCTTGTCATGTATGAATGAATGATATGTGGGACCTTAAATGATGTTAAGAAGGTCATGTAGGTGGAACCTTAAACCTAGTGGTAAGGTTATGTTATGAACTTGGAGTCGAGAGATATAATGGTATCCTTCTTGTATGAGTGATGAATTTAGGGTTGATTGGCTGTAAATAAATCATATCATCCTTAGGAAAGTCATGATGAGCTATCTATGTCTCTATTGTAAGGTAGCCCTAGTGGACCTCTTTGGTAGGGTGAATGTGATTGGGTTATGAACTAGATAAGGAACCTCTTCATGTGATCCTTTAATGTCAATTACTCTATGAGAACAAAGAATATCATTGAGTGAGTATGTTATGTGAAGTATCTCTACTTGAGACGGAGACTAGAGTATTATTTATCTCTAGTTGAGAATGAGACTAGAGTACATAAAAGCCCTTCATATTCCTTAACCATGTGCCTATATGGGATATGTCCTAGTTCTACCCTTGGCAAGTAGAACACCCTCATTGGAGTAGGTTAGAACTCCGAATTCCATGTTAGCTATCATGGTCCATGTCGATTATTGCCTATTCTCATCATATGGGATACCTACTAGCATAAGAGAAATTCTATGAAGTTTAGGTGGTGGTATGAGACACTATCTAGACATTGCACAATAGGCTTTGAAGATGTTAGTGAGAGTCCCTAGGTCTTGTCCAAGATCAAATGTCCTTATATGATGACTGAGTCTTACATGAACTAATGAATGTAATGACTTAAGTTAGGAAAGCATGTTAAATGAATAAGTACTTATCTAGAGTAGTTAAGGGTTGACTAATTAAGGTGTGAATGGGGCATAGGAATGGTCACTTCGTATCTTACCTAGATAAGTCTTAAGAATGATTCTAGTTAGGGAAGATGGTTAATTATGTGGACATGATCTACGCCTTAGGTAGTATTAAGAATTATTTAGGTAATCTTGAAGAGGTTAATCATGGACTATATCTTCTTGATTTACTTAACTAAGTCTTTTGATAGCCTTTAGAAAGAGAATGTCATATTATCTATATGTTGTATTAAGTGAGAATGATTCTATCTTAGGTAGTCTATAGGATCTCTTAAGTGTGTGTGTAAGGGATTGTATGGGCAGTCGCTTCACAACTCACACAAGGGAGACAGAGAACCACCTTTGCTAGGAGAATCTCATGTTCATATGTTTGGTGTCTTGTAAGTGTGTGTTGATCTCATTATGGGTGGTCTTAAGGATCATATAGGTGTGCCTAGAGAGGTTGTATGGGCGGTCTCTCTTTCTATTACTTAAGTAAGTCTTAGGATAGCTTTTAGTTAGGGGATTACGTGTTATAAGGTGTCTAAAGTGAAGTTAAGAAACTTTACTGTAACAGTGAAGGAGTTCACTGTACAGTGAATTAATTCACTGGAAATGTCACAAATTGATTATGTGATTTCTTATGTGTTTCTAAGGTGTTAAATGTTGTTATTATGATTTTATTATGATATTTAAATGAAAAATATGCATGTTTCAAATAAATGTCCGTTTTCATGAATTTATGTATTATGCCATACTTAGTACATGTGTTTGTACTAATTCCATGCGTTTATCTATCTCTAAAGTGATTCATAGGTGAAGGTGCTTTTGAAGAGCTAAGATTGGATTCGAAGATCGTTCAAGCAAGTTGAAGTATGTACTCATTTGACTCAAGGGCATATCTCTCTCTTATTTCCTTTATCGAAGTATTGAAATAGACTTAGTAGTACTTATTTCTATTGAGTATGGGCTGTGTCCCAAAGTATTCTTGTGTCTAAGATTTGATGAAATGAGACATAGTATTTCCTATGAGTTTTATATGGAATATATTTTAAAGACTTATAGAATGTTTGTGAAAAGTTTTAATTTTGTACTACTTCTCATATGATTTATATGCAATGAACGATATGGAAGAGATTGTACAAGACCTCCGAGAAGTCAAGTACGCCGATTGCACTCCGAGAGCGCCATGTATTCTAGGGTGTGGTCTCGGGATGTTACAACTTACTCTTCACCCGATCTATAGTCACCATTGATCAAGTCTCAAACAATTCACCATAGGATAGGTATAGATAAAAGTAGATATCAACAATACAATACAATCTAAACAAAATTCTAACCATATCCAATCATAACCATAAAACCTACTTTGTAGGCAACCTTTAGGAATATAGTGAAATCGTGGGTTCATAGAATTTTTCCCCTTAAAATCATAAACAAACAATCAATATAGTCATATTTTATCGATTGAAAACGTTTGACTCATGAATCCATGAATTTGAGTAAGAATTGCAGTTTTTCACATTTTTTAGAAACTTGAAAACCATTTGAAGATTGGCACTAAAGTGGAAATAATCTTTAGATAAAGAGTCATCATAACTCAAAGATGATTTCCCCACAAAATGTAAGAATTAAACACTTGAAATGTTCAACCCTAGCTCTAACTTTTTCTTAGGCTTCAATTGTGTTCTAGAGAGAACTCTTTGGGAGAGGGGTTTTGATTTTTGAAGTATGAATTCTTAATGGTAGTTTAATTGTTTTAACATACTCAAAATACCTAAAATAAAACCCACATATTTAATTAGACGAGGGTGGAATTTACCAAACCACCCTCGGCTTGGCCGAATTGCACCAGTAAAATAGGTGGTGACTTACGAACCCCACCTACGGACCATAGGTGGGGTGAAGGGCCGTCCTACACATAGTAGGTCTGTCAGAGCCACCAAAATGGACACCAATCCTCCACAGGCTAAGTTTGGACCAACGCCCACCATGTACGGTCCATCACTCAAGTTAAGGGGCGTAGTTGCCACCGTAACTCCAACTGTTTTGACAGCTTTAGCGTTTAATTTAGGCTCCTCCTCAAGGACCCTTAGGGTGGTCCATGGGGAGTCGGTCCCAGACTTTTAACCCCTACACATTATTATAAAAGTACTAGGGTCTTCTTTACAAGTTTTAGACTCCAAACAACACACCAATTCAAAGACAACATACTAGAACACACTAGCATCCAAACGACTAATTTCCGAACGTCATGGACGTCTCTTGACGTTTCACCTATAAAACCACCAAAATAACATCTAAAGTCATTTTAACCATTTATACAAGCTTACAAACTCATGAAACACATGCAAAGCCTAGTTCATCCTATTTCATTTTTAGGGTTATTACATTATCCCCAACTTGGAAAATATTCATCCTCGAATGACAGTTAAAGCACATAAAGGGTTAACAACTCAATACTATCAGCCCACACTTATACATGCAATATTTAGGAGAAAACATGTAAACCTATTTTTTTCACACAAGACTCCAGACTATGTCTCATGCTACTAGAAACTCTAAATTTCAAGCTTGAGTAGAATAGAAGAAAAAGAAACAAGAACTTCAACACTTTCAACAATTTCACTATTCAATATACCATCCATCACTTGCGAGAAACCCACTAAGTCTCATTATGAATAAACACATAAGGATAGCATCACCAAAACAAGAAACTATGACTTACCGACACCTTCATCCGGATTTGCTTCCTTGTTATCTTGGAGAACATAGAAACGGTTCTTCTTTTGATCATATAGATTCAGTCCACTATAAAGAATTTTCTTAGTCTCTCTTCCTCTAGCTACAAGAGTAGGACAATTTCTCACCTTGTGATAATTCTTTCCACACCCATAATATCCATTAGTACCGGATAAACATTTCGTATAGGGCCTCTTACCACTAGTGGTGCAGGTAGATTTAGCAAATTGAGAACCACAACCTCTCTCTTGGATAACCTTAGGAGCACTTAAAGAATCTTAATTTGGAGCTCTCTTATTAAACGTAGGTTGACCTTTCTCATCATATCTTTCCCTCTTGAACTACCTAGTCATCATCTTAAGCTTAGACTCTTCAATAGATTGAGCATACACCATAAGCCTAGAAATATCCATATCATTATGGAGCATTTCCGTAGGATAATCTTTCTTGACTAGGCCGGTCACACTGGTCACAGACCTACTCCTTTCATCTCAGGGTTAGACACCAAAGATAGATCATATTTAGACAAGAGGGTAAACTTCAAAGAATACTCCTCCACATTCATGTTACCTTGCCTAGGATTTATGAACTCTTCAATCTTACCCTCTATTTTCTCCTAAGGAAAGTACCTTCCTATGAATGTTTCTTTAAACTCTTCCCACTCTATAAGACCCGATTCAACTAGCCTATTGTCTTACTGTTGTGTGAACTACACTTGGGACACCTCTTTTAATTGGTAGGAAGATAACTCTACCTTATCCCTATAAGTGAAACCCATTCCATGTTCTATCTTATAAACTTCATCCAAGAATTCTTGGGAATCTTCTCCCACTCTAGAACCAAGGAAAATATGATGATTTATCCTTACGAAGTCTCTCAACCTTGAACTCGGGGTATTCTAATTAGATATATCCCTAGGACCCATATCTCTACTTGTTTCAGACGTCATGGCTCAAGCTATGGTGAGAAAATCCACTCTAATCTCATCACTAGTCATGTATGGGGGAACCACAAGAACCTCATTCTCTTGGTTACCTTGGGGAGCTTGTCCATCTTGGGTACCTAAAGTAGATTTATTCATTAGAAATATCCTATTCCACTCTCCTTTTAGGTCTTCCTCTCATATTCATATCCTATAATCACAAGAGATGAATTAGGAAGATACAATTATAGAACTCAACTCTAAGGCACAACTTTAAGAGTATGAAAGAAGTGTAACTTCTAACGTCCTATAGACACTCGCTCATATATGTGCCGCGACTCACACCAATGAACAAGACTCTTCTAGACGTGGTATGTGAGACTTTGTACCTAAAGACCATTCCAAAAACATTATGCTCTAATATAAAGTTTGTCACGATCCGAGAGGACCCCCTAGTCATAAAATGATGTATTCGACCTCAAAGAGGTCTTATACAAACCATTAGCATTAATAGATCACATAGGCATTAAAAATAGTGCAGAATTAAAAATTTTCATTATAAAGTCAACATAGGGTCACGACCCTTTATTGAAATAAAACTACTAAAACTCTGTTTCATGAATTCAAAAAACTTCTATGATCATCAATTCTTTGAGGACATAAAAAAGCTTGAGGATAACAAATCCAAGCACTTCAACCTAGAAAGAATCCTCTAGTTGCCACAACCTACACTTTGTAGTAAAACATGGAAAAATGGTGTTTGTACAAATATGTTTTAAGAATGATGACCATGCAAAAACATGCTTAAAGGTAGATTATTTGAGGTAAGTGATTTTCATGCTATTTTGATAAAAGCTTTATAATCAAGTATAAGAAACACATTACAAGTCAATATTCACATATAAAATACTACCACAATACAAGATATGGACATATTCGTCAAGTACCCAAATTCATCATTTTATACCCTGCATCTAATGTTATCGTGAGACTACCTAAGTAAGGCATGAAGTTGCTTTACAACCTCTTCATACACACCTAAGTGTTCCTCAAGACTACCAAATATAGAGAGCTTTCCTTTTCAACACAACCGAATAAGTCAACATTTACTAGTAGAGATATTTAGGGAGACATTCATGCGTTTAGGGTAATTTACGTAATGGTCTTTAAAGACCTATGGAGCTCACTTTAGTATATTCTAAGCGTACTCGTTCCATGTGTAGATAGCATCCTATACTACTACCTACACGTTGAAGAATCAATCCAATTACTAGAGTGCACATCTCACATGATGGGAATAAGCATTACCCGACATACACCACACTAGCTAGGCATGGAATCTGGTGTCATAAGACCCACATAGTGGAAGATGTGCTAACGTTGAAAGGTAGAACAAATAAGAAACCTATGCAAGAACATGGTATAGGGGATATCCAAAGATGTTCATTGGATTCTTACCATTTATAAAGGAAGAGACACCGTCTTAACCATATCTACTCGGTGCAGGACTTAGTTCCCATGGAGTATTTCATTCACAGTGCACTAGATAGGGCACCAATATTAGGTCTACCGACCCATAGTATTTCTACAAAGAAGGGAACCATTCAAGTTCTACCAATCAAGGTTCATTAAGTATAGCTCATTGAATTTATTAGATAAGGTTTTCTACCGTTGAGGTCCACCATATCTAAGTCTATTATTTCACTAAAGAAGGAGGCACCATCATAAGGCCTACCACTTCAAGGGTTTTCATTTACTTAGAGATCTAGACTCATTAAGAAGGGGCACCATTCTTAGGTATACTTATTGAATACATAGCCTAGAAGCCTCATTAATCATTCATAGAAGGGTACCATTCTTAGGTCTACCGATTCTAGGCATTCATTCGTTACTCAAGAGAAGGATGCCTAAGACTTCCAAGTCAATATATAACCTTCAATACGTTTCATGCATAAATAAGATGCACCTAATTCTACCAACAGAGATACAACAACACAATAAAGAGACCCTTCACTCTCTAATATCAACATATATGAGAATTGTGAGAGAATCATAGCTCAAATCAAAATACTGTAATACTTTATACAATATCTCCTTGAGATAACATGAACACCTTCACATAATACATTACATATACCTTCACATTATAATACCTAATTCATCATATAATGCCTTCAAGTCCATGATCACAATGCATAAATATAAAGTGAACACTGCCACCATAAGTGGACTAAACCATATAAGAACAATTCCAATATAATAAGAGGATTTAGGTAAACTTACTCTTCACCCAATCCATAGTTACCATTGCTCAAGTCTCAAACAATCCATCATAGGATAGGTATATATAAAAATAGATATCAACAATACAATACAATCTAAACACAATTCAATCCATATCCAATGATAACCATATAACCCACTTTGTGACCCAAATTTAAGAAGATAGTGAAATCATGGGTTCTTAGAATTTCCCCCCTTATTATCATAAATAGACAATCAATATAATCATAGTTTATCGATTGAAAATTTTTGATTCACGAATCCATGAGTTTGAGTATGTATTGCGTTTTTTCACAATCATTAAAAACTTGAAACCATTTGAAGATTGGCTCTAAAGTGGAAACAATCTTTATATAAATGGTAACCATATGTTGAAGATGAATTCCCCACGAAATGTAAGAAGAAAAACTTGAAATCTTCAACCCTAGATCTAACTTTTTCTTAGGCTTCAATTGTGTTCTAGAGAGGACTTTTTGGGAGAAGGTTTTTAATTTTTGAAGAATGAATTCTAAACTAAAAATACCTAAAATACATAAAATAACCACCCAAGTATTTAATTATACAAGGGTGGAATTTACCAAACCACCTTTGGCTTTACCGAATTGCACCAATAAAACAGGTGGTGACTTACGAACCCCACCTACGGACTGTAGGTGGGGTTAAGGGTCGTCCTACACTTAGTAGATATTCTCTGAGCCACTTAAATGGACACCTAGCCTCCACAGGCTAAGTTTGGACCTATACCCATCATGTACGGTTCGTCACTCGAGTTAAGGGGCGTAGGTTACCACGTAACTCAAGTTGTTTATGACACATGTAGGGTTTAACTTAGGGTCATCCTCAAGGACCCTTAGGGTGGTCCTTGGGGATTCGTACCCAGACGTTTAACCCCTACACATTATTATATAAGTACTAGGGTCTTCTTTTAAAGTATCAAACTCCAAACAGTACACAAGTTCAAAGACAACATACTAGAACACACTAGCATCCAAACAAGTAGTTTTGGAACTTCATGGATTTCTCTTGAAGTTTAACCTTTAAATCCACCAAACTAACTTATAAAGTCATTTTAAAGCATTTATAAAAGTTTACCAACTCATGAAACACATGCGAAGCCCTAGTTCATCCTATTTCATTTTTAGGGTTATTACATTATCCCCCACTTGGGAAATATTCGTTCTCGAATGACAGTTAAAACACATAAAGGGTTAACAACTCAAGACTATCAACCCACACTTATTCATGTACCAACATAATTAAGCGCACATATAGAAAAAAACATCAACTCCACATAGAAAGTCTCAAACATACAACAAGAAGGTAGGGACAATATCCACAAACTTATTATGCATCAAACTTCACACTTTCCTCATTTCATATTAGAGGAACTTCGTTCTCCACTACACATTATGCTCACTTTAACATTATTAAGCACATCATACAAATTTCTCATAGAAGCACAATTATGCAACATATTCAAAAATACATATTGAGCATGTTCAATATTTCAACTCATGTGATATTTAGGCAAACTATCATATACGCACATCAACATGAGCGACACAACTTAATGAAAACTCATTTTCTCTCTAAACAAGAATCCATTTCACACATGCATACCATTAGGAGAAAACATTGAAACATATTGTTTCGCACAAAGCTCCAGAATATGTCTCATGCTGCTGAAAACTCTGAATTTCAAGCTTGAGTAAAATAGAAGAAAAAGAAATAAGAACTTCAACACTCTCAACAATTTCACTATTCAATATACCATTCACCACTTGGGAGAAACACAACTAAGGCTCAATATGAATCAAGACATAAGGATCTTATCATCAAAACAAGGAACTGTGACTTACCGACACCTTCATCCGTATTTGTTTCCTTTTTAGCTTGGAGAACATAGAAAAAAATTCTTCTTTGATCATCAAGATTCGGGCCATTATGAGGAACTTGCTAGCCTCTCATCCTCAAGCCACAAGGTTAGGACAATCTCTTACCTTTTGATCATTCTTTCCACACCCATAACATCCATTAGTACCGGATAGACATTTCGTACAGTGCCTTTTACCACAAGTGGTGCAAGTAGGTTTAGCAAATGGAGAACGACAACCTTTGTCTTGGATAACCTTAGGAGCAGTTAAAGAATATTGATTTAGAGATCTCTTATTAAACCTAGGTTGACCTTGCTCATCGGATCTTCCCCTCTTGAACTCCCTAGTCATCATTTTAAGCTTAGACTCTTAAATATGGGGAGCATACACCATAATCCTAGAAATATCCATATTATTATGGATAATTTATGCACGACACTCTTCCTTGACTATGTGGGCCACACCGGTCACAAACATACTCCTTTCATCTCTAGGGTTAGACACCAAAGATGGAACATATTTAGACAAGAGGGTAAACTTCGAAGAATACTCCTCCATATTCTTGTTCACCTTGCCTAGGATTTATGAACTCCTCAATCTTACATTCCCCTTCTCCTAGGTATGTACCTTCCTATGAATGCTTCTTTAAACTCTTCCCACTCTATAGGACCCAATTAAACTAGATTATTGTCTTTCTGTTGTGTGAACTACACTTGGACCACCTCTTTCAATTGGTAGGAAGCCAACTCCACTTTCTCCCTATAAGTGACACCCATACAATGGAGTATATTATAAACTTCATCTAAGAATGCTTGGGAATCATCTCCCACTCTAGAACCAAGGAAAATATGAGGATTTATCCTTATGAAGTCTCTCAACCTTGAACTTGGGTTATTATCATTAGTGTTCACCTAGGACCCATATCTCTACTTGCTTTAGCAGTCATGGCTTAGTGTACGGTGAGAAAATCTGCTCTAATCTCCACAGTAGTCATGTATGGGGGAACCACCAGAGACTCATTCTCTTGGTTACCTTGGGGAGCTTGTCCATCTTGGGGACCTAAAGTAGAAATCTCCTCTTCCACTCTCCTTGCATATCTTCTTCTCATATTCATATCCTATTAACAAAAGAGAAGAATCAGGAAGAGACACTTATAAAACTCAACTCTAAGGCACAACTTTAAGAGTATGAAAGAAGTGTAACTTCTAACGTCCTTAGACACTCACTCATAGACGTGTTGCGACTCACAACAATGAACAAGTCTATTAGACGTGGCATGTGAGAATTTGAACCTAAAGACCATTCAAAAAACCTTATGCTCTAATACAAAGTTTGTCACGACTTGAGAGTACCCCTAGTCGTAAAATGACGTATTCGACCTCGAAGAGGTCTTATACAAACCAGTAGCATTAATTCATCACATAGGCATTAAAAATAGTGCGGAATTAAAAAATTTCACAATAAAGTAAACAATAGGAGACTCTTTTATAAAATAAGTGATACTAAGTCTCAACATCACCAACTTAGACATGTCTCAAAATCATAAGGTCACGACCCTTTACATTTGAAAGAAAACTGTTGACACCCAACTATGACCCTTCCCCGGATAAATTAACCTTCGAGCTTCGTTAATTTTGTATGATTTAAAATAATTAGTTTTACAAAATTCAAAATGTATTTCAAGTTATTTTAAAGTAATTTTAGTAGCTTTCATGATTTTTATAAATAGTAGATATGTCCTTTATATATTTAGCTTATTTCATAAATAATTGAAGATAATCCCAAAAAGATTTTAATTTTAATAAGTGTTTCATTTAACTAGTTTAGTTTTAATTAAACACATAATTTTAAGTTATTAGTTTATATTTAAGTTACTTATTTTATTTCGTTAAAATTAAGAAGCTCGTAAATGAATTATACTAATTAATCTTATTTAGTTTTAGTCAAATTCATCAAATAAATTTAATTTGACTAGTTTTTTAATTTATAATTTTTCAATTCTTGCTCCATCTCAATTTGGGTTAAATCTCTGCAATTCTGAAGTCCATTTGTCAATCCAATTCCAACAATTCCCAGCCCGTTCAATTGGACAACAAGCACAAGGCGTGAATAGTAATCAAACGGAAAGCATGCGTGGACAACACCTCGACTCCAAATGCACCTTACGCGGCGATGAGTTCACGGAAGTATCTTCGATAGACGGAAAGCAATTCTCAACGTCTCCATTTTAAGTCTAGTAAAAGTTTACACAACTTTTTTGCGATTCTAGCTGCTATTTCGTCCTCTCTAGGAGAGATGAGGCTATGTTGGGTCCAAGGACGCTAGGGACTGAATCTGAGTCGTCCAACGCTGCTAACAGGTCCAATTTCTATGGGATTTGGATGATATTTTGGGGAAAAAATCACAACTTTTCCTTTTCTTTGGGGAGAAGAATTCAAATTGGAGAAGGAATTCAGAATCCCGACTTTGCCCTTTTTCCTCCTAAAAGTGAACCCTATTTTTCCCATCTACATAATTTTCTTCTTTTTCACTGTAAAGGGGACGAATTTTTGAAAAAAAAGGAATTAGAGATTTTCGGTTGGGAGGATTTGGAAGTAGAAATAAAGAGGTTGAAAATTTTACTTTAGCAGAAATTTTTTCAGAACATCTTGAACATTGGTGTTGAGAATATAAGTCAAATACACTTCCAACATAGAGAGAGTGAAAGTCTCGAGGTTTGCACAAGTCTCTGGTTTGTGCTCTCTATCCACGCAAGTTTATCGAGCAACCGTAAGGTGGAAGAAGTCTCGTACCTACTTTGTTTCGTCCCATTTCGCCTCCTACGATAAGGTAAATAACTCACATCTCTTTGTTCATTCCCTTGCTAGTTAATGACTGAGTTCTCTGATGAACTCTGAAATACTTCTATTCGATATGTTAGAGCCTTAAATGGCTCTTACGCCCCTTTATCCTCGTCTGCTAAGGTTGGAGTGTAGTTTTCATTTTCGAGATGATCTATTGTCTGTTTTGAAGTCATATTGATGTTTTTTATCCGCTTAGTTTTGTCTCTTGGTGCTTCCGATTTTGGTTTTTGTGTCGGTCTAAAATATTGGTTTATTGGTTTGATGATATCATTGATCTTATGTTAGTCTTATTTGTTGAAGTTTTGCTTACTGTTTTGTCATGTGCTTGAAGGTGTCGAGTGAGTCAGGCAGTTTCTTATTTAACTTCTTACGAGTATGATTTTAGTCTTTGGGAGTAGTTTTTTCATAGTATCATCTTCTTCTTTTCTTCTTTTTTTTCCCATCATAGTGTTTGCACTCATGTGAAAAGTATTGGGTTCTTTTAAATGTGGTAGCAATATTCGTTGATGTCTTAGTATGAAAGTCTCGTGTGTGTGGTTTACTACTTTGGCATGAGCTTCACATTTAAAATAAGTCCTACCTATCTCACTCTTTTTTTTGATGAAATCTTGAATACATGGAAGTTCTTCTTTTAATCATGTATGCATGCCCTTTTGTCTTACTACATCAATACATATTTTGGGATGATTTGCATAGGCAATTCGGTATCTATCCTTCCTCTAGAAGGTTTAGGGATTGATGCTAACCTTTCCTATGAAGAGGTCCTGATCAAGATTTTAGACCAGAAGGTAAAGACTTTGAGAAATAAGGAACTAGGTTCCGTTAAGGTTCTATGGCGGAACCATCTTGTGGAAAGCAATACTTGGGGGGTTGAGGTCGAAATGATATCCCTTTATCCTCATGTTATTCCTTCTACTTCTGTTCCAACTTGAGGGAACATCGTACTCCTTAATTCAGTATTTTTGGGAGTCATGTGTGCTATCGCAAAATTCATGTTTTAGAATATATGTTGAGTTGTCATAATACTTACATTTCTCATGTTGAAATTGCCTATAGTATGAAAGTTTCACTTTTATTCATGAGGTGAGCATGTTGTAGAAGTTTAAAGACATCATTTTTGCTATGAATTGTTTTGATGGGCATAAACGATGTTGGAGAAGTTATTTACTCCCGTACTTATGTTAGTTAATGAGTGATTGCATATTGAGTTTGTAGAAGTAGATCCTACCTACTTGAGTTGTATGGCCATGTTGTGGTTTGATGGGAACTCGATCCCATAACAATTGTGCAAGTGGTGAATAGTGAAAATTTTAGTTGTCACATTTTTAGTATTATAACTTGTGTGGGGTGTTGGTATGGAGCTTTAAACTTAGTTTTTGGTGCCTTGGTCGACATTTGGGGACGAGTGTTCCCGGGTGGGGGGGGATAATGTAACACTTTATATGTCTAATGACCTATACTAGAGCTTAAGTCATAACCTAATGTCCTAAAGAGGTTTAAATGTGAGGTTAAGGTGTTAAACTAATCTTACTAACTCTAAAATAAGGTTCGAATACTAAAAAATCAAGGCACGACAACTGTAGGAACCATAAGAGGACCCGTGGAATATTCCAAAAAGCTACCAAAAACAGCTTGGGTTCACAAAGACCAATAGTGCCCCGTTAATGGGAGTCGTGAGTCCATAATTGGTCTCCTCCAACTTGGCCGACAAAAACCAGCCTCAGTCCCAATTGACGAGTGACTAGTACGGTCCATCAATGCATTGACGCCCGTAAATGGGGACTCGTCAATGGGCACTATCTTCACTACCTCCACACGACTTAGTGAGGTCTAGATAGGTATTTAGCTAGTCATTTCATTAACCCTTAATTATGACTTCCATTATTTAGTTTAGTATATTTTTTCAATCAAAAAATCAAAACCCACTTTCCCGCTCTCACAAATTCTCTCTTTAACCTACCATTGAAGAAAAAAGAAGAACTCAAGCTAGGGCACTCATGATTCACTCTGTTTCACTTCAAACTCGTTGAATAACATCAAACAAGGTATGTGGATGTTAATTAATGGATTAGTCTTTCCATGAAGCCCTTCAAAACTTCTATTTTCCAAATTGATATTGTAACAAAAAACTAGGGCTTGTGATCTAGCCATGGGTTCATTCCAAAATCATTTTCTTTATGTTATGTGTCTTATTTTATGAATATATTAGGATTAGTTGATGATCTATATTGTGAAAATCTTTTAATAACCCATGTGAACCCTATGACTGAATTTCATGAATGTTGTTGAAGAAATTGAGTAGATAAGAACACAGTGAATTGTGATTGATGATTATCTCGTTATACAATCTTGTTTTCATTCCTATTGTGATGTCTATGGATGTAACGAAAATTCCCTTATATTCAAATGTGGTTCATGATATGCATGTTTCACTATGATTATGGAATGTGATAGAATGTAAAGGTAAAGTGTGTGACCAAGGTAGTTTCTAAGGGATGCTTTGTATGGTTGGTATTATAGGATACTAACTTTACATTGCACAAGTGGACATTAGGAGATGATAACACCTTATTTGTAGTTTGTACCTTATGTATTGAGTTGATGATGTAAATGGCTTTATGAAACCTCATAAATGTGTACTTTAATATGAAGTCCCTTTTTCATATTTTAAAGGTTTTTATTCATTTCTCCATACTTAGTGCATTAATTGTACTAACCCATTTATCTTTTTCTTTTATGAGTATAGGTTCCGGCTAAGTGGTTTACTTCTACATTCTTGAACAAATTTTGGACTTCTTATCTCTCAGACTTGTGGTAGGTCCTCAAAGTTCTGAGGTCTAGTGCATTTGATGCCACTTTATGATTTCTGCATTATGTACTATACTTAGTAGTCTTTCTTATGTACTATTGTTTTATGAGACTATTGTGTCAACGGGCCAAGGACCCTATTTGAAGACTTTATGTTGCACTTGCAATAGAAGATGGTGTATGTTTGAAGATGGTATTAAATTCCTACTATTTTGCTTTATGAAAATGAAGTTTGAAGTTCTAATGTAAAAAGTTCTAAATTTCGCATTAGTTCAAGTTTATTATGCAGTGACGATTTTACTAAGGTCTTGTATAAGGCCTTATCGAGGTCGATTACGCCGGTAACGTATAGTGGGTACTCTCCGTTCATTACACTGGTACTGGAAAACCATTGTTGTCCACAAGCAAATCTTGGCCTGGAAAGACTCTTAGAGAGACTTTAAGCATTAATAAAAGAAATCAAATGCAACCCTACTCAATTGTCTCATAATAAATTAGAATGTCTTAGAAATAAACATTCAATTATCCAAAGGGGCATACCAAGTCATATAAAAAACAATTGAAATGTGAAGACTAAACAAGTATAGATATTTGTCTACTAAGCCTCAAAATCTATGAGGGAAGTCGGGAAAAGAGCTTCGATCATCCTAACAACTAAAAATGCTAAAACAATGTAAAAAGGGATCCCCCTAAAAAGAAAGGAAGCACACCAAGTGACTTCGAGTAGTCAACTAGATCAACACAACGCTGGATGCTGATTGTGGTTACCTGTTCTACATTGTAAATTGATGCTGGAAAAATGGAATCAGTAAATGGAATTAGTACACTAAATGTACGAGTATGCGAGGGTAAAACTAAACATGAAATAAACTTGAACTCAATTCTATAAGAAACACTTACCTCACTGGTACACAATACGTGGATACTAAACTCAATGCAAAAATAAACAATATTAAAGATGCAGTTTATAATAAGCATTTAAAATAGTATATATCAACTCAATGTATTGAAAAATACAATAACAACACAGTTTATATGTAGAAAAGTATATATAATTTTATGGGAGTTACTCTAGCACAAAACCATCACAATGACATATATGATGATATAACGTCTTACCCACACTGGCAGAAGTGTCCTATAACTTGTCGGGATATAGAATGTCTCAACTAACTGGATCCACTAGTCTATGCTAAGAAGCATTAATGAAAAATCTAAAAAGTATGACTCTTTCTACCCATGATGGCTACAAAGTTTATGGATACTTGAGTTATTATGGACTCATCCGAATATCGTGGTACTCCCAAAAATATACTCAGCTCACTTTTTTTAAAAAAAACTCTTTCTCTGTGGTTGTAGATTAATACTCAAAATATTCTCTTGAAAGAGATTGAAGTCAAATCTTCTCATGAAAACTCATTTTCAAATCGGTGTTGCCTTTAATATTATGTAATGACTCAAACCTTCAATAATTAGAAAAGGAAAAACATCACTAAATTCTAGGCCAATCATCCCACCAAAGCGGTCCAGATGCTTCTAAGGTCGTGGTGCTCCAGTGGGATCATTTGTGCTAGAGCGGGATAGTAAAAAATAGAACTTAAATAATGCAAAACCTCATTTTGTCCCTTTTCCCAAACAACCAAAAATAGGCGAGCATTACCCCAATATCCCTCAACAGACTACATTAGGCTTTGGAAGGAAGGATGAAGAGATTTCTAACACAAGGATGATAGCATGCAGATTCTTGGTCAAATCCATCATCTTGAGCTTCAAAAATAAGAATTAGAACCATAATTCAATGTAAATGCTTAGTGCCTAGGTATGCTAGGTTCATTAATTGAGTAGTTGTAAATGTGTGATTCAATGTGTAGTACACTAGTAATTGATGGTAGAATTCATGCACAATTTTTTGTGCATCGAATAAGAAAGTCATACATGTAATTCTAGTTGTTCCATCAAGATTATACCTTAGGGGGAAACCTAATCCTGGGAACTAGGGTAGGTGATGGTTTGAATTCTTGTTTTCATGATATATCTTGGTGATTACTTCAATATAATGCATGTTTGTATGTAAATGAATCCTTCTTGGTAAAACCTAATTAAATGAGTAAATGTATGCCATGATTTGGTACTTGATTTTTTGATTAAGAGAATGTATGTATGAGTGTTAATTTAATTGTTCTTATGTTGAAAGGATCGAGTGTCACATTCCACACACTAACTTGGATTGTTGTCACATTTCGGCGCATATATGGGATCAGGTTTCATGTATGGAACAATTATTAGAATTGGTTACCACGTTCATGTATACTAACAGTTTGGGTATGGGTTCCATGAAAGGACCATTAAATTGTCATATTTGCTTGTTATTGAGAATGTGGATTTCTACGTTGCTTTTGAAATGATGATGCTATTGTATTGTTCTATTTATGTATGTTTGTCATGTTGTGTTTACTTGTGATGTCTAGTAATGAATGAATTATGTAAGGCAAATATCGAATCATAAATGGCGTGGTAAGTGGATAGTGATGGTCCAGTGTTCCTGTGTGTACTTTGGAGAAGTGGATTGTGTCCTCAAAGTGTGAATGGGGTTATGATATGTTGTAAGTACTATGTAATTAAGTACTACTCTAGCTGGGGATTTATAATGGAAAAGTTATAAGCCTTGATAGGGCTTATTATGGAGTCAAGGGCAGCGTGGTTGGCCCGGTTGGTGGTGGTTATTTTCGGAAGTATCTAAGAGGTAGAATGTTATATGACTATATCAAAATGGAGCGAGAGAGGTTTATCGTCATGTGTACTAAAAAGGTAAGGTATCCAGAATTGTAAGGATAGGAGGATATAAAAGTTGATGAGTGAACAGTCTTGTTGCATGTTTTCTGCAAGTTGATTTCTTATACTATGTGGTGGGTATCGGGGTGACCGACGATGCCTACCAGTACGTGTGGTTTTCTAGTGATACTACTCTTGGTATGAATTTTTTGCATAGTATTGTTGCAGGATTGGAGTTGTTTCATAGGTGAAACCGAAGATAATCTCCAACAACTTCTATTTTCCTTTCATGTGGTGGGATTTTCATCATTGGTTACCAAAATTTCCACTTTGTAATATTAGAAGCTCTTGTACATGTTTAGACTAGATCCCTAGTCGCTTTGATTACTTTGCAAGTATCTATTTTGAATTGTGGACAAAGCTCTTTATTTATACAAATCATATGAATGTTAATTCATCTCTACTTTCTTAATCTTCTACATGTCTTTAAGTGTTTGGGGTTTTATGGTTCTCCTACATATGTGTTAGAGTAGGTACCCGCATAGCCTAGTGGCTTGGGTCGTGAATTTTTTAAAATAGATCCAGGTTACCTATCTCCTATTACAGAAGCAAAGTATAAAATAGTCTCCTGCCGATTGGTGTGTTGATGTCCACAACTAATCTTTAGGAAGCTAGGAAGTATTCACGTAAGTTGTTTCATTTCTTATCTCCTCTCCTGTGAGTTGTCTCTTGTGGCATGAGTTGATCCCAATTGGTATCTCTCCATTCAAATTTGTATCTCAACAAAGTGAACTAGTAGTCGTAGCCACAACTATGGGTACACAAGCAAGGTAAATTGGAACTAAGAAGGTTTCGATTGGTATAGATGATGTGTTAATGCATAGATGATGAGTAATGGTCATCCATGGAGCGAATTAATTAATAATTTAAACATGTCCATAAGTCATAGTTTGAAATTGTGGGTGTGTGCATATTTTGTCTAAAATAAGTGTTGGTGTGAAAGGTGCATTTTACTTGAATTCGGTGATATGATTATGTGCACATTGTTTGTTGTCTAGATTTCGATATGTGCAAACATGATAACCTAACTGTTTGACACTGTTGTGAGTTGTAATTGCCTGAGTTTCGTGAACTTATTGTCTGAAAGAAAGTCATCAATGGGTTAGGTGAAAGGGTCTAGATAAACTAAGATGTGATTCGTAAACAAAAATTTGGATATGTACTATGACCGCCTATAAACAGCTAAGTGTAAGGATATATTTCGGGAATGTGCGTGGTTGTGGTATTGATTTATGGGATAGTGATTCTAGAATGTGTAGTAACTTGGGGTAAGATTGACCATCCTAATGAAGAGGGTTATCCTAAATTCTTAGTTATATCTTGGGAATCAAGGGAATATTTTCGAAAAGGGAAAAACCCCAGGAATTTGTTGACCTGGGAAACTATTTCCATATGAGTCTTTGGGGTGAAATTAGTGCGAGATTTCTCTTGACATAGCGGGACATTGAGAGATAGAATATCAGTCTATCTCCCCTATTTTTTCCTAGTTCGCCTATGGACCTTGAACCGTACTTGGACAATTCTCGCAATCCTATCAATATTCAACAATGGAGCAGTAAGTTATACTCCTTAGCATTTAAAACATGACTTGTGATATCCAACAGAAAGCCGCATCCATGTGCTTACAAAAAGTATAAGCAAAAGCACAAGAAGGAATGGAACATTATTCATTACATGCCCAAGAAAAGAGAATAACCAAATAAATATCCTTGGGAAAGAGAAGTGTCGCTAATACAGTTTAGATCCTCTGGTGGTATCACACGATATTATTCCTCGTTCAACCATTGTAACTCCCGATAGTCTCCCAGATGGATTAGGGAATCTCCCTCTAAGGGGAAACACATGTGATGATGGCCTTCATAATCTTCCACATCCAGGGCACCAAACGACCCATCTCTATACTCTTCCTCCTCTTGTGTCACAACTAGCGATGAAACTTCATGACCTCGAGAGTAGTGGCGGGTGTAACAAAATTTGGGATAGAATAGGAGCATCCTAATCTTTTCCGTATGGTCACCAGGTCCTCCTCCACATGAGCACCTAATAGCGGGGGCCAGAATTCGGTATGGAAATGGTGTTGCCACTATCATCTTCGCCTTCTTCTTTGTCCACCTCAACACTAACTTGACTACTATTATCCATGTCCTTCATCTTTCTTTGACTCCCAAAAGTGGAAATAAAATAGGGTGAAAAAAGATATCCATATGAAGTTTCTCATCGGTGTCAATGAGTGGAACCCCTGCTCTCTTTCACATTGCATTCACAAGTCCATGAATGAATAATACCTTTTTGTTTCCCCGATAGAATAAATTCCACCCTGAAATGATCTCCACGCACACTTTTAGACTAATACATGTGTAGAACACGCCAACACTAAAGCCTATGGGAAATCCACGTTGGTATGATTGCCTAACAGGAGAATTCTTCTAGTGACCAAGTGTATCCACTTCTTAGCATCTAGTGACAAACTAGTACTAGTGATACCCTCTGTAGTGGCACATTAAACTATTTCCCGGCGCGAAGGCTCAGCAATGTATCCATCAACCAACTCAGGTCCATTTCTCTCAACTTGGCCTCAGACACTTGGCCACAGACACTGTGTTGGGAACCTCTGGCATCTACAACATATCTTTTATGAAATATGTGTTAAGGAGGATGTCTACTCCCCAGATATAGATGATAGGATGAGTATCATCCCATCGAGCACTAGGTATAATGGAAGAGAACTGCCTCATCTATGTAGAGCATGAAGCACGAGGAGAATGTGTCGGTTGATTCCATCTGAAATCTATCAGCCAGGCATAAAAGACACACGCCTTTTCCTCTAGGTAAAATAAATGGAAACCCTCTTTTAGAAGTACTTGGTGTTCTGGTGGTTGTGGTACCTTTCCCAACTGGCAGCATCGAGAAAACTAGCTAAAAGTACATTCTCTTGGTTAACACTATCCATTGTAGATAAGTTTGCAACAATAACTAGAGATGCATGTTAGGACTCACTGATTAGACCATAATTGGATGTGAACAGAAAAATTTCAGATTTAAGTAGTAAGGGATTACTGCTCGACTGAGTTCCGCGACAGGTGCCTAAATCCCTCTAGAGCAGGATAAGGGAGGCTGCCACAGTGGATTGAAGGCCGCAGGCCGCAAGAGCGGCCTTCAACTAGTCCGAATACCAAGCGCAATCTTGGTTTCCCTTCATCCCAACACCTCATTTCGACAGAATTTCAACAGATCAGAGTCTATAAGGTACTTTAGTACCTAATTTTTCAATAATTTTGATTAAAATAACCCTAAACCTTTTCCAAACCTAGGTTTTGTATCAAGAATACTTTTCGACTTTCCCCATCCGTTTCAACATTGTTTCAAGAGTATTTTCATGAAATTCTTACGCTAGAACGTTGTGGAGATGTTGGGGATGTAACAGAAGTGCCCATGCTATGATTTTTATAGTAAATCAATCAAACAATTTTTGGAAGTTTGAAAAACTAACCTGAGGCTATTCGAATCAATCATTTACCATCTTGCAATCGTAGTTAAATAAGTAATGAACTAAATAGCATAACTAACATGAACATTACCTTGAAGTTGACGTATGGAGAGAAGTTTCTGAGAGGATTTTTTAAAGTTCTTCAAGAGAAAAAGAAGATAAATAGGAAAACCATTCCCCTTTCCCTTCTTTACTGCCTCCAATATCCCGCTACAGCGGGGAAAGAGGGTCCTTCACAAGAACTACCCACCTTAGCAGGAAGGTTACCGTTTTGGCAAGGTCAAGTTGTGCAGTTGGATGCATTCATGTCATTGTGTGTCTTTTTCATTTACTTAACCAACCCTTAGAGTAAAACCTCTTCCGTATTTAGAACATGGAAAACCACCATCTTTCATAGTTTTGATACAGTCTGACTCATTAATTTAGAAGTAGTCAAAAAATGACTCATGTGTAGCCCTTCACTAGTCGTTTGTGAATGGATAAGGGGTAAATTGGTATACATTGTAACGACCCGAACCATTGTTAATTAGGAAAGGAAAAAATCATGAAATCTCGAGCAATCGTCCCGCTAGAGCAGGCCATTGGACAGTGGCGCTCCAAGGTGATAGTTCACACCAAAGCGGGAAAGTCGGACACAATACTTAAATAACACAAAACCTTATTTTTTCCATTTTTACAAAACAAAAAAAATAGGCAAGGATTACACTAGAAAACTCAAAAAATCTGATCTAGGCTTGGGAAAGAAAGATGAAGATATTTATAATGCAAAGATGATGATAACTTATGCATTCTTTGGTCAAATCCACCATCAAGAAGTCCGGAAACAAGAATTAGATCCATAATTCCATGCAACTACTTGCGACCTAGGTAGGACACGTTTCATACCCACTATTGGCTCTCTTATTCTTGAACTTTTCTCTATCCCTCAATTGCTCTTCCTCAACCTGATGCACATATGCCTTCAATCTTATGATATCCATGTTATTCGCATTGCAACCTTACCTTTCTTACTTGACAGATGAGACTGTTTAGAAACAAACAATGTCATTCTTCTCCTCATGTTAGGAACCCTCTCCGAAGTATACCAAAAAATTTGTGTGAACCTCAGATTATACTCATGAACGCTCAAAGAATCCTGCTTAAGTGTGAGGAACTCTCGTATTTTAACCTCTTTGAGTACTCGGGGGAAAAAATTACCTAAGAATGACCCCTCAAAACAAACCCAACTCACTTATGGTTCATGCTCAACTCATTTTTTCTTCCATTGATCGAACCAATACTAGCAACACCCTTTATTCAGTATGCAGTATCACGCCCCGAGCCTATACCCTAGGCGAGACTGACACTCGATGAACATTGTTGTCCTCGAGCAAAACCTTGGCCCAAATTACTTAACTCAACAAAAGATAACAATCAAACTTATAATTATAAAAGAACTTATCTCAATTGCATCACAAAATAACTAGAAATGTCTTAAAAATTTTAACATTCAATTTGGATAAAATGAAAACCCAAGTATTTAACATACAAATAAAAATGTAAGGACAACTGACCTACTAACTATCTATAAAGCCTCTAAACTTATTGAGATGAATGTTGGGACAAACCCCACAACGTCCTATTGAACTAACTATAAAGCAATAAAAGACGTCATCCGGAGTGCAAGGAGGATCACCAACTGACTCTGGAGTGCTCAACTAGATCAACGATGATCTAGATGTAGATCCTTGTTATCTGCATCTGCATTTTACTACGATGTAGACCAACTGACATAAGTACATTGAATGTAAGTGTAGCGAGTTGGAGTACTAATAAAACATAGGCTAGAAAGAATTCTGAAAGAAACATTTACCTTGGCTCTTCTTAACTCATGAATACTTACTAAACTCATTTCATTATAAAGCAGATTTAAACAAGCGTAGAATAATGAAAAGCTATTTACGAACATGCTATAAACTCTGTGTGTTTGCAATGATACAAGAGCTATAGTGATGATACAACGATCTATGGGAGTTTCTCTAACCGAAAACCATCACATAAGAGTTATAGTGATGATACAACGATCTACCTCACGCTACCGGCGCATCCTATACCCGACCAAAGGTATAAGATCTAAACTGCCTAATAGATCCACTAGTCTACTGTGAAAAGGGTTCATCTAAAAATTATGGACCTTTTCTACCCATGGTGGCTAAATCGTTTATGGGGGCTGTGAGTTGTCTGAACTCTCCCCATAGTGGTGCTCAATAATACTCTCAAATATATGTTGGCTCTAATGTCTTAAAAAGATACTAATTCTTTGGTTTTGAGATTAGTGCTCAAAATACTTATCTCAAAGCTATCTTGGAAATCATAGTTTCCCTGCTTGCTTCTTTTAGAAGTCTATAGCTCTTTTTTTTTGAAAACTAGCCCTAAGGCTCCTTGGAAATCAAAGTTTCTTTACCAGTTAAATATTAAAACATTTCAAGTCTCTTGGGAATACTTAGTCCCCTTATACCTTTGGAGAAAAGAGCTTCAACTTCACTTTTTACTGAACTCAAAACACAAGTCTTAAAACAAAGTTAAAATGTTTCTAAAAGACTTATGAAAACTTGAAATGACTCCTCTCATTTGACTCTTGAGTTCTCTTAACATTAATTCTTAATTTCTCTTGACTTGAGTCTTAGTTGATCGTTGAATTGAATTATGGATTCAAAGAATTAGATTCGTGTTTGGAAAGATCTTATGATGTTTACGAATGATTCTATTTCTAAACATGAGAAAAATCCAAAAATCAATATTTGTGGGTGGATATGCCACGCGGAGGCATAATTTAATTTTGGTTCCAAAAACTTCTTTTGAGGCAGAACACCTCGTGTAGCTCTGCGACACGAAGCTGAAATTTCAAAGCTACATATCAGACGGGCAACGTGGGACCATGTCCCTATTTTTGCCTGTGAAATTTTTTTCTTTATTTTTTACCCAATTAACCCAAACTCGGTTCTTTTCCTAAATCTCTTTTAGATACAAATGCTTAGAAAATTTACCTAAGAACCTAAGTCGAGATGACGTCATAATACAATGTAACGAACTCAAAAACTTCACAACTCAGTCAATTAAGAACAACAGATGAATTCAAGAAATGGGGTATCAATATCAATGTTATAATGATTTTAGGACGAATCCAAAATGAATAACATACTTGGCATGTGGGAGAACGATCCTAATGTTATGAGAGCATCACACGCCTGTTTAAATAAACTTCGTTAGCGGAAACACCAACGTTCTTTGTTGATCTTGATGAATTCTAATTTTCTAAAACTGACTAAGTTTAGTATTGACCAATATTAAACTCCTAAAAATGGAATAAAATAATAAGGTAGGTAAAATACTAAAATACCCTTACAAATCACGAAATGGACATGTTCTTAATTCGACATCCCAATTTTTGATAAGCATATCTCCCTCATACGATGTCAAAAATGTGCAAACTCGGCAACGTTGGAAAGATATCTCCAAGGGTTTTCCAAAAATATAATGAACTGGCCCTAAATCATCATAAGCTAGAAGTTATGACCATTTGAAAATGAACAAAAACTAACTATTACACTTGAGAAATTTTCCTGATTTTTCCTATTCTTTCAAAAAAATAACTATTCTTAGCTTCTTTGTTTTATCCTAGCTATTCCGAGTTACGAGATGTTACAATATCTCCCCTTTAGGAAAATTTATCCACGAATGAGAACTCTTTCACTAAGCTAAGGATAGTAAAATCATTTCAACTCTCAACAAACAAAAGTAAGTAATAACATGCTTACATACAATTTTAAAGAGTGCTAAGAAGAGAATTTTGTACCTTGATCTGAATTCTCTCCGGATTCAAAGAGATGTGGATATTTCTTATTCATATGCTCTTCATCTTCCCAAGTCCCTTCCTCAGTGAATTGGTTCCTCCAAAGGAGCTTGACCGATGCAACTTCCTTAGTCCTCAACTCGCGAACTTGACAATCTAAAATTTGAACCAGAATCTCTTCATAGGGTAAGCTTCCTTTATCCCAGCATTCTGAGTTGGTACAATCAATGAAAGATCACTCATGAGCTTTTTCGACATAGAAATGTTAAACACTGGATGAACTGCTTCTAACTCTTGGGGTATCTCCAACTCATAAGCTACAAGCTACACTGCCAATTCTCTTGGAAATTCTATAAGGACCAAAATATCAGGCACTAAGTTTCACTTTTTTACCAAACCTCATAAGACCCTTCATGGGTGAAACTTTCAGATATACCCAATCATCTACCTCAAATCCCAATGGACTTCTCCTCTCATCTGTGTAGGACATCTGACAACTCTGCGCCATTTTCAATCTCTCTTGGATCACCTTCACCTTCTCCATGGCTTGATGAACTAGATCTTGTCCTATCAACATTTCTTCACCCACTTCTAACCACCCAATAGGAGATCTACATCTTCTCCCATAAAGAGTATCATATAGAGCCACTTGGATTCTCAAATGGTAATTGTTGTTGTAAGCGGACTCGATGAGAGGTAGGTTATCATTCCGATTCCCCTTAAAGTCAATCACACAAGCTCTCAAAATATCTTCTAAGGTATGGATATTACACTTCGCTTGTCCATCCTCAGAGGATGAAAAGCAGTGCTTAAGTTCACCTTTGAACCCAACCTTTGTGAAAGATTTCTACAACTCTATAGTGAATTCTGCACCTCTATCTGAAATGATTGAGACTGGGATCCCATGAAGTCTCACCACCTCCTGAATGTATAACTTCACATAATCCTCTACTGAGTGAGTGGTTTTTACCGATAAGAAATGGGATGATTTTTTCATTCTATCGATAAATCACCCAAATGGAATCATACTGTCTGCAAGACCTTGGTAACCATGTTACAAAGTCCATGTTAATCATCTCCCACTTCCATTCAAAAGTTTTATATTTTGAGCCAAGCCTACAGGCCTTTGGTGTTCCATTTTCACTTGTTGGCAATTTGGGAATTCGGCAACAAATTTAGTAATGCCCTTTTTCATGCCTTCCCACAAATATACTGAAAGAGTTTAGATTTAATTAATTAATTATTAATGATACATCAAATATTTAAATACTAAATTTGAGAAGGACTTAGAGTCCTAATAGAACTAAAATAATACTTAACTTTATCTACAATAACTAAATACCAATATTTAAGAATCTGTCCATCCTTATCTAGGATTGGTAGATATCGTAAAATCTCCCGCAAGCAAAACTGTGATGTTGTAAAAGTGAGCTTGTCTTGAACGAACAAAATTTGATGGGCTGGTAGACTTTTAGTTAAGGTATCATCTATTTGATCTCCTGAGTTTATGTGACAGATGTCCACATGTTTAGAGGCAACTTTCTCTCTGACAAAATGGAAATCCAACTCAATATGCTTCGTATGAGCATGAAATATTGGATTGGCAGTCAGATAAGTAGAAGATAAGCTGTCACACCAGAGCTTAGAAGGTTTTGACAAATAAACATGTAATTTTCATAAAAGATGTTGTAATCATGTAATATCAACTGTAGCAGCAGCTAAGCCTCTATATTCTGATTTAATACTAGATCGTGAAACAACTCTTTGCTTCTTGGAACACCATGATACCATATTAGGCTCGAGGAAAATATAATAACCATGAGTGGATCGCCCATCATCAAGACTCCCTTCCCAGTCTGCATCAGAGAAGCCATTGACAACTAATGATAGAGATTTCAAAGTTGTAAACCAAGATGCATAGTCCCTTTCAAATAACGCAACACTCACTTCATCGCTTGAAAATGAGCAATAGAAGGGGAATTCAAAATTGACATAATTTTTTTAATAGAATAGGATACATCTGGCCTAGAAATGTTGATATACTGAAGAGCCCCAGCTAGGCTTCGGTATAGTGCTGGATCTACCAATGGAGTGCTGCCATGCCTAGATAATTGCAACCCACTGACCATTGGAGTTGAAATCGATCGTGAATCATCCATATGAGCTCTCAATAAAAGGTCTCTAACATATTTGGTTTGAGATAATACTAAACCAGTAGGAGAAACATTAACCTCCACACCTAAAAGATAATGTAAGTTTCCTAGATATTTCACAGAAAAGTCTAAGGACAACTTGTGAATGAGAGTATTTATAAAATCAATAGAGTTGCCTGTGACTGTAAGGTCATTCACGTAAACCAACACAATAGTAATGTTGAAACCACATGAATGAATAAACAGAGAAGTATCCAACTTAGAGATATTGAAGCCCAGGCAAATTAATGTTGAACTGAGCTTCTCAAACCAAGCCCTAGGGGATTGTTTGAGACCATGCATACATTCCACTTGTAGACTTAAATTATGATTGTGAGTAAGGTCTTATCTTAAGTGTAATGTGAAGTATGTTCCTTGTTATATGAAATGGTCTTATTGTTATATGTGTTGAGTTGAAAGGTTGTATGTGTGGTTTTCTTGTGGCCTTAAGGTGATGCTTGAGCGTGGATAGTGTTATGGGACACTATCTAAACATTGTACCAAGTTTTACTAGAGGGTACTTGGGAAAGTCAAGAAGTGTAATAAAAAAAGGTTCACTTTAAAGAGAAAAGAAAATAGCTCACTGTAAATAGAAACTAGTTCACTGTAAATGGAAAATAGCTAACTGTAAAATGTGTCAAAAATTCCTTAAATGCATTGTATGATTTTATATGATTGATGAGCATTGGATATTCCTACATAAAGTATGTGAATTTATAAATGCTATTGTATCAAAGTTTTATGAATATTTCTCAAAAAGACATGAAGCATGATTTCAAGTAAAATGTAAAATGCATGTTTTTGCATGGTTGTCATACTTAGTGCATTCTTGTACTAGATCAATATTTCTGTACCTTTTTACACAAAGTGTAGGTTATGGATTGCTTAAAGGATGTCTTTAAATGGTGAGGAGCTTGATATGTGATTCCCAAGCTCAAGGAAAGGAATCCTTAAGTTTAAGGAGTTCCTAAGTTGTGTCTTTACTATAATGTCTTTTAATATTGTACTTATAAATTTTGTTATAAGGGTGGTGTCTCTAAGTACTCTAATGATGTTGAGTCTAGGATGAAAAAAAGAGACTAGAGTTTTTAACTATGTATTATGATATTTTCTATATAATGAAAGTGTTATTCTAGGATATGATGTGCCAAGAAAGTTTTAAATCCTCTGCTAAATTTACCTATGACAATGCAATGAATGATACATTTGGGCTTGTATAAGACGTCTGAGAGGTCAAGTACGCCATGTTACTTCTAGGGGGTGATCCCCGATTGTGACAGTAGGTGCTACTCCACCAACTCCCTATGGAGGGTTCCGAAAAGATTTCAAAAAAATATCATTCAGAAGCCATATCACCAAACTAGTGTTGGTATAAAACACATGAAAAACTAAGAAAATCTCCTAATACATGTAAACTGGACCCTTAATATGCAAGATGAACTCCAAAAATAGTGAGATTGTACACATGCTCTCCAAAATCCCTATGGAGTATTACATAATGTTTTTACTAAGAATTAATTCAGAATCCATATCATAAAAATATTCACCGGGTAACACATAAGAAATATTGAAAAAGTCACCTAATTCTTCTAAACTTGCCCTTTAATGCCCAAAATGGAATCTATGAATTGTGAGACTATACGTACTGCTCCCAAAACATCATGCGAAGAGTTCCATAAAGTTTTCAGAAATCCACTACTCAGAAGACATATCACCAAAATATTCATGGCTATCACACACGAAAGATTGAGAAAATCACCTAATATCTATGAATTGGTCTCTAAAAGGACAAAACAAACTCTAAAACTTGATACACGGTACGTACTGCTCCCCTAACACCCTAAAAAAGATTTTGTAAAGCTTTCATAAAGAAACAATTTAGAAGTCTTATCACCAAAATATTCATTGCCTAACACATACGAAAAATTGATAAAATTTGATGATTCCTTTTAATTGGGCCCCAAATGCCCAAAGTGGACTCTAAAAACTATACTACTCTACTTAATTTTTTTCTAACTCCCTACAGAGGATTCTCTAAGAATATTTACCTTTAAGTTGATATTCTTACTTCAATTTCTAATAAATTTTCAATATCAGTGTTTCATTATTGTGTAATTTTAAAATATGTATTGGAATTAGGGTGCTTATTTGGATATGTGGTGTAAGACTTTGTTTAGTAAGATGCTTTTTTCAATGCTCTAGTAATGATATAGAGGTTCTTTTTAGGCTTAATGCATAATTGACTTGTTAAACTTGTCAAAATATTCCATTAAGAAGTTCAATCCAAGTCATGTTCCAATTAAACATGCCTAATTTGATTATTTAATTAGAATATTCTTACTTGTTTAAACTGTTGGTATCAAGTCTTTATTAACAAAAATTATTTTATGCTAACGCACACCAAAAACTGAGAAAAACGTTTAATTTCCTGTAAATTACCCCGCTAAATGTAAAAAATAGACTCCAAAATTTGTGAGACCATAAGTATTGCTCCATCAAAAAAATTATAAAGAGTTGCATAAAGGTTTCACAAAGAAATGACATGAAAGCAATATTAATAAATTATTTATGGGTTAAAATATACGGAAAAAATGAGAAAATAGCCCATTTCTTTTTAATTAACCCCTAAATGCCCAAAATAGATTCTAAATTTCTGAGATTGTATGTACTACTCCCCAACACTCTAGAGACGGTTATGTTAAGTTATCGCAAAGATATCGTCCAGAAGCCATATCTCCAAAATATTTATGGGCTTACACACACGAAATGTTAAAAAATCATTTGATTCCTATGATTGGCCTCCAAGATGGATTCAAAAATATGAGATTGTACTTAGTGCTCTCCCAACTCTCTATGGACAGTTCCATAATGGTTTTGAAAAGTACTTGTCTAAAAGTCATATCACCAAAGTATTAATGGCCTAACACATGTGAAAAACAAAGAAATTTGCTTAATTCCTCTATATTGGTCCTTAAATTCCAAAAATTGACTGTAAAAATTATTACCAACTCTCTAAGGAGGGTTTTGTACAGAAATCCTCCTGAAGAAATACTATCAAAATATTCATAGGCTAACACAAAAAATTAAGAAAATCGCAAAATTTCTGTATTGTGTTTCCTAAATATTTTAAACAGATTTAAGTATATAAGTCTACACGTACTGCTTCCCAACTTCCTACGGAGAGTTTCTTAAATGTTTTGCAAGGAAATTATCTGGAAGCCATATCACAAAAATATTCATGGTCTATCAGACACAAAAAAGTTGAGCAAATAGCTTAATTTCTTTAAATTAGCCTCAAATACCAAAAATGGACTCTCAAAATTATGAGACTGCATGTATTGTTCCTCTAACTCTCCACAAGGGGTTTCTTAAAGGAATCTTCTAGAAACCATATCAGAAAATATTCATGGCTAATACACGAAACCGAAGAAAATTGCCTAATTCTTATAAGTATCCTCTAAATGCATAAAATGGACTCTAAAAATTTTGAGACTATATGTACTGCTTCCACAACACCCTACAGAGGGTTCCATAATGATTTTATTAAAATTATTGTCTTAAAGTCATATCACCAGAACATTCATTGGCTAACACACACAAAATACTTTAAAAAATTGCCAATTTCCTATAAATTTTCTCCTGAATTCTATAAATGGACTGAAAAATTGTGAAACACTATGTACTACTCCCCAAATCCTTAGTGAAGGTTCCATATAGTTTTCGCAATGCTCGAAAGCTATATTATAAAAAAAATTTGGCCTAACACATGAAAAACTAAGAAAATTGCCTGATTACTGTAATATTGACTATTAATGCCCAAAATGCTCTATAAAAAATTAAAGCATATGTATGTCTTCACCAACTCCCTAAGGAGCGTTCCTTAAAGGTTTTCAAAGAAATTTTTTGAAATCTATATGAAGTAAAAGCTCATGGGATAAAAGGGACCCAATTAATGTAAATTTGCACCTGAATGATGAATGCCGAAAAATGGACTTTAAATAATAATTATTTGAACCACATTTCTTAGGTACAATTTATTTTCTAACCCTCCTATCATAAAATCATATCACATATCATATATATATTTTAAAGAAAACCTTAGGTACGCCTACGTGGCGCTCCCACAAACAAGAATTTTCTTTTAAATTTATTTATTTCCAAAACTAGCCCTCCCCTTTCATGAAAAATTGTGATGTTTATGAAGAGTTTAGACTTTTATGTAGTGTTGTGACTTTTATATAGAGTTGTGACTTTTAAGAAAAGTTATGACTTTTATGAAGAGTTACGACTTTAATGAAGAGTTGCAACTTTCATGAAAACTTGCGACTTTTATGAATAGTTGCAACTTTTATGAAAAGTTGTGACTTTTTTGAAAGGTTGTGACCTTTACGAGGGGTGGCAACTTTTTCAAATAGTTGTTACCTTTTCGATAAGGCACAGTAAACATTTGTACATGCCACCCTTTGTAGTCTATAAATAGAGGGATTTCCTCTCATTTTAAATAACAAAAATCCTAGACCTTTGTTCTTCTTTTCTTCTTCTCCTTCACAAATAAATATTTGTGTACTTGGTTCTTGTTGAGTGGCTCACTAGAGTCATTGCTTGTGTTATAGATCTTGATATCTATTATACAATCATTAATTTCTACCGTCTATATATGTTATTAAGGATAAATGATATGATAAATTACCTTTATCAACTAAATATTTGTCCACTTGGTTCGTGTTGAGTGGCTCATTGACACCATTGCTTAGGTTACAAATCTTGGTATGTATTTTTAAAGACAATAATTAATACTTATATATTAAGGGTAAATGATAAGATATGTTACCCTTATCTTAAAAATAGATAAGACGTAATAAGTTTCGTTTTCCTTTACATTATTAATGTTTGTTATTGTGTAATCTTGTATATAAGATAATATAGTATTTTAGTTTTAATGACTGATAGGTTTAAATTAATGTTTAATAAATAAATTTTTTGATATAAAACTCCCGCGCGAAGCGTAGAAGGTAAATTTACTAGTATTAATATAAAACAGAATCCTAGGTCCACCTACGTAGCACCACCACAAGAAAGAATTTCCCTTTAAATTTATTTATTTTCAAAAATACCGTTTTCCTTTCATAAAAAGATGTGACTTTTATAAACAGTTGCGGCTTTTATGGAGAGTTCCACTTTTATGAAAAATATGTGACTTATGAAAGGTTGTGACCTTTCTTAAGAGTTATAACTATTTCGAAGAGGTGTGACATTTCCAATAAGGTACAATAAGTTTTTGTTTTACAGTACCTTTTTTGTCTATAAATAGAAGAATTTTCTCTCATTTTCAAACAGCAAAAATCCTAAATTTCTTTTTCTTCTTTTACTCAATTAAATATATGTGTACTTTTCTCCTGTCGATTGGCTTATTGACACCACGTTTTTGTATCAATACACTTGTGAATAGAATCGTTCCATCTTGAGAGGATCTATTCCTTTAAACCTCATGTACTAGAGGGGAATAATTTCCTTAAGGGTACATTGTGCATTTAGTGGACTCAATTTTTTCCTTTGTGTTTCATTCTATTATTATAGATCCTAGTATATGTTAAAAATCATCAATTTATGCTTATGGTATTAATTGTTGCTTATATTTAGGTAAAGTTAATTGTTATAGGTATTTGGTAGTACAAATAAAGATTATTTATTTATTAGAAAATTAAATATCACATGTTGATGTTCACCTTATATCCCTAATATCAAATAGTAACACTTCCTGGAGGCAAAATGATAAATTATAAAATCAAATTAATGATGATAATATGTTCTAATTATCATTTTCCTGTATATTATTAATGTTCGTTACAACGTAATCTCATATATAAGACAACATACTGTTTAGTTTTAATACAAATAGGTTTACAGTATTATTTAATAAATTTTTTGATATCAAATTCCCCTACGAAAGTATGGGTAATTTTATTAGTATATATATTAAAAAAATTAAACCCATCTACATGGTGCCACTACAAACCATGATTTCCTTTTAATTTATTTTATTTTCGAAACTACCCTTTCTTTTTTCATAAAAAGTTGAGAATTTTATGAAAAGTTGTGAATTTTATGAAAAATTGTAACTTTCTTAAATGTTGTGATTTCTATGAATACTTGCGAATTTTATGAAAACTCGTGACTTTTTATGAAAGATTGTGACCTTCTCGAAAGGTTGTGACCTTCCAAAAGGTTATAACTTTACAAAAGATTTGATGAGACGAAATAAGCATTTGTTCACACGACCATTTATTTTCTTTAAATAGTAAAATTTCCTCTCATTTTAAAATAACGAAAAATTTGAAATTCTTCTTCTTCTAGACAATTTAATATTTGTAAACTTTGCTCCTATAAATTGACTAACTGACACAATTTTTATGTTTTTTTGTTCTGTTTCATTTTATTGTTACAAATCATGGTATGTTTTTTTACAAGTCATTAATTTAAGCTTATATTATGAATTTGTATTGTTGAGTACATGCTTTAAACATTGTTGCTTATGCTTCTGCAAAATTATTATTATAACTGATTGTTAATACAAACTAAATAACAAACATTAATTAAATATTCAGGAAAAAATTCTCTACTGGAATTGTTGATGGTACAGAAAAAATACCCTTGCAAATTCCTAACTTCTTCTTTAACAACGTCATTCCTTCGCATAAAAGAATGAGATTTTGTGTCCTTCAGAAAATCCTATGAGAATTTATAACTTTGCATGCTTATTTTTGTTTTTTATCTAGTTGTTATATATTGTTACTAAATTTAATTAGTGGATATTATTGATACATTAAGGATTGAAAGTTGATTTATGTGTTGGTCAATTTTTTTATGTATGTTATTTACAAAACATAGAAACTTTTCTAGTTAGAATGATTTGTTATCATCATTAGATAGCTCATAATTTATTACCTTTATGTATTTTTTCTTGTTGTTTTGTAATTTGCTGAAAATTGTATTGATTATTTTTTATTTGGTATGCTTATGATTTCACTTGGACAAAGCTTTCGTCCTTTAAATGTTTGCTTTTTTCCTTCTCTTTCAGCTCTTCTAAATGTTTTTAATGTTAATTATGACTATTTTTAACAATCTTAATTTGAAGAATATGAAACAAAATGAGCTATAAATTAATGTAATATCTTAAGCTACAAAAGATATGTCTATAAACAAAGATTTGTTGTCCTTTATTTCCAAGTCATTGTTTAGCGTTTATTTAGTAGCATCCAAAAGGGCCTTCAGAGCAGCATTTTAATAAGGAATGAATTTCTAAAAGGGTCAACAATATTATTTTGTTGTTGTATCAAATTTATTTTTTTCTCCTTCTATAAATTTTATTAGACTAATAAAGTAACAATAACAAAAAGTGATGAATGTTTGACCTCAGACAAGTAGGTTAACTCTAAAAAAAATTATTTTTGTTGTTGTGGTTTAATATTATTTTAACAGTCTTGACTTATTAAAAACTAATATTGATTATCAAACACTTCACATAATTGTTTTTTCACAAGAATTTGTTTTAACCATAAAATTATTAGATTATATATTTTTCATGTACAAAAAAATCGAAAAAGTGATGATTAATCATCACATAAAAGCATCACACGATTTAAACAAGACAATCATATCATCCACCATATATCATGATAGATTATGTAAATTAAAGAATAATATATATATATATATATATATATATATATATATATATATATATATATATATATATATATATATATATATATATATATATATATATATAAAATTTATTTATTTATTTATTTATTTATTTATTTCTAATTCTTGAGATATGTGATGATGTCAAATAATTTAATTTATATTGAAATGTTCTTAATACCAACTAAAATTTACTCACTTTTTTTTTTGTTATAGATATCTATTATTCCAAAGTTTTTTCAAAAGCTTAGAAAGATGATTTATGCCCGCGTGATTTAATATCATATTTTAATTAAAAATAAAAAAAGACAATAAGCTGCTACATAATAAGTCGTGATATAACCCATGTTCCCAACCGATAGGCACGCCAACGCAATAAGTTAACCAATCAACTTTAAACATGTAAAGTATATGAAAATAAAATTACGTACTATGTATTTTAATTAAAAATGCGAAAAAACTGCAACACCAGCACAAGATTTGTTTCATAACTCTTAACGTCAAACAAAACTTTGTTTGAAAACTAAGAGAATAAAATAGATGAAGAGATATGAAGGTGTGGGTTGTAGAGTATCCAAAAAGCTCACCACAACTTTAAGATGATCCAAAATCGAACTCCAAGAACTGTGCTCGTACTAGCAACCTATTAAGCACTACAAAAGAATGCATCAAGTATAGTATGATTATGAAACCATCTTTATTCAATATATCTCATAGACCGACAATGAAGAAGTAGTGACAAGAACATATAAGAAAATAACCCATTAATTTTACATGTTCACATTATACTTATCAATCAAGTTTTTTTCAATGTGGATAATCAAATGTCACGTAATATCCAACATTAATAAAGAACATATTCAACAAGAGTGAATGATGTAATAAGATGCAACTCAATGCACCACTGTGAAATGATATATCACAAATTTCAAGTTTAGTGTTAACCGTATATATATGATACTCCTCAAAAATAAATCGAGAGTTCATGACTGATGGGCAACTGGCGGGGTTTATATTCATACACTGATAATCTCCAAGTATTTGTTCAGATACTCTCAATGCATTATCATGAAATGAACGATTTCAGCATGGATGATCTCCAAGTTCCCAACATATAATCTAAAAAATCTCACAATTACAGCAAGAACGATCTCCACGTGTCCAACTTATACTCAATAGAATGTAAGTGTATGTGAAAAATATGATTTTAATAAAAGAGGATGATACAAATCTTAATCAATCAAAATAACCTGAACTATCACAAATATACGAATTCAATAAAGTGACACAATCACATAAAAGAAATCACCTAAATAATACATCACCTAATAGACATATGCTTTGGCATTCTAAGATTACAATATGTCATTATATAGTAATAAATGATCTTACGCATATTTATATGCCTAAGTAGTCAATAATTTCCCATGTCTTGATGATGTTAAATAGCGATCTTTAGTTTATTAGCTCAATTTGATGAATTCTTGCGATATTTATGCATTCATACACATGATAAGTGATTTCAGGAACCCATGGAAAAGTTGAGATGGAACGAAGGAAAGGAAGGAAAACTAACGAACATGAAAAATTGCCAAGTTTGGAAGCACCCAGGCAAGGACTCTACAAAGCACGACGCGTGGGCCTTACAAGCAGAGCCAATGTTGAGGCTCACTGAAAGGCACACCGCGCCAAGGCTATACGCTCAGAGGATGTTCTAAGGCGCGTTGGAGGTGCGCCGCCTCAAGCAAAATCTGACTTTACAATGTTTTAGACATTAACTAGGAGTTCTAATTTGAATAGAATTGGTTTTGAAATTCATCTAATACTATAAACAGATCCTAGGGTTCCCATTGTAGGGGTTCGACATTTAGTTTAGTGTGCAAGGGCAAGAATCAAATTTGTAATCATCCTAACTCTTATGTTTTACGAATTTGTTTATGAAAAATTACATTTAATTGAGAATTATAAGCATGAGTAGCTAAATGCCCTAGTTCTGGGGCTGTAGGTATGAATTTATTGTTGAGTATTTCTAGCTTTATGAATTATACTTTGATTGTCAATTCAAATTACTTTTATATTCTAGTTTTACTATTTCTTGACTGGCCATCTAGAGATAAATTTCGTGTCTAATCTTTATTTGACCCCATAATAGATTAGATAGACCAGAGAATATAGAGTTTTCGATACGCCCATTATATTGAGGATATTTGTGTTCAGAATGACGCCCAGAAGACGAAGACCATGCATGGTTACAAAATAGGATGAAAATAAATGTTCGCCAGTTAGTCTATTTATCCCGCTTAAAGATGCAGTTAGATAGCTATTTAGGGTAGGCGATGAGAGGTGGTTAACTCGGATCATACTATTAATTCTATAAATGAGTAATTTGATAACTGAAGTTAGTTCTAAGACAATTCTATGATGCATAACATTCATTATATTCTAAAGCTCTAGAATTGTTTTAAATCTTGCCTGAAACATTACTTCAAAGTTGTTCATCATTGTTTACTTTAAATCTAGTCCATAGTAGTTGTAGTTGACCACAAAACAGTAAACATGTGAAGTAGTTACTTTTCTCTATAATTGTTTAATTAAGTGTGAATAAAATTTTATCATAAGTCACTTGGGATGGATAAATCATTTATGAAAGAAACTATATTACTTACGCGACCACGTACAGTTGCGTGTATAGTGGGGAATAAGAAGTTTTTGGTGCAACTACCAAGGACTTAGAAATTCCTTTATATTCAATGTTCTTAAGTCAACATTTTAAATACTCAAGTACTAATTACTTTATTTGATCTTGTTTATTATATGCATTTTAATTTCATATTTGGCTCGAAAAAGAGATCTAGTTGATCCTTACAATGAACCTAAAAGAGTTCTAAATCACCAAAGAAAAATGAATCAAGGAGAATTAGGGTTAGGACATCATGAAAATCATGGTAATGATCATCAAGACAATCTGAAAGATGCGAATAACCCCAAGGATCCAAATAATCTGGAGAATGTTGATAACCAAGAGATACACCCTAATGTCCCTATTATTCTAGCGAGACCAGTGCATGATGTGGAAATCCCACTCACAACTAACTTGGCACCGAGTATTAACCTCCACCAGGGGGAGATTTCAATTGAAGAGGAATATGGTGCAAATTCTCCATGTAAAAAGCAATTTACTGGTCTCCCCCCTGAATATCCTCAACTTCACATTAGGAACTTCATAGATTTCACTGATACTTACATTCCACTTGGAGTCTTATCAAACTATGTGATACTAACATTGATCCCATACTCATTGCTTGGAGTCGCAAGGTGATGGTTAGATTTTGAACCACCAAACTTCATTACTACTTTTGATGGTCTAACAAAGATGTTCTTGAGTCGATTTTACCAATCCAAGAAAATCGCCAAGTGAGAGGTGAAATAAGTAACTTTTCTCAAAAGCATGGGGAAGACATGTACCAAGCGTGGGCATGACTCAAACAGATGCTAAATGCTTGCCCACATCACATGCAAACTAATGAGTTACTAGCTCACGCTTTTATTGAGGGTTTAGAATACATCGCTCATGCTCTTCTTAATAGTGCAGCAGGTGGCCAAACACTATCCATCACAAGTAAGCATTCTTTAATTTATTTGATAAAATGTCGGAAGGGAAAAAACTTTATGAGTGAGACATTCCTAGAACCACAACCCAAAAGGCCGCGGGGATATAAGATGTAGACCAAGCTACTGAATTGAATGCCAAAATAGATTCAATACAACATAGCATGACCGTACAATTTAAGCGGTTGGCTCTAAATAAAGCACCAGTAAATGTGGTACAACAAGAAGAAAATTGGTATAGGGTATATGGTAGTGGAACCCATGACACTGAGCATTGTGAGGCAAACCCGAATGTAAGAAATGTGGGTAACGTGCAAAGGGGACAAGGTCAACAAAATTATGGTATTAGTTATAACCCTAGTTGGAGAAACCATCAAAAATTTTCTTGGGGTGGGAACCAAAACCAATATGAGGCACAAGGATCAAATCAATACCCTACCCAAGGGGCTTGGCAACAATACAAAAATCCCAACCAAAGCATAAACCAAAGTGTATCCAAAGGTGGGATGACCAATCAAAAGCTATTCCAAAAGATCATGTCTAAAATGGGGACCAAATTAAATTATACAATAGATAAGCAGGATGAAAACATCAGGAACATCCACATATCCCAATTGAGTTTAGAGAAACAAGTTGTACAAGTGGAAAATTCTTTGAACTTACGTCCCCAAGGTGGGTTTCCTGGTGATACAGAGCCCAACCCAAAGCAACTTCATGCGGTAAGCACTAGAAGTGAGCTGCAATTAGAGGAGCTAAATCAAAAGTAGAGAGACACTGAAGCAAGAACCACTGAAAAGGAAGTGGAAGAGGTAGTAGATAGTCAAAATGTTGAGGTACCCACACCTAAAAAGAAGTTGTCACCTCCGTTTCCATAAAGTCTAAAAAAGTAGAACGAAGATAAATGATTCTGTTAGTTTCTCTCTCTCCTTACATAGGTTCACAGCAACCTTACTTTTGTTGAAATTTTGCAGGGTATCCCAAAGCATGCTAAATATGTGAAAGACATTGTAGCAAGCAAGAGAAAGCTCACAAAGTATGAAACTGTAATACTTATTGAGGAGTGTAACTCAAGGATCCGAAATAGGCTGCCTAAAAAGTTAAAGGATCCAGGTAGTTTCACAATGAAAATCACTACTGGGCAAAGTTTTTATGCTGGGGGGCTATGTAATTTAGGGGCAAGTATAAATCTGAGACCCTTATATTTATATCAAAATCATGGGTTGGGTAGCTTTAAAAGAACAACTAGTATTCTCCAACTCCCGGATAGATACATTGCTAGGCCAGAGGAGGTGGTAGAAGATGTTATAGTGCAAGTAAGTTCATTGATCTTAAGTGTAGATTTTGTAGTGTTAGACTTTGAACACGATTCTGAGGTCCCATTAATGTTGGGATGACCTTTAATGGCTAGAGGTAGGGCATTGACGTAGCAGATAACCAAATAACCAAGAGAGCACATGATAAGGTGGAAGTATTTGATGTCTATCACGCTTTAATATTGCCTTTTTCTATATGAAGAGTTGTCGTCTATTATTGTGGTTGATCACATAGTAGAATCACATGTACTGATGCATGATGATCCTTTAGAGAAAGTGTTAGGGGGTCATGAGTTTGAGGGAGATACTGAAATTTAAGAGATTGAGTCATGATTAAATCTAGCTTTAGTAAACACTCGTAGGATTCAAATTGAGTCATTAGATTGCGACTTGGTCCCTCCAGTTAATTAAAAATTTTGTCGGCACACCTAATCTATGACTATTTGGGTATCAATGAAACTTTGTCTGTTATACTTTCTGCAAAATTGTCTGATTTATAGGTTGAAGCGACATTGAGGATATTGAAGCGAAGAAAGAAAGAAATTGGGTAGAAGATTATTGATATTCATGGGATTAGTATGGCGTTGTGTATGCATAAAATTTACATGGAAGAGGACAACAAACCTAAAGCACAATAGAAACATTGTGTAAACACTGTGATGAAAGAAGTGGTAAAGAAGGAGGTTATAAAGTGGTTAGATGTTGGAATTATATAGATATAGCAAGTGAGTGAGTCCGGTACAATGTGTTCCCAAGAAGAGTGGTATGATTGTGGTAAGGAATGAGAAGAATGGATTGAACCCCACTAGGACATTGACCTGGTCGCGTATTTGTATGGATTACCATATATTAAATGATGGTACTCGGAAATATCAATACCATGTCCCATTCATTGATCGGATGCTTGAACGACTAGCAGACAACAATACTATTGCTTCTTAGATGGGTATTCAGGGTACAAGCATATCTTGATTGCACCTGAGGACCAACAAAAAACAAAATTCACTTATCTTTATTGATCATATGCTTTCAAACGCATGCCCTTCGGACTTTGCAAGGCACCGATGACTTTTCAAAGGTGTATGATAGTAATTTTTTATGATATGGTAGAAGATTTTGTGGAGGTATTCATGGATGATTTTTCAATCTTTGGGAATCCTTTGAGGTATGTCTCCGGAATCTTGACAATGTACTTGCTAGATGTGAAGACACCAACTTAGTGTTAAACTGGAAGAAGTGTCATTTTCTGGTTAGAGAGGGTATAGTATTAGGACACAAGGGGTCTAAATCTTGTATGGAAAAGGATAAGGCCAAAGTATAAGTCACTGATAAATTGCCCATGTCTATATATGTGAAAGGGGTGCGTAGTTTTATTGGCCATGCTGGTTTTTACTGCAATTCATCAACGATTTTCCCCTGATTTTACGACCCATGTGCAGCCTTTTGGAGAAGGAGGTGAAGTTTGAGTTTGATTCATTGTGTTTGAGAGCATTTGAGCTATTGAAACGGAGCTTAATTAAGTCTTCTATTCTAATTGCTCCGTATTGGAAGTACCATTTCAACTCATGTGTGATGCTAGTGATGTAGCAGTGGGTTCAGTGTTGGACACATAAATAATAGGGTGTTCCACTCTATTTATTATGCAAGCAAAACCCTTGACTCCACATAAGTAAACTACATAGTGACTGAGAAGGAGATGCTAGCTCTAGTGTTCGCCTTCGACACGTTCAGATCGTATTTGGTAGGCACCAAAGTACTTGTTTTCACTGACCGTGCAACCATTAGGAACCTATTAAATAAGAAGGATGCTAAACCATGGTTGATTCGTTGGATATTACTTCTTCAAGAATTCTACCTTGAGATAAAATATAGAAAAGGTTTAGAAAATCAGATAGCTAACCACTTATCTAGGTTGGAGGACTTCTCACATGTAAATGAGGGTGAGTGAATTCGAAAAGAGTTTTCCGATGAGGAATTGATGGCTCTGGATATTTCTCAAGCGTCATGGTATGTGGAAATTGTGAACTTAATAGTGAATGGAGATTATCTACCAAGTCCAGCCACCCAACAAAAGAAAAAGCTAAAGCATGAGGCAAAGTTCTACATCTGGGATGAACCATTCTTGTTCAAGAAAGGCGTCGACAAGGTAATGAGAAGGTGCTTTTCGCAAAATGAGACTTGCAAATGCTTGAGAGTTTTCATTTAACCCCATATAGAGGTCACCATTGAGGAAAGTGCACTACTCATAAGATATTACAATCTTGTTTCTTTTGGCCCTCTCTTTTTAAAGATTCTATGGCAGTTGTGAAGGGTTATGATAGGTGTAAAAGATTGGGTACCATCTCAAGAAGACATGAGATGCCTCTCAACAATATTTTAGAGGTGAAAATTTTTTATGTCAGGGGTATTGACTTTATGGGTCCCTTCCCACCATTAAATTGAAACCTCTATATACTTGTGGCGGTTGATTATGTGAGAAAATGGTTTGAGGCAGTCGCTCTACCTTCTAATGACTCAAGGGTGATGATCAAATTCATCATGAAACACATTATCACGCGTTTTAGCACTCTTGGAGACTTTATAAGTGATGGAGGTAAGAATTTCATTAACAATATTGTTATGAACCTCCTTGAAAAATATGGTATTCTCCATAAGGTTGCTACAACTTATCACCCTCAAACTAGTGGCCAAGTGGAGGTGTCAAATCGAGAAGTCAAGCAGATTTTGCAGAAGACGATGAATGCACAAAGGAAAGATTAGTCTGAAAAAGTTGGATGATGCTTTGTGAGCGTATAGGACTACATACAAGACGTCTATAGGGACTTATCCTTACCACATCGTATTTGGAAATGCTATCACCTTCCGACAAAATTGAAGCATCAAGCTTATTGGGATATAAAGAATTTAAACTTGGACCCAGAACAAGCCAGTAAAAAAAGAGTAAATCAACTGCATGAAAATGAAGAGTCTAGGATTCATGCCTATGAGACTGTCAAGATTTATAAAAAGAAGACAAAGAAATGGCATGACAAGCACATAGTGGCTCGTACCTTCTATCCAGGAGATAAGTTATTACTCTTCAACTCGCGACTAAGGTTGTTCCCTGGAAAAAGTAAGTCAAAATGGTCTGGTCCATATGACGTTGGGAGAATGAAACTATTTTGTTGATGATTCAGATCTTGATGGGGAGTCTCTTGAGCTAAATGATGAATAATCCAAGTTTCATCGTGCCGCGACGTTATATCAAGCGCTACATAAGAGGCAACCCATGATTACTATGTAATATATAGGTAGTTTGTTTAAAGTTTTTTATAATTTGGTATTTTTAGCTTAGGCAAGATTTTTAGATTTTAGATTAGCTTTAGTAACTTATAAAATTTTCATTATTCGCCACTTAGTTTGTCATAGAAAAAAAATTTCAGTTGGGTGCACTGACAGGTGCTCCGAGCAAAGCTCAGGAGGATTGCAGCACTCCTTAGGCGCATTCGCAAGCGCGCCGCGCAAAGACTAGAAGGACTGAGTCTCTTTCTTCGCGTTATACGGGCGCGCTACGCCTCCATCGTTCCAATCCTTGTGCACTGGATGGCGCACCACGCCAAAGTAAGGAGGACTGAGGCAATCTAGGTACGATACAGGAGCGCTGCACCTCAATCACCCCAATGCCTAGTTTTTTCTAAATTCCGGGTTTAACCCGGATTTACCCGACCCACCCCAAATAAAAACCCCATCTACCTGATTCAACTCTTATTCTCACGAATTCAACTCCCCATAAATCCCCATTCTTATTCTTCTTTATCTTTCCAAATCTTCCCCTTCCCCCATTAACCACCATTAGACACCCATTAACTTCCAACCACCCCTCTCTCTCCCCCATTCACTATAAATAAACTTTCTCCCTACTTTATTTTCTCCTTCCTTCCAAATCTACTTTGTTCTCTTTTCCACAACTCCATCCGACCCCCACCCTGAACTTCGTGTTTTTTCTCTTTCTTTCATTTTTTCACAGGTTGAGATGGCCCATAAAGTGAAAAATGTGACTGGATCGATAGAAAAGTAGGAAAGGTGAAACTTCCGGGTTCGCTAGTGGCCGGGAACCAACACAAAATTTTTGTAAATAGGCAGTTTAGAGGTGTGGTTGGGAATGTTTTGAAGGAAGCAAAATACATTGGAGGTAAATATGTGAATGAGTTAAGATTACAGTATCAATTTCTAACCATATATCAAACTGTGAATGAATTAGGCTTAACGTTTATGTTTGACAATCCCGGAGATTGTAGTTGGACTTTGGTGCGTGAATTTCATGCAAATTCGTTAACTGAAACTAATTATAGGTATGTCCTTATGAGGTGTAAAGATGTGAGATTTTATGCCTAAATTTTGAATGAGGTGTTGGGGACCCCAAATTGTGATCCTGACATGCTTAACGAATTCAAGGATAAACCTTCGTATAGGGATATTTGGCACACTTTGTGTGGGGTGGAATCCAATGATAGGTGGGAGAGAAGTAAGTATATGGGGTGTAATAACACCGTCCACTTTGCTAATGTTAATCATGTGGCTATTGTGTAGTTGAAGATAGCGTGTAACGTGTTGCTTCCCCCTAAGAATTTTACTAATGTGACTCGAGATAGGGTGGTGTTTGTTTATATGCTGATGAGGGGATGCCCATTACTGTGGGGGCTATTGTGAGGCAAAATATGATGAAATTTAGGAATAACTTGAGGTGGAGATTTTGTTTTGGGGGTTAATTACCCATTTTCTGACGATTCATTAGATTGAGGAAGAAGAGGTGGAAATGAATGTTTCTAGGCACCAAAAGCTGACGGGTAAGCTGATGGATGTAACGTGCACTAAGGCGCTAGACACATCCCATGGGGCCTATTTTGTCAGCCCCGGATCGGCAAGCCCGGGATGATAGCATTATGTCACACACGTTTGGAATGGCTGAGTTGCTGTTGCGAATATGTGGCCGCCCAGTCACTAGTGATAAGATAGAGGCTTTGGCAGATCACTATCGCTTGGTAGATAGTGTAACCTCTATGTGCAATACTGGTCTGGCATTTTCTAAGCATATGGATGATGACGAGCCCTCTACTGATGAGTCAATGGATGATGTGGAGGAAGATGACCCTGGGATGAGGTAAATGCCTTAATGGTGTTCGATTGAGGCGACGACGAGGCCTAAAGACCCTAGGAAGTATTCCTACCATTTTATTTTTTACTTTGTTTGTGCACTAAGGACAATGCTTATCTTTGTAAGTGTGGGGTGGGGGTATTCACTATGTATATAGTACTTTATTGCTTTATCGAGTCTAGTCTTAGTCTTTAGTTTTTTGTTTTTTTGGCTTTTGGGTTCCTCACAGCTTGTTTTCTATACTTTTACTAAGGATTATCCCTTTGAATCGTACATGATTAGTTATTGATTTATCGAGTCTTAGAGTTATTATAGGAGTAACAGTTCCCAATGATAGATGTATGACGACCGTCTTAAGGGAAAAATAGTCACATAGAGGAGTAGGATAGACATAACCAACCTTGTCTTTTGAAGCTATGCCCAAATAAGTTTGCCAAACTTCATGGGTAGTTATATGTGGAAAACTGATATGTTGACCTTATAATTATCATGTGTTCTTCAGTTTGACTCAAATGTTGAAATATGAGCTTAATTGTGTAGTAATACCATAATGCGGGTTGTATGAGCATGTTAGTTATATATCTGTATATGTGTCATAATTCCATGTCTGTTAGAATTGATTAGCTCTTTCTTGACTTGATATCTAAAACATGCCTTGTGTGTGTTGAATGAGTAGCTAGTATGACTAACAGAGTATGATTGAGGCATTTCATTGAAATAGGCAATTCTTCATTTTATTTATATGCCATGAAATTAACCCTTGTGGATCCCCATTGAGCATTTAGCCTTATTCATTTGATAAACCTTCTGATAAGACAAAACCTATTGTTTGATACAAAGTCTTTTGATCCTTGTAAGGTCCTTAATGCACTATGTTAAGAAGAAGGATGAAAAAGTGAGGTTAATTGAGCAAAGGGTGAATTTCTACATTGTGTGGGAACAAAAAAAGTTCGTAATTTGGCCCTTGTCCTTAGTGGCAATGTGCACCTCGACTAAAATTGAGGGTGCCTAAATCAGGACTGTGCTCAAAACATTGGCCCTGGACCTATAAAGGATAATGTTTACCTTACTCGGATGAAAAATCTGGAGTATGGGTGGCTAATACAAAACAATATAAAAAACAAATGGAAATGAAAGGTGTACTAGAAGAAATGAATAGTTCAAGGATAGTGTAAATGATGACACGTGCATTAGGGAGGAGCAGTCACTAAAATGAATACTACATGTTCCCTCCATTACCTAAATTCTATATTACAACTAAATGAAAGTCCTCTTGATATCTTGAGAAGTACAATGTGAAAGTTGAAATACACTAGGGGTAAGCATACCACATGTTGAGGAAAGTAAAAATATCACTTGTGAGTGTGAGTTGATTATTTTGAAGAAAATAGTCCTTGTTATTGTGATATTGTTCGAGTGAAAGGCTTTACTAAAAGAATAAACAAGTGAGGACATCTATGATATGTAGAGGATCATCTAGTTAATGTGTTGGTATGAGCTTGGATTAGCTCGCTAAGAGTCATTTTTTGAGCATGTGTTGTACTTGGCATATTTGTGGAAAAATATTGCATCCAATGTAAAAAACTACACGATCATTATTGAAAATGATAGGTTGATTTTAAGGTAAGTTGATAAAGCCAAGGGGTTGTGAAATAGAGTTGATCGTCTAAATATTGTTTGAGGACAAACAAAATTCTAAGTGTGGGGTGGTGATCTTAGGCATATTTATATGCCTAAATAGTCGATAATTGCCTATGTCTTGATGATATTAAATAGTTGTATTTAGTTTATTAGCTTGATTTTATGAATTCTTGCGATGATTGTGCACTTACACACATGATTAGTGATTTTAGGAACTCTTGGAAAAGTGGAGATGGAACAAAGAAAGGAAGGAAAAGAGACGAACATGAAAATGGCCAAATTTGGAGCTAATGTTGTGGAGCTCTACAAGGCGCTCCTCGCCAAGGCTATACGCTGAGAGGATGTTCTATTTCGCGATGGAGGCGCCCCACCCCAAGGTAAATCCGACTTTTCCAAGGATTAAACATTAACTAGGAGTTCTAATTTGAATAGGATTGGTTTTGAACTTTATCTAATACTATAGATAGATCGTAGGTTGCCAATGTAAGGGTTTGACATTTTGTTTAGTGTGCAACGACAAGAATCAAGTGTGTAGTCATCCTAACTCTTCTATTTTACATTTGTTTATGAAAAATTTTATTTTTTTTGAGAATTATGAGCATTAGTAGGTAAATGCCCTAGTCTCAGGTTGCCACTATGAATTCATTGTTTAGTATTTGAGGCTTTATGAATTAATCTTTGGTTGTCAATTCAATTTTTTTTTTATATTCTTGTTTTAATATTTCTTGACTTTCCATCTAGAGATAAATTTTGTGTTTAATATGTTTTATACCCGGCAAAAGTATAACACCTGAACTGCCTAATGCATCCACTAGCATACTGTGAAAAGAGTTCATTTAAGAAGTATGGCTCTTTTCTACCCATGGTGGCTACATGATTTATAGGGGCTTTGGGTTCTATGAACGTTCCCCCATATGGGTGCTCAATACTGCTCCAAAAATATGATACTAGCTCTTTATGTTTTGAAAATATACTTCTTTCTCTAAATTGAGATTTGTGCTAAAAACGTAACTCAAAGTCTATCTTGGAAATGTCAGTTTCCTCTGTTGCTTCATTTAGAAACCGATTGATCTTTTCAAATAACTAGCCCGGAGGCTCTATGGAAATCTCAATTTCCTTCTTATTTAAATGTGAACACATTTTTAATCTCTTTTGAAATACATAATCCTCATATACTTCTTTGAAGAAAAAACTTCAAATATGAACTATTTGCTTAAATTTGAAACTGAAGTCTTAAAACAAATTGAAATGTTTTCGAAAGACTTTTGAAAAACTTTAAGAACTTATCTTGACTAAACCCTTAACTTTTCTTTGATTTTTATATTAACTTCTCTTCACTTGACTCTTAATTGATCTTAAGTTAACTCACAATTGATCCTTTAGTTGAAATAAAGATTCAAGGATTATGATTTGTGTTTGAAATGATCTTATGATGTTTAGGAATGATTCTAGCTTGCTAAACAACATAAAAGACTAAAATAATGATTCGGAGGTGGGTACGCGAGGCGGAGGCATATATAAATTCTTGTTTGGAAAACGTCTTTTGAGGTTGGAAACCTCGTGTCAGCTCCACGACACGGAGTAGAATTTTTACTTCTGGGAATAGGTCGCAGGACGCACTTCCATGTCCAAATTCCGACTGTCAAAATTTCATCTTCGTTATTTTTCCCCATGTCACCCAAACTTGGTTCTTTTTCTAAAATCTATTGTACATACATATACCCAGCAAATGTACATAAGAACCTAACTCGAAACTATCCTATAATGCGACGTAACAAATTAAAAAACTTCTCAACTCAGACAATTCAAGATCATCAATTGTCAAATACTCTTAGGACGAATCCAAATTGAAATAAAATGCTTGACACTTGGAGAACGATCCCAAAGTTATGTGAGACTCATATACCTTGTAAGGATCACCCTCGACGAAATCTACAAGTAATATTTGACAAACTCAACGATTTTGGCTCCTTTTTCCTTTCTTCTTCTCTTGCGTTCTTTCTTCAAAGCCCTAACTTCTATCCAGAAGTGTAATAGTGACCATGTTCAGTTTAGACCCTTAATAATATTACAAAAAATGAACTAAAATAAAAAGGTAAGGAATAGACCAAAATACCCTTTAAAAATTTGGATTGCACTTTCATTATTCCAACAACCCAACTTCCAAAGGGCATAACTCACTCATAAGAAAGTCCCATAAACTAAGTGGCTTGGGAATATAATTTCAAGGGCTTTCCAACCATATATGAAACTACACTAACTCATCCTGAGCTATGAGTTACAACTATTTAAAGTTGTCCAAAAACTCATTTTTCCCAACTTAAGTAAATTTTGAGATTTTAATTCTTTCCAAAAATGAAAATTTCCATTTATTAGATACTTCCTAGTTATTTCAAATTGATAGATGTCGCATTAGAGTAGACAAAAGAAGTATACAAATCATAAGATAGAGACGTGGAGTTTAAGACTGGTGAAAACGTTCATATGAAGATATCACCCAAGAAGGGGGTGATGAGATTCGATGAGAAGGGTAAATTAATTTCGTGATATATTGGTCCCTTTGAGGTTCTTGAATATGTAGTACTGGTGGCGTACAAATTGGCACTACCCCCTAATTTATCTGGTGTTCATCCGATATTCCATGTCTCTATGTTGAAGAGATATCATGGTGACAATTATTATATCATTAAGTGAGAATCAATAGTGCTAGATAAAGACCTGTAATATGAGAAGGAACCAATTGCTATCCTTGATCATAATGTACATAAGTTAAGGACTAAGGAGATTAATGTCATAAAAGTTCAATAGAAGCATCGTCCAATTGAGGTAACTACTTGGGAAACCGAGAAATACATGCGAGACAAGTATCTTCAATTGTTTGTAGATTCAGGTAATACTTCATTCTTTTCATAGCCTAATTTTCCTAAGTTTTGTTACTCAGGGACAAGTGATAGGTAAATTAGTATCTATTGTAAAACCCAGGTTCCTTCGTTACAGAAATGCAAATGATGGAAAAATTCGGACCGGAAAACTTTTTCCTAGTATTAGGATTATCCTAGCCTTGCCAAAATTTGAAAGAAATTAGAGTTACAAAGGTGTAGGGTAGTCTGGTAACAAACTGTTGGAGTAATCATGAATTTAATTAAATTAGGTATTGGATAACTCGTTAAGGAACCGGTACGACTTTACAAAATTGAATTTGAATGAGTAGATCTACGGGAGTTGGTCTTACCATGAAGGGTATTTTCTAAGAGTAGTTGGTTAAGAGTGTTTTGTAAAAATAGGGAATTGAATTTCTTCAAAAAATGGTTTTGTATCACTTTTGCAAACTGTAGCTGGCTTCTATTGAGCGGTGGTGGACGCTATGGTAGACAATAATGTACTTACAATCGTAAGTTCATTGTGGGAGCTCACTGTTCACTTTGTGTTGTTGTAGCACCACTGCATAGCGGGAATGGTCCCATTATAGTGTCGCCTCTACACCAGGATGAGTTCCACTGTACTGGGAAGGCACGAATTAAGTCGTTAATTAAACCCCTAAATGACCTTATTTGACAATTTTTGACTTTTAGAGCAACGGAACGACCCATGGACGATTTCAACTTGTTTTTCACCATTCTAGAGGCTAAAGGTAAGATTTTAACTCCATGAATATGTTATTTCATCCATAGAACGTAATTGAATTTTTTTATGGGGCAGTGTTTCTTGATATATTCTATGGTGGAACAACCCTATTTTTTTATTTGTTGAGATCATAGGTTTTATCTAGGGTTCATAGAATTCTTAGCAATTCGGGTAATTTGTGATTGTATATTGACTCCATGTTATTTTGATTTATTGTAGATCAAGAACAGGCGGAATGAATCCGGAAAGCGACGGATCAAGTTTCTTAGAGTTTCAAGTTTGTTTCGAGGTACTTGATGTTTGTGATTCTATGTTTGTGTGGTGTATGATTGTTCTTGCTTCATTGTGATACTTTCTTATATATGAAGGTTGCAATGTTGATTACACATGTCGTAAATGAGATATATGAACTATCATTACCATGAACTCATGACTTAATTATATGATCTTGATTATGTGTTTCTAATTGTGATTGTGATTATGGTGTGATATTGTGGATTGGGTTTCCAAGTTCTAGCACAAATATTGGTTCGGGTTGCCAGGCTCCTACACAACTATTAGATCGGGTTTCCACGTTCCATTACAACTATTAGATCAAATTGCCACGTACCGGTAAGCTAAATATTTGGGTTTGGGTTCCCTTAGAGGACCAATGATGTGATGATAAAATATGAAATGTGTTGTTGATTATTCTATTAATAATGTTGTATATGTTGATATATATGCATGTGATTATAATGTTGTTTACTTGGCTATGTTACACTAATGGAATAGTCGTGTGATCCTATCTGTACACTGTGGTTGTCTACTTATTGTACATTTTCTCTTATTTTTGTTGAGTACAGGTCATCTTCAAACAGCTATTAACAGACCTCACTTAGGAGATTAGTGATTGTCGTTTGAATTCAAGGGTGAACCACTTTGTTCGGGCTTCTATGAGATTATCTTTTGTCTATGTTTATCATTTCCGGACATAGATATTTGTTTTAGTTAGTATAATAGTTCATTAGTATTATCTTGTTTAGACTTGTATCAATGGTTTAGATGTTTTGGTACATTGACTTTCACATTCCAGATTTATCTTCTGCATTGTTAGTTATTAGATCAAAGTTTTGAAGTTTATCAGACTTTGATTCCTATGTTAAACACGTTAGCTTTTAGATTAGTTGTTTGGTTTGGGTTATAAAACTGCTTCTCCCACCGGAGTGTTCGTGTGGGTGCTAATCACGACGGTCTGGTCTATGTCATCAACTTGTTGTGTATGGATTTCTAGATCATTATATATATATATATATATATATATATATATATATATATATATATATATATCCTCACCGATGAAAAAATATTTAGAGTTGTTAGTACTTTTCGTAATCGACTTAGTCATATAGTCAACTCTTGAAACCAAAATATGACCCTTAAGTTTCAAAATACCCTTTGAATCCAACATATTTTCCTTATATTCCCCCTTAAAAACCTTATCTTAAATTATATTCAACTTCCTAGCTTTGAACTTTCTAGTCTTGATATGACTCACTAGAAGAGAGTGTACCTCAAAATGGACAAAAATTATATAAGGCTTCAAAATATTAAGCATCACAAATCTATAAGCCTCCTTGACGATCTATTCCACTCGCAATATAATCAAGCTATCTATACTGAATGACTTTCATCTCAACACATTTGCTATTACACATACTTGTTCCAAGTGATATAAAATAGTAATGTCATAATGCTTAAGCTACTTTAACTATCTCATGTGCCTCAAATTTAGATCTGTCTGACTAGAATATATTAAATACTGCAATAATTCATGAACATCTCATATTACTCTCCAAGTAAATAATGCTTCCAAGTTTTTAAGGTACAAAAAGAGATCATTGTTAACTCTAAGTAATGAATAGGGTAGTTATTCTCCTACACCTTAAATTGTCTCAAAAGTATACTTTATTGCCTTACCTTTGTGCATCAAAACATTCCGAACATCAAACCGCAAAGCATTTTAATACTCTGTATACTTCTTATCTTTAATTGGCAAGATCAAAATTGAGTCTGAAGTCAGCAGATCCTTAAGTCTTTAAAGTTGGCCTCATACTTTTTAGATCATTAGAAAATTAAAATCTTCTGAGTTAGTTTTGTCAATAGAGACACACTAAAAGAAAAGTCATTCAAGTTTCTTTTCTAGTAACTGGTCAAACTCATAAAACTCTAGATTATTATAGGTGACGTATACCGAGCCCAAACTATACCTGTATCAATACTCTACAAATCTACAATATTGGCATCCTTAGTCACGACATGCCCATAAACTCCACAAAATTGAAATAGAACTCACACTTAGAAAACTTTATATAAGGTCACTCATTTTTCAAATGTTGAAGCTCAATTCTTTAATATTGCTCACGTTTCTCTTTACTATAAGAGGATATCATAATATCATCAATGAAGACTACAACAAAGAACTCACTATAGAACCTGAATATCCTATTCATCAACTTCATAAATATTGTTCAGAGTTAGTCGGCACTAAAGACATAACGAAGAGCTCATCGTGGAAATAATGTGTATCGAAAGTTATCTTATACATATCCTTTGCACTTACCCTCAGTCTATAGAAACCAACCCACAGATCCATCTTAGAGAATTTCAAATGCCTTAAAGTAGATTAAATAGGTTATCAGTGTACGAAGTCTGATACTTTTTCTTAATCATTATTTGGTTCAATTGTATGTAGTCGATGCACATCCTTGAGTGACATTTTTTTTTCACAAATAGGACTGGAGTATCCAAAGAAAAAATACTAGGCCTAATAAAGTCTTTACTCAATAAATCATGAAAGTGCTCTTTCGGCTCATTCAAATATGCTAAAGCCATTTGATATGTAAAGATAAAAATGGGTTTAGTGTCTGGCTCTAAGTCAAAACTGAAATAAAAAAACGATCATCTGGAACACCTTCAGAAACTCTTTCATCACTATTTATGATTGTAAAGAAGGAGTATCACTACTCATATCATGAACATAAGTCAAATAGGTTTGTCATTTCTGCTCAATCATATTCTGAGTTTTTGAAAATGATATTTCATTCCTTGGATATATACTAATGGTGACCAATCACTTCAGTTTAACAATACCGAACATATCAAATTAATTTTCTCTCTGTAACATTCTAGAATTACATAATACCGAAAAAGTAAGTATGCACTCAATGTGATGGGTGAACACCACGCATATCAAGAATAATGAAGTCTATCCACATATTTTATTCTACAAACTCAACAATTTAAGAATGATGTTATCGATCAACCACTAAGAATCATCTAAGGTTGTCTAAATATGAATAAACATAGAAGGAGTGTGACACAAAATATCCCAAACCAAAATAAGGTACATAGCTAAAAGTAGATCCATAGTCGAAATAAAACTACAAAAATCGAGAGTATACTGCATAATACATGGGACAACCTTGATTAACTTATTCAAACTGTATTGATCTATGATTTGTATAGTCATTCGTAACTACTATGCAAAGTCTCTATGAATGTTCTCGTACAACTTAATACAAGAAAACCTACAAAATCTCTTAACTAAAGAATCTGCTTTCCCTCTTAGTTTCAATTATACTATTAATCCTTAGTTCAATATTTGAAAGCATCCTCACAATATGAATTTATCAATATCTACCTTTAAATTCCACATTAACTGTCCTTACTAAATACTAACTGGTATCTAATCCTTTGATGTATTAGACTGACCCCACCTCGTGGCTTCTATCAAACAAATATCAACATGAACATCATGTCATCCAACTCAAACTATTCAAATTATATTTATTATACCCCACTCTAAAGGATAATAAGAAAAATGCGCTATACAAATCTTATAATAAGTCTTATCCACTAAATCACAACAAATGTGATATTTAGCTACAAAATTATTAGGTACGACAAAAAAAAATCGTCAAAAATTATTCACCTTTTGTGACAAAAAATTCATTACGTGCTTAAATGCATGAGAAACATAATTTTAGTGAAGAAACGATAATTTGTAGCTAAATTTCGTCCACTAAAACTTCTCAAAAGAAATAATTTGTGTTGTTTATTATGTCATTAGAGATAAATTTTAAGTTATTAGTGACACTTAATATTGTCGCTAATAATGCCTTCAATTTATAACAAACTATTATATCTATTAAAATTTAGTTACATTTTCGCAAAAAATGAGTTGTTACAAAATTGAAAAATTAGATTTTGTAATAAGATTCTAAGCTTTAATCACAAAATTTTATACTTATTTCTGAATTTTGTATTAGTCACTAATAATATATGTAACAAGCGATAACTCAGTTTTTGTTGCTAGTAATATAAGCAAACAATGACAATCATTTTCTTGTCTCTAATTAACTTGCTATTTAGTGACAATATGCTTTGGTCACAAAATATGCAATGTTTAACTATTTTCAAATTTGTAGTCAGGCAATTTAAATATTTTCTACCAAGAAAATCTTAGCTAAAAGCAAAATTTTATTTGGCTATGCCTGTTTATGATTACAAGTAATGTTGTCCCAGTTTCAACCAACTCAACCCATTTGATATTTTTTTAATTGAGTACTAGTTTTGGGTCAAAATCTTATAAATGAACTACTAACGGACTGGGTTTGAGGTACCAAAGATGTTGTTCGGTCCATTCCATTACTCGCCTAAATCTAGGAGTAAGGTTACTAAGACCAGGAGAGATTTAGTCACGAGCTTCAAATGAGACTTGTTCATGGACTCGTCATGGTATGTCACTAACTTTTTTCAAAAGTTAACTTCTTCGACTTGAATTAAATTTTAAATTTGAAAATTGAGTTCTAATCATGTAATTTAGTATTATCAATTAAATATTGAAAAAAAATTAAGTTTTTTTTTAAAAAAAGTATCTTAATGTTATTCTTTTCGGATTGACTTTTACAATAACATAATATATTCATATGTATAAAATTTAAACTATGCATATAATATTTGTAGCTATTACTTAGTAATAGTAAGGAAAATCAAATTGACAAAATATATTTTTCATTTTTGTTTACAATTAATAATAATCATGACAATAATTTTCTAAATAAATACATCTTTATTCCTACAAAAATATGAAGGTGATCATATGTTTTGCCAAACTTTAAAAATTGTTGCAGAAATCACGCGACAATAAACTATGTGAAAAAAATATTATAGCTTAATAAATATTTTTCTAGAAATTATAAATAGTTTGACAATAGTTTAGTGATACATCCACAAGTTTTCTTCTGTAATAAAATTTCACGAATATTTTTCGCAACAAATTGAACTTAGCTTAGAACATAATTATAACACCTCATATCCTAAAACAGACTGAACCAACAAATTTCCAAAACTTGCAGCTGCAACTCAGGATTGCCTCCCACATACCATAGGCTGACTCACAGACCCTCTTGATGGTTCGTGGATTGTCACCTGCAGCCCTCCCCCAGAACCTATACTCTTAAGTTGATCAACAACAAAGTGACATGACAAACTGAGGATCAGTATACAGACTATCGATAACTATAGGTCAAGACCCTAACGACCCCCCAAAACCCATCCTTTAAAGTTGATCGACGAACTTAGAGGACAGATCGTGGATCAATTTACGGACCGTCGATCAGTCAATTGGTTGAGACCCTTAGGACCCCCCTGTTGGGAAAACGCGGACAAGCACAAAAATATATATGGTAAAAGTAATGAAAATAAAATGGGAAAATAATGACACCAAGAATTTTACGTGGAAACCCTTCTGAATAAGGGAAAAAACCACGGGCCAAGAGGAGCAACTGATATTACTATAGTAAGGAATTTTACACTGTGTAGTCACAAATACAACACTCAATGTGACTACTACACACTCAAAAGGAACAACACTCTTTTGGTTTCCGTCTTACTAAAATATCGCTCACACTCTATTTTTCTTCACAGACTATTTTCTTATATAGTCTATGGAATACCTCACTTTGCTCTCAAAATGGTTTTTCTCTCTAACTTGGTGTATTCTACAAATGAGCAAGAATGCTCTATTTATAGAAGGATAAAACCATACCTATGTCACTAATGACATATGTAAACATAGCAAAGTCAAAAATGGTTGCAAATCTTACCAATTTGCCAACTACCAAATCTTTTCTTTTCAACTCCAATTACTATTCATTTTTAACAATTGCTTGTACCAATTGAATAGCTAAAGTTGACTAAAACAATGGGATGGATTCAACAAATCTCCCCCTCCAGTCCCATTTACTGGAAGAAGGTATCTTCAACTTCTTTAGAGAGAGCTCATACCCACAAGTTCTTTGCATAACTCGAACTTGTCTTTCGGTATCATCTTGGTCAGCATATCTGCAGGATTTTCACTTGTGTGAATCTTTTTGACGTGGAATGATTCATTCTCCACCTTGTCACGAATCTAATGATATCTGACGTCAATGTGTTTTGTTCTTGCACGGTACATGGAATTCTTGCTCAAGTCTATTGCACTCTGGCTGTCACAATAGACAATATACTCCATCTGATTCAAACCAAGCTCTTGAAGAAATCGCTTTAGCCATATCATCTCCTTGCCGCTTCAAAGAGTCGCAATATACTCGACTTCCAGGTTGTAGATAGTGCAACACACTGCAACTTTGATCGCCATGATATAGCTCCCCACGAAAAAGTAAACAAATATCCGAGAGTGGATTTTCTGTTATCAAGGTCACCCGCCATATCGAATCAGTATAGCCTTTCAAGATTGGATTTGATGCTCCAAAACACAAGCATTCATCCGAGCTTCCTCTAAGATACCGAGTATCCATTTCACAGCTTCCAGTGTTCTTTTCCTGATTTTCGAGAAATCTCTATCGACAACACCAATCTGCGTGAGCAATATCAGTCTAGTGCACACCATTGCATACATTAGACTTCCGACGACGGAGGAATATGGAACTTTGGCCATGTTCTCTTTTTTCCTCCCTAGTCGTAGGACACATCTTCTTGCTCAACTTCATATGACCAAAGAAGAGGTATACTAACAAAGCTTAGCATTCTTCATATTGAAGCGCCCAAAGACGCTGCTCAATGTACTTCTTCCGGGACAAATAAATCTTTTTCATCTCTAAGACGAGTAATTCTCATGCCCAAAATTTGTTTGGCATGACCCAAGTCTTTCATAGAAAAAGACTTACACAACTCTTTCTTCAGCTCGTCAATCTTGGAAGTATTCTTGCCCACAATCAACATATCATCCACATACAACAAAAGGATGATGAAATCATTGTCGAAAATTTTTGTACAAATACGCAATGATCTCAAGAAGTCTTCTTATAGCCTTGCTCCCCATAACATATTCAAACTTCTTGTACCCTTTGTCTGGGAGCTTGTTTTAGGCCATAGAGACTCTTTTTGAGTTTGCATACAAAATTTTCTTTACCATCTACTTTGAAGCCCTCAGTTGTTCCATATAAATCTCTTCTTCTAGGTCACCGTGAAGGAAAGCCGTCTTCACATCCATCCGCTCAATCTCTAAATTAAGAGTAGCGACCAAACCTAGAATCTGCGAATCGAGGACATTTTCACAACAGAGAAAATATTTCACAAAGTCAATACCTTTCCTTTGACCGAATCCCTTAACAACCAATCTAGCTTTATACCTGGGCTTCAAGTTGTGTTCTTCAACTTTAACTTTGAACACCCACTTGTTCTTCAAAGCTCTCATGCCCTTGGGCAATTTTACCAACTCATAAGTGTGGTTCTCATGCAAAGACTTCATCTCGTCTTGCATGGCTTCAATCCATTGATTCTTGTGCTCATCTTCCATGGCCTCCTCATAACATTCAGGTTCTCCCCCGTCAGTGAGTAACACATACTCATTGGGTGAATAACGGGAAGAAGGAAACCGCTGTCTTGTGGACCTCCGAAGCGGAATATTTGATTCGTCCACAACTTCATGAGCAACAGGATCATCAATAACAATATCATTGTTATTATCAACATCAACATGTTGATTCGATACATGATTCTGGGCGTCACCATGATTATCAAACCCAACAACATCATGCACACTTGTGTGAGGAACTTCATCATGATGAACTATACCATCAAAACTTGAAGATTCTACATTTGCTGCTTTGTCAATATCTTCAATTGTTTGATTCTCCATGAAAATAATATCACGGCTTCTCACAAGTTTCTTTTCAATTGGATCATATAGCCTGTAACCAAATTCATCTAGGCCATATCCAATGAAGATGCATTGCCTTGTCTTGGCATCTAACTTTGACCTCTCATCTTTCGGCACATGTACAAAAGCTTTGCAACCAAATACTCTCAAATGGTCATGGGAAATATCCTTTCCATACCAAACACTATTTGGCACATCACTTTGCAAAGCAACAGCAGGAGATAGATTAATAACATGTGCAGCGGTCAATAAAGCCTCACCCCAAAATGAGTTCGGCAACTTTGCTTCAGAAAGTAAACATCTAACTCTTTCCATCAAGGTCCTGTTCATCCTCTCAGCCAAACCATTAAGCTGAGGAGTCTTGGGAGGAGTCTTCTGGTGTCTAATACCTTGATGCTTGCAGTATTCGTCAAATGGTCCACTATATTCACCACCATTATCGATTTAATACATTTCAATTTCTTTCCACTTTCTCTTTCAACTCAACCCTCAAACTCCTTAAAGACACCTAACACTTGATCTTTAGTCTTCAAGACATGGACCCAAAGTTTTCTCGAGCAATCATCAATGAAAGTGACAAAGTAAAGTGCACCACCCAATGTCTTTGTCTTCATTGGACCACATAAATCAGAGTGCACTAACTCAAGCAACTCTGTCTTTCTCGAAGGAGGGTAGGACTTAAAGGAAACTCTATTTTGTTTACCCAAGCAAAGGCTCACAATTTTCTAATTTAGCACTTTGGAAATTTGACAATAATTTCTTCTTGGCTAGAACATTAAGTCCTTTCTCGCTAATGTGGCTAAGCCTCTTGTGCCATAATGTTGAAGAGCTATCGCTCTCAACTGCATTCACCATATCAACACAAGCAGAGGCCGTAGTCCAGTATAGACCACGACGTTTGTTACCACGAGCCACAACCAAGAAACCCTTAATGAGCTTCCATTTTCCATCACCGTTGGTACTAACATATCCTTCATCATCTAAAACACCAACAGAAATTAGGTGCAGACGAACATCAGGAGCATGTTTCACATTGTTCAAAACTAGTTTAGTTCCAATACTAGTTTCCAAACAAATTGTACCAATACCAACCACCCTAGAAACAGTCTCATTACCCATACTCAAGTTCCAAAATCACCAGGAGTGTAGGAAGAGAAAAAATCCTTTCTTGATGTCACATGAGATGCGGCACCAGTGTCCACAACCCAGCTTGACTCATCACAAGCAATATTTATCATGTTTGCATCAAGAACGGTAACAAGATCTTCGGTGGCGACGGTGGCTAGGCAATTTTCATTGCCATCTTGTTTAGTTTCCTCTTTATTGTTCTCCCTCTTCAACTTCCTGCAGAACTTCTTTGTGTGCCCTTTCATGCCACAATGATAGCACTCAATATCCTTAAGTCTGCCTTTGGATTTGCTCCTATTTTGTTCTCTATGCTGAGAACCACGAGTTTTATTTCTCCCCTGGGGCCAGTTATCAGGACATCCGACGAAGAGGAACTTTGAGTTTTTCTTCGCATCTCTTCGCTCAAGACACTACTCTTGGCGGAATCCATGAGAATCACACCATCCTGAGGCATTTGACAATGACGTTCTAAATGTTTCCCATGAATCTGGTAGGGAACCAAGTAGAAGCAAGCCTTGAATTTCTTCATCAAATTTGATGCCCATAGCGTATAATTGGTTCATAATCCCTGAAAATTATTCGATGGTGCATCATCGAGAGAACCATCATGATACTTCAAACTCAACATCCGCTTTATTAAGAACATTTTGTTGTTGCCCTTTCGAGCATACAAACTTTCAAGATGCTCCCAAAGGGTTCGAGCATGTGTTTCTCCGCAGATATGGTTCAACACATTATCGTCGACCCATTGCCTAATGAATCCACAAACCTGTCTATGCATGCATCGACTCCACTCTTCATCTGTTATATTATCGTGCTTTACGATGGTAAATACTGGTTTATAAAAATTCTTGACATAAAGCAGATCTTCCATTTTCCCCTTCCAAATGGCATAATTAACACCATTCAAAGTAACCATTCTACTTGTGTTGGCTTCCATTGTTTTCCCCAAAAAAATATAGTTATCGCAAATCAAAGTAAATCTTTTCTGATGTGGAAGTTCAGACTGTGCTGCAACCACAGAGCATACTCAGATAAAACCTTGGCTCTGATACCAGTTTGTTGGGAAAACGCGGACAAGCACAAAAATATATATGGTAAAAGTAATGAAAATAAAATGGGAAAATAATGACACCAAGAATTTTACGTGGAAACCCTTCTGAATAAGGGAAAAAACCACGGGCCAAGAGGAGCAACTGATATTACTATAGTAAGGAATTTTACACTGTGTAGTCACAAATACAACACTCAATGTGACTACTACACACTCAAAAGGAACAACACTCTTTTGGTTTCCGTCTTACTAAAATATCGCTCACACTCTATTTTTCTTCACAGACTATTTTCTTATATAGTCTATGGAATACCTCACTTTGCTCTCAAAATGGTTTTTCTCTCTAACTTGGTGTATTCTACAAATGAGCAAGAATGCTCTATTTATAGAAGGATAAAACCATACCTATGTCACTAATGACATATGTAAACATAGCAAAGTCAAAAATGGTTGCAAATCTTACCAATTTGCCAACTACCAAATCTTTTCTTTTCAACTCCAATTACTATTCATTTTTAACAATTGCTTGTACCAATTGAATAGCTAAAGTTGACTAAAACAATGGGATGGATTCAACACCCCCCCCCCCCAAGAACCCATCCTCTAAAACTAATCGACTGATTGACAAGACGTATCGTGGATCAGTCCATGGACCGTAGATCACACCCGTTGATGGCTTCAACAGATTTTTAAGTCAGGGATCATTTGTTCCTTTCCTCATGTGTTTGACCCCTAAACTATATCTTTTACCCCTAAATTACGTAGTATTGATTGGCTTTAGCCTAGTAAACTAATTACAAACTATCATAATCAATTATTCATCCAAAATCATCAACCTTAAAGAAAAATAAAGGAGAAAGTCGAGCTGCCGTAGTTCAAGAACGCATCGAGATCTTATCAGTTCCAGCCTCAAAGTAGAAAGATTTCTCCGTAAGTTTCTTTACTAGGTACTTGTGATTTCACTAGTGGGTTCCTTTCACCCATTTAATCCCTAGATTTCAGTCAAAATCTGGATTCCTTTAATATTATCTAGAACTTGAGTTTCTTGAATGTTATGAATTGTTGGGGTTTTATCTGTTAGAATTATCCAAATTAGATTGTCATATTGTTGCTTAGTTTCTTGTAGGATATTCATAACATTAGCTATGTATTTATTTTAGTTCATGAATTATACATTCTAGGTCATTTATTTCACACACAAACACACACGTGCGTGTGCGCGCGCGTGTGCGCTTCGATCACGAATGTCACATTATTCCTTATAATTGTTGCATTCTCAGGGTTTGCATGTCATTAGTTGAGTTATCCATTATTTTAGCATTTCAAGGATAGATTGCTAATTACATAATCAATTGGAAGTAGCTTAATACCGAGTGAACTAGAGTCACTCACCCACAAGTACCAAAACTATGGACCCTGTAGGTTAAGCCTCATCTGTTGGGCATTGCTTTTTAGTGATCACGCCACTCATGTCTCTATACCTATGGAATGGTATATTGATTCCTCTTGAAGGGGCCTATACATGAAACTCCACATTTAACTCATTTTGTATTATGTCGGTTATTAGTATCTCTCACAGTCTAGTGAGATTTTATTGCTACATCTTCTAATGATGTAGGTTTCAAGTTATCAGCTTCCATTTCATTAATAGATCGGTTTCCAATCTTAAGCTCAACAGCATTAGTGGTGAGTCGTCATTCACCCAGGACAACAAACATGTTTCTTTTGCTTTTAGTCTTATTTTCAGTTTTTTCTAGATTTAGTTGGGGTATTTGCCGCACTTCTAGTCAGTTAGAGTCTATTTTGAGACATATTTAGTTTCAGCTTTAGCATTTGAGTTTGACTTTTTAGTTGTTGTTAAACTCTCAGTTTTCATATATTCTGATAGTTTATCGTATTCCCCATCATTTCATTTTTCATGTTGATTTATTTTCCTCACTGTATTTCTTTACTTTAGATTATTTAGTACGCTTATGATATTTCAGCAGGATTAGCTTGGGGTCACTCGTGATTCTATGTCCCGTGTCCGCATCCTAGGTATAGATTCGGGGCGTGACAATAATAGTTTGGCCACAATAAATTAATTCAAAAAAAAATGAGTTTGGTGATTATATCTAGTGTAATAATAATTTTATTGTGTAATTAGGGTGTGAATCATTCAATTCGATTCAATTTTATAGGCCTACTTATACATTATATAATTTTAATAAATAGGTTATTATACATAATTATTTGAATTATGTAATTTTATCGAACATGATCTATTGAGTTTATATTTTTTTAATCAATTTGGTGTAGTAAGAGGTGTTTACTAATTTTATTTAACTTAATTTACGAGATATTATCCATTCAAATATAATCTAAATAAAGAAACATTTTTATTGAATTACGTTTGGTTAAGTAATTATATCGAATATAGAAAAATAATTATGCAGTCTCACCCAAGCATCAATGCATGATGAAATGTTTTGACCAATCATGTTATTTGACTCGAACATGATCAATTGGAATGATTGTTTTTATCCACTTGGTGTAATTAGAGGTGTTCATCATTCGAGTCAACTCAATTTAATAGCATTTCGCTATGTCTCATTCAAATATTAACCTAATTATATGTTTTAAGAATTATCATTATACTCGAAACATAATTAATTCAAATAATATATTTTCGGATCTTCTATTATTAATCATTATAATTAGTTGAGATAAGCATTAATAATAATATAGAAATGTATCAATACCATTATTTATACATGATACATATTGACTTTAAAACATTTAATGATTAACCAGTTATAGAGAAATGAATACCTTTCATTATTATACATGTATTGACATACATACATACATACATATATATATATATATATATATATATATATATATATATATATATATATATATATATATATATATATATATATATATATAACATGGGTCTGGTTGATTTTGTTGATTAAAAAACTAAAGATAAATAAATTTTGGCTAACCCAAAATTCGATGACCCATTAGCTAATATATAACATGGGCTGGTTGATTTTGTTGATTAAAAAACTAAAGATAAATTTTGGCTAACCCAAAATTCGATGACCCATCAGCTAAAAAAAAAAAGTAAATGAATAAAGAATACAAGAAAACCTAAAAGAAGCAGATCTATCTAGAAGGAGATCAAAACTCTTTCTCTTTTAGTATCTAAACTTAAAAGTGAGCTTCTCTTTCGGTCGTCACCGGCCAGAGCCTTCACCGTAGCTGGTCATAGCCTCCATGGTCGCTAGCCATATCCTTCATCTTTTCAGGCATACCTGGTCTTTCTCTGAGTTGTAGCCATGGTTGTAAGTTCTTCCCCTTTCATTCTGTTTACTTAGTCGAGCCATATATCTCAAGTGAATTCTCTCTGATTTGTCAATTGTCAAGATGTATGTGTGTTGTTGTGAAGTGTCATGGGTTGATGACTTCTCTTCTTGGATCTCATCACCATAACTCCGATTTTTGTTCATTTATCTTTTACCAATTTTTTCTAATAAATGTTGTAGCACCTATTCTTTTTTGTCTATTAAATTATCACATAGTCGTGATGTTTTAGGCCTATTTCATGTGACAGTAAAATGAAGTCCATGCTGTGATTTTTTTCTTTCTAATGTGGTGCCCTCTTCTATGTCATATTGGAATGAAATTATTAATGATATGTGTATTTTCTCCACTAACTTGTGCAGATTTATAAGTTAATTTTTAATTTTAATTTGAGGCATTAGATCATGAAGGAACTTGTTTAAAAGCAGTAACACAATGTCCAACTTAGCGAAGATTAATAATTAAAAATTCAAATTAAAGGCCCCACTTGTGGTATGTCATTGTTGTTTCTTTATTTGCCTCGTTCGTCAATGTCTAAGACATGTCACTGTCGAGCTGCGACTAGATATTATTTTTTGAGTAAATCATAAATGTCCATTATGAGGAGGAGAAGAAGTATTGTATATTAAACTTGAGAAATTGTTAATAGGATCTTTTAGATTATAGTGGCAAGGGTTATCCTAGTTTGTTGAAGAGGATGGTGGTGTGAAGGTAAGTTGTGTAACGCCTTATCTAATTTTATTGAACAACTTGTTAGAGCCCATAAGATATTTAGTGCCAAGTAATCCTGTCCAACATGGTTGTAGTACATGATATTATATAGAGTATTGTATTGTGGATCATAACCTGGGGCTACATTTAGTTATTCTTAGGACACATATGGCATGTGAGATTGGATAGAAGAGGACATGTCATGGATTACCTATTCCATTTTGTATATAACAATTTATACCATATTTTTAGTACATCTCATATGATTGGAATCTCTTATCTCATCAACCTAATGCACACTAAAAAAAACCAACATTATATCCCATGAATTTTCTATTCCATAATGCATACTAAATGAGTCTTTACACCTCAGTTACTCAGGCATATCTTTGGTTCTCCTCAAAAGCATGTCATTTTTTTGTGATTTTAATGTCCTTATTTAGAGAGGGAAATACAATGAAGTAGATAACCTTGTAAAAATGATTTTTCCAAGGTTCTTTTTTTTAATTTCAGCTAGTATTAGTCTCTAAAACATTAGTGAATCCAATTGTAGAACTTATGGTTGGTTTGCTAGGATTGGTTCTCATCAACTATTTTGTTTCTTCTAGGTGAAAAACACATTGGATGTTGTGATTAGTCACCTCCTATATCTTTTAATCTTGATTCTTTAGTTAGTTACTTTGCATATGCCTTATACATAGCTACAGAGTACACATGGACTTATGAAAAGACACAATAGGCTGAACATTGCTATCAAAATAATAATGAAACATCTTGGTATGTCCTTGAAATGAAATGTTATGTGAGAATGATTCATAAGCGTTTCATAGAAAAGATTGACTCATTGAATCTTTTTTGTTCTTTTCACCTAAATTAATGATTCTATTATTGACAACAATTGTTTCCCTTGTCTATTTTTTTCTACAGATTTCTGGAAACGAGATAGGGTATACTATTTATACTAAGGTATGTTTTCAAGCATGTATTGACAAAGCTAATTTTACACTCAATCCTCCCATTTTCCTGTCCCTCATAAGCTTCTCCTATTTAACAACATGAAACTTTCTATGTTTGACATTCCCCTCCAGGAGAAATAATTCCTTAAATGCATGTCATGTTAGATTTTAATTTAATCTCATAGTTTTGTGGATATTATGTGGATCATTGCAGTATTTCTATTTTTTTAATATTAATTTGTTCTAGAATAATGTTCATTCATGTTAACTAATAGGATGGGTCAAACTTGGCATTGTTGAGGCTTATGTACTGTAAAGTAGAAATATTTTTCATAAGTTTGAGCATGCTTTACATTTATTTCTTTAGAGAATAGTTCTTGTTTTATTCAACTTTATTTTCTTGTGGTTCTCACCTTTTCTTTGAAATCGTCATCGGGTTCACTTGATGTTTTGCTACCTTTGCAGTAATACCACCACTTTGTGTTAACATAGACAGTGCACATTTATTATTTTAAATTTGTACAATGTTCATTATAAAATAAAACACTACATTCTGGAAATTTGAAGATATCTATGTATCATTTAATAACTGTAATTTTAATAAAATATTAAATTAGTGAAACCTATTTAAATGAAAATGTAAATAGGTTTGCAACTAATTTAAATATCAATAAATGCTTGTGATTAGTGACAATATCTCATCCATAAACGTTTAATTTTTAGAGACGACCTCATTAAGACAATTGTATGTTTGTCATAAATATATGCCCATTAGTGACAATTGTGATTGTTGTTAATTATTATATTAGGTAGTGATAATTTTATTTTTTTTGGTAAAATAGATATATTTTTAGCGACGATATGATTCTTTTCAACTCCAAAATTGTAAAAAACATAGTTGTCAGTAATTTATACATTTAGGGATAAAAGAATTTGTATGTAAGACACAACTTTTAGTGATGAAATAATGTTTTCTTTTTACGAAATACATATAATATTAGAGTCAAATGATGCCGTCACGAATTAAACTAAATATTCAGTGATAAATCAATTTTTCGGCTTTGATGGCTTCTTTAGTGACGAAAACACACAATTACCTACAAAATTTTATAATTTCTTTGACGAACAAGATCGTCATAAATACTTTGCATTTGCGGACAAAAAATATTTCCATAGTTAATAAAATACTATTTGGTGATGAAACACTTAGTTGTCTTTGCATACATTTAGTGACCCATTCATTGAGGAAGAAAGGCAGACGAATTATTTTTGTCACAAATGTTTTCTTGTGATCGGCTTGGTTTTCACCCGTAGAGGGTGCTACCCTTCTTCATCCTCTTCTCCTTCATCCTTTACCCTTGCATCAGTCACATCCTCTCGTTATGAGCTCCCTTGCTGGTCATTGATAGAAACTATGTGCTTGGCATCGTTGTTTCACATTTTGGACATTTGTGGATCTAAAAGTTGAAGATATTAGATACCAATTTAGATAATCATATTCCAATAATCAAGAAATAACACGTAGAGAGAACATGATTGAGAGATTCTGCTCAAGATTTGTAACATCTCGAAGAAAAGTATAAACGTCTCTCTTTTGTTTTGCAAAACTCTATTGGAATTATTTTGTTACAAAAAGATTAACATACCTAGGGCTCTGATACCAACTTTTTCATGACCCAAACCATCGTGATTGACACCCACACTAAACCGTCCGGTGGACGAGCAATTACTACAACCCAACTGAATGATACTAACCAAAAGATAAGACTTAAAGATGTCGAAAAATATTTCAATAATCAATTAAATTCCTAGTTCCAATAAACTCAGTAATTTACTAAAATCAAACATAACCAAGCGAAAATGATGTAGAGAGTTTATAAGGTTTACGTCCGAATGAAATGGACTAAGATTCCAGATGAGTCCATAGTAGCCTGAACGAACTAGCTCACCCTTGAACTCGACTAGTCAGAGATCTCCCAAAAAACCGTCAGAATATTCCTTAAAGGTAAATGCATATAATTTTCAGTAAATATTGGGTCTTTGATCCCTTTCCCTAAAATAAGAGCTTTAAATCCCAAATTTTTACCATTAAAGTCATTTTAAAAGGACTCAAAAATCCCCTCGACAAGAAATTATTTTAAATAAGTCATAGAGGAATTAAGATTCTTAACTCAATAAGCAAAAAACTTCAAATCTAAAACTAACCAAAACACATATTAATAGTACTAATGAGAAATAATTAACAAAAGAAATCTTTGAGAAATGAATACAAAAAATACACTTAGAAAAATAAAATCAGTGTTTAGCCTTATATATGTATGCCATGATCTAACTTTTAAAAATATATGTACTTATAAACTTATGGTTAAGATTGCAAAAAATTTTAACTTCTAAAAAATAATGATTTCGGTATTGTAACAACTTAAAGTCCTAAAAACACTAACAAATCAAAACGAACATGAAAAATTATATGTACTAATAATATTAGGCTTTAGGCTTAAAAATATATAATTATACAATATAATTTAGATCTTCTTACTTCAATACCAAAGAAAACCAATAAAGTGAACTTACGTATATTAAATATATTGTGATATAATGTCAAATTTGAACATTTGGTTTAAATTCTGAATCTATACCAGATTAAATATATTATATGTTTCAACTTTTTGAAATAGCTTGAGGAAACAATTGTCATTCAACACTTAATTCAAAATGTCTTTTGGAATTAAAACATTTCTAATTCTAGTCTGACATATAAATACTTTGTTTCCCAAAATTCCCGTATACCATATTTTCCCTCTCTCTCTCTATATATCATAGGTAGGAGAAATCCATTGATCCTTTGTTTGTTTCTTTAAGATGTTGTCTATTCACAGCAATGGCTTCTTCACCCTATCATATTCTCCTTCTCAAATTCGGTAATTTAGTTTTCTTCTTTCGAACTATCTTATGGAGATCTTGATGTTTTTATTTCTATTAGATACTTTGATATGTTTTACTTTAGGCTTGCGTGAACACCACCCTTTTCAGACTTCTTTGGATATGTTGTTGTTGTTGTTAAAACAGTTAAATTTTGCGAAAGTTAATATTTTTCTATAACCATGTAGTGCATAATATTTTTTTGAATCGAGGTTTTTTCAGAAATAGTCTTTATATCTCAAAGTACGAGAATTAATATTATTTTGAACTAGAGACGCTTTTGGCAAAAATCTTTTACAAAAAGTAATTTTGTGGAAAAATAATTTGTGGTGTATGTTGTTTCTGGTCAAACATGACAAATGTAAAAAGTAGCGCCTTTTCGGGTGCTAGCTTATAGCCTCCAATAATCGATGTAAATTTTAATACTTTTTTTGTTTCATTTTCAGTTGAAGTGCATCTTGCGTTTCTTTTTTCTAGATGACAAACGTTAGAAGCTTCCATTTTCGTGCTTAATTCAGTAACTTTTAGTGATCTTCCATGATTTGTTGTTTTTGTGACACTAAATTTTTTCTTATTTTGCAAGACGGATTTTGAGAATATGTATATCAACACAATCGCAATCTCTCTGATGAGTGAAATTCCTAGTTATGATGTAACGACTTTGGAAGGACATACATCTAAGGTTTGACCGCATCATTATAAATTTCTCCTAATCTGACAAAAGTTCTTTATAGGAAAAATGATAAATATCATACCTTTTGTGTCTTTAACATTACATTTTTTTTTCTTTTTCCGGGTTTTTGATTGTGCTTGGAGTCCAAAAGGGTCTTTTCTTGCAATTGGGTAAGCGTTACTCCCAGTTTTTCATTTTATTGATCTCGTCTATGTGTACTCATGTTCATATCCCTACTTTTGTTTCTAATTATCTTGTAATTTATTAACCTTGGAAATGACAATCTTTATAACCGGGATTTTATAGATGTTGTGTGTAGATTTAGACTCGTCTATGAAATCTTATCTCTTATAGCTAATCATGTGTTATATCGATTTAGGTCTGAATATTCTACTACTAGAACTTTGTCCATTAGAGATGGTCCATGTAACTCTACTATGCAAAGTTGAAAAATTGAGAAAAACAAAAATGTTACAACACTTAATTGAAATCTAAGTTTTCTACTGCCTTATTTTGGCTGACTAACGTTGATCTTTACTTTTATGTGGTGAGGTATGGCAAATGGATGCAACAATTTGAATTTCATTCAGGTGTTTTGTTTCTCTTGTTTTGTCTTAATTTCATAGGTTGGTATATATTGTCACCACTAGTAAATGGTCCTGCGCTTCGAGCGGGTAGAACATTCTTCTTTAAATTTATTAAAATAAAACTTTTCTTGTATTTTGATGTGATAGTATTTTAATATGAATTTATTTTTTAAAGAATAGAGGCTGTTAAATTGTACTTCACAATTTATTTTATTTAAAGAAACCGGAAAATAACAAATCATAATACTATTTTCTCATAGTTTACATGATTTCATTCTAGACATTCATTAATTTGCTTTTGAAATTTTAGAATGGTTAGTTTATTTTTATCATCTATATGCATGGTTACATAGTATCTTTAATAAGAAAGTCAAATAAATATTTTTTCAATTTTCTTCTTTACCAATTTCGTTAGTATCATCTATATGTATGGTTACATATTTTTTTCAATTTTCTTACTTACAAATTTCTCGTGTGTGTGTGTGTGTTTGTGTATGTGTAATTAATTGAAACAATTTTACTCATCGGTGTAATGATACAAAAACAATAAATTCAATGAGCCACTCAACAAGAGCAAAATACACAAATATATAATTATGTTAAAGAAGAACAAATAGTTCATAATTTTTATTGTTTTAAATTAGAGAAAACTCCTCTATTTATAGACAACAAAGAGTAGTGTGAACAAATGCTTACAGTGCCTTACCACAAAGGTCACAACTCTTTGGAAAAGTCACAACTCTTCGAAAAGGTCACAGCCTTTTATAAATGCTACAATATTTCATAAAAGTCGCAACTCTTCATAAAAGTCACAACTTTCATGAATGGTCACAAATGCTTATTGTGCCTTACCGGAAAGGTCACAACTCTTGAGAAAGGTCCAACCTTTCATAAATATTACATAATTTCATAAAATCCACAACTCTTCATTAAAGTCACTTTTCATAAAAGGTATAATTTTTCTTGAAATGTCACAAATGCTTATTGTGCTTTACTGGAAAGGCCATAACTTTTTGGAAAAGTCACAACACTTTAAAAATGTCACAACCTTTCATAAATGTTACAACAATTCATAAAAGTCACAACTTTCCATTAAAGGTGAAGACTAATTTCTGAAATAAATAAATTAAAATGAAATCCTTGTTTGTGGTGGCTCCACATAAACGGGCCTAGGGTTCTCTTATGTATATACAACCCCATCAGGTCCATTACATGATGTTGATCGGCGAAACAATAATGCCTTTTCTACCAGCTCCAGTGATGGCATAATCTGCATTTGTGATGTTGGTGAGCGTAGACCAGTCAAAACATCTAGGACATCATGTGTGCTCCACTGATGGTATTATATACATTTTCTCTTCATCTCTTTGATGTATTACAGATTAACCAGATGATGTTCTAAATAATTCATTGGTTGCGCAAAGTTCAAATACTAGTTCAACCCTAAATATGTGCTTGATTGTAACACTAAAGGGTCGTTGGCTTTGCCATTCCAGAATGAAATCAATGCTCGTGAGTGGTACCCCTCAGATTCCCTGTCGGCTTCATGCTCTGAAGATAACATAGTTCAGGTAATTCTATCCTAACCTTCTAAAGCAGAAGGTAAAGGAGACTCTTGCCTCCACTTGTTTCAGATAACTTCTTATGGTCTTTTAAATACGATTAAATATCTATTTACGTTCTGAATTTAAGTATTTGTTGTGTTATTGCATCTTAGCTTCACCTTTTTGTGCGCTAAGACATTGAATATCTGTTGTGCTGTTTAAAATAAATTGGTCAATAATTCACTGTTTCAGTCCAGATATGGAGCATGAAGTAAGATGCCTGCTTGCATGAATTCGGAGAACACAACAAAGTATCTATTTTGTTTCTTTCTTTTTCTTTGTTGATTAATTTAATCAAATAAGACATCATCTGCTGAGTATTATGTTTTTAGGAGATATCTATAATCCAATGGAGTCCAACTTCATCTGTTGAGTATTATGTTTTTAGGAGATATCTATAATCCAATGGAGTCCAACTGGTGTTGGTCCAAGCAATACAAATCAACAGTTTTTTCTGGCAAGGTATTCTATCTATTGGTACTAATCATATTTATAGTATTCTTTCTATCATAATTTTATTTCACATGTGGTGGTAGCACTAGATTTTAAGTTGCATGTATATTATACATTAGCATCTAGATTATGGTTGTATCATTGATCACATCTAAGCAATAAATTTTCTATATTTTTCCAGACACCCCCTTCGTTCTTCATCATCCTCTCCATGGTTCCATGATACCCCCCCTTCCACGGCCCACAACTTCCTCCCCTTTATATAACTCACCAGTTTTTCCCTCTCCTATCTCATATTTCGCAATACATTCCTTCCACACCTTACTTATTTCCCTTCCATTTCTTCAAAATATTTACTCTGTCTATCAAGGTCTAGGTAGATTGAAAGAAATTACTAAAATTGTTTTTTCCTTTTTAGGATATAAACTCTAGTCTCAATGACATTCATTGACTTTATTGCTCACTCGTTAACAACCTTGGGCTTGTTAGGCTTGACTTACCTCTAATGTTTTTTTTTATAATACACTATTGTAAAAGGCGCACTTAAATCCCCAATGTATTTAAATTCTCATGATTTGAGTTTCAAGTATTTTTCTCAAGTTTATCAAAGAATTCTTGATGTTGAAAATGGAAGGTGTGAACTTCAGCAAATGCTTCATGCTTTTATAGAGCGTGTGCCTGTTGTTTTCCCGGAGTAGGTGGAACAACATATTCAACAATTCTTTAACCAAATTTAAGCCCTCGAAGAAAAGGGTAGGACCCTTTCCCGAAGAAAGACCTTATTGTTAGGATGACCTATTGCATCAGCGGTGGAAACAAGAGTCAGTGGACACTTTGGAGTTTACGAAGGTTTAAATAAGTGTATGTTGACACATTGTACTTTATTTAGTGGAAATCTACTTAAATATGTTTCTTCATTTTATAAAATTACACTAAGTCAATTTTTCTGTGGGCTTATTGGTTATTATTTGGTTATGAACACCCGTAAGAGCAAGGAAGGAAAGCATGATACCAAATAAATTCTTACATCACATGTCCAAATAAGTGAATAAATTCAAATATTATAATTCCAACACAATAATGAAAAATTGATATTGTTAATTTTATAGATACCTAAGGTAGAATAACAACTTGTAGGTACAAACTTTGTACTTTTCAAAAGGAGATTGGTTATATGCATGTAGATGCTTTAGAAAAAAAATGATGAAAAGATATGCATGCAACTAATATTAAAAAACAAAAAGAAACTCAAGTAAAATATCTCAAGCGTTTATATTATAATTTCCATATAATAATCTAGTATGACTTGTTTGCAAACCAAATGATCCCTTATATGTTTTTGCTACATTTCAAGCAAAGAATTGACAATGTGGGTAAATCGAACACCGGTAACAAATTTAAAAAAGCTTATCTACAATCTGCATTTCTACAAGGTAGAGTATCTCGAATTATGAATTCTTGCCTCTATGTTACCAAGACCTTTTAAAGTTATTCTTCAACCTCTTTAATAGAATATCAATCACACAAAAGTTTTTGCTTGCAAAACAAGTTACAACCCTGCTTCATTCCCTGTTCCAACAAACTTCAAAAATACTGTCATTGCCATTCTAAGAATTTACATTTTTTTCCTTCTTCACTGACCATATATTCATGCATCTATCAAATAAACCACTTTCCATGTCTTCACCATTCAGAGTAAATGCAACAGAGTAAACAATTTCCCAGGTTTAAAAATGGAAGAGAAGGTACTTAGTAAAAAATAAAACAATCACCAAGAGCAATAAAATTAACTTATTCTTAGTCCCCTCCCCTCACATACCCACCCAATTAAAAGGAATATATATATATAGGTTATCGATAAGTCAATTGAATATGAGTAAACAAACCACATAATACTTGAGCCTGTATTTGATAGTTAAAAAGTATAATTTTATTAAGAGTCCCTATTTTTTCCTATGTACAAAGTAGACATAATGAGATCACATCGCTTACCTATGTCCATTCAAACTGTGAAGAAGACACCCTTGTTCAACATCTCATAACTTCATGATAGAGTCAAATGAAAAACTACAAAGATAGGAAATAGAACAAAACAAATAACCTAAATGAAATAAAAGGTTAGGTGTAATACATAAAATTCGCACACAAAAAAAATTAATTTCATAGATGGCTAAAGTGAAGTTGTATCTCTCCGGATCATATTACTCGTAGGGGGATTACGGGTGAGATTGAAATAATTTGATATACATAACATAGTAAACAACGGAAGCATTGAAGACTATTAGTGAAACATGTAAACATAACAAAGATAATTTGCATAAACCTTTGCATCTAAAATAATACAAAGTTCGTAAATGAAAAGTTTACCAACTAAGATAATTGACATAAACAGTGTTCAGAGTATTTTGTTATGCTGTTGTGTCCTCAAAAAATGATAGTAAAAGAAAAGTATTGAACCATTGTATGAAATGAATGACTTAAGGAAACCATTGAACAAATTTGTAACAAAAGTTCACACAGTAGACTATTCCAAAGTTCATTAGTAGTTCTCCACTTATCAATCTAATGAATATGAAAATTAGGATGATGATGATAGTGAAGAAGAAGATCATAAGAATGTTACTTCGCCAAAATTTAAGGAACACAAAGTTCGCAAACAAAATGTTTTAGAAAAAATTAGATCTTGTTCAGGTTATGGAAGTGCCATCAAGTAGTAGTTATAATAATACTGGTAAATAAAAATGAAAAAGGGGATAACGTGGAAGAAAGAAAAGAGAAACAAATAGTCATCTTCCTGCTCCTCCTCCTCTTGTTGTCCCTGGTGGTGATAGTGATAGTGGTAGTGGTGGAACAAATATTAATGCAGCACAAGGTAAACTTACTCTAGTACTACCGTTGCTTATACCTCTTTCTAACTCAGTAAGAATTTGAACTTCTTCCACATCAATATTTATTCCTCCACCACCACCATCACTATCACCACTACAGACAACAAGAAGAGATGAAGTCTATGTTAGTGATCTCCCACTTCCATTCCGGAAGTTCTATTTTGTGATCCAAACCTCCAGGCCTTTGGTGTTCTACTTTCACTTTCTGGCAATTTGGGAACTTTGATACAAACTCAGCAATGCCGTTCTTCATACCTTCCCACCAATATACCTCTCTCAAATCGCGGTACATCATTGTGGAACCCGGATGAATGGAATATATGGAGTTATGAGCTTCCTCCATGATCCTCTATTGGAGTCCATCCACCCAGATACACACAACCTACCTTGATGTTTCAGCACAGGATCTCTCCCTTAATCAAAAGCCATTTTTCTTATGAACATTTGCCTTCAAGTTAAGAAAAATGGGGTCTTGGACTTGCTTCTCTTTCACTTTTAACACTAGTGATGACTTAGGCCAATTATTTCCACTATTCCTCCTTTTGTAGAATCCATAAGTCAAACTCCCAGGCGTGCAAGTTTGTGCACATATTTGTCTAACTCCCTCTTTTCTTCTTCAACATGGGTGGTACTCCCCATGGATAACCTGCTTAGAGCATCATCAACCACATAGCCCTACCTGGGTGGTAAACAATGCTCATGTCATAATCCTTGAGTAAATTTAACCACTTTCTCTGTCTGAGATTGAACTCTTTTTGGGTGAACACATATTGTAACCTCTTATTGTAAGTTAATATGTCAACATGAACACAATACAAGTACGAATGCCATAATTTCAAGGCAAAAACTAACAAAACCAACTCTAAGTCATGGGTTGAAAACTTCTTCTCATGAACCGTCAACTTTCTGGAGGTGTAAGCTATAACCATGCCATTCTGCATTAGACACAATCCAAACTAACTCTTGATGCATTAAAGTACACCACCAAAGCTCGAGTCCCTCTGGTAAGGTCAAAATCGGAGCAGTAGTCAACCTCTTTTTCAACTCCTGAAAGCTTTTCTCACAAAGTTCATACCATTTAAACTTAACTGTTTTCTGAGTCAGCTTGGTCAAAGGAGAGGATATAGATGAAAACCGCACAACAAATCTTTTATAGTATTCAACCATACCCAAGAAACTCCTTATATATTTTGAAGATGTGGGTCTAGGAAAACTCTGAACTGCTTCTATCTTTTGGGTATCAACTCTAATCCTATCACCAGAAATTATGTGGTCCAAGAATGTTAGAGACTTAAGCCAAAACTAACAATTGGAGAACTTGGCATATAATTCGTTATCTTTAAAAGTCTTAAGAATAATCCTGAGGTGACTAGCATGATCTTTTTCATTTCCTTGAATAGATTAGTTTGTCAGCAATGAAGATAATAACAAACAGATATAAATAAGGTTTGCAGACTACATTAATAAGATAATGAATGTTGCAGGCGCATTGGTGAAACCAAATTACATGACCAAAAACTCATAATGCCCATATGTAGTTCTAAAGTTGTCTTTGTAATATCATATTACTTAACTTTTAACTGATGGTAGCATGATCTGAGATAAATTTTCGAGGAGTAGGAAGCACCCTAAAGCTGGTCAAAAAGGTCATCTATAGTTGGAAGAGGATACTTATTATAGATAGTAACCTTAATTGGCAGTAGTCTATACATATGCTAAGGGGGCCATCCTTCTATCTGACAAATAAGACTGGTGTGCCCTAAGATAAGACACTTGGTCAAAGATAACACTTATCTAACAAATCTTTCAATTGTTCTTTCTACTCTTTTAAATCTACTGGTTCCATTCTATATGGCGGAATAGAGATAGGACGAATATGTGGAAGACGATCTATACCTATGTTTATCTCTCTCTCAGGAACGAATCTGGGAAGATCTTCTAGAAAGACTTGTGGAAATTCTTTCAATACTAGAACTGACTGAATAGGGGGTATCTCAACACTAGAGTCATTAACTCAGACAAAGTGATAGACACAACCCTTGGAAACTAACTTCATCGCCTTAAGATACAAAATGAATCAACCCTTAGGCACTGCTGAACTGCTTTTCAACTCTAACACTAGATCATTTGGAAACTTAAACTTGACTACTCAAGTTCTACAATCAACTGAGACATAACAGGCATGAATCTAGTTTATACCACGAATGACATTGAAATCTATGATATCTAACTCAACTAAATCAGGCCATGGTGTTCTTGTAATTGATGGAAATAGAACATTTACGATAGACCATTTCCGCTAGAATAGATTCTCAAACAGGGGTAGAAACACTAAATGGTTCACTAAGTTGCTTGGGAATAATATCAAAGTTCATGGAAACATATGGAGTTACAAAAATAAACTCACTCTTGGGTCTAGCAATGCATAAACAGTAAAGTCAAAGACTTGAATCATACTAGTGACAATGTCTTGTGAATTCTCCTATTATTTACAATTGTTAAGAGCATAGAAACGGTTTGTTCCTCCACCATCACCAAAATTAGCTCCCATAGGTGCGACCCTCTCTGTGGAGAAATTGATGAAGACTGAGCTATGTTTCCCCTATTACTACCGACTTGCTTGTTCTTTGGACACTCCCTCATGAAAGTCCGATCTGACAATACTTGAAGCAACCCGTGGAGCCTTCACGACAAACACCGAAGTGATTTCTACCACACTTTGTGTAGGCAGGAGGATTACTACCTCCATGCGCCACACAACCCTATGAATATGCACGCTTAGCTCAGGAGTTTTGACCATGACGTTCAACTTTCTCTCTCTCTCTAGGCGTAGTACACTAGCTGATGAGGTGCATGCCTCTTTTGTTTCTGAAACGATGGCCGCTCTGAACCACTTTCTACTGCCCAAACTTATTCCATGTCTTGGCTTTATTGTTTCTATACTTCTCTCGATCCCTCGGCTTTCCTCCTCTACCTGTTGTACATAGATAATCAACCTTTAAATGTCCATGTATCCAATAAGCATTGTAGTCTTACCCTCTTTGCTTAAAGAGTGACCCAATTTGGAAACGACCAAACACATCATACTCCTAATGTCCTTAACCATATCCAGAGCATAATGAGATAGTTGGAAGAATTTAAACCCATACTCATGCACACTTAGCAAATCCTGCTTAAGGGTGAGGAACTCACGTGCCTTGGCCTCTTTCAGTTCTCGGGAAAAAAAAGCCCCAAGAAGGCATCTTCAAAACAAGCCCAACTCGTAGGTGGTGCATTGTCATGTCTACTCTCTTTTCACTAATCTAACCAAGTTCTATTAATGCCCTTGAGTTGATAAGCAGCTAGCTCAAAATTTTTATTTTCAGGAACATGCATCACATTGAACACCTTTTTCAATTTCTTAGTGAAGTTCTCTGGGTCATCAATAGTGCTCAAACCAGTGAAGCTTGGGGGATTCATCCTCAAGAATTCCCGTATCCTGGAAGTGTCATCCCCTTCTTGTTGAGATCCTCTTTATTGACCAACCTGGTTAGTTACAACTTGACTCATCATCCTAAAGCCTCACGGAACTCAGCGTTGGTAACCTCCCCTAGAGGTTGCACTTTAGTTGCATTGGGAAATTATTATTCTTGAGGTTCAACGTTACTCCTAGTTGGACTACCTCTTTCTGCTATTCGTGGATACATGGTTACTTTAAACATGCACAAACACGAATTAGAGAGACTTTTAGAGATAAAATCTTATGCACGAAAAGGAATATAGGGAAGTGAGAAATTCCTAAATGTTGTAGCCTCGTATTCACAGATGTAGCGCGCTTTACACCGATGAATAAGACTGTATAGACACAGCTTCATAGACTCCCTAAGACTCTTAAACTCTGTACTTTCATACCAAATTAGTCACACCTCGAGCCTACACCCTGGACGTGGTCGGCACCCAATGATATTTGATGAACTTGAGCGCACCCTTGGTTTGACTTACTTAACTCAGCGGAAGACTTAAACATAAGATCTAAATCAAGAAAAAGCTTTAAATATAATTATTAGCAAAAGTGGCAACCCAAATCTTAGTCGATTACAAGTAAAAGGAAAAGAAAGGAACTAAAACAATTTGCCTATGAAGCCTCTAAAATAAAGAGGGATGTTGGGACAGGACCCCATATCATCCTAACAACTGAAACTAAAATAATAACTAAATGATAATGATGTCGTCCGGAATGAAGGGAGTTTCACCAACTTATTCTGAGTTGCTCACTGGATGAACGGTACGCCAAATGTCGATCCTAGTTACCTGCGTCTGCATCATGATACGATGCAGGACAACTGTATCAGTACATTGATCGTACAAGTGTGCGAGTTAGAATGTTAAACAACAACAACTTAAACTTTAAAGGAGTAAGACAAAACACTGATCTTGGATCAGCTCAACTCATGAATAACTAACTCATTTCAATATAATCCAATTAAAAGTAAGTGCAATATACATAAAAACTATCTCGAAACATGTTGTAAACTATAAATCTATACAATAATATATTTTAACTCTAAGATGTATATAAAATACAAGTAAAATTGATGTATATAAAAAACGATAACTCATGTGGGAGTTTCTCTAACTGATAACCATCATTTAAGAGCTATAGTGATGATACATCGGTCTGCGTCACGCTGCTAGCACATCTTATACCCAACCAAAGATTTAAAACCTGAACTGCCAAATGGATCCACTAGTCTAATATGAAAATGGTTCATCTACAAAGTATGACCCTTTTATACCCATGGTGGCTACATGGTTTATGGGGGCTGTGAGTTGTCTGAACTCTCCCCCATATCGGGGCTAAATACTACTCCCTACTATATACTGTCTCTAATGATTTAAAAACATATTGATTCTTTGGTTTAAGATTAGTGCTCAAAATACTTAGCTCAAAGGCTATCTTGGAAATCTTAGTTTCCCTGCTTGCTTGTTTTAGAAAGCTTCTTTTCTGAAAACTCTCCCCAAGGCTCCTTGGAAATCAAAGTTTCCTTGCTTGTTTAAATGTTAAAAAAATTTGAAGAATCTTTGGGAATACTTAGTCCCCATATACCTTTGAAGAAAACAACTTCAACTTAACTCTATACTTAGATTGAAACTTGAGTATTAAAAAAAGGTTAAAATGTTTAAATATTACTCTTCAAAACCATTAAGAACTTCACTTTAACTTACTTCTTAACTTTAGACCTTACTCTTAACTTCCTTGACTTTGATCTTAACTTTTCTTGAATTGAATTGTGGATTCAAGGTTATAGTTTGATTTCATTAATGATTTCGAGGTGTTTAGAAATCATTTGAAGTAATTGGAATCATTGGAAGGTGTTAATGTACCTTGGAAGGACTTAAAAGGACTAAACTATGAAAACTGGACGAAAAATGCCGGATTGGGCGCATTTGGGGCGTGCCGCGCCAGCCCTCATGGTTAGAGGATCCATCATGGCGTACTGCTGGCGCGACGCCCTAGGCCCCTTGGCACAGATGGGGCGCACAACGCCTGGTGCTGCCCAGGTGTGGCTAACGAACTTCTCTCTTCATCTTATGATCATAATTCACCTAAACCTCCATAGTTCTATTCCCAAACCCTTCGGATCATCAATACTATCAATACTCAACAAATCTAACTCAAAAACAACATTGAAAATTACTAATCAACAAATGGGTATTCAATTAACTCAACCAAAAGGGATTCGACAAGATTTAATCAAGAACTCACTTCTAATTATGTAAACAACTCGAAAACTACAGAACTGAAGCAACAACGGTGACATGAAAGATCTTACATACCTTGATAGGGATCACCCCTGACGAATTTCACTAGAATCCCATGTCGTTCTTGGTAAAATCTTAGTATTTCTCCATTCTTCTTATTTTATTCTCTTTTCTCCCAATCCCTAAGCGTGAAATATAACTTTTCTAATCATAACTAAAACATGTTTTTACCTCAATTAAACCCTTAAAATAAATTAGGAAATAAATGGATAAAAAGACTAGTTTGCCCTTCCTTAAATCTGAATTGGACTTTCCTTAATTAAACAACCCAAATTTCGAATGGCGTATCTCCCTCATACGATATCGACATTGCACAAACTCGGTGATGTTGGAAAGTTCTTTCCAAGATTAACAATACTGCCTCTAACTTATCCTGAGCTAGAAGTTATGGCCGTTTGAAAATGACCAAAACTCACTTTTAAAACTTAGGAATTTTCAAGATTTTACCTTTTCTTTCCTAGAGTGATAAATTTTAGTTTTTTAGATTATTCATGTCTATAACGAGTTACGAGATTTTACTATTTACTATGTTGCATTTAGTCCAAATGGTGAATACATGGAAAATTGTTCATTGGATAAATGCATGAATATATGATCAATGAAGGAGGGTAAAATTGTAAAAACTTACAATGGAGATTAGTGTATTTCTTAAGTGTGTTGAAACAAGGAAGAAAACAAGGTTTCAACTTGTTTTAGAAACAAAAAGCTTTTTGTGTTTGATATTCGATTATAGAGGTTGAAGAATAAATTTAAAAGGTGTTGGGAACAGAGGCGGAAATTTCAAATATGGAGAAACTCCACCTTCTAGAAATGCAGATTGTAGATAAGTCTTTTATTTGTCACCGGTGTTTGATTTACCCATATTGTCAATTCCTTGACTTAAATTGAGCCCAAAAACCTAAGGGATCGTTTAGTTTGCCAACAAGTTATACTGGATATTGTTTGGGAAATATAATATAGGGATTTTAATATCTTACTTGAGTTTCCTTTTTTTTTTAATATTAGGTTCATGCATATCTTTTCATCATTTTTTCCCTAAAGAACCTAAATGCATGTAAATAATTTCCTTTTGAAAAGAACATTTTTTGTACCTTCAAGTTGATATTCTACCTTAGGTTTCTCTCAAAATTACCAATATTATTTTTCATTGTTGTGTTGGAATTATAATATTTGGATTTATCCACTTATTTAAACATGGCGTAAGAATTATTTTGGTATTATGCTTTCCTTCCTTGCTTTTAGGGGTGTTCAAAACTGAATAGTCACCAATAAGCTAACCGAAAATTGGCTTATGGCTTATTGGTATTGGTTTTTGAATAAATGGTAGGAGAATGAATTAAAATATAATAATTAACGGCTTATCGATGTAGTGACATATTATTCAATTTTCTTATTGGATAAATCGTTCACCCACTAAGAATTACCATACTTACCTTTTCATTCTAGGTATATTAGTCAAATCTAATATTTTACCATACTATATAACCACTACGTAATTTTCGCGTGCTTCGCGGGGGCATAAATAGTGTTTATAAGATTTTGACCAACATTTCCAATAATAGATTGTTATAAAAAAAAAAGATAGTAAATTTTAGTAGGTTTTAACAATATTCAACACAAAAATGTTTTTAACTTTTACATAATTTATCATAATATATGTTTGATGATATCATTGTCGTGTTAAAACTTAGTGATATGTTTATGAAGCGATTAAACATATGCTTTTCTATTTTTTTTTGTATATGAAAAATATAAAATTGATAATTTTTTTGGAATAACACTTCATTAAAAGCAAATTATATAAAAGTTTTCAATAATTAATATTATTTGTAAATAAGTTAGGAATGTTAAAAATGTGCACCACAATAACATAAATAATTTTTTTTAGAGATAATCTACTTTTTGAATAGGAGGTGGTAATAAAAGGGTTGGGAACAAAAAGGTGTTTTGGCGAGATTTCAAGAGGTACGATTTTGATAAAAATATAAAAAACATTTCTACACACATGCATAACCTATGATGATTTATCATTTATTGAGTGGGTGTTGACGTGTAGGTTAGCTTGGCCCCAAAGCCGAGTTAAAGGGATTTCACCACATTTATTCACCAAAAATAGTTATATATTAGGTCAAATGTTCACCACTTTTCGTTGTTGTTACTTTGTTACTCTAACGGAATTTATAGAAAGAGAAAAAAAAATCTGAAACAACAAAATAACATTGCATACGGTTTTAGAAATTCATTCGTCATTAAACTTCTACTCTGAAGGTCCTTCTAGATGTTTCATTAATGCAACTTTACGACTTTTTTAGAAATACGTATGTATGATTGTGGGATTATGAAAGTACAAGTAGATAAAAATGCTAGATTTCTAAAGAAAATATCCTCGAACATTAAAAAAATAAAATTGAGTCTAACCTTGATAACTCAAATGCTCAACAATGATTTGGGGACATAAAGGAGAACAAATCTATGTTAATAGAAATATCTTTCGTAGTTTAAGATGTTACTTTTATTCAGAGCCGGTTTTGTTTCATATTCTTCAAATTAATCTTGGTTAAAATAATCATAACTAACACCAAAAATATTTAGTAGAGCTGAATGGCAAGGAAAAAAAAAGAGAAACATTAAAGGACGGAAGCTTTGTCCAAGTGAGATCATATACATACTAAACGAAAAATAATCTATACATTTTTTGGGAGATAACAAAACAACGAGAAAAAACATACATTAAAGGGAGTAAACTAGGATATATCTAATGCTGGAAACAAATCATTCTAACCAGAAAAGTTCTCATGTTTTAAAATAAAATACATCAAAAAATTCACTAACACTTCAATCAACATTCAATTATTAAAGTACTCATAATATCCAGTAGTATAATTTAGTAAAAATAGATAAGAACATCATAAAAAATATAGGCATGCAAAGTTTTGAACTCTCACAGAATTTTCTAAAGAAAACAAATTTCATCCTTGTATGAGATGAAATGACGTTGTTGATGAACAAATTAAAGATTTGAAAGGTTTTTTTTATTTTAAGTTCAACAATTCCTGTAGAGAAAACTTGCTTGAATACTCAATTAACATTTGTTATTTAAGATGTACAAACAAATACTTAGAACAATAACTTTGCAGAAACATAAATAACAAAAATTAAAGAATGTACTTAAAAAGAAATTAAAAGTATAAGAATAAATTAATCGTTGTGAAAACATACCATGATCTATAAAAATAGAATGAAACAGAACGAAAAAATATCGAGCCCACTGAATGCACAGTCTCCCCTTAAGAAAATTATTTCCCCTAGTACCAGAGATTTAAAGGAAAAGATACTCTCAAGAACGAATGATTTGATTCACCAATGTATTAATAAAAAAAATAGTGTGAATGAGTCATTCAATAGGAGCAAAACACAAAATTATTTAATTGTCCAGAAGAGAAAGAAGTTCAAAATTTTTGTTGTTTTAAAATTAGCGGAAATACTCCTATTTATAAACAACAAAATATAGTGTGAACAAATTTTTAATGTGTCTTATCGGATAGGTCACAACCTTTCGTAAAAGTCACAATTTTTCATAAAAGTCGTGTGTGTGTGTGTGTGCGTGTGCGTGTGCGTGTGCGTGTGAGTGTTTTTGTGCTGCATTTAAACAAAGGAATTGCCAGCGTGGGTAAATCGAACACCGGTGACAAACAAAAAACCATATCTACAATCTGCATTTCAACAAGGTAGAGTTTCTCGAATTGTAAATTCTTGCCTCTATGTTCCCAAGACCTTTTAAAGTTATATTTCAACCTCTCCAATCAAATATCAAACACACAAAACTTTTTGTTTGCAAAACAAATTACATCCTCATTTCCTTCCTTGTTCCAACACACTTCAAAAATATTTTCATTGCCATCGTAAGTTTTTACAATTTTTTTCTTCTTCAGAGAGCACATATTCGTGCATTTATCAAATAAACCACTTTCCATGTATTCACCATTCTGACTAAAACCCACAGAGTAAACAACTTCCTTAGATTCAATTGAATGAGAGCCTACTTAGTAAAAAAGAAAACATTCACCAAGAGCAATACAATTAATTTATTTTCACTCCCCACCCCTCACATCCCCACCCAAATTAAAGGAATAGGTATATAGGTTATCAATTGTTCAACTGAATACGAGTAAATAAACCATATAATACTTGAGCTTGTATTTGATAGTTAAAAAGTTTAATTTAATTAAGAGCGCCTATTTTTATTTCATGTGTCCAAGTAGAAATAATGAATTCACATTCCTAACCTCTGTTCATTCAATCTCTTTAGAAGACACACATTTCAACATCCCATAGCTTTACAGTAGAGTCAAATGAAGCACCAGACAAATAGACAATAGAAAAAAAAACCAAAAATCTTAAAGAAATAAAAGGTTAGGTGTAATACATTAAATCTAAACACACCAAAGATCCATTTCCTTGATGGCTAAAGAGAAGTTGTATCTCTTTGGTTTATTTTTCTTTATCTCGTATGGGATTACAATTGAAATTGAAATCATTCCATCTACATTACAAAGTACACAGCTGAAGCATTGAAGATTAGTAGTTATACATGTAAACACCACAAAGACAATTAACATAAACCTTTGCGTCTAAAATTATACATAAGTTCGTAAATGAAAAGTTACTAACTCTTTTCGTCACTTGTTAAAGGTTGATAATATTGCTTATGGTGAGTCCTCAAAAAATGATAGTATATAAAAGAAAAAAAAGTATTGAACCATTGGATGGAATGAATGACTTATGGAAACCATTGAACAAATTGGGAACAAAAATTAACACCTTAAAAAATTCCAAAGTTCCAGTTCAAAAGTTCATTAGTAGTTCTCCATTAATAAATCTTGATGATTATGAAAATGAGGATGACAATGATAATGAAGAAGAAGGTGATGAGAACCTTAGTTTGCCAAAAGTTAAGGAACATAAAGTTAGCAAACAAAATATTCTACCAAAATTTAGAAGTTGTTCAAGCTATACAAACATCATCAAGTAGTAGTAATAATAATACTGATAAAGGAAAATGGAAAACGGATGATGTCAAAGAAAGAAAAAAGAAACGAATGATCCTCTTCCTCCTCCTCTCTTGTTGTCTGTGGTGGTGATTGTGATAGTGGTGGTGGTGGAACAAATATTAATACAACACAAGTTCAAGTTACTACTGAGACAACATGAGGTACATGTAGTGGTAGTACAAGAGCAGTTGATGAACTCTTTCATTTATGACTCTTGTACTAAAACTGCTTGTTCCTCCTGCGGACTCACTAGTAATTTGAAATTAATCCACATCAATATTTGCTATTCCACTAACAACGTCACTATCACCACTGCAGAGAACAATAGGGGGTGGAGGAAGACTATTTTTTTCTTTTTTCTTTCTTCCATGTCGTCCCTTTTCCCCTTTTCCTTTATCAGTATTCTTATTATTACTACTTGATGGTGCTTCTATATCATAAACAACATCAAAATTTTGAAGAATACTTTGTTTGCTAACTTTGTGTTCCTTATATTTTGGTGAAGGAACATAAGCATTGTATTCTTCTTCAACAATGTGAAGGCACATAAGCATTGTATTCTTCTTCATCATCATTGTTGCATCATTTCATAATTATCAACATTGATTAGTTTAACAAAAATGATGAACTTTGAAAGTGGATCCTTGGAATGGTCTAAGATGTAAACTTTTGTTACCAATTTATTCAATGGTTCCCATAAGTCATTCACCCCCTCGAATTGTTCAATAATTTTGCTTTTCTATGATATAATATCATTTTTTGGGGCTCAACAACATAAGCAATACTCTCAAGTCTCAACTTTCAAGAAGAGATCATAAGAGTTAGTACATACACTTTTTATTTATGAACTTAGTGTCATTTTAGATGCAAAGTTTTATGCTGATTGCCTTTGTTGTGTTCACATGTATCACTTGTAGTATTCAATGCTTTTTTTGTTCAATTTATAATATACATGGAATGATTTCAATTTTACCCATAATCCGCCTATGAGTAAAATTATACATAGATACAATCCACTTTAACTGTCCATCAAATGGATTTTGTGTGTGTGCTGATTTAATACATTACACCTAACCTTTTATTTCCTTTAGCTTACTGGTTTTGTTTTACTGTTTGTTTTGTAGTTCTTCATTTGACTCTACTCTTAATTTATGGGATGTTGGACAAGAGTGATTTTTTCACAACTTGAACGGACATATATAACGGATTTGAACACATTATGTCTACTTGAACATAGGAAATCTAAATAGGACTCTTAATAAAATCATACTTTTTAACTATCAATTACATGCTCAAGTATAATGTTGTTTGTTGACTCGTATTCAAGTGAACTATCGATAACCTGTATACCTAGTCCTTTTATTTGGGTTGGGATGTTAGGGGAGGGGAGTGACAATCAGTTAATTGTATTGTTCTGGTCGAATGTTTTCATTGTTTACTGAGTAGGTTCTCTTCCCTTTTGAATCCAAGGAAGTGGTTTACTCTATTGCATTTAGTCAGAACAGTGAGTACATGGAAAGTGGTTTATTGGATAAATGCATGAATATATGGTAAGAGAAGGAGAATTGTAAAACTTGCAAGGACGATGATTGTATTTTTGAAGTGTGTTGGAACAATGTAGGCAACAGGGTTGCAACTTATTTTGGAAACAAAAAGCTTTGTGTGTTTGATATTGGACTGTAGAGGTTGAAGAATAACTTTCATAGGTGTTTGGAACATAGAGGCATAAATTTCTCAATTCGAGAAACTCCACCTTCTAGAAATGTAAAGTGTAGATAAGTTATTCTTATTTTTCATTAGTGTTTGGTTTACCCAGATTGTCAATTCCTTGCTTGAAATGGAACCCAAATACCTAACGTATCATTTAGTTTGTAAACAAGTCATATTGGATTATTGTGTGAGAATTATAATATAGGGATTTAAAATATCTTACTTTAATTTCTTTTAGTTTTTAATATTAGGTGCATGCATAACTTTTCATCTTTTTTTTTTTTGCCTAAAACATCTACATACATGTAAATAATCTCCTTTTGAAAAGTACAAAGTTTGTACCTTGGAGTTGATGTTCTACCTTAGGTTTCTCTTAAAATTACCAATATAATTTTTTTCATTATTTTGTTGGAATTATAATAGTTGTATTTATGCACTTATTTGAACATATGGTGTAATAATTTGTTTGGCATCATGGTTTCCTTCCTTTCATTTAGGGTTGTTCAAAACCGATTAGTAACCAATAAGCCAACCGAAAAATTCGCTTTTGGCTTATTGGTATTGGGTTATCGGATAAATGGTTGGACAATGGAGTAAAATATTATAATGAACGACTTATCGATCTGGTGACAGATTATTCAATTTCCTTATTGGATAAACCGTTACCCCATTAAGAATTACCATACTTGCATTTTTATTCTAGGTATATGAGCCTCATCTAATATTTTACCATAATATATAACAAATAGGTAATTTGCCAGCGCTTCGTGTAGCCATAAATAATTTTTCTAAGTTTTTGAACGCCCTTTCAAATAATAGACTTTTATAAGAAAAAAGAGAGTAAATTTTAGTAGGTTTTAACAACATTTCAACAAAAATTAAATTATTAAACATTATAAATTTCTCAAGAATTATAAATATATATTGAATGATTAAGAACATCTTGATATCTAATCATTTTTATCTTTTAAATAATTTATCATAATATATGTTTGATTATATAATTGTTTTGCTAAAAGTAAGTGATGTGTTTATATAGCGATGAAACAATTTTTTTTCAATTTCTTTGTACACGATAAATACAGGACTTATAATTTTATAGGTAGAATAACTACTCGTAAAAAAATTATATAAAAGTGTTTGATAATTAATATTAATTATAAATATGTTAAGACCGTTAATTATGTATATCACAACAATATAAATAAATTATTTTAGAAATAATCTACTTGTCTGAGGTCAAAGGTTCACCACTTTTCTTTATTGTTACTTTGTTACTCTAACAAAATTTATAGAATGAGAAAAATAAATTTGCAAAAACAACAAAAAATATTTTTGACCCTTTTAGAAACTCATTATTCATTAAACTGCTGCTCTGAAGGCCCTTCTAGATGCTTCTTTAATGTAACTTTATTATTTTTTTTATAAATATGTTTGCCTAGTTGTTGCATTATGAAAGTACAAGTAGATCAAAATGTTGGATTCTAGACTCATATTAAAGGAATATTCTCGAACATTAAAAAAATTAAAAAGAGTCTAACCTAGATAACTTAAATGATCAAAAATGACTTGACACATAAAGGACGACAGATCTATGTTAATAAACATATCTTTTGTACAATAATACATAACTTTTATTTAGAGCAGGTATTGTTTCATACTCTTCAAATTAACGTTGCTAAAAATAGTCATAACTCGCCCCAAAAATATTTAGAAGAGCTGAATGAGAAGGTAAAAAAAGAAACGTTAAAAGGATGAAAACTTTGTCCAAGTGAGATCATATACATAAATAATCAGTACATTTAAGGAGACAAAAAAACAACGAGAAAAAACATACATAAATTATGAGATATCCAATGATGATAAAAAATCATCTAACCAGAAATTGACTAACACTTCAACCAACTTTCAATACTTTAACTACTTAAAATATTCAATGGTAAAGTTTGGTAAAAAAAAAAGAAGATAACAACAAAAAAAAAAAAATATAGACATGAAAAGTTATGAACTCTCAAATGATTTCAAAAGAACATAAAATCTCATCTTTGTATGTGAAGAAATGACGTGGTTTATGAACAAAATAGATATTTGTACGGGGTTTCTTTAATTGCAACATCAATAATTCTAGTAGAGAATACTTGTTTGAACATTCAACTAACGTTTGTTAGTTAATATGTACAAACAAATATTTATATCAATAATATGTGTTAATATCTTCGATGGTCACTCAACTTTAAGTTGTTTATTTAGAAAGTCACTCAACTTTGTTCTATAACTCTAAAGTCATACAACTATTGATGTTTCACTTAGAAAGTCATCAAAATATTTATATTTCACTTATGAAGTCACTCAATCAATTTAAATAATTTTTTCATTAAATTTTATCTTAAACTATTTTAAAGAAATAATAAGTAATCTTTTTTAATTATTTTATTCTTCCCCTCCAATTATTTAATTATAATTTTCTAAAAAAATGTAAAAACATAGAGTAACAACTGCACCCCCCCCCCCCTCCCCCTCCCCCCAAAAAAGAAAAAATTTCAATTGTAGTAATTGTAGAACTAGAAATAAATTGTTAAAACATTGCCTATAAAGAAAAAATGGAATTGATAAGAAGTAATTTGTTTTTTTTAAAAAAGGGGGGCAGTAACGATCTTCTACTATTTTTTTAATGAAAAGTTAGTAAGAAAAAGATAATTAAAATAAGCATCTTATTTATTTTTTAAAATAATTTAATTATTTTTGTTTTGCATTTTACAAATTTTAAAGGAAATATTATTTGTATTGATTAAGTGACTTTCTAAGTCAAATATAAATAGTTGGGTGACTTTCTAAGTAAAACACCAATAATTGAGTGACTTTGGAGTTTAAAAATAAAATTGAGTAACTTTCGAAGTAAATAACCCAAATTGGAGTGACTTCTAAGTGAACTATTCAAAGTCGAGTGACCATCTGAGGTATTATCTCCAATAATATTGTTGAAACATAAACAACAAAATTTAAAATACTTACTCAAAAACAACAATTAATAGTATAAGCTTAAATTAATGACTCTAAAAACATTCCATGATCTGTAAAAAAATAAAATGAAACAGAATGGAAAAAATCAAGTCGGGCGAATGCACAGTGTCCCCTTAAGAAAATTATTCCTCCTAGTAAGTGATCCTCTTATAAATGAACGTTTCTATTCACCAGTGTACTGATACAAGAACAACTTGTATGAATGAGTCAGTCAACAGGAGTAAAGTACTCAATTATTAAACTGCCCAGAAGAAGAAGAAGAAGTTCAAAATTTTTGTTGTTTTAAAATGAGAGGAAATACTTTTAATTATAGACAACAAAAGGTAGTATGAACAAATTCTTATTGTTTCTTATCCGACAAGTCATAACCTTTCATAAAAGTCACAACTTTTTATAAAAGTTGCAACTCTTCATAAAGTTCAACTCTTCATAAAAGTCACAACTTTTCATAAAAGTAACAACATTTCATAAAAGTCACAACTTTTCATGAAAGTGTAAGGCTAGTTTTGAAATAAAATAAATTAAAAGGAAATTCTAGTTTGTGATGGCTCTACGTAGGCGGGTCACATTCTCATAAAAGTACTGAGCATATGTACATGAAAAGTATGCAACAACATATCGATTGATTGACAAAGATTCTTCATATGAATAATGAAAATGTGACAACCAATTAAAAAAACTGGTTGAAAGTCATCCTTTTTGTAAGGTGCATTTTTCAAAAAAGACGATATCATTGAGATTAGAGGTTAACCAGTACACGGCCTGATAATCGTGCGATAATTTCTAATCCATTACCAAACCAACCAATATCTTATAGATGAGATAGTATATTAGTAAATTTAAAAATTGATATTCGAAAAGTCAAACAGTTTAGTGAAATTATCTATCCGATCCATCCGATAAACAACCGTTATTTCTTAATCAAATATGTAGAGGTTCTTTTTTGTCTTAATGCGTAATTAACATGTTAAAATTGTCTACAGTTACACATTTAATCTAAGTCATATTTTAATTGAGCAGGCCTAATTTGAATACTAAATAGAATATTTTGAATTGTTTATAAAGTTGGTATCAAGCTCGTTATTTAATGACAAAATATTTTTAGGCTTACTAACACACATCAATAAATGAGAAAATCGCCTAACTTTATAAATTAGCCCCTATATGACGAAAATTTACTTTAAAATTATTATATTGTACGTACTGCTCTCCCTACTCCTTACTAAGGGTTCTATAAAGGTTTTAAAAAGAAATCATCGTGAAGCTATATCATCAATATATTTATGGCTAACAAACACGAGAACTGAGAAATTCACCTTGATCCTATAAATCGGCCCATAAATGCCTGAAATGGAATCTCAATAATGTGATAATGAGCTTGACTAGCCCTCGAGAACCATTGTTGACCCAAATGAACCCTTGGTCTGACATACTTATTCAATGGAATAATGTAAGCATTATTACAATGATCAAATGCACTTACTTAATTGTTTAATAAAATAGCTTAGAATGTTTAAAAGTTAACATTCAGTTTGGCCAAAATGGAAACTGAAACTTTAACATATGAAACGATAATGTAAAGAAAACTGAACTATTAACTATCTATTAAGCCTCTAAACAAGGAAGTATGTCGAGACAAGACCCCGGATCATCCTAAAAACGGAAAAACTAAAGCAAAATACAAACATAGTCTTTCGAAAAGGAAGGAGGCTCATCAACTGCCTCTGAGTGCTCAACTGGATCATTGAGGCGCTGAATGTTGATAGTGGTTACCTGTGTGTGCATCATAAGACCATGCAGGCCAACTGGAATTTGTAAAACAAATGTACGAGTATGTGAATTGAAGCACTGAACACAACATATGCTTGAAAAGAATCTTGAAGGAACACTTACTTTGGCTTTACTCAACTCATAAACAAATTAACGCAATAGAAAGCAATAAAACAAATTATTCTATAAAAAAACATTATAAAAGAGTATAAAGCAACTTAGATCGTTAATAGGAAATACAATAACAAAATTCACGTTACTCACATAATTAAGTAATATAGTGTCTGGGAGATTCTTTAACTGGAAATCATCACTATGATCTTGAGTGGTGATACATCGTCTTTCCCACGCTACAAGAACTATCATATACTTTGTTGTGATATAGAAATCCTTAACTAAGTTGATATACTAGTCTATACTAATAAACAACTTAAGGAGTCATCTAAAAAGTATGATTCGTTACTACCCATCCATATCGATGCTTAATACTACTATCAAAATATACTTAGCTAATTTGTTTTAAAACAAAACTCCTTTCTTTTTTTGAGATAATTACTCAAAACATTAGCTTAAAAGCTCTTTAGGAATTCAATGTTTTCCTTTCTTGTTCAAATGCGAAAACATTTTTATACTCTTGAGAATAATTAGTTCCCTTATAAATTTTGGAGAAATGAACACAACTCTTTACTCTTTGCTTAACTTGAAACTTACGTCTTAAAACAAAGTTAAACATTTGTGAAAGACTTCTTGAAAAAGACTCTAAGAACTGCCTAGACTCGGCTCATAACTTTCCTTGAATGTGAAATTATGGATGCAAGTTTATTATTTATGTTTATTGATGATTTGTAGGTGTTTAGAAGTCATTTAGAGTAGTTAGAATAAATGGAAAGTGTTAGTACACTTTAGAAGGAATTAAACGGACTGAATGACGAAAACCTTGTGAAAATTACATTTTGAGCGCATCCCGGGCGCGCCGCGCCAGCCCATACTTAATGGGGCTCCAAAATAGCGCACTTTTGCTGTGCTGCCCCAGCCTACCTAGTACTATTGGTCCGTGTCGCACCAGGTTTTACTTCAGGCAAAAACTGACGAATTTTAATTAGTCTTGTTTTCATATCTTTACTCGATTAATTCTGATTTCTTTTCTCAAATTTACATTACAATTAGATATCCAAGACATATACACAAAATATAACTCAAATAACTCAAGGAAACAACACTTTAATATAAAAAAAACTCCCAAATCTCAACTCGTATTAAAGAACTAAAGAAATTCAATAACATTCAAATTCCAACCTTTTTCGAAAAAATTCACACTGAATCATACACACTTGGCACATGGTTACCAAACCAACATTGTGAAAATATCACATACCTTGTAAGATCAAATCCTTTATGAAACCCCACAATAAATTCCTTTCGAAATAACGAATCTTTCTTTTCCTTTATGTTGTGTTCTCCTTTAGAACACTAGCGTTAATTTTCAATTGCACAAACTGAACCGTTTCGGTTTTTCCCTTAATAATTCACTAAAACGAATTAAAATAATAGGGTATGAAAAATACTTAAACATCCTTCAAAAACCCGGATTGGACATTTCCTTATTTGAACAACCCAACTTAAAATGGGCATATTTCACTCATACGAACACAGAATGTGCAAACTCAGCGGGGTTGGAAAGATTATGCTAAGTTCTTTCCTACAATATTTGGAACCGCATCTAAATCATCCTGAGATAGGAGTTATAATCCTTTGTAGTTGGCCAAAAACTAACTTAACATACTTTATAATTTCCAGAATTTAATATTCTTTCCAAAAATAGCGATTTCCAATCTTTAACTTCTTTCTAGTTATTTCGGTTCGTGAGATGTTACAATATTTACCCCATGGAACATTAGTCCTCGAATGAGATTATTCTTACTAGGCTAAGGGTGTAATATTAATTATTCAGTTTAAACACCCAAGAAGCAAATCTAACATATCAAGTATATAAATTATATAGTACTAAAAGAGAATTAGTACCTCGGTCTGAAATTTCTCGGATTCGAAGAGATGTGGATACCTTTTCCTCATATCCTCCTCAGCTTCCCAAGTAGCTTTCTCAACAAATTGGTTCCTCCAAAGAACTTTGACTGATGCTACCTCATTTGTTCTCAAATTGCGAACTTGGCGATCTAGAATCTGAAAAGGAATCTCTTCATAAGATAAGTTATCCTTGATCCTAATAGCTTCGGTTGGTATGATTAATGAAGGATCTCTCATGAACTTCTTCTGCATGGAGACGTGAAAACTAGATGAACCACTACTAACTATTGTGGTAGCTCCAACTCATATGCTATATTACCTACCATTTCAATATTCTTTGGGGGCCAATATAACAGGGACTAAGCTTACCCTTCTTACGAAATCTCATGATACCCGTCATGGGTGAAAATTTGAAGTATACCAAATCATCTACTTTAAACTCTAAATCCCATCTCCTCACATAATTGTAGAGATTCTGACGCCTTCTCCACAGCTTGATGAACTAAATCTGACCCTATTAACCCTGCTTCACAAACTTCAAATCCAATAGGCTATCTGCATCTTCTCCCATGAAGAGCTTCATAAGGAGCCAATCGGAAGCTAGAGTGGTAACTATTGTTGTAAAAAAAAATCAATAAACAGTAGGTGGTCATCCCAATTACCTTTTGAAGTCAATCACACAAGTCCTCAACATATCCTCTAAGGTCTTAATAGTGTGCTCTACTTGTCCATTTGTATTAGGATGAAAGGCAATAGTACATTTCACCTTTGAAACCAAGACTTTTTGGAATTACTTCAAAAACTATGTAGTCAATGGCCCACTTTTTTTTGAAATAATGGAGACCAGAACCCAATGAAGTCTTACCACCTATTGAAGACACAATTTAGCATAATCTTCTACTGAATGGGTAGTCTTTACTGACAAAAAGTGGGCTTATTTTGTCATTTTATCAACATTCACCCAAATAGAAGCATGCTACCCGCGAGACCTTGGTAAACCTGTGATGAAGTCCATGTTTATCATAACCCTTTCTATTTCGGAAGCTTTATATTCTAACCCAAACCATCAGGCCTTTGATGTTGTAGTTTAACTTGTTGATAATGTGGGCACTTAACAACAAATTCTGCGATACCCTTCTTCATACTACTCCACCAGTAAACCTCTCTCAGATCGTGATACATCTTTGTGGAACCTGAATGAATTGAATATTCGGAGCTATGATCTTTCTCCATAATCCTTTCTTGGAGTTTATCCACCCTTTGAGCAGACAATATACCTTGATACCTCTTGTTCTAAAGTCAATACTTTTATCTTATGAACATTTGACTTTAATTCAAGGAAAATAAAATCTTGGTCCTGCTTTTCTTTTACTTCTAACTCTAATGATGATTCATCCCCATTCATTACCACTACTCCTCCTTCCGTGGAATTCGTTAGTCGGTCTCCCAAACGTGGAAGCCTATGCTCATCTTTCGTTAACTCTCTCTTTTAATCCTCAACATGGGCAGTACTACATATAGAAAACCTGATCAATGAATCAACATCAAAATTAGCCTTACCTAGGTGGTAAAGAATACTCATATCATTATCCTTCAGTAATTCTAACCACCTACTTTGTCTAAGATTAGGTTCTTTCTGAGTAAATATATAGTGTAACACCCCATAGCCAAAACAGACCAAAAATAATTTTTTCAGAAAAATATGCAGGTGCAAACAACGGTGGCATCGACGGACCGTAGCCTAAACCACGGTCCGTCCTGCACAACCGTCGATGGATCAGACACTCCCAAAAATTTTAGCCTAGAAAAATTGGTCAAGTCTTGGACGACGGACGGACTTACGGTCCGTAGGTAAAACGACGGTCCCTAGTCCGTGTCCTTCGATCAATACTCCCTTCAACCGCTCTCTGAAAAGAGATATGGATAACCAACATGGTTCGTAGGTGGACCTACGGTCCGTAGGTGGAAATTTGCAGCAAGTTAAAGGGAAATGTAGTTGGGTCAACTTAAAATGATCATAACTCTTAGCACAAAATGAATTAGGTCTGTCATGACCTACCCACAGATAAATAATTGAATTATCTTTCCAGAGCCACTGACCTTGCTAAAATCAGACCTTCGAGTAAAAATTTATGCCTATTTTAGTAAAGGTCTATCGAACAGGCCCTCACGACGGACCCAAGGGCGCACGACGGAACGTCAGTTCTGCCGTCGTGAGGCCCGACAGCAACCTTCCCAGAGGTCTTTTTGACCTTTTCCCACTCTGTTTAAACCCTAAGTTACGTTTTTTTGACCCTAAATCATCAGATTTTAGTCAGTTTAAGCCTAGACACATAATTAGAACATATCCAAGACAAATCATTAAATCAAAACTTAGAAAATTAGAAGCAAGAGAGGAGAAAAAAGCTCAAGAACCCTAGATCAAGAACGCCACAAGTACCAGCAGTTCCAGCCCTGAAACATAAGTATTTTTCCGTGGATTTCATCACCAGGTTTGTGGGATTTCACTAGTGGGTTCCTTTCACCCATGCGGTCCCTAGTTTTCAGTCAGGTTCTTGATTCTCTTATCATGATTGAACCTAGGGTTTCTAGAACATTGTTAGAAATTCATGAATTTATTAAATATATGTTCCAAATCAAATTATCATGTTATTACTAACATTATCACATGAATTTCAGAACCCTAGCTTTGTATTTCTTTAGTTCTTGAATTACACATGCTAGGTCATATATTTCAGACACTTCAGATATACATGCCTCATTTATAAATGCATAATTACCAGATTAATTGTTGCATATTAAGTTTTCATGTTCAGTTTCGAGCTATCCAGTATTTACAGAAAATCAGATATGATTAGTTAATCTACAGAATTCATTGGGAGTAGCATAATACCGAGTTGGACTAGGGTTTAGCATACCCAATAGTCCAAGAACTACTAGCCAAGTAGGTTGTAAGTCCCCTCTGTGGGCAATCAGTTTAGTGATCGTGCCAGCATGCCTTTTACCTTTGGCAGTGTATATTGGGTCCTCTCGATGGGGCGTATACATCGAACTCCACATTTAACTCATGTGGTTTTATTATCGGTTATTAGTAGCTCTCACAGTTCAGTCAGACTCTCTGCATTGACCATTTATCAGCCTATACAGTATTCAGTTTCAGGATGTTATAAATTTGTCATTGCATCAAGATAGCTTAGAAATAAGCACATCACGTTCAGATTATTATACTTGTTTTTGTGCTTGTTTAGTTATGTTTTATTTCAACTTTACTCTATCCTACATGCTCAGTATCTTTCAAGTACTAACGCATACGTGCGCTACATCTTCTCGTGATGTAGGTTTGATTTCTCAGCATCCAGATCACGCATAGATTGATTCCCGATCTCCAGTTCAGTAGATTCACTGGTGGGTCATCATTCTCCGAGGACAACAGTCATGATTTTTTTTTCCGTCTTTAGTCATTTAGTTTAATTTTTTGCTAGATTTAGCTGGGGCTTGTCCCCGTATTTCTAGTTTAATTTTCACTATCACAAATAGACATAACACTTAGTTTTTAAAATACTAACAATAAAGACATTTTTTATACAGTTTGTTTCCATATAAAAATGAAGTTTATAGAAAATCAAAAATACAAAACTGACTTTTATGTGAAGTTTTCATATTCTTCAAACTAAGTGTATGATTAATTTTATCCAAAGTAGCAAACTACAAAGGTTTTTAGTCTACAAAAATCACACAATCAAATTTCACGTGGATTACAAAACTACAAAAGTTTTTTAAAGTCTCCAAAAAAAAATTGAACATATTGATAGATTATCACATAGATATGCTTTTCTTTTCAAATATACTTCCAACTACAACATTTTGACATAATATTTTATCAAATGAAAATGTGCATCTCTCATCCTGCAAATTAAAGAATTTTAAAGATATCACTTTTTGCCAAGGAAAATTCATTCAAAAAACCATATCGTTTGTAGATCTTTTTCCAAAGACATACATTATAAATATCAAAATTGTAAACTTTTAGAAACTATTTTCCTCCTTAGATCAATAATAAAAAGGTTAACTGGTGTAATCTTTAACCTCAATACCACTAATTCTTCTATTACATTCTAACATCGACCTTTCTAAATGAAGCATCAAAATCTTGAGAACTAATACATTAATCTTCTACTTTAATGATATGGTTCTCTCAATTAGTAGAATACAAGAAATATCAACAATAAAATAATTTATTTAAGATTGTTGTTCACTTTGTATTCCTATGATACTTAAAACAAAACTTTGAATAACTTTGTAAGAAACAATAAAATTAAAAAAGCATTTTCAAACTAGAAAATTAAAACTAGTAGAGATATTAGAATTAGAAACAGATTAGAAACAATCTAAAAGTATTTCTCTCAAAGAAAGAAAATCGAGAACACCGAATGCACAGTGTACCTTCAGGAAATTATTCCCCTCAAGTACCCGAGGTTAATGCAATATATCCTTCCAGGATAGAACAGTCTTACTCACCGGTGTATCAGTACCTAAAACCAGATGTCAGCAAACCACTCAACGACAATAAGTTACATTTAGAATCCTAGATTTAGCAGTAGCAAAGAAGTCCATAAAAATTCAATCTTAAAATGAGAGGAAATCCCTCAATTTATGGAAAACAAAGGTAGTGTTAAAAGGTTCGTATTGTGCCTTATCGAAAATTTCACAAACCTTTGGAAAATTAACAATCTTTTTAAAAGGTCACAACATTTAATTAAAGTCACAACTTTTCATAAAAGTAAAACCTCGGCGGTGTTAGAAAGATTATTCCAAGAACTTCCCTAATATATTTGTAACCACACCTAACTCATCCTGAGCTAGGAGTTATGGTTCTTTGAAGTTTACCATAAACTCAATTTAACATACTTACCAAATTTACAAGATTTTTATATTCTTTCCCTAAATGGCGGTTTCCAATTCTTCATCTTTTTCCTAATTATTTTGAATTGCTGGATGTTCCAATATTTATGCTTTAACACATATAAAAACTGAGAAAATCGTACAATCTTTTGTAAATTTTCCATAAATGTCAAAAATGGACTCTAAAAATAGTGAAAATGTACGTACTACTCCACCAACTCTCTATGAAGGGTTCCGTAAAGGTTTCACAAAATATTGTCCATATGTTATATCACAAAAATAATCATGGCTAATTCACATGAATAACTAAGAAAATCTCCTAATTTATGTCAATTTCCCCCTAAATGAACAAGATGAACTCTAAAACTAATTAGATTGTACGTATGCTCTCCCGAATCCCTATGGGGTGTCGCATAAAGTTTTTACCAAGAAATAATCCATAAGTCATATCACAAAAATATTCATCGGATAACACATACGAAAACTGAAATAATAACCTTATTCTTGTAAACTTGCCCCTAAATGCCCAAAATGAAATCTATGAATTGTGAAATTATACGTACTGATCCCAAAATATTTTAGGAAGAGTTCCATAAAGTTTTTGCAAAGACATCGTCTGGAAGCCATATCACCAAAATATTTATGGCTATCAAACAAAATTGAGAAAATTACCTAATTCCTATAAATTGACCTCTAAAAGGCCAAAACAGACTCTAAAAAATAATATACATTATTTATTGCTACCCTAACACCCTACAAAGGATTATTTAATGTTTGCACACATTTACATAATGATTTCATGACTATATTATTCATCTATCTCAATTTCAATAATCTGATCAATATTGCAATATTCATATGCATACAAATATAACAATGAAGCAAGAACATGCATATATCACAAAATCATAAAGTCACAACTCCCTCTACGAATTTCCTATTCTATTATTAATTATGCAAAAGACCGAACTCAACCCTACTTCTTCTTTAGGGTTCTTTATTAGGATTTTTAACCTAAATTGTTAAAATTTATAATTTTACTACTTTGATATTTTAAACATAGCATAGACCGATGTTTATTTTCTTCTACCGGATACCCTTTGTTAGAATGACAAAGATTTTGATAATTGACAAATACAGGACAGATGAAAGAAACAGGTTATTCGACGTGTTCCTTACAGACCGAATCCGACTTAGATAAGGAAAACGTCAACGTCAACCTCGTGAATTAGAAGATATATAGATGTGGAAGTACTGTTTTTTCGAGAAACCAATACAAAAAGTTTCCTTTTATAAAGAAGTTCGCAACCAAGTTGAAAAAGGAATTAGCGTTCAATAACATTTTCTTATTTAATTAGGAAAATTGCATAGAAGGAAGACTGTTTTGTTGTTGATTTAAGGACAGAGTCACGTAAGAGAAGTATTCCTACATATACAAGGTTTCCTTGATGCGACAAAGTTATGTTCTAGTTGAAGAAGGAGTTGAAGATAAGTTGAAGACAAGTTCGAGTTAAACTAGGAGTTCCACACAAAAGAGGAGTCCTTCATGAAGTAGGATTTCTAGTTGAAATAGGTTTTGGATTCAAGTCCAAATCTATAAATTGGGTGATAGTTTCGTTTGAGAAAAATTGCGCACTTACAGAGAGAAAAGATCAAAACACGATCAAGAGGTTTTAGAGAGTTTCGAGAGTTACTTGGGGATGTTGCCAATTTGTGAGAAAAATGTTGTCAAATTGTAACTAAGAGTTTTGATTACAATCGAGTGTGTGTTTAGGATTCGTCTAACAGGTTTGAGAAACTTGACAGATTGTAGAAGACTTAAACCTGGGTTTTTTTGTCTTAGGTAGCCAGGAGTTATAATTTATAATTTCTTAGCTAGGAATTAAAGTTTATAATTTCTCTAGGAATTAGAGTTTATAATTCTTCTAGGAATTAGAGTTTATAATTCCTTAGGTTACATAGGTTTGTAATCTTGTATTGAGACTTGGAGTTTAATAAAGTGGACTTAAATCCTATAGAGCTGTAGGTCGTGGTTTTTACCCTTATGATTTGGTATTTTTCGCGATAAATTTTTGTGTTATTATTTTATTTGCTTCACAAAACGTAACTGTTGTAATCTGCAAAGAACATATAAAATATACTTGTTCCATTGGCAAATTTGGGGGTCAGAATTCCAACAATTTGTATTAGAGCAAGTTATCTTCGAAGAGTCTAATAGCTCAATATAAGATTATTATGAATTCTTCACCTCCTCTCGGACACGGTGAATGTCAATGCATAAACAGACAACCACTATTCAATGGGTATTACTATACATGGTGGAAGGCGAGAATGGAGAATTTTCTACAAGCCCAATACTATGAATTATGGATGACAGTTATTAATGGTCCCTTTATTCGTATGATGAAGGATGATGAAGGGAAAGTCATTCCAAAGACCAAGGCACAATCTAGAGATGATGATTATAGAATGCTAGCAAAGAATGCTAAAGCTAAGTACATCCGTGTTTGTGGACTTGGACCAGACGAGTTTAATCGCATCTATGGTTGTACTACAGCGAAAAATTTTTGGGACACATTGGTCAATACACATGAAGGAACTTTCCCGAGCAAAGAGAAAGAATCTTACATTGTTATTGACTGGGGAACAAGTTCATAGAGGTATGACGAAGATGATGAGGACCTCATTTTGATGACCATAGAAGAATCAGAAATTGAATCTAAATCAGACTATGAAGCAATGAAGGTAAAACTTTTTGACTTAAAAGATAAACTAGTAAAGTTCTCTAGTAAAAGTTATCCTTATAATTACTCACCTCCATAGATACAATTCAAGAACTAGTTTAAACAAAGAATCAATTGCTTGCTTTCATGACTAATTTAAAGTTTGAGTATATTGATCTTAATAAAGTTAATTCTGATCTCAAGAAAGAAAATCAACTCCTAAAGGAACAGGTACGACAACTTGCTTCCTGCACTTTGACTCTAAAATCTGAAATTTTTAAATTAAGTGTTAGTGGAAATGAAAAAGAAAAAATTAGTGGTGACCAAATCAGATGAGACCAAGACCTAATGAGTTAAAACAATGAACTATCTTTTGAAAGGGAAAATTCTAGGAGAATGAATCTTGAATTGTATAGGATAAAAAATGATCTGGAAAGATCTAATAAATGGACAAAACTTTCCATGATAGTAACACATCTAGGTAACATTACTAGGAACATAAAAACTGAAATAGAGTATGAACAACCTATGATTGGAAATTCTTTGTTTGTATTATTTGTGGTAACTCAGGCCTCTCTAAGGAAAATTGTCCGAAATATAGAGTTACTGCAAAAAATAAAGCACGAGGAACCTATTTAACTGTTCAAAGGAATATGCACACTCAAAGGAAAACAAATCTTCCCAAGTGGGCTCATAGAGATCTTGTTCACCTTTTTTATCAATACAAAGGACACAAGTTAGTCTAGGTTCCTAAATCTAACCTATGAATTTGCAGAAAAAGTGAGACGAAGCAAGCAACATTAACCAATTGAACATGTTGCCTTAAATTCATGATAGAAGCTAGAAGCAATTCCTCTCACTTGAGAAAAAAATGAATAAATGAATAACATTGAATGGAAAAAAGGTTAAAAAAAAAGGAAAGGAAAAAAAAGGGAAAGACTGAAGAAGCATGTGAATGAAACAGGTCCAACCTATGCAGTATCTAACAGTTATGCGCATAGGTTGGAACTTGGGGATGATTAAGGTCACATGAGTATCTCTCAATGGCTAATGAACATTGCGCATACTGCCCTCTAATCTTGAATTCTATGCTCACTTTTGTACACTAAGTTGTACGTCTCTATAACACGTTTTAAGCCATGCTACTCATGAACTATAAACATTGTATTTGCATCTGGCACGGGAGAGAGGCTTTGTAAAATTGAAGAAAAATTCAACATTATCCAGAGATCTAAGGTATGTGCACTACAATTATTCATGATTAAATATAAAGTCAATGCACTTGAACCTATTTCTTCCACTTGTACCAAAAGATATTCATGCCCTAAATACTACCAAAACAAAAAGCCTTATCCCAATGTGATGGTCTATGATTGAGATGAATTTGTTGGAGGACACCTCCAATTTGGTTCCTTATAAAATATAGATTGAGAAAGTAGAGTATGCTGAGTATGCTGGTTCTTAGGGGGAATAATTTGTATTGAGTAAGGTTTTTAAGGATTCACCTTGCGAGGGGGAATATTTTGGGATCCTACACTTGAACAAAGTTCACTTGTTAGGCTCAACTTAGGTGCATTAAATGAGGGGGAATTGATGGGAGACTCATCTGTTTGAACCCAGTTCTTTAATTTTAAATCATATAAACTGGGAGTTAGGATGGATGTCAAAAAGTTACTATTATAGTTGATGTTGCATCTGATAACACCATGCCTAGGGAACAGATTGAGAGAACATGTTCCTCTACAAATAATGTTCAAGAAAACTTAGTATTCTTAGTAATTCTATTGAAATCAAAGATGGGTGAACTGTTAGTTCTGCAGAGGGTACACGATTGATTGAAAAAGTTCCTTAAAATTGATATAAAAATATTGAGCTTGCATAGATCAAGACTAACTTTGAAATCGAGAAGAGTGCTAATTTTGTTAATCCAAGAAAATTTGTTTGCTGCTGAAAAAATCACTTCTATTTACCATCTCATGCCCGGTCTTATGATATTACCTAGCCACTCTAGCTTTTGACTTTCTATTTTTTTTCTCATCACAAGTGTTTGATTCTATCTTTATTTTTTATTACATTTGTGGTGTATATGTTATTTGATTAATGCTAATGTTGGGTTTGAGTTTTAGGTTCATGTCTATCTCATATGTTTGTGCAAACGCTTTGCTATAGCTAACTGAGTTCTTGATTTTTTAAGTGTTGGAGTAGGTGATAGTCAATGTCCATGAGTATGAAATTTGCCTCTCTAAGTATGGTGTATGCCTTCAGAGTATTATTTTTGCCTGATGTCAAAAGGGGGATGAAATTGCATATGAGTAATGTGTAATATTCAATGCAAGAAGATAAAATTTGTGATAGTCAAAAAGGGGGAATTTGTTAAAGTTTCGTTGTTTTGAAGTATGGAAAAGTTAAGGAGTTGTATCAGTAACATGACAAAGGGGGAAGATGCTTGTCTTATTTATTATGTTTTTAATGTTTGTTTGTCATCATCAAAAAGGGGGAATTTGTTAGAATGTGAAAGATTTTGATAATTGACAAATACAGGAACAAATGAAAGAAACAGGTTGTTCGACGTGTTCCTTACAAACCGAATTCGACTTAGATAAGGGAAACGTCAACGTCAACCTCGCGAATTAGAAGATATAAAGTTCTGAAAGTATTTATTTTTCGACAAGGTACCAGTACAAATAGTTTCATTTTATAAAGGAGTTCGCAACCAAGTTGAAAAAGGAATTAGCGTTCAATAATGTTTTCTTATTTAATTTAGGAAAATTTCGTAGAAGTCAGGCTGTTTTGTTGTCCATTTGAGGAAAAAGTTACGTACGAAAAGGAGTCCTACATATACAAGGTTTCCTTGAAGCGACAAAGATATGTGCTAGTTGAAGAAGTAGTTGAAGTTGAGGTGAAGACAAGTTCGAATTGAACTATGAGTTCCACAGAACAGAGGAGTCCTACATGAAGTAGGATTTATTGTTGAAATAGTTTTTGGATTCAATTCCAAATTTGTAAATAGGGTGATAGTTTTGCTTGATAAAAATTACGCACCTACAGAGAGAGAGAAGATCAAAATATGATCATGAGGTTTGAGAGAGTTTCGAGAGTTACTTAGGAGAGTTGCCAATTTGTGAGGAAAATGTTGTAAAATTGTAATTAAGAGTTTTGATTACAATCGAGTGTGTGTGTAGGATTCGTCTAACAAATTTCAGAAACCTCACAGACGGTAGAAGACTTAAACCTGGGGGGGGGGGGGTCTTGGGTAGCTAGGAGTTAGAGTTTATAATTTCTTAGCTAGGAATTGGAGTTTATAATTCCTCTAGGAATCAGAGTTTATAATTCCTTAGGTTACATAGGTTTGTAATCTTGTGTTGAGACTTGGAGTGTAATAAAGTTGAGTTAAATCCTACAGAGGTATAGGTTGTGGTTTTTACCCTTATGAGTTGGGGTTTTAAGCGATAAAATATTGTGTTATTATTTTATTTGCTTCACAAAACGTAACTATAGTAATCTGCAAAGGAACATATAAAATATACTTGTTCGTTAGGTGAATTTGGGGGTCAGAATTCCAACACCTTTGTTTAATGAAGGAATTCTACTCAAGAAATAACTAAGAACACTGGATGAATGATCAATTTAATACATCAAGCACTAACCCCAGGCACGTTTCAAACTTATAACTTTTTCCATGGAATTTACTTGGTGCACGAAGTTCCGCACATATCTCTTATCATTAAATTTCATACATTACACGATAAGCACGTTTTACAACTACTCATTGCATAAAAAACCTAACCTACCGGAAGTTTTGATGTCTTTTTCCAACTTCTACAAATTCGCTAAAGTGAATTTTTTACCAAGATTTTGTAAGATTCCGCCACCCCCATGCTAGAAGCTCATTCTCCTTCTTTCCCAAGCTTAGAATAATTTTTCTGGGGTTTCTAGGGTAAATTAACGACCTATAGGTCATTTTTAGAAAGATGGAAAAATAAGGATTTCCTCAAAATTCAGATTATGCCTCGCCGATACCACTTTAGCAGGGTAAGTTGCCGTTGCAGCGCCACCGCACCAGCGGCACCTAACGGGACACGGTCTCAAATTTTTGCACCTTTTTGCCCTTAATAACAACGTTTCGGCTCATTACAAATAATTAGTTCTTAGAGCGGGAATTTATATCACAAAATTTACATTATATTATATTATATTACATTACATTACATTACATTACACTACATTACACTACATTACACTACATTACACCACACCACATCACAACCACACCACACCACACCACACCACACCACACCACACCACCCCCACACCACATCTACACCACACCTACCACCACACCTACCACCACAATTACCGCCACAATTTCCACCACAATTACAATAACAATTACAATACATTATATTACATTACATTACAATTACATTACAATTACATTAAAATTACATTACAATTACAATTACATTACATTACATTACCATATACAGGATCTACAAGGCTGGCGGTAGTCCGCACGGCCATCTAGATGTAGCTTTGCACAAGACCAAGTTATACTTGAAACTTATTATAGTTTATAAATTTTTTATCCTAAGTTTCGGCTGTATGGTAAACTTTTACTCAAGCATGAGGCCTGTCACAATAATATACATGATAATGTATAGCAGTTCTAACATGGGTTTCAGGCTGCCTCCTTCTTCAACAATTAACGGGGACTTACAATACCACATGCTCGCTACCATTACTAGTGTATTATAAGACTGTACCACTATCTCGAAATCAAGTCAAAACTTGTGATAAAAGATTTAAGAACTATAATAAGAATTCATTATAACTTGATTACATTAAGATTTTAAACAAGAACATCATACAAAAATTATGAAGCTAGCATAGATATGAAAATTATCTTAGCCGGCCATAGAGGCGAGAATAATGAAATAAAATAAAATAAAAATTACTAAATAAATACCTTCAAAACAATTCTTCAATCCAAAACTCTTCTTTATTAATACACACAAGAAATTTTACAAGAGGGAGAGAGAGCAAACTAGAATGGATTCTAAATTTAACTTAAGAAGTCCTGCTTCTCATATGAGAATAAGGCTTCTTATATAGAAAATGGGTCCCTAATATGGGTCCTACAATAATGTTTTAAACAGTTTGAAACAGTAATACTATTCTTGATAAGGATGAATCAAATATTATCCTTTCCCTTCACGTTTTTTATTATTGCGCCTTCTTGATCTTTAATTGATGCGAGGAAATTTTCCACTTTCTGCATTTGACTTTCTGTCATTTCAATATCTTGTTCTATCGACTGTGCATCAACAGTATTACCAGTATGTCCACTTTTCATCGAATTGTCTAATTTATTAAAGTCTGAAATATTTTGTAATAAATTTTTCTTGACTTCTTCCAGATAATCAGTGATCATTTCTTCTTTATTTCCATCTTGAATGGAAATTCTTCGAGAAATATGCTTAATGGAACTCCCCGTAGATATTCCTTTTTGAGGAGAGTCATGGTATTCCTGAATGGTCTTGGTGATTTGATCAATTAATTCTTGGCCATACATCTGTCCACTTACGGGATCTTGTCTATTTAATTTTTCTCAAAAATTATGAAAATACATTCTGTATAAACATGGAATATTTTCATTTGGGGTGTAACCCACTTCTGGTAACCATTTATGGATCCAGGGTATGGAAAACTCAATGAAAAAAATATATTTGATCAATTTTTTCTATATTTGAAATATGATCTTGTAAATATAAATTAGTTAAAAAGGGAGAAATCTTCACCCATTGCTTATATAAAGTTAGAAAATTATAGGGTAAAATCTTTATAGTTGGCCCATGAAGAGTCCATCAGTTTATAAACCAATTCTGTATGTTTTGAGTAAAAACTTTTGCACATATTTTTAAAAACCGAGTGTGCTTGAGCTTTTCATTATTATAGTAAAAGATTTTATGAAAGGCTTGGATATAATACCAGTAAGTAAAATTCATATTTATTTTATTAACAGAAACAGACCTTTCCTGAATCGTGGATATTGCCCATTCTTCTGCAGATATAATCTGCTTAATAGTGATTTTAGAGAAGTTATAAACATTCTTGTCATATTCTGAAGTGAAATGCCTCCAGGAAAATATAATCCCTTTGTTAAATACATTTGGAGTATCTTCCAAGGGTCATTACTTCTCTGAATATCAGAGTTTTCCAAAAGAAATAAAATCTCTTTTGTGGATGATTCTTCTGAGACTCTGACTAAATTAGCTTCTCTGGCTAAAGAGACATAGGTATCACCTTGCTCTTTTTTGTGCAAATATTCCTGAATTTGTTCATATAATGAACCGTCTTTAGAAATATCCTGTAAATTTATAGAGGATGAAGCTAATGAAGAAGCTTCGCCAATCTTTGAATTAATCAAAGTTTTACTTCTTAACTGTATAACAGGAAAGGAAGATTCATATGACGACCTTGTAGATTGTGAAGAGGACGATCTTCCCCTTCCTCGTTGATTTTTCCCCCTTGACTAAGAATGTGTTGCCATAGCGGAGGGTCAGTATGTCACGACCCAAAACGAGCCGCGAGTGGCACCCACACTTATCCTACTATGTGAGCGAACCAACCAATCTAAACCCCAACATTTAAACCATAATAAACAGAATATAATGCGGAAGACTTAAAACTCATTAATATAACCAATAAATAACTTCTAAAATTTAATACTTATTATTCCCAAAATCTGGAAGTCATCACCACAAGAACATCTATCCTCAAGTTACTAAATCTAAGAGTATCTAGGAAGTTAAATAAGTAAAAGAGATGGTCCATGTCCGAACTTTAAGACATCAAGACGTGAATGAGAGAGAATCCAGTCCGAGCTAGGAATAATAGCTCACCCTGAAATCTGATTATGCTGAAGTCTTGCTAGAGTTGCGGACGAGTTGAAGTCGATGGCACGTTTGCTGCACTCCACAATAACAAAGAAGAAAATTACAAGTAGGGGTCAGTACAAGGTACAAGTACTGAGTAGGTATCATCGGCCAACTCAAAATAGAAAGAAATATATATCAGATAATAACATAAAATCGACTACCATACTCAACTAGTGACAAGAACAAGTACCACAATCATTGGCCACAACCCAAGCACATCTATGAGGAATCAAGCCTCCACACCATACCCATTTGGGGAAAAGGTTCTTAAAACTTGAGTACATTAACATAATTCAACATTCATTCTCTCTATCATCCTGGTGTCGGAACGTGACACTCAGATCCCCTAAAGATTCATTCTCTTTATTATCCTGGTGTCGGAACGTGACACCCGATCCCTTAATTCCTGGTGTCGGTACGTGACACTCTGATCCCCTAATTCTACGTGTCGGTTCGTGACACCCGATCCCCTAATCTCATTCTTTTAGTTCATCAAGCCTTCTTTTATACCAAGGCATTATCATTAACAAAGTGGATTTAAGGTTTAAGATTCACAGCCTCATCTTTCCAATCCATTACATTTACATAATCACATCATGCAAGCACACAATTAAGCATATAGAAGACTTTACAATACTACCCAATACATATCATTCGCTATTACGAGTTTACAATGAAATAACATAAACCATAACCTACCTCCACTGAAGAATCGTGATCAAGCAATCTACTTCTCCAATGCTTTTTTCTTTCTCTTCGTTCTTCTTTATCTCTCGCTCGTTCTCTCTTCTTTTCTTTTTAATTTTCTCCTCTTTCAAATTCCCTTTGTTTTACCCTAATTACCATATAATTAAGTATAAAAGATGATAAAAGTAACCCACTATTTAATTCAAGGTTATCTCCTTTAACCCCCAATTAAATAAGTTATTAAACTTATCCCCTAATTTCATACAGTTTGTCATAAATAGTCCAAAACGCCCCTTAAAAACTTCAGCAGAAATCCGACCTAGGTGAAATTACGCCACTTGTGACGGCCCGTCGTGCCTGCGACGGTCCGTCCTGCAGAGTCGTCACAGAGTTCAGAGACTCAATTTCATTTAAGAGGTCTATGACGGTCCGTGCTGCCATGTCGTTGCGAAATTCAGAGAGTTGATTCCCCGTACCCAAATTTCAGAGTTTAAGTGTTTTGGCACGGAGACACTCGACGGTCCGTCGTGACCATGACAGTCCATCGTGTGATCCGTCGACACAATCAGTTTTTATCACAGTGATTCTACTGCTCGAAACGACTAAACAGGTCGTTACAATAGATACCAATTTACCCATCGTTCGTCCTCGAACGATCACAAGAAGAAAAACAAGGGCGAGAAAGAGTACCTGAATCTGTGAAAAGGTGTGGATATCTTTCTTGCATATCAACCTCCTTCTCCCAAGTGGACTCTTCAACTGTCCGATTCTTCCATTAAACCTTGATGGATGCAATCTCCCTTGATCTCAAATTGCGGACTTCTCTATCTAAAATGGCAACAGGCTCCTCCTCATAAGACAAATTCTCATCAAGAAGAACTCAATCCCAACGAATGATGTAGTTTCCATCCCCATGGTATCTTTTCAGCATAGACACATGAAATACCGGGTGCACTCCTGAGAGTCCTGGGGGCAAGGCTAATTCATAAGCTACCTCCCCCACGCGCTTTTGAACTTCAAATGGACCAATGTACCTCGGACGAAGCTTACCCCGCTTACCGAACCGCATCACCCCTTTCATGGGTGAAACATTCAGCAAGACTTGTTCACCCTCCATAAAATCCAAGTCTCTAACCTTTCGATCTGCATATTCCTTCTGTCTACTTTGAGCTGCTAAAAGCTTTTCTTGAATGCATTTCACTTTATCTAACGATTCCCTCAGAAGGTCAGTACCCCAAGTTCTAACCTCAAATGCATCAAACCACCCAATGGGAGACCTACACCTTCTCCCATACAGTGCCTCAAATGGGGCCATATCAATACTTGAAGGATATCTATTGTTGTATGAGAACTCCGCTAAGGGTAAGAAGTTATCCCAATGACCACCAAACTCTATCACACATGCACGAATCATATCCTCCAAAACCTGAATCGTTTGCTCACACGGACCATCGGTCTGAGGGTGAAATGCAGTACTAAGATCAAACCTAGTACCTAATTCAGCATGCAATGTTTTCCAAAACTTAGAAGTAAACTGCGTACCTCTATCTGATATGATGGAAAGTGGAACTCTGTGAAATCGAACAATTTCTGAGATATAAAGTTTGGCTAACTTCTCTGCATTATAAGTCACCTTAACCGAAATGAAGTGAGCAGACTTAGTTAACCTATCATCAATTACCCAAATGTCATACTTGCCCATTGTCTTTGGAAGACCAACCACGAAGTCCATTGCAATTCTCTCCCACTTCCGTTCAGGAATGGGCATTCTCTGAAGTGTCCCTCCAGGCCTCTGGTTTTCATAATTTACCTGCTGACAATTCGGGCATTGAGCAACAAAATCAACAATGTCGCGCTTCATCCTACTCCACCAGAAATGTTGCTTTAGGTCGCGATACATCTTGGTTGCACCAGGATGTATAGAATACCTTGAACTATGAGCCTCTGTAAGAATAATGTGAATCAAATCATCTACACAGGGCACACATACCCTTCCCTTAATTCTCAAAACGCCTTCCTCGTCGATTTTTGCTTCTTTAGCCTCTCCTCCCAATACATTATCTCTAATCCGGATCAGTTTCTCATCAGTACACTACTTTCCCTTAATCTTGTCAAGAAAGGAAGATCTTGCCTCCACACAGGCCAATAATCCTCCCTTCTCTAGTACTTCCAGTCTCATAAAGTCATTATCCAGAGTCTCAACCTCTCTAGCCAATGGGCGTCTAGAAACCTGCAAGTGAGCTAGACTTCCCATGCTCCCTGTCTTTCTACTTACAGCATCTGCCACAACATTAGCTTTTCCCGGATGATACAAGATAGTGATATCATAGTCCTTCAGTAGTTCCATCCACCTCCTCTGTCTCAAATTCAAATCTTTCTAAGTAAAGACATATTGTAAACTACGATGATCCGTATAGACTTCACACTTAACCCCATATAAATAATGTCTCCATTGCTTTAATGCAAACAATACTGCAGCCAACTCCAAATCGTGGGTCGGATAATTACGTTCATGCACCTTTAATTGCCTCGAAGCTTAAGCAATTATATTCTTCTCTTGTATTAGAACTGCACCCAAACCAGAATAGGATGCATCACAATAAGCAATGAAATTCTTACCTTCCACTGGCAGGGTAAGAATTGGTGCAGTAGTCAACAAAGTCTTGAGCTTCTGAATGCTTTCCTCACACTCGTCCGACCATACAAATGGAACACTCTGCTTAGTCAAGTTTTTCCATTGGGAAGCAACAGAAGAAAATCCCTTGACAAATCGACGGTAGTAGCTAGCTAAACCAACGAAGCTCCTTACCTCTGTAACATTAGTAGGTCTTACCCAACTCTTCACTGCTTCGATCTTAGAAGGATCCACCATCACTCCATCCTTAGAAACCACATGCCCCAAGAAAGACACTGAATCTAGCCAAAACTCACACTTGGAGAATTTGACATAAAGCTTTTTCTCCCTCAACATTTCCAACACAATTCTCAAGTGCTCCTCATGTTCTTTCCTGCTCTTTGAGTATACCAGTATATCATCAATGAATACAATGAAAAAGAGATCCATATAGGGCTTAAAAATCCCGTTCATCAAGCTCATGAACGCAGCAGGGGCATTCATAAGCCCAAAAGACATTACTAAGAACTCGTAATGTCCATACCTGGTCCGAAAAGCAGTCTTGGGCATATCCGTTGCCCGTATTTTTAATTGATGATAACTAGATCTCAAATCGATTTTTGAGAAGGTACAAGCACCTTCTAACTGATCGAACAAATCATCAATGCGAGGAAGAGGATACTTGTTCTTAATAGTTACCTTATTCAGTTGTTTGTAGTCTATGCACATCCGAAAGCTTCCATCCTTCTTTTTCACAAACAAAACAGGAGCACCCTAAGGGGAAGCGCTTGGTCTAATGAAGCCTTTGCCTAACAACTCTTGAAGATGGGCCTTTAACTCCCTTAACTCAGCGGGAGCCATTCTATAAGGGGGTATAGAAATGGGGCGATTACCCGACTCTAGATCAATGCAAAAGTCAATATCCCTATCCGATGTCATACCAGAAAGGCCTGCAGGAAACACATCCAGAAACTCACGGACTATTGAAACCGACTCAATTGAAGGTACTTGGGTAGTATCATCCCTGAGGTGTGCCAAGAAATATAAACACCCTTTACTAACCATTCTCTTAGCACGAAGAAAGGAGATGATACGAACTGGAGTGGAAGTGTAGTCACCCTCCCACACTAACGGATCTGTCCCAGGCTTGGCCAACGTTACAGTTTTAGTATTACAATCAAAGATTGCAAAATTTGGAGAAAGCCAAGTCATACCCAGAATTACATCGAAATCAACCATTTCTAAGATAACCAAGTCTACAAGTGTATTGCTCCCCACAAAAGTTACAAGACAAGACCTACACACCTTTTCAACTATCACATACTCACCCACCGGAGTAGAAACACGAATAGGCATGTCAAGCAATTCACAATCTTAATTAAGACCAGTAGCAAATGAGGAAGATACATATGAAAATGTGGAGCCAGGATCAAATAATATAGAAGCCATGCAATCACAAACCAAAAGATTACCTGTGATAACAGCATCAGATGTCTCCGCTTCAGACCTCCCAGGGAAAGCATAACAATGGGCCCTAGCACCTGTCTGCCCGTTGCCCCTACCATGTTACGCTGCAGTAGTTCCAGTTTGCCCGCCACCCCGGTTGATTTGGTGATCTCCATTACCTTGTCCACCCCGTCCTCCAGAATAGTGGCCTCTTCCATGACCACCTCTACCTCTGACTATTGGGGGTCTGTGACTCTATTTTGGACAATGCCTCCTAATATGTCCAGTCTTCCCAATTCCATAACACTCTCTGGGTTCAAGCATAGGTCTCTGTGAGAACGACGGAGTCTGGGGATAACCCCCAAACTCAGAGAAGTGTTGACCTGTCTGCGGTGGACCCCCAGCTACAACCTGCAGTGAAGACTGAATAGGTCGGGCTGGGTAACCTCCTGGACTCTGCCCTCTAGAGTAAGACCCACTAAAATCACCTCACTTACGAAACTTCTTAGGTGTCGATGCCATGGTGAAGTCGTCTGGCTTCACTCCCTCCACTTCTATCACAAAATCTACCACCTCCTGAAAGGATTTTGCTGCAGTAGCTACCTGTAAGGCTGGAATCTGCAAATCTGACCTCAATCCCTTCACGAAACAGCGAATCCGCTCTTATGGACTGAAGCAAATCTGGGTGGCATACCTGGATAATGCACGAAACTTAACCTCATAAGCAGTAACCGACATCCTGCCTTGCTCTAGGCTCAGGAACTCATCCCTCCTATCCCTCAATGTCCGGGGTATATACTTCTCCATAAACAAGCTAGAGAATGATGCCCAAGTCATAGGTGGTGCCTGTGCTGGTTGACACTCAACATACGATCGCCACCACATTTTGGCATTTCCCTGAAACTGATAGGTTACAAACTCAACACCAAATCATTCCACTATGCCCATCTTATGTAGCAGCTCATGACAATCAACCAGAAAATCATAGGCATCCTCAGATTCAGCACCCTTGAAAACTGCAGGTTTCAACTTCAAGAACTTAGTGAAAAGTTCGTGCTGATCACTCGTCATTATAGGCCCTGTAGTCAACCGAGGAAACGTGCCTATTTCCAATGAGGCATCCATGCGGGGAGCCACAGCAGCTGCATGTTGTACTCCCGGAACCTGAGCTGCTGGTGCAGAAAACACTGGAGGCGTTTGGCCTTGATCGGATAACCCGCTAATATAAGCAAGAACCTGGTTAATCATCTCTGGGGTAGGTTGGAGTGGTAATTCCTAATTCTGCACTTGCTCATTCTCCCCTTCCTCACCCTCTCTTACAACTTCCTCAGTCGGTGGAGGAGTCACCGTTCTAGTACTAGATGGGCCAGGTGCTTGTCCTCTTCCTCTAGAGGACGTCCTCCCGCGACCTCTACCACGGCCTCTTGCCACTGCTCCTCTTCGAGCTACAGCCTCAGTGGCTGGTTCAGACGCATCTTGTCTTGCCGGTGTTGGTGTTGGCGCGGTTGTTGCTCTAGTTCTAACCATCTGCGAAATAGAGTGAAGATTGTAAGATACCAATTTGTATCACCTATATACCAATTGGATCCAAGTAATAGCACGAAAGAAAGAAAGAATGGAATTTTCCTAAAGTCCTATAGCCTCTCAAAGAAAAGTAAAGGCGTCCCCCTACTGTTCCTCAAGACTCTACTAGACCTGTTCTTGTGTGATGAGACCAACGAACCTAATGCTCTGATACCAAGTTTGTCACGACACAAAACGAGTCGCGAGTGGCACCCACACTTATCCTACTTTGTGAGCGAACCAACCAATCTAAACCCCAACATTTCAACCATAATAAACAGAATAGAATGTAGAAGACTTAAAACTCATTAATATAACCAATAAATAACTTCTAAAATTTAATACTGATTATTCCCAAAATCTGGAAGTCATCACCACAAGAACATCTATCCTCAAGTTACTATATCTAAGAGTATCTAGGAAGCTAAAATAAGTAAAAGAGATGGTCCATGTCCGAACTTCAAGACATCAAGACGTGAATGAGAGAGAATCTAGTCCGAGCTAGGAATAATAGCTCACCCTGAAATCTGATTATGCTGAAGTCTGGCAAGAGTTGCGGACGAGTTGAAGTCGATGGCACGTTTGCTGCACTCCACAATAACAAAGAAGAAAATTACAAGTAGGGGACAGTACAAGGCACAAGTACTGAGTAGGTATCATCGGCCAACTCAAAATAGAAAGCAATATATATCAGATAATAACATAAAATTGACTACCATACTCAACTAGTGACAAGAACAAGTACCACAACCATTGGCCACAACCCAAGCACATCTATGAGGACTCAAGCCTCCACACCATACCCATTTGGGGAAAAGGTTCTTTAAAGTTGAGTATATTAACATAATTCAAGATTCATTCTCTCTATCATACTGGTGTGGGAACGTGACACTCCGATCCACTAAAGATTCATTCTCTTTATTATCCTGGTGTCGGAACGTGACACTCCGATCCCTTACTACTAAGTGTCGGTTCGTGACACCCGATACCTTAATTCCTGGTGTCGGTACGTGACACTTCGATCCCCTAATTCTACGTGTCGGTTCGTGACACCCGATCCCCTAATCTCATTCTTTTAGTTCATCAAGCCTTCTTTTATACCAAGGCATCATCATTAACAAAGTGGATTTAAGGTTTAAGATTCACAGCCTCATCTTTCCAATCCATTACAATTACATAATCACCTCATGCAAGCACACAATTAAGCATATAGAAGACTTTACAATGCTACCCAATACATATCATTCGCTATTAAGAGTTTACTATGAAATAGCATAAACCATAACCTACCTCCACCGAAGAATCGTGATCAAGCAATCTACTTCTCCAATGCTTTTTGCTTTCTCTTCGTTCTTCTTTCTCTCTCGCTCGTTCTCTCTTCTTTTCTTTTTAATTTTCTCCTCTTTCAAATTCCCTTTGTTTTACCCTAATTACCATATAATTAAGTATAAAAGATGATAAAAGTAACCCACTATTTAATTCAAGGTTATCTCCTTTAACCCCCAAGTAAATAAGTTATTAAACTTATCCCCTAATTTCATACAGTTTGTCATAAATAGTCCAAAACGCCCCTTAAAAACATCAGCAGAAATCCGACCCAGGTGGAATTATGCCACTTGTGACGGCCCGTCGTCCGTGCAACGGTCCGTCCTGCAGAGTCGTCGCAGAGTTCAGAGACTCAATTTCATTTAAGAGGTCTGTGACGGTCCGTCGTGCCTACGACAGTCCGTGCTGCCATGTCGTCGCGAAGTTCAGAGAGTTGATTCCCCGTACCCAAATTTCAAAGTTTAAGTGTTTTGGCACGGAGACACTCGACGGTCCGTCGTGACCATGACGGTCCGTCGTGTGATCCGTCGACACAGTCAGTTTTTATCACAGTGATTTTACTGCTTGAAACGACTAAACAGGTCGTTACATAGTACCTCCCATACTGCAAAATTTTTACAAATGAATAACTTTAATCATAAAAACATCCTGATATATCTAATTCCGAATCATTATCAGCAAGGGAAAGTTCAGAAAATGGTGAATTATATATAAATAAAGTCTAGGACTAAATCGTCGATAATTATATCGAGTATCTTTTCTTTTAAATCTGCATTAATAGGTAAAACCCTTAAAATTGTAATAAGAGCTTCATCACCTAGAAAATATTAATATGTAGACATAATGAGAATTTTAGGAAAACAAGAATTCTCTTGATAAAAAATTGGGAAGTGAATTATCAGTTCCCTTTTTATACTGAATTTCAAAGTCGAACGGAGCTACTTGTGCCTGCCACCTAGCATTGAAATATCATGTTTAAAATCTTTATCAAACATATATTTAACTGATTGAACATCAGTTCTAATAATAAATTTTCGATTATATAAATCATCCTGAAATTTTAAAACACATTTAACAATGCATAATATTTCATGAGCAACAGTCACATATTTGCGCTGTGAGTCAGACCATTTGCCTGAATGAAATCTAATAAGATATTTAATTTTATCATGGGGATTAACTTGCTTTAAAATTCCACCATAACCAATATTAGAAGCATCAGTCTCAACAATCATAATCCAATTTGGATTTGCTAAAGTGAGACAAGGCAAATATTTAACTCTTTGCTTGATAGATTAACTAATTCAGTATGATCTTTAGTCCAGGGTAATATTTAACCTTTCTTTAACCTGTTAGTTAAAGGAGCAAGATCTTTAGATAAATTTTTATAAAATGGGGAAATATAATTCAAGCTGCCCAAAAATCTTTGCAACATGTTTTCATCTGTAATTTCATCAGGAAATTTTGATGCAAAATCGATGGATCTCTTAATAGGTGTAATTTTTCCTTGGCAAATTTGATGACCCAAAAATCTTACATCACTTTGATAAAGACTCATTTTGGTTTACGATATAACTAAACCATTTTGTAAAACAATGTTTTTGAAAATATCAAGATGCTTAATATGAGATTCTAATGTTTTAGAATAAACAAGAATATCATCAATATAAACAATAATGAAATCCATTTAAGGATTAAAAATATCATCCATAATTTTTTGAAATTCAGAAGGAGCATTCTTTAAACAAAAGGGCATAACATTCCACTCGTATTAACCAAATGGAACATTAAAAGCAGTTCGATAAATATGTTTCTTCAAAATCTGAATTTGCCAATAACCTGATTTTAATTCAAATTTGGAAAATATATTAGCATCATATAATCTAGAAAGAAGATTTTTCTTATTTGGAAAGGTGTACCTAATCCATTTTAAAACTTTATTTAAAGGTTTATAATTTATTCCCAACCTGGGAACACCTTTTTCTTGTTCTGAAGCGTTATTAACATAAAAAGCAGTACAAGACCATGGAGATTTAGAGGGTTTTATAAGTCACTTTTTTAATAAACTATCAATTTCTTTTTTACAGAAATACACTAACTCTCATTCATTTGACAGGGGCGAGATTTTGTAGGAATATCTGATTCAGAAAATGAATTTTCATAAGGCAAAGTCACAATATGTTTTTTCCTGTCCCAAAAAGCATTTGGATGATCTGCATAAATACCACCTGCCATTTTCCCAGAAATTAATTTAATAATTTCCTGTACTTTAATTGATTGTAAAGATTCTGAAATATTCAGACTGTAAATTTTCATTTGTAAAGAATCAATATGGTTTTGTTTCAAATGAATTAAAGAGTTAATATCTCTAGTAATTGGTTCAGTTATGAATTCAAAATTAATGGTATTACCATTATAATTTGCTGTAAATCCTTTTGCATTTAAATTAGAAAAGGGATAAATAGCGTTAATAAAAGGGGTACCAAGTATAATTGGTGGATAAAATTGATTTTTAACCACAAAGAAAAAGTGAGGAATACAAACCTTACTCTGGCAAATACAAGTATTAGACAATTTATATTTTATGTCTAACGCATGATTAGAAGCAGATTTAACAACATGAGTTGTTTTTTCAAAAAATCGTGAAGGGATTAATCCTTCTTGAATACAGCTAACATCAGCACCACTGTCAATCATAGCAATGCTTGAAACTTTAAAATCATTATTAATCAGAATGGTGCAATTAATATATCAACGATGAGCAGTAACAATTTGCATCATTCCAAGGAATTTAGGACTAAGAGATGCATTAATCTCTTCATCTATAACAACCTTGCCTTTATCAAAAACAGAAATTTCTTTTTACATTTACCAATTGAGAAATTCGATGATTATTAATCAACTGATTTTATTTCAAAGATTTAATCTCATTTTAAAGTTTTCAACCTCTGATTTTAAATTATCAAGACACGTATCTCTGATTTTTACAATATCTTGCCCTTTGTTTTCAAGTCGTGAAAATACTTCCTTTGAAGAATAAGGACTAGAATTGTAAATATTGTAATTAAAATCTTCAACTTCATTATTCTTTATTTTTTCAATTTTTTTTGAAGAAGATGCTTTTGAAGAAACCATATCTAAAATCTTATTTCTAAGGTTTTCATCAGAAACATCTTTTAAAAGTTCAATAACATTTTCAAAAGAAATCATTTTAAAAGTTAATTCTTCAAAACTTTGTTGTAATTTATCTAAATAAGAATCTTCATTCTGAGATTGCAATTTATAAAATTCATCTTGTCCGCAAGTAGAACTATCACCTGGACAATTAACACATTTTTTATTACCATTATCAGTATGAATATCAGTACTATAACCTGAAGAATGTCCGGAAGAATTTGAATATGAATCTGATTCATATAATAACTCGTAGAGTTTATCTTGAGTTGGTTCATCCAACTCCAATGCTTTAAAATTATCTGCCTTACATTTGGTTGCAAGATAAACAAAACGGCCACACTTATAGCTTCTAATATTCTTTAAATCTCTTTTAGTGAAATTTCTGGCAAACCTTGTTGCTTTCCTATGAGCTTTCTTTTCTTCTTTCTTTTCCTTGTATCGTTTGGAACGATGACGTCCTTTATTTTTTCGCGGATGTCTTTCTTCAGTTTGACCTGTCTTTGGTTTAGAACTAGACGGTCCTTCTATTCCAAACTGTGTACAAAAATCTCCCAATTGCGATTTTTCAGACATTTGAGTTCTTTTTATCTGTTGAGCCAACTTAAGCTCATTACAAAGATTTAATCCTTCTTGAGTGCAAATCCCTATTAACTTTCCATAAGTTAATATATCATAAGGAATTTCTGGTTGATCTCCTCTCAAAAATTTCTTAACTCTTTCAGAAAATAATAAAGGAAGACCATCAATAAATCGATTCTTCCAATAACTTGATTTACTTTCAGGTAGATCCATCACTCTACTCATGAAAGTATCCTTATACTATCTAAAATATCCCAAATGATTACATTTAAGTCCATTTGATAAAGTTCGAATTGTCTCATTGTGTTTGGAAAATCTTCCATTAAAATGTTCTAATATAGTAAGAACAAGAGTATAAACTGCATCTTAAACTTTATGAGTTGTATTCTTTTCTACTAGTTTTCCATCTTCACCAGTACCTAGTTCTCTTTTAACTTCTTCTTTGTATGCATTTGTTATTTCATACTTTTCTTCAGATGATAAGAAATTATCCCACCATCCTCTTAGTTGACCTGTAAATCCTGCTATAATCATTTTACATATAGCATGATCAGTATTCTGATTCTATGATGACAAATTTATGAGTACATCAACATCCGATGTACCATAATGGAAACATTTCTTTCAGTTAAGGCATCCAAATTCCATTCATACACCTCATTACCACTGTAAGATGTGTTAGTTTGATTCCAATCTCTTTCTTCAACTAGCACCTCTTGGGTAGTAGGACGAGGATAATAATAAGTCATCATTGAAGGGAGAGTTGCATAACCCTCTTTGCCTATAATTCTTTGCTTGTTATGATAATTGGTTTTGAACCTTCGAGCATTTACTTCCGAAAAATCGTGATTTGGATCTTGAATACCAAGGAGGTTATTTTCAATCTTAGCAATATTGATTCAGAAAACTCATTTGTAATAGGTTTTGAACTTAAACCAGACAATTTTTTATGAATAAGATTTTCTAAATCATTAAAAGATTTAACTTAAAAATGAGCAGTATCAATAGGATGCTGAATATGATTAGGAACACTTGAATGAATTTTTGAAGTTTCTTGTAAAGAATAAGGACTAGAATTGTAAGAATTGTAATTGAAATCGTCAACTTCATTCTTCTGTGTTTTTTAATTTTTTTTTGAAGAAGATGCTTTTGAAGAAGTCATTTCTAAAATCTTATTTCTAAGGTTTTCATCAGAAACATCTTTTAAAATTTCAATAACATTTTCAGCAGAAATCATTTTAAAAGTTAATTCTTCAAAACATTGTTGTAATTTATCTAAATAAGAATTTCCCATCTGAGATTGAAATTTATTAAATTCATCTTGTTTGCAAGTACAATTATCACCTGGACAACTAACACATTTTTATTACCATTATCAACATGAATATCAGTACTATAACATGAAGAATATCCAGAAGAATTTGAATCTGAAGCTGATTCATATAAAAACTCATACAGTTTATCTTGAGTCGGTTCATCCAATTCCAAAGATTTAAACTTATCTGCCTTACAATTGTTTGCAAGATGACCAAAACGTCCACACTTATAGCATCTAATATTCTTCAAATTTCTTTTAGAGAAATTTCTAGAAAACCTTGTTGCTTTCCTATGAGCTTTCTTTTCTTCTTTCTTTTCCTTGTATCGTTTTGAACGATGACGTCCTTTATTTTTTCGCGGATGTCTTTCTTCAGTTTGACCTGTATTTGGTTTAGAACTAGACGGTCCTTCTATTGCAAACTGTGTACAAAAATTTCTCAGTTGCGATTTTTCAGACATTTGAGTTCTTTTTATCTGTTGAGCCAACTTAAGCTCATTACAAAGATTTAATCCTGCTTGAGTGCAAATCCCTATTAACTTTCCATAAGTTAATCTATCATAAAGGATTTCTGGTTGATCTCCTCTCAAAACTTTCTTAACTCTTTCAGAAAATAATAAAGGAAGACCATCAATAAACCGATTCTTCCAATAACTTGATTTACTTTGAGGTAGATCCATGAATCTACTCATGAAATATCCTTAGACCATCTAAAATATCCCAAATGGTTACATTTAAGTCCATTTAATAAAGTTCGAATTGTCTCATTTTGATTGGAAAGTCTTCCATTAAAATGTTCTAATATAGTAAAAACAAGAGTATAAATTGCATCTTCAACTATATGAGTTGTAATATTTTCTACTGGTTTTCCATCTTCAACAGTACCTAGTTCTCTTTTAACTTCTTCTTTGTATGCATTTGTTATTGCATACTTTTCTTCATATGATAAGAAATTATCCCACAATCCTTTGAGTTGACCTGTAAATCCTGCTATAATCATTTTACATATAGCATGATCAGTATTCTGATTCGTATGACGATAAATTGATGAGTACATCAACATCCGATATACCATAATGGAAACCTGTCTTTCAGTTAAGGCATCCAAATTCCATTCATACACCTCATTACCACTATAAGATGTGTTAGTTTGATTCCAATCTCTTTCTTCAACTAGCACATCTTGGGGAGTAGGACGAGGATAATAATAAGTCATCATTGAAGGGAGATTTGCATAACCCCCTTTGCATATAATTCTTTGTTTGTTATGATAACCGGTTTTGAACCTTCGAGCATTTACTTCCGAAATAACCTGATTTGGATCTTGAATACCAAGGAGTTGATTTTCAATCTTAGCAATATTTGATTTAGGAAACTCATTTGTAATATGTTTTGAACTTAAACCAAACAATTTTTTACAATAAGATTTTCTAAATCATTAAAAGATTTAACTTTAAAATCATCAGTATCAATAGGACGCTGAATATGAGTAGGAACACTTAAATGAATTTTTGAAGTAGAAGCTTTATCTTCTTTTGGATCTTTTTGAAATCCCTTTACCAAAATAATTAATTCATCTAATTTTTTATCAAAAGAAATGATATGTACTCCAAGAACTTTAACATATAAACTCAAATAATTATTTTGAGAAATAAGATTATTAATCTCATGAATAGTGATCTGGGAAACATCTATTTGAATAAACTTTTGAAAAGCTGAAAAAGTTAACCCAATATTATTTGGTAAAACAAACGGAGCTTGAGGAGGATAGATGGCTTTAGTAATAGTGCCATCACTTTCTTTAAAAGTTCTTTCTATAACTTTGATATACAAAGGTAAATACGTAGTTATAAACCATGGAACAAAATAAATAATTTTGTTATGTAAAACACAAGTTTTATAAAACTTTTGAGAAATATTATTTAAATCATCTTGATTATAAGTCTCAAACAACCAAGTTCTAAACTGGTTCCATTTTTTATGATAAAATTCTTTTTGAATATGTTTTCTAACCAGGGATCCTGGACTAAAATCCAATTGTTGACTCATCATAATCAAAATTCGTTGAGATCTGTTGATTTATCAACATTAAATTCCATTTCAGACTGAGTTGGATCTAAATCTGACAACTTATATGTTGCTTGAACAATATTAGTTTTAGGGTCTATTCTTACCCTGTCAATCAATCCTTCACTCATAGTATCACTTAAAGTGTGAATAGATAAAGGTCTTCGCCTTGCTGATCCATAACTAGGAACTTCATGACTTATAGGAGAAATATGTTGAATTTCTAGCAACCTTCTATAACCAGAAAAAGATCGCCAATTATAAAAAGGATAATTATCACTAAATTCAATACAAATCTTACCATTTGGATTTTGAGTAATATGAGAATAGTCAGTATTAGTGATATCTTCAGCAACCTGTCTTTGAGACACAACATCATTTAAAATCCATTTATCAGGAAAATTATTGTTGTCCCATTTAATAGGTCTTCTGGAAGTAATGTTATATTTAGTTAAATTAGTTTCAACCAGAATAGTCTCATCAGACGAATCATATAATTTACATCTAGGATTTAAAATAGTCAATAACTTGTAACAAATCCTGTAAGATAAGCAAATAAGTTAAGATCCAGCTGCATAGTTATAACCATGAGTTTTAGCATTTAAAGTTAACGCATCAAGAATATTTTTGTCAGATAAAGACAATTGCAAATAAGGTTGCGTATTGAAATAAACTGGTCCATAAGAAAAGTAGATTCAATCGAACCCATTAGAGATTGTCTAAAATTCAAATTTCTAGCGTCTCTTAGAGCTGCTAAAAAAGTTTCAGGTAACCGTTTAAGAGTTAAAGGTTTAAAAGCAATCTGCACCATACCAATATGCATCCAGTTATATTTAGATTTATAAATATCAATATCTCTTTTGTTAAATAATTTAACAACTTGCTCGTCAGAATTAAGAGCTAAAGATTGCTCAGTGGTTTTAACCACATGCTTAGTAGAAAATTTGTCAAACCAACCATAATCATAAATTAATTTTGTATCCACTTTAGGGATAGTCAATTTGTTTAACAAATCATGGTTTTGAGGTATATCTACCTCTTCCAATCTAGTACTTTTAATATTATTATCAATAAAATTCATAAATTTGATAAAATTTCATATCCATGCTTCGCCTTCATCAGATCTGCTACATGTTCTTATAGAATATCTGGCTCTGATAACATTTACAGGATCTACAGGGCTGGCGGTAGTCCGCATGGCCATCTATATCTAGCTTTGCACAAGACCAAGTTATACTTGAAACGTATTATAGTTTATAAATTTTTTATCCTAAGTTTCGGCTTTATGGTAAACTTCTACTCAAGCATGAGGGCTATCACAATAATATACATGATAATGTATAGCAGTTCTAACGTGGGTTTCAGGCTGCCCCTTTCTTCAAAACAATGAACGGTGACTTACAATACCACATGGTCGCTACAATTATCAGTGTATTATTAGACTGTACCACCATCTCGAAACCAAGTCAAAACTTGTGATAAAATATTTAAGAACTATAATAAGAATTCATTATAACTTGATTAGATCCAGATATTAAACAAGAACATCTTACAGAAATTATGAAGCTAGCATAGATATGAAAATTATCTTAGACGGCCATAGAGGTGGAAATAATGAAATAAAATAAAATTAAAATTACTAAATAAATACCTGCGAAACAATTCTTCAATCCAAAACGCTTCTTTATTAATACACACAAGAAAGTTTTACAAGAGGGAGAGAGGGAGCAAACTAGAGTGGATTCTAAATTTAACTTAAGAAGTCCTGCTTCTCATATGAGAATAAGGCTTCTTATATAGAAAAAAAGAGTAAAATGGGTCCCTTATGTGGGTCCTAGAATAATGTTTTAAACAGTAATATATTGTTCTTGATAAGGATGAATCAAATCTTATCCTTTCCCTTCACGTTTTTTATTATTGCGCCTTCTTGATTTTTAATTGATGCGAGGAAATTTTCCACTTTCTGCATTTGACTTTCTGTTAATTCAATATATTGTTCTATCGATTGTGCATCAGCAGTATTACCACTATGTCCACTTTTCATCGAAGTGTCTGATTTATTAAAGTCTGAAATATTTTGTAATAAATTTTTCTTGACTTCTTCTAGATAATCATTGATCATTTCTTCTTTATTTCCATTTTGAATGGAAATTCTTCGAGCAATAGGCTTAATGGAATTCCCCGTAGATATTCCTTTTTTTAGGAGAGTCATGGTATGCCTGAATGGTCTTGGTGAATTGATCAATTAATTCTTGTCCATACATCTGTCCACTTTCGGGATCTTGTCTATTTAATTTTTCCCAAAAATTATGAAAATACTTTCTGTATAAACATGGAATATTTTCATTTGGGGTATAACCCACTTCTGGTACCCATTTATGAATCCAGGGTATGGAAAACTCAATGAAAAAATACATTTGATCAATTTTTTCTATATTCGAAATATGATCTTGTAAATATAAATTAGTTAAAAAGGGATAAATCTTCACCTATTGCTTATATAAATTTAGAAAATTATAGGGTAAAATCTTTATATTTGGCCCATGAAGAGTCCACCAGTTTATAAACCAATTTGGTATGTTTTGAGTAAAAACTTTTGCAAATATTATTAAAAACCAAGTGTGCTCGAGCTTTTCATTATTATAGTAAAAGATTTTATGAAAGGCTTGGATATAATCCCAGTAAGTAAAATTTATATTTATTTTATTAACAGAAACAGACCTTTCCTGCATCGTGGATATTCCCCATTCTTATGCAGATATAATCTTCTTAATAGTGATTTTAGAGAAGTTATAAACATTCTTGTCATATTCTGAAGTGAAATGCTGAAATTCAGCACTTCCTTTATGACTTAGAATAGACACATAATATGTCCGAGTCTTATATGCTTTTCCAGGGAAATATAATCCCTTTGTTAAATACCTTTGGAGTATCTTCCAAGATTCATTACTTCTCTGATTATCAGAGTTTTCCAAAAGAAATATAATCTCTTTTTTGGATGCTTCTTCTGAGACTCTGACTAAATTAGCTTCTCTGGTAAAGTGGCGTAGGTATCACCCAGCTCTTTTTTGTGCAAATATGCCTGAATTTGTTCATATAATGAACTGTCTTTAGGAATATCCTTTAAATTTATAGAGGATGAAGCTGATGAAGAAGCTTGGCCAATCTTTGAATAAATCAAAGTTTTACTTCCTAGCTGTATAACAGGAAAGGAAGAGTCATATGATGACCTTGTAGATTGTGAAGAGGACGATCTTCCCCTTCCTCGTTGATTTTTTCCCCCACGACTACGAAGATGTTTCCTTGGCGGAGGGTCAGTACCTCCCATACTGCAAAATTTTTACAAATTAATAACTCTAATCATAAAAACATCCGTATATCTAATTCCCAATCATTATCAGCAAGGGAAAGTTTAGAAAATGGTGAATTATATATAAAAAGTCTAGAACTAAATCATCGATAATTATATCGAGGATCTTTTCCTTTAAATTTGCATTAAAAGGTAAAACCCTTAAGATTGTAATAAGAGCTTCATCACCTAGAAAATATTTGTAAGTAGACATAATGGGAATTTTAAGGAAAACAAGAATTCTCTTGATAAAAAATCGGGAAGGGAATTATCAGTTCCCTTTTTATACTGAATTTCAAAGTCTAACGGAGCTAATTGTGCCTGCCACCTAGCAAACATTAACTTTGAAATATCATGTTTAAAATCTTTATCAAACATATATTTAACTGATTGAACATCAGTTCTAATAATAAATCTTTGATTATATAAATCATCCTTAAATTTTAAAACACATTTAACAATGCATAACATTTCATGAGCAACATTCGCATATTTGCGCTGAGAGTCAGACCATTTGCCTGAATGAAATCTAATAAGATATTTAATTTTATCATGGGGATTAACTTGCTTTAAAATTCCACCATAACCAATATTAGAAGCATCAGTCTCAACAATCTTAATCCAATTTGGATTTTCTAAAGTGAGACAAGGCAAATATTTAACTCTTTGCTTGATAGATTTAACTAATTCAGTAAGATCTTTAGTCCAGGGTAATATTTTACCTTTCTTTAACCTGTCAGTCAAAAGGAGCAATATTTTTAGATAAATTTTTTATAAAATGGGGAAATATAATTCAAGCTGCCCAAAAATCTTTGCAACATGTTTTTATCAGTAATTGCATCAGGAAATTTTGATGCAAAATCGATGGATCTCTGAATAGGAGTAATTTTTCCTTGACAAATTTGATGACCCAAAAATCTCACATCAGTTTGAAAAAGACTCATTTTGGTTTTTGATATAACTAAACCATTTTGTAAAACAATATTTTTGAAAATATCAAGATGCTTAATATGAGATTTTAATGTTTTAGAATAAACAAGAATATCATCAATATAAACAATTATGAAATCCATATAAGGATTAAAAATATCATTCATAATTTTTGAAATTCAGAAGGAGCATTCTTTAAACCAAAGGGCATAACATTCCACTCGTATTGACCAAATGGAACATTCAAAGCACTTCGATAAGTATGTTCCTTAAAAATCTGAATTTGCCAGTAACCTAATTTGAAATCAAATTTGGAAAATATATTAGCATCATATAATCTAGAAAGAAGATTTTTCTTATTTGGAATGGGGTACCTAATCCATTTTAAAACTTTGTTTAAAGGTTTATAATTTATTAGCAACCTGGGAATACCTCTTTCTTGTTCTGCAGCGTTATTAACATAAAAAGCAGTACAAGTCCATGAAGATTTTGAGGGTTTTATAAGTCCCTTTTGTAATAAACTATCTATTTCTTTTTTACATAAATCAACTAACTCTGCATTCATTTGACAGGGGCGAGATTTTGTAGGAATATCTGATTCAGAAAAAGAATCTTCATAAGGCAAAGTCACAATATGTTTTTTCCTGTCCCAAAAAGCATTTGGATGATCTGCACAAATATCAGCTGCCATTTTCCTCAAAATTAATTTAATTTTTTCCTGTACTTTAATTGATTGTAAAGATTATGAAATATTCAGACTATAAATTTCCATTTGTAAAAATCAATATGTTTTTTGTTTCAAATGAATTAAAGAGTTAATATCTCTAGTAATAGGTTCAGTTATGAATTCAAAAATTAATGGTATTACCATTGTAATTTGCTGTAAATCATTGTGCATTTAAATTAGAAAAGAGAAAAATAGCGTTAATAAAAGGGGTATCAAGTATAATTGGTGGATATAATTGATTTTTAACCAGAAAGAAAAAGTGAGGAATACAAACCTTACTCTGGCAAATACAAGTATTAGACAATTTATATTTTATGTCCAAAGCATGATTAGAAGCAGATTTAACAACATGAGTTGTTTTTTCAAAAAATCGTGAAGGAATTAATCCTTTTTGAATACAGCTAACATCAGCACCACTGTCAATCATAGCAATGCTTGAAACTTTAAAATCATTATTAATCATAATGGTGCAATTAATATGCCAACGATGAGCAGTAACAATTTGCATCATTCCAAGAAATTTAGGACTAAGAGATGCATTAATCTCTTCATCTATAACAGTCTTTCCTTTATCAAAAACAGAAATTTCTTTTCATTTTCCAATTGAGAAATTTGATGATTATTAATCAACTACATTACATTACACTACACTACACTACACTACACTACACTACACTACACTACACTACACTACATCACACTACACTAAACTACATCACTCTACATTACACTACACTACACAATACAACACTACACTACACTACACTACACTACATTACACTACATTAAACTACAGTGTACACTACAGTACACTACACTACACTATACTATACTACACTAAAAAGTAGGAAGCTCCAAACTTTAAATTTGAATTACTATATTGACCTATATCAAATTAAAATTTGATTCTGTAGCAAATTCAATTTAAAGTCATATTTTATTTATGTAGTGTAGAATTAAAAGTGCAACTCTTTAATTTCTTAGTTAATTATATCATTGTAAATTACCTAATAATTTTATTAATTAATGTAGTTTTATTCACCAATAAATTTTTTTTCTTACTCCAAAAAATCTGAAGGAATCGAAGAGTTGCAATGAACTCAATACGTATTATAGGTCAAATTCATTAGACAGTGAGAAGTCTATATGACCATACTCCATTATGAGCACATAAAAACTTGAGAAATATTTCATAAATTCTATGATTTATTTAATAATGTTATTGTTTTTCCACTATTTTTAGTTAGCTCCTAGAAGACTATTTTATCAACATTGTTTTCGTCATTTTTTCAGATTTATTTTAAAATAAATTAGTTAAATATGTCCTAAAGGCTTTTGGATATTTAACCGTACATTTATACTCTTAACTGTCAAACTAAATTATATATATATACACGTATCTTACAAAGTTATTGTTCATGAATTATATTTTTTATATTTATTTTAATAATATTTTACTTTACGAATTTCCGAGTGACTTTTCATAAAATTCAATTTTTGTCTTAAAAATTTAACTCTTTTAGAAAAGTTTCTTATGTGTTACTCCTACAAAATTCTCCCTTATAAAGTCATGAGTATAGATAAGAATTCAATTTCTGAAACATGGTCTTTATCCCTATTTATAAAGTTTCTTGCTACATCAAATTTTTTTAATATTTTCACTATCAAGAAAAGATTGAAAAAGAATAAATAATTGTCTTGCTTAGGTGCTTCATTTTTATTCTTTGTATTTTTATATATATCACCTTTAACAGTGGATTTGATAGAGTGATTACTCTATCTTTTTATTATTTAAAGTTGGAACATATAGAATTAGATTAATGGTAGGTTCAATTAACTTATTATCTTTGAATTTCACAGAGGTAACTGCATTCTGGTAACGGTCTTGAGCTTGTACATAAGTTATCAGTGCCATCATTTCCCCCCATTGTTCAATTTTTCCACTGATGATGATGGAAAATAACAAACTGAAGAATATGTCGAGGGTTGTATACGTTAGCCTAGCATATGACTAAAAGTGTAATAATGTTCAAATGTATACGTTCAAATGAGGATATTAAAATACCATATGCTAGGCTAACATATACAAAGTAATAAATCATGGTATATTCTCAATAATAATGACAACATAAAAATAGATGTACAATAACAACAAACACGAAACATAAATGTTAAACTAAACAAATAAAAAGAGACAAGAGGAGAGCATAGAGATTTTTTCATGGTTTTTGTCAATTGAAAGTGTACACAAAGAGTTGTCATAAAATATGATATTAATCCACTTGAGAATATCGACGAGACATGGGAATTTAAAACATAATGAATAGTTAAATATTTTCAGAATAGTTAATTATATTCATTCACATTTTCCTAGAATTCACAGTTTCCTTCTAAGTATAATTAGGGCTTAACATATATGAATTGTAATAAGTTCAAATTATCATATACCACATACCTCAAGGATTCATTTTTTCCTTCTTTATTCAAACCTCCTTCACAGTTCAAAAAAGCCATACTGTAGTAACTCCAAAATAAATTGGTTGTTTATGCCTCTGTGTTAGTCTTATTTATTCATAGTTAGAGATTTCTCATAACTCGTTATGGATAAGAGTCCTTAGTGCTTAACATGTTGGCCTTTTTGTGATGGACTTGTCATTGCAAGGTCCATTTACCCACTAATGTGAGTTTGTCATGACATCATCATGGTTGATCAAATATATATTTTTTCTTGTTCTTCTCTCATGCCTACACTTTTGTCTTTTATTAAGTTTGATTTTCTCACTAGACTTAATTTACTGTTATAGTCCTTTTCATTTAAGTTAGTTGGATTATTGGTTAACAAAATATTAGTTAACTAAAGTTTCTCATTTTCTCAATTAAATCACAAAAAATATTAATATTTAGTCATAACAGCGTAATATGGTCACCAAAGTGGAACATGAACAAACAATATTATTTACAAGAAGGTGTTAAATTGTTCACAGTTGAAGATTTAGTATGTTCATTTTAAAGATTCTAGAGAATTTCTTTATTAAATTCATTTTCTAAAAGATATAGATATACTGTAGTATACTACTAGGGATAACTTGTGTTTTTATTCTTCTGTCAAAAGTAAGGAAGAGCTACATCTGCGGAAGAACCAACTAAGAGTCAGTCGACTCTTTGGAGTTTAAGAAGGTTTAAATAAGTGGTTGTAGACGCAAAGTAGTGTGTTTCTTCTTTTACACCCCGACAACAAGCGAACCATCGGAACTAAAGACACGATTGCAGGCCTTCGGAGCCGGTGATGTATTCGGTCTAAGATTCTTTCTCTTATTTGACGAACCACGCACATTGTCTAATTACTTATCGATCACAATTAATTTGTAAATTAATTTTAGATTGTATTTTCCCAAATTAAATTTGATTTTACTCATTCCACTTTAATTATAATATAATTCATACTTTATAAGCTAGTTGCATGGAACACATGCAACAGACGTGAAAAGGCGATCACATAGCTAAGTTCAGTTTTTTTTTTAAAAAATAGTTTCGTTGTTAATTCACCCAAAATGTTTTGGAAAACAGTTTTATCACATACCAAAAATGATTTAGCTACTCTGTAACTTACCAAGTATGATTATACTTTAATTACTAATTAGGTTAGTAAATTCACCTCCCATTATTATTATTTTTTAATTTACCATTGTACGAACAACAAATGTTCTATTATAACTATCAAAAAAACAAAGTCAATTCCTTTTTGCTTTCTCCTAGGGTTTTTCAAAATTAAACCGAATACGAGAATTCGAGGTGAAAAAAATTTATCTTTTTTTCAGTAATGGATTATTTGATAAGTGGTTCAGATAATAGTTTTAATTTATTTATTTGGTTTGAGTTTTTTCTTAATGGCATAACCGATAAACCGATAATAATTAATTAATTATATTTATAACAATTTTGTATATAAAGTCCTTGACATAGAGTTTATAGTTTCCTACTTTTATTTCTGGCTATCTCAAAATCTTGGTTATTCTACAATGTAAAAGAGTTTGCTTTTGAGAAAGGTGCAACTTGTGAACTCATTTACATGATTACTTGGATTTTTCACTTTATTTTTAAATATTTTTCATTAATTTATTTTTCTGTCAACATCTTCGAACCGATAAATAAATAAGCAATTTGTCAATATCTTAATGATTCTATAACGGTTTAGCATCTCTATAAATTGATAACTAATAAGTCAAACCGATATAGTTCAAAATCGAACTGAATCGACAGATACACCACCCTACTTTCTCCTAAACTTACCTTAAATAATAGTCCGTGCCAATATTTAACTCTGTTTTAAATACTTATCACTCTTCTAAATTATACGATTCACTTTCTTTTTAATTAACAATATCATTCTACACCTAGAGAATTTATAATCACACAAACATTATTAATATAATACAGATCATAAATTTCAAAAACTATTATTAAATTTTGTATCTAGTCAAACTCACTTATATAAATCAAATAAGAATATCATTATTTTTTTGACGAGATATATTTATAGTCAAATAAAGGGATAATGCACAAGTACCCTCTCAACCTATGCTCGAAATCGCAGAGACACTTATACTATACTAAGGTCCTATTACCTCCTGAACTGATTTTTTAAGTGCGTCTCTAGAATTTTGGCATAGATTGAGGGGGTACTTGTGCATTTTCCTCAAATAAACATTAATGATATAATTTAGTCATAAATTTTAAAAATGTTTGTTTCTTCAATTTCGTATCTAGTTAAACTATATCATATAAACCAAGGACAAGCTCTTCTGGTTTCTCTTCCTTCAAAAACCATAAAAAAACACCCTGTGTCTCGTGGAAGTAATAATCTTCCATAAAAGGGTGTTCTCAGTTAGTTTAACTTTTCTTTCTCTATCTCATTTCTAGATTAAAAAGTGTAAAAACTATCAGTCCCCCTGATCCTGTTACAGTATCAAGGGTCAAACATCTATTTTTTCTCTTTATACAGACAAGAGTTTCTGGTGCAGAATGTGTTTAATATACATGTGACTGTTCATTTTTGTGCATTTTGATCAAGAAAATTGTGTTATTTTTAACTCATGTGGTGGAAGATGGATTCAGGGGATCGCTGTGGTCCAAAAGAGAGAGAACTAGACGACAATTCTGAAATATTGTGTTGATTTTATTGAGAAAGGGGATAGGTCTGGTAAAAATGGTAATATAACTCCGTCTTGTTCGACTTGTTCTGTGAATATTGGAAAAGAGGGTGTGAGTTGTGGGAGGAAAAGAAAAATGGTTGTCTCTGAAGGTGATGAATAGAAAATGGGAAAATGAAGATGCAAGAAAGTTAAGAAAAGGGAAGAAGAAGTGGGATAATGGGAGGAGGTGTTGGTAAATTTTAGTAGTATGAGTTATTAGAATGCGTAGAAATCAAGAAGAATATTGGTAGAAGAATATTTTTATTGATGTCTTCATATTACATTTATAAGACTGAACGGAAAACAAATCTTATCTAATATAAAACAGTAAAAGTAAGTGCAGTTAAAAAAGTAAATTCCTAACAGTTCTCCTTGATTTGGAAACTGCAAACTCCAATTTTCTGTCTTAGAAACTGAAATTTGCTGACTCGTACTGTCATAGTGAATAAATCAGCCAATTTTTTCTTCCGTCTTGCAGTAAACAAGAGTTATACCGCCATCAGTTTTCACTTCTCTCAAGAAAAATAAATTGATTTTGAAGTGCTTATTTCTTCAATGAAACACAAGATTGTTATATATATATATTGATACTTCATTATCCATGAACACTTTGACGCATCCAGTCGGTTCCATATGCAAATCAACGAGAATTTTCTTCAGCCACAATGCTTGATTCACTTTCGTTGTATCTGCCACAAACTCAGCTTTGGCGGTAGATCGAGCTACAATATCTTGTTTCTTACAACTCCATGAGAAAATTCCCAAACCAAGACTAAAACAGTACCCTGAAGTACTCTTTGCATCATCTTCGGAGCTGCCCCAATAACTGTTGAAATACCTACAAAGCTTCACGGCTTAACTCCTCTAACACTTTACTCCACAGGGGATGGTTCCTTTGATGTATCGCAAAACTCTTTTGGCTACCTGCAAATGTACTTCACTAGGACAATGCATGAATCATGATTAAAAAAAAACACAACATTCAATATATTGGGTCTTGTTGTTGTATGATACATTAAACAGTTCATCTTTTATTCCAAAGATACTTAGAATAAAATTTTGAAGAACTTGTTAAGACACAACAAAGTTTAAGAACAATTTCACAGCTAGAAAATTAAATTAGAAGAGGAACTACAATCAGAAACATATTAGAAAAAATATATGAACTTTTTTAGTAAAGAAAAATTGTTGTCAATCTGTGTTTAAAGAATTATACTGATTCCAACAAACTTTGCACAAAAATGAAGTTACCGAAGGTAAATGAACTAGTGAAGTACAGAAGAATAAAAATTAATTCACAAATTAAAAATCTGTAACACATACCAGAAACTGAAAAACAGAAAGAAGATCAAGTCCACTAAATGTACAATGTCCCCTTAAGGAAATTATTCCCCTATAGTATCCGAGTTTTGATTTTGAATATGTCATCCAAGGATATAATCATCTCAATCACCAATGTATTGATGCCCAAAACACTGGTGCAATGAGCCACTCAATGACAGTAAAGTATACTTAGAATACTAGATTTAGTAGTAGAAGAAGAAGTCCAAAGTTTCTATTTTTAAAATGAGAGGAAATCCCTCAATTTTTAGAAAGTAAAGGTAGTGCAAAAAGTTTCTTAATGTGCCTTACCTGAAAATTCACAAACCTTTGAAAAAGTCACAATATTTCGAAAAGTTCATCACCTTTCATAAAATTCACACGTTTCATAAAAGTCTCAACTTTTCATAAAATTCACAACTTTTCATAAAAGTCACAACTCTCATAAAAGTCACAACTTTTCATCAAATTCACAACTCTTCGTAAATATCGCAACTCTTCATTTTCCATTCACACCTTTTAACACCCAAAAATTCCCCACACGAATGGGGAATGACTACAAGACAAAGAAACAGACAAGTATGTGTACTTTACAAGCAAGAATTAATTGCATCTAGATAAGTAGGTTTTCCCTTGGACATTTCATTGTGAACATATGTCGGATATACTCGATGAATCGGTAGATGTGATAACTTTGAACCATCGAGATTCGGTGTATACCTAGACAACCATATGTCACATAATTAACCCTTTACTGTTTATGGTTCTTATGGTTGTGTTTGTTTCAGCCACGAACACCTCATAATTTCATGAGTGTATAGAGAATAGACTTTTGATAATAATCCTCTTTGAAGCGGCATACACTTTACACTCACATAGGTGATTTCTAACTGTGTTATCGCGTAGATACACTATTTGGTTAAATCTGCCAAACATAATAAATCAATAAAAATATTAAGCTTTATTAACTTATTAACAAGCATTAATGTTGTATCCTTGTTCCTAAGCATTGGTTTCATCATGAGAATGGATTGAGTTTGTTGAAAATTCCAACCGTCAGTCACAAATTTATTTTTCTCCTTAAATCTAGCTTTTGGGATCTCCAGTCTACTAGACAGAGTTACTTCGATGATGACTTGTCCTAAGCCGTAAACTCATTCCCTTAGATGATTTTTAAACTTCCTCTCTAGTTAGACCTTTTTGTTAGTGGATCTGACACATTATCCTTTGACTTAAGATAGTCAATTCTGATAATTTCACTAGAGAATAGTTTTCTAACGGTATCATGTCTATGTCCTATATGACATGACTTTCTGTTATACATCGTGCTCCATGCCCTACCTATTGCATCTTGATTATCAAGGTGTAGCATAGTAATGACAATGGCTTGGACCAAAAAAGAATATCTATCATGAAATTCTGGAGTCTTTCAACTTATTCACCGACCTTAGCTAGATCACCTATCCCAGAGGTCATTGTAGAGCTAGCGATACATGTATTTTCTGAAATATTTCCATGAGACAGCTCCTCTACAAAGAGTAAATACATATCCAGTTGTGAATTGTAGTTCATTTGTCTTGTGATCCAATTTGCATCACAATATCCGTTCAATACTTCTAGATATTGTATAAGACATTATTTAAAGTATTTATTAAATACTCCAAAACACTTTTTATTGTCATCTAATGAGTTCAATTGGGATCACTTGTGAACCGACTCAGTACATTAGTAGCAAATGTTATATATGATCACGCGCAAATAATGATATACTTCATACTTCCCAATACTTTAGCACAATCGAATTGTGAGTCACTGTTGCTTTCACTCTTTCGAAATACAAAGCTCACATTTATTGGAGGATTGACAATATTGAGATTCATGTATTCGAACTAGTCAAGTATCTTTCAATACAATGAGACCGTAAAAATGGTAAACATTATGGAGTTCTAAGGATTCTTATACCTAAGATCGCATCAGCAACTCCAAAATATTTCATTCCAAACTTGTTTTCTAGCATACGTTAAGTAGCATTTATGTCATTAGTGTCTGTCTCTATTCATGATTAATATATCACCAATATACCAAAAACAATCACATAGTCATTTTAATGTGAACACATTTATCACTTCCATTTGTAAACATTTGGGTGCTTGTTTTAGTCCATAATGTGACTTAACAAATTGGCAGACTTTCTTTTATTTACCAGGAACCACAAAATCCTCAGGCTATTCCATGTAAATTTCTTCCTCAAATTCTCCATTTAAGGTAGTTTGTTTCACGTTCATTTGATAAATTTGGAGGTCATATACCACAGCTAACACAATTAACATCCAAATGAATGTAATTCTAGTTACTGACGAGTATATATCGACAAGATCAATACCTTGTTTTTGTCTTAAGCCTTTGACACAAAGATTTGCTCTATATTTGTCAACAGTTCCATCAACTTTCATTTTCCTTCTAAAGATTCACTTTGAACCCAAAGGTTTAGTTTCTGAAAGAAGATCAACCAAATTCCAATAGGATTGCTCAAGATTGAATCAATCTCACTATTGACACCATTTGTCCAAAAGAATGAGTCTATATAAGACACAAGAAATTTAAAAAACCATATTCTTAGGAAGTCAGTGTCCCTTGACAATTACCGTTCCTCTAAATCTCTTTATTAAGTACATTCTCGTTTTGTTCTTTCCAAGATCGTTTAGACCTTTCACTAAAGTAATCAAGTCTAATTTTACATTCCATGGTGTTAGGTCCTATTTCAATCTTATAAATAATGCATCCATCATTTCTTTCAAAGTTCGATTTTTCATTAGATTAAAGTAAATAAGGCAACAATTTGATGGGTAATTCCACTTTCTAAACATATTTCTGCACAAGGAGATCTGTACATATTTCTAAACATAGAAAGATAGATCTATGCGTATGTGTATTGACTATCGATAGTTGAACAAGGTAACCATCAGAAATAAGTACCCGATGCCTCGTATTGATGACTTATTTGATCAGTTGCAGGGTGCTTCATTTTTCTCAAAGATTGATTTGAGATCTGGATATCATCAGCTGAAGATTAGGGTGGAGGATATCCCTAAGACAACTTTTCAAACACGTTATGGCCATTACAAGTTTTTGGTAATGTCTTTTGGATTGACTAATGCCCCTGCAGCTTTTATGGACTTGATTAATGGAGTGTTCAAACCGTATTTGGATTCCTTTGTCATTGTATTCATTGATGATATATTGATATACTCACGCAGTAAGGAGGAACATGAGCATCATTTGAGGATTGTGCTTGGGATTCTAAAGGAGAAAAAACTTTATGCCAAGTTTTCAAAGTGTGAGTTTTGGCTTAGTTCGGTAGCATTCTTAGGACATGTAGGGTCCAAGGAGGTTTTCATGGTGGATCCTACGAAGATTGAGGCAGTTAGAGATTGGGTCAGACCTGATTCAGTTACTGAGATTCGGAGTTTCTTAAGTCTTGCTGGTTATTATAGACGGTTTGTAGAGGGTTTCTCCTCTATTGCATCACCATTAACTAGATTGACACAGAAGGAAGTGACTTTTCAGTGGTCTGACGATTGTGAGGTTAGTTTCCAAAAACTCAAGACATTATTGACTACTGCTCTGATTTTGACCCTACCCATGGAGGGAGAGGGTTTTGTTGTATATTGTGATGCTTCTCGAGTTGGTCTGGGTTGTGTATTAATGCAGAAGGGAAATGTGATAGCTTATGCTTTGAGGCAGCTGAAAGTTCATTAGAAGAACTACCCTATTCATGATTTAAAGTTGGCGGCTGTTGTGTTTGCATTGAATATTTAGAGGCATTATCTTTATGGTGTGCATTGTGAGGTGTTCACGGATCATCGTAGCCTCCAATATATATTCAATCAGAGGGATCTGAATTTGAGGCGGCGGAGATGGTTGGAGTTGCTCAAGGACTACGACATGACTATTCTTTATCATCCAGGCAAGACAAATGTTGTAGCAGATGCCTTGAGTCGAAAGGCGGTAAGTATGGGTAGTCTAGCCATGTTACAGGTTGACGAGCGTCCTTTAGCTAGAGATATCCAATCCTTGGCCAATAGCTTTGTGAGACTTGATATTTTAGAACCTCGTAAGGTGTTGGCTTATATGGAGGCTAGGTCATCCTTGTTGGAACAGATCCGGGCTCAACAGTTTGATGATGGTGAGTTATGTAAGATTATAGACAAGGTGTTTAAAGGAGAAGCAAAGGCTGCAATTCTGGATAGTGAGGGATTTTTGAGGATTAAAGGTCATATCTGTGTTCCTCGGACAGGTGATTTGACTAGATTGATCATGGAGGAGGCCCATAGTTCGAGGTACTCTATTCATCCAGGGGCTACTAAGATGTATCGTGACTTGAAGCAACACTATTGGTGGTGTCGTATGAAGAGGGACATAGTAGATTTTGTATCTCGATGTTTGAATTGTAAGCAAGTGAAGTATGAACACCAAAAGCCTGGAGGTACGACTCAGAGGATGCCCATACCTGAATGGAAGTTGGAGCGCATTGCTATGGACTTTGTGGTAGGGTTCCCACGTACCTTGGGTAAGTTTGATGCTATATGGGTCATCGTGGATCGACTGACTAAGTCTGCACACTTTGTACCAGTTCAGACTACCTATAACTCAAGGAAGTTAGCCAAGATCTATATTCAAGAGATAGTTCGTTTGCATAGGGTTCCTATATCTATTATTTCAGATCGTGGTACCCTATTTACATCTCATTTCTAGCGGTCTATGCAGAAAGAGTTGGGCACTTGGCTGGATCTTAGTACAACCTTTCATCCTCAGACTGATGGTTAGTCTGAGCGGACTATTCAGGTTCTTGAGGACATGTTGCGGGCGTGTGTGATTGACTTTGGTGGTCAGTGGGATCATTTCTTGCCGTTAGCGGAGTTTGCTTACAATAATAGTTATCACTCGAGCATTGAGATGGCACCATTTGAGGCTCTGTATGGTAGGAGATGTCGATCTCCAATTGGCTGGTTTGATGCATTTGAGGTTAGACCATGGGGTACAGATTTGTTGAGGGAGTCCTTGGACAAGGTCAAGTTGATCCAAGATAGACTTCTCATGGCTCAGAGTAGGCAAAAGAGTTATGGAGATCAAAAGATTCGTGATTTAGAGTTTATGGTTGGAGAGAGGGTTTTATTGAAGGTTTCACCCATGAAGGGTGTGATGAGGTTTGGAAAGAAGGGCAAGTTGAGCCCAAGGTATATTGGTCCTTTCGAGATTGTTGAGTGTATTGGTGAGTTTGCGTATCAGTTGGCTTTGCCACCTTGTTTGTCAGGTGTTCATCCTATATTTCATATTTCAATGCTTAAGAAGTATCATCAGGGTGGTGATCATGTGATTCAATGGGATTCAGTGTTACTTGATCAGAATTTGAATTTTGAGGAAGAGCCGATCACCATTTTGGATAGGCAAATTCGGATGCTAAGGTCCAAGGAGATTGCTTCAATAAAGGTTCAGTGGAAACATCGTCCAGTGGAGGAGGCTACATGGGAGACAGAGTCAGACATGAGTAAATATCCTCATCTTTTTTAGCGTTCAGGTTAGCTCTTTTCTTTTCCCATTCGAGGACGAACTTTTGTTTAAGTGGTAGGTGATGTAACGACCCGTTTGGTCGTTTTGAGAACTAGGACTAGTTTGACTCCTTTTGAAAATTTAAAGGGGTATTTTTAAACTATTCGAAGACTAAGAATATTTAGTTGATAAAAATTTTAGTGAAAAATTAATATAGTTAATAGTTAGTGGGTCATATCCATAATTCATTTAATACCTTTTTACTTGACCCATTAATTGATTTAGGTTAGTGGGATTAGTTTCTTTATTTTACTTAATTAACATTAGAAGGGCACAAAACAAAAGAGGTAGAAACTGATTTTTTGGGCAGCGTAGATTACAGAACTTGAGGGAACCAACGAAATCTTCAGGTAAGAAGCAATTTGAAAAAATTCTTGATTGTTATATTGATCTTAATGAATCTAAGGTAGATGGAAAGTTGATCCCTTGTTCGTCTATTTATTATTATAAGCTCGAATAATTGAGAGGAAAATTAGCGGAGAACGGTGTATATTTTCTTTGCAATAGCAGTTTAGAGTATGTCGTTCCTGTGACTATTATTAGAAGTTTAGTTGTTACACTTAATGAAGTTGAGGGAAAATATTTAGGATCATGTGATTGTAGTAATAGGAAGAGTGGATGGAAATTTTTTTTAAAATTAAAATAATTAAAAAGGGACGACAATAAGCATGCTTAGCGTGAGAAAACAAAACTGCGTTAATATGACTTAGTCATTATGCAGTAATGCTTTGTCAATGTTGGAGGAGAATGTCATCACGCCAATCATTGGCAATCATGCCAATCATTGACAATCATTGTAAATCATGTGTCAATGATTGGCCTTTGTATAAAATTCTTTAAGATGGGTATATAAAAAAAAAAACATGACCGGCAGATGGTCATGTTGCAGTGCCCCTGCTTGTCTGCACAGTACGTTATTACGTTGACCTGCTTAAGCTAATTATTAAATTTAGATTTAAATTTAATATATTTAGATTGGTAATTAATTATTAGGTGTTAATTTATATGATCTAACATTGAATTTTAGTCCATTTGAAGAGGTTAGAGTTAAGTTCCTGTCTTGAAATTTAGCAAGTATGAAAAATTTGGCATACCACTATATATCAAGATTTGGAGCTTGGTTGGAAATATGAGTGAGTTTTAGCGTCTATGATAGACATATAATAATTTGAATGTCTGCAAAAATTGCTTACTTACGAATATTGCATAATTGGTAGATTGGGAACCTTCCGAAACCTTGCGAAAAGGAAAGGGAAAAATCTTAAGAGATTCGTGGCACGAGTTCAGCATCTAAGGTATGTTAAGACTTTTTAGACTTGTTGAAGGACGTTTTCCTAATTAATGATAAAAAAAAATGGAAATAGACAAGGGGTAAGGGCGAAAGATGGGTGTCTCGTAACAATGGTGTGACGGGCATTGGTACGAGTACCGATGTTATAAAATGGAAAGTTACTACTATATAATGCGGATTGTAATTTGAGAATTTCCAAAGCATATGGGCATTAGCTGATATATTATTGACTTGAAATTTTGTGTGATTGTGTTTTCTTTAGTACACCCGTATAGTTGTGATAATTGATGTGGTTATTTATTATGTTGATATTGATTGAGTGAGATGCATCATTATCCCCTTATTGAAATAATATTGTATACATACATTGACATGAGATTGAGTATAAGTTGGGCACGTGGAGATCGTCCGTGCTGGGGATGGTGAGATGTTAAGATTGTAATTTGGGCACGTGGAGACCGTTCGTGCGTAAATTATTTGATATTATGATAGTGCGTTGGGATCGTCCGCACAGACACGTGGAGATCGTCCGTGTCAGTATATGGACCTCGCGAGTCCCCCATGGGTCATGAACTCTCGATGTATTTCCGAGGAGTATCATGTATATACGGTTGAGTGAGTTCTGGATATTCTGAGATATATCATTACATGGTATCATATTGCATTGCATTCCATCACATAATTCATTCTTGATGAGTATATGTTTCGTTTGGTGTTTGGAAAGTACTTGATGCTGATTTCCTTTATTGATGAAACTTAAATAGCAAGTGTAATATATATATATATATATATATATATATATATATATATATATATATATATATATATATATATATATATATATATATATATATACTTGTATAATTTAAGAATTTATTTTCTTATATAACTCCCGTCACTACTTCTTCATTGTCGGTCAATGAGACATACTGAGTACACGTGGTTTTGTACTTATACTACACTTGTTGCACTCTTTGTGGTCCAGATTCAATTCCAAGTAGGAGCACATCTCGAGGAGCAGTTTGAGTCCGAGTTTGGAGTGTCTTGGAATTGTGGTGAGCTGCTTGGTTGTTCCGTGGCCCACACCTCCCTCTATCTTTTACATATTCTGTTATTCAGGATTCAGACAGGATATCCCTTATGTTAGATTTGTCATTTTAGTTTCAGACTTGCATCGTATTGTCGAAGCTCATGTACATATGACACCAATTCTTGGGTAGTTTTTTTTTTTTTTTTTTCAGTTTTCCGCATTCGTACTAATAAGGAACTCAATATTGAAGATTTGGCTTATTGTTCTTTTTTTCACTCATTTGTTAGTTAAGTTTGTTAAAATAGGTTGGTTGGCTTACCTATTGGTTGGGAATATAGGTGCCATCACGACTCGTGATTTTTGGGTCGTGACCAATTTTCTAGACATTTCTATTACCTCATTCTTACCATTCTGCAAATAAACATAGCCATTTCTAGTGCAATTGTAAGTAAAGTTATGAGATACTTTTTTCCACCACATGGTGATGTTGACTTCATATCACAAATGTCAGTGCAAATCAACTCTAAGTGATTAGAATTCCTTTAAACAAATTTATAAGAATGCTCAGTATACTTAGATTTCACACAAACTTGACATTTTTATGCATTGCACTCAAAGTTAGACAAAACATAGATTTTTTAATTGACACGCCCCAAGTGTTCATGTCACGAACTTTGACTCATCTAAGTGAGAACAAATAAAAATATTGAGTTTGAAAAAATCTTTGCGAGGTAACTTTTTCTTACTAATATTTTATTCCTATTTCTTACAATTTTATGTGATACAAACATTGTTTAAAGTCATCATCTTGTCAAATTTCCTTTCAGAAACACCTTTCCATAACTTTCAATTCGACTGTTATAGAACTACTCATTAATAAAGTTTCATCATTTCCAATATAGGTAATATAGTCCAAATGTTTCTTTTACAAAAACAAAACAAATGACTATTCACCAACATTCATGTGTATGCAAATACTTTTATTATTATAAACATATTTTTTTATGAATTATCACAATATTTGTTAATTGACAATTTCGTAGTTTCATACTAGAAACATCATATAATAGTGATAGCGAAACTCAACAACCACAATACAAATATACTCCAAGAATTTTGCGGGTCTAACATTATACAAAAGTATCATTGAATTTTATATCTTTTGCTCCAAAATAAAATTAGACACTAAGTCTTATTTTAATCATAAGAAAAGAAAACCCACATTTTAAATGTGATCTAAAAAATATTTTTCAAGTATTTGAAAATAGTTTTTCCGCATACTTTCCCAAACTATCAAAGTTTCATTGGCAGTATGAAACATCTTTTGAAAATATTATTCTACAAAAGAATTGTAGAATTTCAATTCTCTTTGACAATCTTACATAGTGTCAAAGTTCATTCGATAGAGGCAGAAACTCACCAACTCTAAGTCATTGGTTTTTTTCCTATATCACAATAGACATACTACTTAGAATTTAGAATGTTTCTATATAATAGTGAAATTTATAAAAAATCAAAAGTATAACACAGACTTAGTAGGTAAAGTTTTTATATTCTTAAAATTAATTGCATAGCCTAATTTATTCAGAGTAGAAAACTACAGAAGTTTTTAATCAACTACAATTTGACATAATAAAACTCATAATGAGTACTAAACTACAAAAGTTTTTTAGCCTCCAGACAGAATTATACATATTTTAATCACATAGAAATATTTTTCTTTTCAAATAACTTTCCAACTATAGTATTTTGACATACTATTTTATCAAACAAAAATGTGCATATATAATTTGTAAGCTAAAGAATTTTAAAGGCAACACTATTTGCCAAATAAAATTTATTCTACAATATGTAGTTGGCAGATCTTCTTCCAAAGATACACATGACTCTAAGAAACTATTTTCCTTCTTAGATAAATAAGAAGAAAGGTACCTGGTGTAATCTTTAACTGGAATACAACAAATTGTTTCTATTATATTCTCACTTCGACCTTGTTAAACAAAGTAACCGAATTATGGAGAAGTAATACATTTATTTTCTACTTCCAGGATCACATTTTACGAATCAATAGAATACAAAAAATACTAGCAATATAATAATTTCCGTAAGATTGTTGTTCATCTTGTTAAGACATAAAAAAAGTTTATGAACATTTTCACATTAGAAAATTAAAACTATTATGGGAAACTAAAATCTGAAACAAATTAGAAAAAATATATGAAGTTTTTTTTTTCTTAAAGAAGAATTGTTGTCAATTTGTATTTAAGGAATCTTACTGATTCCAAAAAACTTTGCAGAAACAAGAAGTTACCAAAATTTAATGAACCAGTGAAGTACAAGAGAACATAAATTAATTCACAAATCTCAAATTTGTAACAAATACCAGAATCTAGAAAAATACAAAGAAAATCAAGTCCACTAATTGCACAGTGTCCCTTAAGAAAATTATTCACCTCTAGTATCCCAGGTTTGATTTGGAATATGTCCTCGCAGGATAGAATGATCTCAATCACCAGTGCATTGATATTCACAACCCTTGTGTCAGCGAGCCACTCAACGACAGTAAATTAAAATTAGAATGCTAGATTTAGTAGAAGTAGAAGAAGTCCAAAAATTCTATTTTAAAATTTAGAGGAAATCCCTCAATTTATAAAAAATAAAGGGTAGTGCGAAAAGGTTCCTATTGTGCCTTACCGAAAAGGTCACAAACCTTTGGAAAAGTCACAATCTTTCAGAAAGGTCATCACCTTTAATAAAAGTCTCAACTTTTCATAAAAGTCACAACTTTTCATAAAAGTCGCAACTTTTCATAAAAGTCACAATTTTTCATAAAAGTCACATTTTTTCATCAAAGTCACAGCTCTTTGTAAAATTCGCAACTCTTCATTATTCATTCACACATTTAAACACCCAACATAAATACCCAATGAAACTTCTGAAGTATGTCTCATCCACTTTTTTGGCTTCATCATCTTCACTTGGTTTCTCCTTTTGGTTCATGAGAGTCTTAATATCTTTGCAATTTTCCATTTTGAATTTCTTGAGAATTTCCTTTGCATACTATTTTTTGGCAAAAGAAAAACTCATTTTTTCCTTGTGTAATCTCCATTCCAAGGAAATATGTCATAAGCCAAGAACAGAAATTTCAAAGTCTTGTATCATATCTTGCTTGAATTCATCAATTAGCTTTTCAGTGCTCCCTGTGATCAAAAGGTCATCCACATAAAGAGAAACAACAAGAATTTCACTGCTGCTATGCTTAACATATACTGTAATCAAAAGGTCATCCACAAAAAGAGAAACAACAAAAATCTCACCGCTATTATGTTTAACATACAGTTTGAATTCTGAAAGACACTTTTCAAAATTGATTCCGAGAAAATAATCATCTTTTCAACTACACCAAACTCTTAGTGCCTGTGTTAAGCCATAAAGAGTTTTATGTAGTCAATTGACTTTACCTTCCTTTCCATCTATAACACACTCTTCAGGTTACTCAACATAAATTTGTTCTACAAGAATGCCAACAAGAAATACTTATTTGACACACATTTGATACACTTTCCGCCACGTTGTGCATAAAAGATTATAAGCAATCTGGTTATGTCAGGCCTAGCAACTGGGCAAAAGTGTCAGAATAATCTACACCAAAAATCTGCACATAACCCTTAACTACAAGCCTGCTTTTATGCTTGTTGTTGAACCATCAACATTTAGCTTTGTTCGGAACACCCACTTTAGCCGAATTACTTTTCTGCCTTGAGGTTTGTCAACAAGCTGCCATGTATCATTTTGTTCGATCATAAACAACTCCTTCTCCGTTGCATTCCTCAACTTAGGGTCTTTGAGAGCATCGTTAAGGTTAGCAGGTTCACGAATCGCAATATTTCATCTCTCATATATATCAGAGAGCAATAAAGTTCCCCGAACTGGTGGATCATCGTACCTTTCATTCAACCACAACCTTGTTTTCTAGACGGAGTTACTTGAGTTATCCTTATCCCATTCTTCATTCTCCACGAAGAAGACGTCTCTGCTGATAATTATCTTCTCACCTTCAGGTTGGAAGATTTTGTATGCTTTTGAAACATTACTGTACCCAATAAAAATGTCTGGGGCAGCCTTCTTATCTAGTTTATCCCATTTGACCTTAGGTACATTGGTAAAACAAATACAACCAAACACATAAGAAAATGCAGCGGAGGCTTCTATCGATCCATATCAAGCTATAAAAGGAGTTTGATCTTTCTCAGCTTTTGGGGGAAGTCGATTTTGTAGGATCACAATTGTATTCGATGCCTCTACCAAAAACATCTTCGACAAATTCTTTTCGTGCAACATACATCTTGCCATATCCATGATAAATCTATTTCTTGTCTCACGGACTCCATTTTGTTCTGCAGTATAAAGAGTAGTAAGTTCACATTAAATCCCTGCTTCTTCACAAAATAGATAAAACTGATGAGAAATGTACTCCTTTCCATTGTCACATCATAAAATCTGAATTTTGCGGAGACTTTCATTTTTCTTACATCGCTTTCAACATCCAAAATATGCTCTTGACCTCTGATTTGTACTTTAAAAAATAAATTCAGCACATTCGGGCCATATCATCAATAAAAGAACATAATAACAACTGCCATTAAGTGAAGGAGTCCTTTGGGGTCCTCCAATATTAGTGTGAACCAGCTTCAACTTTCTTGTTGCTCTCCAAGTTTCCTTTGGGAATGAAAATCTACTTTGTTTTCCAAATTGACAATCCCGACAATTTTTAGAACTCGTTCCCAGTTTACAAAGGTTCTCAAATATAACCAATTCTTGCATTTTCAGAAGCCCTTTATAATGATAGTGTCCGAGTCTCTTATGCCATAACTCGGAAGCATTTCGTCTTACCGAATACACCATATGTTCTTCCTCCAATGGATTTAATGAGAAACTTCTGCCTCTCATTTTGACTTTAAACAAGTCATGTCCTGAGGCTTCCTTGATCAAGTAATGATTATCCTCGAAACAAAATTTGGAACTTTTTTCTAAAAATTGACCAACAATTAACAATTTCTAATCTAAATTTGGTACATAAAGAACATAAGAAATGGTTTTTTTACCTGTTTGTATTCAAGTGTAATAGTTCCCATTCCTCTTGCCGGAATATAACCGCCATAACCTATTCTGACTTTTGTAACTCCAGTAGGCTTCAAGTCTTTAAAGAACTCTTTGTCACGAGTCATATGGTTTGTGTATCCGCTATCAATCAGCGAAGACTCAATTGAAACATTGCTTACAAAACATGATGCCACGAACAGTTAATCCTCTTTTAGCTCATTAACAACCTGGGCGTATGCGTCTTGCTGCTGCAATTTACTCTTGCAGTTAATTGCTTCATGCCCAAGTTGGTTGCACTTACTCCATTTAGCATCCGGACTTTACCAACACTTATGCGACCTGTGCCCATTCTTTCCACAATGCTAACAAGGAGGATAGTTTCCTTTAACGCTACCTGCTTTGCTTTTGTTGTTGTAGCGATCTGCTCCTTCTCCATTTGTGGGCTGGTTCTTGTTATTGTTTTTGTTTTTGTATCTTACACTCTCTTCATGTTTGTCCACCAATTCTCCCTCTCTAAATGCCATAATGATTTGATCCTCTTCATGTTCATCAACAATATGGGTGTCTGTGTATTGCTGCTGCAATTTACTCTTGCAGATAATTGCTTCATGCCCGAGTTGGTTTCACTTACTGAATTTGGCATCCAGCCTTTTCTAACACCTTATATGGCTCGTGCCTATTCTTTCCATAATCCTTACAAGGAGGATAATTTCCTTTAACACTACCTGTTTTGCTTTTGTTATTGTCTCGAGCTTCTCCTTCTCCATTTGTTGGCTGGTTCTTCTGATTGTTTTTGTTTTTGTATCTTCCACTCTCTTCATGTTTTGCCACCAATGTTCCCTCTCTAATTCCATATTCTCCCATAACCCTTCTTTGTTCTTGAGCCTTCAAAGAATTCAATAATTCCGCCAAAGTAATTTTTGATAGATCCTTGGTGTTCTCCAAAGTGGTAATGGTGGCTTCAAATCTTTCAGGTACAGTAACCTGAATGTTTTCAACAATACGCGAGTCTTTAAACTCAGAACTAAGTAATCTTACTCTGTTTGCTATGCTCACAACCCTGTCAGAGTATTCTTTGATTGTTTCTGATTCTTTCATCTTCTGAAAGAACGAGATTTAGCACTTGCATATCTTTGATGTGATCATCTCCATCATATTCTGCCTTGAGATAATCCATATGGCTTTTGAGGATTTTAGAGATATGATATGAGGAAAATTGTTGAAGGGACTGCTGAAAAAAACATGCCTTCCTTAGATTTTCTGGTTTTCTTGTCCTTGTGATTTTTTATTTAAGGCATTGTTGGGTTTCTGGGTAGCGGAAGAACTTCATACTCTTCCTCAATTGCCTATCAAAGATCTAAAGCTTCGAGATAAGCTTCCATCCTCACTGCCCACATGTGAAAATTTTCACCATTGAAGACAGGAGGTGCCATTACCGAGAAACTTAGGCTTTCTTCCATTTTCAATCTCTTGTTGTTTCTGGTTGTGGTGCTTGAGTCACTTGAAACAATCACTCACAGAAATACCCAAAGATCCCGCAAGATAAGAAATCTCTAGACACCAAGTGTTGGTAATTTTTTATAGTATGAGTTATTAGAATGCAGAGAAGTCAAGAAGAATATTGGTAGAATAACATTTTTATTGATGTTTTCATATAAGGTTTGTCTGAACAAGTTTGGGGGACTAAAGCCGTACATTATAAATAGGCCCCTATTCTTTTTAGTTGATAAATATAAATTGAATAATTATGATATACTAGTGTAATCCTACAAATAAGGTCTGGAGAGTCAGGATATATGTAGACATTATGAAGTAAGTACGCAAATAATGTCAATTTTCATTGAAAATTATATAATACAAAGGTCGAATAATAAAACATGACTCAATTTTTTTTTAAATATGATGATATTAAAATAGTGTAGCGATGAAATTTATAAGTTAATAAATAATATTAAAATAGTGTTGATAAGTTTTAGTGCTTCAAATTTTAATAGGACACCACAAATAAATCTATTTTTTTTTTATAAACACACAACAATAGATATTACATAATGTTGAATGTTTGAACGTTTAAGAAACTTAAGAATATTCAATAATGACAGAATAAAAAATAGTGAAGGGATAATAAAGAAAAGTAAATATTTTACGAAGACAATACCATTGGTTCACGATAATTGCCAAAATATTAATGAGCTAGACAACAAAATAGATAGCTACATACGAAACTAGAAACAAAGCCAAGCCCAGGAAACAGTGAAGCTTCATAGGGTCTTTCTGTCTAGGTGATACTAAAATTAACTAACCACATAAGAATCTAGAAAGACACTCCAATAAACTAAAAAATATTCAATTTCTCAATTATATTTTCAATACAAAAATTTATTTTCAAAGTTATAAATACATGAAATTTTTTGACTAAATATATACACACACATCTTTGAGAGAAAATGGGGGCCCCAAGCGATTGCTTTAGTGGCCTTATGGTCGAGACCGTGCTTCAGATTGCATTAATAAGACTGAATGGAAACAAAAAGCAGTAAATGCACTACAAGCATATTCCTAACTCAGTAACTCCTAAATAATAGGAATAGATGACTAACAACTAATTGGCTAAGTCTTGTCTAATATAAAGCACTAAAAGTATCTGTAGTTGAAAAAGCAAATTTCTAATAAAAGGAACAAGTTCAGTCAAGGAACCTCTGAGTCTATTATGTAACTTATTTTTGTTGAGGAAATATCTGATGAAGATGATACAGATTATTCGGATGAGGATAATTCTGATGATGTTGTTATCATTGAAGAGGGGTAGGATGTAAATAATGAATCAGGTTTGAGTTGGTTGTCCAATACGGGCTTGAAAAGTAATATGTTGAATGCAAAGGATGAGGAGGTTGTTTCGTCTACCTCAAGCATGTGTGATAGGACACCGGTGAAATCAGTGGAGGTGTATACTCATAGCATTTCATCTTCTGAATCTGATTCGGATTCCAAAGCTTCAAGTGAGGAGGATATTGATGAACTTGAAGATAAGAAATACAGGGTGATTGAATGATCAAGTTCTAGCCACTATGATGATGAAATAAGTGATGCTGATGATATGGAATGAAGAAGGAAAAAAAGAGTTGAACGGGGGGGCCTGAGTTTGTTATTGAGAGTGAAAAGCAAAAGAAAGGCGGAGCATATCTTCTTCGTGCACACTCAATTTTTATGTCCAAAAAGAACTTAAACAATGCAAATAATAGTAGTAGCCCAATTCTTCTTACTAATGAGGAGGAGTTTGATGAATCGGGGTCTGATGGCGAGGATTCTAAATCTTAAGAGGATTGCGAGGTTGATGACTCGGTGAAGAATATTGTTCAAAAGGATATCGTTCTTAAAAGGATGTTGTTCGAAAGGATAGGAGGACTGGAAAGAAGATTCTTGGAGATTCTGAATTTATGAAGTTTGTTGTTGATTCTATCATAAATGTTAATGATCATGATAAACTTACTCCTTTTGAAGAGAAGAAACAAGTTCGTGTCAAGGAAACACTTCCTTTAGTATTTCGATTTGAAGACGAAGAACCTCCTCCCCCTGGAAAAGGAAGTTGAAAATCTTTTTGCTAAAATGTAGATGTGTATCTTAGAGTCAGATATTAGATTTACAAATCCATCCATTTCGCCGATGCAGAGTGGAGTTTTAAGTCACTATCAGATGGGGAAGCACCAACTTGTTCAAGATGAACAAATTGGACTCATCTCTAAAGTTTGTCCCTGTGTTCATTTGGAGATCAAGTACATTCCCTTCTTTTGTATGTATATGAGTTTTATCCCGTCAAACACTTCTTATTTTAAATTAGGAAAACAATTTCAAGTTCTACATGAATCAATTAAAGACCACTAGTACTTTTTATGCTACTAGATTTAAAAGGTAATCTATGTTGTTATGAACAAGGACATAGAAACAGTTCACTAAGCACTGAAGTAGAAGTGTCTCCTAGTCTTTTAACTTAAAGACTAATGTCAAGTTCGATGTTGATACACCATTAGATTCTTGAGCATCTAAGCTAATAAGTTTTCCTGCAGCTCGACTCAATAGCCAATATAGCCCAATGTCCTCTTTACTGTTCTCTTTCACCTTCCTAGTGAAGAGATTATGAAAAACGAACAAGTCAGGAATGAACAAATCAAAACATTGCAACTCTCTTGTTAGTTTTGAAACTGAAAGTAAATTGAACTTAAACTATGGGATATACAATACATTGGACGTAAGATATAGTACTCTCATCAGTTACTGTACATGATCAAGTGTGTAACCTGTGCCACATCTCCACTAGGAAGTTGCCCTTTCGTAGAATTGCTTAGTTTATTAAATGAGGATTTATGTAGAAAATTCAAGTATGAAGCCATATGGTTAGTTGCCTTTTTTTTCTGCAATCTATTCAGGATTGTGTGACACTATCATAGCCATAGGTTTAATCATACCAGTCACATTTGCAGATGTGTTAAGAGGTAGGTTCATTGTTGATCTTAGGAGTGTGTTGTGTCAGATGATGCACTATGTGATTATACTACTCTCTTGTTAGTTTTGAAACTAAAAGTAAACTCAACCTAAAACTCTGGGATATACAACACATTGGATATAGTAGTCTCATCAGATATAGTACTTGATCAAGTGTGTGTGACATGTGCCACATCTCTATTAGGCAGTTGCACTTTCTTAGGATTTCTCAATTTATTGATTGGGGATTTATTTAGAAAATTTAAGTCTGAAGCCATAAGGTTTGTTTCGCTTTTGTCCGCAATATTATCAGGATTCATAGAGACTATCATAGCCATAGGTTCAATCATACCTGTCACATGTGCAGATGTGTTAGAGGTAGGATCATTGTTGATCAGAGGATTGTGTTGTGTCAGCAGCTGCACTATGTGATTATGTTGCTCATGTGTGGAAGTACAAGACATAACATGACTTAGTTGGGTTTGAACTTGTTGCCCGCATTATTACGTTGATCATTCACATTTGTGTTGAGAAGCCATCTTTCCTGAACTATTTCTGGAAATCATATTGTATGCTGAAATTCCACATTGTATGTTGCACTTTCACCTGTCTACTGTACATAGCAACTTTATAGTTACTCGAGTTTATCATTGGATTTGATCGTAGTAACTAACTAGTGATTTTACTACTTTACTCCTCTATTCTATGTTAATTCTTTCAACATTCTATCCTTATATTTGATTTTATCAACTCGCGCTCCAATTTTTTTTTACTTGACCCTTAAATTCTTGAACTTCTTTCATCTGCAGCAATCTCTGCGACCACATATCCATACAATATGCCTAGGATTAGCTGCTTCAATGGGATCTTTTATCCTGGCCGGAGGACAACTTACCAAACGTATATGCTCAAATGGTCCCTTATGAAGTCTTTATTGGTCTTATTGTTATTGTGCGCCTTGTGAGCGCGTTTGGATCCGCGAAGGCAATCTCTTGGATGGTCCCCTAACCTAACTCGGGAACGGACTGGAGGGAACCGCAGCATAGGGAATGTCCGCATCTCGTCACAAGGCTCATTTTTCGTTGTGGGTCTTAAGGACGGCAGCTCAGGCTCAGAGAACTCAAGGGAGGTATGAAAGAAAACATTTAGGACAGTCATCATCACTCTTGGATGTTGGTGGCTTTAGATTCTCTGATTCTTCTTCAATCCAAGATTCTCCGATTAATGAAGAAGGAACTGTGTGGGATTTAGTTCCCACGAAGTTAAAAATCAACGATTATCCTCATCTACGTGGTGGATTTGACTTTATGTGGAAACACATTGCTTGAGATACAAATCGAGAGAGACAGAGAGAGACAGAGAGATAGCCCCTATCTGATAGCAAAAGAGGATGCACAATCTCATATCCACTAGGCACCGAGAAAACCCGTCTCATAGATCCTTAAAGTTTGTTGCCTAACTGGGAAGCTGAGTTCTAGAAATGGGAGATGGACATTCCCTTCCACAACTTGAACAACAAAGATTTCTCTTTACAGGAAGATGAAGCTACTGTGAGTGTCTTTTTATTTTTTACCCATGTGGGAAAGAGAAATCCACACCTTATACGAATGGTGAAGCTGGGATCGAGGGTTAATGGTAAGAGTGTTGTGGGGATCAGTTATGACTTGTTTGGGATTCTTACTGGAGATGATGGAGACGGTTACGCTAAACCTCTTAGAGAAATCCTTCTTAAATATCCCGGTCTTATTGTCCTTGAAAAAGGGCACAGTACTCGTAATGAGCAAACCCTTGCTTGGAAAGCTTTGAAAAAGGTTGAAACCGAGAAGTGCATAGTTTTATCTGGAACTCCTTTTCAGAAAAACATCAAGGAGTTACACAACACTCTCTGTGTAGTCAGTCCAAAGTTTGCAGTTCCATTGACAAGAATTCTCGAGCATTGGAAGAGCTAAGGGATATTATTTCACCACTTGTCCATGAGTGTACTGAAAATTTAAAGAAGGTAAGAATTTCGCGTATAAGGGACACTGTAATTCACTTGAGACACACTGATTTGCAGAAGGATTCCAAAGAATCTAAGCTCCTTTTATGATCAAAATCTGGTGTCTCTTATCTCTTTTCATACTTCACTAGTGGCAAAGAGGAAGGAGTTCTTTGACTTAGAAAGTCAGCTAGTTGTCGGTTCGATCCAAATACTTGAAAAAAAATGAAATTTGTTGTTGAGCTTATCAGAATTTTTGTGGTGGGTGGAAGGAGAGGGTTATAATATTTAGTCAACTACTTGATCCTCTAAGCATGACCAAGGAGCAACTCAATTCTCTCTTTGGTTGGACTTTAGTTCGGGAGATTCTCTATATGGATGGGAAACTTGATGTGAAGCAGCTGCAGATATATATAAATTCTCTCAATGAACCTAAGAGTGATGTAAATGTTCTTCTTGCATCCATTAAATCTTGTTTAGAAGGAATAAGTCTGATAGGGGCCTCAAGAGTTGTTTAGCTTGACATTCTCTGGAATCCTTCAGTAGAACAGCAAGCCATCAATCAAGCTTACAGGAATGGGCAGACCAAATTTGTGCATGTTTACTGTCTAGTAAAATCAAAATGGGAGGTTGATAAGATTGAATAATAGACGAGAAAAAACTACCATTCAGATGTTCTTTTGTCTAGGAATCATGAATTCAAGATGGATCCTTCATGTTCTGTGTCAGAGGATAACATACTAGAATCCATGGTTGAGCATGAGGGCCTCCTTCATATTTTTGAAAATATCTCTCATGAACCAAGTGTGGTGCCACCTAGTACATGTCTTGATCTTGTAACCAACCTCCAAAACCAAGAAGTTAGGTTAGTATATGCTTTCTTCTGGTTTTCTGGTACATGAAGCAATCAGACTTGTTTAGTATGTTTTGTTTATTGCATGTCTTTGAAAAATGGCTCAAATGCTTTGTCTCTTTCTTATAAGATCAGTTGGAGCCTTTTTTAGTTTGCGAAGGACATTTGTTAGAGGAATTTGTTAAGCCATCCATCATTATAAGTACACTACCATATATACAATCAGTATGTCAAAATTAAAGCATCTATGTTTAGTCTTCCAAATTGTCTCTTAGATTTTCAAGAAGTCTTTTTAGAATTCCGTAATGCATGTATCTAGTAAATTGTGTTACATGTATTTAGTTATTTGTGTAAGATAACATTATTACTAGTATAAATAGATATGTAGTTGATGATAGTAATCATCTCAAGTAGCCTTAAGTAGCCTATATAAAACATGAACATTCTCTAAAAGATAGTATTCTCCTTCAATATTTCCTACAAATTTGTATCAAGAACAGGTTTTCGTTCTTAATTTGGGGTTAGGTGAAGGAAAAAAACATGGCATCCAAAACAAATGAAGGTGTTGATTCTTCAATTGTTCTTACTCCATTTTTTATGGAAGTAATTTTGAATACTAGAAGATAAAAATGAGAACACATTTGGAACCAGAAGGTTTGTGGACTATTGTTGCAAATGGCTTTGAAGAGCTAGACAACGATGGTGAACATACAACAGCAGAGATTAAAAATCTTGAGGCTAAGTATCATCAAGATTCAAAAGCCTTAAGCAAATTTCAAATGAGAGTCTCAAAAGCATATTTTGGAAAAATTGCTAATTGTGAGACTGCAAAGGAAGCTTTGGAGTTTCTAGAAACGGAGGTGTACAATGAGAAAAGGTACACACTATAAATCTTCAAACTCTTAGAAGAGAGTTTTAAAATTTGAAGATGATAGAATCAAAAAAATATAGATGAATATTGCAAAAGAGTCATGGATATTGTTAATGAGATGAAAAATCGTGGTGATATAATTTTTTATCAACAAGTTGTGGAAAAGATTCTAGTTTGTGTTACAGAAAAAAAATGAGTACATAGTTTCTATCACCGAGGAGAGGAAAGATCTTTCAAAGCTTTCCATCAAAGAGCTAGTTGGATTTTTTTCATGCACACGAGAAACAACAAATTTTTCGTGAAGATCAATCCAAAGAGATAATATTCCAGTCCAAAGCAAATGAGAATTCTCAAAAATTCTCCAAAGATCAAAAAAAAAATATGTACAATACAAAAAAGAAGCAGGATCACGATGGTTTTTCCAAGAAGGTTGACGAAAAATGTGAGAAAAAATCTAGTCTTTTTTTGTTAAGTTTGCAAAAAGACTACTCACACTGCAGAAAACTGTTGGCACAAAGGCAAACCTCAATGTAAATTTTGTAAAAAGTTTGGCCACTTTTTGAGAAGGATTTCTTGTACAAGAAGCTGGAGGAACCAATTTTTTGTTAAAACAAGAGTAAGATAGGGAAGAATATCTTTTCTTTTCTTCCATGTCTGATGCTTCAACAAAAAGCAATGAATGTTATGTTGATAGTGGTTGTAGTAATCACATGAGAGGAAATGAAAAGACTTTCCTCTCAATTAATTATAGAGTCACTACTAAAGTGAGAATGGGGAACGAAGCCTAATTTGATGCAAAAGGTAAAGGTACCATTTAGATCAACATGAAAGAGGAGCGGTAAACAAATTCATGATGTTCTTTATGTTCCTGAATTGGAAGAAAATTTGTTTAGTGTTAGTCAACTCATGGAAAATGGTTATTCTCTTTTGTTTGTAGATAACTATTGCATGATTTATGATAAAATTGATCCAAATCAAGCTATTTTTGAAGTAAATATGGTAAAAAGAAACTTTCCTTTGCAATTTTATTACAATGCATTAAAAATGAAATTTTAGATGATTCATGGCTTTGACACAAAAGATTTTGTCACTTGAATTTTCATGGTTTGAAGATTCTCAAGAAAAAAGATATGGTACAAGGACTTCCTGAGATACATATTGAGGTGGATCCATGTGAAAGTTGTCTAATGGGAAAGCAACATAGAAAGTCTTTTCCAAAAGAGGTGTATTGGAGAGCAAGTGTATTTTTGGAACTAATCCATACCAACATTTGCGAACCAATGAACCCAATCTCTTGGAAGTCAAAGGTTTTTTCTAATCCTTATTGATGATTTCTCAAGAATGACTTTGGTTTATTTCTTGAAAAATTTTTCAGAAGCATTTGCTATATTGAAGAAGTTTGAATCCCTTGTTGAGAAGCAAAATGTTGCAGCATCAAAACCATTCGGAGTAATTGAGGAGGTGAATACACAAGTTGAGAATTTGAAGAAAATTGCAAAAATGAAGGAATTGAGAAGCAACTTACACCAGGGTACAATCCTCAACAATGGTGTATTTGAAAGAAGAAATAGAACAATGTTTGAAATGGCCAGAACTACGATGAATGAGAAAGGGCTGCAAAAATATTTTTGGACAGAATCAGTATACAACAATATACATCCTTAACAAGTGCCTAGCAAAGGCACAAAAGGACAAGACACCAGTAAAGCTTGGAGTGGAATGAAACCTTCTGTAAGTCATTTTAAAATTCTCGGGAGTATTTGTTAAGCTCATGTACCTGCTGAGAAAACCAAAAGATTGGATAAAAAAGTCAAATATGTATATTTCTTTGTTATAGTGATGTGAAAAAAGCTTATAGGCTTCTCGATGTCAAAACTAACAAAGTTGTTGTTAGTAGAGATGTCATTTTTGATGAAAAAACAACATTGAATTGGAAGAATAAAAAGATAGAGAATATTTCCATCATATTTTCAAATCAAGAAGAAGATGATAAAGTGGAAGACGTCCCTCAAAGGGGAGAAATCCCAGATTCAAATGATAAAGAATCACCTCCAAGAGGAACAAAAATGTTGAGTAACATTTATTAGAGATATAGCTTTATCCGTGTTGAGACTAAAAATTATGAAGAAACAATGAAACATGATGTTTGGAAGAAAACCATGGAAGAAGAAGTTATGATGATTGAAAAAAAATACTTGGGAGCTTAAAGTTATACCCAGAGAAACAGAAGTTGTAAGTCTAAAATGGATTAGAAAATCAAACTCTTCAAAAGCAAAAAGCAAGGTTAGTTGCTAGAGGCTTCACGCAAAACCCAGTTATTGATTTTTATGGAACTTTCTCTCTAGTTGCCCGTCTTGAGACAATAAGAACTGTAATTGTTGTTGCTGGACAAAACAATTGGAAGATATTTCAACTTGATATTAAATCTGCATTTCTTAATGGAAAACTTGATGAAGAGATTTATGTTGAGCAACCTCAAGGATTTTTTGTTCAAGGGGGATAAGAAAAGGTGTACATGCTAAAAGAAACACTCTTTACTGACTGAAGCAAGCTCCAAGAGCCTGGAACAATGAAATACATACATACTTTCCGAAAAATGATTTTTGGAGAAATAAAAGTGAAGCTACTTTGTATATAAATAAAGAACATGGAAACATTATCATTGTTGGTCTCTATGTGGATGATCTTCTCTTTACAGGAAATGATGAAGATGATGCAAAATTCAACCAAGATATGATTCAAGCCTATGGAATGAGTGATCTTGGGTTGCTAAATTAATTCTTGGGCATCGAAGTTTCTCAAGTGAAAGAAGGAATTTTCATTTCTCAAAAGAAAAATACTAAAAGTATTCTTCAAAAATTCAAAATGGTGGATTATAGTTCTGTAGCCATACCATTAGCAGCAAATGAGAAGTTTAGAAAAGATTATGGAGAAAAGAAACATATAAGCTCACGTTATAGGAGCTTTATTGGAAGTTTGCTATATCTTACTTCAACAAGGCCAGATATTATGTTTGCTGCTACTTTATTATCAAGATTCGTGCAGGATTCAAGCTAAGTGCCACTTGGAGTTGCAAAGTGTGTTCTTCGCTGCTTGCGAGGAACGATGGCTGATAAAATAATGTACAAATTTGATGGAGATTTGAACTTAATTGGTTATCATGATAGTGATTGGGCTGGAAGTATAGATTACATGAAGAGTACTTCTGGGTATGCTTTCTTATTTGGATCAAGTATTTGTTCTTGGTTATCAAAAAAGCAAACGGTTGTTGCTCAATCCGTTGCCAAAGCAAAATATGTTTCAACAGCTAAGGCTATTTCTCAAGCTATTTGGCTTAGGATAATATTTTAAGACATTGGTGAAAAACAAAAAAGAGGGACTGTTCTGTATTGTGAAAACAAATCAGCAATCATAATTGCCAAAAATCGAGTCAACCATGAATGATCAAAGCATATTTCTATCAAGTATCATTTTATCTGAGAAGCAAAAGACAAAGGCGAAATTGAGTTGCATTATTGTCAGACAGGAGAACAACTTGTTGGCATCTTCACCAAAGAACTTCCTAGAGAAAATTTTTTCTAACTTTGAGAAGGCATTGGAGTTATCAATCAAATACATTAAGGGGAAGTGTTGGAATTAATGCATCTATGTTTAGTCTTCCAAAATTTTCTCTTAGTCTTTCAAGAAGTCTTTTTTGAATTCGGTAATACATGTATCTAGTAAATTGTGATACATGTATTTAGTTACTTTGCAAAACCTTTGATTTACAGTATTACTAGTATAAATAGAGATGTATTTGATCATAGTAATTATCTCAAGTGGTCTTAACTAGCCTATATAAAAGTTGAACGTTTTCTAAAAGATACTAGTCTCCTTCTATATTTCCTACGCAGTAATTTTTTTTTCTGAAGACTCTAAATGATATATTTGTTGAATGCCCAAGACACAACAATCTGTGAAGTTTTTCATATGATAATGAATTAACTTATGATTTACATACATTCAAGGTAAATGATTTCAGGTACGAGATAAGAAGGAGAAAATAACGTAAAATGTTCATTTTTCAACCATGATTTAAGGTACGATTATAAATATCATATTCTTTTTTATTTTCTTGTGGATTAACGATAAAGTATTTAAATGGTGGTGATGAAATAGATTAGAGAATATTTGGTAGGTTTTAGAAAAATCAACATCGGAAAGAAAAAAAAAGTGAGAGAATTTCACTAGATCAAACTTTTAAAAATGGCTTATACGCCCATTTATTTTCATTACGCTCAGAAAATTTGAATGCACATTTGATCGAGTGATTAGATGTTGTCTTCAGATTTGAACCAAATTATTAAATTATTGAAAAATTACATAAACACACAACTTAAGATATCATAATCTCTAAAATTTCCTTTCTGTTAAAAAAATAAAGATTCTCCTCTCGGTTACACCTTTCTATTAAGTAATGGATCACTTGGAATGTATCGAAAATCAATGAAGGTATCCCATAGCAATGAAAAATTAAATTATTTGTAATTGGGGAAAATTTCGGGATATTATGTAATTTTCTCTCAAATGTATATATGATAAATTTCGTTTCTTTCTTTGTAAAATATTTATTTCTCTCCTCAATTTAAACTTTTTTTTCTTTCAGCAATTTATTATCTTTACCTTTTTTATTATTTTTGTAAAATTAAGTGTATTATTAAAAAAAGGGAAAAAGATCAAATATGCCCTTAAACTATTCAAAAAGGTCTAGGTATACCCTCCTTTTAAAGTTTGGGTCACTCATGCCCTCGCCATCCAACTTTTGGCGCAAATTTGCCCTTATGGGCATTAGTTGGTATATTGGACTTATCCAGCTCATTTAACTATCCCTAAACCTTATTTTTTAATTAACCTTTGGTTCTGTTCACTCAATATCAAAACGGCCTTTTCAAGGCTAGTAACGAGGTTGAGTGCAAAGATATGGTCGTTTAGGATCATTGACTTTTCTCCAATGAGATTTGATTCCTTAAGCTATCCCTATATTGCTTTCTTAATCCTTATTCAAGTGCTTCTTGGTCATCTTTTATTTCCCTTCATGAATTGTTTTAAAAACCGATTTGTTTACATTCGATCTTTTCTTTCACGACTTTTCTTTTCTTTTTCTTTTTCTTTTCTTTTCTCTTTATTTTATTTTTCACATTTTTTTTGTATGGAGTGATTCCATTTCTTTGAAACACTATGGGTTTGTGAGACTTCTTTTGTACTTCTTGACTTCTACTTTCCCTTCTCATCATACCCCCAACCTAGGCTATTGGACTATGGTGGTTATTTACTCATATAACATCTCAAAAAGTGTTATAGGTAGTGGATAACATAAAGTTAATGTTTCATCAAGGTTTTTCCAAGGAAGCGGTAAGATTTAAAGGGTGTTCAAAAGAGTTTCGCACACTTACAGGTAGGCTACAAAAGAGACATATGTCAAAGTTGGCTTGCACTCTTAAGAATTGCCTAAGATCATGTCAAAAAGATACCTTTCTAAATCAATTAGACTAACTGTGAACGTTCTAGGTTTATTCATGCAAGATTCAAGGTAAGCTCATCACACAAGGCAGTGACACTTAAGTCAAACAAGACAACACATTTTCGCTAGTGTGCAATGATATTGCAAAATACTCAATTTTATATTTGGCTAATCACAACAAGATGCAAAGAGTTCACATATTACCTATGTAACTTCATTCATTCTCATTGTAGACGCACATTCATGATTTATAGATTGACAATACTTTTCAAGTCATTGGTATTGATCGAAACTGAGACTTCAAATTGTACAATAACAAACACTTTCAATACAAATAGTGACGAAAAAATTAAATTATTTTGAAAGGATAAAAATTATTATGAAATTTTGATCCAAAAAAGATACATAACCTCTTCATTAATAGGGGTATGAGCACCCGAGCTGTCTTCCCAAAATAAGAGAATTGTTGCTGAAGTGTTGCTACTCTAAGCTTCACCACTGTTTTCAGTTGCCCTGTCCTCAGCAGCAATATTAGCTGCAATCATCCAGTCTATCTCATGGAATGACCTGAAGGCATGTACGACATTACCAATACCTCGTGCCCATGAGGGCACATTAGGGTCGATAGGAATTCGTCGTTTGGCCCTGGCTTCCTTGCTGTGATTTCTCTTTTTGGCTAGCTTTGCTATCTATTCCTCGTCTCTAAATTCTCGTGCTCTAATATGCCTAGGTGGATCATTTCTCCCTATGACTTTTGGTCTAACCATTTCTTCAAAAACTTCAATGACAAGATACACAATAATTCAAAGAGGAGGCTAGGGAGATTCTAACTATCGAGTCACTTGACAAAACTGAAGTGTAATAAGTTGATTATGTTAGGATCTTCTTAAAGAGATATGTAGATGATGAAAGGGTATAGAGAAAGAGCGAAAAAAAATCTTTAAATGAATCACGGAGTGCAATTTGAAATTCGATTTGACAGTTAAAAGTTAAAAATCAGTCAACATATAAGATATTCAACAAATTGCAAAATGTTGACGTTAGGCAAACAGCCGAGTAGATAGGCGAGTTGTACTCAACTCTCCAAACATCTCAACGTGCCTATTTTCACGCCATTATTTCAAAATTTCCCCCGTAATCCCCTGATAATGTGACTTAAGCATTTTCAATATCAATTTTAACATCTATTCCTAGCATTTCCTCCATCCAACACATACAAGTTAGCTCAAAATACAATCGATTGGGATTTTACCAATTACACACAAAATATTGAGTAATAATCGACAGCAAATGCTATCACATCAACTCAAAGACTTAACAAACATTTAGCACTATTAATCACTACCTAAGTGCGTACAACTGTAGAGTTATGTTACTAACCTTTGATTCTGAATTAAAATGTAATGGCATGCTAGGCATAAACGCAATACAAATTCGAGCACAATCCGGCACTTCAAATACTAAAGAGTACAAGAAATAAAACGACTAGCGTGCGAGTGTAATTTTGTGAAAGGGACATTCAAAATAAAGGTGTAAAGTAGGACTTTTAAAGCTTGTGCTTGTGACTGTCCGTCTTCTACTCATTTGGTGATACTAACTTATCTCGCTTAATGTATAGGCAAAGCGTCGAGTGTCTATTTTGTCGCAAAACTTAACAAGATTCTAGTCTTTTGCGAAGAGTGCATCAACAGTCTTTGTATAGATCCGCTACTGGGTAGGCGAATCTCCAATAGAAATTATCATTCATATGAGTTTTACACACTCAACATTTTAGGTATATAGATTCAAACGGCGTGGATTGATTAGTTATGTCGAATCTATCGGTGTTCCGCCAAAAGGTCTTGTTCACTATCACTTTGCATCTTTTCAAGGACATTTCCTCCCTGAATTTGCACTACCTACACACACTTATTTTCTCAAGACATCAAAAGAAAGCAAGTAAATGATTTTGGGTTGCCTCCCAAACATCTCCTTATTTAACATCGTGGCATGATGCAAGTCAGTCTTCATGTTTCATCCTCGGAGTCACCCATTGTGTAGTGGGGAAAATCCTCGGCGAATAGTGGGTATTGTCCTATCATTAACTTGTTTATCTGTGCATCTTGTAATTGAATTGTCATGGAATTTTTGGTAGTAGTCTCATTAAGCATCTCAATGTTGTGTTTTATGTCATTCAACTTCTTATATTTCTCTTCAAGTTTCTTTTGAATGATTGAAAGTGGATCATTACTCGATCCAACCTCTTCTCCTTATCCTTGGGTGCATCTTTGATGGTAAAAATTTCCATGTCCCTTTCTCTTTCTTGTTATTCCAACCCCTTATCTCTTTTCGACAACAATTCCAATCTGTCACTAGTTTATCCCACTTGTATTTCTTTAAACCCTTTCGGTTGTTTCAACTATATTGTCAAGTAAGATTGCAACAACTTAGTGGGGTTGACTGATCATTTCTCCTTCGAAAAGGTTTTTAGCTATTCTCCTATTATTGGGATCTAGCCCTCTATAGAAGCAATCTAACAATGTTTTATCTGGCATTCCGTGGGATGGGCATGTTTGCAAGATCTCGTTGAACCTCAACCACAATTCTATAATCATCTCTTCCTCCTCTTGTTTAAATGTAAGTAGATTATCTTTGAAGTTTAATTACATAAGTAGAGGGTGATCTCTGTGATATCCATAATGGTCATCCGTTGTTGCTTCCCTATTGTAGACATTTAATTAGCCAAACAAAACTAAAATTAACTTTAGTAAACCTATACAACAAGGAATTAAAACTCTAAGCAACTACATTTTAACGTGACACCACTCCCTGGCAACGACACCATTTTGATGCCTCAATATTTTGTATCTTTTATATTTCGGGATCAACTACACTAACCTAAAGTTTGAGTGTCTATGAACCAAAGCTAGTAAAGTAATCCAACCAAGGGTTGGGGTAGTGTCCCAAGGGAGTGGTAGTGAAAGTCGCAGCTACTTAAAATTCCGTTCTAAAATAGTTATAGTTCAAGAAATTTTTGTGTATTAAAACAAAATAATTCTAATTTGTGACTCCAAAGTGTTAAATATCGAGAAGGGGTTTCTTCACAATTAGAAAAATAGCAAAACCAAAGGGGAAAAATAAGTATGAGCGAGAGTTCTTGCGGTGTGACCGAAATATATGTTGATACAAACTAATGGGTACATGCTTTAATAGTAAAATTTTCAAGACAATTGTGACTAGACTAAGCTTAAGATGAAAGTAAATTCCTTCTTGGGCTAAACCTCATCTTGACCCACTACTTAGGCCATCAATCTAGTGTTCTTGGTTTCGCGGCCTCCTTCTCGAGCAAGCCGAACATACATCAGAGGGTTTTTATTTGCAACTACAAATCCATTAAATGAAACTACAACTAATAGGTTAAATCACCATTAAAATACAGCTAATCCTTTCAGCAAACAAGAACCATCAATAATATGAAAACATATTTGCTAAATCACGCCCCATGAATGGGTTTTTTTTAGCTACAGAACAAGATATAATCAGATATACTTGAAATGATTAAGGAATCAAATGGGTATAGGAGATTAAACCTTAAAAATTGCGAAGAGAAGTAAAATGGAGAAGACCCACTTCAAAGATTGAATAAAAACTCCTTTCTTCAAGCTTCCTCAAAACCCTATCCAAACATGAGAAAAAAACATAACAAAGTTTCTAAAATAAAAATATGAAGTGTCTAATGTTTCACACTCTCTCCAAAAACTCTTCTAAAAACTCTCCCATAAAAAGAACTCTCTTAAATTAATAAAAGAGTTTTGTATTATAGGCTTCAAATTTAGTCTAGTGGATCCATTCGGCATCGTTAGTCATGATTCATCGAGTGATTCGATGATTCACGCTTTCTCTGATTCGTCACCGTTTGTGCCACTACAAGAAATTAAGGATTTAGCAACAACTTTTTAGCAACAACTATATTATTGTTGGCTTATATTGATAAATCACAACAACTTAATTTTATTGTTGGTACATTTTTAAATTTTCAACAACAATATTTTTGTTGTTGTCAAATATGTTAGTATTGTTGCGATATTATATTGTTAATAATAATTAATATAATAAATTTTAAATATTATAAAATTGCAACAAGGTTTTTGCAACAATGATGATATTGTTGCCCAACTTAAATAATGGCAATAATTTAATTAATTTGTTGCTATCTTAAAAAAATATTTGGCAACAATAATATTTTATTGTTGCTAATATATTTAATTTTACAATACATATACATTGTGGCAAAATAGATATTTTTTTAGTTTTCCGCGAATAGAATCACGGGCTTTTTTATTTCTGCCAATTTTCTTTTGTAGAAGTTCACAAATTTTTATTTTTCTTTGCCAGAAGTAGCGCTTCTTCAGTTTTAGGGAAAACTGAAGCTAGGTTTTCTGGTTCACTGAAGAAGAACGTTGTTGGTGAAGTCTATCTCTGGTGAGTTTTCTTTATGATTTAGTTTCTTTTCACAAAGTTTTGTTAATTCTTGCGTATGATTATCTAATGATTGAGTCTCCTAGGTTATTTTCTAAGATTCCAATTAATTTGTTAAGGTTTTTTTTTTTAGTCTTTTTGGTGAGATTAGTGACAAAATTACTACTACTAGTTATTACTAGTGCGATTGAGTTACAAAATTGCTAGTACTGTTATTTGGGTGTTTTTGATTTATTTATTTGTGTGGTGTTGTGTGTTCCAAAGAAAAAAAACAAGACTTGTTTTGTTAGCACAACAAAAGAAAAGGTGTTCTGAAATTTGAACAAAGGCCTATCTGTATCTAACATTAAGAATTGTTAGAGTTTCTTGTGTATCTGGAGGGAAACATAGCCATGGCAAAGTATTGACTTCAAAAGGATTAAGAGACAGATACGTCAATAATTCTATACAATTCTATGATTTTCAGGACCTTCTGGGCTGTAGCTTAATGTGCTTGTCTTAAAATATTAAGTATGCTTTGTTATTTATTCATTGATTAATGTGTGAGCCTTATTTTTTCTGTTATGTGCAAGATATGTTTAGTTACTGTATGCTGTTCCCTTTTAAAATTTTACAGAATTCACTTTTTGACCAAATACTTGATCTAATGTTCCAGCTTCCATTGAAAGTAGTTCACCATTATAGGTTCCCTAAGAATGCTTTGAAGACATATGGCTCGAGATAGAAGTTAAAGGTTAACTCTTCGAGTACTTCAACAACTACAAATCTGATTAGAGCTGAACATACATATTGTGGTACAGAATAGGGAATTGCGACATAGAAAATAAAAACTATTACCAAGCACACTATGATTTCTACGGGTTAAGAAACTTATACACAGAGATGATGGAAGTAACATATTTTTGGATCTCCTCTGCAGTTTTTCATTATTATCGCAATCTTGATCGTCATCTTCGTCTTGTTTTGTCTCTTCTGCACATAAAAGGAATGTTTGGGTAATACCTTTATGCACTAAGTCATTTTCAATCTTTTCACTATTGGATTTTGGTAGCAGAACATCCTCTAGTTCCAACATTGGAGGTTCTCTAAAGGTAGTCCATAAGCATAACATGTAAAAAAACCATGCAGGAGCCATTATCCAGCGTTCCCTTTCAATAACTCCCTTTTGTTCTTCTTCCTGATGCACTGAGTGAGGGGGGAATTTCAGAACAAGCATCTTTTCGAGTAGCTCTAGATGGGTTTGCGAATTGGAGTTAATATGATACTTTTCTCCCTATCTCCACTAATTCTTTTACAATGCCCCATATTGATGTTCCTTTCCCTTTACGTGTTGATACTAGTGATGAAGTTCCTTTGGGTCATCTCAAAATTGTCTGCAAAACATCTTCCTCAAACTCTTAAGTCTGCACTATCTTCACACATATATCCTTACCCCTTCAATGTCAGGGTCCTTCTTACCAGGCCAAAATATCGTTAAGAGAAGGTTGGTATGCCGTGTATTTCAGTTTCTTCAATCAATAAATTATCCTCTTTTAGATATTGTATCATCGTGTTATTTCTTTCTTTCACCTTTCAACATACTTAAAGATTAAACATTATGATATTACTACTTGGAGATCAAAAACTGAACCCGCTGGTAATCTGGTATAATTAGAACACTAGTTACTGATTCTTTACTAGTTTGCAGATTGGTTGCATTCCTTCAGCAGTGATGGAGCTAGCTTCTGTAGAGATATTCCGCAATTTCCCTACCATATAACTTATAACCTGATCAGTTTTAGTTAAGGATGCCAGGATTTAAATAGTTAAAAAGTGTTGCAAGTTTGTGCCGTGAATCTTGTTTTAGTGATGAAGGCATTTGTATGCCATGTAAAAGTATTGAATAAGCTAAACAAGGTCTTCATCTCAGATTTATGGGAGAAGAAAGCTTAATTCAAGGCTTCCCCAATTGTATAAAGAAAGGTAATCCATCTAGTGTACAATATTCCTCTAGTGTGCCACTGCCACTATCTGGTAAATCGTAGGGATAGGCATAGCAAGAACATTACCTCAAAAACCAAGAAAACTGCCCTTCCGAAGGCCTCTCCAAAACCTGCAATCCAGATCACAATCCAAAAAGAAATAAGTTTCTTCCCCTACTTCTTCCTCCAGTTCAATGTCTAAATCTAACCAACACCTATTCCTCGCCTCGTCGCTCGCCTTTTTTAATCGAGGCGCGAATCAATATAAAAAATTAAAATATTTAATTGCACATATAAATATTCAAAATTTCAATAACAATTACATATATTAGCAAATACTATAATAATTACTATAGAAGAATTAATTTTTTTCAATAAAAAAATTGAGAGCATAGTGAAAGCAGTAAGCAGTCAGCATCATTTTACAGTAAACAACGTCTCATTAGTTTTAAGGTATGGTGTCTCAAGAGGAAATTTTCTTTTCTTCTGTTAGATGAAAACATAGGTTGAATAATAAATTTTTTTAGATTAATTATACTAATATTCTTAGCATGGCTTATTGTTCTACAGGGTGTCATCTAAGACTGGTCAACGGACCGGAACCGGTTCACCGAACCGGAATGAACCGGTACCGGATCGGACCGGAACCCGTTGACCGGTACCGGGATGAACCGGACCGGAATTATCGGGATGATTCATCGGTTTCGTCCCGTTCCACTATATACTGGGATGGAACCGGGAATGAACCGGAACGGACCGGGATGGAATGGGACGGAATTAACGGGACGATATTTTTTGGAATTACGAAAATATAATTATTTTTTTATTTTTTAAGTACAAATTAATAGTTTTTAAATTTATACTATAATTTTTACTTAAGTTTATTTTAAAGATATTTTATTAATTTTTTTGTTGTAGTTAAGTTTGCAAGTAAAGTCTAATAAAGTTTTCAAAATTTAAATCTTTTGGAGTTTATACTTTATAAGTTATTACTTATATTCATTAATATTTATTTTATAAGTTATATTTACAAGTATTATAACTTGTATCTTGTAAATATTAAATAAATAAAATTTGTAATTTTAAAAAAATTAAATTAAATATAAATTATATAAAATATAAAAAAATTAATATATATTAAATAAACAGGACTGGAATCGGACCGGAATCGGACCGGACCGGACCGGAACCGGAATGAACCGGTACCGGTACACCGGTACGAAATCACGGTTCCATCCCGTTCTGTGTACCGGTTCAGACTATCCCGTCCCGTCCCGTAGGCAACCGAAACAGGACGAACCGGAACGGTACCGGTACATCCCGTTCCATTGACCAGTCTTAGTGTCATCCTCCAACTATTGACACGGCTAAAGCTAAGGTTGTTGGTGTTGGAGCAATACTACAACCTGTTTCTATTGGTAATCAGGTGTGATCACAATTTATTTTTTTTATTTCAGTTCTTCCTTACATTTTGTAATAATGTTGATGTAATACAGTTTGATCATGTGTATACTTGTCTGAAGATTCAGTTGACCAACTTGTTGCTTGTGCCTAAGAACTTGTTATATTCTCACTTAAGATATGACATATAACTTGCCTGCATAACCATATTTACCATACTTTTATTCATGTTGTTTCTGCTATATGTTAAAGATACATTTGATATGTCCTATTACCATGGAAATTCAACATCTCAATCAATATGGAGAGATATATTTCTAACTCTTTTAAGTGTTTTGTATTGATATTGAAATATCACATGTAGATTTGAATTTAAATTGATTATCTATTCTAATCTTATCTATTTTATACTCTTTTATATGAGAGGTTGTAGCTATAATAATTATTTTTGAAGATGTTCGTAGATGTACATATACAAAAAAAGAATATCTGGTCTTACAAGGACTTTCAGATTTTTATATTGACCTATTATAATATGAAGTTTTTCTCTAACATTTTCTTTATTTTTTTTTTAAAAAAATCATATAACTTTATTTTAATTGATTTTAAAATTGTTGTAGGTAAGTATATAATGGATAAAAGTTGGATACTTATTGGAAATAGAGCGTTACCACAATATTTAAATGGTGTGTAGCTATTTTTGAATTTTGCATTTTCTAATCGTGAGGTTGGTGTAAGAATTCAATGTCCGTGCATAAAATGCAATAATGTTCTTTGGAAAACGCGAGATGAAGTGAGAATTGATTTGTGTAGGTTTGGAATGAATCAAACATATAAAAAGTGAATTCATCATGGCGAGCTAGATTTTTCTTCAGATGATGAAACAAATCTTAGTGAAGATTCAAGTTTAGCAAATGATGATGTTCCAATTTATGAAATGTTGCATGATATATATCATGGTGTTCCCAGCAATAGTGATGAGTTTAATGACACAACTGAGTCTCCGAACGAAGAGCCTAATACAAAAGCTAAGAGATTCTATAAGTTAATGAAAGATGCAGAAAATCGATTGTATCCAAGTTGTGAAAAGTACTCCAAACTCTCTTTTATAGTGCGTCTTATTCAAATGAAGTGTATGCATGGATGGAGTAATACTTCATTTGACTCTTTGTTGAAATTACTTAGTGATGCTTTACCTAAAGAAAATGTGCTCCTAGATTCTATTTATGAAGTTCAAAAGATAATAAAAGATTTGGCTTTAGATTATGTGAAGATAGATGCATGCGTTAATAACTGTATCTTATATAGAAAGGAATATGTGAATCTTGAACAATGTCCTAAATGTGGTGAAAAAAGATGGACAATGAGAAAAGGAAAAGATTCCAATAGTGAAGTTGCTTCGGGTAATTTGAATAACAAAAAGAAAGGAATTTCTAGAAAGATTCTTACATACTTTCCTATTATACCTAGATTACAACGATTGTTTATGACTAGAGGAACCGCAAAAGAAATGAGGTGGCATAAGTATGAACGAGTTGATGATGGAGTGTTACGACATCCTGCTTACTCTTTGGCGTGGAAAAGTTTTTATAAAAAATATCCAAATTTTGCTTCAGATCCTCGTAGCATAAAACTTGGACTTGCTTCAGATGGTTTTAATCCTTTTGGTTCAATGAGTAATTCATATAGCATGTGACCAGTTATCTTAATTTCATATAATCTTCCTCCGTGGATATGCATGAAACAATCTAATCTTTTGTTGTCTTTACTTATTCCTGGACCGAAAGGTGCTGGTATGGATATTGACGTGTATCTCCAACCTTTCGTTGATGATTTGAAAATCTTATGGGGGGATGGAATTGAGACTTATGATGCTTTTATGAAACAAAATTTTCAATTACATGCTTCATTGTTGTGGACAATCAATGATTTTCCTGCTTATGGTATTTTATCTGGTTGGAGCACTAAAGGTAAATTAGCTTGTCTAGTTTGTCATGTGCATACTTGCTCTTCTTACTTGAAACATGGTCGAAAGCAATGTTATATGGGTCATCGTAGGTTCTTGGAGATGAATCATCCTTATCGTCGAAATAAAAGTTTTTTCGATAATACAAAGGAAGAAAGAATTGCACCACATGCTTTGAATGGAGAAGATGTGCTTGTGCAACTTAATACCTCTTTGCAAAGGTCTGCTGATGACAAAACAAGAAAAAGAAAACGAGATACTGAAAGAAATGATAATTGGAAAAAGAAAAGTATATTCTTTGAACTTCCATATTGGCAGACTTTATTGTTGAGACATAATTTGGATGTGATGCACATTGAAAAGAATATTAGTGAAAGTGTGTTAGGTACATTGTTGGATATTGAAGGGAAAACAAAGGACACCCTGAAATCTCGATTGGACTTACAAGAAATGAAGATCAAAAAGTCCCTTCATCCCATAAAAAGTGGGGATAAATACATACTTCCTCCAGCAAGTTATACGATGTCTAAGGCCGAAAGGATTCAATTTTGTCAGCTCATTAAAGAAGTTAAGTTTCCCGATGCTTACGCTTCTAACATTAGTCGCTGTATCAAGGAAGCTAAAATTTTTGGGCTAAAAAGTCATGATCATCATGTTCTCTTTCAACGTATAGTACCACTTATTATTAAAGAAATTTTACCAAAAGAAGCACATGACCCATTAATTGAATTCTCATTATTCTTTAATGATTTGTGTTCTAAAGAGTTATCTATGGAGAAGGTAGATCAGCTAGATAAAAGCATACGAGTAACACTATGTAAATTAGAACGTGTGTTCATGCCGACGTTCTTTGATGTTATGGTTCATTTGGCAATTCATTTGGCAAATGAGGCAAAGTTGGGTGGTCCGGTTCAATTTCGATGGATGTATTACATTGAAAGGTTGGTTTCTTACTTTTTAAATCTATTCTTTTGATTTAAATTTATTAAAAAATTTAATATTTTTCTTCATAGATTCCTACGAACCTTGAAAGGTTATGTACGCAACAATTATCGTGTAGAAGGATCAATTGCTGAGGGTCAAATTGCAGGGGAATGCATTACATTATTCTCTAGATATTTGAGCGATATGGAAACAACGCAATATCGTCCAGATAGGAATCCTAATTCTTTTAACATTGACAACAATAGCTTATCTATATTTAGTTGTCATGGTAAACCACTAGCAGGGGGTTTCTTGACTAATTTGAATACTTTAGAAATCAATCAGACTCATTTTTACATTCTCCAAAATTGTGAGGAAGTCAGACCTTGGATTGAGTAAGATATGGTTCACCTTTAAATCAATTTCTTACAAACACTTAACAATTATGTATAATTTTTTTTTTCAAATCTCCACAAGTATAGGGAACATCTAGAACTTTTAACAAAGGAGAATAATAGAAATGTAGCAAAGAGACACACGGAGAAATTTCCTTTATGGTTTGAAAAAAAGGTAAAATCATTCATTTGATGATTTGCATATTTATTCTTTTAAATAACATTAATATTATTTGTGATATTGTAATTAAAATACTACAGGTGATACAGTTAAAGAAAAATGGTGATAACCGAATTACTGAAGAATTACTAATTTTGGCAAGACCTCCAGATCCTCGAGTTTTTTGTTATAGCGGATATATCTTGAATGGTTCTCGATTTCGAACAATGGATTCTGAACTAGGTTTGAAAACTCAAAATAGTGGTGTGGTTGTGAAGAGTGATGAACATACAAGAAATATTGATTATTTTGGAAGGATAAGAAGAATTTTAGAGATCCAATATATGAACAATAAATTCGTTATGTTATTTCAATTTGATTGGTTTGAAGTTCCTCCTCAAGGTCGTAGTCAAAGTAGAGGTTACAAAAAAGATGAATATGGATTTGTCTGTGTAAATATAACACGACTTCATTACACTAGTGATCCATTCATTCTAGGTTCACAGGCTCAATCAGTGTATTATGTGAAACATGGTCAAAGTGAAAAATGACATTCAGTTATAAGGGTAAGACCACGACATTTGTATGATCTTCCCGAACAAAAAGATGAAATGGAACAATATCAACTGATTGACTTAGTTGAAAGAGGAGAAACAATTCAAGAAGTAGAGTTGGAGCATGATAACATCAGAATAGAAAGAGAAAATATTGATGGAGTGAGTGTTGAAGCACCTCTAAATAACGAGGAAGAAGCCGACTTAGTAGTTATAGATGATCTTGATCACGAAAATGTAGATGACTTCAGTGATTCTGATATAGATGAAGTTACTAGTGAATACGATGAAGTTGAGGATGATGATTAGTTTTGATTTTCAACTTGTCATCAAGATAAATTTGTTTGAATAAGTTTGTTCATAGAAGCTTTGTTTTTCACTTACTGAAACAATTAATTTCTATTTTCTACTTTTCCCATATCTCTTTATATTTATTCTTAGAAACTTTACTTGTTTCTCTCAATTTTTGAACATTATTTTATAACTTTATCATTTTGGCATTGGTTTTGTTTGTTAATTGCAGCCAACCATGACGAAAAATATGCATATTTTCAATGATAATGAAACTACTGATGTAAGTGCTATCCCCCTCCAATTTGGTCTTTTGCGTGATTCATAATTGGAAATTCATAGAGGGTGGTTGTGACGTCATGATTTTGTGATGTATGCATGTTCTTGCTTCATTATGATACTTGTATGTATATGAATGCCGCAATATTGATAACGTTGTTGAAAATTAGATAGATGAATAGTATAGCCATAAAATCATGATCTAAATGTGTGATCTTGATGATTTACTTGGGATTATAAATGTGGTGTGTGGATCTGATTTCCATGTTTTACATAAATATTGGAGCAAGTTGCCGCGTTTTGGCACAACTATTGAATCAGATTGCCACGTTCAGGAAAGCTGACTCGAATTGGGTACCTCGCCGGTGCACTAACAGTTTGAGTTTGGGTTCCATGAGAGGACAAACTACTTGTGATAAGTTGTGTAAAAAGTGTAACAACCCTAAAAAAAAAGAAAAATCTTATGTTTTGAGGGTCCAGGGGTAAAATGATCTTTTCCAGGACAAGGGTAATATCGTAATTACCCTAGGGAATTAATTAATTAATTAGTTAATTTAATAAAGAACCAATTAGGCTCAGGTTGACCCGAAATGGTCTTTTTCGCAAGGGCCACTCTACCCGAGTTCGAGCCCCATTGGAAGCAACAAGTTGGTGATTTAATTAATGTTTATAATCTGATTTTTAAGGTCATAATAGTTCTTTCACTAAGCTAATTAAATCAGTTTATTATGTAAATTAACAAGGAGTCCTAGTTTGACTAATTCCCAAACTACAACTCCTATTCTTAAACTACTCCCTCACGTTTCATCATTCTCTCCCTCACCTTGGTTCTGCCAAAAACAACAAAGAACAGCATTAATATCAAGAGTTCTTCATTGAGTGGTGTGGACGTTGAGGTAGCTTGGACTGATTTTGGAGAGGGTTTTGGGCAGAAAATTCATTGTTTAAACATCAATTAAGGTATGGGTTTCTTTCCTCTTTGTTACTTTCCCAGGGTAACCCTTAAGATTAAAGATATTCATTGCGAAAACTAGGATTTTCCCCCTTTACATGTCCCTGTCACTAGCTCCCATTGAACTTTAGGTTGGGATGTTTGCTGGCACAAAGTAGGGATGAAATGTGTTTTCTTGATGTTTATGTTTAAGTATGCATATTTGAAATTGTGTCAATAATGATTATGTTGTTCTAAATAATGTGAAAAAGGTGATGTGTGTGTGCAACGTGTCGCAGTGAAGTAGTCATTGTTTTGGGATGTGTAAAGGCCTGTTAATTCTTGAATTTATGTGCTAAAATTGTGCACAATGTGATGTTCATATGGTGTGTGGAGTTACAAATTTTTAGTTAAAACGCTTGACTAATGTAACTACTAAACGACACCTAACAATGCACTAAATGCTTGGTGAAATGCCCTAAGAAACTAACATGAAAAAGTTGATGAAAGGAAGCTAAAAATATTGAATAAATTTCCAGCTTAGTGTACTTTAAATATCGTTCAAAAGGGGGTTGAAATATGGAAATTTAATAAATTTAAAAGAGTTAAGGCCACAAGGATTCGAACCTGTAACCTCACCCTTTAGCAAATGGAATTCGCGAGCAAGGAAAAAGAAAAGGGGGCTGGGGGGAATCGAAATTGGGTCTACTGGGTTAGTAAGAAGAGAATGAGAATTAAAATAAATAAATTGAAGGTGTGGGAATCGAACCCACGACCTCAAGGCAGCGAGTGAAATAATGAAAATAAAGAAAAGGAAACTGTGAGGTGTGGGAATCGAACCCACGACTTCAAGGTTGGAAAGGAGAAGGCGAATTAAATAAGAAAAAAAAAAGTGAGCTTGTGGGGGCTCGATCCCACAACCTCACTGCCAAACGCCTAGCCTAGTCAGTTTTGATTAAAAATTTAAATAAGGAGGTTGTGGGGGTTAGAACCCACAACCTCCCAATACCTAGAGAAAACTAAAGAATAAAATGAAAGAGGTTGTGGGGGTTCGAACCTAAAACCCTTCGGCCAATTTAAGAGGAAACCAATTAGGAAATTTAAGGTACAATGTTAATGTTGGAGTTCGATCTAGAGTTCCAATATTATGGAAATTAAAAATAAAATCAATGAAACATGTAAATGTTATCCAAGTTATTCGAATTTGGGTTTCCTTGCCCAAACTTCCGTACTGATACATATGTCATCGAAATCAAGATCTTTGTATATATACAAGCTACATAACTGTATAATCTTAGGAATGTATAAATCACTTAACGAACTGTGAATGGAGCCCCATGGCTTGTCTGTATAGATTTATAAGTCTAACATACGTTCAAAAGTAAGTTAACCTAAGATGTATATAAGGAAATGATGAATCCTAGAAGGGTTAAGTACGAGTGTAAGATACATAAATGTCCAAGTGCATTGGCATATTATGAAATGAACAATGAAATAATGAAACCCTAGAAGGGGTAAGTAAGGGTGTGAATCACACTAAATGGCCAAGTGCATTGGATCACTTGAATCACTTCTTTTCAAGTTTCTAGCAATCCTACCACGTCTAGACTCTTCAATTGATTGAGCATACACCATGAGTCTATCTAGGGTCATATCATCATGTATCATGGACGTACGACATTCTTCTCTCACTAGGTCGGCGACCCCGGTGACAAACTTACTCATATCATCCCTAAGGATAGACACAAGGGATGGGTTATATCTAGAGAACTTTAATTATTATTCCTCAACACTCATATTTCCTTGCTTCAAACTAATAAACTCCTCCACCTTCACCTCCTTCTTCTAACGGGGAAAGTACTTTCCTAGAATAGCTTCTTTAAATTCTTCCCACTCAATAGGACCCGACTCAACCGGCATATTATCCTTCTATTGAGTTTACCATACTTGAGCAACCTCCCTCAATTAATATGAATCTAACTCCGCCTTTTCCCTAGAAGTCACCCCATGACACTCAACACCTTTTACACACCATCTAAGAAAGCTTGGAGATCCTCTCCCACTTTTAATCTAAGAAAAATAGGAGGATTCATCCCCACAAAATCTCTCAATCTAGATGTCATAGTGCTCTCCACAACATTCACTATAGGTTCGATGCCCATATTAACATGGATAGTCGAAGCTCGGGCTAAAGTAAGTAAATCCTCTCTAATCTCCCTATTAGTCATTTTCGGGGGAACCACCAGAACATCATTACCTCCAACTTGAGCCCCTTGAGCACCTTGAAGAACTTGCTCAACTTGAGTCCGAATCTCCTCATTCTCTCTTCCCTCTTCCAACTTCTAGCGGAAATCCTTCTAGTATCTCCTATAAACACAATGAAAACCATAACAAAAGAGAAGTCATAAATTTTACTCTATGGCACGACATAGGACTAGAAAAGAAGGAAAACTCTATCATTTTATAGCCTCTCACCCATAGATGTGTCGCGAGTCACATTGATGGTCAAGATTCTACTAGACGTAAGTTGATGAGATTTTTTTTATTCCTAAAACCACTTTAATAACCTATGCTCTGATACCACGTTTGTCACGACCAGAGATCACATCCTAGAATATATAGCACTCTTGACTCATGACACGGAGCACTTTACCTATCGAAGGCTTTGTACAAGACTTTTCATATCGATCATCGCATATATACATATGAAAAGTAGTGCGGAATTAAAAGTTTTCACAACATTTGAATAGTTTTTCAAACATACTTTAATATAAAAACCATAGGAAATACTAAGTCGCATTTTATCAAATCATAGACTTAGAATACACTTTGTTACAGGGCCCATACAATAGAAATATAGAACCACTAAGTATATAACAATATTTCAATAAGAGAAATAAATGAGATCTATGACCTCGAGTCAAACGAGGACATACTTCAATTTGCTTTAAAGATCCTACGATCCAAGCTTAGCTCTCAAAATCACCTTCACCTATGTAACGGTTTAGAGATATATAAAAGCATGAAATTAGTACAAACACATGTACTCAATATGGCATAATGCATAAGAATCATGACAACGGACATTAAATGGAAATATGCTCTTTTTGATTAAAAAATCATAGTATAAAAATAAAAATAACATTTAACACCTTAGAAACACATAAGATAACGCATAGGCATTTTATCACATTTTTTTAGAGAAGTTACAGTGAACTATCAAGTGCTACAATTAATTATTTTCCAACATTACAGTGAACTGCTTAAACCTTACATAGAACCCAATTAGCATGCAATTCACTTAAGTAAGACAAAGAGAGACTGCTCATGCACCCTCTCCAGGCACACCTAAATGATCCTTAGGACCACCTATAATGAGATACACACGCTTATAATACACAATACACATGAATATGAGATCCTTCTACCAAAGTTATTCTAAGGTTGACTTGCCCGAGTTGTGAAGCGACCGCCCATACAATCCTTTCACACAAACTTAAGAGATCCTTTAGATTTCCTAAGATAAGATCATTCTCACTTAACTCAATAGCATTCATATAATATGACATTCTCCTCATGAAGGTATTCAAAAGACTTACTCAAGTAAATCAAGAAGAGAATGTCCATACTTGACTTCTTCATGATTACCTAATAATTCTTTAGACTACCTAAGTGTAGATCATGTCTACTAAATCAACCAACTTTCCTGATTACAGTCAGTCTTAATACTTATCTAGTTAAGATGATATGGAAATTGTTATGCCCCGTTCACACCATAATTATACAACCCTTAACTACTCTAAGTAAATACTTAATTAGTTAACATGCTTTGCAATTTAAGTCATTACATTCATTAGTTCATTTAAGAGACATTCATTACAAAAGTACATTCAAGTAATGGTCTTGGAGAAGACCTAGGGACTCTCATTAACATCTTCAAAGCCTATTGTGCAATGTCTAGTTAGCGTCTCATACCATCATTTAAACTTCATAGAACTTCTCCAATACTAGTAGGTGTCCCATATGATGACAATAGGAAATAACCGACATAGGTTATGGTTTCAAAGAATGTAATCCGGAGTTGTGACCAACTTTGATATAGGGTGTTATACTTGCCAATGGTAGAACTTGGACACATCCCATGTAGGCACATGGTTTTCTTTAAACTCTAGCCTCACTCTCTAACTAGAGACACTTACCTTACCATATGGTGCTAGACTTTGTTCTCATAGAGTAATTCACATTAAAAATCACATGAAGAGGTTCCATGTCTACTTCATAACCCAATCACATTCACACTACCAAAGAGGTCCTCTAGGGTTGCCTATCAATGGCAAAGTGGATAGCTTAAATTACTTTCCTAAGGATAATATCATGTCGTTCCAACCAAACTACCCTAAGACCATAATTCATACAAGAAGAATACCATTACGACTTTTGACTTCAATAAACATAACCTTACCACTAGGTTTAAGGTGTCACATAAAGGACCTTCTTAGCATCATTCAGTTCTTATATCATTCATACATGAAAGACTAAGAGTCTTTAGCATCCTAAGTCTAGAAATCTCATATTCACATTCATACATGTATCAAGTAAGGGACACAAGTCTACCATACAAAACACACCAAGACTTCACTTTACCACATATATCATATCATTTTATAAGCACATAGGAATAACCACTATAATCATTAAGTCATCATATACATTACTATAACCTCATGAATATAACCATCATAGACTCATATAGTCAAGTAGTAACAATCATGCATCAACTCTAAGACTACACACATAAGGAAATAGTCATAATCTAACATGATAACCTAACAACACCAATAGACAAACACATACTTTCACTTAATCACAAGAAAATTCAAGAAATGGTCTTGGAGAAGACCTATTGACTCTCACTATCATCTTCAAAGACTATTGTGTAATGTCTAGAAAGCGTCCTATACCACCACCTAAAATTCATAGAACTTCTTCAATACTAGTAGGTATCCCATATGAAGGGAATACTGACATAGACCATAGTACTCAAGCATGGAATATGGAATTGTAACCTACTCTTATGGAGGGTGTTCTACTTGTCAATGGTAGAACTTGGACACATCCAATGTAGGCACATGGTTAAGGATAACGAAAGGTTTCTTTGCACTCTATCCTCATTCTTTAACAAGAGCCACTTCCCTTACCATACTCACTCGTTGCTACCCTTTGTTCTCATGGAGTATTTCACACTAAGGATCACATGAACAGGTTTAATATCTAGTTCATAACCCAATCACATTCACCTTACCAAAGAGGTCCCCTATGGCTGCCTTTCCATGGTGGAGAGCATAGCTAAATGACTTTCCTAAGGATCATACCATGTCATTCCAGCCAAGAAACCTTAATTTCATCATTCATACAAGAAGGATACCATTATGACTTTTGACTTCAAGGATCATAACCTTACCACTACGTTTAAGGTTTCACATAAAGGACATCCTTACCATCATCCAAGGTCTCATGTCATTCATACATACAACACTAATAGGCTTTAGAATCCTAAGTGGAGACATCTCATATTCAAATTCATATATGTATCAACTAAGGGACACAATCTACCACACAAGACACACCAAAACTTCACTTTACCATGTATAACATATCATTTTAGAAGCATATAACAATAACCATTATCATCTTTAATTCACCCTATACACAACTATAACATCATCAATATAACCATCATAGACTCATATATTCAAGTGGGATTAATCATGCATCAACTCTAAGACTACAAACATAAGGACATAGTCATAGTCTAACATGATCACCTAACTACATCAATTGAAGAACACATACTTTCACTTAATCACAAGAAAATGAATATGATCATACTTCACAGAATCAACTGTACAATTCATCATAGTATATCAAGTAGTTTCCGACAAGTCCATGATCATCATAATGCATAAATTAATGCCAACGAGGCCACATCATTCACAAGTAAAGCACATAGCACCACCACCATAAGTAGACCACACAAATCATACCATAATTCAAGAGATACATTACATAGAAAAAGAGAAATAGGGAAGCATACAAACAATATTCTCACGATACAATCCATAGATAAATCATCCAATTCAATACCAAAAAGCCTTACCCATGGCCATGATTATCTACACAATACAAACACCATAATACTCAATGAATCTCGGTAAATTTAGTTTATATTTATCAGTCTTAGACAACCTATACATCAATTAAATACAATTATTACATCATTCAATAGCCCATAGAAAACTACTCTAGAATTCATAAGCATTTAGACAATATCAATTAACACATAAAGTAGTCAAAATTAGGGTTCATCAATTACATGGGTTCATAGGTTAATGGTGTTAAAATCATATAATTAACATCAATATAATCAATATATAATGATTCCAAACCTTTAATGCAAAAACCCATGGATAGATTACAAAATTGGACAAGTTCATGTTTAGAAAACTTAGAAATCTCTCTGAATTTGGGGCTCCTTGATGAAAAGAGTTTCAATAATCAAAAAATATACCTCAATGATATTAATACAAGAAATTTATGAACAATCACCACTCAAATATCCAATCCAAGTTGTTCATTGAGATTTGGCTTCAATGGAGTTCTAGAGAATTTCTTAGAGATTTTGGTGTTTTGATTTGGAAGAATGAATTCATCTAGGTATTTAGGAATTATATATCAAGTTAAAATACCTAAAATACACATAAGTAACTGCCCAAAATGTTATTTGTACTTGAGGTAAATTTACCAATTCAACCCATCACTTAAAACTGAAGCATGCGAATTGCACGCCTCAGCAACGATTGGCGATCGACCGACCATTTGTCCACAAATGGACCGTCGTGGCTGACCGTTGTTTGGTTAAGAGATTTTCCACTGGAATATAAATCTCCCTAGTCAAAGTATTTAGCAATGTCCACCAACGACGGGGCGTCGACCAGCCTACTGGCCGTCGATTACCTCAGTCGATTGGGGCTGGTCTTGACAGTCTTTGTCTCAAATATGGGTCCTTCCTCATGGACCCTTGGTTGGTCCTTGGGGATGTTTGGACAGACGTTTCTAACCCTAATATGATTGTATATATGTTTAGGACCTCCCACATAAATTTCATTTAAACGAATACATAAAACTCGATGAAACATGCCAAGAGACACAAGGTTAGTTTAAAGAAAACCTTTCGAACGTCATGGACGTTTTAGACGTTTGACCTCCAAACATCATGAAACTTGACACAATGCATATAAACACTATAATTACTCATATAAGGACCTCATAAGCTCATGACACACGTATAATCACATAAACACACATGAGGAACGTAGGTGAATAGTCGTAAAACATCTTGGTCGTCCCTAGACGTTTGACTTCGAATACACGTAAACCTTTAGACACTGCCTCACTACCTTATTATAATCCATTTTAGGACCTTACACTCTTCTTGATTTACCTATGTCATTTTTAGATGTATTACAAATGTTTTCTATAAATAGGGTTTTAAACCTTATTTTCGGGGTTAGACATTGTTATTATTGTTCTTGTTTTGTTTGGAGATTGGTTTTTGAAAACTTTGGAAATAATTTGATTTTCTGATTTGGTTTCAAGTATTATCTTGCGATTTCAAGTTGATTTTTTGGGTTTTCTTCAATTGTTAAAGTAAGTTCATGATATATTTCTTAACAACCATGAATTGTGTTCTTGCTTTCATGGGTAACTAAATCCAAAACTAGGGTTGTTTGAACCATGGGTGATTAACAAAGTAGACCTAGCGAAATAACAATTCTCAAATAAGTTCTTACATGTATTCATAATTCTTTCATTTAGAAGTCTTTTTAGCGGTGGCCAACACTAGAACTTATCTTATTACTCCTTGCCGGACAAAGGAGGTAGTTAACAAGGACATAGAGATACCTAACTTATCACATTGCATTCAAAACACTAGTAAAGAATTGTTATGTCTAGGAATACGGAGGTATGAACCTATGGGGAGCACATATACCCTATTTATCTCAAAACTAGATAAAAACTCCATCTTACATTTCCTTACTTGTTTATTTAGAAGTAATAAAGAATCTTAATTCACAAAACCCCCTTTAATTACTTGTTTTTGGAAAGAGATTGGCTAAATAGACATAATTGTACATTGAGGTTAAGTCTAGACCATTTTCTTTGTGGGATCGACCCCAACTTATTAGTTGGGTTTTTTACTTGATACAACTTCATATACTTCTTTAGGGAGGTGTAAATTGAGCGTATCAGATTTTGGCGCCACTACCAGTGAAAATGTCTTTTATATCAACTTTAAATACTGTATTGATATTTATTCAACAATTTCCTGATTTTAGTTTTTTTTCCTTTTGTTTGTATCTTTCAGGTCTAGCCTTAGTATATGCCAAGTACACAAAGCCCAGAAGAATCACTTATTCCATTCGATCCCGAACTTAACTGTACACTTCCATGAATGGAACATCAATACTATCCAGCCAATCTAGGTGATGGGGCAATTCTTCAACCTCCGTTACCTGTTGAGGCACACAATCAAGTTCAAGGTGTTTGGAGAATGATTTGAGGATGCATCCCCAAGAACTAGACCTCAAGATTACTATAGGGGCAACGATAACATTGTTGAGTCCGATGGACCTCTTAACCTACTGCCTCTGCTACCTGGGCATACATTCGGTGTGATAAGTAGCCTGATGCAGGTGCTCACTACAAGGGGTAAGAAGTTATGCTTGGGTGATCCAAATCCTACTGCTATGTGGTTACTGATAGCCGATTGAACAGTGAAGAGGCTCATTGGTATAATCTATGATGTGCTTCTAAAACTGGAGTCATTTATATTTTTGGATAATTTTGTGATTCTTGACTGTGAGGTTGATTTTGATGTTTCAATTATTCTAGGGAGGCCATTCCTTTCCACTGGGCGTGCATTGTTCGATATGGAAAACAGGCAGATGAAGTTTAGGTTGAACAATGAAGAAGCAACTTTCAACATCTGTTGGCCCATGAAGCAGAGTGGTGAGCTCCAAAAGGTATCTGCTATATCCGACAAAGTTGAGAGTATATCCGAGGTACAAATTGAAGAGAGACTAGGCATCGAGGCACTAGCAGCAGTGATCATGAATTTTGAGAGTGATGGTATTAAAGAGTATGGGTATTTAGTGGCTGCACTCGTACGAAATAAATATCGGCCAAAACTAAAGAAATTTGTGTTAGATATAAAGCATCGCGAATCTCCACCTCTAAAACCATCTATTGAGGAGGCCCCAACACTAGAGCTTAAGGCTCTACCACCTCATCTTAAGTATGTGTTCTTGGGTAGAGATGACACGTTTCTGGTAATATTTGTTGCATATTTTAATGGGAAACAAGTAAAGTGTTTAGTGGAGGTTTTGAATAGGTTCAAGAGAGCCATTGGTTGGACTATTGCAGACATTATTGGTATTCTTTGCGGTATTTTTTCACAAAAAATACAACTCATTCCCAATAACAAACCAAGTATTGAGCACCAAAGAATGTTGAATTCACCTATGTAAGAGGTCGTGAAAAAGGAGATCATTAAGTTATAGGATGTCGGAGTCCCTTATTCAATTACAAACAGTAGTTGGGTGTGCCCTGTTTAGTGTGCCTAAAAGGAGAGGGATGACAATTGTGACTAATGAGCGGAACGAGTTTATTCCAATGCGGGCAGTGACCGGATGGAGAGTTTGTATAGACTACCAGAAATTGAATGTGTGGACTAAGAAAGACCCTTTCCCCATGCCCTATATGGATCAGATGTTAGATAGACTTGCTGGAAAAGTATTTTCTTGATGGTTATTCAAGTTACAATGAAATATCCATTGCCGTGAGTATCAAAATAAGACAATTTTTACTTGACCTTATGGGAAATTCGCATTCAAAAGGATGTCGTTTGGGTTATGTAATGCATCATCCATATTCCAGCAATGTATGATGTTGATATTCTCTTATATAGTTGAGGACACTATTGAGGTGTTCATGGATGATTTTTTAGTAGTTGGAAACTCCTTTTATCGATGTTTGAGTAATTTGGACAAGTTACTGAAAAGATGTGAAGATTGCAATCTGGTGCTTGATTGGGGAAAAATGCCACTTTACAGTTAAAAAAGCTATTGTATTTGGTCATCAGATCTCGAAGAAGGGGATAGATGTTGATCGAGATAAAGTCTAAGTTATAAAGATTCTTCCCTCACCAATCTCAATAAAAGGTGTGAGAAGTTCTCTTGGACATGTGTTACAAATGCACATTCTTTGTGCAAACTACTTGAGAAGGAATGTAAGTTCTATTATGATGAATCCTGTCTGAAAGCGTTTGTAGAACTAAAGGAGAAGTTGGTGTTTGCACCGATTATTATTTTCCCAGATTGGAGTAAATCATTAGAGGTGATGTGTGATACTAATGGGTTTTATCTTGGTATGGTATTGGGACAAAGAAGGGTTAAAATGCTTCACCCTACTTACTGTGTAAGTAAGGCCTTGAATGAAGCTCAAAAGAACTACACGGTAATTGAACAAGACTTCTTGTAGTGTTGTTTGATTTATAAAATTCTATCTCTTATTTTCTAGTACAAGGGTCATAGTGCATACAGATCACTTCGCATTGAGGTATTTCATAGAGAACAAGGATGCAAAGCCAAGGTTAATTTGATCGATGCTATTACTGCAAGAGTTTGATTTTGAGGTAAAAGATAGAAAGGGGAGTGAGAATCAAGTTAATGATCACTTGTGTAGGTTAGAGGATGAAGCTATGTGTGAAGTGGGATAAAAGTCTAAAATTGATGATGCATTCCCTAATGAACATGTATTGGTTGCTTCAAGATTCGATCCCATGGTTGGCAGATTTTATGAATTATCTTGATAGTTATATTGTTCCTTCATACTTGTCTTTCTATCAGAGGAAGAAGTGCATATATGATGTGATAAAGTTCTCTTGGGATGAGCTTTACTTATACATCAGTTATACCAATGGGATTATTCGCCGTTGTATATTGGAATTTGAGATGTTGAGCACTTTGGAGGAATATCACTCCTCGCCTATGGACGGGCACAATATTGGTATCCAGACTGCACATAAGATTTTACAGTGTGGATACTATTGGCCAACCATTCACCAAGATTCTCATGATTTTTCCAAATCATGTGATCGGTGCCAATGAGATGGAGGAATTTCAAAGATGCAAGAGCTCTCATTAAATCCTATTTTAGTGATTGAATAATTTATGTATGCGGCATTGATTTAATGGGACCGTGTGGGATTTTGCATTGAATGAAGTATATACTCGTGGCGGTTGACTACGTGTCTAAATGGGTGGAAGCTATAGAGCTTCCTAACAATGAAGGAAACAGTGTTACCGCGTTCATGAAAAGAATATCTTTTCCAGGTTTGGTACACTATTGCCAGTATTATGATGGTGGATCTCACTTTTGTAATAAGTTGTTCAAAGGGCTATTGGAGAAATATGGGGTTCTCCATAATGTGGCCACTTCTTAATCCACAGACTAGCGGGCAAGTTGAGCTGTCCAATTGAGATATCAAGCCAATTTTGGGAAAAACGGTGAATGTTAATAGAACGGATTGGTCAAGGAGGCTTGATGATGCTCGTTGGGCCTACCGGACTGCATACAAACATATATATGGGAAGGCTTGTCACTTGCCGGTCAGTTAGAGAACAAAGAAATATGGGCATTGAAAAAACTGAAAATAGATTGAAATGAAGCAGTGAAACAAAGACTAAATGTGTTAAATGAGCTCGATGAATTTCTCGTCAAAGCCTATGAAAGTTCACCCATCTACAAAGAAAAGATGAAGAAGTACCACGACCAAAGGATTGAAAAGTGAGAATTTGCAGTAGGTGATTTGGTGCTTCTATTCAACTCTAGGGTACGCTTGTTTCCGGGAAAATTCAAGTCCTAATGGACAGGGTCATTCCTCATCACTAAAATGTTCTCACACCCGAGCGTTTGAGCTGTAGAATAAGGAGGGTGCAATGTTCACAGTCAACGTGCAAAGTATTAAGATCTACCTGGGACATGCAGAGAGTGTCCATGAAGTGGTTGAGGCCTTTCACCTTGATGAAATATGTGTAATCAAAGATATTATGTCGTTCATCGACGTTAAATCAAGCGCTTCTTTGGAGACAACCCCAGGTGTATCTTCTAGCCAATGATAGGTTTTATTTTCTTTGTAGGAATAGTCGTATTGTCATATTTTGTTCTTTTTTTAATCTTATTTCATTCTTGTCTGAGTGCTAGTGTTGGCTAGAAATTAGTAAAACACAAAAAAAATTGCCTAATATGTGCTACATAAGTAGGAACCAAAACTAAAAATATGCAGAAAATGGCCTGGTTCACAGGTCTACGGACCTCATCGAAAGGGCCCTTTTTTTAATCGACGGACCGTCGATGGTGTCGATAGATCCCAGATATGTCTCATGATTTTTCTGACTCTTGATGCAATCGACAGTCCTAGTCGACGGTTTATTGACTGACCTAAGGACCGTCGACGGGGTTAGGTAAGTGCAAAACTAGCGACTCGACCTGACCTGGTCGGTCATATTAAAGGACAATATGGTTGGAATTAATTTCCACATTCCAAGTCTTTTAAAATTCCTTCCAAAACCATTTCTCTTTATTTATTTCCTTCCTTTCTCATAAATCATCAAAATTCCATCTTCAATATCCATCCAAAATCACAATTATCCTCTTCCCTCAAACTGTCTCTTCCCAAAATCTCTTTAGTCTCTGTTGTTCTTGTCACCACTGGAATCTAAACACCAGGAGAGATCAGCATCGTTAACCTCTTAGAGGTCATAGACAAGCCTACTTGCGTTATTCATACTTCACTGAGGTTATTTTAGCGGAAAATTTGAAACTTTTTGTTCTTTAACATACTTCCTAAACATTCTTAACACTTCATAATTGTTCATCATAAACCGTCTAACAATAAGAGATAAGAAACTGAAAGAAATAGTTCAATAAGTTCAAAAAGGAAAGACACGCTAGTGGAACCTGCTCCACTAGCTCAAATCTTAAACTAAACTAAAATGTAAAACAATAGCATCCTCGAAAGCATGAGGACCTACTAGGACCGGATGAATGCTGAAAGTCTGGATATCTTCAATGACCATCTTGTAGCTCTATCGTCCATCTGTGCCTGCACCTAAAATAGTAGAGTTGTATAGGGTTAGTACACACTTGCACTAAGTATGGGTATATGCAAGCACACACCAAGGACATGCATGACAAAGAATAGCTCTTCCTTAACAAAATGATTATGGGAAGTCAAGTTAGTGGACTTGCCAAATTTGGATTATGAAAGTCAGTGAACTTTAAATTTGGATTAGGAAAGTCCATGAGCTTCCCGAATTTGGATTAGGAAAGTCATACCAGGAGCATAACATGCATCATCATAAATCTCATATTGCACACAACATATAACATATAACATATAGGTTCTCTCATATCATTCATTTATATGCCATAAGACCATTGAATCATGGACTTGAGATAAAGACTTTACAAAATGAGGGCTCAACATATGGGACCTCAACTAGGGAGTCTTCATTAGAAAATACAGAGTCTGCTTCATTCATTTATACGTACTTCATTTCATTTCGTTCATAGGCTAGAGTGGACATCAGTTATACCTAGGGTGTAGTTTAAGACATTCATTAGGTTTGTTGTGCAATGATCAAGAATAACCTAATGTCATTACCTCAGTATAGCTCACCTCTAGATTACCCTATTCTAACACCTTTTGGTATCATTCATTTCATTATGTGCTTCATTTTAGGATGGACTCATTTATTCATTGGGAACTTTAACTTTAACTGACATAGATCATCTGAGCATCATGAAATCCAGTGTCTCCCCCACAACGAAAACATGTGGAGTCACCGGTCAAAGTCACCCAATAACATGCTAGCATATGAAAATATTCATCTCATACGTCATGGAAGATGTCTTCTAGTATGAGAACATCATAGCTCATTAGTTGATTTCTCATCTCATCATAGTATTGAGTGTGTTAAGCTCAATACTCTCATTAGAGTGTTCATAGAGATTGGTCTCTTCATTATCTTATACTCTCATAGGTGAGTACATATTAGTAACATTCACTTAGGCTCATTTGAGATTGCTCTCATCATTTACATTAGCCTCATATAATGTTGTCAACACATTCTTTATCATTAGCACCTTTGGTTTTCATAGTTACACGCCTCTTATTACGTGAATGTTCATTTTATTAGATCCCAATACACTTGGTCATTTTGTGTGTTTCACACCCTTACTTAACCCTTCTAGGGTTTCATTATTCATTTCATCGTTTCATAGTTCATCTCATCATATGCCAATGCACTTAGCCCTTTAGTGTATCTTACACCCATACTTAACCTTCCTAGGGTTCATCATTTCATTACATACATTTTAGGTTCACTTACTTTTGAAAGTATGTTAGACATATGTGCCTATACATCAAAGCCATGGGGCTTCATTCATAGTTCGTTAAGTGATTCTTACTTTCCTAGATTATGTAGTACAAGACTTATGTATCTTGTATATATGCCAGGATATTCATTTTAATCTAAGTAGGTGGCATTATTCTTGGACATTTTGTTCACGTATGACTTATGTATCATTACGTATGTTTGGGCAAGGGAACCTAAGTTCGAATCTCTTGGATAACATTTACATTTTCATTGATTTTATTTTAAATCTCCATGACATTGGGACTCTAGATTGAACCCAACATTAATAATATATCTTTAATTATCTACTTGATTTTGTTCTTAAATTTCCTGAAGGGTTGTGGGTTCGAACTAAAAATATACCCCTTTTTATTTTTCATTAACATCACTTTGCTAATTTTCGCCCAAACCAAGAGGTTGTGGGATCAAACCCCCACAGCCTCTTTGATTTTTATCATTTAATTCGCTGGAATAGGGAGGTTGTGGGTTTGAATCCCACTCCTCCCATTTATTTGCTTAATTATTTTTCTCCTATTTCTCCTCCAGTTCGCGAGTTTGAATCCCCATCCCCCTTTGTTTTTTTTCTTTTCTTTTCTCGCTAATTCACAGTGGCCAGGTTCGATTCCCCTTAGCCCCATTTTCGTTTTCCCTTCTCGCGAAACTAATAGCCAGGTTTGATTCCCCTTAGCCCCATTTTCTTTTTCCCTTCTCACGAAAATAGTAGCTAGGTTCGATTACCCCCCAGGCCCATTTTTTTCCTTTTTTTCGCGAAACTAGTAGCTAAGGGGTGAGGTCACAGGTTCGAATCCCCTCACCTCTTTAAAATGTGTTAATTTCCAGATTTCTTGGTTAAGCTTTAGCCTAAAATAATATTGCATTGTTGCTGAAAATTTTAGTCACTCTTCAACTCATTTTCATCAACATTATCACATGATTCAAAGGGTGCACTCATAAATCGTTTTGATATATTTTTAGGCGCATCTTTCATAAGTTTATTCGGCTAAAAGATAGTTATTCAATCAACCATAATTCATTAAAATGAACATCACATTTTATACCCATTTAACACATAAAATAAACATAATGAACTTGTTAATTCATACGTCTAACAGTGAACTCATTGATATCCAATGTACACCCACACACATCATTTTTTGATCATACATTGCTTGTCATTTTTGTGATTTCACGTACATAAACATATTCACATTCAATACGAAAACATCATACATGCCTAGATCTACCAGCATAAAATACCCAACCTACAAAGTCATTTGGGAGCTAGTGACAAGGACATGCAACGGGGGAACAACCTTAGTTTCGGAGTTAATATCTTGAATCGTAAGGGGCCTCTTGGGAAAGGGACCAAGAGAGAAGAAACCCATACCTTTTGACATTTAATCCACACATGACCTGCTGTCCAAAACCCTCTCCAATCACGTCCAACACTGAAACTTTCACCAATTCTCGACGGAACACCCCACTCTTTTGCCTAACGTTTTTGGTTAACTTGTTTTCTTGGAATTTTCGTGTTTGTTCTTCAAGTGTGAAGAACTTTTATTGTTAAACAGGTCTCGAGTTTTCTTTTGTTAGTCAAAGCGTGAGAGAATGAGAGTTGAGAGACGTGAAAGAGAGTTGAGTGATGTGAAAGAGATTTATTAGGATTAGGAGTGTAGGTTTGAATTTCGTTAAACTACAGTTTAATTTAATTCATCAAAATCTGATTTATTTAGCTTGGTGAAATGACCGTTATGCCCTTACAAAAATTAAGATTTTTAATCAACAAATAAATCCTTAATTTGATGCTTCTAGTGGGGCTCGAACCCGAGTGACACCCCATTTACGATAATGGGTAACTTAGGGTCGCCCCAACCTGAATTTCTCTTTCAAATTAAATTAATTAATTAATTTATTAATTCCTCAAGGCAATTACAATATTACCCTTCGCCTGGAAAAGAACATTTTACCCCTGGACCCTCAAAACTTAAAATTTCCTCTTTTAAGTCTGGTAAAGACTCTTTCGATTAAATCTTCATTTTCCTGAGCCTCACATGGTTGGTTCAAACCTATCCAAGCTCAACTAACTCCCTAATTTATTTGTCTTGGTCGTAGTAAGGGTCTGAGGTCTGGTGTTACCTGTATCAATATGTGTGAACCTTGGTCTAATCGCAAGCATTCTTGACACCTTAAGTATTTATCCTATTCATTTTTAGGGTTGTTACAGTTCTTGGATCGGCGTTCAAGTCAGGCGCGTAGGCTGCTGCAAAAGTTCATATCACAAGCACACAACTCCGAATTGAAGGTATTTCAATTTCCTTTCCACTTTAAATTCTCGTTCATGGTGTTTAACAGAAATTTGAATGTGGGTCTTGGCTGAGGGACTATTCTAAATAAATATGCATGTTAATGCTTCTGTAGTAGAAAGTGATTGTATGGCCTTATAATCTTCTTATAATGTGGTTATTGTTGTAGTGCTTTCCAAATCCGACTTAGGGTTTCATACTATGGGTGATTTAGTCCGTCAAATATTTGAATTCAAAACTTGGATGACAAAATGGTCTCTTGGTTGTTAAATTGTAATGTCTAAACTTGCATGGGTCTAAAAGTGTTCCAAAAGTGGAGATTGAAAAATTTCTGAAATCTATCCCAGGCCAAAAGAACCATACCTCGTCGATGGACAGTCGATGGATGGATAGGTTGTTGATGGGGTCCTTCGATTGGACCACCCTGAATTTGCTAAAGTTGGAAATAGATGGAAGTGGCTTACGGTCAGTCGATTGATTTACGAACCATTCAGCACGTCTATCGTTTCATTTAGAGAACCTGCTTCCACAGATTTTAAAAATAATTCTAAGTGCTAGACGACGGATGTGGACTATGGTCCATTCGATGTATCTTTCTGCACAAACCATTGATATTGCCCATCGTCTTGAAATTGCAGAACTAAACTATGTTGTGAAGTTTTTTTTATTTGCTCTGATTGTTTCTAGTGTGTAGTAGCATTTACTTGAGACTAGCAACTACTCTACATGTACAAGTGACAGCTAAAAAGGAAATTGTCTAATCGAGGGGCAATTCAAATTATTTGGCCCCGTCTCATTTTGTGATTGCTACTTCCGACAATAAATAAGATCCGGAGTATGTTACCCCGGGTGCAACCACCCTAACACCAGCTGCATGAGACACAACTCTACAAGATCTGTTGTGGTGACAATCTGAGAGACTGTGACATGACAAATTTTGTATACCTGTCTAGCTATAACTCGGTCTCCGACAGGAGTAGTGATAGAGAAAGGTTTTGATAGTGTTTTTAGACTGACACTAAATTTGACTACTATGTAAGGAGTTACACAATAAAGACCTTAGATCTAACAATTCATAAACATGAAGGTTAAAGACTCGTAACGTACCAGTGACTACAACATATTCTGGCGCTAACCGCCACTTGTACAATATGAGTAACCCTGCTAAGCCGGGAAACTTGCTAGTGCTGCAGAAGTTTTATATTGTGCTCTATAATTACTACCTCGTTTACCGTGTGAAAAAGAAAAATCCCTCAACCTGTGACCAGACTGACCAGACCCAAAGCAACCTTCCTTTCTTTCGAGGCACTCCCCTGGATGTTTCTTAATACACTTAGCGCAAGTGGGGTAAGTCTTGGTTCCTGAAACACTAACCTCAAACTTAGAGCCTTGTGCCCTAACCTTCTAATCATACTTGATAATGGAGGATGGAACACTAGTTGTTGAAGGGGATGGGGTTGGAATGCCTGCAGACTCTACGAGCGATTTCCACCACCCAATTTCTCATGAGAATAGTCATAGTTTCCAGTCCTAGCGTTCTTATTGTCCTTGTCATGTTCCCTAAGCTTATCACCTCACACTACTAAGAATGATTCATAAGCCTATAGATGTTAATATCTCCTTGTAACATAGCAATTCATCGCTCAGTTTTCACCAAATCTGACACTCGATACAAAAACTTATTCATTTGGGTTCTAGAGTCAGCAACCATGTCAGGACCATACACGGAGAGTTGGTTAAACTTGAAACCCTTACCCTTGGACTGTCATGTTTCCCTACCTTAAATTCATGAATTTCTTAGCCTTTGCCTCTTTCAAATCTATTGGGAAAAACATGTCAAGAAAAGTTTCACTAATGCGTTCCCAAGTAATAGGAGTTGCATCTGTACCCCTATTCTCCTTCCACTGAGTGTACCATATATGAGCCACATCTTTCAACTGGCATGATGCCAACTCAACCAGATCATTCCTAGTTTCCTATATCACCTGAAACATTTTCTTGATTTAATCCAAGAAACTTTGAAGATCTTCACTAGTTTTTTTATCTTAAAAACTTATACGAATTTATCCTATCAAAGTCATGGACCTTTGTTGCTTATGATCAATCATTAGCATTCAAAGGAGCTTGAACTCGATTTTTTAGGTTGTCCACACTCAGAGCCAACATCTTAGTGACATTCCTAAACTCAATATTGGAGACTTCTTGATCAGGGACTGGAGGAGCTGCGTTTACATTCGTGGTATTCGCATTATTGGTGTTAGCTCTACAAGAAGGAATAATATGAATAATAGAATGTCGAGTCCATGAAAAAGACTCTACTTAGTGCGCCTTTTTAAATATCTGAGGACACTTAAACCTACTGCATTGATATCAAGTTCGTCACGCCCGACCTACCCCCGAGACGCGGACATGGGACCTATGATTACAAGTGATCCCAAGCTAACACAATTGGCATGATCATGAGCATACTAAATATAATAAGCTGATGCGAAAGCTAAATCATAATTAAAATGAAAGTTGGGGAATACTAGAATACTATAACGGAGATATTTGAAACTCATGAGTTTAATTCAAAAAATATTATATCAATCCTAAGATGGAAACTAACTATGCCAAAAAATAGCCTCTAATTGTCTAGAAATGCTGGGTCAAACCCCAGCTAAGTCTAGCAAAAATTGAAACTAAAGGACTAAATTACTGAAAATAAACTCATGACTATTGTCCTCGGAGAATGACAACTCACCACTAATTATGCTGAACTAGAGATCGAGAATCGATCGAAGCGCGATATGGATGTTGAGAACTTGAACCTGCATCACGAGAAGATGTATCATACATAAGCGTCAATACTTGAAAGGTATTGAGAATGTACATAGGGTAAAGCTAAAATAAAACATAACTGCACAATAACAAAAGCAAGTATAATGTTCTGAACATGATATACTGAATTTTGAGCTAACAGGATGCAATGACAAAATTTATAACATGTTGAGACTGAATACTAACTAAACTGTAAATATGATCAGTGCAATAAAGTTTGACTGAACTATAGGAGCTATTAATAATCGATAATAAAATTACATGAGCTAAATGTGATTCCGATATGTAAGCCCCATGTAGAGTACCCAATATACTCTACCAGAGGTATAAAGGTATGTTGGCATGATAACTATATTGATGTCCACGTAAGGGACTTACAAAATAATTAGCTTGTAGGTCTGAGACTATTTGAGTACACTAAACCCTATTCTAACTCGGTATTATGCCACTCTCAATGAATTAAGTGATTAACACACTATGAGTGAATTTCTGTAAATGCTGCATAGCTCAAACTGAACATGAAAATTGAGAATGCAACAATTGATCTCGGAATGATGCATTAATAACCGAAACATATATAGCTCAATAACTGAAATATCTGACCTCGCATGTGTAGTTCAAGAACTAAAGAAATACATAGTAGGGTTCCGAAATTCATGTAATAAATTGAGTAATAACATGGTAATCTGATTTTGAATATATTCATGGTAATCTGCTTAAGTTCTAGAAACTCTAAGTGTAATCATGATAAGGGAATCAAGAATCTGACTGATATCTAGGAATCAACGGGTGAGAGCAACCCACTAGTGAAAACTCATATACGTGGTGATGAAATACATGAACAAATCTTTAGATTTTAGAGCTAAAACTGATGGAACTTTCTTGTGTTCTTAAACTATGGTTTTTGAACCTTTTCTCTTCTATTGCTTCTAATTTTCTAAGTTTTGATTAATGATTTTGACTTAGGTAAGTTTTATTTATTTTTCTAGACTGAAACTGACAAAAATCTCATGATTTAGGGTTTAAACAACATATCTTAGGGGTAAACAAACTAGGAAAAATACAAAAAGACCCTAAAATAATTGTTGCGAGAGCAATCTGTAACATCCGAGTTTACCTCATAGACATAACCGGCGTCGGCGTCCTCTTTAAGGACTAATACTAGTCTCTTAGTCTCATGTCTTTACATTCATAGGTTAAAATTGCGGAAAAATTTAAAATTTTTCAATGAATCTATTTGAAGATTTACATAGACCTCTACATACACATAATATAGTAGTATCGAGTATGCATAGACCATTTGTATTCGAAGGTTCCATAGCCTTCTACTTTTATTGCACATGCATACATATAAAATAAAAATTGTCTTATCTGAAACCATCTAAACGATAATGACAATTTGGGCATAGCCCTACATCAAATATAAAGAAGACACATATAAGCTTATAAAATTCGTACAAAATTAAAGTGGAATGAACATAAAAGTCTTAAAAAAACAAGAGAACTTCATAGGAAAGATATCGACATCTCCCTCGGAACGTGAGCACCTACCCACTTGGATGATAGAGAATATCGAAGCCTTCTTAAATTCGTCCCGTATGAGCCTTCAACAATTGGAACCTAAAATATTTGGGAAGAGGGAAGAAAATGGGGTTAGTACTCCAAATGAACTAAGTATGAGACCACATGCACATAAAATGTCAAAACATGCTAAAAAGGGGTATATAGTCAAACCATGCCATTTTACTCCTTCAAACGTCTAATGCAAATTCAAGAAAGTCATACCAATCAAGCCAACATGTTTACTAACTCAAACAAGTAATAGGTATCCCAATCATTCTTGAACCCATGATTTGCTACAACCCTATCATCAAGGAATAGTGTCACAAGTATGGTTAAGAGTCAATTATATCATAATAAGCAAGACACTACTCACGAATCCTTATCAAGTCAACAAGTTCAATGACCAAGCAAAGCCCCATAACCTTACTCAATCAAGTAACTTCAACAAGAAACCATAACCAATGCCCAACTTCACATAACATAACCTTTAAGAACACCTAAGATCATACTTAATAGTACAACCCAATTATATGTTCTATAGGATAATCATCATCTTATGATATCATTCATATTGTAGCATCAACATGTTACCAACATATTGATCATTATCATATACATACATAATATCAACTTCCTAAAGCTTCCACCAAGGTCAACTAGTGCAACGCATAAGTAGAGTCCCATACCCCCACCTAGGCTAAGTTAAACTCTCAAGTAACCTTTGTTAGTTTATACTTCATCATTTTATTTTAATGTAGGGAACACTTTCCTTAACTGACATAGACTACAAGAGCTTAATCTGGAATTTGGTGTTGTAAAACCTTATACCGATGGAAGGTGGTCTACCAGCCAAAGTAAAACCAACATAAACGTAGCTTTGTAGGTGGATCCACTGGCTAGTCGTCCTATGGGGGAAACATAGTTCAAGAACTAAGATATAGTATATTTTCTCTTGATACCACTTGGTAGTTGGGGCCTCCTCTCATGGGAATCCATTGGATATGTATTCCTCTTTGGGAAGTCAACATCTCATATTGAACTATAGGGCGAATCTTCCTTTTTAGAAAATCATCACCTCCCATTGTCATGTCCACTCGCTGCTAAACTAAGTCCCTCTATTGAAATGTCTTCAAGCGTTTAATTATCAATGATATCTTATTTTAGGTCATAGGATCTACCCCTTGTATAATCATCATTATCAATACCTCAATAAGAATTGCATGAGTATAGTCCTTTCATCACAAATCATATAAAAGAAGTTAACACCTTAGCATATCAAGACATATTGATAGTTATCACCATACTTATAACACATACACCTTAATCAACCTCACAACATAGTCAAGACATTTTAATTCAACATCATCCCACCCTATTATGCCAATACAAGGAATACTCCAATATAACATCATGACTTAACCACAATTAATCACAATTGGAAGTAAAGAGGCTTACCAAGTCTCCTTCAAGGTTCATCACTTAGGCGTTATCACAAAACTACAATTAAATCCAATTTATATGTTCAAAATCATAATTCAATAATCAACATGATAACAATACTAGAATAGTCACTACAACATAATCCAATACCAAATCAATGCTTAAAACAAGATTCTTAGGACAATTACCATAACCTAGATCAATTCTCAAGATTAGCATGAAAGATAAGAATTAGTTACAATTAGTTAAGGATTGGTTTAACAATATCATCTAATAGTGATTTAACCCAAAATAAAGACAATGAATCAATCATAACCCAATTCACATCAAGATCAAATCTAGGCTTAGGAGTTAAGGATCATAATCTTTAAATTGAACAAAATCATCAGAATTGATCATATCAAGTTAAAATACATGTTAATATATCCATTATTTCCTAAACCAACCATAAAAAACTCAATTCACAGCATCAATTTCGTAATTGGATGAAACCCACATGAAAACTCAACTTTGAAAATCAATTTTAATGGATGGAACCCTTTGAGGAAAGAGGTCTCAAAAGTGAGTTAGATCCCATACCTTAATGTTTGATGAATATTTGATGGTCAAATCATCCCTTTCAATCCCCTGACACCCTTTCCTTTCTATCTTTAATGGTGATTTCAAGTAGACAAAGAAAGAAGAGAGAAGGAAGAGAGTTTGTATTGAGAGTTGTAATTAGATTAATTGGGGTTGGGGCCTTTATATGGGAGTTAAATAAGTTAATTTGTCTTCCCTTAATCCCTAACTAACCACTAAACCACTTAATTAATTAAATATTTAAAAACATGCTGGAAATTTAACCCTTTCAAACAAAACCCCGTTGATGGGCCGTCTGTGAGTCGACTATTGGTGCCTGCCTCTGTCCTGCACAACCGTTGTCTTGGTCAGAGACTAGTGCAAGCGAAGGCTTCCTCCATTCTTCTAAGTGTTGGTTGACGGTTATCCATGACGCCTCGTCGATCAATACACGGATCGTGGCCTGCATCTCGTTGATGCACACTGCCTAGGCACTGTTGACATCAACTTGCAAGGGTCCTCGGTTTTTCCTTGTGGAGTCGTAACGAGACGTTTCAACCACAAATCACCTTAAACACATGTTATACACCCTTCCACCTAATTTCATAGATTTCCAACTCCTAAAATCTAGTCAAATAGGCTAAGGCACACTAGTACCCCTTAGAACTAGTTTTCGAACGTCATGGACGTTCTTGGATGTTTTGGTTCTTATACTTCCTAAATAACCTATATTCATTAAAATAGGTCTTAAAACAATTCTTAGACCGCATGTCACATGTGTTAGGCTCTAAGACTAGTCTTGCATTTTCAAAGTGGTATATTATCCCCCCTTAAGAACATTCGTCCCTGAATGACACTAAAACTCTTTTCAAGGAAGGAATAGACTCAAGACTAGCAGCACAATCAATCAACAACTTTAAATATACATAAATAATATCATTTAAACAAGGAAATTTCAAAATTCCAATTACCACATATAAGGCTCAAGCACATCATCATGAGATACTTCCTTCTCACACACACATGAGCTCAACACAAATTACACGACTCAATTAGTACAACTTCAGCTTATCATTATGTCAAGTAACATTTCACTATGACTCACCATGTCAAAATGCATAACATAACTCAAATAGACCCAATAAACAAAATTCATGTTTTAGGCACCAAATTCACTACAATTCACTGTAATGAAACTTTCAAAATGCACATTTTTTCAAGACTTCATCAAAAATCATGAAACTTCAATTTCTAGTCATATTTATATTATTAAAAAGAATGACTAAACTTAATTATCAAAAAGATGAGGGTAACGGAACTTCATGTTGGCCTCGACCTACCATGTAGCACCCTCAACCTAGTGATTTTTCCACAACTCTTTTACAAAAACCACCTCTTTATTCCTTAACTTCTTGACTTGTCTATCAAGAATTTGAAGTGGAACTTCCTCATAAGAGAGGTTATCCTTGACATAAAGACGCTCAATAGGAAAAATGGATTTGGGATCATCGATACACTTCTTCAGCATAAAAACATGGAAAACTGAATTAGCCGAAGCCAATTCACTAGAGAGTTTCAATTCATAGGTAACCTTGACAACCCTTTGCAAAATTTCATAGGGACCCACATAACGAGGACTCATTTTCCCTTACTTGCCAAATGTAACCACCCCTTTCATTGGTGAAATTTTCAAATACACCTTATCACCCTTTTCAAACTCCAAATACCTTCTCCTATGATCGTCATAAGACTTTTGCTGACTATAGGTCGTTTGCAACCGGTTCCTTATGATATGAACCTTCTATAAGGTCTTATAAATCAAATCAAGACCAAGAAGCGAAGTCTCACCCACTTCAAACCACCCCATAAGGAAACCTACACCTCCTACCATACAAGGCTTCATAGGGACCCTTGGAAATCGATGAATGAAAACTATTATTATAAGAAAACTCCACCAAAGTTAAATGTTTTTCCCAATTCCCTTTAAAATAAATAACGTAAGCCCTAAGAAAATGTTTGAATAGTGCATTTCGCTTGACCATCCGTTTGGGGATGAAAAGCTGTACTCAACTTCACCTTAGTACCCAACCCTTTTTGGAATGACCTCCAAAATATAGATGTGAATTGTGCACCCTGATCCGATATGATGGATAACAGAAGAACATGGAGACACACAATCTCATCTATGAAAATCCTAGCATAATCTTCCGCTGAGTAAGTAGACTTGACGGGAATAAGCGAGGGGACTTAGTGAACCCATCCACAACCACCCATATGGAATCATATGACTTTTGAGTCTAATGTAAACCCACTACGAAGTCCATATTGATGTCTTCCCACTTCCAAGTAGGAATTTGGATCTCTTGTGTAAGCCACACGGCTTTTGAGTCTTTACCTATTGGCAATTAGGAAACTTAGCGACAAACTCCGTTGCGTCCTTTTTCAAACCTTCCCATCAATATATCTCCCTTAGGTCATGTTACATTTTTGTCGAACTCGGATAAATGGAGTAGAGGGACCCATGAGCTTCCTCAAGGATCCTGTCTCTCAACACATCTACATTGGGAACACACAATATCCCTTGGTACCTTAACATACAATCCCCTTCAAAGGAGAATAACTCATACCGAGAAACGATTCTTTCAAGTCCACTAATGGTTGATCAAGGTATTGTTAGGACCTCACCTCAACCACTAAAGATGACTCAGAGTTATGATGGACTATAGCACCTCCATTCGGAGAACCTTCCAACCTCACCCCGAACCTATCCAACCTATGCACTTCCTTCGCTAGGTATTTCTTGGCTTCATCAATGTGGGATACACTACCCATAGTCATACGACTTAGGGCATCCGCCACCACATAAGCCTTGTCGGGGTGATAGAGGACACTGATATCGTAATCTTTCAACAACTCTAACCACCTTTTTTGCTGGAGGTTCAACTTTTTTTGTTAAACACATATTGGAGACTCTTATGGTCAGTAAAGACATCAACATGAACCCCATGCAAGTAATGCCTCCATATTTTCAAAGCAAACACCACGGACGCTAAGTCAAGGTCTTGAGTGAGATAGTTTCTCTCATGTACCTTAAGTTGTCTATTAGCATAGGTTATCACCTTCCCATGTTGCATAAGCACACATCCTAAACCCACACGGGATGCATCACAAAACACAACAAACCCCTTTGTACCCTCTGGTAAGGTTATCATTAGAGTGGAAGTAAGCCTATCTTTCAACAATTGGAAACTTTTCTCACATACCTCCGACCACTTTAAGTTCTTACAGTTTTGGGTCAAAGTAGTCAATGGATATGCAATGGACGCAAAACCATCCACGAACCTCTGATAATAACCTGCTAAACCCAAGAAACTCCTAATTTCGGTTGGAGTCAATGGTATGGGACAATTTTTCACAATCTCCATATTCCATAGGTCTACCTCAACTCCCTCACTAGAGATGATGTGCCCATGAAATGCCACTGACCTCAACTAAAACTCACACTTGCTATATTTGGCAAACAATTGATGTTCCTTACGAATTTGCCATACTATCCTCAAATGACCCATATGATCACTCTCATTCTTCGAATATACCAATATGTTGTCAATGAAGACAATAACTATGCATCTTGGTAATTCCGAAACACCCTATTCATTAGGTCCATAAACGCTGCCGGAGAATTAGTGAGACTGAAAGACATTACCAAGTACTCATAGTTCCCATACCTAGTCCGAAAGTCCATATTTTGTACATCCTCACCTCATACCCTAAGTTAGTGATACCCCGATCTCAATTCAATATTTGAAAAGTAGCTCGCCCCTTGGAGTTGATCAAACAAGTCGTTAATCCGAGGGAGAGGGTACTTATTCTTAATGGTGACATTATTGAGTTGTTTGTAATCAATACACATTTTCAAGGACCCATCTTTCTTCTTTACGAAGGAAACCAGAGCACCCCACTAAGAAATACTAGGCCTTCTAAAACTCTTATCTAGTAAATTCATGAGTTGGGCCTTCAACTCCTTCGATTCGGTCGGAGCCATCCGATAAGGAGGAATTGAAATGGGATTTGTATCCGGTAACAAATCAATGCCAAAATCAATTTCCCGTTTTGGAGGAACAGCGGGAATGTCATTAGGATAGACCTCCGAAAACTCAGTCATTACGGGTACCAACTCAATCGGAGGAATTTTGGAGTCTAAGTCTTGGACTCTTACTATGTGATATACACAACCCTTTTAGATCATTTTGCATGCTTTTAGACAAGAGATGATACGACTGCTAGGAATAGAATCCCCCCCCCCTTCCACTCAACAACATGTTCATTTGGGAAGTTAAACCTCACTATTCTTGTCCGACAATCAATAGAGGCAAAACATCCATGCAACCAATCCATATCAAATATAATGTCAAAGTCAAACATATCAAGTTCTACTAGGTCAACATAAGAAACTCTATTTGGAAACATTATTAGACAATTTTTGTATACTCATTTTGCAACAACTGACTCACGCACCGTAGTAGACACTATAAAAGGTTCATGCAAAATGTCAGGCAAAATTTCAAACTTTTTAGCTACTAGAGGTTTCACTAATGATAAGGTAGCATTGGGATCAAGTAAGGAATATGCATCAATATAGAAGACTTTCAACATACAGGTCACCACGTTGGGAGAAGTTTCTTGCTCACCCCTACAACGGAGAGCATAGAAGCGGTTCTTCATTGGATCATCACTAGAACCACTTGCTTGAGATTGACCACGCCTCTCTTGACCCTTCAAGTTTGGAAAATCTCTCATCTGGTGACCACTCTTGCCACAATTAAAGCAATTTCCGGTTCCTACTAAGCACTCACCAAGATGAACCTTTCTACAGTTGGCACATGTAGGCTTCTCATTGGGTGAGTTCTCCTTCCCTTTTTAGCTCTCTATTTATTTCCCTTGTCATCAAGAGCCTTAGGGAACATGGATGGAATTTTATTAGAAACACGCTTCTTAATTCTAGGCTTGTATTGTATTTGAAAACTATTTTTTGAAGAACCTCCTTCAAATGATCTTGACCTTTTAGCATCTCTACTCTTTCTCTTAGACCTTGCATCCTCAACCCTTCTAGAATGCATCATAAGACGGTAAATGTTCATGTTATCATGTAGCATGGCCGAATGTCACTCCTCTTGTAAATCTTCTGATACCCTGTCACAAACGGCTCATTTGGTCTCTAGGATCGGAAACCAAACAAGGAGCATACTTGGACAATTTAATGAATTCAAAAGAGCATTCGTGAACACTCCTTTTTCCTTGGCGAAGGTTGATGAATTCCATCACTTTTTTCTCCCTCATCTCACTAGGAAAGAACAGATCTAGAAAAGACTTTTAAAGATTTCCCAAGTCAACGGACCACCCCTCAATGGCATACTATCCCTCCATTGCACAAACCATGCTTGTGCTACGTTCGTGAGTTGGTAGATTGCCAACTCGGTCTTCTCACTTGTGGTAAACCCCATAGATAAAAGTATGTTACAGACTTCATCGATGAATTCTTGGGTGTCTTCATCAACCTTAGACCCGTAGAAAGTAGGAGGGTTCATCCAATATAAGTCCCTTAGACGGGAAGCCATAGTATTGACTTGTTGATGAGGACGGGGTAAAGCTCCCGGTTGGCTTGGGCCGTCATAGCTTGGGTTTGGACAGTGGCGGCTTGAGCCAATTAAATAAGGGCAGCCCTTATATTTCCATCCATCAAGGGTGGAGGATTGACCAGAGCTTGGTCAAAATTAGCCTCTTCTTCAAGTGGAGGAACTTGCTCTCCACAGAGAGGAGCTCCGGCATTGGAAATTTCTTCTTTAAGCCTTCGAACCGCATTATTTTGAGTGTTCATTCTTCCTATATGCACAAAAATAGGATTAGATGCAAAATCACACCATAAGTGTACTCTAATGACACGATATAGAATTTCCAAGAAAGAGAGTGATTGTTAGGCATCACATAGGTTCATATTCATAAGTGTGGCACGCTTCACAATTATGAATACAAACCTACATAGATGTGGTAGACAGAGACACATAACTCAATGATATTCAACCCCATGCTCTGATAACAAGTGTTTCACATTTGGGTTTACCCCATAAACGTAAACGACAGCGGCGTCCTCTTTAAGGACTAAGACTAGATTCCTAGTCTCATGTCATTACATTCATAGGTTGAAATTGCGAAAAAATTTAAAACATTTTAATACATCCGTTGGAGGTTAACATAGACCTCTCCATACACATAATATAGTCATATCGAGTTTACATAGGCCCTTCATATATGAAGGTTACATAGCCTTCTACTTTTATTGCATATACATACATATAAAATAAAAGATAATCTCAAAGATTGTCTCATCTCATACCATCTAAACGATTATAACAATTTGAGCATAGCCCTACATCAAATGTAAAGAAGCCACATATAGGCTTATACAAGTCGTACACTATGAAAGTGGAATGAACATAAAAGTCTTAGAAAAATAAGAGAACTTCATAGACAAGATATCGACATCGCCCTCGTAAAGTGAGGACCTGCCCACTTGGATGATAGAGAATATCTGAGCCTTCTTGAAGTCTTCCTGAATGAGCCTTCAACGATCGGAACCTAAAATATTTGGGAAGAGGCAAGAAAATGGGGTTAGTACTCCACATGTACTAAGTATGAGACCATATTCACATATAATGTAAAAACATGCTAAAAAGGGGGTATTTAGTCAAAACATGTTATTTTACCCCTTTAAAAGTCTAATGCAAATTCAAGCAAGTCATACCAATAAACCCAACATGCTTGCTAACTCAAACAAGTAATAGTATCCTAATCATTCTTGAACCAATGATTTACTACAACCCTATCATCAAGGAATAATGTCAGAAGCACGGTTAAGAGTCAATTATATCAAGTCAACAAGTGCAATGACCAAGGAAAGCCCCATAACCTTACTCAATCAAGTAACTTTAACAACAAAACCATAACCAATGCTCAACTTCACATAATATAACCTTTAAGAACACCTAACATCATACTTAATAGTACAGCCCAATTACATGTTCAAGAACATAATCATCATCATATGATATAATTTGTATTTTAGCAACAACATGTTCTCATTAGATACGTCATTATCATATACATACATAATATAAACTTCCTAAAGCTTCCATCAAGGTCAACTAGTGCAACACATAAGTAGAGTCCCATACCCCCACCTAGACTAAGTTAAACCTTTCAAGTCACCTTAGTTAGTTTATAGTTAATTATTTTATTTTAATTTAGGGAAAACTTGTCTTAACCGATATATACCACAAGAGCTAATTGTGCAATCTGGTGTTGTAAAACCTTACACCGATAGAAGGTGGTCTACAGCCCAAATTTAAACCAGCATAAACTTGGCTTTCTAGGTAGATCCACTAGCTAGTCTTCCTATGGGGGAAACATAGTTCAAGAACTAAGAGATAGTATATTCCCTCTTCATACTACTTGGTAGTGGTGCCTCCTATCATGGGAATCCATTGGATGAATATTCCTCTTTGGGAAGTCAACATCTCATATAGAACTATAGGGCAAATATTCCTCCTTGGAAAGTCATCACCTCTCATTGTCAAGTTCACTCGGTGCTAAGCTAAGTCCCTTTATTAAAATGTCTTTAAGCCCTTAATTATCAATCATAGCTTAGTTTAGGTCATAGGGTCTACCCCTTGTATAATCATCATCGTCATTAGCTCAATAAGAATTGCATGTGTATAGTCCTTTCATCACAATTCATATAAGTGAGGTTAACACCTTAGCATTTCATAGCATATCAAGACACATTGATAGTTATCACCATCCTTATACCACATACACCTTAATCAACCTCACAACATAGTAATGAAATTTCAATTCAACATCATAACACCCTATCATCCTAATATAAGGCATACTCCAATATAACATCATGACTCAACCACAATTAATCACAATTGGAAGTAAAGATAGAGACTCCAAGGCTCACCAAGTCTCCTTCATGGTTCATTACTTAGGACTTACCACAAAACCTCAATTAAAACTAATTCACATGTTCAACATCATAATTCAATAATCAACATGATAACAAAACTAGAATAGCAACTACACCATAATCTAATACCAAATCAATGGTTAAAACAAGATTTATTAGGACAATCTCCATAATCTAGATCACTTATCAAGATTAGAATGAAAGACAACAATTCATTTCAATTAGTTAAGGATTTTTGTAACCACATCATCTAATAGTGATTAACCTATAATCAAGACTATTGAATCAATCACAACCCAATTTACATCAAGATCAAACCTAGGGTTAGGGGTTAAGGATCATAATCATCAAATAGAACCAAACTATCACAATTTATCATAATTAAGTTAAAATACATGTCAATATATGCATTATATCCTAAAAAATATAAACAACTCAATTCACAACATCAATTTCGTAATTGGATGAAACCCACATGAAAACTCAACTTTGGAAATCAATTTTGATGGAACCCTTTGAAGAAAGAGTTCTCAAAGGTGAATTACATCCCATACCTTAACGTTTGGTGAAGTTTTGATGGTGAAATATTCTAATTCCATCCCCCAAACCTCTTTCATTACTATTCTTCAATGGTGATTTAAGGTACAGAGAGAAAGAAGAGAGAAGGAAGAGAGTGTGTATTGAGAGTTGTAATTAGATTAATGGGGATTTGGGCCTTTATATTGGATTTAAATTAGTTAATTAGTCTTCCCTTAATAACTAATTATCCACTAAACCACTTAGTTAATTAAATGAATTAACATTAAGAACATGCAGGAAATTTAACCCTCACAGACGAAACCCTGTTGATGGGCCATTTGTGAGTCGACGGTTGGTGCCTGCCTCCGTCCTGCACAACCGTTGTCTTGGTTAGCGACTAGTGCGGGCAGAGGCTTCCTCCACTTTTCTAAGTGTTGGTCAACTATTTTCAGTGGCGTCCCATCAATCGTACACGAACCGTTTCCTGTATCTTGTCGCTGCACACTGCCTAGGCAGTGTTGACATCAACTTGCAAGGGTCCTTGGTTGGTCCTTGGGGAGTCTTACCCGGACGTTTCGACCACGAATCATCTTAAACACATGTTATACACCCTTCCACCTAATTTCATGGATTTACGACTCCTAAAATCTAGTCAAATGGGCTAAGGCATGCTAGTACCCTTTAACTAGTTTCTGGACGTCATGAACGTTCTTGGACGTTTTAGTTCTTAAACTTCCTAAATGACCTATGTTCATTAAAATAGGTCCTAAACAGTGTTTAGACCTCATGGCATCTGTGTTATTTTGTAAGACTCATCTTGCATTTTGAAAGTGTTACACAATCGACGACTTGGATTGACGGGCCGCCGTAGTTCAATCGACGGTCCATTATTTGGGTCAGTCGTTTGAGCCTGCTCGATAGTCCTTCACTAAAATGGACATAACCTTTTACTAGGAGGTCTTATTTTAGCAAACGTGGCGGCTTTTGAAAGATAATTTAATTATCTATCATATCATAGGTTATAGGACAACTAATGCATTTTGTACTAAAAGATATATGACCATTTGAAGTTGACCCAACAACAATTTCCCCCTAACTGACTGCTAACCTTCACCTATGGTCAGACCTATGGACCGTAGATTGAACAACACTATGTGCCGGTTGTCCGTAGTTCATGTCAAATGATGGGTAATACGAGTCTTGATCCATGGAATGTGGTCTGACCTACGGACCGTAGGTCTGTTCTTGGGTCGAGACTTAACCGATTTTTCTAAGATACAATGGTAAACCACAGACTCACAGTACGAGTTATAGATCAGACTACAGTCCGTAGATGGTGACGTCGATTGCACCTGTAATTTTTTCTGAAATACTGATTTCTTGTCTTTTTTTGGATATGGAGTGTTACACAAAAAGAAATTGCCAATTACACCCAACTTCTGTAACAATATGAGAAGTCAACCAACGGACAACTTACAACAAAGGCAACACTATGACTCCAAAGTATTAGCAAATTAACATGCAAAAATATCAATATTAAAATGTTGACGAACATTAGAATATTCATTTCTTTTTTTCCCACTAGAATATCCATTTCTTGCATATGCATTAATTGCATATTATGTAGATTTTTCTTTTTTCTTTTTTTTTCATGTGTCTGTTTTTATAGGTTTTTGAGTCCTAATAAATTTATATTTTTGGCTAAAAGGATATAATTTTGAGTAGACAATTTTGGGTACGGATGAACTGACTGAGTTCGAGTATAATTTTAATTATGATGTAGATTTCTATTCTTGATTGCTTATTCAAAAAATGAATGTAATTTTGAATGTTTTCTGATTTGGTTTTTTAAAAAATGTGATCCAAATTTAATATTCTTGTGCTTTAAAAAAAGAAAATAAAATGAGAGACGTGTAGGTGAATTGAAGTTCTCATTTTATTCTTTTGTGAAGTCAATAAAATATATTATACATTTATTTTTATTTAATTTCCTCTATTAAATAAACTTAACAAAGCGTAGATGTCCAGTTCATGACCAAACATGAAAAGGCCAATTTTTTGTAAGCCAATTTTTTTTGTATATTAAAGAATGGATGTTACACTTAGGGCAACATTCTCACTTTTGCATTGAATGAGATACATATGGCAGATATGCAATATGAAATTTAATAAAATAGAAAAAAATAAAGAGGGCTATAAAATGTCACTCAACTATTTAAATTATCACAAAATTACACTTCTTCATTTATCTTTCGGACCTTAATATCCTTGACGTCAAATTTTTTGTGTAAAAAAGGTCCTCCACATTAATCCTTTAGCTCATATTAGCCCTTATTTTTGAAAACATCCCTAAGTGAAATCACTAAATATTTATCTACTATGTTTCCTGATTTGTATAGGTCAAAATTTAATGTTTTCTCAAATAAATAACAAAAACCACAAGATTCATAGTTTTACCCTATACATTTGAAAATAATCTCTAAAAAGTTATTGATTTCATGATATCTTTCTACTAAACTATTAAAATTAATCTCGATTTTATTATAAGTCAATTCATAATTGGGGTCCAACTAATATTCATACCGCATCTCTATGATTGTACTCTATCTATCAATTATCAAATTGTATTGTTCATTTCCTCTTTTTATTTTTTTTAATCCTTATTCTTAATTGTATAATTACCATGGTGGGGTGTGGGTATGGGTTGGGATATGAAAATGTTATTTTCATTCTTTTATTTTAAATTTTGTATACACAAAAAAGAAAAATGTAATATATAGGTGGTGAAGTTGCGTATTTGTCTATGTCAACGCCTTCACTTTAAATAGGCGGTGAGTCTTGCTCTTTTAAGGAACCCAAGGGATGTTCATTCAATCAAAGATTTGTAGTGATTTCTTGATTAAGTCCAATTAGGAAAGGATTGAGATTATGTCTGCATCCTTCCTTCTTTTGATGAAGCATCTTTACAGTATGATTTAATGTCTTCCTTGATTTCTGGAGTTTTGTCGTTTCAAAGGGATCTTTGAGGATCTAAGTTAGTTGTGTTCCTTGATTGCTGGAGCTTTGTCAATCATCGAGATCTTGGCCACCTTGGATTGAGGGGTTAATTCTGATTTTCCTTGTTTAGCACAATCGTGATCTGAATCTTGAATCTTCCTTTTTTGTAGTATGCCTGGATTTGTGTCGTGTTGAGTCACGGAATCCTGAATGTGAGAATAGACTTATAGTTATTTGTCAAAATACTTTCTATGATTAGGAAGCTAACAATCTCCCCCTTTATGATAATGACAATAATTTACAAAAATATAATATTAAGAAGAGTTGTGAAACTTCCCTAGAACTTTTCTTGTCTTGTACGTTAGTAGACTGTGGAGAGTTCCTTAAGCATGAGTCTCCCCCTGACTGAACAGTCCTGTCTCCCCCTTACTAGAAGGCACCTGTATATGTATTTTTGTGGTGGGATATGTTTCTCCCCCTTCGGCATAATAAAAAAGTAACAGCAAAATGATAGAGCATATAATATCATTGCAGAAAAAACAAAGGTAAGGAGGTGCAGAGCCACCTCTGAGAGAACAGAGCCATAGTTTTAGGTACACGCCCCTATGAAAACATAGTGCAAAAAACAATCCAAAAGTGAAAGTTAGCGGTCACCAATAAAGTACTTTTATGTTGTTTAGCACGTTGCTGCAGAAAACATTCTAAGATCGCTCAACATTTCTTGAAAGGGAAAAGTATAAGGTCTGAAAATTCAGAACAAGTTTGGTTTCCGAAGAGATGACTCCTGACTTCATAGAGTCGACCTGTTTCATCAATTGATTGACTGTGGAGATATCATCTTTCTTTAGACAGTCAGTGCCAAATGTAATTTACCTACTACAGACAATAAAATTCACGTCGAGAATACAATAATCAAGAACGGAAAATTATAGTAAGAAATCAATTTTAATATTTCAAATGCGAGTGTTACAATCTCTATAATTCCTCGGAATTCGACTTTTCAAATATAAATTCAAGGGCATTAAAGCTTGTTCTTGAATCTATGATGAACTTGAACTTGAAGTTTATCTTGATCTTGACTTTTATTTGAACTCAAGGGCTTCGAGCTTGTTCTTGAATTCGGTGGTCTTGATCTTGATCGTTCTTGAACTTGAAGCTTGAATTCTTAAACTTGTAGCTTCGTAGAGAATTAAATGACGTTTGTACCACAGAGTTTCTCTATCTTCTTGTTTAGAATTTTATGTCTTTTCTGAATTATGAGGAACCATATTTATAGTTTTAGAATAGAGGAGTTGCGATTGGAATAGGATTTCGTTCAGCCAATCAGATTTAACTGACATGGCATTTGGGATTTATGGAGTGGGCTTGTCATCTTTGCCACATGTCATGATTCTATTGATTTTCTTATTTGACTTGGTATGCCACATCATCTGCACACGTGGCGCCAAGATGCGATCTAGAATGAGATGATATCTGGTTTAACAAATTGGGTTCATCCAATGTAGCCCAAATTAATTAATTTAGACTTTAATTAAATCCATATTTATTAAACTGAAATATTTAACTCAAATATATCAATCAACAATATTAATTTGGATTCATATATTTATGAATTCAATATATCCGAATCATTTTATGAATTTATATTTAATAAATTTTAAATGATTACAAATGCCCCCTGCTTGAAGTCTTGTCGAGATATTTTATCTTTTAGAGACTAGGCTTGAAGCATTAACTGGTTATTAAATTCACCTTACTTAAAAATGAATTATAATTGAATTAACAATTGTAATCCTACTCAATTTCATATTCCTATATATGGTTTATTGCCCAAACCAAAAGGAAATCATAATTCAATTAGGAATTGTAATCCTACTCAATTTCATATTCATATGTATGTTTTATTGCCCAAGCCAAAAAGAATTTGTAATTGAACTAGGAATTGTAATCCTACTCAATTTCATATTCATATTATATTTTATTGCCCAAGGCAAAAAGAAATTGTAATTGAACTAGGAGAAAGATTCTATCCAACCACATGACATCTATAAATAGATATATTGTCTCCATAATTTTATCTTCAATTACGGATTGCGAGCCTACGACGAAAAGGGCATACTCAAGGTAATTTTCCTTCTTTTTTTAATTTATTTTCGTCACCTTTTTTTTACAGCTTGACATGTCTGTCGTAGAAAATTCATATCACATTGTAGAAAAATCGAAATCATGAACTGTTTGACTTTTCAGAAACTAGATTTTTTGATCTCTAACATACCCAAAATTCAAAATTTAATACCTTCAGAATCTTTCTAGATGATTTTTTGAAGTTAGCTATAGATTCTGTCATGCTAAAAATTCGTCACTTTTTTACTGTCTGACATGTTCGTCGTAGAAAATTCATATCTCATTGTAAAAAAATCAAAATCATGAACCGTTTGCTTTTTCAAAAACTAGACTTTTCAATATCTAACATATTTAAAATTTAAAATTTAATACATTCAGAATATTTCTAGATGAGTTTTTGAAGTTAGCTCTAGATTCTGTCATGCTAAAAATTCGTCACTTTTTTACAGCCTTACATGTTCGTCGTAGAAAATTCATATCTCATTGTAGAAAAATCGAAATCATGAAACGTTTGATTTTTCAGAAACTAGGCTTTTCGATCTCTAACATATCCAAAATTTAAAATTTAAAAACCTTCAGAATCTTTCTAGATGATTTTTTGAAGTTAGCTCTAAATTCTGTCATGCTAAAAATTTTCAGATTTGTATGACTTACTAAAAATCTCGTGTCTTGACGTAGGAAAAGCGAAATCACAATCCACTTGGTGATTCCTAATCTAGACATAAAGGTCTGCAACACATCCAAGATTCAAGATTTAATACCTTTCGAGTCTCAAACATCTTGACGGGTAACAATCTCTCCTTCCCTTTTTTTTTGTAGATCAGCAAAAGGAATTTTATTTTTTATGGAGGCTACATAATAGAAGGATTTATCACATAAAATGTGCTTAACGTCCATGCATTAATAAAATAAATAAATAATACTCTCAAGGTGTTCCATGGCCCCGAATGGTTGACCAATTTGAAGCTTTAATAGGATACCATGTAACGCTCCCGCCATGAAGATAACCTCAAGGTGTTACAAGGTCCTGAATGTTTGACCATGAAGTTTTACTAGAATACCGTGTACCACTCCCGCCTTGAAAATAAACTCAAGGTTTTACAAGGTCCCGAATGCTTGACCAACTTGTAGGTTTAATAGGATACCATGTAACGTCCCGCCTTGAAGATAACCTCAAGGTGTTACAAGGTCTTGAATGTTTGACCATGAACCTTTACTAGAATACCGTGTAATGCTCCCCCCTTGAAAATAAACTCAAGCTGTTACAAGTTTCTGAATGTTTAACCATGAAGCTTTACTAGAATACCATGTAACGCTCCCGCTTGAAGATAACCTCAAATTGTTACAAGGTCCCGAATTCTTAACCATGAAGCTTTACTAAAATACAGTGTACCGCTCCCGCCTTGAAAATAAATTCAAGGTGTTACAAGGTCCCGAATGCTTGACCAATTTGAAGCTTTAATAGGATACCATGGAACGCTCCCGCCTTGAAGATAACCTCAAGGTGTTACAAGGTCCTGAATGTTTGACCATGAAGCATTACTAGAATACCGTGTAACACTCCCGCCTTGAAAATAAACTCAAGGTGTTACAAGGTCCCGAATGCTTGACCAACTTCATGCTTTAATAGGATACCACGTAACGCTCCCGCCTTGAAGATACCCTCAAGGTGTTACAAGGTCCTGAATGTTTGACCAATTTGAAGCTTTAATAGGATACCATGTAACGCTCCCGTCTTGAAGATTACCTCAAGGTTTTACAAGGTCCTGAATGTTTGACCATGAAGCTTTACTAGAATACCGTGTAACACTCCCGCCTTAAAAATAAACTCAAGGTGATACAAGGTCCCGAATGCTTGACCAACTTGAAGCTTTAATAGGATACCATGTAACATTCCCACCTTGAAGATAACCTCAAGGTGTTACAAGGTCCTGAATGTTTGACAAACTTGAGATAGGATAAACCCGTGAAAAGACCAGTTTAAGGTGCAAAGGGACAAATATTGTCCACCTTAAGGCATGGAAATTTAAAGATATTTTTAAAGATAAATCCGTCGGAATTCTAGCTTAATGTGTAAAGGGACAAATATTGTCCACCCTAAGGCATGGAAATTTAAAGATCTTTTTAAAGATAAATCCGCCGGAACTCTAGCTTAAGGTGCAAAGGGACAAGTTTGTCCATCTTTAAGACATAGAAATTTAAAGATCCTTTTAAAGATAAATCCGCCGGAACTCTAGCTTAAGGTGCAAAGGGACAAGTTTGTCCACCTTAAGGCAAAGAAATTTAAAGATTCGTTGAAGGATAAATTCGCAATTAAGCTAGATTAAGGTGCAAAGGGACAAATATCGTCCACCTTAAGGCATGAAAAATTTAAAGATCCTTTTAAATATACACCAGTGAAAAGGTCAACATAAGGTGCAAAGGGACAAATATTGTCCACCTTAAGACATGAAAATTTAAAAAGATTCTTTTAAGTATACATCCGTGAAAAGGCCTAGCTTAAGGTGCAAAGGGACAAGTTTGTCCACTTTAAAACATAGAAATTCAAAGATATATTGAGGGATAATCGGCAACAAAGCTGCCTTTTGGTGCAAAGGGACAAACCTCGCGCACCTTTAGGCATGGAATTCAATTACATATGCATTTGGAGACTTCTACTTATATACTTGAAGTCTTACCTTCATACTTAGAGTATTTGAATACTTCAACCTGTATACTTAGAGAAGTTTGGATACTTCAAATAATACACTCGAAGAATATAAAGACTCTAATTTGCATACTTGATCTAATTTAATGACTTCCACCGTACTAATTAGAGATTCATATTTTATAAGGGTTTTCCCCTTCCATAAACCCATCAATACTTCGTGCAAGTCTTAAGTTTGATGAGACAAAACATAAAAATAAAATATATATCGCTTAGTCTTTTAAGCTATAGATCAAGTGGGAACATTTTTTGACACTCATGCAACTGAACTTAGAATATGGTTCTAAGCGCCTACGTACCTCAATAATGAGGATGAAGTCACAACGTAGTTCTGGGGATTTGAGTTATTATTCTTTTTTTTATGTTGTGCCGTACAAAGTTTATACTCTTGCGGGCCAGGAGTGACATGCAGTTTAGGCTCGTACCTTAAGGAGCATCATCTTCCTTTAAGGATAGTATCTCTTTAGAAATTTGGCATTAATAGGACCAATCCTTAAGCCATCAGCATCAACAAGCTTGTAAGCACCATTTGAATATGCTTGTTGTACGAAATATGGTCCATCCCACTTTGAGGTAAATTTGCCCCAGACTTGTGCGAAGTAATGATTGGTCTTCTTACCGCGAGAACTTGATCTCCAACTTGAAAGCACCTCAAGCGAACCTTCTTATTAAAAGCACGAGATAGATGAGCTTGATAATATTCAAGGTTTTGTTGGGCTTCTAACCTCTTTTCATCAAGTGCTTCTAACTCAGCAAGACACAATCGAGAATTTTCTTCCTCAGTGAGCCCTTCTTGAATAGCAAGTCTTAAGGAGGGTATTTGACGCTCGAGTGGCAGGACTGCTTCAACTCCAAAAGCAAGTGAATATGTTGTTGCTTGAGTTGGTGTGCGATAGATTGTCCTATATGCCCCCAAAGCTTCTTCCATTCTTTCATGCAAATCTCATTTGGATTTGGAGATAACTTTCTTGAGTAGGTTGCATAGAGACTTATTGAATTCTTCAGCAAGACCATTAGCGGCAGCATGGTACATAGAAGATTTACACTGCTTAAAGTCAAAAAGAGCACAAATCTTATTCATTAACTTCTTATCAAATGGTTTACCATTGTCTGTTATTATATAGCGAGGGATGCCAAAGTGATAGATAATATTTACTCGAAAATAATTTTGCAACATTCTTTTTTTTCACCTCTTTAAGAGCGACAGCTTCAGCCCATTTTGAAAAGTAATCAGTTGCGGCGAAGATGTACAAGTGTCCACCAGAAGAATTTGGTAATGGTCCTACAATATCCAGCCCCCAAGCATCACATGGCCAAGATGCGATGGTTGGGTGCAATACTTTGGGTGGATGATTAATGAAATTCGCATTAAATTGACAAGCATCGAATTTTCTGGCATAATATAAGTAATATTTCACCATGGTTGTCCAGTAATACCCCATCCTCTTTATGTGAAAATGAAGTTTTGGTCCAGATTGATGTGATCCACATAATCCTGAGTGTGCTTCTTGCAGAGCTTGAATCGCTTTTTCCTCCCCCAAACATCGTAATAACATATCCTCAAATGATCTTCTATATAATGTATCCTTGTAGTAAAGGAAACGAGGTGCACGACGACGTACGTCAGTCCTTCTTCTTGGATTTTCTGGAAGTATCACATAACATAGGTAGTCAATGATGGGTTGTCTCCAATCTTCCTTCGTAGCTTCAACAATGGCGACGATATGATCAAGCTTATTTTCAATATATTCTTCCTCATTTTACGGTGGTACTATCCATTTTTGACAGACAATTACTTGCGTTTGATCAGGAAGGGTTAGCGTTGAAGCTAGAGTAGCCAATGCATCAGCATTCTTATTCTCTGTTCGACGCACATGTTGAAGGGTTACATCCCCAAGCCATATTATCAACTTTTGAGCATAATCATGATTAAGTCGCAATTCAGCCTTTTTTACCTCATAACTTCCTAAGAGTTGATTAATCACCAATTGAGAGTCACCAAAGACCGGTAAATGTTATTGTTTCATGTCAACGGCCACTTCAAGTCCAAGTGTCAGTGCTTGATATTTAGTGACATTATTAGAGCAACATTGTTTTAGAGTAAAAGAGAAAGGTAGAATCTCTTCTTGTAAAGTGATGAACACCACGCCAGCACCAGCTCCGCCGCGATGTGCTGCCCCATCAAAGTACATTTTCCAAGGAGGTTGAACTTCAATTAACATCACATCTTCATCAGGAAACTCATCAGTTAACTCCTAATCATTTGGTATAGGATGGTCTGCTATGAAATCCGCTAGTGCTTGTCCCTTCACGGATTTTTTAGGGATGTACACAATCTCAAATTGTTGGAATTGGAGGTACCATCTTGCTAGTCGGTCACTAAGGACAGGTTTTGACATAACAAACTTCATGGGATTTGCTCTAGAAATAAGGCGGACAACATGAGCTTGAAAATAATGCTTCATCTTTTGAATTAAGAAGACCAGTGCCAAGCATAACTTTTCAATTGGCGAATAATTTAGCTCATTTGGCATCATCGTTCTACTTAAGTAATAAAGAGCATTTTCTTTGCCTTCACTATTCTCTTGATCTAACAGGACTCCTACAGAACTTTCTTGTGCTGCAATGTAGAGTATCAATGGTTTTCCAGGTATAGGGGCTGCCAAAACCGGAGGTTTTGCTAGATACGATTTGATACTTTTAAAGGCTTTGCTACATGTTTGGTCCAAATTAAAAGGAGCACCTTTATTCATGAGATGAATGAATGGTTGACATCTCTCTGCTATATTTGAGATGAACCTTCTTAAGTAGGCTAACTTTTCTTGGAGACTTTTAACTCATGAATATCTCGAGGTTCAGGCATCTTTGATATTGCATCGACTTTGGCTTGATCAATTTCAATTCCTCGATGTCACACAATAATGCCAAGGAACATGCTGGAAGTAACTCCTAAGGCACATTTCAATGGATTTATCCTTAGTTGATATCTTCGGAGTACCTCAAACACCATCCATAAGTCTTTCAAATGATCACCCCTCTTCCTCGACTTTACTACCAAATCATCAACATAACATTCAACATTTTTATGAAGAAAGTCGTCAAAGATATTTTGCATAGCCCTTTGATATGTGGCGCCAGCATTCTTTAAACCAAATGGCATCACATTGTAGCAATAAATACCTTTTGGCGTGCGAAATGCAGTGAGTTCTTCATCTTTTGGTGATATGCGTATTTGATTATATCCAGAAGAACCATCCATGAATGACATTGCCTCATAACCAGTGGTGGCATCAATCAAAAAATCTGGAATGGGAAGAGGAAACACATCTATAGGGCATGCATTATTGAGATCTCTAATGTCAACGCAATCTCGAATCTGACCATTCTTCTTATTCATAGGAACAATACTTGAAATCCATGTAGGATATTTACCTCACGAATAAAGCCTGCCTCAATGAGTTTGTTAACTTCATTATCTATCAACGGAATCAAGTCTGGTCTAAAACGTCTTTGAGCTTCTTTAATTGGACGAGAACCATTTTTGACTGCCAATTGATGGACCTCTACTCTAGGATTCAATCAAGGCATTTCTTTGAAACTCCAAGCGAATACATATCTATGTTCTTTGAGTATATTCATGTAAGCGACTTCTTCATCAATTTTTAGAGACGCACTCAAGTAAGGTTGCTTCGGATCTTCATCAGTGCCAAGGTTAACATCCTACAAAGGATCTATTGTGATCTTTACTCCTTCTTCAAGTTCTGGTGGAGAATATTTAGCATCTTCCTCTTCCACAGGATCATTGTCATTGACTGATATATGACAACACAAGACAATATCTTCTACCTCTTCCACCATCTTCTTTTGAGGCAAAGAATCGTACTCATTTTGGATTGTAACATGATTTGAGGAACCTACACTTTCTTCATCTTCCTCGCGCTCTTTCATGTAAACCACAGTATGAACCTTTGCCTTGAGTTCCTCTTTACAGGAAACCATAAGTTCCACTTGTCGCCTCATCCTAGAAGGAATCAAACTTCTGAAATCCTTTCGAATCAAATGTGAAGTAGGCTTTGTAACTTTCAAATAACTTCTCAGGCTCTTGTTATTCTTCTTCAGAGGACCTAACCTCTTAAACACAAAAATTTTTGTTGTCGCTTCACCAAGTCGATCAACGACAGAAAACCTTTTATTGGGAGCAGTGACGTCATCTTCAAAAGTTATATGATTATTACTTGCCCTTTTTATGGAAATGCAAATTGGCGGCGGTTAGCATAACCTAGGCCTTCATGCGCTTTCCTATTTGTATCTTCTAATGGGAGTTTCCCTAGCGCTGATGGCTAGTTAGGGTTGTATCTTCTAATGGGAGTTTCCCTAGCGCTTTGTAGGGAGAGCCATATCTAGCACTTGATCTTGAGGGACTGACTTTTCTGGTAACTTTGCAGACAAGTTTGTTGCATAAATCTGTCTGATAGGAAGGGTTAGACCTCTTAATGCATTTCTTCAAGGTTAGATGGTTGATCTTGTTTTTTCTTCTCTTTTGGAACATAGCAAAGCCTAGAAGTCTGCTTCTTCTTTGAAGACATGATCTTCCCTTCATTTAGAATGGCACAAGAGTCTTTAGTGTCAATTTTCACCTTTTCGATAGCTGCATCAATTCTTTTACTTATGATATTATCAATCTTGATTGATTTGACGTCATTGGATTTGATCATTTTAACAACATAACTTCTCGTATAATATTTCGCATCCGCAAAGTGTGTCACCACTTCGGTGAAAGGATTATCATCTGCAACTATCTTTCTTTCAATTCCACCTTCAAGATATTTCAAACATTGATAGTAAGAAGATGAGACAATTTTATTCTCATGTACCCAAGGCCTGCCAAGTAATATATCTTATGATGTCTTTGCGTCAATCACATGCATTCATGCACTTGATTGCAAATCTCCCATGTGGATCTCTAATTTAATAGAGCCTATGGACCTCTGCCCGCCTTGATTAAATCCTTGTATCAACAGACGACTTTCACTAAGTTCCCCAGTCGTGATGCTAAGTTCCTTCAATGTGTGGATAGGCAAAATATTGACTCCATATCCTTCATCTATTTAGATTCTATTTATCTTCTTCTCTAGCACATGACCCACCATATACAAAGGACGATTGTGTAGTGTTTCACCAAATAGAAGATCGTTATCTGTCAATGTAATTTTAGTATCACCGACATGTGCTTCTTGGGAAGAAAGTTCAATAGATTTTTCAGAAGATGAAAGAGATATCATTTCTGAGATTTCCCTTCTTTATTTTTCTTCTTCCCTAGGAGACACTTTTGATGAGGATTCACTCGTTGTTCCTTCCTTTACAGTAGGAGGCACCTTCATTGTTTGTTCTTTATCCACATTGAAACATGATGCCTCGACATTGCCTTGAGTAGGCTTTGTGTTGAACGAGATTGGCAAGAATTCCACTAGAGTCACAAGACGTCGGGGTTTTTGGTAGTGATGCACTTCAACCTTTGCCCTTTTGGGGCGCTTGATTGATTTTTGTTTCTCTGATTTCTTCACCATTTTTCCTCTAACCGGTTGCTCGGATAATTCTTTTCGTAAGCTTGAATTGTTGCGTCTTCGCCTAGTTACAAGAATCCAACCCTCGTCACCATCTATGTCAACGTCCTGTTCTACTGTCTCTTCTTCATGCTTTTCAGAGATATACATTTGGATCGGATCCAATGACCCAAACGTGATAGAGATATAGTTTGAACTATCCTTCTCATCATCAAGAATAATTTTATTTTTGTTAACCAATCTCATCACTTTATCCTTAAAGACAAAACAATTTTTCAAGAGGATGACTCACAAGTCTGTGATACTTGCAATAATTTGGGTTATCGATTTTTCCAGCTTCATCGGGTCGCTTCATCTCTGGCAAGTCAATGAGATTTAACTCAAGCAATTCATCAAAAAATTCAGAAATGTCAGAATCCAAGAAAGGATACTTTTTCCCTTGCATCTCCCTTAGAGTCGACTTTTGATTTGAACATGCTTGGAAATTCATTGTCACATTTTGTTTTACGCCCTCGTTCATGGTGAAATTTGTGGGTGACACATTTACACTCATGGATTCTTTGTTGTCATTGCTGGGTAGAAACTTGATCCATCTCTTGGGTTCCTGCTTGTCCCTTCCTTTGCGAGGATCATGGACAATAGTCATATCTTTTCCGGCAGATGATATGCTCAACTCCATATCATGAGCGCGATTAGTTAAATCCTCGAATGATTTAAGTTTTATTCCTTGCAAGATGTAAAGAATCTCCCAGTGCATTCCTTGAATACAAATTTCAATTGCAGAAGCTTCACTGAGCCTATCCTTGCAATTTAGGCTCGCGTTCCTCCATCGATTTATGAAATCTGTGACCGGTTCATCCTTTCTTTAGAGAGTATTCGTGAGTTCTACCATGCTCACCATGCGCCTTGTGCTATAGAAGCGATTGAGAAACTCATGTTCTAGTTGCTCCCAACTATCAATAGAGTTAGGTTCGAGATTCGTGTACCAATCAAAGGCATTTCCTTTTAAAGAGCGGACAAACTGTTTGACAAGATAGTCTCCATATGTTCCAGCATTATTACATGTCTGCACGAAGTGCGCGGCATGTTGTTTCGGATTTCCTTTTCCCTCAAATTGTTGAAATTTGGGAGGTTGATAACCAACAGGCATTTTAAAGTTATCAATCCTAACAGTGTTTGGCTTAGCATACATATGAGAAGACTTGGTGGACACTTCATACTTATCTTTGATAGTGCCTTTAATAAACTCCTTCAAGAGATCGAGTGTGATCATTCCTTCAGAAGAAACTGGCTTCTCTTTAACAAATGGGGCTTTCTTAGCAGGATCTTCGATTTCTTAAAATTCAATGCCTTCTCCATGTTCATAACTCGCATCTACATCTAAAAGTCCTTTTATCATGTCCACCAACTTGTCAATTCGAGATTCTTGGTGTTGTACATGCTTCATCAATCCTTCAACCAACTTCGTCAGATTTGCTAGTTGTTCCTTAAGAGAGGAAGCAACAGTCACCATCGTTTGGATGATCATTGGAGATGCAGGAGAGTAACATGGATTGTCGCGTAAGTTAATTTTCAGTGGACTCACATTACGTGATATATGTGGAGACGATTCACAAGTTGAATCACAGTTCTCCCTTGTGGTAGAGTTCTTGGAACAAGATTGCTCAAGTAGAGCCAATGTTTTCTTGATCTTTTCAGCAACACTACTTCCTCCTTCTAAAGAATTTGTGGAGGAACTTGCTCCTTTTGGATTTGAAGACCCAAAAACAGGGGTTGATGCAAACGACACTTGGCGCATTTGTTGCCCTAGTGTAGCATCCTTGCTTCTCGTAACAACTCCAAAACTTCCAAAGGTAACTCCAAGGATGTCTTCAACTTCAGTAGAGAACTTGGAGCTAGTGACCATAGAGGAGGTTGATCGAGAGTTGTTTTTCATGGAAGTCATCTTGATATTCTTTGACGTTTGAAAAGTTGAGATGAGAGGTAGAGATTGTCCCACTGGGCGTGCAAGAATTTGTAGACAATAAAATTAGCGTCGAGAAAACAATAATCAAGAAAGGAAAATTATAGCAACAATCAATTTTATTATTTCAAATGCGAGTGTTACAATCTCTATAATTCCTCTGAATTCACCTTTTCAAATATAAATTCAAGGTCTTTAAAGCTTGTTCTTGAATCTATGATGAACTTGAACTTGAACTTGAACTTTATCTTGATCTTGACTTTTATTTGAACTCAAGGGCATCGAGCTTGTTCTTGAATTCGGTCGTCTTGATCTTGATTGTTCTTTAACTAAAATGCTTGAATTCTTAAACTTGTAGCTTCGTAGAGAATTAAATGGCGTTTGTACCATAGAGTTCCTCTAGCTTCTTGTTTAGAATTTTCTGTGTTTTCTAAATTATGAGGACCCCTATTTATAGTTTTTGAATAAAGGAGTTGCGATTGGAATAGGATTCCGTTCAGCCAATCAGATTTAGGTGACATGGAATTTGGTCTTTATGGAGTGGGCTTGTCATCTTTGACACGTGTCATGATTCTATTGGTTTTCTTATTTGACTTGGCATGCCACATCATCTGCACACATGGCGCCAAGATGGGCTCGAGAATGAGATGAGATTGGGTTTAACAAATTGGGTTCATCCAATGTAGCCCAAATCAATTAATTTAGACTTTAATTAAATCCATATTTATTTGACTTCAATATTTAACTCAATTATATAAATCCACAATATTAATATGGATTAATATATTTATGAATTCAATATAATCCGAATCATTTTATAAATATATATAAAATAAATTTTAAATGATTACACCAACATCAATGTTTGTTTCTTTGTTGAGTCGGACAAGTCTGTTAGTGGTACTGATGAGTTTCTCCAAGCTGTCCTCCAATGATGTGAGGCGAGCCTTGATTTCATCAGAGTCCTTAAGGAGGATGACAGCCGAGTCAGCAGAAATCCGAGATGGTTTAGCGGTTGTAATTCTTGTTTTCACAGATTCCTTTTTCATCCAGGTAGACCCAACCAGTACATAGCCCATGCTTGAGAAGGTAGGGGGATCATAGGTGGCGACAATGTCAATTGGCTTGTAAGAGGAGATATCAATAAGACGATCCAACACTATACGAGAAATAAAAAGTCCATAGGGAAACTTGCAAATCCGCTAGTCATATGTAGTTTCCAGCATATACTCTTTATACAACGTAGCCCAGTTGATCGGGTACTTCTTTAATAGATAGTAGAGGACAAAGAAATCATGTGAGGTGATGTTACTAAGAGACCCTTTCGGACGGAGGAGAGTTTTAGCCACAATGTGCGCAAAGATGCGATTTTCAAACACAAAGAAAGAGGCCAAAAGTCAGTTATATCAGAGCCGGGTACAGCTGCAACTATTTTGGTTCCTTCTACAAAGACCTCTAATCAAATGACCATACACCATTCATATAAGCGATATTTCCAAAAAATTTAGTACCAAAGACATCTTCCAATAATCGTTCATTCACAGCTATTCGACTACCCAAGACGGGGGTTTCGAGTTCAACACTATCAGATGAAACACGAAGGTTCACATAAATGAATCGAACAACTACTTCATAAAGATCATTACCACAAATACTAAAAGACAAGCCATGTTTCGAAGCCTTTAGATAAGCACCTATCAATCAGTGAAAGTCCTTCCACTGACAGAGATTGATGACTCATCTAGGACGATATGTATGTGTCGGAGTGTCTCAAACCGGACTTTCTGTTACATTCTCCGGAAATTTTGCATGTCCTCACCAGAGAGAGATGTTGTTGAGGTGAATTAAGGTTTCTTTGCACATTTATTTGCAGAGGTAGAAATTCTCTTCTTTAAACAAGAAGAAAGGGTAGCATCCTCAGAGCAGCCCTGATGAAAGGGAGATAGTGTCACAACCGAATAGATCAGAGGTGTTACCAGAAATTGTGCTTTTGTAATTGTATTCGATATTCATAAGCGACTACAAGAATTTCATATAAAGTATTACATCTAGTAGCCACTGTTTTTGGAATTTTTCTAGGTGGAAGATTATTTTCAAAACAGCAATTTTGAAAATCTTTACGCCTAGACTTAACTTGACATTTAAATATAAAATGACATGCATTTTCAACTTTCGTACATCCGTTAGCATACATATGTACACCATCTCTAACCATCAAATTATATATATGTGCACTATACCTAATATGTTAATTATCACCATAGAAAGGACAAAGTGTAGGTTTTAAATATTCAACAGCAACATTATTACTTGAAGCATTATCTAAGGTTATACTACTTATTTTATCACATATTCCATAACTTTGTAAAATATCTAAAATTGTTTGAGCAATATAACTATCGGTTTTTTGCATTTGACAACATTTATAACCTAATTTTTTTTTCTGCATATACCAATTTTCATCAATCCAATGTGTAGTAACAGTCAAATAATCGTTACCGTTTACACTACGACCCATATAAAAAATAATAGCTATTTTACAAATATTATAATAAAATAAACAGCGAAGATATTGAAAATGTTGTGCATGATAATCAAATATAGCCTTGTTTATTGTATTTCTAGCAAAACCTTTAAAAATTTGATTATATACAATTTGAATATAATGTATAAAACCGGGATTTTAAGCAAAACTAAATGGCATACCCATAACACATATCATTTTAGCTAGTTCTTCAAGATCTTTTTCTCTACTATATGAAGGTGGTAAACTAGAGCCAGAAACATTAGACGGATTTAATTGTGTTTGTACCATTTTAGAGCCGCCTACTCCTACATTTTAAGGAAGGGGGGTATCGTTTTTTTAGCTTCGGCTACCGCTTTAGCATGCAAAAATATATTTTTACAACAAGACATTAAATGACTACTCAAATGTCCCATCCCGCCAGATTTGCCAACAGTTTTATGATTTATGTATGTTTATATTTATTAGAAATAGCTTGTGTTTTATCTTCGTATTGTGTCATAAATTGCCAAACAACCGATTTTTAACACGTTCTAGCTTGCCTAGGATGTACTGGGGGAACTGGGGCAGGACAACGAAAGGGAGCGGGACTGGGAGTATTAGTAGCCGTAGGTGGATCAGTTTCATCATCATCATCATCAAAAGTAGGCATATCAGTATAATTATCAATATCATTATCATTATCATTATCACTAGGCAAATCCTCCTCAAAATTACCAAAGCGACGTTGTAAATGTTCATGATTAGGATCTAATCCTGAATTACTATCAATATTAAAAACCGCATCATCAACATGTGTATAATCATCCGTATTTATTCTTAATGAAACGTAAAATAAAAGTTAGAACGAATGTACCAAACGTCTACATAAAAAAGTAGACACTTATGACCGCCGAAAGCCGAACGTGGAAAGTTGAAAATTGAATTTGAAGTTCCAAATCTAATTTCCAAATACCAAGTAAGGCAACACCGGAATTTAAGATATTATATATTGTAGAATTAGAGATTAGAGAGTAGAGAGTTGAGAGAGTAGAAGATGAATAGATGATTTTGTGATTTAAAAGAATGAAATTTAAGGGTATTTATACGTAAAAAATGGGTTAAAGTATAATTTTTAAAACGTTAGGGTATTAAAAAAGTTTGGGGTGGGGTAGGGCTCACATTGGCTGAAATTCTACTCAAATAGCCGTTGGGGGGGCCCACTAGTCGTTACCCAACGACTAGTAACAGATATATTTTTTTAAAAAAATAAAAATTAACCGGACCGGACCGGTAATTTCCGGAATCGGTAATTTTCGGTATTTACTAATTTCCGTCCCGGAACCAGAAATTAGCCGTCCTTACCCGTATTAACCGGTACTGAACCGGACCGGGACGCACCGGACCGGCAACCGGTAAGTACCGGTTCCGCTGCCAGCCTTAGTACAAGCAATTTAAGTTTTAAAAATAGTAATATCGAGACATCACCAAAGGAAACAAAATATTTTTACGAGCTATTTAATTTTTAAAAAGAGTAATACCAAGACGTTCACGAAAGAAACAAAATCTTTATTCGAAAAGAGGCTTAGTAAGAATATCATCGAGTTGATTTTCAAAATTAACAATTTCTAACAAAAAAAAATTATTTTCAACATAATACCGAATAAAATGATGTTTAATATTTATATACTTAGTCCTGGAATGACGCACTATATATTTAGACAAACTAATAGCGCTTGTATTATCATAAAAAATTAGGAACGACTTCATAAGATAAATCATAATCAAGTAATTATGCAATCCATAGTAATTGGGTAATACAACACCCTACTGCGAGACATTCGAATTCGGTGGTGGAAAGAGCAACTAAAGTTTGTTTCTTGTTGTGCCAGGATATTAAGGATCGGTCAAGAATCTGACACGTTTCACTTTTTCAATCATTTTTATCACCTGCAAAGTCATCATCTATTTAAACAATTAAATCAAACTGGGATTAATGGGGATACCATAGTCCTATTTCAGTGGTTCTAATGATGTAAAGAATAATGAACTTTATGCAGTGAGATACGATTCCTTAGGATATCAATGAAATCTAGAACACTTGCAAGCACTGAACATGATGTCAAGACGACTTGCAATTAAATGCAATAATGATCCAACTATACCATGATACATTTTTTCGTCGACATCTTTTCCTGGTGCATCTGTTTGAGGCATGTAGAAGGACTCATGGGAGTTTAGAAGCCTTCCCTTTTCAACTCCAAATTTCTTTATAATCTCATTGTATATTTGGATTGATTCATAAATGTACAATTTTTTGACTGCTTGATTTGTAGTCGAAGGACGAATATGAGTTCTCCTATTAATTTTTTCTCGAATTATCCTGTCTACTGGAGCAAAGTTTTCATTTTAATCAATAACTTATTGATGCGATTATCCTTAAGCAACTAACCCTACTTTATTGCGAATAAGTTTTCCATGTTCATCTAGTTTATTCCAAAATATCCATTTTGTTCTTATTACTGAACAATTTTTTTTGTATTTCAATAAGAGTCTAGACTTGATTTCATTCAAATTGATCAAGTTCATCTCTTATGACTTGAAGTCATAAATTTTCTTCCATAGCTTCATTTATTCGCTAAGGTTCTATTTGGGATATAAGGACAACAAAATCTTGTTCTTTGAGAGAGGACCTCGTCTGAATTCTGTCATCGGGGTTCCTGAGAATGAAATTTTCAGGATAACTAGTATTGTGTCTCCATTATCTTGCAATATTAGTCTTATCTATACCAGTAGTCGACTCCACCTCTGAAGTAGTTGACTCTTCAACATCATTTTTAGTATGATAACTGTTATGATTTTAGTTGTTTTGGGAGAAGTGATTTCATCATCACCAGCTTCAATTTCATGAACTCTTGTATTAGTGTCATCAAATAACACATGTACAGATTCATCAACACTTACGATTCTTTTATTAAAAACACGAAAGCCCCTACTAACAAGGGCATAGCCTAAGAAGATACCTTCGTCATTTCTTGTATCAAACTTACCGAGATTATTCTTACCGTTATTGTGAATGAAGCATTTGCATCTAAAGAGATGAAAGTAGCTGCTATTTTGTTTCTTAACTCTGCATAGTTCATAGGGAGTTTTATTTAAGATAGTTCTGATTAAGCACCTCTTGAGAATATGACAAGCAGTACTGACAACTTCTACCCAAAAATGATCGGGCATACTTCTATCAAGGAGCATTGTTCTTGCAATGTCTTGTAGTGACTTGTTTTTTGGTTCAACTACTCCATTTTTGTTGGGAGACCTAGGTAAAGAGAAACTTTGAGTGAACCCATTTTAAACACATAATTTTTCAAAGGCCTTATTTTCAAATTTGCCACCATGATCACTGTGAATAGTCTCAATGAAGTACCATGGCTCTCGTTCAACTTTTCTACAAAAGTCTTCTAAGTTATGAAAAGAATCAATTTTATTAGTTAGAAAGATTACCCATGTAAACCTTGAATAGACGTTGAAAATTACGAAACACATATCTTTTACCTCGAATGTTGGCAGTTCGAGTGGGACCAAAAAGTTCCATATGAAGAAGTTGAGGGGGTTTAGCAGTACATACAATATCTTTTCATTTGAAGAATGAACGACTCTACTTACCCATTTTACATCCGTCTCATATGTGGTCATTATCAAACTTTAGTTTTTGTAGACCAATGACTAGTTCATGTTTAGAAAGTTTTTCAAGAGCGTGTATTACTTGTGTGTCCAAGCTTTCGATGCATAGCGAAGGATCGTTAGTAACTACACCAAGACAGGTAAGAGAAACAAAATCCAGATTATTTAAAACATAAATATTATTTTACTTGATCTCCGATGAGTTAGATTTTTCTCAGTATGTTTAATGATGCAACTAGTCGTGTTAATTAAAAGTGACTTGAAATCCAGTATCACATAATTCACTAATGTTGAAAAAACTGTGTTTGAGAAACATTTTTGGGGTTTATTTCCGATTTTAAGTCGCGTCTGCCCTACCGTAGGGACCTCCATCCTGCTACAAAAGAATTCCAACCTCAACAAATTGCATGGAAGAAGTGAGCAATTTTAATAATTCCAAGACCCCCATTGCACAACACACTTTCAATCAGCGACACTCAGAAGCTACCCGTTCACGCTACGATTAATTTCGGGAGTTCTACTCTCCTGAATTCAATTCAGTAAAGTCGTACGAGTTCCTTAATGTCTTAGATATCTACTCATGTAATCTAATGCACTGTTAGATCACCCAATTATTACCAGATTTCCCTAGACTTTGATGACTCCGATTTTGTCCAAATCTTGACTAGGTTGGGAATTTCCAATTTACTATGAAAAAGTTTTCCGACCTAAAATGTTTTCCACATTTTATTTTCTATAACGACAAAATCCGATCGTTACACATTCCGACCCTACTCATATAACTTCTCTTTTTCACTAGGTACCATTAATCAACCCCTACTCATATAATTTTATTTTTCAGATAGTGACTACTTTCGGCCGTCAAATATAGTAATATGATGCATAAGCATATGTTTGACCAGTTTTATGGTGATTTTTTGTTTAAGATATTCTCATTCATGACACATATTTTATATCATTTTTCAAGAACTTTGTGTTGCAAATTTTCTTTTATAAAAAAAAAGTTCAACATCATATTTCACCAACTCTGTCTTTTATCGATACTTATGCCTCAAATTAGTTTTTTTTATGAGTGAACCAAGACATAGATTGATTATCACTTTTTCGAGAAAAAATTGATGACATTGATATTTCTCTTCCTCATATTTGATCTTCTAGAGATTAACTGACAATTTTTTTCACTGATTCTCAAACAAAGAAATGAGATAAGTTCTTTAATGGTAAACTGTTGGTTGACCAGTATTATTTTGAGGAGGATGTTAATTACCATCTATTACAATCTCTACCTACCATATATAGTTGATTTTATGATATTAGTATACGATCTGCTTTAATTGTATTCATCATGTATATTACTTACCATGTTTAGTATTTTATCAGGTATAATTTCCTTGTAACCTTCTAATGAGATAATGTCATTCATTCTAGAGGTCGAATAGAAATAAAGATTTTTCTTTGTTCATATGTATTTTTCAAAGTGCATCTGATAACAAAAATTCATGTATCTAGATGTATATGATTTGAATTTTAGTATAAAAAATTAATTAGTGAGACAAATATGTAATTATTTCAATATGGAGAGATTAATTAGTTAATATGACCATGTAAATGTATATTTTTTTCGACTTAATACTTTCGTCTGGTCTATGTTAAACAAATTGTTGTGGTATGACACACATTTTAAGAAAATATTTTAGTACATAAGTATAATGCCACTTTTCAGTATTTTGCTTATGATAATTTTCAAACTATTTCCCTGTATATTGTGAAGTACTTAGGAACGACATTAAAAGAAGGATAAACCAAATATAAAAAAAGATCTTGAATAAATCATGTATTTTAGTCTATAAGAAAATCTCAATATTCATTTTATTATAGACTATATAGGAAAAACAAATTTCTCATTTAACAATTTCCTATAAATTGGGAACAATGATTTTGGGCTAATGGAGAGGAGTGGATGAGTTTAAGGTTCTTTGAGTTTGGGTTATAAATTGCTTGCTAATTAAATTTGAAAAATGATGTGACACAGTTATTCTATTTATATCTTAGGGTTTGGAAATAACTGATTAAAGATTTTATGACTTAAATTTTTGAGTTACATATTTACAATTCCACATAAATTCTTTGTATTAAAGTTAGAATTTAAGAGGCGGAGAAGAAGAGGGTGTGGGACAACTTGACTACTGTCAAAACTCAGGAGATTGGGAGAAATTGTGGATGATGGGGTTGCGGAAATAGTGCGGACACTTACTAGTTAATAGTAGTGATAACTAGTTGCATTCGGAAAGTAGCTAGAAAGATATTTATAAACAAGGATATTATATTAATAGTAGCTAATATGTGTCATTATAAGATATCGACAAAATGCCCTAATTAGTGTACATCGGTGAGGATATCAAAAATACTATCACATTCGACAAGGTTTGATACTTTGTTAGTCCAGCAAAAGAATTTCCTACTTTGATTGTCCCTTTCACACATTCCAATCACTTGTTAATTTACATAAATTTCTATCATTAACAAAAAGGATTATTTTCTTATTTCACAAGGTAAGAGTTACTTTCTGTTTCAATTAAAAATTGTATTTCTGACATACCTCTTGAACTTATGGCGAGGTCTTCATCGTAAGAAAATATAAGATACTCAAAAATATAATTATAAGATAGATTCATGACTGATTGTTGGGTGTGCGCTATGGGATTGTCATGCACATTCATAATTATTGTAAGATCCCCAAAATGACTTAGGGTGTCTAGAGAATAATATACTCGTCATGAGGGTCTAAGGTCCTAAAATGGCTTGTAATATGGTATTGAGGCAGTGTGTAAGGTTTGAGGTAATTTGGAAGTCAAACGCCAAGGGACGACCAAGATGTTCGACGACTAGTCAACTATGTGTCTGATGTGTCCATACGTGCTTATATTGGTATGTCATGAGCTTATGAATTCTTTAAATGATTTATAATGATGTTTATAGGTAGTATATGTATTTTCATGAAGTTTGGAGGACGTCCAAAAACGTCTATGACGTTCGAAAGTTAGCCATGGAGATGTTCAAGTATGTCTTCATGGGGCCTAGCATGCTTGGACGTGTTTTATGTGTGCATTTTGGGTGAAACTTTCATGTAAGGTCCTTGACTTGTCAATTTTCATATTTATGTTGAAAATGCACGGGTACAACTTCTCAAGGGCCACACAAAAGGACCCAATAGAAGGACCCAAGGACTGTCGAGACACTGCCTTGGCAGTGTCAATCGACAAGCCAAATGACGCCCAGTGGGTTGACCAACAGCCCAGTGGTTTGACCAACAGCCCATTGGTGAGGTGTCATCGATGGAAACATATCCTTGGCAAGACTCAACCAAAGAACAGCCCAATTTCCAATCGACTGAAGCCACAGACTGCCAGTCGATGGACCTACTGGCCGTCGATGGTAGGCCATCGATGCAAGCCTGCTGCCAATGCCTAGAGACTGTTTCATTAAAGGGGTGAATGTGAAATTACCCCCACGTCCTAAACTAACCCTACTTGATTTATTTAATTATTTTGGGTGTATTTAAGGGATCAAACACGTGAACAACCCATTCCCAATCTAATTCACACCAAATAAACTTTCCCTCAAAAACCAATTCTCCCTAGAAACCTCCATTGAAGGTGAAACTCAAGAACAGTTTGGAGCTTTAATTTTTATGATTTCTTCATCGAGTTTTAGAGGTTTTAAAATACACAAAGGTATGGTAATCCTTCATTTCTATGTAACCTTTCACTTGGAGAGTTCTTCTCAAAGTTTTCAAAGAGATTTCATGATCAAACTTTCAATCTTTAAATATAGCAATGGGTTCTTTCTCAAAACGTTGTTAATGGCGTAATCATTATAAATTGAAGATAATGTGATGTTTTTAACGTTAAAAACAATCCAATTGAATGATGAACCCATGTCCCTTCCCAAAATCAATTTAGCCCTGCATGGGCATTGTGATCATGACTTGTTACTGGTTGAATTGTGATTTTATTACGTTGAATTGGTTGTATCTACTGTTGTTTATGTCAATTGTTGATGAATTAATGATGAAGGATCAGTGTGGATGAAGATATGAAGATTTGAATATGCCTAGTTTAGATTTCTAGGAGTTCACTGTATCACAGCCCTTATAATGATTGAATATTGAATTCAATTAGGTGAAGATTATTATAGCTACTGTTTTAGGTTGGTGTTATGAGTAGATTATGGGTATAAACCCTTGATGATTTAATCAAAGGAATCTTGATAAGGATTAATTTACATGTTTTAGCTTAAAGGTTGATAATGCTGTGAACATAATGTGATCTCAATTTAAGGTAGATGAAGCATGATTTAGTCTTGATTATTATGTCTTTAGATACTGCCCTAGGTTTTTTTTATTGGTATATTATGAATTTTAATCATGGTAATCAAAGTAAAGAATATTAGCAAGTGATTTATGACTCTCTACTTTGTAGTATACATGTGATGCCTTGTATTATGTTATAGTATGATCTTGTAGCAACTTGTACATGGTTTCTTTTATGATTATGGTACTTTATATACTGCCATATATTCGAATTGATGATGAAATAATAGAAATGGTCAATGATGACCAAAGGCTAAGGGATTGCTAAGAATTGCTTTACTTTTCTACTTCTCTACTTCTCTATAGTATTGTTGATGTAGTCTTGTATGTCACTGTGTGGTATGTTCCACTTATGGTGGAGGTGTTTACTTTATTTCCAATATATATGTGATGTGATCATGGACTTGAAAGAAACTATACTATGAATGTGTGTTGGTGATGAATCATCCTATGTGAAGCCTATGCCTAGTTTAGAATTCTACTATAATCTAGGTTGGGTTGCTAATTTCATGAGCATTTAAATGGTAAATGTTAAGATCATGTACAGGTGCTTCCATTAATTAAGTATTAAGTATTGATGACCCCTACCGATGTACCCCTATGTGAATGTGTGAATAGCTAAGGTTAGGAGTCTTGAATGTAACGTGAAGGTTGTCTTGCCTCCTATGTTAAATGGTGTTGTGTGGTCTATGTTTTAAAGTGTAATATTGTCTAAGAGGGTGGATGCATCAATGTGTTGTAATAGACATTATATGATAATATTGAACAATGTACCCACATCCTCACTTTACATGCATACTTACAAGTAGTATAGGTCATGTTGTCTAAATGAAAGGTAGTCTCATATTCGCTAGTGTCAACTACTATGCATGTTAGTATTATGTCTATGAAAGTATGATATTTGTTTCCTTAACTAGGATGAATTGATAGATGTACTAGTATGGGCAAGGGTATGGGACCTTGCCTATGCGTTGCACATGTGTGCCTTGATAGGATGGTTTCTAGTTTTGGTTTTTATGTGTATGAATATGAATGTATGAACATGTATGACTTTAATGTGTTATGTGAAAGGAGAACTCACATATATGTATATACACACACATGATTGATGATCTGGTCAATAGAGGAGCCTTGAAAGGTGTGCTCAAGTTTATACTAAACAAGATAATGCGAATGATATATGCTATGTCCACGTGAAAGGGTTTCGCACATGATTTAGGTTGATGAACTCTCATCTATTACCTATGATCTAATCATATAGGGAGTCAATATCCTAAATCCTAATTTTATAAGAGTAATGTAATAATGGATTTTCAATAAAGAAAACTTAACTTAGCACCGAGTAAACTTGTAGATGAGGGGGTGACACTTTTCCAAGGAGGGAAGGTATGGTTCACCGTTGTCCTCACTGGGTGGATAGCCTTATGACCCAAAAAGGGTGTTAGAGTGATGTTTCCATGATGCCCCCAAGTTCCATAAACTATGCTTGCCACATAGGATCTAACAATGTGATATCAACTAAAATGCTAGCATGTGTTAATGTTTTTAACCTTGGCTAGGTAAGAACAACTTCCATTGGTGTAAGACTCTACAACACCAAATTCCATGTTTAGCACCCATGGTCTTAATGCGGTTAAGGCTATAGTTTCCCTAAAGTAAAATCGACAATGGAAGTAAATGACTAAGATCCTAATTAGGATGACCTAAGGGAGGTTACTTAGGATAGATGGTAGTAATGAACCCATCTAGACATTGCACAAGTAGCTCCTTAGGAAGTTCTAGGAAGGTGTTGTAATTTATATGATTATGCTTATGTTTTTATGCATGACATTGTAATGATTATCTACTTGTTACGAAGATGTGCATGGTATAAGTCTAAATGATCTGAACTTGTCCTTATATGCCTAATGTTGGTCTTAACGACTTTTTGATGACGGTCTTGCCTAGCTTGTATGAAGTTGCCTTATTTGTTATGTTGATGTATGAGTGTTAACGTTTGTGGTCTCATGAAGGGTTTACTAAGTATGTGTGAGGTTATTGGGCTTCACATGTACATTGCACTAGTATACTAAGGTTGAGGTCATGAGTAAGGTCTTATTATGATTTATGTGAGGTAAAGTGAATAGTTGTGCAAATAGATGTAACTTACTGTAAAGCCAATGGAGTCTTTACTTAAGTGTGTCTTTGATATATTATACTTATATGATGATATGTGTTGGCTTATGTAAGTTGTATGTATGCTTTCTTTGTGACCTTAAGGTGATACATTGCACCAAGTATCACTAGAGTGTTACTTGGGAGGTTAGTGAATAAAAGAAAAGATGACCCACTATAAAAAAGGAAATAGCTCACTGTAATGTGACTTTAAAATGCCTTAAATTCTATATGTGATCTTATATGATGTTTGGACTTTTAATATGTTTATATGAAGTATGTGAATAATATAAATGCATTTGTATAAAGGTTTTAGGAAGATTTATTAAAATGACTTGAAGTATGATTTTCAAGAAAATGTCCCTTTTAAATGCATGTTTTCGCATGGTCGTCATACTTAGTGCATTCTTGTACTAACTCCATTCTTCTCTAATTTTTACACAATGTGTAGGTTATGGATATTTAAAGGATGTCTATATTATTGAAGAGCTTGATACGTTATTCCCAAGCTCAAGCAAAGGGATCCTTAAGTTCAAGGATTCCTAAGTTTACTTATGTGTTATGTTTAAGGGTTGTGTCCCTATTGTACTCTTATGTTGTTATGTCTAGGATGGCAAAGAGAATTTAGGTCTAAATATGTACTTTTGATATTTTTAATATATATCAGGTGAAGTTCTAGAATATGATGTGCTATGAAAAGTTGTAAATTTCCGCTAAATTTACTATGACAATGTGATGAATAATAACTATGGGCTTGTATAAGACCTCCAAGAGGTCAAGTACGCCATGTTAATTCTAGGGGGTTCTCCCCGAATGTGACAATTAAATTTAATTTTTCGAATAAGGAATCAATATGCAAAACAATTCAAAAAAATAATCTAATATCGTCAATCAATTCTTCCCTAAATTCTAAACCGCATATGTAAATTCTACCCCTACATCCTAAACTACAAATTTTGTTGAGACTCAAAAAGCTAGAAAATCATCCATATGTTCAAAGAGTTAATATCTCATATGGTCACTCAACTTTGAGTTGTTTACTTAAAAAGTCACCCAACTTTAAGTTGTTTACTTAGAAAGTGATTGAACTTTGTTTTATAACTCAAAAGTCATTCAACTATTGATGTTTAATTGAAAAAGTCACCTAATTAATTATATTTCACTTACCAAGTCACTCAATCAATTTAAATAGTTTTTTTCATTAAATTTTATCATAAATTATTTTTAATGAAATAATAAGATATCTATTTTTATTATTTTATTGATCCGCTCCAATTTTTTAATTATATTTTTTTCTAACAAACATAAAACATAGAGTAACAATTGCAGCCCTCCAACCCAAAATAAAAAATAAAAAATTATCGATTTTACTAATTGTAAAACTAAAAATAAATTTTTAAAAGATTACCAATAAAGAATTATTGCAATTGATAAGAAGAAGTTAAAAAGGGGGGTAGTAACGATCTTCTACTATTTTTTTAAAAATAAAAAGGTAGTAAAAAAAAAATCAAAATAAGCATCTTATTTATTTTTAAAAATAATTTAATTATTTTTTTTTTGTATTTTTACAAAATTTAATGAAAAATTTATTTAATTTGATCAAGTAACTTTCTAAGTGAAATATAAATAGTTGGATGACTTTCTAAGTGAAACACCAATAGTTGAGTGACTTTTGAGTTAAAAAACAAACTTGAGTGACTTTCGAAGTAAACAATCCAAAGGTGAGTGACTTTCTAAGTAAACTATTTAAAGTTGAGTGACCATATGAGGTATTATATATTGAGTTAATACTTTAGATGGTCACTCAACTTTGAGTTGTTTACTTAGAAAGTCACTCAACTTTAAGTAACACTTACAAAGTCACTTAATTTTTTCTTGTGTTTAAACTAAAAGAAGAACACCACTATTTGTAGTTGGGAATGTCTTCCTAGAAATGGATAAAACGATAATGGGATAGTAATTAGTAACGATAAACGGTGTAGACTTTACAAATGTTATGAGGTACAATGAAGAAATAAACAGTGAATCAGATATGAGTGGTTATAAAAGTTGTAATGGACAATGAAGCTGAATGTTCGACTCTACTGGCTCGTTTGCAACTGTTAGTGTTCATATTTTGCTGAATCACCAGGAAAATATTTTGCTCAATCATCAGGAAAAGTGATAAGTTTTTACATATTGCAAGATATTATTCAATTTCTAACGTTTTTATACAATTCTTGCTAATGATTCTTCAATTGATATCTCTAAACAAGATTTGTGAAAGGGTGCAATAAGAACAATACACTTTTGGCATGCTACTAATCATGTAAATTTTAGAAACACTTTTAGTACACAATGAGTTGATTTCACGCAGTAGATTTTAGCATTTAAATTTGAACTTATTTCTTTCGAATTTCTTTAGAATTGTTTAAATAATATATAAGTTGTAAGAATTAGTGTTTCAATTAATGTTGAAAAAAAATCATCCGTTAAAAGTTTTGAAAATAACTAGATAATGAATGTGAGTTGTAACATTCTTCTTTGTTTTAATTCTACGTTATAGGATTTTGTAAGATGCTCTACGTTATGAATTTTGAAAGATAACTTTTATTTTAAATTCATGAACCTATAATAAATTCTATTAATTAAAAGTCTTTTTCTTGCTAAACCTTTATCCTACAAATTGAGTTTCTTTTGGTTGAAAAAGATAAGCATTCAAACAAAAGTATTTTCCCTTGAAAACACATGTGAGACATTAATCAAATGGTGAAATCACCAATTCAAGAATAGAAGAGCAACATTCTTGAATGCTGTTTGTTTTGTGGCTTATTTGAATTCCGAAGATAGAGTTGTTGTTTATTCTTCCGATTGCTCGTGGGAGAGGCTCTAACTATCTTCAAGAAACGTATTAACGTGACTCTAAGCCAAGAAAGTTTAATTTTGTATTCCTTGGAATTTTATCATTCTTGTTCATTTGTTCTAACAATTTGAATATAGTTGTCTCGATGGCATCCATATCAATAACAAACAGTGTTCCATCTTTTCCGAATCCTAATTTTGAAATATTTGATGACAAAGAATTTCCTATATGGCATGGAAATATTTAATTCTTTTTAAGACGATTAAAGTTGGCGTATGTTCTTGAGAAACCTTGTCCTGAGGCTCCTAGTTTTAAGGTAGTAACGGATGAGGCTACTTTAATTAAAGAATAAATTGTCAAATGGCAATATAATGATCACTTATGCAAGAATTATATTCTTTGAGGAATGTCCAATTAAATATTATGATCAACATTATATCAAGTGCAAATTTGCTAAGGAGATTTGGGATACTCTTAAAGCTATCCATTTGGCAGAAGAGGCAAGTTCAAAGAAATATCTTGTTTCTAATTATATGGAGTTCAAAATGGTTGATGACAAGTCAGTTACTAAACAAGTACAAGAATTTCAACTTATAGCTAATAAAATTGCTATATATGGAATTACTCTTGGTGAAAACTTTCATGTTGGTGATATTGTCTCAAAACTTCCTCTATCTTGGAAAGAGTACAGAAGAAAACTCTTACACAAGAAGGAAGATTTGACTCTTGAACAATTATTGCAGCACTTGCAAACTGAAGAAGAGACACGATACCGTGACAGTAACATCTTGAAGGAACCCATCATGAAAGCTTATGTTGTTGAAGAAAAGATCAAGAAGGAACCTGCCAATAATAAATTTTTGAAGGCAAATAAGAGTAAAAATTTCAAGCGTACTAATTCTAATTCTAAGTCGATGGAATGTTATCATTGTCATAAAATTGGTCACTATGCACGTGATTGTAAAATTCTTAAAGTTGAAAAGAAGAAAGAAAATGAAAATAACAATACAAAAAATGATTCGGTGGCAATGGTCACAAAAACATTTGTAGCGGAAGATCAAGTAGAATGGTGGATAGACACTGGTGCAACTCGTCATATATCAAGTAATCGAAATTGTTTCACGACCTATGAATTAGTGGGGGCTGATAGAGTTTTGCATATGGGAAAATCATCTTATGCTAAGGTTGTTGGAAAAGGAACTGTTGAACTGAAATTCACTTCTGGCAAAATCTTCAAATTGTTAGACGTGTTGCATGTTTCTGATATTCGAAAGAATTTGGTGTCAGGTACACTTCTTTCAAAGCATGGATTTAAAATTATTTTTTGAGGAAGATACATTTATTTTATCTAAACAAGGCATGTTTGTTGGAAAAGGTTATGCTACAAATGACATGTTCAAACTCAATATTTAAAATGATAATATTTCTGCTTATGTTGTGGAGTCTTTAAATTTATTGCATGAACGTCTTGGTCATGTGAATTTTAGATCCATTCAACTTATGATGAAAAAGGGATTAATTAAAGACTTCGGAAAGGATCATGTTGCTAATTATATTACTTGTAGTAAATGTAATATAACAAAAAACCTTTTAAGTCTGTTGAAAGGATATCCACACTTTTGGAGTTAATCCACACTGAAATTTTTGAGATGGATTGTTTATCACTTCCATTGACGATTACTCAAGGTATACATATGTCTTTCCATTAAAAACAATAGATGAGGCATTTGAGACTTTTAAAACATATAAATCAGAAGTTGAAAATAAATTGAGTTTGAAGATTAAATCAATTAGATCTGATAGAGGTGGTGAATATTTAAAATCACATTTTATTGATTTTTGTGAAAAATAAGTCATTGAGAAACAATTGACTATGTATTATACACCACAACAAAATAGGGCAGCAGAAAGAAAAATAGAACTCTCATTGAAATTGTTAACTCTATGCTTTATGGATCTGGTACACTGGAAATTTGTGGACTGAAGCCTTATTTTTATGCATGTCATATTTTGAGTAGAATTCCTTCCAAGAAACATGATTGATCTCCATATGAACTTTAGAAGAATCGAAAGTCAAATATAAATTATTTTAAAGTATGGGATTGTTTGGCTCATGTTAGATTACCAGATAAATAATTGAATAAGATTGGATATAGAGGAGTAGATTGTGTACTTATTGGTTATTCACAAACCAGTAAGTCTTATAGATATTTGAATCTTGAGACTCCAAGCCCTCACACAATTATTGAATCGTTGAATGTTGACTTTTTTGAGCATATATTTACTAAGAAAAAAAGAATCTTTGAAGCAAAATATAAGTTCTTCTATATCTCCTCTTAAAAGAAAAATAGTTGAACCTTTGAAAGAGAGTCAACCAAGACGTAGTGCAAGATCAGCCAAACAAAGATACTTTGGACCAATGTTTCAAGTTTATTTAGTTGAAAGGGATCCTGAAAGTTATGCTGAAGCAATGGCTTCACATGATGCTCCATTCTGGCGTGAAGCTATTGATGATTAAATGCACTCTATTATGTCAAAGAATACATGGATTTTATCGGACCTGCCTCATGGATGTAAGTCTATTGGTTGTAGATGGATCTTTAGAAAGAAGTAAAAATCTGATGGAACCTTAGATAAGTACAAAGCTCACTTTGTGGCAAAAGGTTTTACTCAATTGAAATATATTGATTATTTTGATACCTTTGCACCTGTAGCTCGAATGACTTCTATTGGACTCTTGATTGCTTTAGCCGCAATTCGTAGCCTAGTTATACATCAAATGGATATGAAGATTGCATTACTGAATGGAGATCTAGATGAAGAGGTTTACATGAAACAACCAGAAAGATTTGTCGTTCCTGGTCAAGAACACAAAGTTTGTAAGCTTCTTAAATCTCTTTATGGATTAAAATAAGCTCCAAAACAATGGAATAAAAAATTTAGAAGAGTGATGATTTCTAATGGCTACTCAATCAACGGTGGTGATATTTTTATATTTAGAATTTTCTTTTTTAAAAAAAACTGGTGTTATAATATGTCTCTATGTAGATGATATGTTTATCTTTGGAATTGATATGGAAAGAGTCTAAGAAACAAATTAATTTCTAGCTTCTCAATTTGAAATGAAAGATCTTGGAGAAGCTGATGTATTTTTGGAAATTAAAATCATGAGATCAGCAAATGACTTGACTCTTACTCAATCAAGTTATATTGAGAAAGTTCTAAAAAGGTTTGGTCACTTTGACGACAAACCTACTCCTACACCATTTGATCCTAGCATCAAACTTATGCGGAACTCTAGTGATGTTTTTGATCAGCTGACATATTCTTGGATTATTGGGAGTCTTATGTATGTCATGCATTGTACCAGGCCTGATATTGGTTACACGGTAGGAACTTTGAGCAAGTTTACTAGTAATGCTGGAGTTGAACACTGCAATGCCTTAATTCGTGTTTTAAGATACCTGAAGGGTACAATTAATATTGGACTACATTATTCTACATTTTTCGTTGTTCTTGAAGGCTATAGTGATGCTACTTGGAATTCTGATCCGAATGACTCTAAATCTATTGCTGCTTGGATTTTCACTTTTGCTGGAGCAGCAATCTCTTGGAAATAAAAGAAGCAGACATGTATTACTCATTCAACCATGGATTAAGAATTTATAGCTATCTCTTCTGCTGAGGAAAAAGCTTATTGGATGCAATATATGTTGATAGATATTCCTTTGTGGAGTAAGACAATACAAACTTTAACTATCTTTTGTTATAATCAAGCTGCTATATTTCGGCTTCAAGTGATTTCTAGAATGGCAAGTCCAAATAAGTTCGTCTCAAACACAATCATGTGCGGATATTACTGGAGGAAGGAGTGTTAGCGCTTCAATATGTGAAGTCCGGTTTAATTTAGCACATCCTTTGACTAAAGGGTTAGGCAAAGAGTTAGTGGTGGAAACCTGTAATGGTATGGGGATAAAGTTTGTTGAAAATTAATTGTACTTTATGCTAACCCTACTAAATGATGTAATCTTGCGTTCAAAGGGAAAAACAAATAAAGTTACAATTGTAAACCATATTAACAAAATTTCCATTTTTCAAAATAAAATGAAATAAGTAGATGTGCATGATTGAAATTCTTTTCTCTTAATAAATTTATAAGACCGATCTCGGTTGGAGTTAGTAAGAAAATTCTTGATAAATTTTAATGATATTCCTATTGAAGAGAAGGATGAGATTATATTCGCTTAATAAGTCTATAAATAGATTTCGATTGGAGTGTGTAGGAATACCCTTGATACATTTACCGATACATTGTTGTAAAGGAGGATGAGATTAATTTTCTGTTAATGAAGTTCAAAGACTATTTGGTCGGAGTATGCAAAGTTACTCTTGATGAATTCACCGCACTAAGTGCAAAGTGGAGACCGCTTCAATAAGATTTTTAACAGAGAAATCTTAAAGAACATGGTCGTAAGGTGTCAAAGGATTTCGATTTTAACCGGAACATAGTGATATGCGTGGAGTATTTTTTTCTATATTCATTCAATGAACCACTCAGTTTAAGATTTATTCACTAAGTAGTCGATGATTTAGAAAACCTTTACTAGCTAATGGTTCAAGACCAAAAGACACCATTATTGATGCATGTCACTAGATTCATGTCTCAAAATATTTTTTGGATTTTTCAAACATAAAATTTCTTGAAACAAGTTGTGTATTGTAAGAATTAGTGTTTCAATTATTTTTGAATAAAAATTCATCCGTTAAAAGTTTTGAAAATAGCAAAATAATGAATGTGAGTTGTAACATTCTTCTTTATTTTAATTCTACGTTATAGGATTTTGTTTGAGGCTCTACGTTCTAAATTTTGAATGATAAATTTTATTTTAAATTCATGAACATGTAATAAATTCTATTAATTAATTTTTTTTCTTTCAAAACCTTTATCCTAGAAATTGAGTTTCTTTTGGTTGAAAAAGATAAGCATTCAAACAAAAGTACTTTCCCTTGAAAACACTTGGGAGACATTATATTAATCAAAAGGTGAAATCAACAATTCAAGAATAGAAAAGCAACATTTTTGAATGCTACTTGTTTTGTAGCTTAGTTGAATCTCAAAGATAGAGTTGTTATTTATTATTCCGATTGCTCGTGGGAGAGGTCCAACTCTCTTCAAGAAACGTATTAACGTGCTTCTAAGCCAAGAAAGTTTGATTTTGTATTCCTTGTATTTATTATTCTTGTTCATTTGTTCTAACAAAAGTTTATAATAAGAAAAGAAATATAGGATCGATGTTTTTTTTAACCATATGTTAATAAATGTCGCATATACATATTATTGATAATCAATTGTGATGTGATTGAGTGTAAAGTTAGTGTGGGAATAATATTAATGTGATTTGAAAATTTATTATATTTCTTATGTTTTTATTGAAAATAATATTGCTTCTTGATACATTATTTTGGAAAAAAATCCTTGGTGATGAATGAGAAGTATCACAAGTATAGTACCAGATAAATTTAGTATTTTGTTGTACTAGAAGGTACATAACGCAATGTAAATTTCACAATTTTCTACTAATTATAAGTTATTATGGGTGATGGTTCCACAATATAGAAAGAAACTAATTAGAGTTAGTCGTTGTTGAGTTGAGTGGTAATGAGACTAACTAGTTAAGACAACTCTTAGTTTTTTTTAAAAAAATTCAAGTCATCGCCAGGGTTAGAGCCCTTTGTGTGTAGGGGGTGGGGTGGGGGTGGGGTTAAGCTTGATCCCTATCATGTCTATTTTTCCAAAAAGGTAAAAGTTAGAAGGGGAAATGGACCACCAAGAAGAAACTACCTACACAAAATAAGTTCCAAAGAAAGGAGATAACTCTTAGAGTGTATTCCAATTTGAATAAAATTAACATCTTCTGTGAAAACATTACATACATGTGTTTCGGACACAATGAGATAAAAATAACTGTTGTGAGGCGAAACTTATTATGTGTAGTCAGGATGAATCCGATCAACGCACATTTTTATTACTGTCATTATAACCAGAATGCTCACCATTAGCCATAGACGAAGAATGGTTCAGTATCTTCGGTTTTTCAAACATGACTCAAAACCACTCAACCCTAAAGTTAGCTCTACTCTTACATCCTCTAAGATCCTTTTCCTTTGTCTTGATAATTCGCTCTCTCTCCATGTTAGAAAAAAATAAAAAATCGTCAAAGCTATTGCATTACGAACTAAATAAAATGAATAGGGAAAAAACTCTATAAAAGTATGAAGTTCATTTTCATTGATGAATTCTTGGGGAAACATTAGGAATTTGGAGATTATAAATGAAAATATTTCAGGTGTGAAACTGAGAAAAATGTGAAGAGGTATTTCATTTTCGTGGGTGTAAGTGATAATGAAGAAATAGCTCCTTGCCACGAGGTTTAAGAAGGGACTTTGGAAATTGATCCAAAAATACAATTGGGCTTGAGTCTAAATAAGAAGTACAGATCAGAAAGGATTTGGGATTGTTATTGAAAGACACGTGTTTTCGATTTAGGATTTAGGATTTATATAGAGAAAGTGATAAGAAAGTGCATGTATAGGCTGGTCAAGTAAAAGAGAGGAGGATTCAAGATCTAAACTAAGTAAATTATATTAAAGACAAGAAAATCATGAAATTGATGGAAAAGACACATGCATAAAAGTGAGCGAAATCTAAGATTAGAAACATATACCAACTTATAAATATTTATATTATAAATTCAACAAAAAAGTGATAAAATGATATAATTTCATCAACATCAACTACTAATAACATAAGATTTTTCTAGTGTAATGTCACCTTCATTCGTTACATCAATCAAATTTTACAAAATAGATCATTTATTATTGATATTAAACATCACCCCCTCATTGTAGTATGTCCAATTATCTTTCAATTATAAAAGATTGTTCCTTTCTCAATAAGCTCGCACATTATCTTCTCCAACATTATGCTTTCTTGTGAGCTAGGCTTGCGCTTATTGTCCAATAAATTATCTCTTGTCTCTCATTTTTATTTTATTTTTAACTTAATTCACTTTTTTCATATTTAACTTATATAGAAAAAATGTATGATATGATTATTTATACACATACACAAATACATGAAATTTACCACCCACAATTCATTCAAATGTAGATTGTGTTTGAATTAAATTGTATATTTTTAACTATCTTTAATTATATCCAACATGATTTTTTCATTTTATTTATTTATTTTTATAAATTTTATAAACTATTCAGTACAATAATAAGTTTATATATAATTAAACTTTTGATTTTATTTTGATAAAATGAATAATATGTTCAATTCGACCAGTATATTAGTTGTTTTTAAAAAAACATTGATATCTATCATAATATATTTGTAATCCTAGTTTGTTCATTTCTTTCATTTGTGCTTTCATTTTTTAGTTTTTGGGATAATGCCCAAGTACCCCGTCAACCTATGCCCGAAATCTCAGAGACACACTTATACTATATTAAGGTCCTATTACCCCCGTTAACTTATTTTATTAATAAATTTTTACCCCTTTTTAGCCTACGTGGAACTATCTTGTGGGTCCAATGATGGTTGGCTTTTTTTTAAACTACTGCCACGTAGGCTAAAAAGGGGTAGAAAATTACTTATAAAATAGGTTCAGGGGGATAATAGGACCTTAGTATAGTATAAGTGTGTCTCTGGGATTTCGGGCATAGGTTGAGGGGGTACTTGTACATTTTCCCTTAGTTTTTTTTCAATTTTTACACTGATGGAAAAAGTTAATATAAATTAATGAAATATATCGCACCTTTGTAAAGTGTAAGTTTGTAAGTCGATGTTATCTCTTTATAGTTACTCTATTTAAGTATATGAAATTATCATCAAATATGTACATATTTTTAGGCAGAAGCAAATAGATCTACTTACTCCATGCAGTTACCAATAACAAATCAATATACACATTGAAAAATAAGCATTAACACTTTACAAATATTTTTTTATCGTCTATATCGATGAAAGTGTATCAAATAAAAAAATATGTTAAAGCAACAAATATTAATTAACAACATAGGGGTAGAACTATAACCAACTCACGGTACTGATAACATGGATTGTATTTTTCAAATGATGCATTTTATAATTGCATAAAAAAATTGATGAATTAAACTTTTTCATTTTCACAAAATCGATCGAATGCGATGGTTTTAATATTTTTCCTCGCCAATTAACGAATGTACTCTGTCTTTTTCTTATGAAGCAATTGTATATACTTTTTGTAAGTTGTCACTTGTAATAATGAACAATCGTAGCAAAGAATTGGTATTTAGCTATGGATTTTTCTCGTAGCAAATATTTGAATTATTGACTACAAATTTTATGTCTCGCTGTTTATAACACCTTACATATTTTGTGACAATTGTTTTTGTTTTCACTTAGTTGCAGGTTGATTAGAGACAATAAAATCATTGTCATTAATTATTTATATTATTAGTGATAAAAATAAATGCCATAATTAAACTAAATTTTATCGCTAACTTCACGTGCCGAGCCTACATCCTGGACGTGGCCAACACCCAATGACCAGTATTATCATTGAGAGGACCCTTGTCTTGGCTTACTTAACTCAACGGAAGAGTTCAATCATTACGAGAAAGAAATAGTCTCAAAGAATTACTTTAAGTAAAATAACATGGCAAAATGACACTTAAATATCATGATAAAAGTATCTGTAAAATAAATAGACACTCAAAACTAAACTATCTGGCTGACTATCTATCTATGAAGCCTCTATAATACTAAGAGGAAATTTGGGACAAACCCCACAACATTCTATAAATGAAAAGACTTGAAAGCAATAAAAGAGTACTCTGGAATGCAAGGAGGCTCACTAAGAACTCTAAGTGCTCAAACTGGATCAATGAGGCGCTGGATGCTGATCCTGTTTACATGCGTATGCATCTTAAGACGATGCACATCAACTGACATCAGTACATTCAATGTACAAGTTTGCGTGTTGGAATGCTAAACAAAAACTTTAAACTTGAAAGGAGTAAGAATAAAGTTACCTTAGCTCTACTCATATCATGAAATACTGAACTTAATATAAAGCAATAAAGATACATGCAATATATATAGAGCTTTGTAAAACAACAAATAACTTTGGTCGTTAAAGAAGGTGCAATAACAAAATTAACTTACTTATATAAGAAAGTAATATAGATTCTCTAACGGACGTCTCACCTCACGTTGAAAGAGGAAAGTCCAATATCGTGCTGTCAATATAGAACCTTAACTACTAAGTGGAACCACTAGTCTATGCTAAAAGTACTAATGAATCATCTAAATAGTATGACCCTTCTTCAGTTCATATTGACTACATGGTTTATGGAGGCTTGAGTTAATATGAATTCACTTTCCCATATCGGTGCTCATTACTACTCCAAAAATACTTATCTTATATGTTTCAAAAACAACTTCTTCTCTGGTTTGAGGTAATTGCTCAAAGTTAGCTTTAAAAGATCTCTTGGAAATCATAGTTTTCTTTTTTTCTAAAAATAGCCAAAGGCTCTGTTGGAAGTCTAGAATCCTTTTCTTGCTCAAAATGTGAAAACATTGGTAACTTTTAGGGAATACATAGTTCCCTTATAACTTTTGAAAAATGAACTCAACTCTTTACTCTTTTTCTTAACTTAAAACTCTTAACTTTAACTCAACTCTTAGGGAACACTTAATTTCCTTATATTTCTTAAAAGAAAGACTTAAACTTTTACTCTTTACTATGACATGAAACTTGAGCCTTAAAAAGAAGTTAAAACGTTTAATAACTACTCTTAAAACCCTTTATTACTTTACTTTAACTTCTAAACTTTACACTTGAATCTAAACTTCTTTGACTTTGAACTTAACTTTCCTTGAATTGGATTATGGAAGGTTATGATTTGCATTCTTTATTTGTTTCTGGGTGTTTAGTAATCATTTGAATGAATAAGAATCATTTGAATGTGTTAATGTACCTTAGAAGGACTTAAAAAGGCTAAATTACGAAAACATGGCGGAAAATGATGATATGGGGGCACTGTTGGCGCGCTGCCCCAACCTTAGTTGACTAAGGCTTGGTTCCAGCACACCGATGGCACATCGCGCTTGTCCTTCCCAGGCGTGTCTGACAAATTTTTCAACTCTTTTATGATCCTAAATCTCCTAAACCACAGTTTCATCTCCAATCCCCTAGGATCATCTGTACCTTCAATACCCATCAGATCTAAGTCAAAAAAACTTCAGAAACTACTACTCAACATCAATGTGCATTCAATCATCTTCAACCAAAAAGATATTCTACAAGATTTATCAAGAATTCACTTCTAATCATGTAATCAATTCTAAAACCTCTGAGCTGAAACAATATTGGAGTTCGGATGAATTAATCCAACACGAAAGAGCTCACATACCTTGATAAGGATCACCCTTGACAAATTCCACTCGAAATTCCTTGGCATTCTTGGCAAAACCTTGATCTTTCTCTCTTGTCATTTTTCTCTTCTCCTTTCTCCCAAACCCTAAGCGTGAACTAATTCTCCAAAACTGACTTAAGGCTTATTTACCCTTAATAAACCCATAAAATGAAGTAGGAAATAAATGGTTGATAAGATTAGTCTTCCCTTACTTAAATCTGAAATTAGACTTTCCTTACTTCAACAACCCAACTTCCGAAAGGCATATCTTCCTCATATGATATCGAAATCTGGCAATAAGGGATTTTCAATCATATGATAATGGACTCTAACTCATCTTTATCTAGAAGTTATGGTCATTCAAAAATTACAAACAACTCACTTTCTTAACTTTTGAAAATTTTCCAGATTTTCCCTTTTCTTTACAAAAGTGAAATTTTTTAGATTCTTAGTATTTTTAGATATTACGTGTTATTAGATATTACAATATGTACCCCTTGAGAACATTTTTCCTCCAATGAGATTTCTTTCACTAAGCTAAGAATAGTAACCTCAAGTTTAACACTCGACAATCGAAAGTAAGTAACAATATGCTCACTCATAGTTCATAAGATAATGAAAAAAGAATTAGTGCCTTGATCTATGTTCTCTCTGAACTCAAAGAGATGTTGATATCTCCTTTTCATATCCTCTTTAGCTTCCCAAGTTTCTTCTTGAACAAGTTAGTTCCTCCAAATGACCTTAACTGACACAACCTTCTTTGTTGCCAACTTGTGAACTTGCCGATCAAAATTATGAACCAGAATCTCCTCATAAGATAAGCTATCCTCAATCCCAACATTTTCACCCGGTAGATACGCTCAAATTACACCTCCCTAAATAAGTATAAGAGGTCATATCAAGTAAAGAACCCAACTTGTAGGATGTTGTCGATTCAAAGAGAAAAATGATCTATACTTAAATACAATATACAATTATGTCTATTTAGACAAACTCTTTCTGAAAACAAGTAACTGGGGGGGGGGGGGGTGTTGTGAAAAATTTTTTAACACTTCTAAGTAAACAATTAAGTGAAATTAAAGATTGAGTTTTTATCTAGTTGTGATATAAACTAGGGTGTATGTGCTTCCCGTAGGTTCATAACTACGTATTCCTAGCAATAACAATTCCTTCCTAGTGTTTTGCATGCAAAGTGATAAGTTAGGTATCTCTAAATTCTATGTCCGGCATCTAGACAATTTCACCCCGCACCTTGGTCTGGCTACGTGTGTATAAGCTACTAACCCTTACCTTTACTTCATATTAAGAATCATAATTGATGTATGACTTAGTTATTACATTGCACCAATCAACACTAGCCTATTAAATAGTATCCCACTTAATCTATGTTGATAATTCTTTTCTTATTAACTACCTCCTTGGTCCGGAAAGTTCTAACATTTGCCACCGCTAAAAAGACTTCTAAACGAATGGATTATCAATACATGCAAGAACCTATCTGAGAATTCTTATTTAGGTAGGTCTACTTTGTTAATCACCCATGGTTCACACAAACCTTAGTGTGGATTTAGTTACCCATGCAAGCAAGAACACAAATTCACGGTTGTTATGAAATAAATCATGAACTTACTTTAACGATTTCAAGAAAACCCCGAAAATCAACTTGAAATCACAAGATAATACTTGAAACCAAATCCGGAAATTGAACTATTGCCAAAGTCTGCAAAAACCAATCCCAAACAAAACAAGAAAAAATAATAACACTGCCTAACCCCAAAAATGAGGTTTTAAACCCTATTCATAAAAAATATTGTCCTAAATTAAAAGGAATTGAACTAAGGAATGTTTTTCCAAAAATGCGACTGTGGTTGATGAATCCTACTAACGGACCGTCAATGAAACGACGGTCCGTCGACAACCTATGTCAGTCCATACTTAGAATATATTTTCTCCTTCTAATGGCATCATCTCTAAAATAATCGACGGACCAACAGCACGGTCTGTCCATACCCTCCATTGCTCCATCCTTATAATTTCTCCAAGTTCGGGTACTGGAACTATCTTTGATCATATCGATGATTTAGAAGTACATTTTGTCTATCAATCTACTGAGCGTAGATCCCTTCAATAGTATCACACTTGGTCAGATTTCCCCGAGTTTCTCCATCAGTCTGAACTGCAATCGATGGTCACCACCGACAAACCATTGATTAAATGACGGGCTGTCGAGATGGCCTTTGTAGGTTGCCTCTCTGTATTATTTTCCAGCTACCTTCTGCTTTTTTATTCTGTACATCTTTCCTGCAAAATAAATATAAAAAAAATGTTAAAACTACTACAAAAAAGGTTAGTAGACACACAAATCTTGATCACAAAGCATTGAAAGCAGAGTGAAATAACGACACATCAACACCCTCAACTATAATTCGTTGTTTATCCTCAAATCACGCACTATGAATCAAAACCACACTGGTACAAAAGTATACTCTTTTAACCTTTCGTAATTACATGTTTGTCAATCCCAACTCTTCTTTCATTTAGTGCTTGCTTACACTCTCAGGTTCAAATAAGCCAACTCATATGGATCACACCATTGACACAAACTCACCATGCACAAACAATTCTACTGTTTTGCTTATCACCAAGGTACCAACTTTCTGACATTGCAACTAGTGTCCTCACTTTAAAAGAAATACTCATTTTTCTCATAGTGATTTCAAATTTGGGTACAAGGATCTTTATGCAACACTCACTCTCAAAAACAAATTCATACATAGCTAGTACTCGTCTCCATAGGCTTGCCTTATTTTCACTGCTCAAGTTCCCCACATTAGACTCTTAGGATCACGGTAAGAGTCTCTTGGCTTGTAATGTAGGCTCAGGGTCAAGGGTGGTATATTTGGGTATATTTTTAGTGACTTTTTTCCCTCCTTGATATCTCCGCCAATCTTCCTACCTCTTTTTATTGCCTTTTAATGCCTTACTTTTCTTTGTTTTTCATCTTTTCTTTGCTTGACTTCTTTTCAGATATGACTCATATTTATTTTTCTAATTTTTCAAACTATTTTCTTTCTTTTTTGCACTATTTTTTTCTCTTTCATTCACATTGATGATTTCGGTGAATCACATCTTTCACTCACTTTCTCTTTTTTTTTCAATATTCAACTATTTTCATACCTATTTTTGGGTTCTCACTCATAATAGCCACCCTCAACTCATTTTTTTCCGTGTGTTGAAGTACACAATACCCGAGGTCGGGTCATGACCAAGACGAGGTCATTTTCTGCATTAGCCATACTCAACTTAGGCTTTTGGCCTAAGTTGATCTACACATTTCCAAGGAGGGAGCGAAGCCAAAACAATAAACCTTGGGAAGGTGAGTTGGTGAAAAATTATAGGTCTATTATAGACTAAACTGATTTGGATAAAAAAAATGATAAAGCTTCTGTTTGGTTAACTCCATTTTAGGGTATATGTTTACTAATTCGAACAAGGGCCTATGATCCTTTCGTAGTATTCTAACACATTCCTTTTGTAGGATTAGTCGGGCAAATCTAGATAGATAACAACTGTTGAGCACTCCATATTCCTACCACTCTCTTGACAACTCATTACACTATAAGATTGTCACATTTCCCAGTGTAGGTGTTAGTTGAGGGTCATTCATCGGGTGTCTATCTATGTCATGCTTAGAGCTAATACATTCATCTCATTTTGACCTATTCATGCAAGAACTTTCTAGACGGGATATCATTTATTTTCAGCCGTCATGCTTCATCTTTCATATGTTTATACTTTGTACAACTAACGACATGCTGGTTCAACAAAAATTAACTAGTGCCTTGAGGAAAAAGAACACAGGCAAAAAAACCGCAAGATAGGATTGTAAGTTGAGCTACTCATACTTCACCCTAAAACTCACTTTCCATTTACGCCACCCCCAATGCATAAAGAATATAAGTAGAGGATGGTAGGTGAAAAAAATTGAGGCGTATAACACCAACGATCTCTCAACAAGTTGGCGGGTCTGTTTTCCCGGAACCCACAAGACCTCTACTTAGATTACCCTTAGTGGTGCCCACAATAATATCTACACCCTCAGTGGAGCTCATCTCACCAGGCACCGGTATGGAACTAGACACCCCAACAACCATCTCGGGTGCCCCCACCTGGTGGGCTTCCTCATCTATCAAAGAAGCTCTCCTCTCAGCCTCAAGATCCGTCTTCTACTTCTTCCTCGCAAGGGCTTGCTCTCCCTTATTTGTAATCCTAGAATGGTGCCTCTTGGCATGATCATGTGGATAAAGATGCGGCCTAGGAGGGGCTATAAACAGGGCAACAAGCATTGTGTCTTCCACTATCTCAAAAGGTACACTCCCGGGCTTAGTCCCCTGCATCTCTAGGATAGTGTCTACATAAGCCCTCAAACTAGCAACTGTCGCCTGAAGATTAGTAAAGTCAATGGTGGGTGCTGGTCATGCTAGTAACCGCAACTCAAAGGCGTCAAGGCGCTAGTGAAATACTGAATCTTCTGTTCAGTCTGCAGGGACACCCTTTTCTTTATTCTGTCCTCAGCCTTGGTGATAGATTTTTGCATCCAATGTTGCATATGATATAGCAGGGTGGACATTTGGGCCTCTAACTTTTGGACCCGCGACAATGGGATAAGTGATGTTGATGGGGGAGTGGACTGGGAGGAAATGGGGGCTCGACTGGCCGCATGGGTGGACTCAGCCAGGGTGCTCTCCACGGGCTTTGAAGTAGCAGAATTAGCCCCTTGGGCTTACTCCACTGTGTTCGCCAAGTTATCACTCAACGACTTCAACTCAACTCAGGGACCTCTCCATAGTGCTGCTATGTTGGCCTCATCCCTAATGAGAACAATATCAACCATTTCCGCCTGACAACAGAGTGTATTGTAGTGCTGAAGTGGCACTCTAGCATCCTTACACAAGTGGAAGATAAGATATGCTAAGGGGTAAGTAGTCGATGTCTTGAAAGCCCTCTCATGGATCACTATGATCAGCACCTTCGCAAAGTGAATCTAAAACTTGCCACCAAGGCTACTACAAGCAACAAGCTATCCCAAGTAAGAATATTGTTGCCATTTGTCAATGATAGGAGGTGTCGGACTAACAACCAGAAGAACTCCGACGCAAAGGTGAGGTTGGCCTTTTTAATTAACCCTTGGGGGTATAACACCTTGTCTGTGCTCTCACCCTCAATCGTCAAACGTTGAGCCAACCATTTTTAATATTCTCCCACTGCTCGTCTCTCCTCTGAAATGCTCCACTTTTGATAGTCTCCCATCGGTAGTCGAATACTAGAGTTACGAGGGACCACTGTGTCTCATTTGTAGGTCCATATAAGAATCTTCGAAGACTGGCCGGGGAGATGTCTACCTGGAAGCCCCAGACTAACACAGAAGTGAACGTGTCCTGTTTGGCAGGTCTTGACCGCCTACCATGAAAACCTCAAAGTGTAGCCACATAGGAAGCGTACAACTCCCTGACTATGTCCTCACTATTGGTACCCAGACCATGAGCATCCACTTTAAATTATGCCATGTAAAAAATCTGTGCACCTCGGGGACAGTATGCAAGCTCTCTATAAGAGTCTGATGCTCAACTATAACCAATTGGGTCATCACCCACTCTCATTCAACATCTCGATGTCTCTGTATATTTGGTGCTACCCATCGACGCATCACCGGGTGTGTTCCTTAGTAATAGGTGCAGGTTCATTTGCTCGGGGTTTGGGTGCAGGCTCCGAGCTATTAGCCTTATTAGATGAGCCTTGGTCCTCTAACCCCATGTCTACCTAAGAGGTGGAACCAGAGGTAGTGTCGACATTTGACCAAGAGGAATGGGCCGACCTAGAAGAAGAAACAGATTCGAAGCATGATGCTCTTTCAGAGCTAGAGGAAGCCCCGAAAGGTGAGCCGTTAAGTGTGCGCTGCTCATTAGACTAGGAGACAATGACTATGCCAGGAACCACTTTATGAGGGATACATCTTCGAGGTATTTCTAAGCATGGATGGTTACATTCTTTTTATGCCTTAATCAATCGTAGAACCAGGATCGTTCGTTTTCAGTTTCCAAACAAACCAATCTTAGAATGGAAGGGTTGTAGCTTAGCTCCTATGGGGTGATTCATTTCTTACCTTAAGCCCAGAAAGATGATCTCTACGGGTTATATCTATCATCTAGTTCAGGTTAAGGGTTCTAGCTCTGAAACCCCAACTCTTGATTCAGTTCCAATAGTCACTGCGTTTTCAAAAGATCTATCAAAAGTTCCTCCCTAAAGGGAAATTGAATTTGGAATTGATATGCTTCCTGATACCCAGCCTATTTCTGTTGAAAGATCAGTTGAAATACCTTTTAGACTACGACTTCATTAGACCTAGTATTTCGTCATGGGGTGAACCAATGTTGTTCGTAAAGAAGAAAGATGGTCCTCTTAGAATGTGCATTTACTATTGACAGTTGAATAAGGTCACAATCAAGAATAAGTATTCCGAAAATAACTTTCAGTACTCGGTATGGTCATTATGAATTTATAGTTATGTCATTTGGACTTAAAAATGATCCTACACCTTTCATGGATTTGATGAGCAGAGTGTTCAAGCAGTACTTGGACTTGTCTGTTATAGTCTTTATTGATATCATCATCTACTCTTGGAATGAGGAAGAACATGTGAGTCATTTGAGAGTTGTTCTACAGTATCTTAAAGATCACCAGTTATTCGCTAAATTTAGCAAACATGAGCTCTGGTGGTAATCCATTTCTTTACTTGGTCATATTGTATCTAGCGAGGGGATCCGAGTGGATTTGCAGAAGATAGAAGAGCAGTGAAACAATGTCCCATACCTACCTCTGCTATAGATATCAGGAGTTTCATAGGTCTAGTGGGTTATCACAGAAGGTTTGTGGAAGGATTTCATCCATAGCCTCACCATTGACTAGGTTGACTCATAAGATGGTCAAGTTTCAATCGTTAGATAATTGTGAGAAAGGCTTTAGAGAATTGAAAACTAGATTGACTACAGCTCTTGTCTTGAATCTAAAAGAGGTTTTTAGATGGTTATGTGATCTATTATGATGCATCCACAGTTGGCCTAGGTTGTGTGTTGATGTAGCGAGATAAGGTTATAATTTATGCTTCTAGATAACATAATGTGCATGTGAAGAACTATCCAAATCATGACCACGAGCTTGCACCAGTGGTGTTTGCACTTAGGATTTGGAGATACTACTTGTATGGGGTTCAAGTAGATGTGTTCACTGACCATAAGAGCCTTCAATATGTGTTAACCCATAAAGAGTTGAATCTTCCCCAGAGAAGATGTCTTGAGTTCCTTAAGGATTATGATATGAGTGTGCATTACCATCCTTGTAAGGCAAATGTAGTAGCCGATTCTCTTAGAAGATTATCTATGGTTAGTGTAGCCCATGTTGAGGAATAAAGGAAGGATGTTTACAGGATTGCTCGCTTGGGAGTTCGTCTTATGAGCATATCAGACATTGGTGTAACAATTAAGAATGGGGTAGAATCTTCTTTGGTAGTGGAGGTTAAGAAAAAACAAGATAATGACCTAATCTTGCTTGAACTTAAGGGTGTAGTCCATAATAAGAGAGGTTTTCTCCCTCGGGGAAGATGGTGTACTTCGCTACCATGGTAGATTGTGTGTTCGGAGAAATGGTCTAGTGGACCCTTATGCTTGTATCAGTTTGTATTTTTGGACCATTCTACTTAATCTTTTGCTAACTAAACCCTTAGACTCAATTAAAACGAGACTTTTAAGCCCCTCCAAATATGTGTGTAGCTCACTCTCCTTTACATAAATGACATGTCATATCCACATCATATATATTAATTCCATGTCATAATTATTTCATAACTAGTTATGTAAAATTATTAATCAAACTTATTTAATAAAATATAAAATAATAAAAATTTAATTATTCTTTAGATTATTATTTCTCTATTTTTTTGTTCAACTTTTTCAGCAGCTTCTTTACTCTGATTTCATACTTCGCATTTCATGTGTTTTTATATGTGTTTTGTTTGATTTATTGATATGTTTATTTAATGGGAGGAAAGAATGGTGAAGCTCTGAATTTCTTGATGAATTATAATGAAAAGAAATGAAAATTCCATAGATCCAATCATGCCCAAGGATATCCAGCTTGCCAGAAGAATCAGAGGAGAAAGGGCTTAGAATGCCCTGCTTTTTAATTGCTTAGATTGCTAAATCCTCTTTTGCAATTCTGTTTTTTCTTTGTTCTTTAGGATATTACTATTTCATAGGTTAATGGAGAAAGATGGTTGTGAATTACTGGGTATTTCACATTATATAGTCCATTTTATTGGTAATAAAATTCCATTTCACAGCCAAAATCAATGGAGAAAACCATCACTTTCATCATCACAATTTTTTCCGGTGAAATTGATATACTCTCTCCTTCACCTGTCTACGTCTCCGCCGCACACCATCACCATTTCCTTTCCTCCTCCAAACCTCCACAAAACCAAAAATCTAAGTCATCGCAGCACCAAATCTGACAAAAAAATCCTTTTAACCCCCATGACCTCGCACCATCACCCACCTCATTATTATCTACATAGACCAGTGCCTCCTCTCTCTTATTCTACTGTGAAACAATGGTCACCGGCGTGCGCCACCAATGCTATTTCTCTCTCTCACTTCACTGCGATTTAGTGCTCTTACCAATACCACCGACGCACTTTCTCCCTCCGCGGTGAATTAATGGACTCAAGTTATGCCGAAGATCAGATAAATTGATGTTAATATATTCTGAAGAAGGAAAAAAATGTGGGATTTGGGATAAAAATGGCTGAAAAGCATTTTGAAGAAGGAAAAAAAATAGGTTAGATTTAGGATGAAAATGGTGGGTAAACAAGAAGGAACTTTTCATTAAATTTTTTAAAAAAATTATTTCTTTCATAATTTTAATTGTTTTTTAACGCAAAAATGTCATTCACTAGCCTTAGGAGCGTGTAGTTACGCACTTTTGCCAAATTAGACATTCTACTGCTACATATCCCTGGTTAATGGTAAGAGGGATTTGTTAAATTATGTTTTATTGAGTTTGAGGGCTCAATTGACAAATGATTAAGTAGGAGGGTCTAGAATACAAACTGATACAAGTATAAGGGTTTACCAGACCTGTTCGCCTTGTGTGTTTCTGATGTGGGTGAGTTGAGACAGCATATTCTTGTAGAAGACCATAACTCCAAATATTCTATTCATCCAGGTACCACTATAATGTGTTTCGATTGGAGGGAAGTCTATTGGTGGAACGCCATAAAAAGGGATATAGAAGATTTTGTGATTAAGTGCCCCAATTGCAAGCAAGTCAATGTAGAACATCAGAAACCAGGGGGTATGACTCAAGAGATCGACATTCCTACTTGGAAGTGGGAAGTGATCAATATGAATTTTATCATAGGGTTACCTCGAACTCGCAAACAACATGACTATATTTAGGAGATAGTTGACAGGATGACTGAGTCTTCTCACTTCTTGGCGGTCAAGTCTACAAATTCGGCGGAGGACTATGTCAAGCTTTATATTAATGAAAATGTGAGTTTGCATGGGGTTCCTTTTTCTATCATGTCAGATAGAGGTCCTTAGTTTACCTTCTAATTTCTTGAAAGCATTTCAGAAGTGTCTTGGTTTTTAGGTTAACCTTAGCACAATATTCTATATATATCCGGATGGACATGCAGAGCGTACCATTTAGAACCTATAGGATATGTTGATAGCCTGTGTGATCGATTTCAAGGGTATTTGGGATGATCACATTCCTCTTATTGATTTCACCTACAATAATAGATGTTATTCCAACATTTAGATGGCCCCTTATGAAGCATTGTATGGGCGTAGATGTAGATCTAATGTTGGTGGGTTTGAAGTTGTTGAAGAAGCTTTGATAGGGCCATATAAATCTATTATGCTATGGATAAAGTTCAGCTCATTAGAGATAGACTTAAGACAGCCCAAAGTCGTCAGAAATCTTATGCAGATGTAAGGAAAAGGGAACTAGAATTCCAAGAAAATAATTGGGTTTTCTTGAAAGTTTCACCTTTGAAGGGGGTGATGAGATTTGGAAAGAAAGGGTATCTCAGTCCTAGATATGCAGGCCCTTTTAAGATTTTGAAAAGGGTTAGTAAGGTAGCATATGAGTTAGGGTTGCCAGCAGAACTAGTAGCAGTGTATCTAGTCTTCTATTGTTCGCTCTTGAAGAAGTGTGTGGGTGATCCAGTCTTTGTAGTGCCATTGAAGAGTGTGGTGGTGAAATATAATATTTCTTATGAGGATCTACAAGTTAACATTCTTGACTGTCAAGTTAGAAGGTTGAGAAACAAAGAAGTCGCTTAAGTCAAGGTTCTATCAAGAAGTCAATCCATAGAGAGAGCTACTTAAGAAGCAGAAGCAACCATGAAGCCAAGTATCCTCACCTCTTTCATTCCGATTCCACTCCAGCTTGAGGTAATAGTTCCTCTTAAGTTTTTCAGTCATTCATGCGTGAATTCAGCCTAAGAATCATGTTTCTTCTGTTTGTACTTACATTTTCAGCATATTTGCATGTCCTTGGAACTCAATTTAGTCAGAAACTCAGTTCTCAATGTTTATATAGGGATTGCAACTCTCTCCCTCTATTTCAGCTAGTTTAGCCTTCATTCGAGGACAAATGTTTCCAATGGAGGGATAATGTAACACCCCGTATCCAAAACATACCATAAATAAGATTTTCAAAAAATTGCAGGTGCAATCGACGGTAACATTTACGGGTCGTAGTCTAATCTACGACCTGTACTGTGGGTCTGTGGTTCACCACTGTAGCCCTCCCAAACACACTAAGAAAAATCTGCTAAGGCTTGACCCATGGACAGACCTGCGGTATGTAGGTCATACCACAATTTGTGGTCTTTATCCATGGATCAAGACTCTTATTACCCAGCCTCTGACATGAACTAGAGACGGCCAATGATGACCGTCATTCGATCTATGTTCCGTAGGTCTGACCGTAGGCGAAGGTTAGCAGTCAGTTAGCGGGATGTTGTTGTAGGGTCAACTTCAAATGGTCATAACTTTTAGAACAAAATAAATTAGGTGTCTTATAACCTATGATATGATAGATAATTGTATTATCTTTCCAAGGCACCGAGCTTGCTAAAATCCAACCTCCGTGTAATGAGTTATTCCCATTTTAGGGAAGGACTATCGAGCAGATACAAACAAAGGACCGTCATTTGAACGATGGCCCGTCAGTCTAGGTCGTCGATTGCTCCTACAATAATTATTTTAGGTGTATTCTGGTCTTTTCCTAGTTTGTTTAATCCCTAAGATACGTCGTTAGAACCCTAACTCATGAGGTTTTAGGTATTTTAAGCCTATAAACATGACTAAAACTTACCTATGTCAAAATCATTAATAAAAACTTAGAAAATTAGAAGCAAGACAAGAGAAAAAGGTCAAGAACCCTATTTGAAGAACGCAACAAGGTTCCATCAGTTCCAACAAAAAAAATCTAAAGATTTATCGATAGATTTCATCACCAGGTATGTGTGATTTCACTGGTGGGTTCCTTTCACGCATTGGATCCCTATATATTATTCTGATTCTTGTTTTCCTTATCATGATTAGACATAGGGTTTCTAGAACTTTATCAGATTACACTTAAATTAGTTAGTTATATGTTCCAAATAAGATTACCATGTTATTACTAAGTTTATTGCATGAATTTTAGAACCCTAGCTATGTATTTATTTAGTTCTTGAATTACACATGCTAGGTAAGATATTTCAGTTATCACTTATACAGGTTTTAGTTATTAATGCATATTTACCAAATTAATTGTTGCATCTAATTTTGTATGTTCAGTTTGAGCAATCCAGTTTTTAAAAGTCATAATGTGTTAAACACTTAATTCATTACGAGTATCATAATAGTGAGTTGGACTAGATAGTCCCAAAACTACTAGCCCAGTAGGTTGTATGTTTTCTCCGTCGGCATAAGTTTAGTGATCATGCCAACATGCTTTTATACCTCTAGCAGGGTATATTGGGTCCTCTCGATGGGGAGTATACATCAGACTCCATATTTAACTCACGTAGTTTTATTATCGCTTATTAGTAGCTTCCACAGTTCACTCATATTCTATTGCATAGACCATATTTACAATTCAGTTAGTATTCAGTCTCAGCACGTTATAAATTTGGTCATTGCATCTAGTTAGCTTAGAATTCAGTATATCATGTTCAGGACATTATATTTGCTTTTGTGCTTCTTCAGTTATGTTTTATTTCATCTTTACTCTATATTATTACCTTTAAAGTACTGACACATAGGTTCAGGTTCTCAACATCCAGATCATGCTTAGATCGATTTTTGATCTCTAGTTCAGCAAAATCAGTGGTGAGTTCTCATTCTCTGAGGACAATAGTCATGATTTTATTTTCAGTATTTTAGTCCTGTAGTTTTAGTTTTTCCAGACTTAACTAGGGTCTGTCCCATCATTTCTAGTCAGTAAGAGGCTATTTTCATACATAGTTAGTTTCAGCTTAGCATTGAGTTAACATTTTCTTGAATTAAACTCATCAGTTTCAAATATCTCAATTATAGTATATGGGTATTCCCGATCTTTTCATTTTGATTATAATTTAGCTTCTGCATTAGTTTATTATCTTTACTATGCTCATGATCTGCCAGTTGGGTTAGCTTGAGATCACTTGTGGTCCTCGGTCCCGTGTCCGCGTCCCGTAGGTAGCTCGGGGCACGATATTTTGTTTCTCCCTCGATGTCCGAAACCCACATAGAGCTCCGACTAAATTCAAATCGTTCTATGCAGGGCCTATTTTGGGGTCAATTGAATTTTCTCCATACCCAGGGCTCGAACATGAGACCTCAGGTTAAGGGTGAAACACTGTCACCATTGCACTACAATCATGTTGGTAAAATTCAAAACTACCACTATAGCAAAAACAAACATTTAGCGGCAATGAATATTGTCATTATAAAGAGTGCTTAAGTCTTTATCGACATTAGTTAAGTGTCATTAGAACTAATGTCGCTGAAGACTTTAGGGACATATACAAAAAGAAGTTAATTGTCGCTAAAAATATATATTTGGCGACAATTAAAAATCAATATCCGCTAATGATATATTTTATGTAGTGTACTTTGTTGCCATTGGAAAATTAAGTTTGAGCATTACTTCCTTTTGGAGTTACTGCACATGTGTTAATCATTCTTTGATGCATGTCATCGGGTAATAAAAAATTTAAAAATATGACCAATAAAATATAGTAGAAAATTACATTCAACCTTTTTCCTCTTTTGAAAGTTGGAAAAAAGAGTTATAAGGTGAAATACAAAAGACATTTGTCACTATTAAACAGTTACCTCTTGGATTCAATTTCCAAAGTCCTTGTTAAACAACGTAGTCATACTATTCATAGAACAATCATGTTTAACTTTCCAAGAGCTATTTTATCATTTTACTGAACTCATGGAAATGTAATACCACTTCACATTTTTTCTACCTTCCCACCTAAAAAAATCCTCTTTATAAGCTCCCTATTGTCGTAATGATTTCTCCGCCCTGAAACTTTCATTGAGCTTTTCTTTTTCCATTTTATAATTTTTTTAGTTTGAAATTCTATAGCTCTCTCGGTTTTTAGATTTCGCTAACATGAATAAAGTTGAAAAAAAAAAGGAACTTCGAATGTAGAGAATGAAAATTGGGAACTTAATTAAGGACTTTCATTGAATGGTAATTTTGATGTTCACTCGCAAAAAAAAAAGAGTTGTTTTTTGTGAATAACTAGTAAAAAATATTTTTTGATATTTTCTGGTGGATCGCAAAAAAGTGTTGCTTCAAGTGTACCTGAGATTGAAACCCAACAACCACCTATTCAAGGTTTCAAAATTATATAAAATGATTTATACAACAAGTCAATTTGAATTTGTATTAAAATTAAAGTAGGAAATATTTTTTCCCCTTCAGTTCTCAATGTGAAATCATCTTTCGCTTAAAAGAAATCACCTGCATATTTAGGGAATTATATTACTAAAGGGAACATCAAAAACTTCATGCTCAACCATATGACTATTGTTTTCACAGGGATATCATGGAAAGATGATTGAAAGGTTGCTATACACTTACAAGAAGAAAGATGAAGTGGAGATAGTTTGTCTTTTTCATGGTGATATTCTAAATGCAGCTAAATTAGTGAAACATACTACTGGACGTTATGTAGTAAACCCTCTAAACCATATATTTATTGATGGAAAACAGATTATCCAGCACTATTAGTGATGTTATTTGATATTTCCTTTTGTTGTTGTACCAAATAAATTCAATGGCTATTTCCCAAAAAGACATTATATTTTGTATCGTTGTTATTTCATCATTCCTTTTGTGGTTATACTGACTAAAGTTCCTCTCGTCAATGTTATATAAATGTTATTTTCCAATGATTCAGCTTTTTTTTTTTCCTATGCAATACTTATTTCTTTTAACCTTAATTAATTAGAAGCAAATGAAACTTTCTATTCTACATAAATATTGATCCCTTATGTCTTTTTTTAAAAAAAACATTCATTCTCAAGCCTCTAAACTAAATTGACCTGTTAAAAAAACATTTTGCTTGTCCCTCTACATGATAGAGGAAAAAATAGTTTCGTGTGAGTGAATATCATCGGAATAGTATCATCATCTTCACTCGTCTAAATATTGTAAAATATGTCATTTTTTTGAATTATCTCTATTCGATTTTGTGTTGTTTTATTCCTCTCTTGTAGGATTTTTAAATATTAATGTGTTTATTAGGGTTTCACGTTTAAATTTTTAAGGATTTCTATGTTATTTTTTTACTAAAAAATTTTATTTCTTGCTAAATATAAGTTGTTTTATTTAAGTGTTAAGATTTGGTATTAAAAGCTAGCTCAAGGTTTTCTAACTTTATTTTCCAGAGTTAGAATTTCTATTTCTAGTTAAATCTGACAATTATATTTTAATATATGTGTTATCCCTCTTTGACTATGCGTGTTTTTGTTCTTCTTGCAAGAATTGTAGTATTTATGTGTTAATTAAAATTTGGGGGTTAGCTTTTTAAAGGTTTCTAAATTATTTTGACTTTTAATATAATTTTCATTTGTTGATAAACCTTGAAAACAGTTGTTAAAATAGCGTATATTTAGTTGTTTTATGCATGTGTTAGGTGTGGTGTTAACTATTTTAGAGTTTCTAAGTTAATTTTTAGAATTTAGTGTTAGTGAAAAATTAAGAAATAACATAATTACAAGATCACAATATAAATGAAACGAAGAAAAAAATCTCTTTCAGCTAAGGTGTGGATATCTCGCTTTCTTTAAGGAGACTCAAGTCCACCGTAAAAAATGTTTATCACCGGTCCAACAGTAGTTCTCTTTATTTGTCTCCTGCAGGATACAACAGTTTAATCACAAAGTTTAACTCAAAAAACCCTTGACAAGAATTGAGTCCAAAGCTTTACAAAAAGAATATCTCCCTGCAACTAATAAGAACTCTCTTTTTTGACAAACTTTATGCATTCGATATTTTTTGTTAAACCAAAAGAAGACCTCCACTAATTATAGTTGAGGATGTCTTCCTAGAAATAAATAGAACGATAATGGGATATTGAATAATGAAGATAAATGATCTAAATGTTACATATGTTACGTTTATAATGGAGGAATAACGAGTGAATCATACATGAGATGATGCGAAGGATGTGATTTTAATTTGTTCTTACTAAAAGAACATTAAAATGTGACTATATATGATGAAATTTTTTATTTTATTTTCAAATCCAAAGCAAAAAATATAGATGTATCTAAGTTTAAAACTTTACTTCACTATTCACCGAGAAAAAAATTAAAAAAACCAAAAATTGAAACCCAAAATTGGTCCAAAATAGAAGGAAAAAATTAGTTAGGGAAGTCGTACTTTTAACCACATAATTTGAACTACCATGCTTTGACAAAAATTCTTCACCTAATTTGCCGTCAAATCTAATCCACATAGAAATGTTTATTTAACTCTAAAATCCCTCTCAATTCTTCACCATGGAAGGACCTTTGTCTTAATTTTTTTATAAAAAAAATTAAGCCGTCACCTAGGTTGTGTACCTAAGGTGTGGGGGGTTAGGCTTGACCCCTACCATGTCTATTCGTGTAAATAAGTTACAATTAGTTAGAGTGGAACTTGGACCTAACCTCTAATTTGTTGAAGGAACACGAGAAACAAGTAGCACAAAAATATTATGATGAAAGGATTAGCCTATACAAGTTCCTTTCATACTAAGAATATAAATATTAACTACTAAAAAAATAACATTTTTCATATCTTCTTTCCATCGAGGGAAATTGCCATACATCCAGAAGTATTAAGCCATTAAACTCCTTTGGTAATTGTTGGTATGATAAGGAGAAGGTTCCATCTCCACTGGTAGCAGCTAATTTAGCTAGGTGATCAGCCACATTATTTGTTTCTCTCAAACAATGGTGGCCAAAAATTGGGAAGAAGAAGAAAAATAGTAAATAATAATTGGTTAAATAAGCCTTTTACGTCCTTTTGTAAGTGTATTACACTCGTCATATGATGTCAAAAAAAAAGTGTCAGAAAGAGATAATGGAAAATGAAAGAAAATGTTTAAAATCAACAAAGTCTAATTAATATGTCTAAGAAAAAACTGGTGCTAACTTAAGGGCCCATTGATGGCTCAGCCAATCGCTCATGTATCTACTCACAATCATTTATCAATAATATATACCCTACTCTTTTCATATCCCCAGAATATGAACTTAATTGTGTTTTGCAAAGAGCTCAAATATTTGAATAAACAAAAATGTTCTTAGTAGTTGGTGCTGATAATAAAAAAATCTCATTTTATCACTTTTTTGTTATATTTATAATATAGGTATTGATAGGTTGTATAAATTTCTAATCTTAATTCAACTCTCTTTTATGCAGGTGTTGCTTTTCCATTAATTCCATGATTTTCTTGTCTTTAATATACTTCACTAAGTTCGGATCTCGGATCCTCGTCTCTTTTACTTGAAAAACCTATACACTTTCTTATATCTTCCTCTATCTAATCCCAGAATTCTCAATATTAAGCACGCATCTATCATTTCCAATCCTAAATCCTTTTTGATCGGCTACTAATTATTTAGACTCTAGCTAAATTATATTTTTGGATCAATTTTCAATAAATCCTTCATAAACACGTGGCAAGAAGCTATTTCGTCATTATCGCTTACGCGTACGAAAACGAAATACCTCTTCACCTTTTCCAACTTTCACACCTGAAATTTTTTCCCTTTATAATCTCCCAAATGCCTCAAGGTTTCTCTGAGCATTTATCAATGAAATTGATTTTTTCATACTTTTATAGGGTTTTTTTTTCCTATTAAGCTTATTTAGCTTGTAATTCAATAGCTTTCCTAATATTTTTAATTTTATCTAACATGGAGAGAGCTAATCATCAAGACAAAGGAAATGAATCATAGAGGATGTAAGCGTTGAGTTAAATTTAGAGTTGAGTGGTTTTGGGGCTTCTTCGCGTATGTTTATTGTCATATATGTGCTATGTATTTTTTGAGTATGTGTGAGTGACGTTAAATACATAAGAGTCGTTATAGACATAATTATTCTTAAAGTACTATCTTTAACCTCTCATTTTTTCTTAATTCTAGAATTTTCCCCAGATGCATGATTTTACGTCAAATATATTTCAATATATGGATGATTTTTCTATGTTTTTGAGTCTCAATAAATTTATAATTTAAGGATTTAACGGTGGAAAATTTTAAGTTTTAGTTGTAACATTTTGTAACTCGTAATAGCAAAAAATAAGCTAAGAAACTAAAAAGTTTCACTTATCATATATTAATATAAGTGGGAAGCCTTCAAGTCCAAAGTTGAATTTCGAAAATGCCCATACAAATTTTTATTAGCAATTTTGTTCTACATTAAAAATAAAAAAAAATTAAAAAAAAATAACTTTTAAACAGAAAACCATTCATTTTCTACATTGAATTTGAATGTAGAAATTGTTCCATCTTCCCACAATTATTAAATGTTTTAATTACTTAGTTATCTCCGCTATTTATTTCAATTTTAATGTTTTGTCTCTTTCATTTTCCATGTTGTAATAGCTTTTTCATATTCTTTACAAAATTTTATAAATTTGCATAGAAAAATATATACATTGATCAATCAAATTATCACTCAAACATCTAATTTCTTGACAGAAAGCAATGTTAGAAAAGCAATCATAAGAAAATTTTATATATTTGTTTCTTCAAGCATATATAATTGACCTTTTCCTTCACTTCTCAGTAATCCTTTTAGATTTGGAAACCTTTTCATAAGTGTCTATTTTGATGTCGAATTGATCCTTTCCCTAGCAAGTCGTTCCAGGTATGAGAAAGTTGGTGCAAAAAATATTATGCTTCTTTGGGTTTTGATAATTGTATGAACTTTATTTGGGTATTAGAAATATGCCGGTTGTACTCCCATATTTTATGTATTAATATATGTTAATTATTTTTGGGTTTATATGATAGTTCTTTTAGGATGGGTTGTAATAATTATTGTGTCTTATACATTTTTACTAATATTCTTTGCAATTGTCTTGCTGAAAATCCCTTCATTTCCTTTTGTATAAATTAACCATCTATTTTTCTCGCTTTGTATATTTTGATAAATAGGTTCGTTGAGTTGCAACTATTTTGGTCTTTTAATAGGCTAATCTCTTGAATTTTATGTCATGAGTTCTCTTTTTTGTAATTCTGCTTCTTCAATAAAGAAGATGTGGGATAAAATTATGAAATAGAAATTCTTTATAGTAGTGTTTCATATGCTTTTAGGTATGTAGTGCGAAGGATGATGGCTCAAAAATTGTATTCAGAAAGTTATACTATAAAGTAAAGTCATAAGTTTTACATCGACTTTGTTTTATGTGATACAAATAATTAATAAATAAGAGTAAGCAAAATAATTAATAAATAAGATTAAAGTTTCAATAAGTGAAACAAGTTGTTGTTGATACTCTTCTCTTAAGGACTAATGTAGTATAGCTTCTCATGTTAATTTTTTATTTCATCTTTTTTGACTTGTGCAAATTAGGTTTGCTAAGTTTCATTATACTTTTAAGTGACTTGTACAAATCAGGTATGCTAAGTTTCATTATGCTTTTAAGTGTAAACTTGGATTATCATTTTACCTTTATGATAAATTAAATATCTAACTAATTAAATAGTAAACAATATCATATATATTATACTAAATACTAAAAGTGAAAAGATGTTAAAAGTAAAAAATTTAATAGACTTATAATTGCAATAAAATGAGAAACATTAACAAAGATGAAAGATCAAAGATCAACACTTTTCATTTAATTTCTACAAATTAAATTTTAAAACTTGATCTTCCATTCTCTCATATTGAATGAAAGAAAAAATTGGACTGCAAACTATAAATTATGCATTCGGTAATATCTTATAAATCATAAGAAATGGTAGTATTTAATTATTAATTTCAAAATCTTTTCTTTTATTTGATTCAATCTTTATATGTGTTTTACCATATTTAGTTGTGTTTGTGTCATTTTTTCCTTCTCTCAGTTTTGGTGGCATCATATAAATCATAAATATAGGACAAGATATAGTGTATAACTATAACTATATGTGATAATTCAATGATTAACTATATTTGATAAGACTCTCTTATTTCTTTATAACATTTTTTTTATGTTCTACAATATCAATTTCTGAACTTTTAAAATTTGTTGATTGCGTGAGAAATATGATATGCATACATTATTATTTGAAATAAACGCGCAACACATGTTTCTGAAAATCATACGTCATTTTTTCCTTCTCTCAAGTTTAGTGGCATCATATAAATCATAAATATAGGGCAAGATATAGTGTATAACTATAATTATATGTGATAATTCAATACATTAACTATATTTATTTGGTAAGAAACTCTTATTTCTTTATAACATTTTTTTATGTTTTACAATATCAATTTCTGAACTTTTAAAATTTATTGGTTGAGTAAAAAATATGATATGCATGCATTATTATTTGGAATAAACGTGCAACGCACGTTTTTGAAAACTAGTTGAAAGAAAAGAGAAAATCTGAAAATTTTCCTAGAGTTAAGAAAGTTAGCATTTGGTAATTTTCAACCGGACATAAATTAGATGAGTTAGAGTCAGTTCTTTATATGGTTGGAAATACCTTGGGAATATCTTTCCAACGGCACCGAGTTTGCATGATTTCAATATCGTATAAGGGAGATATGTCATAACGTTCAAATATACTTCTTGAGAAGATATATAAACGATCGTATGCACTATATTTATCCAACTATGAGTCGGCGTCGATCCCACAGAGAATATGGAAGAATATTATCAATAGCAAATATTTAACTTGATAGTCGTTATATAAAGTGGGGGATTTTCAATTGAAACAAAAATAAAAGAAATAAAAATAGCTTTGAACTAAGTATTTATTTATATCCAAATGAATAAAAATAACTAGGAATGTCTTCCCCATAAGCTCATAACGCGATAATCCTAGTAATAGCAATTCTTCTCTAGTGTTATGCATGCAAAGTGATAAGTTATGTATCTTTAAATCCTTTGTCTGGCATCTAGAGAATTTTACCTCGTACCTTGGTCCGACTATGTGTGTATAATTTACTAACCCTTACCTTTACTTCATATAAAGCATCATAATCAATGTATGTCTTAGTTACTACTTCTCACCAATTGACACTAGCCGATCAGATAGTATCCAACTAAATCTATGTTGATAATTCTTTTCTTATTAACTACCTCCTTGGCCCGACAAGTAATAAAAAGTCGAGTTCTAACATTGGCCACCGTTAAAAAGACTTCTAAGAAAAAAATTATCAATACAAGCAATAACCTATTTGAGAATTTCTTAATTACTATTCATACTTTGTTAATCGCTCGTGGTTCCCAGAAACCTAGTCGTGAAGCTTAGCTACTCATTATCGCAAAAACACAATCAAAATTAATTAAAATAAATTTGTTTGTGTTAATAAAAAAAAATAAGAACAATAGCTAAACTATATTTTTTATTAATTACGAATACAAATAAATAATAAAGGAGAATAAAGAATAAACCCCAATTTTCCGACCTCCACGACGGCTCTTACAAAGCTCCAAAGCTAGAAAAAATTCATATTATGCCTTGTATATTGTTTCTTGTCTTCCCCCCAAATAATAATTTTCCATGCCTTATTTATAGGTGTAGAAAACCCTACATAAAATAATTGAGTCCAAACAAATTAGCGTACTTTTTTTCTTTTTTCTTTTTCCAAGTGTAGTGCCGCGTGAAGCGACTCATTGAGAGACTGACACGTGGCAATTTGAATTCTTTTTTCCAATTTGCAATTGCATCAATGCATCTTTATGCATTAATATATTATTTTATTAACTTTAATCTATTAAGCTGCCTGCTTGATTTCCTTCTTTATACTTTCTCTCATTAATTCGTTTTAGCTCCAAACTTCTTCATTTTTCCACCAATTTAATTCTACAAATAAATACACAACTTAACACAATCCATAAAATTTATGCTCAAAACGGATAAATATAAATAATAAATGTGACGTAAATAATGATAAAAAATGTGTAGTTTGGCCTCATATCTATATGCCTTTCGGAAGTTGGGTTGTTGAAGTGAAGAAAGTCCAATTTCGGATTTAATGGTAAACTAGTGTTTTCACTGATCTATTTCCTAATTCGTTTTAAGAGTTTATTAGGGGTAAAAATTAGCCTTAAGTCAGTTTTGGAGAATCAATTCACGCTTAGGACTTGAGAGAAAAGACAAGAGAAGAAAGAAAAGGGACAAAGATCAAGGTTTGGCGAAGAATGCCAAGGCATTTCGAGGGGAATTCGTTGCGGGAGATCCCTATAGAGGTATGTGAGCTCCTTCGTGTTGGATTTTCATTCATCCTCACACCAATCTTGTTTCAGTTCAGAGGTTTTAGAATTGATTACAAGATTAGAAGTGAATTCTCAATAAATCTTGTCGATTCCCTTTCTGGTTGAAGTTGATTGAATGCCTAATGTTGATTAGTAGTCTCTGGTGTTGCTTTGAGTTATAAATGATGGTAATTCAAGGTATTGATGATCCTAGGGTTTGGGGATGAATTTATGGAGGTTTAGGGAATTTAGGATCACAAAACTAGTTGAAAAATTCTTTAGACGCACCTGGCATAGACAAGGCGGGTCACACCTGCAATGCGCCAAAAGAAAGACTCAATCAAATGGGGCTTGGCGTTGTGTTCCTCCAGTGCGCCAGAACCAAGCCTTAGTTAATTAAGGCTGGCGCGGCGCGACACCTGTGCACTTGGATCGACGTTCGCCCAGTTTTGTAATATAGCATTTTAAATATCTTCTAAGGTACATTAACACCTTCCAATGATTCTCATTACTTCAAATGATCTCTAAACACCTTGAAATCACTAAAAAAAACAAATTATAACCTTCAATTCATAATCCAATTCAAGGAAAGTTAAGTACAAAGTCATATAAGTTGTGAGCCAAGTTTAAAGTTGAAAAGTAAGTCAAAGTAAAGTATTAAAGGTTTTCAAGAGGCGTTATTAAACATTTTAACTTTATTTTAAGGCTCAAGTTCCAAGTCAGAGTAAAGACTACAAGTTGAAGTCTTTCCTTCAAGAAATATAAGGGAACTATGTATTCAGTAGGATTTGAATTAAAGTCAATAGTTTCAAGTTAAGCAAAGAGTAAAAAGGTGAGTTCATTTATTTAAAGTTATAAGAAAACTAAGTATTCCCAAAGAGTTACAAATGTATTCACATTTTGAGCAAGAAAAGGAAGCTAGACTTCAAATAGAGCCTTTGGCTAGTTTTAGTAAAAAGGAAACTATGATTTCGAAAAGAGCTTTTAAAGATACATTGGAGAAATTACCTCAAACCAAATAAGAAGACTTATTTAAAAACATATGAGCTAAGTATTTTGGAAGAAGTACTGAGCATCGATATGGAGACACGAGTTCATATTAACTCAAGCCTCCATAAACCATGTAGCCAACATGGACAGAAGAAGGGTCATACTTTTTATATGATTCCTTAGTGATTTTTATCATAGACTAGTGGATCATCTTAGTAGTTCAGATTTTATACTAAAATCAAGGTATAGGACGATCCTCTTGCAATGTGAGGGATATGCTCCAAGCAAAGAAAGTAGACTGCAATGCTGATAGGGGACATGGATATATCCAGGTTGATGGTTTATGTAGAGCAAGTTGAAGATAAGAAGATAAGGGACCAAGATGAGTACAAGAAAAAGAAGGAAAAGACAGGGAATGAGTTTGGGCAGTAGAACGGTGGTTCGAAATAGCCACAATTTCTAAAACAAAAGGGACTTGCACCATCATATCGTAGTGCACCTGCGCCTAGAAACAGAGATGGATATAATGGCCAAAATTTATAGAACTTCAAGGCTAGAACATCCCAGTTCAAAGGTAGTGTGGCACAAGGAGGTAGTTGGGCTCCTAAAGGTGGTAGGTTTGGTGCCATGCTAGTAAGTGTCGTGATGGCCCATAGGGTCCCTTCAAGTGCAGTTAAGAGGGTCACTTCATGAAAGATTGTTCTAAGATTAAGCAGTGTGGTGGAAATCCGGCAATGGAGCTCAATTTTCATTAGTTGCTCCACTAGAAAGGGTAGCACCTAGAGGAGCCACTTCTGGTACTGGAGGAAGGGCAAACCACCTCTATGAAATCACCAGCTGTCAAGAGCAAGAGAACTCTCCAGATGTTGTCACGTGTATGCTCAAAGTCTATACTTTTGATATTTATGTTTTGTTAATCATTTGTAAATCGTTATGTTGCAAATCCGTTCGAGAATCTTCCTCTGAAACTTTGTGAACCTTTTATGTTTCTACCCCTGTTGTAGATTATCCTATTTCTATCAATCACAAGAACACGATGACTGATCTAGTAGAGTTAGACATGGTAAATTTTGATGTCATTCTAGGTATGGACCGACTTCATGCTTGTTATGCATCAATAGATTGTAGAACTCGAGTTGTCAAGTTCCAGATTCCTAATGAGCGAGTCATAAAGTAGAGTAGTAGTTCATCTGTGCCTAAGGGTTGTTTGATTTCGTACCTTAAGGCGAGAAAGTTAGTTTAAAGGGATATCACTTGGATCGAGTTAATGAGGTTCCTTCCCTTAAGTTAGTTCCCATAGTAAAAGAGTTCCCAAAAGTTTTTCCAAATGATCTATCCGGGAGTCCCTCCTGAAAAGGAATATACTTTTGCATAGACATCATTTGTGATGCTTGTCCTATATCTATTACGCCATATAGAATGGCTACATCAGAGTTAAAAAAGTTGAAAGTACAACTGAAACATCTAATGCATAATAGATTTATTCGACCAACTATCTCACCTTGGGGCGCTCTTGTCTTGTTTGTAAGAAAGATGGATGGTTCCTTAGGATGTATATAGACTACCGCCAATTGAATAAGGTTACCATCAAGAATAAGTATCATCTTCCAAGGATAGATGATATTTTTGACAAACTTCAGGGTGCTTCCTGCTTCTCAAAAATTAATCTTAGATGAGGCTACCATCAGTTGAAAGATAAGGAATGTGATATACGGAATACAAATTTTAGAACCAAATATAGGCATTATGAGTTTTTGGCCATGTTCTATTGTTTGACTAATGCATCTACAACATTCATAGATCTTATGAATAGAGTTTTCAAACCTTATTTAGATCTTTTTCTTATCATCTTTATTGATGACATACTAACATTTTCAAGGAATGAATAAGTTCATGCTAGTTACCTTTGGATAGTTCTTAAGACTTTGAAATATAATGTGTTATATGTCAAGTTCTCCTAGTATGAGTTTTGTCTAAAGTGTGTGGAATTTTTGGTCAACGTTGTTTGTGGAGAAAGGATTACAGTTGATACCCTAATGTCACAAGCAGTTCAGAGTTGGCCTAGACCTACGTCTCCAATTGATAAAGGAGTTTCTTGGGTTTGGGAAGCTACTATAGAAGGTTTGTTGAGGGATTTGCATCTATCTCATCTCCTTTGACCAAGCTGACTCAGAAGATAGTTAAGTTTCAATAGTCTGAAGTTTATGAGAAAAGCTTTTAGGAGTTTAAAAAAGGTTGACTACTGCTCGCGTTTTGACCTTACCAGAGGGTACTCATGGTTTTGTGGTTTACTATGATGCATCTAGAGTTTAGTTGGGCAGTGTGTTGATGCATAATTGCAAAGTTATAGCTTATGCCTCCACACAGTTGAAGGTTCATGATAAGAATTATCCAACGGAGGACTTGGAGTTGGATTTTGTAGTATTCACCTTGAATATATGGTGTCACTACTTGTACGCGTTCATGTTCATATATTCACTGATCACAAGAGCGTACAATATGTGTTCACCCAGAATGAGCTCAATCTCAAACAAAGGAGATGGTTAAAACTACTCAAGGATTATGACATGAGTATTCTTTAACATCCAGGTAAGGCTAATGTGGTTTCTCATGCTTTAAGCTAATTATCTTTGGGGAGTACCACCCACGCTGAGGAAGAAGAGAGGAAGTTAGCAAAAGATGTGCACCAACTCACATGCCTGGAAGTCACACTTATAGATTCCACAGAAGGAGAGATATGGGTGACCAATGGGATTGAATCTTCACTAGTATAAGAGGTAAAGAAAAGCAAGACCAAGACCCCATTTTGCTTGGTTTGATGATAAATGTTCATAAGCAAAGAGTATTAGCTTTTGAACAAGGGGGTTAACTCAGACAAATGAAATGGTTATAACTACTCAAGGATTATGACATGAGTTTTCTTTAATACCCATGTAAGGGTAATGTGGTTGCTAATGCTTTAAGCAAATTATCTATGGGGAGTACCTCCCATGTTGAGGAAGCAAAGAGGAAGTTATCCAAAGATGTCCACAGACTCGCACGCCTAAGAGTCACACTTATGGATTCCACAAAAGGAGGGATAGTGGTGACCGATGGTTATTAATTATCACTAGTCTTAGATATAAAATAAAAGCAAGACCAAGACCCCATTTTTCTTGATTTGAATACAAATGTTCATAACCAAAGAGTATTATATTTTGAATGGGGGGAGATGGTGTGCTTGAAGTACTAAGATAGATTGTATGTACCCAATGGGCTCCAAGACAGGATCATGGAGGACGATTATAGCTCCATATATTCAATTCATACGGATTCCACCAAGATGTACCACTATTTGGGAGAGGTATATTGGTGGGAAGGTATAAGAAAGGGCATTGCTGAGTTTGTTGCCAAGTGTCTGAATTGCCAGCAAGTGAAAGTAGAACATTAAAGGCCGGAGGGCTGACTAAGAATATAGAACTTACGGAATGGAAGTGGGACATGATTCATATTAACTTCATCACAGTCTTGCCAAGTTCTCACAGGCTTGCCAAGTTCTTGCAGGAAGCATATTTAATTTCGGTGATTGTCAATAAAATGATAAAATCCACCCACTTCTTGCCGGTAAAGACCACTCATTCAGTATAGGATTATGCAAAGTTATACATTCAGGAGGTTGTGAGACTCCAAGGAGTCCCAGTTTCAATCATTCTCCATAAAGGTGCACAAATTACTGCACAATTCCAGAAGTCTTTCCAGAAAAATTTGGGTTCAAAGGTGAACTTAGACACTGCTTTTCATCATCAGACAGATGAGCAAGCAGAACATACTATCCAAATCTTAGAAGATATGTTGAGTGCTTGTATTATGGATTTCAAGGGGAATCGGGATGATCATCCACCTCTCATTGAGTTCGCTTACAACAAGAGATACCATTCGAGTATCTAAATGGCTCCATATGAAGCTCTTTATGGGAGGAGATGCAGATCTCCTATTAGGTGCTTTGAATTTGGTGAATCAGGGTTGATAGTACCAGATATAATTTGTAAAGCCATTAAGAAGGTGAAGGTGATTCAAGAGAGATTGGAAACGGCATAGCGTCATAAAAAATCCTACATAGATGTTAGGATAATGTTGTTGGAGTTCGAGGGAGATGGTTGGATATATCTAAAATTTTCACCCATGTATGGTGTTATGAGGTATGGTAAGAATGGGAAACTTACTTCCCGATATATTGATCCTTATAGAATATCCAAGAGAATTGGCAATGTAACTTATGAGTTGGAGCTGCCACAAGAGTTAGCAGCGGTTCATTTAGTATTTCATACCTCCATGTTAAAGAAGTGCATGAGTGATCCCTTATTGATTGTACAAACTGAAAATGTTGGGATTAAAGATAGCTTATCCTATGAGGAAATTCAAGTTCAGATTTTAGATCGTCTAGTTTGCGGGTCGAGAACATAAAGATTGCATCAGTCAATCTGTTTTGGAGAAACTAACTTGTTGAATAAGCATCTTTGAAAGCTGAAGAAGATACAAAAAAGATTTATCCACATCTCTTTGAATACGGAGGGAAAATATATCAAGGTACTAATCTCTTCTTATTACCTTATGAACAATGAGTAAGCTTATTGTTATTTGTTTTTTATTGTCGAGTGTTAAACTTGAGGTTACTATTCTTAGTTTAGTGAAAGAAATCTCATTCGAGAATGAATTTTTCCAAAGGGGAGATATTGTAACATATCATAACTCGTAATAGCCAAAATTGATCTAAGAAACTAAAACTTTGCACTTTTGAAATAGGAAAATCTAGAAAAATTCCTAAAGTTAAGAAAGTGAATTTTTGGACATTTCAAATGGCCATAACTTCTATATAAAGATAAGTTAGAGTCACTTATTTATGTGGATTGAAAGCCCTCGGAAAGATCTTTCCAATGGTGCCGCTTTTCCAAGATTTTGATATTGTATGAAGGAGATATGTCTTTCGAAAGTTGTGTTGTTGAAGCAAGGAAGTCGAATTCCGAATTCGTAAGGGCAAACTAGTCTTTTCACCCATCTATATCCTAATTCGTTTTAAAGGGGGTAAAATTAAGCCGTAAGTCAATTTTGGAGAATCAATTCACACTTAGGGCTTGGAACAAAAAACAAGAGAAAAAGGAGAAGGGAGAAAGATCAAGGTTTCACCAAGAACGCCAAGGGATTTCGAGTGGAATTCGTCGGGGGTGATCCCTATCAAGGTATGTGAGATCTTTCATGTTGTATTAATTCATTCGTAGACCTGTCTTGTTTCAGTTAAGTGGTTTTAAAATTAATTACATGATTAGAAGTAAATTCTTGATAAATCTTGTTGAATCCCTTTTTGGTTGAAGTCAATTGAATACCCATAGATGTTGATTAGTAGTTTCCGATATTTTTTGAGTTATATCTTAAGAATATTGAAAGTATTGATGATCCTAGGTGTTTGGGGATGAAACTATGGATGTTTGGGTGATTTAGGATCAGAAAACGAGTTGAAAATTTTTTCAGACGCACCTGGGGAAGTCTAGGAGCGTCGCACCTACAATATAGCAAAAGAGGGCTTCAAACAACTAAGGTCTGGCGCGGTGTGCCACCTTTGCGCCAGAACCAAGCCTCAGTTTTTCTTGATAGTATTTTACCAATCTTGAGGCTAAAGGTATGATTTTATTCCCCAAATCCATTTTTCGATACATAGAACGTAATCTATTGGGTTATTATCGATGAGGAAGGGTTTTGATCTAGAAATTATGGTGAAGAAAGCCTTAATTTGGGTATGGAGATCATGAGAATGATCTGGTATTGATAGAATTGTTAGTAATTCGAGTAATTAGCTATTGTTTATTCATTCTCGTGTTAAAGTAATTGTTTGTAGATCAATAACAAGTGGAACAAATCCGAAAAGGGAAGAAAAAAATTTCTTAGGGACTTCAAGCTTGTTTCGAGCTAGGTGATAGTTGTGATTTCATGATTGTGTGATATACATTGGATTTTGTTGCATTATAATACACGTGTATGTGAAATGTTACATTATTGATCACACTAGTAGTAACTGAAATAGATGAATGATGAAAGTCATAAATGATGACTTGTTTGTATGATTATGAGACGTACTTGTGACTGTGATTCTAATTTGTTGAACGGATCAGGTTTTGCGTTTCGACACACTAACTTGGATCTGTCCTCACATTCCGACATAAATATGTATCGGTTCTCACAATTTGGCATAATCATTGGATTGTGTATCACGTCTGGTATACTAATTTCTTGGATTTGGACTCCATGAGAGAACCAATGACTTGATGTAATTGTGAACCTTGAGAAATGGTAAATGGAGTTTTGTTTGTAAATGATGTTGATATTGTTAGTCCATGTGTAACATCATGCAAGTTGAAATAACTAGGAAGAACTTAAAATTGGTAATACCCATTTTCGGAAAGAATATAAAAATTTGGAAAATTTGTTATGTATATTTAGTTGAGTTTTTGGTCAATTTCAAACGACCATAACTTCTAGCTTAGGATAAGTTAGGTGTATTTCTAGATATCATAGGAATGATCTTGGAATAATCTTTTCAATCACGTTGTGTTTGCGTTATTTCGAGCTTGTATGAGTGAGATATGCCTATTGAATGTTGGGTTGTTCTAATAAGGAAAATTTAATCCAGATTTTAAAGGGTAGTTTAGTATTTTTCTTAGCCATTTAATTTAATCTGTTTCAAGTAAATTACTTGGTATCTAAACTGACTAGGTTCAGTTTATGCAATTAAGATATACGGTAGGAAATTGAGAGAACACAAAAGAGGAGAAAGGAGAAGAAGAGCTCAAGATTCGTCAACTTCTTGCGATTTTGGTTGAGTAATTCGCCAAGGATTCAATCCTACAAGGTATGTGATACTTTCATAGCGTTGGGTTTGTTCAACCACGATTCAATCATGTTTCTTTCAGCGAAATTCGTTTCTAGAAAGTTGGGAGTATGATGTTTGGATTTATGTTCTTGATGTTTGTTTTAGTTCTTAAGGTTTGATGGGATTGTGGAGTTCTTAATAGAATTGTGTCAATTTAAGAGATGTTTTGAGTTAGATTTTTTGTGAATATATTGCATTTGAATCTAAAGGGGGGTTGAGATGAAGAATTGAAATTAGGCGAATTGGGGCTGAAAATCGGAGAATGGAAAAGTCCAGCGTGTTTTGACACGAAAGTCCGCGTCTCGGATGTGCTCCCCCTGTGTACAAAAATTTCCTCCGCAATGCGGTTAGGGTGCGGACTCCTCTATTTCAAAATTAAGTTTTGGATCAATTATTTATAATCATCTCTGCATCGCGAACTTGTTCCAAGATGGTGATTTTATTGATCATTTCTCATGTTTAACTATCTAAACGTTCTCCTAAATATCATAAGGTCTTTCCTATCACAAATCACAATACTTGAGTCCATAATTCAATTCAATGAAACTTAAGAGTCAAGTCTAGGAGTAAGAAGAAAGCCAAAAGAATTTTATCAAGTCTTTCACAAACGTTTTAACTTTGGGTTCACACTTAAACTTCAAGTTGAGTAAAGAGTAAAGAGTCAAGATTGAAGTTCATTTCTTCAATGAAGTAAATGGGGGCTATGTATTCCCAAAGATTTTAAAATGTTTTCACATTTGAGCAAGAAATGGAACATCGATTCCAGAAGAGTTTCTAAGTTATGTTTTGAGTAATTGTCTCAAAGCAAAGAAAGAAGTTTGTTTTAAAAAAATATGACCTAAGTATATTTTGGGAGTAGTACTCAGCACCGATATGGGGTTGCTAGTTCTTATTAACTTAAGTCTCCATAAACCATGTACATCATGGATAGGAAAGGATCATACTTTTTAGATGACTCCTTAAGATGTTTTTACCATAGACCAGTAGATCCACTAAGTTAAGCATTCTATATGATTGTTCACACCCAATTTTTGACCTCCACGGCGTATTTAATCATCAAGCTTCTTCAATTTCAAATGATTTAAAGTACATAATTTTATAAAATTCAAAATATTTTCCAAGTCATTTTAAAGTGATTTTGTCATTTTTAATGACTTAAAAGTTATTTGATAAACAAACATGTATTATTTCTATTATTATGTATATAATTATGTAATTTTATGAATGTTCGAAAATCCTCTCAAAAGAATTTTATTTTATTAAATTAATTTAGTCTAAATTATGGTTTTAATTTGTAATTAATTAGTTTATAATTATAGCTCTACCATCATGCTTGAGAATCCTTTGAAGTTTTACTTTACATGATATTTTGGTTGATGTTCCCTGTTACTTAGCTTAATATTTTCAATGTTAGCTTCCTAAACATTAAAAGTATTTTGACGAATAACAATAAGGGTATTGTCACGTTCAGGATCAGGTGACACACCACGGTACAAATCCAGGCATACAATAAAAGAAAGGAAGAAGTGAAACAGGAAACTAATGAAAGATTAAAACTAAAAAGGTTAAAGAGAGGAACAAATTAAAATAAATATTTTAAGAAGAAAGAAATTAGAATAATTATATATATATATATATATATATATATATATATATATATATATATATATATATATATATATATATATATATATATATATAAGTTTTAATATTAATAATTATGTGTACAATGTACTAAATAATTAAAAATTTACCAATTAAAAAAGGACGTGTCCAATTGTTTTCGCTCATTACTTGCCTTAAAGAGAGTGCACACACTCTAAGCCACGTCAACTTTTGAAGTGTATTTATCCCATTATAAATAGTTTAGAGGGGTAATAAAACACTAGTTAAGTTAAGGTATTTGAGTGGAATTTCTGTTATCTTAGGGGGCACTTATGTCTAATTCCATTAAAAAGGGATATATGTATAATATTGATCAAATTTTCCCATATTGATATGCCTTCACTTGCTTCCAAGAGAGTGAATATACTCTCTATGTTACATCAAAACAAAAAGAGGAAAATAATCCCAAAAAAATTGTTTAGGGGGATAATGTGACCTTAGTTAAGTTTAGGTATGTCATTGGGATTTAGGGTATAGTTCAAGGGCTACATGTGCCTTATCCCTTCAATTTTCTTAGTTTACAGAACAAATTCGGGATAAGACACAAGTACCCCTGTCACGACCTAAGGGTATACACTAGAAGCAATGGCATCATCAAGTCGCGACACAGCGTATTCAATCTCTGGGAGGTCTTATACAAGCCCTTAGACATCATTCATCGCATATATATATATATATATATATATATATATATATATATATATATATATATATATATATATATATATATATATATATATATGAAAAGTAGTGTAGAATTAAAACTTTTCACAACAATAGTTCAAATCGCTTTCACAGAAAACATAAGAAAGGCTAAGTCTCTTTGTACCCATCTTAGACACATGAATATCTTGGGTCACAACCCATACATCAACAAATAGAAGTACTAAAGCCTATTACAACGTCTTTTGAAAAGAAAAGCTAAAACTAACTATGTCCTTGAATCATGTGAGGACATACCAAGACTAGGTTGAAAGGATGTTATTCCCAATGTTGAATTCCAATGAGACTCCTCACTTTCCACCTACACCGTTAGAGATAAAATAACATATGAAATTAGCACATTGAATGCACTAATTATGATGACATGGAATAAAACCATACTAAAATGGAACATTTATTTATAACATGCTCTTTATACTCTTTTGAATAAAACTTCATAAAATAAGTGTATGAACCACATAAACATATAAGACATATCCAGTTTAAGACCCACAATATACCATTATCATCACTTAGAAACCATACAAGCATATAAACCCTCCTATCAAAGGTTATCCTAAGACTTACTTAAGTAAGACAAGAAGAGACTGCCCATACACCCTCTTCAAGAACACCTAAAAAATCCTTAAGACTACCTAAAGTAATATTAATACCTTTCATCACATATACTCTCTACCCAATGTTACACTAAGATTCACTTGAGTAAGACATGAAGTTACCACCCATACACCCTCTCCAAGCCTACCAAAGCAACCCTCAAAGATACCCTAGATAGGTATCCTTCAGTTAACATACATTAACTTAAGTCAATAATATTCATTAAGACCCTGAAGAGACATTTCATAAATTAAGGACTTCACATAATGGTCTTGGAAAATACCTAGGGAACACACATCCTAGCATCTTCAAAGCCTACTCGTGCCACGTCTAGATAGCATCCCATTCTAGTATCTAAACGTTGTAGAACTTCTCCAATGTTGAGAATAGGCATTGACCGACATAGGACATACTATCTAGGCATGGAATCCGGAGTCTACCATACTTCGATGGAGGGTGTTCTACTTGCCAAGGGTAGAACTAGGACACATCCCATGTAGGCACATGGTTAAGGAATATTAAGGGCTCCTTTGTACTCTAGTCTCATTCTCAAGTAGAGCTACTACCACAAGCATATTCACTCGGTGCTTAGCCTTGTTTCTCATAGAGTAAGTTCAATCATAATAAGGCATATGAAATGGTACCATTTTTCAATCTTACCAAATAATAATACCTTTACTGAGGATGGTTCCACTAGGGCTGCTACTCAATGGTCTATAAGGATTGATCTATGACTTCCTTAGAGATGGTTTCATGACGTTATATCCAACATATCCCTAAGTCCATCATTCATACAAGAAGGATACAATTACGACTTTCAACTTCAAGGATTCTCTAACGTTCTTTCTATATTGAAGGTTCCAAGTTATTGATCTTCTTTACATGTTAAATGCTTATATTAATCATTCATGCACTTACATGACAAAGGTTCTTAAGCCTACTAAGTCAAGAGTTCACATTCACATAACTTGCATGTATCAAGTAGAGGGACATAAGTCTCAATCCATACACACACATTATAATCATATAGAGACCATCATCATAGTCTATCATAATCACATATATCCAATTATAAGAAATCATACTTTAACCTCACATATATATATACACATAATCATCCTTTATAATCTATACTAGCTATAACATGATAATAACATAATTCATACAATAATGCCACAAGACCATGTTCATAACAATTATAACACATAAACACCGCCACCATAATTATACCATACCAATCAATACAATTCAATACCAATTCTACACAATATAGAGAGATTATGTCATCTTACCACTTTCCATCATCAACATCACCATTCCTTAGCCTTCTCAATAAATTCACCTCATAAAGGTTCTTATATATATCCATATACACAATTCTAAACCAAAAACCAAACCATACCAATGATCCAACAATATACAATATGAAAATCATAAAATTAAGGCATCCTATATACATTTCTACCATGACATATACATAATTCGATAGCCAATACAATCTACACAATAATCCAATACTATTAAGTCATGATCAAACCACCTATATTAGAGCCAAATATACGAAATAATGGATTGCATGGGTTCATACAGATTTTGATCTAAAAACATTCAATTAACATCAATTTTATCATAAATCGTTGATTTAAATCGTTTTATGCATGAACTCATGGCTAGAAGTCAAAATAGAAAAATTTATGTTTTTGAACATCTTTGGAAACCATTGGAGTTGACTCCTTGAATGGAATAGGATTCAAGGATGAAACTTCATACATCAATTGAAGATTAGCCCACGAAATTGGTGGATAAAAACTTGGAAAATCTGCCTTCTTTCTTGGAGCTTCAAAGCTTCAACAATGGTGGTTTTGGAGAGAAAAAATGAAGAGCTTTTGTTTGGAGTTGAAGGGTTTTGGTTTGATTGGTGAGTTTTGGGGTTTAAACTCAATAACCACCAATAAGCCATTGCGAAATTACCCAAAAGACCCTTGCACTTATTGGGCCTTTAACCAATTCAAATTTTACATAAAAACGGCGCAACCAAATCTTGAAAGTCATTGCACGTCTCAGGGTTATCTCCAATTCTTGGTTCTGGAATTTAATTTGATACAAAATGGTTTGCTTTGGCCCCGTGTCAAAGGAAAAAAAATTTCCCTTTAAGTATATCTGGTGCGACGCGCAGCCACCTTCAAAGAGGGGTTGTCCGGCATCTTCCTTGGCCGATGTTTGGGTCCTCCTCGAGGACCCTTTGGCTGGTCTTTGGAGCGTCGTTCTCGGACCTTTTGACCCTACATATGTTCCTATAGGTACTAGGTTCATCACCATTTTTTTAGAATTCAAAATATACTTAAAACAAGAACACATACAAGGACACACTAGCACACACTCTAGACTAGATTCCGAACGTCTTGGATGTTTCACTTCCAAATACTTCCAAACTCAACACACTAACTTCTAACACTATAATACACAATTTTAAGACTTTATAAGCACATGAGACACATGTTAGTCTCTAGTTCAACCTATTTTGTGTTAGGGGTTTTACAACCCCTGAACTATAATCGAAATTCGAGTGACATAACTTAAATTAACTAGGGTCCTACTAGACTCATTTCCCCGCCCTCTCGAAATAATTTTTTCAATATTTTCGTGCACCTTTGTGTTGATATAGATTCAATATCCAACTTTAGGTAGTGTGGTGATACACATGCGCCGCCATCTATGAAACTATTTTTAATTATTTTTTTAAATATTTTCTTTCGCTTATATTTAAATTGAGTTAATACATGTAAAAAAATATTAAAAATTTCCTTGAGTATAATATATTTTTAAATTTTTTTGTGGCGGTTGGGGGGGGGGGGGGGGGGCACTACATAATTGGGCCAAAACCCCAAAATAAATACATGTTAATACTCCAATCCAAACTAACTGAAGAAGTACTTATTATTTGAAAATAAAATTAAACTCCATACCCCCATTATATTTTTTCTCATTAATTTTTTTTCCTACCATTAATATTTTTTGTTCTTTCTCATTTATTATTTTTCTTTTATCTTTTATTCTTGTCTCCTATATTCTTCTTATTTTCTCTTCTATTCTCAATTCTTTTTATTTTATCCTTTATCAGTATTATCATTTGTTAATAATTTTATTATTTCTACTTTTCGATGTTAGTTTATCTTCTTTTTATCTCCTCTTTTTTTTTATTTTCACAATTTTACGAGAATAAAATAAATTATTTTTTCTTTTTAATTATTTTATTTTCTCTTTTTATTCTTTTTTCATATTTTTTTCTTCGTAATATCATTTATGAGATACAATTTTATAATAACTTTATTATTTCTTTCTTTTTTTTTTGGTTAGTTTATCTTATTTTTATTTTTTTCTCTATTTATATACTTACCTTATAAAAAAAACTAGGTAATTTACCTGCGCTTCGTGCGGTCATAAATAATAGCCACACATTAAAAATAATGGAAAAATAGTTTCTTAAAAAACTATTTACAATATTCCAATATTAATTTGATTATTTGTCATTATCAGATAAGTCAAAAACCTCAAATGAATGAATTATGCATGAAATAATGAATCATTGGTTCTTTTATCAACATTAAAAGGAAAATAAATAAGAAAATAAAAATATATACAAAGACATTTCGTAATAAATATAAACATTTAAGTTGCATATATTAGAATTGTGATTGTATGTCTTAGGAGAAAATCCAAGAAATTGTTAATGTATTCAAAAAAAAAGTTAACATTGAACATTCAATAAATTATAATTTTTGAACTTGCATAATGATTTTCTTCAATTTATAAGTGAGAAATTTCATATCTATGTGAATATAGATAATATGTATGCTTAGATATACTACTTTGAAGTTATATAATTTGATATAGAATATCAAAACAGTGAAACTGAGTACAATAATTATTTTTTGCACAATGAATGTAGGTACTATATGTGTATATGTTTGATGTCACCGAGACAATAAAATTGCAGAAACATAAACAACAGAATTGAAAACATGTACTCAAAAACAACAATTAATATCTTAAGCATAAATTAAAGAGTGTAAGAAAAATACATCAGGATATGTAAAGAATGAAATAGAAAGGAAAAAATCTAGTCTACTGAATGCACATTGTCCCCTAAAAAATTTATTTCCCTTGAATACCAGATGTTTAAAGAATTACATTAGAAAAGTGCACTAATATTTAATTTTGTGGAAGTAGAAGAAGAATATCATAATTTTGGTTGTTTTAAAATGAGAGGAAATCTCTCTATTTATAGACAACAAAGGTAGTGTCAACAAATGTTTATTGTGCCTTATTAGAAAGGTTACAACTACTTGAAAAAATTTCAACCCTTTGTAAAGTTCACAACCTTTTATAAAAGTAACAACTTTTAACAAAGTCACAACTTTTTACAAAGGTGCAACTTTACATTAAAGCCAAAAAAATTCATAAAAGTTGCAACTCTTCATTAAAGTTGCAATTTTTCAGAAAAGTCACAAATTTTGATAAAAGTCGCAAATCTTCATTAAAATCGCAACTTTTAATAAAAGTCACATCTTTTCATGAAAGAGGAGGGATACTTTTGGCATAACTTTTGATAAAATTCGCAACTCTTCATTAAAGTCACAACTTTTCATAAAAGTCACAACATCTGATAAAAGTCGCAACTCTTCATTAAAGTCGCAACTTTTCATAAAATTTCCAAATTTCATTAAAGTCACAACTTTTCATAAAAGTCACATCTTTTCATGAAAGAGGAAGACTAGTTTAGGAAAAAAATAAATTAAAAAGGAAATTCTTTCTTGTGGTGGCGCCACGTAGGCGAGCCTAGGGTTCTCTTTTATATAAATATATGATAAAATAAATAAATGTATTTCTTTTCTTATTTATTGTTTTTATTTTCTCTTTTTTTCCCAATTGATTATATAGTTATTATTTTATGACTGAAATATAGTAATATTAGATAACTCAAAACAGACATGCATATTGTGAAAACAACATCAATATACTGATAATGAAGCAATCGAATATTGAGGCATGTATATTTGATTAGCCGACCTAGCATGTGTAATTCATGAAGTAAAAGAACTACATAGCTAGGATTCTGAATTAATGAAATAATCAACACCAAACGATCTGATTTGGAATTCTAATAGCGAAAACCCAATAATTTCTAACATTCAAGAAACCCTAGGTATTGATAATATCACATACCTAGTGACAAATATCATGGAGAAATCTTTCGATTTGGTGGATAGAACTGATGAAAACCTGTGCTTTTGGACTAGGGCTTCGTCGAATCTTTCTCCTTCTACATCATAATTATTTGTATGTTTTTGGTGAATTATTTGCTCAGAGTAGAATATAATTTAGTTACTAGGATAAAACTGAAAAAAAACTACGTAGGATTTAAACAACGTAGTTTAGGGGTCCAACACATAGGAAATAAAAAAGCAAACGACCCCTGGCTTAACTGCCTTTGGGGCCATTGACGGACGGGACCGGTGGTCCGTGCGGGTCAATCATCATTTGGTGACTAGGGGGTTGAATCTGGGGCCTTGATCAATGGACTAGGACACGGTCCGTGGCCTGCCCTATCATATTTAGGTTCGGTTGTGGGTCGACACTCTGCTAAAAATTCGGAGGTTCCTGGGGAAAGGTCACAGGTGGCCATCCACGGACCGCTACCACGTATCTTGGGTCACCCTACGATCCGTGGGTAGCAATCGAGGGCTGTGCCTGCAACTTCTGAAATCTGCATTTTTAGGATTTCTAGGATATGGGGTGTTACAATTGTATTTTCTCTTCTTTTTTTCTATGGATTATATTTATTCCATTTTTTTGTATTTCGTTTTGATTTGATTGCAAATGTTTTGTATTTTGAAAATAAGTTAACGCCAAATGATTATCGAAACAAATGTAACAATCTACACTAAAACATAAAATGTTAAAATCAAAGGAAACTTTTAGAAATTTTTTTTTTAATAATAAACGTAATTTCTAAAATTAATTAAAAATGTAAAGATAAGAAATTGCTGAAAGAGCAAAAAATTTTAAATTGAGAGGAGAAATAAGTATTTTATAAAGAAAGAAATGAAAATAATTATATATACATCTGAGAGCTAATTAGATCATATCCTGGAAGTTTCCCCAATTACAAATACTTCGAATTTTTCATTGCTCTCAGATACCTTCTTTGATTTTCCGATACATTGCAAATGGTCCATAACTTAATGGGAAAGGTGTAATCGTGAGGGGATTTTTATATTTTTAAAATTGAAAGTAAATTTTAGAGATTATACTATCTTAAGTTGTATGTTTATGTAATATTCCATGATATAATCATTGGATAATGCACAAGTACCCCTCAATCTATGCTCGATATTTCAGAGACACACTTATACTATATAAAGGTCCTATTATCCCCCTGAACGTATTTTATTAATAATTTTCTATTTTGTGGGCCCAATGCTTATAATAAGTTCATGGGTGTAATAGGACTTCAGTATAGAATAAGTGTGTCTCTGAAATTTCGGCCATAGGTTGAGGGGGTACTTGTGCATTTTCCCTATAATCATTTGGTTCGGATCTAAAGAAAACATCTAATCACTCGATCAAATGTGCATTCAAATTTTCTAATATTAATGCAAATATACGGTGCATAAGCCATTTTAGAAAAATTTGATCTACTGAAATTCTCTCACTTTTTTTCCTTTTCCATCTTGAGTTTTCAAAAACCTACCAAATATTCTCTAATCTGTTCCATTTCATCATTTAAAATTCACTTGTCGTAAATCCACAAAAAAAATAGCAAAAAAATATGATATTTATAATCGTACCTGAAATCATGGTTGAAAATTGGACATATTACGTAATTTTCTCCTCCTCTCATATTTCTTCTTTTAATAGAATTGCTCAAAAAAGAGAGCACCGCCTTTCTAACTCTTCAAACATAAAAATTTCAGCAACTCTCTCTTTAGGCATGAAAAAACTCTAGTTTACAGTTTACTAATATTTGTTCAATGCGGCATCAGACAAATGGAAAGGGTTTTAGGTGGCATATATAATATAAGTGCGAGTTTAATTATCAATAATAAATTTACTAAATTAATTTTGTACTATTTTATAACTGATAAATCGTAAATGTCAGTCAACCCCTTGACCTTTGGTTATACCCCAAAACACGTCTTAAAAAGTATTAGTACTCGTCACAAATATAATTTAAGTTTTTAAAGTATGAAATCAATCCCACATAAAATTATTTTAGTCACACTTCTGAATTATCAGGAAAATCAAATACAAACAACTTTTTTGAGCAAAAATATTTAAATTTGTTGGGATTAAGCATGGGTATCCCCTTGAATTATACTCGAACTCTAAGTGGCATACCTAAATTTATCTATGGTCTTATTAACAACCTTAAACTATTTTTAAATGAAACAAATACACCATAAAATGGATGTGACATAGAAAATGTGCCCTTGCCTTCAAGAGAGTGTGCACAATTTCTATGTCACGTACATCTTTATGGTGTATTTATATTAAATTTTAAAATAGTTTAAGGTGGATAATAGGACCGTAGTTAAATTTAGGTGTGTTGCTTAGAGTTTGACTATAGTTCCGGGGATAATCATGTCTTATCCCAATAAATTTATTAAATTTAACTCAAAAAGGTGTTTGGATTGATTTTTCCTGGTAATACAGAAGCGTGACTAAAATAATTTTATGTGGGATTGAATGAATATTAAAACGATTTCTTATACATTTTTAGACGAGTTTTGAGATATTACTAAAGGTCAAGGGGTTGATTCACATTTATTATTTATCATTTATTAAAATAGTACAAAATTTATTTACTGAATTTATTAGAGATAATTAAGCTTGCACTTATATTATATGTGTCAACTTAAGTCCATTACATTTCTATGATGCCACATTGAAAAAATATTATCAGGCCAAATTTAGTTTTTGCACGCCTTAAAAGAAAGTTGCTGAAATTTTTTATGTTTGAAAGGTGGTGCTCTCTATTTGTGCAATTCTACTAAAAGGAGAAAGATTGGGGGAATATTGTCAAATATCCAGTTATTAACCAGGATTTTGGGTACGCTAATAAATATCATATTCTTTGTTTTTTTCTTTGTGGTTTAACTATAAAGTTAATTTTAAATGATGGTGATAAAACAAGTCAAAGAATATTTGGTAGGTTTTAGAAAAAATCAATATGGAAAATGGAAAAAAGAAAAGAAAATTTAACTAGATGGAATTAAAAAAAATTGCTTATACACCATTTATTTGCATTAGGCTTAGAAAATTTGAATGCACATTTGAGTAATTAGATGTTATCTTTAGATCTGAACCAAATGATTAAATTGTGGAAAAATTACATAAACACACAATTTAAGATAACATCTCTTAAATTTTCTTTCAATTAAAAAAATACGAAAATCCCCTCTCTGATACATCTTTCCCATTAAGTAATGGACTATTTGCAATGTATCAGAAAGAATCATGAAAAATTCAAATTATTTGTTGGAAAATTTCCAGGATATGATGTAATTAGCTCTCAAATGTATGAAATTTCTATAAGTTTTCCTAAATTATTTGTCTTCTACACCTTAACAGGCATTTATTTATTTATTTTTAATTATTAAAATTATACAATTTGGATAAAAAGTTAAATATTTGAAAAAAATATAAATATAATATAATAAAATTATTATTTAATGTACAAATATTTATGTTCGCTAGTGAAAATATAAATTATTTGTAGTTTTAGTGGTTGTGATGATTGGTGTTAGTGTCTATTTTTTTTTTTTTTGTAGTGATAGTTATGATGGTGGAGTTAGTTAGTGGTGTGGTGATTCGCATGATAATAATGATTGGCATTAGTGATGGTGATTGTGGTGATAGTGGTTAATAGTGATGATAAGTGTGTCAACGATTGATAATATTGGCTGACGACGATATGATTGCAAACAGTGGTTTTGATGGCAAGGATGGCAGGTAGTTGGTGACGACAATTGTAATTGTGACGGCATAGGTGGTTAACAGTTGTGTCATTGTCGAAATGATAGTGAAAATTATTCATACAAAAATACCACTTAAATTGCTTACATTTAATCAAAGTCTAAATATGAATTGTTCATACTTTAGGCCATTAAAAACATTCACATACATTAGGATTTTAACACTTACTTAATTTAAGTATGTCTTAATTATTAAGATTTTGAATAAAGTCTTAATATCATTAAGATAAAATAAAACTTAGATTTAAATGGGTTAAAAAATTTCACTACCCAAGTAGTGGACTGTCCCAATGGGCCAACACATTTTGATGGTTATAGTTTTATCACGTGAATTTTTTTGAAGGAGCTTCCGGAGTGTGATATTCACGTAACATGTCATATTCTTCTAGGGGAATTTTAATATAATAATAGCCATAAATTTTTTCCAAACAATATATTTTTGTCAAAAAATTTATTCAACACATATTAAGTTTTATTTTTTTATTATCATTAGAAATTTGAAAATTTAGAAAGTATGTAGACAAATTTTTAGGGATTCTTAAGTAAGTGCATAGGTAACAAAAAAAATTCAACAAAGATGATCACGTGTATATATAATGCATCAATATTGTGTAATTTAGAAATGAACTCCTCTTAATGTTGGAGTCTTTTGATATATCATTCACTCGAAAAGTTTCACATTTGTAACCATTCAAATTTTAAAATAAAGCTTCAGAACTCTTGAATGACGAAATGTTCATTTTTGTCAACCAAATATAAATTAGAATTTCAATACTAAATTGTCAATTTAATCTTTGAAACTCTTCATAGTTTTATTTTTCGAGTTCAATGTTATGATAATGCTACTAATTTTTTCTTGAGATACAAAATCATATCAATATGCATCTTTTGTTAATTAGTCAAAAATCAGAAGTAATATTACCAACAGGTGCAACATTGTATATAAATGATGATGGATGTAGTGACCAGGAAAGAAAAGCCCTTCACCTCTAATCCCAATGATCAATTTTGTAATATTGATTGTTTTAGACAAGAAAGTTTGACCCAATAAATAGTTTATCAATCTTTTTGAAATTTTGTATATCCAAGTATACTAGGACCAAATGTACGTCTGCAACCCCTCTCCACTACAAGGTAATGTGGAGCTTTTCCTTTCAAAGGGTTTTTGGTTTTTGCTTATCCATTCCTTGTTTGGGGACTTTCACACACTTACAAAATGACTTTGATGGTTAAAAGTTGAAATTTTGAAGGTTTTATTTATCGTGGGATCAAGAACCCAATTCCCTCTGAAAATTTTTATGTATTGCTAGTTTGGTAAGAGGGATAGGGATAGCTAATCCGGGATAAAATTTTAGGATGAGTTTATCCCATGTTTGGTTGAGAATTTGAGATAAGATAATATATCTCGAGATTGCAATGTTTTTTTTATTTTATGTTGAGGGTGGGATAACTAATCTGGGATAACATGTTCCTACCAAAACGAGTCTTTATACTCTGAATTTGTTATTTGTTTGTGAAGGGAAGTAGTTAAAACACAATCCTGGAACAACTAAACTAAGGTGTTTTACATGTGGGGTTGTAGAATTTTGATTTCATTTGCTTCTGTAATGTTCAGGCACAACTTATTACAAGCAGTGCTAGAAGAAGGAGCATATTTCTGATGACAAACTCTGTAGTGCTTTGGACATTAGCTTATAGGATCAACATCATGTTCCATGACCCTACTCTAAACTTAGGAAACAAGTATCCCCCTTACCCATACTTCTCCAAACCCTCGACCTCAATCAAATATATGACCATAGTGTAGCAACATTCCCCTAAGCCCCTAGCGAGATATAAGATAAAAAAGATGTAATGAAACATAAATCTACTAAACTACTAAATCAAACAAAGAAATTGCCTACGTGACACCACTATAAATGAGGACTCCAGTTTAATTTATTTATTTCAAAAACTAGTGGTCTCTTTCATTAAAGTTGTGAATTTTATGAAAAGTTGTAAATTTTATGAAAAGTTGAAAACTTAATGAAAAGTTGTGTCATCTATGAAGAGTTGTGACTTTTATGAAAACATTGTGACTTTTATAAAAAAGTTGTGACTTCTATGAAAGGTCATGACCTTTCTGAAGGGCTGCAATTTTTCTAAAAAGTTGTCACATTTTTGATAAGGCATAACAAACATTTGTTCACACTATCATTTGTTGTCTATAAATAGATGAATTTCTTCTCATTTTAAAATAACAAAAAATTTTGAACTTCTTAGTCATTTTTCTTCTTCTTCTTTACAATTAAATATTCATATACTTCGGTCCTCTTGAGTGGCTCACTAACACCATTACTTATGTTACAGATCGAGGAATCTATTTTTACAATCATTAATTTATACTTATATTATCAAAGATAACTTATAAGATGTTATAATTTTCTTTTTCTCTCATTACTAATGTTCATTATCACGTAATCTTGTATTTAATATAATATAGTTTTTAGTTTTAATGATTGATAGGTTTTAAATATTATTTCTTAATTTTGGGATATTAAATTCCCGCGCGAAGCACAAAATATTTTACTGTAACATCTCGTAACTCAAAATATCTAAGAATAGACTAAGGAATTAAAAATAATCACTTTTAAAAAGAAATGGGAAAATCTCAAAAAAATTCTAAGTTTAAGAAGTGAGTTTTTGTCATTTTGAAATGGCCATAACTTCTAGCTCAGGAAGCGTAAGAGGTATTTCTTGAAATGGTTGGAACTTCCTTGGAGATATATTTCCAACGCAGCCATGTTTGTACATTTTTAATATCGTATGAGGGAGATATGCCTGTCGTAAGTTGGGTTGTTGAAGTGAGGAAAGTACAATTTCGGATTTTAGTAAGGCCAAACTACACTTTTCACCCAATTATTTCCTAATTCATTTTAAGGGTTTATTTGGGTTAAAAATAATCATTAAGTCAGTTTTGGAAAATAGATTCATGCTTAGGGCTTGGGAAAAAAGAGAAGAGAAGAAAGAGAGGGGACGAAGATCAAGGTTTCGTCAAGAAAGCCAAGGAATTTCGAGTGGAAATCCTTAGGGTGATCCCTAAGAAGGTATGTGAGATATTTTCATGTTGGGTTAGTCCACCCACACACCAATTTGTTTCAATTAAGCAAATTATGAGTTGTTTACTTGTTAAGACTTGAAGTTCTTGAAGAAGAGCGTCGAATTCTCATCAGACGCACCTGGTCAAGGCCAGGCGTATCGCGCTTGCACTGCCATCTCTGAAACTGAGGCCTGGCGTGGTGCGCTCTGAATGCTCCTAGATCGGCGTTTTTCACCCTATTTTTATAATTTAGCCCTTTTAAGCCCTTCTAAGGTATATTAACACCCCCCAATGACTCTAATACATTCAAATGATTTCTAAACACCTTGTAATTACTAAAGAACACAAATCATAACCTTGAATCCATAATCCGATTCAAGGAAAGTTAATATCAAAGTCTAAGAGATAAGAAGAGTCAAGTCTAAAGTTATGAAGTAAGTCAAAACAAAGTTCTTGAAGGTTTTGAAGAGTCTTTATTGAATGTTTTAACTTTGTTTAAGGCTCAAGTTTCAAGTCAAGTAAAGAGTAAGGAGTTGAAGATCTTTCTCCAAAGTAATATAAGGGAACTAAGTATTCCCTAAGACTTGAGTTTATTTCTCAAAACATATAAGGGAACTAAGTATTCCCTAAAAGGTTATAAATGTTTTCATATTTAGGTTAAAAGGAAACTAAGATTTCCAAAAGAGTTTTGAGCAAGAAAAAGGAAACATCGATTCCAAGAGAGCTTTTAAAGCTAAGTGTTGAGGAATTATCTCAACCCAACGAAAGAAGTGTTTTAAAAACACAAGAGCTAAAGTATACTTTGGGAGTAGTATTGAGTACCGATTTGGGGATGATAGTTCATATTTAACACAAGTCTCCATGTAAACCATGCAGACATCATGAGTATTAGTGGGTCATACTTTTTAGATGATGATGTAAGTAAATCTAGTGGATCCACTACGTTGAAGAGTTTTATGTGCCTACAAAGTATAGGACAACTATAGCAGTGTTGGCGAGACATTGTATCACTATTTAGGCTCATAGTGGTTGTTTTCGGTTAAATAATCTCCCAGAAAAACTATATTCTTTTCATATAGAAGTAAAGTTGAGTTGTTATTGTGTTTTCTTTAACAAATTGAGTTGTTTACACTGTTTTAACGAACTTAGTTATTTAAACTGTTATATATATATATATATATATATATATATATATATATATATATATATATATATTGCATGTGTCTTTATTGATATGTATTATGTTCGGTATTTCATGAGTTGAGCAGAGCCAACGTAAGTGTTTCTTCTTATTCTTTTTGAGCTTTATTTGTTATTTAGTATTCACACTCGCATACACGTAAATTCATGTACTAATGTCAGTTGACCTGCATCATCTTATGATGCAGACATAGGTAACCAAGATCAGCATCCAGCACATCGTTCATCCCATTTGAGCACTCAGAGTCACTGGTGAGCCTCTTTGCATTTCGGAGGTCTCTATGATTGCTTTCTAGTCTTTTCGTTTATAGAATGTTGTGGGGTTTGTCCCAACGTTCATCTTAGTATTATAGAGGCTTCACAGACAGATAGTCAGTCAGATAGTTCAGTTTGTATTTCTCTTTATTGCAGGTATTTTATCATGAGACTTGAGTGCCATTATGGCCAAGCTATTTTGTTTAAGTAAATCCTTTGAGAATGTTTCTTGATTTATTATTAAGTTAAGTCTTCCGCTCAGTTAAGAAAGCCATGCCATGGGCTCTCTCAAGGCCAACAATGGTCACTGAGTGTCGGTCATGTCCAGGGTGCAGGATCGGGGTGTGACAAACTTTGTATTAGAGTTAAAACGTCAAGAGTCCTAGAGATTCTATGAAGTCGTGTATGTAGAGTCCTAGTAATTGGTGAAGAATGTCAAATCTATGTTTTGGAGGCTGCAACATTTAGGAATTTCCTTCACTTCATTCATATTCCTTTTCGTGTGTTAGAGTCTATCTCTAAAAAGTTTCTGTCCATTTCATGCTTGTGTGTGTTTCAGATCACCATGCCTCCACGAAGAGAAGCAAGTGGTTGTCCAGCCAAAAGGAATGTTAAGGAATCAGAGGTACTTATTTCACCAAACATGCAACCTCAACGAGAAGTCACCAATTCTATGTTCGGTGAGGTTATACTTATGTTAATACAAGTGGTGACTAACCAAGTCGGGCAACAAAGAGGGGCTCGATCAGAAGAGGCTGACACCTTAAGGATTCGTGAATTCTTGAGAATGAATCTTCCCAGTTCCATCGGTTCGAAGACTACTGAGGATCTAAAGAATTTTGTAGAGGAGATAAAAAAGGTCTTTGGTGTGATGCAAGTGGTTGAAGCTGAAAGGATTGAGATAGTTGCATATCAAATGTAGAATGTGGCTAGGATTTGGTTTAATATCAGTGGAACGAGGGCAATATGAGGATACACCATGTCTGAGTTGGTCTTGCTGTGAAGGAGCTTTCTTGGGGAGTTTCTTTCCCCGAGAATTGGAAGAGGCAAAGGTTCGAATGTTCCTAACCTTAAAGAAGGACACCTTGACTGTGCATGAATATGGGTTGTAGTTCACCCAAATTTCCCAGTATGATCGTAATATGGTTAAGGACATGAAGAGCAAAATGAGTTTGTTTGTTGCTGACTTGGGTCATGCTTCAAGTAAAGAGGAAAGAGATGCAATGCCGGTTTGAGACATCGACTTATCCAGGTTGATGGTCTATGTGTAGCAGGTTGAAGAGGGGAAGCTGAGGGACAGAGAAGAGTATAGTAACAAGAAAGCTAAGACTGGGAATGAGTCTATGCAGCAAAAAGGTGGTTCAAATTGGCTACAATTTCAGAAACAAAATGAGCATGCACCATCATCTGCTAGTTCTCCTGTACCCAAAAACAAAGGTGAGCATCATGACCAGAACTCGTAGAATTTTAGAGCTAAACTAAGATAGTCTCAAGGTAGTGTGGCACAAGAAGGTGTTAGGTTCCTGTATGTGTTTAGTGTGGTAGAAACCACCTAGGTAAATGTCGTGAGGGCCAGACAGGTTGTTTCAAGTGTGGTCAGGATGGTCACTTTCTGAGGGAGTGCCCGAAGGACAAGAAGGTTATTGGAAATGAGGGAAATAGAGCCCAATCTTCATTAGTTGCTCCACTAGGCAGGGCTGCACCTTGAGGAGCCACTTTTGGTATTGGCGAAAGGGAAAACCACCTCTTTGCAATCACTAGATGCCAAGAGCAAAAGAACTCTCCACATGTTGTCACGGGTTTGATCAAAGTATTCACTTTTGAAGTTTATGCTTTGGTAGACCCACGAGCAAGTATATCTTTTCTAACTCCCTATATTTCAAATAAGTTTGAGATTTTTTTGAGAAACTTTGTGAACCTTTAAGTATTTCTACACCAATCCGAGAGTCAATTCTACCGGAAAGAGTCTATCGTGATAGTCCTATTTCTATCAATCACAAGAACACCATGGCTGACTTAGTGGAGTTGGACATGGTAGATTTTGATGTTATCTTAGATATGGTCTGGTTCTATGTCTATTATGAGTCAATAGATAGTAGAACTCGAGTTGTCAAGTTTCATATTCCTAACGAGACAATTATAGAGTGGAGTAGTAGTTCAGTATTGTCGAAGGGTCGTTTCATTTCGTACCATAAGGCGAGAAAGTTAGTATCAAAGGGGTGTATCTATCACTTAGTCTGAGTTAATAACTGAAGTGCTGAGGTACCTTCCCTTCAGCCAGTTTCTATAGTAATGGAGTTTTCAAGAGTATTTTCTGATGATCTACCTGGAGTCCCTCCCGAGAGAGAAAAATACTTTGGTTTAGACATCATTCCAGATACTCGTCATATCTCTATTTTGCAATATAGAATGACACCAACAAAGTTAAAAGAGTTGAATGAACATATGAAAATTCTGCTAGATAAAGGTTTTATTCGATCAAGTGTCTCACCCTGGGTGTTTCGTTCTTGTTTGTAAGAAATAAAGATGGTTCCCTTAGGATGTGTATAGACTACCACCAATTTAATAAGTTCACCATCAAGCATAAAGATCCTCTCGCAAGGATACATGATCTTTTTGATCAACTTCAGGGTGCTACTTGTTTTTTCAAAATTTTATCTCAGATCTGGCTACGATCAACTAAGAGTTAAGGAATGTGACATTTCAAGGACATCCTTTAGAACCAGATATGGACATTATGAGTTTTTGGTTATGTCTTTTAGGTTGACAAATGCACCCGCATGGTTCATGGATCTTATGAACATAGTTTTCAACCCTTATTGAGATATGTTTGTTATCGTCTTCATTGATGACATACTAATTTATTCAAGAAATGAAGAAGATCATGCTAGTCATCTCAGGATATTACTTTAGACTTTGAAGGATTTTAAGTTGTATGCGAATTTCTCCAAGTCTGAGTTTTGGCTTAGTTATGTGGCATTCTTGGGCCACATAGTTTCCTACAATGGGATTAGAGTTGACAGCCAAAAGATAGAAACAGTTCAGAGTTGACCTAGACCTCCGTCTCCAACTGATATAAGGAGTTTCTTGGGTTCGGATGGCTACTATAAAAGGTTTATTAAGAGTTTTCATCTATTTCGTATCCTTTGACCATGTTGACTCAGAAGATAGTTAAGCTTCAATGGTCTGAAGCTTGTGAGAAAAGCTTTCAGGAGTTGAAGAAAGGGTTGACTACTTCTCCAGTGTTGACTTTATAAGAGCGTACTCAAGGTTTTGTAGTGTATTGTGATGCATCAAGAGTTGGTTTGACTGTGTTCTAATGCAGAATATCAAAGTGATAGCTTATTCCTCAAGACAATTGAAGATTCATGATATGATTTGCCCAACCCATGACTTGGAGTTGCTGTTATAGTATTCTCCTTGAAATTTGGTGTCACTGCTTTTTACGTCATTCTTGTTGATATATCTGCAGAAGTAGGGATAGTGGTGACAAATGGGGATGAATCATCACTAGTGTTAGAGGTAAAATAAAAGCAAGACAAAGACCCCATTTTACTTGATTTGAATGTGAATGTTCATAAGCAAAGAGTATTGGCTTTTAATCTAGGGGGAGATGGTGCATTGAAGTATCAAGGTAGATTATGTGTGCCTAGGGTGGATGGACTCTAACATAGGATCATGAAGGAGGATAATAACTCCATATACTCCATTCATCTGGGTTGCGTTCCACCAAGATGTACCGCGACATTAGAGAGGTATACTGGTGGGAAGGTATGAAAAAGGACATTCATGAGTTTGTTACCAAGTGACCTAATTGCAAACAAGTGAAATTAGAATATCAAAGTCCTGGAGGTTTGGCTTAAAATGAATAACTTAAGGAATGTAAGTGGAAGATGATTAGTATGGACTTCATCACAGGTTACCAAGGTATCGCTCGCAACATGATTCGATTTGGGTGATTGTCAATAGAATGACAACATCAACCCACTTCTGTTGTAAATACCACTCATTTGGTAGAGGATTATGCAAAGTTATACATTCCGGAGGAGGTGAAACTTCATAAAGTCCTATTTTCGATCATTTAAGATAGAGGTTCCCAATTTACTACTCAGTTTTAGAAGTCTTTCTGGAAAGGTTTGTGTTCAAAGGTGAACTTAAGCACTGTTTTTCATCCTCAGATGGATGAGCAAGCGAAGCGCACTATCCAAACCTTAGAAGACATAATAACCGATTGTATGATTAATTTCAAGGGGAATTGGGATGATGACCTACCTCTCATTGAATTTGCCTAGAACAACAACTTTCATTAGCACATTCGTATGGCTCCATATGAAGCTCTTTATGGGAGAAGACGTATATATCCTATTGGGTGGTCTGAAGTTGGTGAAGAAGGGTTGATAGGACCAGATCTAGTTCACCAAGTCAAGGAGAAGGTGAAGGTGATTCAAGAGAGACTGAAAACGGCATGGACTCTCCAAAAGTCCTACAGAAATGTAAGGAGAAGGTCGTTAGAGTTTGAAGTAGATGATTGGGTATATATAAAAGTTTCACTCATGAATGCTATTATGACGTTTGGTAAGAGGAAACATAGTCCATGGTATATTGGTCTTTATAGAATATTCAAGAGAGTTGGAAATGTAGCTTATGAGTTGAAGCTACCACAAGAGTTAGCAACGGTTCATTCGGTATTTCATGTCTCCATGTTGAAGAAGTGCATGGGTGATCCTTCATTGATTATACCAACTGAAAATGTTGGGATTAAGGATAGCTTATCCTAATGAAGAGATTCTGGTGCATATTTTAGACCACAAAATTTGCAAGTTGAGAACAAAGGAGGTAGCCTTAGTCAAGTTCCATTGGACGAACCAGATTTGTTGAATAAGTGACTTGGGAAGCTGAAGAGGATATGAAGAAGAGATATCAACATCTCTTTGAATCTAGAGAGAATGCCGGTAAAGGTACAATTTACCTTATGGGTACTTTATAATCTATGAGTAAGCATGTTATTACTTGCTTTTGATTTTTGGGTGTTAAAGTTGAGGTCATTTTTCTTAGCATAGTGAAAGAAATATCATTCGAGGAAGAATGTTCCCAAGAGGGATATATTGTAACTTTTCGTACCTCGAAATAACTAAGAATAAGCTAAGCAATTAAAAATAATCACTTTTGGAAAGAAAGGGGAAAATCTGAAAAAAAATTCTAACTTTAAGAAGTAAGTTTTTGTCATTTTTAAATGTCCATAACTTCAAGAGCAATAGGAATGGTAGGTAGTTCTTGATATGGTTATAAGGACATTGGAGAGATATTTCCAACGCCACTGAGTTTGCGCTTTTCCTATATCGTATGAGGGAGCTATGCCTATCGGAAGTTGTGTTGTCGAAGTGAGGACAATCCAATTCTGGATTTTAGCAAGGACAAACTAGTATTTCCAACCAATTATTTCCTAATACATTTTAAGGGTTTAATTAGAGTAAAAATAAGTCTTAAGCCAGTTTTGAAAAATCAATTCACTCTTAGGGCTTGGGAGAAAAGAGAAGAGAAGAAGAAGAAGGGAGGAAGATCACGGTTTCGTCAAGAACACCAAGGAATGTCTAGTGGAATTCGTCGATGGTGATCCCTGAAAAGGTATGTGAGATATTTTCGTGTTGGTTTAGTCCATACTCACACCAATTTGTTTCAATTAGGCAAATTATGAGTTCTTTACATGCTAAGACTTGAAGTTCTTGAAGAAAAGTATCGAATTCTCGTTGATTGAATTATTGACTGCCTATTATTTGTTGATTCTTGTTTCTCTGGGTTGTTTCTCAGTTGAATCGAGTGGGTATTAAGGGTACCGATAGTCCCAAGTTTTTGGTGAAAAAACTAGAGAGGTTTGGGTTGAAAAACGAGTTTAAAAGTCCGTCAAATGCACCTGGGCAAAGCCACACGCGTCACGCCAGAATTTGGCCTCTGACATAGAGTCCTGGCGCGGCGCGCCACTAGTGCACGAAAACCAAGCCTCATCAAATCAAGTTGGCACAGTGCGCCCTGAATGCGCCCGGATCGGCGTTTTTCGCCCAGTTTTTGGAGTTTAGCCCTTTTAAGTCCTTCTAAGGTATATTAAGACCTTCCAATTATTCTAATAACTTCAAGTGATTTCTAAACACCTAGATATCACTAAAGAACACAAATGATAACTTTGAATCCATAATTCAATTCAAGGAAAGTTAAGATCAAATTCTAAGAGTTACGAGTCAAGTCTAAAGTTAAGAAGTAAGTCAGAAAAGTTTTTAAAGGTTTTCAATAGTCTTTATTAAACGTTTTAACTTGGTTTTAAGGCTCAGTTTCAAGTCAAGTAAAGTGTAAAGATTTGAAGATATTCCAGAAGGGAACTAAGTATTCACTAAGAGTTGAGTTCATTTCTCAAAAGTTATAAGGGAACTAAGTATTCCCTAAAAGTTTATAAATGTTTTCACATTTAAGTTGAGAGGAAACTAATATTTCCAAATGAGTTTTGATCAAGAAAAAGGGAACATCGATTCCAAGTGATCTTTTATACTAATTGTTGAGCAATTATCTCAAAGCAAATAAAGAAGTGTATTAAAAACACATGAGCTTGAGTATATTTTCGTAGTAGTATTGAGCACCGATGTGAGGATGAGAGTTAATATTTTACTCAATTCTCCATGTAAACCGCTTAGCCATCATGATTATTAATGGGGAATATTTTTTAGATGATTACGTAAGTTAAGCTAGTGGATCTACATTGTTGAGGAGTTTTGCGCGATAAAAAAGTATAGGACAGTTCTGGCTGCGTTGGCAAGACATTGTATAACCATTTAGTCTTATAGTAGTGGTTGTCGGTTATAGAATCTCCCACAGAAACTATATTACTTTCATATATAAGTAAAGTTGAGTTTTTTTATTGCATTTTCTTTAATGAACTAACTATTTTACATCATTTTACAAGCTTTATATATATTGTATGTGTCTTTATTACTTTAAATTAAGTTCAGTATTTCATGAGTTGAGTAAAGCCAAGGTAAGTGTTTCTTCTTATACTTTTCGAGCTTTAGTTGTTGTTTAGCATTCCATCTTGCATACTCGTATATTCAATGTACTGATGTCAGTTGGCAAGCATCGTTTTATGATGCAAATGCAGGCAACCAGGATCAGCATCCAATGCCTCGTTGATCCAATTTGAGCACTCAGAGTCACTGATGAGCCTCTATGCATTTCAGAGGAGACTATTATTGCTTTCCAGTCTTTTCGTTTATAGAATATTGTCGGTTTGTCCAAAATTCATCTTAGTATTATAGAGGATTTATAGGCAGATAGTTCATTTTGAGTCTCTCTTCATTACAAGTATTTCAACATGAGACTTAGGCGCCATTTTTGCCAAGCTATTTTGTTTAAGTAATTATTTTGAGAATATTTCTTGCTTTATGATTAGTCAAGTCTTCCTCTGAATTAAGAAAGTCAAGACAAGGGTTCGCTCAAGTACAATAATGGTCATAAGGTGTCGGATCACGTCCAGGTTGTAGGCTCAAAGTGTGACATTACTAGTAAAAGTTATATACTTAAATCCACTACTCGTAACTCATTTATCGTGTACAAATATATATAATTATGTATGTACGAATTTTTGAATTTGATACCGACACTAAATAATAAACATTGCAATCAAATAACAATATGGTGATGTGCTCCCAATTCACGAACAAAACTTGATATATACATCTATAATGAGGTAAAAGATCTTTCTAAAATTATTGGGTGCAAATATTATATTATATGATTCACTCTGATTTTCTAAAAATACTCATATTAGTTTTTTTTCTAGGAATACAGAAAAGCCCTTGATAAGGACACCTAAATGGGTTCTACATGATGTGAATCCAGATTAGTCTGACTCTAATGTGGATATCGAACACCAAATAACAAACCAATAAAAATACTTAATATCGATTTATAGGGAAATTAAAAAAGAATTTTTCCAAAGGATGATATACATGGCCAATAAAACTTAAGGATATAAGTAATGAGTTTATTAGTAATAACTTTGCTATAAGCCAACTAGAATTACCATTATTTCGATAAAATAACATAATAATAGCAAATCATGACATTGTAAAATGTTAAGTCGTTACCATCCAATCAAATCATGAGAAGTTAATTTTTTATATATCAAAATCATAATATATGACGTGAAGTGTATATATAAATTGACATGAAACAATGTTTTTGCAGTTACAAGAACATCATGCAGGTGATCAAAACCCCTAATCTTATTTGCTTTCTTCATGTGAATCTGCATCAAAATACTTGAAACCAGAAAGAAAGGAATAAGTAAAAGATAAAATAATTGCAAAAAATAAGATCCTTTTGTCTAAAAACGCGACATTTGTGATGTTTGTATTCGGTATAAACAGCTCATATGGAATAGAATAGTGTCAACGAAACTTATACAAGTAATTATTTTGTTAAGTGTTGATAAAGGGACAGTCTGGTGCACTAACCAACTGAACCACAAGGGTCTATTATATGCAATATTTTGCCTAGGAGGTTGTAATGGCAAAGGGAGCACTGCAGGAGAGGGTGGTTGGAAGAATCAAAGTCACGGCAAAAAGTTTGAAGGTTAGTGCTGTTGGGTTATGGGTCTTTTTCCCTTCCTATGTGGATAAATAAAAGCCCAATTTGGACCAACCCATTTTTGCCCATAGACCCATTCTTATTAGGCAAATATAAGCCTATTTAGGTCTTATTTTTATATACACACAGAGTTTTTTAGCAGCCAAAAAGAGAGAAAGAGAGCAGTTTTTCGCAGTCAAATTTCAGCCATAATAGCCAACTTCAAATTGCGATTCCCGCTTCGTTTCTTGTCCGATTGAGCTATTTTTGGACAGCATATTATATTCATCTCAATCTTTGATTAGGAACTGACAGAGTTGGAATTGGTGTTCTGCAACTTCAGTTTTGCTGTCGTGAACAGTAGCTGCGAAATTGGTGATTTTGCTCCTTTAATTCTCTAGATTTGGTGCAATCTTATTTTGTTGTTGCTCGTTGTTTGGCACTTGTTTTGTAGCCAATTTTGTAGAACAATATTGTAACTCTTGGTGATTATAGTGGAGCTTTTGGTCCCGTGGTTTTTTACTCTTCACATCGAAGGGTTTTCCACGTAAATCTTGGTGTCTTGTGTGATTGGTTTATTATTGTCTTGTTATATTTGTTTGGTTGAATTACTTGCTGCCTTACTATCATATTGCTTGTGGTTGTTTGTCTTCTCTTGGTTCAAATCGAGAAGGGAAAGTGTAGACTTGGGTATTCTTCCGCTATTATCCTGTCAGGCATTCTTGTTAGTGCCTTGTCTTTCCCAACAAAGTGGTATCAGAGCATTGGTTATTGTTGATTGTCGTTTTGAATGATGGAGGCAAATATGAGCAAAATGGTGTGTTTAACTGGTAGTAACTATCATATTTGGAAAGGCAAGATGAAAGATCTTCTATTTGTCAAGAAGATGCATTTACCTGTGTTTGCTTCTAATAAGCCTCAGTCTTTGAATGATGAAGAATGGGAATTTGAGCATCTGCAGGTTTGTGGCTATATTAGACAATGGGTTGAAGATAATGTTAGAAATCATATTGTGAATGAGACACATGCCAAAAGTTTGTGGGACAAGCTCGAGACACTTTATGCTTGAAGGCTGCAACAACAAGTTGTTCCTATTGAAACAATTAATGAATATCGTATAAAGAGGGCACTCCTATTTACGATCATATTAATGATTTTCAGAGTGTTCTTCACCACCGTCCTGAATGGGTGTAAAGTTTGATGATGAGATCTGAGGACTTTGGCTTCTTAATACTGCTGACTCTTGGGAGACTCTTAGAGTTTCTTTGACTAATTCTGCTCCCAGTGGTGTTGTAACCATGGAATATACTAAGAGTGGTGTCTTGAATGAAGAAATGAGAAGAAGATCTCAAGCCTCATCTTCTTCAGCTTCACACTCCGATGTTTTGGTTACTGAAGATAGGGGGAGAAACAAGTCCAGAGGTCAGGATGATAGAGGTAAAAGTAGAAGCAAGTCAAAGTCTAAATACAAGAATATTACATGTGACTATTGCCACAAGAATGGGCATATCATGAAATATTGTTACAAGCACAAGAGAGATATGAGACAACAAAAGAGAGAAGACGATAATAAAAATCGTGTTCTTTGTTGTTGCTAATGATGATCTTCTTGTTTCTTGTGATGCAAATGCCATTAATCTTGTTCATGATGAGTCTAGGTGGTTTGTGGATTACGGTGCTACTTCTCATGTCACGCCAAAGAAGGAATTATTTTCTTCTTATACTCCGTAATTTTGGAGCGTTTAAAATGGGCAATAATCATGAAGTTGAAGTTATTGCCATTGGGACGATTTGTTTGGAAAGTAACAATGGTTCCAAACTAGTTCTCAATAATGTCAAGCATGCTCCAGGATATTCGCTTGAATTTGATTTACGTGGGATATCTTGATGATGAGGGTTATGTTAATACACTTGGTGTTGGCGGTGGAAGCTTACTAGAGGTTTGATGGTTGTGGCCCGTGGTGACAAGTTGTCTAACTTGTATGTATTTGTGGCTCCATGTCCAGAGACTCGATAAATTTGGTGGAGAATGATAGTTCATCGAGTTATGGCATAGAAGGTGAGTCATATGGCGAGAAGGGATTGATAGTTTGGCTAAGAAAAATTTGCTTTTGGAGTGAAACAAGCAAAGTTGAAGAAATGTGTTCATTGCTTAGCCAGTAAGCGAGAAAGAGTTTCTTTTCAGAGTCATCCGCCTTCAAGAAAGCTTGATTTGCTGGAGTTGGTACATTCTGATTTGTGTGGTCCTTTTAAGGTAAGATCTCATGGTGGTGCACTTTACTTTGTGACTTTTATTGATGATCATTCTCACAAACTCTAGGTATTTCCTTTGAAGTCCAAGGATCAAGTACTTGATGTGTTCAAGGGTTTTCAGGCCTTGGTTGAAAGACAAACATGGAAGACATTGAAATGCATCCGCTCAGATAATGGTGGTGAGTATATTGGTCCTTTTGATAGATATTGCAGAGAGCAGGGTATTAGGCATCAGAAAACTCCTCCAAAGACTCCTCAGTTAAATGGCTTAGCAGAGAGGATGAACAGAACTCGAGTTGAGAGGGTTAGATGTATGCTTTCAGATGCTAAGCTGTCAGATTCCTTTTGGGCAGAAGCACTTAATACTGCTGCTTATGTTATCAATTTATCTCCTGTTGTTGCTTTAGATGGTGATGTCCCTGATAGAGTTTGGACTGGTAAGAATGTTTATTATGATCATCTTAGAGTCTTTAGGTGTAAAGCCTTTGTACATGTTCCTAAGGATGAAAGGTCAAAGTTGGATGTTAAAACTAGGCAGTGTATCTTCATTGGTTATGGTCAAGATGAATTTGATTATCGTTTCTATGATCCTGTTGAGAAGAAACTTGTTAGAAGCCGTGATGTTGTGTTCTTTGAAGACCAAACAATTGAAGATTTTGACAAAGCTGACAAGGCTGATTTTCAGAGTAGTGAGAGCTTAGTTGATGTTGATCCAGTTCCTTTAACTATTGCACCGGAAGAAAATCTTCATAATGATGAAAATCAAGTTGATAATGAAGATGGTGATCATGTTCAGAATGACCGGCATGATGTTGTTGATGCTCCAGTGCAAGATGATGTGGTTGTCCAACAACAAATTATAGATGCTCCAGAATGTTCTCTCAGACGATCTAGTAGAGAGAGAATTCCTTCATCTCGTTATTCTCCCAATGAGTATGTACTCTTGACTGAAGGGGGAGAACCTGAGAGTCTTGATGAGGCCATGGAAAGTGAAGAAAAAGAAAGGTGGTTTGATGCTATAGAAGATGAGATTAAATCCTTGCATGATAATCATACCTTTGATTTGGTTAAGTTACCTAAAGAAAGAAAAGCTTTGAAAAATAGGTGGATTTTTCGGGTGAAAAACGAAGATGGTAATCCAGTTCCACGGTACAAAGCTAGATTAGTTGTCAAGGGATTTAATCAGAAAAAGGGAGTTGATTTTGATGAGATATTCTCTCCAGTTGTGAAGATGTCATCCATTCGTGTGGTTCTAGGCTTGGCTGCAAGTCTAGATTTAGAGGTTGAGCAAATGGATGTTAAACTGCTTTCCTCCATGGTGACTTAGATGAAGAAATTTATATGGAGCAACCGGAAGGTTTTGAAGTCAAGGGTAAAGAGAATTATGTTTGCAAATTGAAGAAGAGCTTGTATGGTTTGAAACAAGCTCCCGAGCGATGGTACAAGAAGTTTGGTTCTTTTATGAGTCGTGAGGCTTCAAGAAGACTTCTTGAGACCATTGTGTTTTTGTGCAAAAGTTCTCTCGATGGTGACTTTATTATTGTGTTGCTTTATGTTGATGACATGCTTGTTGTTGGTCATAATACTTGCAGGATTGAAGTTGAAGCAAGAGTTGAGTAAGTCTTTTCTATGAAAGACTTAGGACCCAGCAAAGCGCGATTCTTGGCATGCAGTTGTCCGTGATAGAAAGGCCAAGAAATTGGTATTATCACAAGAGAAGTACATTCGAAAGTACTTCGCAGATTCAAGCATGGACAAAGCTAAGGTTGTCAAGACACCTTTAGCTATGCACTTCAAATTGAGCAAGCAGTGTCCTTCTAGTGATGATGAGAAGGAAGATATGAAGAAAGTTCCTTATGCTTCAGATGTTGGTAGTTTGATGTATGCGATGGTTTGTACAAGACCGGATATTGCTCACGCTGTTGGAGTTGTTAGCCGTTTTCTTTCTAAACCGGGAAGAGAACATTGGAATGCTGTGAAGTGGGTTATGAGATATCTCTGTGGCACTTCTAGTCTGAGTTTGTGTTTTGGTACAGGGAAGCCTATTCTTTGTGGTTATACTGATTCAGACATGGCTGGTGATGTTGATACTGCAAGTCTACTTGAGGTACTTGGTTACTTTTGCGAGGGGAGCTGTGTCTTGGCAATCTAGGTTGCAAAAATGTGTTGCTCTATCTACTACGTGTTTGAGCTTATTCTTTGTCGTTGAAGCTTGTAAAGAATTGCTTTGGTTGAAGAGATTCTTGGGGGAACTTGGTTGTGCTCAAGAGAGGTATGTGCTTTATTGTGACAGTCAAAATGCTATACATCTTGGCAAGAATTCTACGTTCCATGGTCGGTCTAAACACATTGATATGAGATACCATTGGATTCGAGATGTGTTGGATTCTAAGTTGCTTGAGCTTGAAAAGATTCATACAAATGACAATGGTTCCGATATGATGACTATAGCTTTGCCAAGAGGGAAGTTTGAAGATTGTTGCATGGTCGCCGGGATGGCGGTCTCCTCCACATAGTCGTGAGGGGGAGAATTGTTGGGTTATGGGTCTTTTTACCTTCCTATGTGGATAAATAAAAGCCCAATTTGGACCAACCCATTTTTGCCCATAGGCCCATTCTTATTAGGCAAATATAAGCCTATTTAGGTCTTATTTTTATATACACAGTCTTTTTTAGCAGCAAAAAAGAGATAAAGAGAGCAGTTTTTCGCAGTCAAATTTCAGCCATAATAGCCAACTTCAAATTGCGATTCCCGATTCGTTTCTTGTCCGATTGAGCTGATTTTTGGACAGCATATTATCTTCATCTCAATCTTTGATTAGGAACTGACAGAGTTGGATTTGGTGGTCTACATCTTCAGTTTTGCTGTCGTGAACAGTAGCTGCGAAATTGGTGATTTTGCTCCTTTAATTCTCTAGATTTGGTGCAATCTTATTTTGTTGTTGCTCGTTGTTTGGCACTTGTTTTGTGGACAATTTTGGAGAACAATATTGTAACTCTTGGTGATTATAGTGGAGCTTTTGATCCTGTGTTTTTTTACTCTTCACATCGAAGGGTTTTCCACGTAAATCTTGGTGTCTTGTGTGATTGGTTTATTATTGTCTTGTTATATTTGTTTGGTTGAATTACTTGCTGCCTTACTATCATATTGCTTGTGGTTGTTTGTCTTCTCTTGGTTCAAATCGAGAAGGGAAAGTATAGACTTGGGTATTCTTCCGCTGTTATCATGTCAGGCATTCTTGTTAGTGCCTTGTCTTTCCCAACAAGTGCTACAATTGCAAGAAGAAGGGACATATGGCCAAAGATTGTCATTTCCCACTAAGAAGGTGCAAAATCCCAAGTATGGAAATGCTGCCATAGCAAAAGAACCAAATGAAAATGAACCAAAGACTGAAGCATATAAGAATCTGAACTGGTTTAAAGCTATATGAAGAAGGAAATTGCTATGTGCTAGAACAAAATTAAACGTGGAAGCTCGAGACAAATCCTAAAATGTCAAATCTATTTGTACTAAATTGGTCTACAATATAAAACATCCAACTAATAGATCTATTGAATGGTACAAGTCTTGTAGCTCGTGGGCTTTCTCAGCAATAAGCATATGGACTAGACTATGATGAAACATTTAGTCCAGTGGAAAGAGTCTACTTGCACTTGCAGCTAGTAAGGATTGGAGCCTGTGAAAAATGGATTTCTACATTGAGAATTGTATATAATGAGATCTACATGCATGGGTCAACAGACAGGTTTTTAGAGTCAAGACCGACCCCAGCTTCTTGTTTTGAATTTAATTCTTGAGAGTAGAGTGCGTACTTGTTAGTGTAATTTTTCCCTGTTGCTTAGTCAATTATTAGTGCCCAGTGGAAGTTAATTGTATTTTTATGCATAGATTTATTTGTATTAGTAACCAAGTATGATGACTGTATAAAAGGCCATCATTTACTTTGAGTGTATGTAACTCCTATGTTAATTCATTATTATATGAAAACTTCACAGATTTTTGTGGTTTGGGTATTCAACAAATACATCATTTAGAAACTTCAGAAAAATGCTTACTGCTGGTATATATGGTAGTGTGCCTGTAATGATTTGTTAATAAAGAAACAAAGCATTTGAGTTATTTTTTCAAAGACAGGGAGTAAACAAAATACTCTAAACAAGTCTGATTGCTTCATGTACCAGCAAACCAGAAGAAAGCACATAGTAATTAACCTAACTTCTTGGTTTTGGAGGTTTGTTACAAGAATCAAGACATGTAATAGGTGGCACCACATGTTGTGCATGAGAGAGCTTTTAAAAAATATGACGGAGGCCCTCATGCTCAACCATGGATTCTAGTATGTTATCCTCTGACACAAAACATGAAGGATCCATCTTGGCATCATGATTCCTAGAGAAAAGAACATCTGAATGGTACTTTTTTCTTGGCTGTTGTTCAATCTCATCAACCTCCCATTTTGATGTTATTGGACAGTAAACATGCACAAATTTGGTCAGCCCAAACCTGTAAACTCGACTGACGGCTTGTTGTTCTACCGAGGGATTCCAAAGAACGTCAAGACACCACTCATAAGGCCCCTATAAGAATTATTCCTTCTGAACAGGACTTTATGGATGCAAGAAGAACTTTTACATCACTCTTAGGGTCATCAAGAGAATTTATAGGTATTTGCCGCTGCTTCACATCCAGTTTCCCATCCATATAGAGAATCTCCTAACCTAAAGTCTAGCCAAAGAGAAAATTGAGTTGCTCCTTGATCAGGTTTAGAGGATCAAGTAGTTGGCTAAATATTATAACCCTCTCATTGCCATCAAAAAGTCTGATAAGCTCAACAACAAATTTCATTTTTACTCGTTATCTGGATCCAACTGACAACCACTCTCTTTTAGCTGACTTTCTAAGTCAGAGAAGCCATAAGATGACAACTCTTTTCCACCAAGAGACGCCAGATTTTGTTCATTAAAGGGATTTGGATTCTCTGGAATCCTTCTAAGCAACTCGTTCTGCAAATCAGTGTGTTTTAAGTGAACTATAGTGTTCCTTATACCCGGAATGCTTACCTTCTTTACACTTTCACTACACTTATGAACAAGTGTTGAAATAATATCCCTAAGCTCTTCCAATGCTCGGGCATTCTTGTCAGTGGAAATGCTAAGAGAATCCCATTTCTGCTCCAAATCTGCAGCAAACATTGGACTGACTATACAGAGAGTGTTGTATAACTCCTTGATGTTATTCTGGAAAAAAGTTCCATACAAAACTATGCACTTCTCGGTTTCAACCTTTTTCTAAGATTTTAAGACAAGGCTTTCCTCATTACGAGCAGTGTGCCCTTATTTAAGGACCAGAAGACCGGAATATTTAAGAAGGATTTTCTCTAATCGGTTTAGCGTAACCGTCTCCATCATCTCCAGTAAGAATCCTGAACAAGTCATAAGTTATCCCTAAAATACTCGTACCTTTAACCCAGGATCCCAGTTTCACCATTCGTATAAGGTGTGGATTTCTCTTTCCCCCATGGGATAAACTGGGAAAGACACTCACAGTATCTTTATCTTCATGTAAAGAGAAATCTTTGTTGTTCTAGTTGTGGAAGGGAATGTCCACTTCCCATTTCTGGAACTCAACTTTCCAGTTAAGTATAAAATCAAATATATGTTGAAGGAAGTCAAATAGACTAGAGGAGTAAAGTAGTAAAATCACTAGTTAGTTAATGGGAGCAAATCTAATGAGAAACTCGAGTAACTATAAAGTTGCTATGTACAACAGACAGGTAAAAGTGAAGTATACAATGTGGAATTTCAGCATACAATGTGATTCCCAATGATAGTTCAGGAAAGGAGGCTTCTCATGCTGAATGTTCACAGAGGGAATAACCAGCGTTTTGCTATGGTATCAACACAAATGTGAATGATCTGCGTAAAAATTCAGGCAGCATGGAGCAAGTTCAAACCCAACAAAGTAATGTTAAAGCTAGTCCTTTCACATAAGATCAGTATATTCACATAGTGCAGCTCCTTAGTCAGCACACTCCTCAGATCAACAATGATCCTACCTCTTAAAACATCTGCAAATGTGATAGGTACATTGAACCTACGGCTATGATAGTCTCTCTCAATCCTGATTAGATTGCGGATAAAAGGGCAAGTAACCATATGGCTTCATACTTGAATTTTCTAAATAAATCCTCAATCAATAAACTGAGCGATATTTTGTTTCCTTTTTTTCTGACTTGTTCATTTTTCACAATCTCTTCACTGGAGAGTGAAGGAGATTGGTAAAGAGGATAATGGGCTATATTTGCTACTGAGTCGAGCTGCAGGAAAACCTATTAGCATAACCTCTCAAGAATCTAATGGTGTACCAAACATTGAACTGGACATTAGTCTTTGGCACAAAATGCTAGGACACACTTCTACTTCAGTGCTTAGTGAATTGTTTCTATATCCTTGTGCTTAACAGTGTTGCTTTTAATCGATTCATGTAGAACATGAAATTGTGTTCCTAATTTAAAAGGAGAAGTGTTTGACGGGACAAAACTCGTATGCTTAAAAAAGAAGGGATGATGTACTTGATCTCCAAATACTTATAGGGACAAACTTTGCAGATGAGTCACTTAAATCTCCACTCTGCATCGGCGAGACAGATGGCTTTGTAAAGCCAATATCTGACTCTAAGATACACATCTGCATTTTAGCAAAAAGATTTTCAACTTCCTTTTCCCATTTTTCTTTCTCAGCGGGAGAAGGTTCCTTCTCTTCAAAAGGAGTAAGTTTATCATGATCATTTACATTTATGGTAGAATCAACAACGAACTTCATAAATTCAGAATCTTCAAGAATCTTCTTTAAGTCCTCCTATCCTTTCAAACAACTTCCTTTTGAACAATATTCTTCACTGAGTCATCAACCACGCAATCCTCTTCAGATTTAGACTCCTCGCCATCAAACCCCAATTCATCAAACTCCTCCCCATCAGTAAGAAGAACTGGGATACTACTATCATTTCCATTGTTTAATTTTTTTTGGACTTAGAAAGTGAGTGTGCACGAAGTAGATATGCTCCACCTTTCTTCTGCTTTTCACTCTCAAGAACAAGCTCAGGACCCCCATTTGACTCTTTTTTCTTCTTCATTCCTGTCATCTTTTGATTCCGTATCATCAAAATCACTAATTACATCATCACAATGAGTAGAACTTTATGATTCAATTAACCTGTAATACTTATCTTCAGGTTAATCATTTTCCTCATCACTTGATGCTTCGGAATCGAACGCAGACTCAGAAGAAGAGATGTTATAAGTCTACACTTCCACCGATTTCACCGGTGTCCTACCCCACATGTTTGAGGTAGATCAAACAACCTCCTCAAATTTTGAATTCAACATATTACTTTTCAAGCCCGTATTCGACCACCATCCCTAACCTGATTCATTATATACATCCTCTGCATCTTCAATGATAAAAGCATCATCACAATTCTCCTCCTCCGAATCATCCGTATCATCTTCATCAGGTATTTCCTCGATGAAAATTTGTTCCACAATAGACTCACAAGTTCATGGACTGAACTTGCTCCTCCTCCCATTATCCCCCTTTTTCTTCCCTTTTCTCAACTTTCTTGCATCCTCTGACCATTTTCCCACATTTCTCTTATCACCTTCAGAAACGACAATTTTCTTTCATTCCCACAACTCACACCCTCTTTTCAAATATTCACAGAACAAGTCGAAGAAGGCGGAGTAAGATTACCATTTTGACAGGACCTGTTCCCTTTCTCCATAAAATCAAGTCAATAATTTAGAAACTATTGTCTAGCTTTGCTCTGTTTTTGGACCAGAGCCATCCCCTGAATTGATCTTTCACCACCTGATTTTTAAATTACATCATTTTCTTGATCAAAATGCACAAAAATGAACAATCACATTCATATTAAACACATTCTTCACAAGAAACACTTACCAGAATAAAGAGAAAAAAATAGATGTGTGAGTCCTTGAAACTATAACAGGATTAGAGGACTGATAACTTTGGAACTTTTGAATGTTTAGAACTAATTTATAAATGAGATAGAGAAAGAAAAGTGAAACTAACCGAGAACACCCTTTTATGGAAGATTATTACTTCCGTGAGACAAAGGATTTCTTTTAAATTTTGCGAAGGAAGAGAAACCAGAAGAGCTTGTCCATAGTTTATATGATATAGTTTGACTACATACAAAATTGAAGAAAGAAATTTTTTAATATTTATGTTTATCTCATTATTGGTTATTTGACTATAAATCTATCTCATTAAAAAGGTATAGATATTCTTATTTTTTTATATATAATTGAATTTGACTAGATACAAAATTTAATAATAGAAGATCTATGAAATTTTTTATCTGTATCATATTAATAATCTTTCTGCGATTATAAATTATCTAGGCGTAGAATGATATTTGTTTTAATGTTAATTAAAATGAAAGAGAGTCATATAAATTAGAAGAGTGATAAGTATTTAAAGAGAGTTAAATATTGACACAAACTATTATTTAAGGTAAGTAGAGGAGAAAGTAGGGTTGCGTATCTGTCGATTTGGTTCGAATTTTGAATTATATTTGTTCAATTTACTGGTTATCATCTTGTAGAGATGCTAAACACTTATTAGAATCATTAAGATATTCACTTATTGGTTATTGATTTATCAGTTCTGTTATCGGTTTTACCATTAAGATTTGACACAAAAATAAATTAATGAAAATACTTTAAAACAAGGTGATAAATCGAATGAATCATGTACATGAGTTCACAAGTTATAGATTGCTCAAAAGAGAACACTTTATATTGTAGAATAACCAAAATTTTGAGAAAGCCAGAAATAAAAGAATGAAACTAAACTCTAAGTCAAGGACTTTATATACAAAATGGTGTAAATATATTTATTTAATTTACTATGGGTTATTGTTTAACTCATTAAGAAAAACCTCAAACTTGATTAAAAAAATCAAAACTATTATCTGAACCACTAAACCAATAACCCATTACCGATAGAAAAATAATTTTCTCAACTCGAATTATCGGTTTCGGTGGATTTGAATAACCCTAGGAGAAAGAGAAAAGGGATTGACTGGTTTTTTGGTAGTTATAATATAACATTTCTTGTTTTTACAAGGGTAAATTTTTAAAAAATAATAATGGTAGGTGAATTTATTAATCTAATTTGTAATCATGTCATATTTTTATATATAAGAGAACCCTAGATCTGCATATATGGCACCACCACAAGCGAGAATTCCTTTTAAATTTATTTATTTCCAAACTACCCTTTCCTCTTTTGTCAAAAAATGTGACTATCATTAAAAGTTGCGACATTAATGAAGAGTTTCGACTTTTATCAAAAGTTGTGACTTTAATGAAGAGTTCTGACTTTTATCAAAAGTTGAGACTTTAATGAAGAGTTACGATTTTAATGAAGAGTTGTGACTTTTATGAAAAATTGTGACTTTAATGAAGAGTTGCGACTTTATGAAAAGTTGGGACTCTTATGAAAGGTTGTGAACTTTCTAAAGTATTGAAACCTTTGTAATAAGGCACAATAAACATTTGTTCGCACTATTCTTTCTGATCTACTTCTTCTACTTCCACAAAATTAAATATTCGTGTATTTTTGCTTCTTTTGAGTGACTTACTGACACCACTAAGAGGATGTAATTCTTGAAACCTTTGGTATTGGAGGGGAACATTTTTTTTAATGGGATATTGTGCATTTAGTCGACTAGATATATTCCATTCTATTTTTACATATCTTGGTATTTTTTTTTCACTCATTAATTTATGCTTAAGATATTAATTGTTGTTTTTGAGTACATGTTTTAAAATATGTTGTTTATGTTTCTACAAAGTTATTTTCTCCAATTATATGGAACTTATACACATAAAGTACATAGATTCATAGTGAAGTAAATAATTGTTTTACTCAATTCCAACAAGTGATGTGTTGATATTTTATATTAAATAACTTAAAATTACTTATATATACGTGATACACTCAAATTACACTTCCCTAAAGAATTATAAATTGTCGTATCAAGTAAAGAACCCAACTAGTAGGTTGGGGTCGATCCCACTAGGAAAATGAGTTAGACTTAACTTTAATGTACGATTACCTCTATTTAGTCAAGTCCTTTCTGAAAACTAGTAAATAAAGGGGGGTTTTGTGAAACAAAAGTGTGTTAATATTGTGAAATCAAACAAGTAGCAAGAGTGAATTATTAGTGCTTATCAAGTTGTGAGAGAAACTAGGGTGTAAGTGTTCTCCATAGGTTCATAACGCCATAATCCTAGCTATAACAATTTTTTCCTAGTTTTTTTCATGCAAAGTGATAAGTTGTGTATCTCTAAATACTTGGTCCGGCATTAAGAGAATTCCACCACGTACCTTGGTTCGACTACATGTTTCTAATTTACTAACCCTTACCTTTTCTTCATATTAAGCATCATATTTGATGTTTGGCTTAATTATTACTTCGCACCAATCGAAACTAGCCTATTAGATAGTATCCACAAAATCTATGTCGATAATTCTTTTCCTATTAACTACCCCCTTTTTCTGGAAAGTAGCAATAAGGCGAGTTCTAACGCGTGCACTCGTTAAAAAGAGTTCTAGAAGAAAGAATTATCGATGCATGCAATAACCTATTTGAGAATTGTTATTTAGCTAGGTTTATTTTGTTAATCACCCATGGTTCCCACAACCCTAGTTGTGGATTTAGTTACCCATGCTTAGAAGAGCACAATTCATAATAGATAAATAATAAATCATGAACTTACTTTGACAAATTTGAAGAAAATCCAGAAATTCAACTTGAAATTGCACAATTATCTTAAAAACCCAAATCCAGAAATTTGAATTATTGCCCAAAAACAAAAGTATGAAAATAATAAAGAAATCAATACGCAAAAATGAGGTTTTCACCCTATTTATAATAATACAGAGTCCTCAATTAAAAGGATTTAAAATAAGGAAAGTTTGTCCAAAATGCGGCTTCAATTGACGACCCCGATAGATGGTCCGTTGATTAGAAGACGGACCGTGGACTGCCTCCGTCGGCCCATACTTGGCATCTTTTTTTAGCCTTCACTTTGCATCATCTATGCTTCTCATTTTTCCATACTTAGCTTTTCTTATACTTCGGGTACTGGACATTCTCTGATCACATCGATGTTTTTCCAGGACGATCTGTCGATCAGTAGACGGACCGTCGATCTTTCCGTAGACCCACACTTAGTCACACTTCCACGAGTTGCTTCCAGATGCCTGAACCTTCAATAGACAGTCACCACCAATGGTTCTTCGATGGAACAGCGGGACATCAATGTCTTCGTGGGTAACTTCTGCACTACTTCTTCACAACCTTCTGCATTTTCGTTTTGGATACCTTTCCTGAAAAACAAAGACAACACATGTTAAAATTACTACAAAAAGGCTCTAGACACACACCAATCATAAGGAAAAATATTGAAAGTACCATAAAACCGCGGTAAATAAACACCCTCAACTTAAATTCATTGTTTTTCCTCAAACGACGCACTATGACTCAACACAACACTTTGTACACAAGTATCATCTTTCAAGCTTCCGCAATCAAATGGCTATCAATCCCAACATTTTTCGTTGCTTTAGTGCATGTTTATTCTCTTAGGATTGATAGGCTTACTCTTGTGGATAATACAATGACACAAACTTACCTTGCACTGACACCTCTACTCTTTTGTCTCTCACCGCGGTACCAACTTTTCCGATATTGCAACTGATGGCCTCACCTCAAAAGCTATCCTCCTTTTTCACATAGTAATTTTAACTTTTGAATATAAGGATCATTTTTTAACACTCACGCTCAAAAAAATTCACAACTAGTTGGTACTTGTCGCCATAAGCTTGCCCTTATTTTCACTGCTTAAGTTCTCCATATTAATATCTTAGGATCACGATAGGGCTTTGTTTGCTTGTGACATGGGTCAGGTATGGCATATATGAATACATTTCAATGACTTGTTGTCCTTCTTGACATTAAAGTTAAGTGTTCTACCTCTTTCATTATTTATTATACCCTACTTTTCTTGTCATCTTTGCCTTAATTTCTCTTTTCTTTCTCTTTTGTGGAAGTGACTCTTACTTCTTTTGTTCCACATTCTTTTTATTTCATTTTTATTTTTATTTTTATTTTCAATTGCCAATTTTGATTGAGTCACTTTTCTTGTTCACTGTCCCTTTTCTATTCCACATTACTCTTTATTATACCCACTTTTTTGTTATCACTCATAATAGTCACCCTCAACTTATGTCTTTGCCATGCACTGAGGTACACATTACTCAAAGTTGAATCAGGGCCAAGACGAGGTCAGTTTCTGCACTAGCCACCCTCAACTTATGCTGTTGGCCTAAGTTGAGGGGCACATGTCCAAGGAGTGACCAGGGCCAACACATTATACCTAGGGGAGTTGAGTTGGGGAAGAAAAGAAAGGTTTTTTATAGAGTCAAACCATTTGGATAAAAAAGAGATAACAATTTCATTCGGCTCACTTCACTGTAGGCTAGATGGTTTATAATTTGAACAACGGTCTATGATCCTTTCCTAAATGTCTAAACCGGAATCCTTTTGCCGGGCCAACCGGCCAAGTTCTAGCTAGGTACAAACAAGGAACAATCAAATATCCTCACACTCTCCTGACACCTTGTTACACTATCATATTATCGGTCACCTAGTTTGAGTGCTAGAGTGAGGGTCATGTAGTGGTGTATCTCTATTTCATGATTAGAGCCAACATTCAACATTCATTATACCTATACATAAAAGAACTTTCTTAGAACAGGATATCATTCAAGTTTAGCCATCATGCTTCATTTTTCACTTTCATACTTTGTACAAGTTACGACACATACCAGTTCAATAGTCTAGTAATCAGTCTCTTGGGGTAAAAGAACACATGCAAGAAAACCACCAATAGAGGATTGTGAGTTGGGCTAATCAAACTTCACCCTAGCACTAACTTTCCATTTACCCCACCTCCAACAAAAAAAACATGCAATATTACCCAATGAATAATAAATATAAAGATAGGGTGGTAGGTGAAAGAAACATGAGGCGAATAGCGCCGAAGATCAACAAGCAGCCGGGTACGATTTCCCAGAATCCGCACCCTCAGTAGGGACACCCTCAGTAGTGACCACAACAGTATCTGCACCCTCAGTAGCGCTCTTCTCAACAACCTCAACTCTGGAGCTAGACGCCCCAGCATCGAACTCTCTAGCCCTCATCTGACGGGCCTCCTCATCAAGCAAAGAGTCTCTCCTCTCTGTCTCAAGATCTGTCCGCTCATTCCTCCTAGCACCTGCCTCATCTCTCTTAGTGTTACGGATGGAACGATGCTTCTTGGCATGATCACGAGGCTCAGGCAGTGGTATAGTGGGAGCAGGGAATAGTGCAGCAAACACTGTGTCCTTTGCTGTCCTAACTAGTGGAGTCTCAGGCTCGGGTCCCCTCATCTCCAGTATGATGTCCATATCATCCCGCAGACTCGCAACAGCCACATGAAGATTTGTCAAATCAATGGTGGGGTTGGGTCTGCTAGAACTCATAGCTCGAATGCACCTAGGCGCTGATGGACTGCACGAATCTTTGGCTTTGTCTACTGAACCACCTTCTTTGCAATCCAGTCCTTATCCTCGGCAATACATTTCTGCCTCCAAGCCTGGATATGGTACAATAAGGTGTCCATCTGGGCCTTTAAATTATGCACCTTATCAATCGATACAAGTGCCATTGATAATGGGGTAATATCGGTAGGCTCTGAAGTGGCATGATCATCCCCTTGGGCTTGATCTATCGTATCCGCCAAATCAACTCTAGGACCTAGACGTGGTGCCACCTTATTGGTCTTATCCCTGATAAGACCGGTATCGACTGTCCCGGTATGAGTACGGAGGACATCTCTGTGCCAAATAAGAACTCCATCATCCCTGCATAACTAGAAAATCATACAGGCGAACAGGTAAGTGGTAGAGGTTTTTAAAGGCCCTCTCATGTATCACGGAGATCAGCAACCTCTTACAAGTTTAAATGTCTCATGCATAACTAAGCATGTCATACCAACCAACCAAACATGCTCACTACTCAAACAAGGAATATATATCCCAACATACTTGATCCCATAATTACTATAACCCTATCATCAAGGAATAATATCACACGCATGACTAAGATTTAACTGTATCAAAATAAGCAAGACGGCTACTCATGACTCCTTAACAAATTAATAAGTGCAATGACAAAGCAAATCCCCATAAACTTACTCAATCAAGTAGACCAAACAATAAACCATAACTAAATGTCCAACTTTACATAATATAACAGTTAATAATACATTTGGTCCTCTTTCAGTAATATAACACAACACATACTCATAAGTGAACAAATAAACATATAGTATCAACAATGTGCAATTTCATAATTTACATGTCATATATCATCATAACCTAAACACATATAAGAACATCTTCCTAAGACTCCTCTCAAGGCTAACTAGTGCAATGCTTAGCTAGAGTCCTATACCCCTACATAGGCAAAGCCAGACCCCTTAGGTTATCCTAGTTAGAGTTCAAGTCCTTTAATTCATTTTAACTTTTGGGAACATCTTTCTCTAACTGACATAGACCACATGAGCTATTGTGGATTCGTTGTTGTAAAATCCTACACCGAAAGAAGGCGGACTAGTTTCCACGGTAGTACCAAAACATGAAATACGGTAACTACGTGGATCCACTAGCTAGTATTCCTATGGGGGAAATATAGTTTAAGAACTATGAGATATAGTTGAGACCCTCTTTATGTACCACACATAATAGTTTCTAATCCCAAGAGCAATGTAGTGCTCCTACCTTCACTATGTGTGAAGTGACACTCCTCAATCTAGTTCACTCGGTGCTAAGCTTGAGTCCCTTTTTTTAAATGTCTCTAAGCCTTAAATTATAAATAATGGCTTAGTTAGGTCATAGGGTCTACCCCTTGTATAATCATCATTATCAATAGCTCAATATTAATTTTATGAGTACAAGTCCTTTCATTACAATTCATATAAGTGAGGTTAACACATTAACATCTCATATCATAATAATGCACATTGGTGGTCATCACCATACTTATAACACATGCGCCTTAATCAACCTCACAACATAGTCAAGACATTTCAATCCAACATCATACCATCGTATCAATCCTAATACAAGGCATACTCCAACACAACATCATAACTTAACCATAATTAATCATAATTGGAAATAAAGATAGAGATTCCAAAAATTACCAAGTCTTTGTTATAGTACATCATCAATGTATTACCATCAACCCATTACTCAACCCAATTAGGGAGTAACATGTTCACACAATGATAACCAATAAGATAACAAGGACAATTGCATCTCTATAGCACAATTCAACACTAGATCATAGCTTAATACAAGATACATATGTTAATTTCACAATATCCTTCATAACGTAAATCACATCTCAAGAAATAGACTTATAAGCCTATAATTCATATTAATTTATTAATAATAACACCATAGGATAGTAATATAATTAATAGACAAGTCAATTGAGTGATCACAATAAAATATAGGTCAAGATCACAACCTAGGGTTAGGGGTTGAGGATCATGTTCCTCAATTTAGACCAAGACATCAACTATTATCAAAATCAAGTTAAAATACATGTTAATATATTCAATATAACCTAAGGAAATCATTAAAAACTCAATTCATAACATCAATTTTGTAATTGGATGAAACCCACATGAAAATTCAACTTTTGAAATCTATTTTGAAGGAATCCTTTGAGGAAAGACTCTCAAAGGTGAATAGATCCCACACCTTAACGTTAAATAAAGAAATGATGGTGAATTTGTCTCTTTCCAGCCCCCAAAACCCTTCCTTAGCTTGTCTTCAATGGTGAGTTCAAGTAGAGAGAGAAAGAAAAGAGAAGGAAGTGAGGTTGTATTGAGAGTTGTAATTAGATTAATGAGGGTTGGGGCCTTTATATGGGAGTTTAAGTTAGTTAATTAGTGTCTCCTTAATACCTAAATAACCCCTAAACCACTTACTTAATTAATTAACTTGGCCGTAAAAACGTGCAGGAAAATCACCCTTTCACAGAAGGAACACCGACAACGGGCCGTCTGTGAATCTATGGACCTACCCCCCTTTCGTCCTGCACACCGTCGATAAGTTAAAAGACTGTGCAGACAAGGGGATTCCTCATTTTTTCTATGTATGGGACAATTGTGGCACCTACACCCCGTTGGTCGATACACGGCCCGTCTCCAGCATCGTCGATGCACACTGCTCAAGCAGTGTTGCCTCAACTACAAGGGTCCTCCTGAAAGTCCCTTGGTTGGTCCTTGGGGAGTCGTACCTGGATGTTTAGACCACGAAAAAACTTAAACATCTATTATTTACCTTTTTATAAATTTTCATTCATTTCCAACTCCTAAAAGCTAGTCAAATAGATTAAGGCACTCTAGTACCCCTTTGAACCAAATTTCGGACGTCATAGACGTTCTTTAACGTTTTGGTTCTTAAACTTCCTAAATGACATGTATTCATCAAAATTAGACTTAAAAATAGTACTTAGACCACATTGCACCTATGTTATACTCTAAGACTCATCTTGGGTTTTTAAAGTGTTACACTCCCCCCCCCCCCCCCCTTAGCAACATTCGTCCCCGAATGACACTTAAATTCTTTTGAAGAAATGAATAGACTCAAGACTAGAAGCCCAACAAATCAAAACAATCATATCATTTCAACAAGGCAAATTTATAACTCTAATTACCACACATAAGTCTCAAATCACTTCATCATGAGGTATTTCCTTCTCACAGCACATATGAGCTCAACATACATTACATGAGTCAATTAACACAAAATTCAGCTTATCAACATGCTACATATAATTTCATAAATACTCACCATATAAAAATGCACTACATTACTCAAAACAAACCAAAAGGAAAAATTTCAAATTTAAAGCATCATTTCACTGTACCTTCACTATGAAGTATTCAAAAATGCATATTTTGCAAAACTTAATCCAATATCAATAAACTTCACTTCTTAGTCATATTTATAATATTAAAAAGAATGAATAACCTCAATTATCAAAAAGATGAGGGTAACGGGACTTTAGGTCGGCCTCGGCTTCCTATCTTGCACCCTCAACTAGGTGATTTTTCAATAACACCTTTACGGAAACCACCTCTTTGTTCCTTAACTTCTTGACTTGCTTATCATGAATTTGCACCGAAACTTCCTCATAAGAGAGGTTTTCCTTGAAAACAAGACCCTCAATAGGAAGAACTGACTTAGGATCTCCGATACACTTTTTCAACATAGAAACATGGAAAACCGGATGAACCAAAGCATATTCACTAGGGAGTTCCAATTCATAGGCCACCTTACCAACCCTTTGAAAAATTTCATAGGGACCCACACAACGAGGACTCAATTTTCCCTTCATTCCAAATCTAACAACCCCTTTCATTGGTGAAATTTTCAAAAACACCTTGTCACCTTTTTTAAACTCCAAATCTCTTCTCCTATGTTCGACATACGACTTTTGCCGATTATATTACTTTTGCAAACGATTCCTTATGATATGAACCTTATCTAAGGCTCATGTATCAAATCGGGACAAATAAGTGAAGGCTCACCAATTTCAAACCATCCAATAGGAGACCTACACCTCCTATAATACAACACTTCGTAGGGAGCCATGGAGATGGATGAATGAAAACTATTATTTACAAGCAAACTCTACCAAAGGCAAATGTTTATCCCAATTCCCTTTAAAATAAATTATGCAATCCCTAAGCACGTCCTCAAGGGTTTGAATAGTGCATTTCATTTGACCATCCGTTTTGGAATGAAAAGCGGTACTCAACTTCACCGTGATACCCAACCCTTTTTGGAATGACCTCCATAACCTAGATGTGAATTTTGCACCCTGATCCTATATGATGGATAACAGAATACCATGGCGACACACAATATTATCTATAAACATCCCATCATAATTGTCCGCTGAATAAGAAGACTTGACGGGAATAAAGCGTGCGGACTTAGTCCTCTCAACGACCACCCATATCGAATCATATGCCTTTTGAGTCCGAGGTAAACCCACTCCAAATTACAATTTGATTTCTTCCCACTTCCAAGTAGGATTTTGGATCTCATGTAGTAAGCCACCCGACTTTTGTTTTTTGTCCTTTACTTGTTCGCAATTTGGACAATTAGCAACAAACTCCGCTATGTTCCTCTTCAAACCTTCCCACCAATATATCTCCCTTAGGTCATGGTACATTTTTGTCAAACCCGAATGAATGGAGTAACGGGACCCATAGGATTCTTCAAGAACCTGGTACCTCAACCCATCCACATTGGGAACACAAAGTCTCCCTTGGCACCATAAAATACCATCGCCCCCAGTGAGAATGTCTCATTAAGTTTGCCAAGGACCGCTTCTTTGAACTTCATCAATGATTTGTCGAGATATTTTTTAGATTTATCCTCTACTACTAATGATGACTCAGAGTTATGATGAACTATAGCACCCCTATTAGGAGAACCTTCCAACCTCACCCCCAACCTAGCCATCCTATGGACTTTCTTTGCTAGGTCCTTCTTGGCTTCATCAATGTGTGATACACTACCCATAGTCATACGACTTATGGAATCCGTTACCATATTAGCCTTGTCGGGGTGATAGAGGACACTCATATCGTAATCTTTCAACAACTCTAACCACCTTCTTTGTCGAAGATTCAACTCATTTTGGGTAACCACATATTGGAGACTCTTATGATGGGTAAATACATCGACATGAACCCCATACAAGTAATGCCTCCAATTTTTTAAAGAAAATACTACGATTGCTAACTCAAGGTCATGACTGGGATAGTTTCTCTTATGTACCTTAAAATGCCTAGAGTCATAGGCTATCACTTTCTCATGTTGTACAAACATACACCCTAAACCCACACGAGATGCATTACAATACACAACAAACCCCTTTGTACCCTCCAGTAAGGTCAAAAGCAGCGCGGAAGTAACCATATCATTCAACAATTGAAATATTTCCTCACATGCCTCCGACCACTCAAATTTCTTACACTTTTGGGACAAAGTCGTCAATGGGAGATGCAATGGACGCAAAACCATCCATGAACCTCCGATAATAACCTGCTAAACGCAAGAACCTCCTAATGTCTGTTGGAGTCAAAGGTCTAAGCCAATTTTTCACCGCCTCCATTTTCCTTGGGTCTACCTCAACTCTCTCACTAGAGATGATGTGCCCAAGAAATGTCACCGACCTCAACAAAAACTCACACTTACTACATTTGTCATACAATTTATGTTCCTTAAGGGTTTGCAATACTACTCTCACATGACCCATATGATCATCCTCATGTTTTTAATATATCAAGATGTCGTCAATGAAGACGATAACAAATACATCTAGGTATATTCGGAACACTCTATTCATTAGGTTCATAAACGCTGCTGGAGCATTAGTGAGACCAAAGTACATTACCACGAACTCATAGGGCCCAAACCTAATCTGAAAGGCCATTTTTTGTACATCTTCACCTTTCACCCTAAGTTGGTGATACCCCGAACTCAAGTCTATCTTTGAAAAGTAACTCGCCCCTTAGAGTTGATCAAACAAGTCATCTATATGAGGGAGAGGGTACTTGTTCTTAATGGTGACCTTGTTAAGTCGGCGGTAATAAATACATATTCTCAAAGACCCATCTTTCTTCTTTACAAATAATACCGTAGCACCGCACATCAAAATATTAGGCCTCAAATCCTTGAGTTACGCCTTCAATTCTTTCAATTCACCCGGACATCCGACAAGGAGGAATTGAGATGGGATTTGTATCCGTTAGCAAATCAATGCCAAAGACATCCGGAAACTCACTCACTACGGGTACCGACTCAATGGGAGGAATTTAAGAGTCCAAAATCATAATCTTTCTATGTGATATAGACAACCCTTTGAGATCATTTTGCATGCTTTGATACAAGAGATGATACGACCTATAGGAATAGAATTTCCCCCCTTCCACTAAATAACGGGTTCATTTGGGAAGTTAAACCTCACCACTCTTGTCCTACAAACAATGGAGGCAAAATATGCATGCAACTAATCCATACCCAATATAATATCAAAATCAAACATACGAAGTTCTACTACATCAACATGATAAACTCTACTGGGCAACATTATAGGACAATTTTTGTACACTTTTTTTGCAACAACCGACTCACCCACCAGAGTAGACACCATAAAAGTTTCATGCAAGATGTAGGGCAAAATTTCAAACTTTTTAGCTACAAGAGGTGTGACAAATGATAAAGTAGAACTGGGATCAAGTAATCCATAAGCATCAATAGAGAAAAATTTCAATATAACGGTCACCCCGTAAACAGAAGTCTCTTGCTCACCCCTAGAGCGGATAACACAGAATCGGTTTTTCTTTGGAGCATCACTAGAACCACTATCTTGACCTTGACCACTAACCTTGTCTTGACCCCTTACATTTGGGCAATCCCTAACCTTGTGTCCACTTTTACCACAACCGAAACAATTGTTCATCCCTTTGAGGCAATCAGCATAGTGCTTCTTGCCACACTTTCCACAAGTTGGCTTCTCGGTTGGTGAATTTGTACCTCTTCCCTTCTTAAACTTAGGGTTAGACACCCTACCACCACTAGCCTTAAGGAACTTAGTAGGAACTTTTCTTGAAACATGCTTTTTAAACCTAGGCTTATCTTGTATCTCAAGACTATTCTTTGAAGAACTCCCATCAAAAGATCTTGCTCTCTTAACATCCTTACTTTTCCTCCTAGCCCTTGCCTCCTCCACATGTTTGGGATGCACCATAAGACGAGATATGTTCATATTGTCATGCAACATAGCCGAATGACACTCCTCTTGCAAATCATCCAACACCCTCATCACAAAGTAGCTCATTTCATCTCTATGATCGAAAACCAAAGAAGGAAAATGTTTCGACAATTTAGTGAATTTCAAAGAGTACTCATGAACACTCGTACCTCCTTGACGAAAGTTGATGAACTCCACCCCTTTAGCCTACCTCATTTCCCTAGGAAAGAAACGATCAAGAAATGCTTTCTTGAAGATCTCCCAATTCACCGGCCCGCTCGGAAGAGTCCTATTATCCCTCCATTACACATACCAAGTTTGGGTCACATATTTGAGTTGGTATGTGTCCAACTCAGCCTTCTCACTCGTGGACAACCCCATAGCCAAAATTATTTTAGAGACTTCATCGATAAATTCTTGGGGGTCTTCATTAACCTTAGACACATAGAAAATAGGAGGATTCGTTCGAGTGAAGTGCCTTAGACGGGAAGCTGTAGTAGTGACTTGTTGTTGAGGATTGGGGACAAGCTCCCGGTTGGCTTAGGCTGTCATAGCTTGGGATTTGACGCTGGAGGCTTGAGCCATTTGAATGAGGGAAGCCCTTATATCTCCACCCTTCAAGGGTGGAGGATTGACCGGATCTTGGTCAATATTAGCATCTTCTTCAAGTGGAGGAACTTGCTCACCATGGGGAAAAGCTCCGGCATTGGCAATTTCCTCTTCAAGTCTTCGAACCGCATTTATTCTAGTGTTCATGCTTCCTATAAGCACAACAACAGGATTATATGTAAAATCACACCATAAGTATACTCTAATGGAATGATATAGGATTTCCAAAAAAAAGAGTGGTTCCTAAGCATCACATAGGTTCCTATTCATAAGTGTGGGACACTTCACAATTATGAATACAAACCCATAAACGTGGTAGAGAGAGAGAAATAACTCAACGATATTCAAGCTCATGCTCGGCTACCAAGTTTGTCTTATCCGGGTTTACCCCCTAGCTGAAAACCAGTGTCATCGTCCTTTTAAAGGACTAAGACTAGCCTCTTAGTTTCATGTCATAACATTCATAGGTTGAAATAGCGGAAGATTTAAAACTTTTCATTACATCTACTTGGAAGTTTACATAGACCTCTACATACACATAATATAGTCGTATCAAATATATATAGACCCTTCGTATAGGAAGGTTACATAGACTTCTACTTTTATTGCACATTTTCATTTAAAAAGTACCATAGTCACAAACGTCGTCTCATCTCATTCCATCTATTCAGAATGTATCAAATTTAGGCATAGCCCGTACATTAATACAACAAGACCACATATAGGTCATACAAAAGAATAGTCCTCAATTGAAAAGAAAGGACATGAAAGAGTCTTTAATAAGTCTGTAAGCTAGAGAGTGGCGTTGCCATCAAAAGGTGAGGACCTACCCTACTTGAATGAAATGAAGCATCCAAGCCATCAACAATGTCGCCTTCCAAACTCCTCAATTACCGGAACCTAAAATGTTGGGTAAAAGGGAAGAAAATGGGGTTAGTACTCCACACGTACGAAGTATGAGACCATATGCACATCTAATGTCAAAACATGCTAAAAAGGGACATTTAGTCAAAACATGTCATTTTACAAGTTTAAAGGTCTCATGCATAACTAAGAAAGTCATACTAACCAACCAAACATGCTCACTACTCAAACAAGGAATATACATCCCAAAATATTTGAAACCATAATTACTACAATCCTATCAGCAAGGAATAACATCACAAGCATGACTAAGAGTTAACTGTATCAAAATAAGCAAGACAACTACTCATGACTCCTTATCAAATCAACAAGTGTAATGACCAAAGAAAGCCCCATAACCTAACTCAATTAAGTACACCAAAAAAGAAACCAAAACCAATGTCCAACTTTACATAATATAACACTTAAATATACATTTCATCCTCTTTAGTAATATAACCCAGCACATAATCATAAGTGAACAAATCAACATATAGTATCAATAATGTGCTAGTCCATCAAGTACATCTCATATATCATCATAACATAAATACATATAAGAATATCTTCCTAAGACTCCCATCAAGGTTTACTATTCCAATGCTTAGGTAGAGTCCCATACCCCTACCTATACTAAACTAGACCCCTTAGGTTATACTAGTTAGAGTTCAAGTCCTTTAATTAATTTTACCTTTTTGGAACATCCTTCCCTAATCTACATAGACCACATCAGCTAGTGTGGAATCCAGTGTCATAAAACCCTACATCGGAAGAAGGCGGACTACTTGCCACGGTATTACCAAACCATGAAACATAGAAACTACGTGGATCCACTATCTAGTATTCCTATGGGGGCGACGCAGTTCAAGAACTAGGAGATATAGTTGGTACCCTCTTTATGCGCCATGCATTATAGTCTCCAATCTCAAGAGTAATATAGTGCTCCTACCTTCCCTATGTGTGAAGTGACACTCCTCAATCTAGTTCACTCGGTGCTAAGTTTGAGTCCCTTTTTGAAATGTCTCTAAGCCTTTAATTATCAATCATAGCTTAGTTAGGTCATAGGGTCTACCCCTTGTACAATCATCACCATCAATAGCTCAATATGAATTTTATGAGTACAAGTCCTTTCATTACAATTCATATAAGGGAGGTTAACACATTAGCATCTCATATCATAATAATGCACATTGATAGTCATAACCATCCTTATAACAGATGCACCTTAATCAGCCTTACAACATAGGCAAGATATTTCAATTCAACATCATACCATCCTATAAATCCTAATACAAGGCATACTCCAACATAACATCATGACTTAAACACAATTACTCACAATTGGAAGTAAATATAGAGAATCCAAGACAAACAAGGTCTTGCTTATAGTTCATCATCTAATTCTTACAATCAACCCATAACTAAACCCAATTAGGGGAGTAACATCATCACACAAATATAACCAATAAGATAACAAGGCCAATTGAATCTCTATAACACAATTAAACACTAGATCATAGCTTAAGACAAGATACGTAGGCTAATTTCACAATATAATTCATAACCTAAGTCACATCTCAAGAACTAGCATGATAGGACTAAAATTCATATTAATTTATTCATAATAACACCATAGGATAGTAATCTAATTAATAACCAAGTCAATTGAATGATCACAATACAATATAGGTCAAGATCACAACCTAGGGTTAGGGGATGAGGATCATGTTCCTCAATTTAGACCAACACATTAATAATTACCAAACTCAAGCTAAAATACATGTTAATATATTTAATATAACCTTAGAAAATCATTAACAACTCAATTCATAACTTCAATTTCGTAATTGGAAGAAACCCACATGAAAACTCAACCTTTGAAATCCATTTTGAAGGAACCTTTTGAGGAAACAGGTTCAAAGGTGAATAGATCCCATACCTTAAAGTTTGATGAAGGATTTATGGTGAATTCGTCCATTTCCAGCCCCCAAAACCCTTCCTTAGCTTTTCTTCGATGGTGAGTTCAAGTAGAGAGAGAAAGAAAAGAGAAGGAAGAGAGTTTCTATTGAGAGTTCAAATTAGATTAATAAGGGTTGGGCCTTTATATGGGAGTTTAAGTTAGTTAATTAGTCTTCCATTAATCCCTAACTAACCCTAAACCAATTAATTAATTATTTAACTTGGCCTTAACATGTGCTGGAAAATCACTCTCTCACAGACAGAACACCGACGACAGGTTGTCTGTGAGTCTATGGACCTACCCCCCTCTTGTCTTGCCCTCCGTCGATGAGTTCAGAGACTGTGCAGGCAAGGATCTTCCCCGTTTTTTATAAGTATGGGACAACGGTAGCACTTACGCCTTATTAGTCCACACACGGTCCGTCGCCAACATCGTCGATGCACATAACTCAAGCAGTGTTGCTTCAACTGCAAGGGTCCTCCTCAAGGGCCATTGGTTGGTCCTTGGGGATCTGTACTTAGAAATTTCTACCATGAAACAACTTCAACACCTATTATCTACCTTTTTACTAATTTTCATACATTTCTGACTCGTAAAAGCTAGTCAAATAGGCTAAGGCACACTAGTACCCCTTTGAACCAACTTTCGGAAGTCATGGACGTTCTTGAATGTTTTGATTCTATAAATTCCTAAATGACCTATATTAATCAAAAACTGACTTAAAAGTAGTGCTTAGACCTCATGAAATCTATGTCAGACTCTAAGACTCATCTTGGATTCTTAAAGTGTTACAATATAGTGGTAGATCCTGCAATTCAGACATCACATGCTGCAGCAGCTACTATGGACTTGAAAATACCACAATTGATGAGAGCATTATGGACACTGATTTCCAACAACATGTTTCCGCTTAGATTTGTTATGCCCGGAGAGGAGGAGAGAATACATAGACAGGATTTCTCTTCACTTACCTCCTTGTTTTACATTTATAATATTTTTTATACTAATACTTGCATTTGAGGACAAACGCTTGTTTATGGTGGGGTGAGAACCAACTATGTTTTGTTGTGATGAATATTTGTGTGTTTTGATATATGTTTGGGTTGTCTATTTAAACTAGATTTTTAAAATTGCTTTAGCAAATGTTTGAACTTATGTCTCCCTTTTGGGTCCTAATTTCATAATAATTTTGACCCTTCCAAAAAATTTCTCTTTTGAAAATTTCGCCACCTCTTTTGTTAAAAGTTGTTGTTCCTATACAAATTTAAGTCTCGGTTTCGATCAATACCGATGACTTGAAAAGTGTTCTTATCGAACAAACATGAATTGTAGCTACAATGAGAACGAATGAATTTACATACGCAATATGTAAACTCTTTGCATCTCTCTTTGATTAACCATTTATAAAATTGATTCTTTTGCAATGACGTCGCGCACTAGCGAAAGTGTGTTGTCTTGTTTGACTTAAGTGTCACTTCCTTGTGTGATGATCTTACCTTGAAACTTGCATGAATAAACCTAGAATTTTACCGATAAGTCTTATTGATTTAGAAATATATCCTATTGACATGAGCTTAGGCAATTATTAAGAGTGTAGGTCAAGTTTGACATATACCTCTTTTGTGGCCTACCCATGAGTCTGTGAAACTTTTTTTAACACCCTTTGAGCCTTACCTTTTCCTTGGGAAAACCATGATGAAAACTAAACCTTACATGAAAATACTACCTATAACACTTTTTTGAGATATGATATAAGCAAATAGCCAGCATAGACTAAAATCCTAAGTTGGGGGTATTTTGAGAAGGGAAAGAAGAAGCCAATAAGTGCAAAATAAGTCTCGCAAACCTATGTTGATACAAAGAAATGGAAACCCTCCATACAAAAAAAGGGAAGAAGAAAAGAAAGAAAAAAAGAGAAAAGTCTTTGAGCTCAAATGACCATATCTTTGCACTCAGCCCCATTACAAGCCTAAGAAAGACATTTTTTTTTATCTTGAGTGAACCAAACCGAAGGTCAATTAGAATATAAGGGAAAACCTATGGATGAAAACATGAATTGTGTTCCTGTTTGTGAGTGTGAGCATTGTATCAGAATCTTGATCTTTTATTGATAAATTTGCGTGTGTGAAGATGGAATCAATATTTACGCAAGGAGATGTTGATACTTTTGTTGAGCTTGAACTTGAAATAGTAGCAATTATTGTGAGCTCAAGAATCATTGGTAATGGTGTGCCGCAACTTGTATCTTTGAGTATACAATTGAGCTATGCATGAGTAGTTTGAGTCTTGTAAGAAAATTGGAAGAAAAGAACTGACGATGAAAAATGTGCATCGCCAAATGCATTCGGTGATACGCCATATATTAGAGTTCTGCCTTACGCAAACTAGACCTTAAGAAAGATGATCAAAAGGTGATGAAAATAAATATTTTGTCTTTCACCGAATAGTTCCAGGAAGCAGAGTTATTCAGCCCAACGTTACAGCACGGGTTGAGATGGATCTGGAGACGATGTGGAAGAAGATGGGGGACGCCTATGCCAACTTCACCCCAGTTCCACCCACCACTGCCATGGAGGTAGAATTGCTCTGTTGCTAGCTGCATCAGTAGAGGAAGAAGAACCTAGTGAGGGATCATATGATGATTCTGCTCTAAAAGGCGGTGAGCACTATTTTTACCTATTTCGCTCTATGGCAGGAATTTCCCATAGCGGAGAAGGAGGACTATGTTTAGTTTTTACATCTTAGGGAGGTCGAGACTGCCCTAGTTCCCCTAGAGGATTTAAATTTTTACACCACCATCTCTTTGTCAGAGAATATTTTAATTCCCTCTCCTTTGTCCCTTGTCAGATGTGAATTTTATGACATCTAAGTTTAGTAGCAGATGGTGCTTATTTATGGCTGTGTGAAGCAAACTATTGTTTAATTCTTAATCCATTTTGTTAATAGTGTTGTTTAACACTGCTTTGGAAGTTGCTGGGATTGGTTCGAATGACATTTGAAATAGGGAAGAACAGGAAAATTCATGTTAAGTTTCTACCTCCGGCTGTCCCGCTTTAGTGGGATAATCCTGTTGTTGCGACATCACACCAGCGCAAAGAATCCCACTGCACCGGCTCGAACGGGACCAGAAACTTCCCAATTATTTTCTAGGACACTTTTTCACTTTCTAGTATTTTTACGACCTCATTTCCACCATCCCATCGGGCTTCTTATTTTATTCAACTAGGATATGCGAGGTTCGGTTTCTTAAACGGAAGATAAACTCGACAACACAATCTTCACATCCCTAAGATACACCCAGAAATTTAAACTTGCACAATTCTAACAATTCAATGATTAATTTATGCCATCCAATAATACTTCCAAATACACAATTAATTCATTTGGCGAGAAATTTAAAATATATATAATTTCAACAAGAATGCACTTTATAGTTTATTACAAACAACAAGGCACATATTTCAAATTTATTCTAGTAGCAAGGAACACACATTCACAATTCTCCAATTACGACAAGTCTTTAATGTCCATCTATGCTCTTTATAGCCCTAGGGATAGATACAAATTGGCACCTTCCAGTTCTAATTGACTTCTTTGTGTTCTTGATCTATCCACGATGTCAGTCCACATCGTCAAGATCTAAAAGCGATACTTCGCACAAAAGGAGTAAAGAAGTAGAACGACTTTCTAGAATGCTTCCTTTCCTCTTGTAGATTAAATGTGGACGTCAACACATAAATCAACAAAATTCCAGTTCACATTTTGTTCTTGTATAGGGAGATCGATAATCTAGGCTCTGGATAACAATTTTTCATGACCCAACCCACCAGCGCTTGTGGGAACACACTCTAATAACTAAGTAGAAGAACTCTCAAATCCCAATAGAGAAACATACGGAAATTAAAGAAGATGGAAAATAAGTTAAGTAGATTTAATAAATAACACTTTTTAAGTACAACCTTTGTTAAACTTGTAAAGTCATTAACAACCCCAAGGATGTAGTTGAACATGTACAAGAGCCACTAAGAGTACAATCTGGTCAATAAATAAGAATAGAACATAGCTCCCACCATGCGATAGGAAGAGTCGAAGCTTCTAGAGGATTTCTTCGTGTTCACCTAATGAAACATGACCAATCCTCCATCCAGACTATGTCAAAAAGACATAGCAAGTGTAGTATCAGTACAACCACATGTACTGGTAGGCATCATCGGTCACCCAACGCCCACCACATATTATAACAGAAAAATAACAAGATCATTCAAGTACAACTCATTTCTCCTTCTCTTGCCCCTTTCTTATATACCCTCAACTTGTAAAAATACCCTAAATACTAACCATTTTCTTGCCCAATTGCTAACACTTCTAGTTCTATTAAGTCATATCATAAACATTGCTAACCACAATAGATAATTCAACCACCGATAACATCCTTTTTCCACCAACCAATCTTATCGCTCTCATAAAGTATCGCCACCTAATACACCCCAAGCCATAAATTTTCTCCTTAACTCAATCTCAAGCTACATTATACACTTCAACTCACTCGTTCCCTACATGTACACCACATAAAATATCCACAGAACACCCTAACTTCATATACCGACACATAGTTCTACCTACACCTTGTCATCATTTGGTAAGAACACAATCATCAAATGTGTATACATATCACAAAAAAAAAATATGACATGTTTTTCACTACAACTTATCACAAGTAGTTTGTCCTCTCATGGAAGCAAAACTCAAACTATTAGGGCACTGGTATGATACCCGATCCAATTATCTTGCCGGAATATGGCAATCTGATCCCATAGTTATGCCGGAACGTGGCAACTCAATCCAATATATATGCTGAAACATTGAATTACCATCCAATATTTATGTCGGAACGTGGCAATCCGATCCAAGTTAGCTTTCCAAAATGTCACAATTTAATCCTCATCGACACACCATAATCTCAATCGGAAGTCCATCATCATGATCACACATTGACATCATAATTTCATGGCTATAATATTTATCTGTCTCAATTTCAACAACATGATCAACATTGCGACATTCATATAGTTACAAGTATCATAATGAAGCAAGAACATGCATACATCACACAATCATGAAGTCATAACCACCCTCTACGAATTTCTCATCCTATTCTTAATATGGAGAGACCAAACTAAACCCTACACGTTCTTCAGGGTTCATCATTAGGGTTTTTAAACCTAAATAGTTAAAATTAATCAACTTCATACTTCGATAGGTTAAACTTAACATAGATCAACAATTATTCTCTTTTACCGGATACCTTTGTTTAATGAAGGAATTCTACTCAATTAATAACTAAGAACAATTGATGAATCATTAATTTGCTAATAAATAAGAACAATTTATGAATCATTAATTTTCTACATCAAGCACTAACCCAGACATGTTGCAAATCAACGACTTTTCCAATGAAATTTACTTGGTGCACGAAGGTCAACACATATATCTTATTATTAGTTTCATATATTACACAATAGGCACGGATTTACAACTACTCACTGCATAAAAACTCTAACCTACCTGGGCGCCATGCAATTACAGGGAGATTGATGTCTTTTTTAGCTTTTCACGATTCGCTACTGTGAATTTGGCGAATATTTTGCAAGATTCACCCACCCCATGCTAGAATGTTGCTTCTCCTTCTTTACTAAGCTTAGAATAACTTTTATAGGGTTTCTAGGGTAATTAAAGACCTATAGGTTATTTTTGAAAAGATAGAAGAATAAGGATTTCCTCAAAATTCAAATTTTGCCTCTCCGATCCAGCTTTAGCGGGGTAAGTTGCCGTTGCAGCGCCACAGTGCCAGTGGCACCTATCCCGCTGTAGCGGGATAGAGTCCCATCTTTTCTCTCCTTTTTGTCCTTCCTAAATTATGAATTGGGTCGTTATAAATTATTCGTGGTTAACAGGGGAATTATGTCATGATATTTATAAAATAATCATATAATATTATATTATACGATAATAAAAGTGAGAAGCTCCAACCTTCAAAGTTTAATTACCATTTTTTAATATGTTAAATTAAAATCTAATTTAACAGGAAATTCAATTTAATAGTTAAATATTATTTATGTAATGTAGAATTAAAAGTCCAACCCTTTAATTTCATAGTTAATTATATCATTGTGAATTTCGTAATTTTTTTTTATCAATTAATGCATATTTTATTCACCTATAAAAAAATTTCTTCTTACACCAAAAAGTAAGAAGAAATCAAAGGGTTGCAATGAACTCAATACATATTATAGGCCAAATTCATGTAGATAGTAAAAAGCCTATATGGACATACTCCAATATGGGCACATAAAAAAATAAGAAATATTTTATAAAATATATGATTTATTTAACAATGTTATTTTTTCCAATATTTTTAGTTCGCTCCTAGAAGACTATTTTTCCTTCAGATTTTGTTTTTGTTATTTTCTCGTTTTTTTTTTAAATTAATTAGTTAAATATGTCCTTAGGGCATTTGAATATTTAACCATTCACTATACTCTTAAAACGTTCACACTAAATTTTATGTATCTATTTTTAAAAGTAGGAAGATATTAATTTCAAAGTTGGATTACCATTTTGATTTGTCTCTACATCATATTAAAATATAATAAAAATCTTATCATATCACTAATATGATACGATAAATATATTTCAAAGTGACTACTCATGATAAACACATTTACTTATTAGCTAAAAATGTTATAAACCTGAGTAAACTAAATAGAAAAAGAAAACAAATAGGAAATTACTCCTTGAAGAGAAGAAATCAAAGTATTATATGTATCTAACAAAGTTATTATTCATGAACTATATTTTTTATAGTTATTCTAACATTGTTTGACCTTTAAAATTTCTAAGTGACTTTTCATATACTGCAATTTTTGTCTTAAAAATTTAAATCATTCAGAATTGTTGCAGTCATGACGATACATAAGAATTCGATATAGTTGAATTGTTGCTTTGTTTATAACTTGCTTTTAGTTAAGAATTTTTTGTGTGTTAATAAATAGATTGATTGCTACATTAAATTTTGTTACAATTATTATTAACAAGAAAAGATTGAAAAAAGAATAATTAATTATCTTTCTTATTTCCTTATTTTTTATTCTTTGCATTTGTATATATATCACCTTTAAGAGTGGACTTGATAGAATGATTATTCTTTCTTTCTATTATTTAAAGTTGAAAAATAAAGAATTATATTAATAGTGGGTTCGATCAACATATCATCTTTGAATTTCACTAAGGTGGTTGCATTCTGGTAATGGTCTTGAACCTGTACATAAGTTATCACTGTGTATGTCGAAGGTTGTTGTTCTTTTTTATTTAAGAATTCGATAGAAACTACATATATCTTCCCAATAAAAAATATATCATCAACTATAAAATTAACTAAAGTGCATAAAGTAAAAACGGACAAATTCAATGTTCAAATGAGGATATTAAAATACCACATGCTAGGCTAATGTATTGAAAGTAACAAACCATCATAAATTCTCAACAATAATGACAACATAACAATAGAGGTACAATAAGAACAAACAAGAAGTATAAATGTTAAAGTAAATAAATAAAAAGAGACAAGAGAAGAGAGCATAGAGATTTTTTCGATTTTTTTTCAATTGATTTAAGTGAGTACATTAGATGTGGATCAGCTGAAATCCACTGATATTACCATGGTCTTGGGGATGATGGAGATCCCAGATGAGCCAGAGTTGCCTCCGGCTAACACCGGAGATGAGGTGACAGTGACAGAAACTGGTGATCCTCAGTGTGAGGTAGAGACTAGCGAGGAGATACAAGAGAAGGTTGGAGAAGCTGCACATGAGGGCCTAACTGGGAATGAGGAGATCATGGTAGATGTTGTTGTGCATCCATCCATGCCACGTGCACCTTTTACTGCCCCTAGCACAACTGGTACATCTGACAAGACTCTGGGAGTTTTGCCCAAGTCCAAGTTGATGCACTAGGCACAGATACCCCGACAGATATAGTGACTGCTTAGAAAGGATTCCCCTTTTACCTCCCTCTCTGTCTTAACTTATCTTACTTGTTGGATATTTTTTTTTATCTCATTTGCATTTTAGGACAAATACTTTTTATATATGGTGGGGTGAGGCTCACCTTTTGCGGCTATTCTGACTCGTGTTTTATGTATATATTTGGGTTGTTCTGTTTAAAATAGTTTCTTAAACTACTTTTTGCTGATGTTTGAGTTTATGGGTCCTTATGTTTTAAATTGCAAATAATTTGAACCGTCGAAAAAATTCTCCGCTTTCTACCTCCTACTGTATGTACTTGAATGTAGTTGTTCTTAGGCAAATTTGAGTCTCGGTTTGATCAATACCGGTGACTTGGATAGTAGTTTCCATCAAATGAGCATAAATGCGCGACTACAACGAGGACAAATGAAGTTGCTTAGACAATATGTGAACTTGCATCCAGTTCTGATTAGACAAATTATCAAATTGAGTTTCTTGCTATGAATATTGCACACTTGCGAAAATGTGGAGTCTTCTTTGACTTTGCTGTCAATTCCTTGTGTGATGAGCTTACAGTGAACTGATACGTTCAAATTTACTTCTCGAAAATAAGTATAAGCGATCGTATCAAGTAAAGAACCCAACTATGAGGTTGGGGTCGATCCCACGAGGAAAATAATTTAGACTTAACTTTAACCTACTATTACTTCTATTTAGTCAAGTCCTTACTGAAAACAAGTAACAAAAAGGGGGTTTTAAGTAACGAATGTAATTATCTACGTCTAAGTAAACAAGTGACAAATTCAAAGAAATGATTTTTATCAAGCAATGAAAGTAACTAGGGCTTAAGTGTTCCACAAAGGTTTATAACGCGGTAATTCTAGCTATAACAATCATTTCCTAGTATCTTGCATGCAAAGTGGTAAGTTATGTATCCCTAATTCCTAGGTCTGGCAACTAGGGAATTTCACTCCGCACCTTAGTTTGGCTACGTGTGTGCTTTACTAAATCTTACTTTTACGTCATATTAAGCATCATAATCGATGTATGGCTTAGTTGTTACTTCAACCAATCGACACTAGCCTATTAGATAGTATATACTAAATGTAAATTGATAATTCTTTTTTGATTATCTACCTCCTTGGTCCTGCAAGTATCAACAAGGTGAGTTCTAACGTGTGCACTCGTTAAAAAGACTTCTAAATGAAAGAATTATCAATACATGCAAGAAACTATTCTAGAATTGTTCGTTTAGCTAGTTTTTACCTTCTTAATTACCAATGGTTCCCACAACCCTAGCTATGGATTTAGTTACCCATGTTAATAATCACACAATTTATATTAGTTTGATAAGAATTCATGTACTTTCTTTGATGAGATTGAAGAAAATCCAGAAAATTGCTTGAATTAATCAATACTTTTGCAACAAACAATTTAAGAAAAATAGTATAATTTCTCAAAATCACAAGTTCAACAACTAAAATAATAAAACTTAAAAATACCCAATAGTCTAACTCCAAAAATGAGCTTTTTACCGATATTTATGATAAAGAAGGCCTAACATAAAAAGAAAATCTATTTAAGGAAAATCTGCCCAAAAAAAGTGTCTGAGTCGATGACTGGACCGACAGACTGTCGAGTCCACGACGGACCGTCGAGGCCCCCCGTCGTTCCACACTTCGATTATTTTAGCTTTTTTCTTCTCAACAGACGAACAAGGATGGCGGTCCGTTGAGAGCCCGATGGTGCGTCGATGGCTTCTGTTTTCTCCACACTTTGAATCTTTTCAAGTCGTGTACTGGAGCTAATTTCTGTTAATGATGACGGATGTGCAGGACGGTCCGTCATGGAGGTGACGGTCCATCGAGAGCCTCTGTAGCTCCACACGTAGTCAGAATTTCCCGATCTTCCGTCAGTAGCATTTTCTTCATATGATGGTGGCCACCTACGGACCGTCGATGGCTCCGTAGGTCGTCACTTCTGCAATTTCAGCATAATTCTTCATTTTTTTCATCCTGGACAGATTTCCTGCAAATAAAGAGAAAAATACATTAAAACTAATACAAAAAGTCCTAGATACACACTAAACTTAAGGAAAAAACCATTGAAAGTACAATGAAATCACGGTACATCATGAACCATTCATGATGACACTTAGAAATTGCTTTGTTATTATGGTTGACTAAGTGACGTGAACTCATAATATGATCATAGGTACCGTTTAAAGAGTGTGAACTAATTTGACATATACCTCTTTTGTGGCTTACATTGTGAGAGTGCGAATCTCTTTTGAATACCCCTTGAGCCTCAACTTTTTTTAGAATAAACTTGATGAAAACTTGAACTTTCCTAATATACTACCTATAATCCTATGGATTTGTTGTCGATTGAATATCCAACTTAGGCCAAAAGGCTAAGTTGGGGTGTGGTGAAAAGGGAAGACAAGTCAAGAAGTGCAAAAAAGTCTCTTTTAACCCATGATATTGAGAAAATTCAACTCCTCCATACAAAAGAAAGAGAAGGAAAGAGAAAAAGTGAAGAAAAGAATGAAAAAGAGAGATTCATGGACTAAAGCTTTGAAAATACAAAAAGAAATGGAGTTTTCTGAACAATCCATGGAAAGTGAATAGTTAGATGACTTATGAGCACAAAAGAAAGAGGTAAAGGAAGGAGAAAGGCATCGTATTTCATAAAGATAAAAGTCACTAAGCCTAAATAACAATACCTTTTCACTCAGACGCCTTACAAGCCATCAAAATACCTTTTTCATCATGAGCGAGCTAAAAAGAAGGTTGATTTGAATATACGGGCAAAACTATGGGTTAATTCATGTATTGTGTTCATCTTTGAGTGTCAGCTTTGAAATAGATTCCAGAACTTTAACTTGTGAAGCATTGTGTATGCATGGAATCTTTTTTATGTGAGGTCATTTAATTTGATCACTGTTGTTGAGCTTGAACTTTCATTTTGAACCAAGAATCGTGAACTTAAAAATCTTTGATAATGGCATGTAACAATTGGACTTTCAATGAACAATTGATCCTTGCATAAGTAAGTTGAGTCTTGTTGGTTTATTCATGATTGATTCTTGTGTAGCACTGTTTGAGACATCCTTTTTGAATGCTGAACTTGAGTTTTATTTGAGGAAAAGCAAAAGTTTAAGTTGGGGTGTTTAAGAGTCCACGATTTGGACTCATTTAGATCTATATTTTGATATATTTAGTGTCCTCGAATGCATAATTTGTTTAAAAAGTTGATGAAATACCTTAAGTTTTAAGTATTTCGAATTGAAGACAAAGACACGGACACAATCGAGTAAAAAGGAACAAATGCAGCTGAAAGATCGAAGAGATGAGGACCTAAGGATTGGCGAACACCTTCAGCGAATTGCTAAAGGGTCCTATCCTCACCTAAAGTTCCAGTGAGTTGATCCTTAAAGGAAAGGATCAAATCTGCGTTGAAGAGGAACAATTGGCGTGTCACCAAGCAGTTCTACGAAGAAATAGAATGTCGCCAAATGATGCAAAATTGAATGATGATGAAGGCTAAAGCAAGACAACGATGAATATGCCAAAAAGTGGATCACCGAGTTGATCGCGATCCCAACTAACTCTGTCGAGTGGTCCTTCGTGGTACAACTTTTTGAAAACATTAAATACTCATTATTATTCTAAACATAGATAGAGTTTTGTAGTTTTAAAAAATGTTTTTAAGACTTAGATACTATATTGAGTTTTAAGATCTTTTGGGAAACTCTATTCTTGAACCTTGGATAATTAAAGGTCCTCAACTTGAAGCAATTCGAAGTGGATGTTGAAAATTCTTCATCCTAGACTCGTTTGAAGTGAACATAAATCATAACTAGTTGATGTTATATCAATTTTGTATCATTTTGTTCCTTTTCTCTATGACTAGGTATAACCAAAATTCTTGGGGTGTGATTTTCTTAATATGGGTTACACATATTGTTGGGTGTTGCTTATTGTTAGTATATTCATTGTTTAAATGTGATTTCATTTACTAGTTGGGTTTGAACTTTATCAGATTGTAGTTGAGAATACGATTTTATCTTAGTGTTTTTGGCTTGCTAGAGAAATATTTTTTAAGACTAATACTACTAAATTGATAGTCGGTGGTTATTAGGTCGTCATGGGTTTAACTTGAGATGGTAAATCTTAGTCCCTCCCCCACACTTTTAGCTTGAGAGAGTAATTTGTCTAAGACAGAGTTTGTACTTAAGTGCTGCAATTGAGTGTTCGAGAGAAACAACGTTGATTCGGGGTAAGTTGCTCGAGAGAAAATTTACCCCACTAAAGTCTAGCCTAGATACAAATATTCAGCGATGTATTATCAATAGTAATTACTCTACAATGTCTTTTATCTCATATTCTGATCACATCCTAAGAATCCTGTTTTCCCATTAGTTTGTCTTTATTTTGTTGTTTTTAGTTGTTAATTTGACTATGCAAACCACCATTGCTAGTCGACACTTGTGTCACCCCCTTTGATTTATCATGTTGTTAGTCGATAATTTACTGTAGCTATGACTAGCATGGGTTAATTTGTGTTTCACTAAATTATTCTCAAAACCCCTTCCTTTAGGAACCATCCCAACCCTTGGTTGGGTTATATACAGATTAATGACAATTGACGCTTAGTATTGGATAAAGTGTTTTTGACGACGTTATAAGGAGATCAGGTTCCATAATCTTTTTTGTGAAGACAAAAGGAAGGGATTAGAAGGATATGTATTGATTACAGATAGTTGAACAAAGTAATGGTGAAGAATTATCATCCCCTTATTTGTAATGAGGACTTACTTGATCATCTATAGGGAGCATCTTTGTTCTCCAATATTGATTTGAGGTACGGGTATCATCAGTTTAAGATTAGGGCTTATCATATCCCTAAATCAACTTTTCGGATTCGGTATGGACATAATGAATTACTAGTAATGTCTTTTGGGTTGACTAACACCCCTGCAACATTCATGGAGTTGATGATTGAGGTGCTTCGATCATACCATGATTCTTTTGTGATTGTCTTCATCGATGATATTTTTGTTTACTTGGAGGACAATGTCCAAAACTTGAGGAATAGAAGTTGTATGCCAAGTTCCTAGACTCTCCAGCATGGTGCCACACAAACCAAGATAACTTTTAATTTATTTTATTTCTAAAACTAACATTGGACTTCAATGAAATTTTTTTACTTTTACGAAGAGTTGTGACTTTTATGAAGAGTTGCGACTTTTATGAAAAGATGTGACTTTTATGAAAGGTTATGACTTGTCCGATAAGACACATTAAGAATTTGTTCACACTACCTTTTTTTTCTATATATAGGGGAATTTCCTCTCTTTTTAAAAACAACAAAAATTTGAATTTCTTTTGTTTCTTCTGGAAAATTAAATAATTGTGTGATTTGCTCATGTTGATTGACTCATTAACACTGTTTTTTGTATCAATACACTGGTGAATAAAATTGCTCTTTCCTGAGAGGATATATTCCTTTAAATCTCTGTACTATAGGGGAATAATTTCCTTAAGGGGACATTGTGCATTCAGTGGGCACGATCTTTACCATTATGTTTCATTCTATTTTTATAGATCGTGGTATGTTTTTACAGTCATTAATTTATTCTTATATTATTATTTACTCTTTTTTAGTACATGCTTAAAATTTTGTTATTTATGTTTCTGCAAAATTATTGTTATAAGTATTTGTTAGTACATTTAAATAACACATATTAATCTTGAGTATTCAAGCAAGTTTTCTCTACTGGAATTGTTCAAGTTAATATAAAAAAAACTTACAAATCTCTATTTGTTCATCAACAACTTCATTTCTTCACATAGAAGGATGAGATTTATGTTCTTTAGAAAATCCTGTAGAGTTAAAAACTATGTATGCCTATATTTTTTTTTATGATGTTGTTATCTATATTTACTAAGTATTACCACTTGATATTATGAGTACTTTAAGAATTGAATGTTTATTGAAGTGTTAGTCAATTTTTCAAGATATGTTATTTTATAACATAAGAACTTTTATGGTTAGAATGATTTTTTATCATCATTGGATATCTCGTAGTTTACTCACTTTAATGTATGTTTTTATCGTTGTTTTTTTATCTCCTCAAAAATGTATTGATTATTTTTCGTTTAGTATGTATGTGATCTCACTTGGACCAAGCTTTCATCCTTTAATGTTTTTCTTTTTTTTTCCTACTCATTCAGCTCTACTATATATTTTTGGTGTTAGTTATGACTATTTTCCTCAAGTTTAATTTGAAGAATATGAAACAAAAGATTCTCTAAATAAAAGTAATATCTTAAGTACAAAAGATATGTCTATTAACATAAATTTGTTGTCCTTTATGTCACAAGTCATTGCTGGCATTTGGTTATCTAGGTTTGACTATTTTTAATTTTTTAATGTTCGAGAATATATATTAAAAAACCCAACATTTTGATCTACTTGTACTTTCATAATGCAATAACAATACATACATATTTCTGAAAAAATCGTAAAGTTGCATTGATGAAGCACCAAGAAGGGCCTTCAGAGCAGCAGTTTAATGACGAATGAATTTCTAAAAAGGTAAACAATGTTATTTTCTTGTTTCACATTTATTTCCTCTTCTATAAATTTTGTTATACTAACAATATCTAAAAGTGGTGAATGTTGACCTAATATATAACTATATTTGGTTAATAAATGTGGTGAAATCCCTTTAATTAGGCTTTTGGGACAACCTACACGTCGACACCCACTCAAAAAAATGACAAATCAAAACAGGTTATGCAAGTGTGTCAAAATGCTTTTTTATATTTTATCAAAACCGTACGTCTTCATATCTCACAAAAATCCCTCTTTGTTCCCGTCCCATTTAGTACCAGATCATATTCAAAAAGTAGATTATCTCTAAAAAAAAAATATTTATGTTGTTGTGGTTCACATTTTTAACGTTTTTAACTTATTTACAACTAATTTTAATTATCAAAACTTTTATATAATTTATTTTTGACGAGGAGTTATTATTACAATAAAATCATCAAATCTATAATTTTCTTGTACAAAAAAACTAGAAAAAATTTTTGTTCAGTCGCTTGTAAACACATCACTTAATTTAAACATGGCAATGATATCCTCAAATATATATTATGATAAATTATGTAAAATATAAAAATGATTAAATATCAAGATAATTTTAATCATTCAATAGGTATTTAAAATTCTTCAACAATGTGATAATTTTGAATCAATTAATTTCTTTTGAAAGGTTCTTAAAACCTACTAAATTTTTTTTAATAGCAGTCTATTATTGGAAAGGTTGGTCAAAAGCTTAGAAAGATTATTTATGCCCACGCATAACACGGGTAAATTACCCTATTGTTATATATTATGGTAAAATATTAGATGAGGCTAATATATCTAGAATAAAAATGTAAATATGGTAAGTTTTAATGGGTTGACGGTTTATCCAATAAGGAAATTGAATAATCTGTCACCACATCGATAAGCCATGAATTATAATATTTTAATCAATTCTCCAACCATTTATTCGATAACTCAATACCAATAAGCCATAATCCAACTTTTTGGTTGTATTATCGGTTACTATTCAGTTTTGAACACCCCTAAAAACAAGGAAGGAAAGATTGATACCATATAAAATTCTTACACCATATGTCCAAATAAGTGCATAAATCCATTTATTATAATTCTAACACAATAATGAAAAAATGATATTTTGGTAATTTTGAGAAAAACCTAAGGTAGAATATCAACTTGAAGGTACAAACATTGTACTTCTCAAAATGAGATTATTTACATGCATGTAGATGTTTTCCGCAAAAAATGATGAAACGATATGCATGAACCTAATATTAAAAACAAAAAGAAACTCAAGTATGATTTTTTAAATCCCTACATTACAATTCCCACACTATAATCCAGTATAACTTTTTTGCAAAGCTAACGATCGCTTACGTTTTTGGGCTCAATTTCAAGAAAGGAATTGACAATGTGGGTGAATCGAACACCGATGACAAAATAAAAAAACTTATCTACAATCTGCATTTCTAGAATGTGGAGTTTCTCCAATTGTAAAATTTCTGCCTCTCTGTCCCAACACCTTTTAGGTTATTCTTCAACCTCTACAATCGAGTATCAAACACACAGATATTTTTGTTTCTAAAACAAGTTTCTACCTTGTTTCCATCCTTGTTCCAACATACTTCAGAAATATAGTAATATCCATTGTAAGTTTTACCCTCCTTCACTAATCATATATTCATGCATTTATCCAATAAACCACTTTCTATGTATCATCGTTCGGACTAAATGAAATATAGTAACCAACTTCCTTGGATTCAAAACGGAAGAGAAACAACTCACGAAAAATAAAACATTCGACAAGAATGATACAATTAACTTATTCTCACTCCCCTCGCTTCACATCCACCCAAAAAAAAAGGAGTGTAGATATATAGGTTATCGATAGTTCAATTGAATATGAGTAAAAAGTATGATTTTATTAAGAGTCCCTATTTTATCTCATTTGTCCAAGAAGACATAATGACTTCACATTTGTTACATGTGTCCGTTCAAGCTGCGAAGAAGACTCCTTGTTCAATATCCCATAAATTCACAGTAGAGTCAAATGAAGCACTACATAATAGACAATAAAACAAAACCAATAAGCTAAAAGAAATAAAATGTTAGGCATAATGCATTAAATCAACACACACCAAAAATCCATTCGATGGACAACTAAAGTGAAATTGTATCTCTCTGTTATTTTACTCGCTGGCAGATTATGGGTAAGATTGAAACCATTTCATAAATTACAAAGTGGACAGTGGAATCATTGAAGACTACTAGTGATACATGTATACACAACAAATGCAATTAGCATAAATCTCTGCGTCTAAAATTATACTAAATTCGTCAATAAAAAGTTTACTAATTCTTTTGATCGCTTGTTGTAGGTTAAGAATATTGCTTATTCTGTTGAGTCCTCAAAGAATCATAATATTTTTTTTTTAAAAAAAAGGAAAACTATTGAATCATTCGATGAGATGAATGACTTATGGGAACCATCGAAAAATTGGTAACAAAAGGTGACACCTTACACAATTCCAAAGTTCATCATTAGTATTCCACTATTCAATTTTGATGATTACTAAATGATGCAACAATGATGATGATGATGAAAACAATGCATATGTGCCTTTGCCAAAAGTTAAGGAACACAGAGTGAGCAAACAAAATTTTCATCAAAAATTAAATGTTGTTCAAGATATAAAAGCACCATCAAGTAGTATTAATAAGAATATTGACGAAGGAGAAGGAAAAAAGGGGTGACATGGAAGAAAGAAAAAAGTAAAAAATAGTCTTTGTCCTCCACCTACTCTTGTTATCTTCAGTGGTGATAGTGACGGTGGTGGTGGAGGAAAAAATATTAATTTTGAAAAGTTCAAATTACTATTGAGAAAGAAAGAGGTACAAGTAGTGGTAGTAAAAGAGTAGTGAATGAAAGAGTTCATCCAATGCTTTTGTACAACCACTTTTTGTAGCTTATGTTGTCTCAGTAGTAACTCGAACTTGTGTTGCATTAATATTTGTTCAAGCTCCACCACTACACCATCACCACGACGGACAACAAGAGGAGGAGGAGGAAGAGGACTATTTGTTTCTTTTTTTCTTTCATTCACGTTATCCCTTTTTTCATTTTCCTTTGTTAGTATGATTATTACTACTACTTGATGGAACTTCCATAGCTTTAACAACATACAATTTATTGTAGAACATTTTTTTTTCTAACTTTGTGTTCCTTAACTTTTGGCGAAGTGACGCTCTCATCTTCTTCTTATTCATTATCATTGTCATCCTCATTTTCATAATCATCAGATTGATTAGTGGAGAACTAGAAATGAACTTTGGAACTGGAACTTTGGAATTGTCTAAGGTGTCTTCGGTTACGAATTTGTTTAATGGTTCCCATAAGTAATTCATTTCATCCAATGGTTCAATACTTTTCTTTTCTTTGTGATACGACCAATCTTTGAAGACACAACAACATAAGCAATATTATAAACCTTTAACAAGTGATCATAAGAGATAGTACGCTTTTCATTTACGAACATTGTGTTATTTTAGACACAAAAGTTTATGTTAATTGTCTTTATTGTGTTTACATGTATCACAACTATTCTTCAATGCTATCATTTTTTCTTTGTAATGTATATGGAATAATTTCAATCTCACCCGTAATCCCCCTACGGGTAATCTAATCCAGAGGGATACAATTTCACTTTAGCCATCCAAGAAAAGGATTTTTGGTGTGAGCTGATTTAATGTATTACACCTAACCTTTTATTTCTTTTAGCTTATTTGTTTTGTTCTATTGCGTATCTGTGTAGTGCTTCATCTGACTCTACCACGAAGCTATGGGATAATGAACAAGGGCGTCTTTTTCGCAGCTTGAATGGACACAGGTAAGGGATATGATCTCATTATGTATACTTGGACACAGGAAATAAAAAAATAGTCACTCTTAAGAGTATTATATTTTTAAACTATCACATACACTCTCAAGTATTATGTGCTTTGTTTACTCGTATTCAACTGAATAGCCATAACCTATATAATATTCCTTTCATTTGGGTGAGGATGTGAGGGGAGGTGAGTGAGAACAATTTTAATTGTATTGCTCTTGGCTAATGTTTTATTTTTTACTAAGTAGGCTCTCTTCCAATTTAATCCAGGGAAGTTTTTTAATCTGCTTCATTTAGTCTAAATGGTGAAGATATGGAAATTAATTGATATTTGCATTAATATATGGTCAGTAAAGAAGGAAAAAATTGTAAAAACTCACAATGGTAATGACACTACTTTTGAAGTGTGTTGGAACAAGGGAGTCAACGGGGCTGTAAATTGTTTTGCAAATAAAAAGTTTTTTGTGATTGTATTTGTTTCTCAAAGATTTATTTTGTTAATTATTTATCATTAGTATTATTCATGTGTTTTTTGGTTAGTTTGAAATTTGAAGTTTTTTTGCTTATTGAGTTATGAATCTTTATTCCTATATGACTTATTTAAAACAATTTTTTCTCTAAGGGATTTTTGAGTCTTTTTAAAATGACTTCAACGGTAAAACGGTGGGATTTTATAGTTCCTTTTTTAAGGAAAGGGATCGAAGACCCAATATTCTGTGAAAATTAGATGCATTTACCTTTAAGGAATATTCAGACGGTTATATTGGGAGACCTCACCTAGGAAATCTCTGGCTTGTTGAGTTCAAGGGTGAGTCAGTTAGTTCAGGCTACTATTGACTCATCTAGGGTCTTAGTCCATGTCATTCATACTTAGACCTTATAAACTCTCTAAATGTTTAGTAGTTGCATCACCTAATTTAGTTAGAATTTTAGGTACAATGACTTTCAGGTTCTAGGGGTTGAATTTTTTATTCTTTTTGATAAATTACTGAGTTATGAGAACTAGGCTTTTAATTTATTATTTGAACACTTTTTTTACATCTTTAAATAGTTATCTTTTGGCTAGTATCGTATAGTTGGGTTATAGTAATTGTTCACCTACCGGAGGGTTAGTGTGGGTGTCAATCACGATGGTTTGGGTCGTGACAAAGTTGGTATCAGTGCCCTAGCTATGTTGATCTCGTTGTAATAAAATGATTCTAATAGAGTTCTGCAAAAATAGAACAGAGATGTTTATACTTTTCTTCGAGAGTCTAAAAAACATTAGGAAACTCTCTCCATCTTTTTCTCCCTACGAGTTATAACTTGATTCCGATTGGAATATGGTGATCCAAATTGGTATCTAATCTCTTCAACTCTTCGATTTACAAATGGTCAACATGAGAAAAATTGATGCCAAGCAAATAGTTTCTAAAAATGATACAACAGAGGAGCCCATATCGAGTGGATGTGGCTACGGAAGGGGTAGAGAATGAAGAAGGAGAAGAGGATCAAGAGGGGTAGCACCCACTAGGGATTAAGCCCAAGAACTAATATATCATCAAAAGAAAACTTTTTTTATGAAAAATAGTTCGTCGGCCTTTCGTCCCTAAAGCATGGGTCAAAAATGTATAAAAAGCCTCCTTAGTGTTTCGTCACTAAATAGTATTGTATCAAGTATGGAAATTTTTTTGTCCACAAATGCAAAGTATTTATGATGGACTTTTTCGTCAAAGAAATTATAAAATTTTGTAGGTAATTGTGTGTTTTGGTCAGTAAAGAAGCCATCAATGACGGCAAAATTGATTTGTCACTGAAAAATTAGTTTAATTCGTGATGACATCATTTGTCTCTAATATTATATTTATTTTGTAAAAAGAAAATATTATTTCATCAATAATAGTTGTCTCATACATACAAATTCTTTTGTCCCTAAATGTATAAATTAGTGACAACTATGTTTGTACAATTTTGGAGTTGAAAAGAATCATATCATTCTATTACCCAAAAATTAAAGTAAACACTACCCAATATCATAATTACTAACAATCACAGTTGTCACTAAAGGGCATACCTTTATGACAAACATATAATTGTCTTAATGAGATCTTCACTAAAACTAAAGCTTTTAAGGATGAAATATGGTCACTAATCACAAGTATCTGTTAATATTTTAAGTAGTAGCAACACAATTACAATTTTCATTTAAATAGGTTTCCCTAATTTAATATTTTATTAAAACTATAATTATTATATGATACATAGATATCCTCAACTTTCCAGAATGTACTATTTTATTTTATAGTGAACATTGTATAAATTAAAAATAATAAATGGGCAGTGTGTGTCTTAACATTTCTCGTCATTTAATGAAAAAATATGGATAAAGAATTATGCATTGGCTCACACAGTTAGATTTGAAGGAATTTCACGAAATCAAGAACAATCTTTGTACCCACAAAGTATTGATATTACTGCACAGGTAGAAAAACATCAAGTGAACCCGATGACGAATTTAAAGAAAAGGTGAAAACCACAAGCAAATACAAGCTGAATAAAACAAGTATCGTTCTTTAAAGAAATAAATGTAAAACATTCCCAAACTTATGAAAGATATATCTACTTCAGAGTGCTTAAGTCTCAGCAATGCCAAATTTGACCCATCCTATAAGTTATCATGCAGAGACAATATTGAAGAAATAATTTTTTAAAAAATAGAAATACTGCAATGATTACATAATATCCACAAAACAGTGAGCTTAAATTAAAATCTACCATGACATGCATTTAAGGAATCAGTTCTTCTGGGAGGGGAATGCCAAACATAGAAAGCTTCATGTTGTTAAATAGGAGAAGCTTATGAGGGACAGAAAAATGGGAGGAATGGTTGTAAAAATTAGGATTCTCAATACATGCTCGAAAACATACCTTAATAGAAATAGTATGTCGTATCTCATTTCCAGAAATCTCTAGAAAAAAATAAACAAGAGAAATAATTGTTGTCAATAATAGAATCATTAATTTAGGTGAAAAGAAATAGAAAAGATTCAATGAGTCAATCTTTTCTATGAAACGCTTATGACTCAATCTCATAAAAATTTCCTTTCAAAGAAATATCCAGATGATTCGTTATTATTATGATAGCAATTTCAACCTATTATGCCTTGTCATAAGTCCACATGTAGTGTAGTCTGTGTCTATGTATAAGGTATATACAAAGTAACTAACTAAAGAATCAATTTTAAAAAGTTTTTAGAGGTGACTAATCACAACATCTAATGTGTTTTGAACCCGTAAGAAACACCATGGTTGATGAGAACCAATCCTAACAAGCTAACCATATGTTCTACGATTAGATTCACTAATATAATCTTGTAGGCACTAATACTAACTGAAATAAAAAACAAAAAGAACCTTGGAAAACCCATTTTTACAAGGTAATCTACGTCATTGTATTTCCCTCTATAATTAAGGACATTCAAATCACTAAAAAATTTCATGCTTTTGAGGAGTACCAAAGATATGGCTGAGTAACTAAGGTATAATGAATCATTTAGCATGCATGATGGAATAGAAAATTCATGGGATATAATGTCGGATTTCTTTATTGTGCATTTGGTTGGTGGAATAAGAGAATGCAATCCTATGAGATGTCCTAAAATTATGGGATAAATTGTTCCATATAGAAATGGAATAGGTTATCCATGGTATATTCTCATCTATCCCATCTCACACACCAAATGTGTCCTAAGAAAAACTAAATGGATCCCCAGATTCTGATCCACACTACAACACTCTGCATAATATCATGTATTACAACCATGTTGGATGTTTACTTGACACTAAATTTCTTATGGGCGACAAGTTGTTCAATAGAATTAGATAAGATGTGACAGGATGTACCTGCACACCACCATCCTCTTCAACAAACTAGGACAACCCTTGCCATAATAATCTAAAAGATCCTATTAACAATTTCTCAAGTTTAATATACAATACTTCTTCTCCTCTTCATAATGGACATCTATGATTTACTTAAAAAACAATATCTAGTGTGATCTCGACAGTGACACGCCTTAGACATTGACTAACTAAGAAAATAAAGCAACAATAATGGCATACCACAAGTGTGGTCTTCAACTTGACTTTTTCATTATTAACATTCTCTAAGTTGGACATTTTGTTGCTGCTTTAAACCTGGATCCTTAATAATCTAATGCCTCAAAGTAAAATTCAAAATGAACTTATAAATCTGCACAAGTTAGTGGAGAAAATATACAGATAATTAAAAAATTCATCCCAATAAGACATAGAAGAGGGCAGAATTTCTGAAAGAAAAAAAGTCACAACATGGATACATTCTATTTTCACATGAAATAGGCCTAAACATCAAGACAATGTTAAAATTTTAATAGATAAAAAAATAAGAGGTCCTAAAACATTTATTAGAAGAAATCAATTAAAGAGAGATGAAATAAAAACTCAGTGTTATGGTGATGATAAATCCAAAGAAGAGAAGTCATCAACCCATGAAACTTCACAACTACACACATACATCTAGAAAATTGACAAATCGTAGAGAATCAACATAAGATATATAGCTCGAAAAAATAAAGAAAATGAAAGGGGAGGACTTACAACCATGGCTAGAGCTCTGAGAAAGATCAGGTATGCGGGCAATGATGGAGGTTATCGCTAGTGACGATGGAGTCTCTGGTCAGCGATGATGGAGGCTCTGGCCGGTGACGATAGCAGACTCCTCTAGCAAGCGATGATGGAGGCTTGGGTTGGTGACGATCGAAAGAGAAGATCACTTTTATGTTTAGCTACTAAAAGAGAGTATTTTGATCTCCTTCTAGATAGATCTGCTTCTTATAGCTTTTATTTTATTCTTTATTTAATTACTTTTTTAGCTGATGGGCCATCGTACATGTACAATAATGAAAGGTATTTTTGTCTATAACTTATTAATTAGTAAATTTTCTAGATAGATGTGCTTCTTTTACTTTTTAGCTTCTATTTTATTTTTATTTATTTGGGCAAATTACAGAAGTCACATACTGCTTAGGTAAAATTATAAATTTATTCCATAAAAGTTTGTACTTACATATTTGATGCGCTGATACATTAATCTGCTGTGCGAGATACATTACTTGATGCGTGAGACACACTAATTTGATGCACGAAATACACTAATCTGATGTGTGAGGTACATTTTATACATGATACACTTATTTAATGCACGAGATACATTGATTTGATGTGCAAGATACACTAATATGATGTGTGAGATATACTAATCTCATACGCGAGGTACGTATGATACATGAAACACTAATATGATATACGAGATATATTAATGGATGCGCGAGATATAATATGGTGATGCTAGAAAATGAAGGATTTTGGAAATTTATAAAACTTACAGGGGATGATGGTAATAAGTAAACTAAAAGGTGGAATTTCCGTCATTAATCTAGTTTATTTACTTCTTTTTAGCTGATGGGCCCTCCAATTTTGAGTAGGTCAAAATTTAACTTTTTAGTTTTTTAATGAGATAAATGTCAAAAATACATTTAAATTACTCTTTTTTAGGTTCATATATAAGCTAATCAGAGTATGAGTTTCATATCTAAACTATCACTTATTAGTTTGAGAAATACACCTCTCTCTTTTATATCATTTCATCATGGTGTGTGTAATACACTCTCTCTTTTATTTTTAAAAAATCATCACATCACACTACATGGACAAACAATTCAACCTTGACAATACACTCACTCCGCCTCAAAGTTTTTGTTCTCATTTAGTGTTGTATATATATATATATATCAAAAATATTTTTTACTTTCCACTGCCTCCCCCCCCCCCCCTAAATTTGTTTATTCATCCAACGCATGCATTTTTTCTGTCCACCTGGCGTAGAAATTGAAACAACACTCTACTAGGCGCGTGAGGGAGTAATTTTTTACCACGTCATAAAGCTACTACAATGGTAAAAAAAAAATGTAAAATCTCCATTTTGTAAAATATTGACCAAAATATTCATCACCCATATGATTTTTTCCTCTCTATTCCCCAACCCAGTTTCTAATCACTCAACATTTGGTATAAATGGAGTATCTTAAATAACCCAAGCTATTAAAGAGTCGTAAATTACAATTACTCTTCTGTAATTTCTGGATAGTTTTTGTCAAAGAGAAGTAATTGGGTCATCAATTGAGAAGGGAATTTGGTGATTGAATTTGGGTTTGGAGGTGGAGTTTGGTAATTTTGGGATTGGAAATCCATGGACTTTAATGGTGGAGGTGGGGAGTGGATGCCAGCCGTGGATACGATTTTTTGCTTGACAAAGGTGGACAGTGGTTCTGGCAAAGTGGAGCGGGAGGTGATAGGCGGAGATGAGGTGGGAGAGGTGGAGGAGTTGTTGGAATATGATATTCATTTTTTTCCATTTTAATTTATATAGGTGGCTATTATTTATCCAAGTGGAAATCCACATCATCACCACTTTTTCCAGGTGAGCCCGCGTGTAGTCACAATAGGAGGAGTGGACTAAAAGGATGTACACTATGGTGGAATAAACAAGTTTGAAGGTGTAATTCAAACAGAATATAGTTTAGGTGTACACCGAATAAAAGGCTTCAAGTTTAGGGGGTAATGAATATTTTTCCCTTTATTTATTTAAATAATATTCTATAAACTAGTATAATTTTTTTTTTTAATTTATATGAACGTACATATCTAACACGAAATGAAAAAAATATAAAATAAAAATAAAAGTAGGAGCAGAGGGATAAATAGGATGGTGTAAAAATATTTTTTTTTAAAAAAATATAATCTCAATTTTGTGTGTGTTGGGGGTAGTGGGTGGTTTCTTTTGGGTTCAGATAGTGAAGTCTGACTTTTTTAAAAATATTTTAGAAAAGAATTTTTTTTAAAAAAAGGATGGGGGATTGTGCGGGGGGAGGGGGGTGTACGTGGAGGAGGTGGTGGACTGAGGTGGAAATTTTACTCTTTAAAAAAAAATTGTATGCATATTATTGCTTTAATCTATAATTTTTAATTAATAGAAATAATTTCTTATTTTTGTTAAGATGGAATATTTTATCTATGTAAAATGTCATGTGTCAAGGTTTTTTCAAATAAAATAGAGAGTGCATTACACACACCACTAAGGTGTCTTTCTCAAACTAAAAAGTGATACTTTAGGTATAAAACTCAAGCTCTCAATAGCTTAGGTATAAAGCATAAAAAATGAGATAGATTAGGTGTGTTTTTGACACTTCACTAATTTTTAATCAACAAAATCGACCATAGTTATAAATATATATATATATATACATATATATATATATATATATATATATATATATATATATATATATATAACTATACATATATATGTATATATATATGTATATAAACCAAGTTATACTTTGAAGCGTATTATAGTTATGTTAAATTTTTTATCCTAAGTTTCGGCTGTATGGTAAACTTTTACTCAAGCATGGAGCTTGCCTTAATATTAATGGATAGCAGTTCTAACAAGGGTTTCAAGCTGCCCCTTTCTTCATCTTTAACGGGGACTTACAATACCACATGCTCGCTATCATTAATATCAGACTTACCACTATCTTGAAACTAAGTCAAAACTTGTGATAAAAGATTTAAGAACTATAATAAGAATTCATTATAACTTGATTAGATCCAGATATTACACAAGAACATTATACAGAAACTATGAAGCTAGCATAGATATTCATAAGAGAAAATAAAATTAAAGTAACAAAAGAAAATACCTTGGAAACAAATCTTCAAACTAAAGCGATTAATATTATTGCTCACAAGAAAGGTTTTTACAAGAGAAAGAGAAACTAAAAACTTATATTCTGAACTTAACTTAAGAAGTCCTGCCTCTCATATGAGAATAAGACTTCTTATATAGAAAAAGAAAAGGTAAAATGGGTCCCTTATGTGGGTCCTACAATAATGTTTTAAACAGTAATATACTGTTCTTGACAAGGATGAATCAAATCTTATCCTTTCCGTTCACGTTCTTTATTATTGCGCCTTCTTGATCTTTAAATGATGCGAGGAAATTTTCCACTTTGTGCATTTAACTTTCTGTCAATTCTATATCTTGTTCTATCGACTATGCATCAGCAGTATTACCACTATATCCACTTTTCATCGAAGTGTCTGATTTATCGAAGTCTGAAATATTTTGTAATAAATTTTTCTTGACTTCTTCCAGATAATCATTGATCATTTCTTCTTTATTTCCATCTTGAATGGAAATTCTTCGGGCAATATGCTTAATGGAACTCCCCGTAGATATTCCTTTTTGAGGAGAGTCATGGTATGCCTGAATGGCCTTGGTGATTTGATCAATTAATTCTTGGCCAGACATCTGTCCACTTGCGGGATCTTGTCTATTTAATTTTTCCCAAAAATTATGAGAATACTTTCTGTATAAACATGGAATATTTTCATTTGAAGTATAGCCCACTTCTGGTACCCATTTATGAATCCAGTGTATAGAAAATTCAACGAAAAAATACATTTGATCAATTTTCTCAATATTCGAAACATGATCTTGTAAATATAAATACATTAAAAAGGGAGAAACTTTCATCCATTGCTTATATAAAGTTATAAAATTATAGGGTAAAATCTTTTTAGTTGGCCCATGAAGAGTCCACCAGTTTATAAACCAATTTGGTATGTTTTGAGTAAAAACTTTTGCACATATTTTTAAAAATCAAGTGTGCTTGAGCTTTTCATTATTATAATAAAAGATTTTATGAAAGGCTTGGATATAATCCCATTAAGTAAAGTTCATATTTACTTTATTAACAGGAACAGACCTTTCCTGCATCGTGGATATTCCCCATTCTTCTGCAGATATAATCTGCTTAATATTGATTTTAGAGAAGTTATAAACATTCTTGTCATATTCTGAACTGAAATGCTGAAATTCAGCACTTCATGTATGCTTCTCCGGGGAAATATAATCCCTTTGTTAGATACCTTTGGACTATCTTCCAAGGTTCATTACTTCTCTAAATATCAGAGTTTTCCAAAAGAAATATAATCTCTTTTGTGGATGCTTCTTCTGAGACTCTGACAAAATCAGCTTCTCAAGCTAAAGAGGCGTAGGTATCACCTTGCTTTTTTTTCTTTAAATATGCCTGAATTTGTTCATATAATGAATTGTCTTTAGGAATGTCCTCTAAATTTATAGAGTATGAAGATGATGAAGAGGCTTCGCCAATCTTTGAATTAATCAAAGTTTTACTTCCTAGCTGTATAACAGGAAAGGAAGATTCATATGACGACCTTGTAGATTGTGAAGAGGACGATCTTCCCCTTCCTCATTGATGTTTTCCTCCATGACCACGTACATGTGACCATGGCGGAGGCTCATTGCCTACCATACTGCAAAGGTAGAACAATACAGGCTTAGTATAAATCTGAGAAATATCCCTCACTATCAAGTTCCCAATCATTATCAGCTCGGGAAAGGTCAGAAAATTGTGACCTTGTAAAAAGAAATCCATAACAAGATCCTCGATGATTATATCTAAGATCTCTTCTTTTAAATCATTATTTTAGTGTAAAACTCTTAGAATAGTAATAAGAGTCCTATCTCAAAGAAAATACTGATAAGTAGACATTTTAACAAAGAAATTAGGAATTCAAGAATTCTCTTGATAGGAAATCAGGAAGAGAATTATCAGTTCCTTTTTTATAATGGATCTCGAAGTCGAAAGGAGCTAACTGTGCTTGCCACCTGGCAAACATCAACTTCGAAATATCATGTTTAAAATCTTTATCAAACATGTATTTGACTAATTGGGCATCAGTTCTAATAATAAATTTCTGATTATATAAATCATCCTGAAATTTTAAAACGCATTTAACAATACAAAGCATTTCATGCGCCACAGTCGCATATTTGCGCTGAGATTCAGACCATTTGCCTGAATGAAATCGAACAAGATATTCAACTTTGTCATGGGGGTTTACTTGCTTTAATATTCCAGCATAACCAATATTTGAAGCATCAGTCTCAATAACCTTAATCCAATTTGGATTAGCAAGAGTAAGACAAGGTAAATATTTAACTCTTTGCTTAATGGATTTAACCAAATTAGTAAGATCATCATTCCAAGGTAACATTCTACCTTTCTTCAATCTGTCTGTCAAAGGAGCAAGGTCTTTAGATAGATTTTTATAAAAAGGGGAAATATAATTTAAACTGCCCAAAAATCATTGAAGCATAGATTTATCAATTATTTCATCAGGAAATTTTGATGTAAAATCAATGGATCGCTGAATAGGGGTAATTTTTCCCTGACAAATTTGATGACCCAAAAATCTTACATCTGTTTGAAAAAGACTCATTTTGGTTTTAGATATAACCAAACCATTGTGAATAACAATGTTCTTGAAAATATCAAGATGATTTATATGAGATTCTAATGTTTTAGAATAAACAAGAATATCATCGATATAAACAATAATGAAATCTATATAAGGATTAAAAATATCATTCATAATTTTTTGAAATTCAAAAGGTGTATTTTTCAAACCAAAAGGCATAACATTCCATTCGTATTGACCGAAAGGAACATTAAACACAATTTTATAAGTATGTTCTATAAAAAATTGAATCTGCTAATATCCTGATTTTAAATCAAATTTTGAAAATATATTGGCATCATATAACCTGGAAAGAAGATCTCTCTTATTCGGAATAGGATACCTAATCCACTTTAAAACTTTGTTCAAAGGTTTGTAATCTATCACTAACCTGGGAAAACCTCTTTCTTGTTCTACAGATTTATTAACATAAAATGCAGTACAAGACCATGAAGATTTAGAGGGTTTTATCAGGCCCTTTTGTAATAAATTATCAAGTTCTTTTTGCAGAAATCGACTAAATCTGAATTCATTTGGCAGGGGCAAGATTTTGTTGGAATATATGATTCATCAAAAGAATCTTCATATGGCAAAGTCACAATATGCTTTTTCCTGTCCCAAAAAGCATTTGGATGATCTGCATAAATATCACATGCTATTTTTCCAGAAATCAATTTAATTTTTTCTTGGACTTTAGAGGATTGTAAAGACTCTGAAACATTCAGACTATAAATTTCCATTTGTAAAAACTCGATATGCTTTTGTTTTAAATGAATCAAAGAGTTAATATCTCTAGTAACTGGTTCAGTTATGAATTCAAAATTAATGGCATTACCATTATAATTTGTTGTAAAACCTTTTGCATTTAATTTTGAAAAGGGATAAATACCATTTATAAAAGGAGCGACAAGTATAATTGCCGGATATAATTGATTTTTAACCAGGAAGAAAAAATGAGGAATACAAACTTTACTCTGGCAAATGCAAGTATTAGACAATTTATATTTTATGTCTAAAGCATGATTTGATGCAGATTTAACAACATGGGTAGTTTTTTCAAAATACCTTGAAGGAATTAATCCTTCCTGAATACAACTGACATCAGCACCGCTATCAATCATAGCGATACTTGAAATTTTAAAATCATTATTAATTAGAATGGTGCAATTTATATACCAACGATGAGCGGTAACAATTTGCATCATTACCACAAATTTGGGACTAGGAGATTCTTTAATATCTTCATCCACAGCTTTTCCTTTTTCAGAAACCGGAAAATCATTTTCTAAAATATTATTTTCTAGTTGGGAAATACGATGATTATTAATCAACTGATTTTGTTTTAAAGATTTAATTTCTTTTTTAAGGTTTTCAACCGCCTGTTTTAAATCATCCAAAGGAGTGTCTCTTACAACACTTGTTCCTTTCTTTTCAAGTCTGAAAAAAACTTCTTGAAGAGAATAAGGACTAGTATTGTAATTGAAATTTTCAAAGGTTTTTTCTTCATTCTTCTTCGGTTTTTCAATTTTTTTTGAAGAAGATGGTTTTGAAGAAGCCATTTCTAAAATCTTATTTCTAAGATTTTCATCTGAAACATCTTTTAAAAGTTCAATAACATTTTCTGAAGAAATCATTTTAAAAGTTAATTCTTCAAAACTTTGATGTAATTTATCAAGATGAGAATCTTCCATCTGAGATTGCAATTTATAAAATTCATCTTGTCCACAAGAACAACTATCACCTGGACAATTAGCACATTTATTAGAAATAATATCAACATTATTATCATTACTATAACCTGAAGAATTACCAGAGGAATTAGAATCTGAATCTTATTCATAAAGTAACTCGTAGAGTTTGTCTTGAGTTGGTTCATCCAACTCCAAAGCTTTAAACTTATCCGCCTTGCAATTTGTTGCAAGATGAACAAATCGTCCACACTTATAACAATTAATGTTTTTCAGATCTCTTTTAGAGAAATTTCTGGCAAACCTTGTTGCCTTCCTATGAGCTCTCTTTTCCTCTTTCTTTTCTTTGTATCGTTTTGAATGATGACGTGTTTTATGATGTATTTCTTCAGCTTGACCTGTCTTTGGTTTAGACGGTCCTTCTATACCAAACTGTGTACAAAAATCTCCCAATTGAGATCTTTCAGACATTTGATTTTTTTTTATTTGTTGAGCCAACTTAAGCTCATTGCAAAGATTTAATCCTTCTTGAGTACAAATCCCTATTAACTTTCCATAAGTTAATGTATCATAAGGGATTTCTGGTCTGCCTCCTCTTAAGATCTTTTAACTCTTTCAGAGAATAATGAAGGAAGACCATCAATAAATCTATTCTTCCAATAGCTTAATTTAGTTTCAGGTAGATCCATAACTCTACTCATGAAAGTATCCTTATACCATCGAATTTGTCCTAAATGGTTATATTTAAGTCCATTTAGTAAAGTTCAAATAGTCTCATTTTGGTTGGAAAATCTTCCATTAAAATGTTCCAAAATAGTAAGAACAAGTGTATAAACTGCATCTTCATATATATATATATATATATATATATATATATATATATATATATGTGTGTGTGTGTGTGTGTGTGTGTGTGTATGTCTAGTACTAGTAAAATAATAACACGACCCAACCCACCGGGCCGTCAGGCACCCCATCTAACATCTAAGTAGGAGCACCCTCATATCCTAATAGAAAAACATCCGAAAATTAAAGAAGACAAAAAAGAAGTTAAGGAGAGTTAATAAATTATACTTTTTAAGTACATTCTCTGTTATACTTGTAAAGTAATTTATTAACCATCGGGATATGGTTAATAAATAATAGTATAACACAGCTCATACCCTGCGGAAAGAAGAGTTGAAGCATCTGGAGAAATTCTCAGTCCTCACCTAATGAAAAATCACCAATCTTTCATCCAGACTATCTAAAAAATATATAGCAAGAGTATTATCAGTACAACTACACGTACTAGTAGGAATAATTGGTCACTCGACGCCCACCCCATAATATATGAAAGAATAATAGGATCATGCAAGTACTACTCCTTCTGCACCCTTGCCCCTTCCTTATAACACCCTAAACTTGAAACGATACCCTAATTACTAACCATTTTCTTCCTCAAGTGCTAACACTTCTAGTTATATTAAGTCATAGACTAAACATGCTAACCACATTAGATAATCCCAACCACCGCTAACATCTTTTTTCCACCAATCGATCTTGTCACTCTCTCAAAGTATCACCACCTTATCTACCCAAAATCATAAAGTTTTCCTTACCTCAATCTAACGTTACATTCAACACTCCAAATCACTCGTTCCCAACAAGTACACCTAATTAAATATCTACACAACACAACACCCTCACATACCGACACATAGTTTCACCTACACATTGTCGTCATATAGAAAGAACACAATTATCACAAGTGTATGCACATCACAATACCAAAATATAACATGCTTTTCACTGCAACTTATCACAAGTAGTTGGTCCTCTCTCGGAACCAAAACTCAAACTGTTAGAATGTGGCAATCCAATCGCTCAGTTGTTCCAGAACGTGGAAACCTGATCCAATATTTATGTTAGAATGTGGCAATCCAATCCAATATTTATGTTGGAACGTGGCATCTGATCCAAGTTAGCTTGTAAGAACATGACAATTTAATCTCCATCAACACACCACCATCATAATCCAAAGTATATCATCAAGAACACATATTTACATCATGATTTTATGGTTATATGATCCATCTATCTCAATTTAAACAACATGATCAATATTGCAACATTAATATAAATACAAGTGTCAAATGAAACACGAACATGCATACATCACACAGTTATGAAGTCACAACAACCCTCTACGAATTTCCTATACTATTCTTAATTACGCAACAGGTCAAACACAATTCTACTTCTTCTTCATGGTTCATCATTGGGATTTTAAACCAAAATTGTTAAAATTCATCAACTTACTATTTCGATGGGTTAAATTTATCATAGACCGACGTTTATTCTCTTCTATCAGATACCCTTGATTAATGAAGGGATTATACTGAATAAATCACTAATAAAACATGATCAATCATAAATTTTCTACATCAAGCACTAACCCAGGCACGTTGCAAACTTATAACTTTTTTAATGGAGTTAACTTGGTGCACGAAGGTCCACACATATTGCTTATTATGAATTTCATAACAAGATAAGAACGACTTTACAATTACTCAATTCATAAAAACCCTAACCTACATGGTCTTCAAGAAATTGGTTGGAGTTTTGATGTGTATTTCTATTTTTTTTGGATTTCTACGTTGAATTTTCCATGATTTCGCAAGATTCCGTCATCCCCCATCCTGGAAAGTTCCTTTTTCTTCTTTGCCAAACATAGAATAAGTTTTCTAGGGTTTCTAGGGAAATTAACAATCTATATCTTATTTCTAAAAATATGAAAAACTAAGGATTTCCTCAAAATTTGGATTTTGCCTCGCTGATCACCCCCTTAGTGAGGTAAGTTTCTGTTGCAGTTCCCCCAAACAAGAGCACCTGTAGCACTATAGCGGGACAGGGTCCTGATTTTCGCACTTTTTTAACCTACCTAAATAATGACGGTTTGAGTGGTTACAATAAATACAAATTTATCTTTAGTTCATCCTGAACAACTTAGACTAGGTCATCACGCACTCTCACTTTAGGATGCTCCTTACTAGCGAAACAACTTTTATATGGAACAATGAAAGTTTGCAACCTCTAATAATTCAAAACTCTAAAACGGTAGGCACGCGCTAGAATAGAGGGGTAAAAATGCACTATTTTAAGGAGCACTAGTCTTCCACGCTAGGGTAGTTTATCAAGCAACACATGTAGGTCCACTTCCAACTCCAAGTTTTCCTCAAGTTCTGCCCGCTAGACAGGTAGCTCCTCCATTGTAGTGGTGCCGATGCAACGGGAGATCGGGCAACACTAAGTAGGTCAAAGGGGAAAATATTCCCCATTTTCCCCTTATTTCTTCCAAAACAAAAACCTTAAATCTCTCAATTCATTCTCATGTAAAAGTTGGAAATAAGTTATGTTTCTCATTTTTTGTTCTTATTAGTTCCATGCTTCGTTAAAAAGGATTGAATGCTAACTAACTGATCGAATCTGACGGTTTTGGAATAGTTATTTTTAAAATTGAATTAGGTTGCTAGATGCATTAGAAAATCATAACATGGTTACTTCCTTTATGTCCCCAACATTTAAACGTTCCATGAATAAGGATTCTAAAAAAACATGGGCAAATCGATAGGAAATGGGTGGGGGAAGTTGAAAATTCATCTAGACATGAACACAAATTTTCGACTATAATTAATGCTTACTTGGTGAAATCACTTGCTAATTCGTGTTCTAAAGTAGTTAATATACTCTGATCAACTGAAAAACTGATAAAAAGAGGATTTCTGGATGGAAGACGCCATACTCCATCCCACATGAAGGTCGCTACAGCGGCTTGCATCATCTCGTTATAGCGGGATGATGGCCCCTGCAGCGGGATGGCCCAAACCAGTAGCTTGGATCTTTTTTACGGGAAATTTTCTATTTTCATTTTAGGCTTCCCTACATGTTCTATATTGTCCTAACTTATCTTATTTCTCATAGGCTCACTCAAATGGCTAGTAAAAACAACGATAATTCACCTTTCATCCATTTTCCTGATGTCGTTAGTTGGGAGAGGCATTATGATTATCGCACTAATGGGTTCTGTTGCGAAAGGGCGCTGATATTAATCAGGTGAAGGAGAAAGCTCCTGCTTTCTATGCTTGTTTTATCGAGTTTGGGTGGCTCCCGCTGACACAGGTTCCCCTTGATGCCGGTTCGACCTGGGTCAGAGAGTTATATGACATTTTCCCCACCGTATTGGGATGAACCTTACCCGATCATTTGTGTTTTGGGAGTCGAGGTTCCCTTGAATGCCACTATTATTAATTAAATGATAGAGGTGCCTGAGGTCCCTATCTTGTAGTACAACGCTAAACTCAGGGAGATGGATCTGAAGTGGCTGCGGGATACCATTTTTGATCCTGCAAAATAGGAGAAGGTTCACTTGGCTACCCCAGAGGGCCTTTCTAGTGTTGACTGGTGATGAGTCCTCAAATTGGACTCATCTAGGGCCTTATTTTAATGCAAATAGTATCCTCTATTGTGTATTTTACCTTGATATCTCATAAAAACTGCTGAGTTTAAGATATTTCAAGATTTGGTAAGAGCACAGACACTTAGGCACAAAATTGAATAAAAGAACTGAAGATCCAAAGTGCGCATCGCCAAACACATTTGGCAATACGCGGTATAGGAGAGTTCTGCCTTCTGTTACAACAAGCGAGCCCAAAGGAAGTGGATCAAAAGACGATGAAAAGAAGACATTGACGTTTCGATGAATAGTCCCCCGAATCATAGTTATTCCACCCAACGTTACAACATGCATGGACCAAAAGGCAAGGCACAAACAACGATGAATCAAACAAAGCATGAATTGTCAAATTACTCGCTGAATCACATTAACCACGCCAAATGGATGCGCCAACACTACATTTGAGGCCTATAAATACTAAACTCTTATATTATTTAGAAAGTGTTTTTGAAGAGATTGGAGAGTGTGAAACACTAGACACTTAATATTTTATTTTAAAACTTTGTTCTTAAGTTTTCTCCCAAGTTTGGAGAGGGTATTGTGGACGCTTGAAGAAAGAAGTTCTCCTTCCAATCTTGGAAGTGGGTCTCCATTTACCTTCCTTTGTCATTTTTTTGGTTTAATATCTTAAACCCATTTGATTCCTTTATCATTTTAAGTATATTTGATTATCGCTTGATGTGTAGCTAAAAAACCCCATTCTTGGGTGTGATTTAGCTAATATGCGTTGATATTATTACCGCTTGGTTATAGGATTAGATGCATTTTGATGGTGATTTCACCTTGTAGTTGTTACTTAATTTAATGGGTTTGTAGTTTCAAATACAAAACCACCGTTGTGTTTTCATCTTGCTTGGGAGGGAGGTCGCGAAATCAAGACCACTAGACCGATGGCCTAAAGAGTGGGTTGACACGAGGTTCAACCCGAGAGGGTGAGCCCTAGTCCCATATCCAATCACCCTATACCGAAAGGTTAGTGTGTGGGTAAGGCGTCGGCTAGTTAGTTTGGACTAGTGGTGCTCGAGAGGAACCCATTTAATATGGGGTGAGTTTCCTTTGAGGCAATTTAATTTAACCTAAAGCTTAGCCTATTCACTATTGTCTTGCAAATTTTACTATCTAAAGCATGAACCCAGTAGTTTGTCTCAAACTGTATTGAGGTCACACACCAAGAACTCTCTCCCATACTTGTTTTGTCTCTATTTTTTCTATTTTACTACTTTTGACAAAATCCCTTCTTGATATTTGACAGTTTGATGTCATAAATTAAATTTGTTTTGTTTCAATACTAGAAAATGTCTTGAACTATCACTATCACTATTTAGAACGAAATTCTCAGTAGCTACTACTTTCACTAACACTCCCTTGGGACACGACCCCAACCCCTGGTTGAATTACTTTACAAGCATTGATTCGTACATATTCAAATTGTAGGTTACTCTCATTTATCATGAGATATAAAAGATACACAGTATTAAAGCATCAAATGGTTCCGCTGCTGGCGAGTGGTGCCACGTGAAAATATAGTTATTTATAGTTTTTAGCTCTTCGTAATGTAGTTTCTACTATTTTTTCTTTTATTTTTATTTTTATTTTGTGTTTTATGTTTGTGTGAGTAGATCCTCTAAGCATGACAGAGGGAGTGGGTGGGAATCCTATTGAGGCAGATCAAAAAGTCGAGATTAACTTCATAATATTTGCACTGGTGTCTCAATTGACTCGCTTGACTATCAAAATATCTGAGATGAACACCAATGCAATCACAAAGGGAATTATATACCTTCCCACATGAGGAAAAACTCTAGAGAAAATGAGAAAGTCGTGTTGAGGACACGCTTCAAATCATTCTAAAAAATATCACCGCTCAAGATCGAGGGAGGGACGCAATCAGAGAGAATATTGAAGCACTAAATAAAATAATTGGATCTCACTTTAGATCAATTCACCACATCAGATCACTCCTGATATTTGTCATGCCTCAGCTCCACCCAAACGACAAATTGGTTTACCTAGTGACGCTAGGCTTAACTCCAACATGAATGAGTGAGGCAGGATCTACGTCAAGCCTCGACGTTAAATAAGGCGCTTCTTGGGAGGCAACCCAAGGTCATAACTTAGAATTTACTTTTACAAATAATTGTGTGTTATTGTTGAATGTCAAAATGAGGAAAGTATAGAAAATTCAAAGTTGGCGAGCAGAGGGTCCGTTTCGCAAGACGCTAATCAAGTCGGAGAGTCCAACTAAATTCCATCGTTTGGCTCAATGCAAGAGTATTGTAGATCCTATAAACCTCTGCGAACTCGAAAATCATGTTGGAGCATTGCCAACCTGTTGGACGATCTTGATGCAAACCGCTGATCTCACCCTAGAAAATTGAAGATTTTAAAGAAAAGGCAAGAAAATAGACTGCTTGGCGGATCGCCAGTGGTTTGGCGAGAGAAATTAACTTCGCCAAATGGACTTGAACTCAATGGTTATATAAGGGCCAAAAGTCAAACTTTTGTTCAAAATCTCCAACACCTAAGTAGGAGATTCGTCATATCTCAATAGAGAAACATACGAAAATTAAAAAAAACGAACAAGTTAAGGAGATTTGATAAATAACACATTTTAAGTACACTCTTTGTTAAACTTGTAAAGTAATTTAACAACCCCAAGGATCTACTATAGCATGTAATAGAACACAACTCCTACCATGCGGAAAAAAGAGTCGAAGCTGTTGGAGGAATTTTTCGTCTTCACCTAATGAAACATAACCAATCCTCCTTTTAGACTAAGTCAAAAGACATATCAACATTAGTATCAGTACAACCACACGTACTGGTAGGCATCATTGGTTACCCGATGCCCCACCCCTTAATATAATAAAAGAAGAATAGGATCATGCAAGTACCACTCCTTTCTCCACTCTTACCCCTTTCTTATAACACCCACAACTTTTAAAAATACCCTAACTACTAACAATTTTCTTACCCCAGTGATAACACTTGTAGTTATATTAATTCATAACCCAAACATTGCTAACCACATTAGATAATCCCAACCACTGCTAACACCCTTTTTCCACCAACCAATCTTATCCCTCTCATAAAGTATTGCCACCTTATCGAGCCCAAGCCATAAAATTTCTCCTTACCTCATTCTCATGTTACATTCAACACTTCAACTCACACGTTCCCAATAAGTACACCTCGTAAAATATCCACACAACATCCCACCCTCTCATAGAGAGACAATCCACTTAAACCTTGTCATCATTAGGTAAGAACGCAAACATCACAAGTGTATACACATTACAATTAAAAAATATATAATATGTATATCGCTGCAACTTATAACAAGTAGTTTGTCCACTCACGAAACCCAAATTCAAACTGTTAGTGCACCTGCATGGTACCCGATGCAGTTATCTTGTCGGAATGTGGCAATACGATCCCATATTTGTGCCGTTACGTGGCATATTGATCCAATATTTATGTCAAAATATAGCAATCCGATCCAATATTTATGCCAGAATGTGACAATCCGATCCAAGTTAATTTGCCGGAATATGACACTTTAATCTCCTCAAATACACCAAAATCACAAACCCAAATACATCATCAAGATCACATATTGACATCATGATTTCATGGCTATATTATTCATCTATCTCAATTTCAACAACGTGATCAATTTTGCAACATTCATATACTTACAAGTATAACAATGAAGAAAGAACATTCATACACCACACAATCATGAAGTCACAACCATCATCTATGAATTTCCATTCCTATTCTTAATTACGCAAAAGACCAAACTCAACCTTACTTCTTTAGGCTTCGTCATTAGGGTTTTTAAACCTAAATTGTTACAATTCATCAACTTACTACTTCAATAGGTCAAACTTAGCTTAGACTGATATTTATGATCTTCTACTGGATACCCTTGTTTGATGAAGGAATTATACTCAATCAATAACTAAGAACAATTGATCAATCATCAATTTGCTATATCAAGCACTAATCCTAGGCATGTTGCAAACCTATAACTTCTTCCATGTAATTTACTTGGTACATGAAGGTCCACATATATCTCTTATTATTAATTTCAAATATTACACGATAAGAACGAATTTATAACTACCCAATTCATGAAAACCCTAACCTACCTGGGAGCCATGCATTTATAGGGATTTTGTTGTCTTTTTCAGCTTCTCTGGATTTGCCACGATGAATTTGGCCAAGATTTCACAAGATTCCATCACCCCCATGCTAGAAAGCTCCTTCTCCTTCTGTCCCAAGCTTATAATAACTTTTATGGGATTTCTAGGGTAATTAAGGACGTATAGGTTATTTTTGGAAAGATGGAAAATAAGGATTTTCAAAATTCAAATTCTGCGTCATCGATCCATCTCTAGCGGGGTAAGTTGCCGCTGTAGCGCCACCGTACCAACGCCACCTGTCCTGCTGTAGTGGGTTAGGGTCCCAATTTTTCGCTCCCTTTTGCCCTTCCTATATAACAACGGTTCGGGTCGTTACAAGTAATTCGCGCTTAGCGCGGGAATTTTGTATCACAAAATTTATAAAATAATCTTATCATATTATATTATATTATACTAAAAGTGGAAATCTACAAATTTCATAGTTTGATTATCATTTATCCTTATATCAAATTAAAATCTAATTAAATAGTAAATTCAATTGAATAGTCATATTTTATTCATGTAATGTAGAATTAAAAGTACAACACTTTAATTTCTTAGGTAATTATATCATTGTAAATTCGCTAAATTTTATAATTAATCAAAATTTTTATTCACCTATACAAAAACAAAATTCTTACTCCAAAAAGTCTGAAGAAATAGAAGAGTTGCAAATTAACATATTATAGGCTAAATTCATTTAGATAGTGAAAATCCTATATGACCATACTCCAATATGAACACATAAAAATGTAAAAAATATTTTATAAAATATACGATTTATTTAATAATATAATTGTAATTCACATTATTTTTAGATAACTCCTAGAGGACTATTTTATTTACAGATTTTTTTGTCATTTTCTCGTACTTTGTTTTAAATAAATTAGTTAAATATTTCTATAAGGCTTTTGGATATTTAACCATTCACTATACTCTTAAAGTTGTCAAATTAAATTAAATTTTATTTATATATATATATATATATATATATATATATATATATATATATATATATATATATATATATATATATATATATATATATATATATATATATATATATATATATATATATATATAACTATTATTAATATGATAGATTAAATTTATTTCAGAGTGACTATTCATGATAAATATATTTACTTAATTAGCTAAAAATGTTAAACTAAATAGAAAAAGAAAACAAATAGGCAATTACTCCTTGAAGAGAAGAAATCAAAGTAGATACATGTATTTATAAAGTCATTGTTCATGAATTCTCTTATTTTAATATTATTTGGCCTTTCAAATTATATGTGACTTTTCACATACTGCAATTTTTGTTTTGAAAATTTAATTCTTTCATAAAAGTTTCTTATGTGCTACTCCTACAAAATTCTCCCTTATGTAATGAGGATATATAAGAATTTAATTTAGTTGAATTGTTGCTTGGTTTATAACTTGCTTCTAGTTTAGAATTATTTGTTTGTTAAAAAATAAATTGATTGGTACATTAGATATTGTTACAATTTTCATTGTCAAGACAAAATTGAAAAAGAATAATTAATTGTCTTGCTTATTTGCTTCTTCTTTATTCTTTGTATATGTATATATATCACATTCAGGAATGGATTTTATAGAATAGTTACTCTTTCTTTTTATTATTTAAAGTTGAAACATATCAAATTAGATATATGGTGGGTTCAAATAATATATCCTCTTTGGATTTCACTGAGGTGACTACATTCTGGTAACAGTCTTGAGCTTGTACATAAGTTATATGTGCTATTATTTCCCTCATTGTTCAATTTTTCCACTGATGATAATGGAAAACAAATAACTAAACAACATGTCAAGGGTTGTTGCTCTGCCATTTTCTTTTAAGAATTCGATAGAAATTACATATATCTTCCTATATATATATATATATATATATATATATATATATATATATATATATATATATATATATATATATATATATATATATATATATAATATCCTAAAAGTGTATAAAGAAAAAATAACTAATTACTATTGCACAAATTCAATATTCAAATGAGGATATTAAAATACCACATGCTAGGCTAATGTGTACCAAGTAACAAACCATGGTAAATTCTCGATAATAATGAAAACATAACAATAGAGGTACAATAACAACAAACAAGAAACATATATGTTAAACTAAACAAATAAAAAGAGACAAGAGAAGAGAGCATACAAATTTTTTTTGTCAATAGATTTAAGTGTGTACATTAGATGTTGATCAACTGGAATCCACTGATATATCCATGGTATTCTGGACAGCGGAGAGTCCACATGATCCAGAGATGCGTCCGGATAACACCTGAGATGAGGTGAGAGTGACACAAATCAGTGATCCTAATTCTAAGGTAGAGACTGACGAGGAGATACTAGAAAAGGCTGGACAAGCTTCACATGAGGGCTTGACTGAGAATGAAGAGATCATGGTAGATGTTGTTGTGCAGGCATCCATGCGAGGTGCACCTTTTCCTGCCTCTAGCACAGTTGGTACATCTGAGGAGACTCTAGCCACTAAGGCCCAAATCCCGATTGATGCACCGGTCACTGATGCCGCGACGGATATAGCGACTGCTTAGAGAGGATCACCTCTTTACATCCCTCTCTGTCTTACTTTATCTTACTTCTTGGATATTTTTTTTATATCATTTTCATTTTAAGACAAATACACGTTATCTATGATGGGGTGAGGCTCACGTTTTGTGTGCTATTTGTAACTCATATTTTGTGTATATATATATTGGGTTGTTCTATTTAAAATTGTCATAAAGTACTTTTTGCGGATATTTGAGCTTGTGGGTCCTTAAAAAATGCAAATAATTTGAACCGTCCAAAAAATTTTCTTATTTCCGCAATCTCTTGTATTTATTTGAATGTGGTTGTTCTTAAGAAAATTTGAGTCTCCGTTTGATGAATACCGATGACTTGGAAAATGTTTGCAATCAAATGAGCATGAATGAGCATCTAAAACGAGGCCAAATGAAGTTGCATAGACAATATGTGATTTCTTTTCATCTCAATGTGATTATTCAATTATCAAATTGAGTTTTTCGTGATGAACACTGCACACTTGCAAAAATGTGGAGTCTTCTTTGACTCTGGTGTCAATTCCCTATGTGATGAGCTTACCGTGAACCATGCATGATGACACCTAAAATTTGTTGTATTAGTCTTGTTGACTAATTGATGTGAAGTCATGATATGATCTTAGGTACCGTTGAAAGAGTGTGAACCAATATGACATATACCTCTTTTGTGGGTTACTTTGTGAGGGTGGGATCTCTTTTGAACACCCCATGAGACTTATCTTTCATTGGAAGAAACTTGATGAAAAAATGACCTTTCCTAATCAAATACCTATAATCCTCTGGATTTGTGGTTGATTGAATAGCCAACATAGACCATAAGCCTATGTTGGGGTGTTGTAAAAACGGAAGGCAAGTCCAGAAGTTCAAGAAAAATCTCCCTTAACCGATGGTATTGAGAAAAATTCAACCCCTCCATGAAAAAAAAAAGAGAAGGAAAGAGAAAAAATGATGAAAAGAGAAAAAGAGAAATTCATGGAATAAAGCTATGAAAATACAAAAAATATTGGGGTTTTCCAAACAATCCATGGAAAGTGAATAATGGGATTGACTTATGAGCACGAAATAAAGAGATGAATGAAGGAGAAAGACACCATATTTAATGAGGATAAAAGTCACTAAGCCTAAGTGACCATACCTTTGCACTCAGCCCCATTACAAGCAATCAAAACACCTATTTAATCATGAGCGAGAAGAAAAGAAGGTTGATTGGAATATAGGGGAAAATATATGGGTTAATTCATGCATCGTGTTCATCTTTGTGAGTGTGAGTTTTGAAATTGATTGCAAAACTTTAATTTGTGAACCATTGTGTCTGAAATATGGAATTAATCTTTTTCTATGGTAATAAGAATCACACTTTTGTTGAGATTGAACTTGCATTTGAATCAAGTATCGAGAGCTTGAAAATCTTTGATAATGGTATGTCACAACTTGAGTCTTTCATTGCACAATTGATCCTTGCATAAGTAAGTTGAGTCATGTTGTGTGTATTCATGATTGAGTCTTGTGTAGCACTGTTTGAGAAATCCTTTTTGAATTATTGAACTTGAGGACAAACAAAAGTTTAAGTTGGGTGTTTATGAATCCATGATTTGGACTCATTTAGAGAATTTTGATAAGTTTAGTGTCCTCAAACACATTATTTGTCTCAAAAATTGATGAAATGCCTTGAGTTTCAGGTATTTAGACTTGGAGACAAATACATGACATAATCGAGCAAAAAGGATCGAAGGCAGTTGAAAAATCGAGGAGATGAGGACCTGAGGATTGCCGAACACTTTCGGCGATTTGCCAAAGGGTCTTATCCTCAGCTAAAGTTCCAGTGAGTTGATCCCTAAAGGAAGGGATCAAATCGGCGTTGAAGAGGAACATTTGGTGTGTCGCCTAGCAGTTCTTTAAAGAAATACAATGTCGCCCAATGATCCAAAATGCAAAAAAGTTGAAGGCTAACGCAAGACGGCGATGAATATATCAAAGAGTGGATTACTGATCCCGACTAACTGTGTTGAGTGGTCCTTCATAGCACAAATTGTTGAAAACATTAAATACTCATTATTATTCTAAACTTAGATACAATTTTGTACCTTTTATAAGTGTTTTTAAGAGTTAGCTTCTATATGAGTTATAAGAGTTTTTGGGAAACTATGTTCTTGTACCTTGGAGAATTGAAGGTCCTTAACTTAAAGCAATTCGAAGTGGGTGTTGGAAATTCTTCATCCTAGACTCATTTGAAGTGAACATAAATCATACCTAGTTGATTTTATCTCGATTTGGTATCATTTTCTTTCTTGATCTCAATGTTTAGGTAAAACCCAATTTCTTGTGGTGTGATTTTGTGAATATGGGTGACATATATTGTTGGGTGTTGCTTATTATTAGTATATTTACTAGTTAAATGTGATTTCATTTAGTATTTGTATTTGAAGATAATGAGATTGTAGTTGAGAATACGATTTTATCATAATGTTTTTGGCTTGCTAGAGAGAGTTTTTAAAACTAACACTTCGATGGTTATTAGGTCGTCATGGGGTCAACTTGATACGCTAAATCCTAGCCCCTCTCCCACACTTTCAGCTTGAAATAGCGGATGGTCTAAGGCGGAGGTTGTGCTTAAGTGCTGCAACTCGGTGTTCGAGAGAAACCAAGTTGATTCAGGGTAAGTTGATCGAGATGAAATTACCCCAATAAAGTCTAGCCTAGTTACAAATATTCAGCGATGTAATATCAACAACAATTACCCCACGGTGTCTTTTATCTAATATTTCTATTACATCCCAAGAATCATGTTTTCCCATTAGTTTCTCTTGCTTTTGTTGTTTTTAGTTGTTAATTTGACTATGTGAACCACCATTTTTAATTGATACTTGTGTCACCCCCTTTGATTTATCATGTACTTAGTTGATAATTTCTTGTAGCTATGACTAGCATGGGCTAATTTTTGCTTAGCTAAATTATTCTCAAAACCACTCCCTATGTGAATGATCCCAACCCTTGGTTTGATTACATACAGATTAATGACATTCAACACTTAGTATTAAATGAAGTGTTTTTGACGACGTGATAAGGGGATTAGTTCCCTAGTTTTTTTCGTGAAGACAAAAGAACGGGATTATGAGGATGTATATTGATTACAGATAGTTGAATAAGGTAATGGTGAAGAATAAGTATCGTCTTCTATGTAATGATTACTTACTTGATCATCTATATGGAGCATCCTTATTTTCCGATATTTATTTGAGGTACGGGTATGATCAGTTGAAGATTGGGGCTTCACATATCTCTAAAACAACTTTTCGGACACAGTATGTGCATAATGAGTTTATTCTAATGTATTTTGGGTTGACTAACGCCCCTACAACATTCATGTAGTTGATGAATGAGGTGTTTCGACCATACCTAGGTTCTTTTATGATTTTCTTCATCGATGATATTTTGGTTTACTCGGAGGACCATGTCCAACACTTGAGGATTGTACATTAGAGGATTACGAAAGAGATATTGTATGCCAACTTCCTCAACTCGCCTACATGGCGCCATACAAACCAAGATTCCCTTTTAATTTATTATATATCTAACACTAGCCTTGCACTTCAATGAAAAGTTACGACTTTTATGAAAAGTTATGGATTTTATGGAGAGTTGCAACTTTTATAAGAGTTGCGAGTTTTATGAAAAGTTGAGACTTTTATGAAAGGTTATGACCTTTCCCATAACACACATTAAGAATTTGTTCACATTACCTTTTGTTGTCTATAAATAGTGGAATTTCCTCTCATTTTAAAACAAGAAAAAACTGATATTCTTCTTCTCGACAATTAAATAATTGTAGAATTTTCTCCTCTTGAATGACTCACTAAAATCATTTTTTTTTATTAATATACTGGTGAATAAAATTGGTCCTTCCTTGGAGGATTTATTCCTTTTAAATCTCGGGTAGTATAGGGAAATAAATTCCTTAAGGGGACATGGTGCATTCAGTGGGCTCGACTTTTACCATTCTGTTTCTATCTATTTTTATAGATCATGGTAGTTTTTACGGTCATTAATTTATTCTTATACTATTAATTATTTTTTTTTAGTACATGCTGTAAATTTGTTATTTTTGTTTCTGCAATACTATTGTTATAAGTATTTGTTAGTACATTTTAAATTAGGTAATGTTAATTGAGTATTCAAGCATGTTTTTAATACTGCAATTATTGAGGTTAGTATAAAAAAAAACCTTAGAAATCTCTACTTTGTTCATAAACAACGTCATTTCTTCACCTACAACGATGAGATTTTATGTTATTTAGAAAATCATGTAGACTTAAAAACTATGCATGCCTATAATTTTTTATGATGTTGTTATCTATTTTTACTAAAGTTTACCACTTGATATTATGAGTATTTTATGAATTGAATGTATATTGAAGTGTTAGTCAATTTTTCGAGGTATGTTATTTTAAAAAATAAGAACTTTTTGGGTTAGAATGATTTATTATCATCATTGGATATTTCATAGTTTACTCTCTTTAATGTTTGTTTTAAAATTCTCATTGTTTTGTTATCTCCTAAAAAATGTATTGATTATTTTTCCTTTAGTATGTATATGATCTCACTTGGACAAAATTTTCGTTCTTTAAAATTTTTCTTTTTTCTTTCTCATTCAGCTCTACTAAATATTTTTGGTGTTAGTTATGACTATTTTCCAGAAGCTTAATTTGAAGAATATGAAACAAAACTTGCTCTAAATATAAAGTAATATCTTAAGCTATAAAAGATATTTCTATTAATATAGATTTGTTGTACTTCATGTCCGAAGTAATTGCTTAGCATTTAAATTATCTAGATTAGACTTATTTTTTTATTTTTCTAATGTTCGAGAATATATCTTTAGAAGTCCAATATTTTGATCTACTTTTACTTTCATAATACAACAACTATACATACATATTTTTGAACAAGTCGTAAAGTTGCATTGTTGAAGCATCTAGAATGGTCTTCAGAGCAGAAGTTTAATGAAGAATGAATTTTTAAAAAGATAAATAATGTTATTTTGCTGTTTCAAATTTATTTCTCCTTCTATAAATTTTGTTATAGTAACAAAGTAACAATAAAGAATAATGTTGAACGTTTGACCTAATATATAACTATTTTTGGTGAATAAATGTGGTGAAATCTTTTTAACTCAGGCTTCGGGCCAACCTTCACATCGACACCCACTCAAAAATGACAAATTAGCACAGGCTATGCAAGTGTGTAAAAATGCTTCTTATATTTTTTGCAAAAGTGTACCTCTTCAAATCTCACCAAAACCCCTCTCTGTTCCCATCCCATTTATTAGCTGCGCCAATTCAAAAAGAGACTATATCTAAAAAAATTACTTATGTTGTTGTGGTTCACATTTTTAACATTCTAAACTTATTTATAACTAATTGTAATTATCGAAAACTTTTATATAATTTACTTTTAACGAGGATTTATTCTTACCATAAAAATATCAAATCTATATTTTTCATATACCAAAATATATAAAGAAAATATGTTCAATAGCAATATAAACACATCACTTAGTTTTAACATAAAAATGATATCATCAAGACATATATAATGATAAATTATGTAATAGATTTAAATGATTAGATATCAAGATACTTTTAATTATTCAATATGTGTTTAAAATTCATGAGAAATGTGATAATGTCAAATCGATTAATTTCTATTGAAATGTTGTTAAAACCTACTAAAATTTACCTTTTTTTTCTTATAGTAGTCTGTTAATGGAAAGGTACTTGGTCAAAATCTAAGAAAGATTATTTATGCCCACGCGAAGCACGGGTAAATTACCTTGTTATATATCATGGTAAAATATTAGATGAGGCTAATATACCTAAAATAAAAATATAAGTATGGTAAGTCATAATGGGTTAACGATTTATCCAATAAGGAAACTGAATTATCTGTCACCACATCGATAAGTCGTTAATTATAATATTTAATCCCTTTTCCAACAATTGATTCGATTACCTAATAACAATAAGCCATAATCCAATTTTTCGATTGTCTTATCGGTTACTATTCAGTTTTGAATACCCCTACAAGTAAAAAGCATGATACCAAACAAATTCTTACACCATATGTCCAAGTAAGTGCATAAATCCAAATATTATAATGCCAACACAATAATGAAAAAATGATATTTGTAATTTGGAGAGAAACCTAAGGTAGAATATCAACTTGAAGGTACAAACTTGTACTTTTCAAAAGGAGATTATTTACATGCATGTACATGTTTTAGGCAAAAAATGATGTAAAGATATGCATGCACCTAATATTAAAAACCAAAAGAAACTCAAGTAAGATATTTTAAATCCCAATATTATCATTCCCACATAATAATCCAGTAAGACTTTTTTGCAAACGTAATGATCCCTTAGGTTTTTGAGCTCAATTTCAAGCAAGGAATTGACAATGTGGGTAAATTGAACACCGATAACAATTAAAAAAAACTTATCTGCCTCTCTGTTCCATCACCTTTTAATGTTATTTTTCAACCTCTACACTCAAATATCAAATACACAAGACTTTTTGTTTCTAAAACAAGTTGCTACCTTGTTTCCTTCCTCATTCCAATACACTTCAGCATTTTAGTGATCTCCATTGTGAGGTTTTACAATTTTGCCCTCCTTTGCTGATCAAATATTCATGAATTTATCCAATAAACTACTTTCCATGTATTAACTGATTGGACTAAATGCAACATAGTCAACAACTTCCTTGGATTTAAAACGGAAGAAAAAATATTCACGAAAAATAAAAATATTCACAAGAATGATATAGTTAACTTATTCTCACTCTCCTCTACTCACATCCTCACCCAAATTAAAGTAGTAGGTATATAATTTATCAAATGTTCAATTGAATATGAGTAAAAAGTATGATTTTATTAAGAGTCCCTATTCTTATCTCATGTATTCAAGAGACATAATAAGTTCACATCCATTACATGTGTCCATTCAAGCTGTGAAGAAGACTCCTTGTTCAACATCACATAAATTCATGGTAGAGTCAAATGATGCACTACATATAATATAATAAAATAAATCCAATAAGCTAAAAGAAATAAAAGGTAAGGTGTAATGCGTTAAATCAGAACACACTGAAAATGCATTTGACTGTCAGCTAAAGTGAAATTGTATCTCCCTATTATTTTACTCGTTGGTGGATTATGGGTAACATTGAAATCATTTCATATACATTACAAAGTGAACAACGGAAACATTAAAAAATACTAGTGATACATTTGTACTCAACAAAGGCAATTAGAATAAATCTTTGCGTCTAAAATTACAGTAAGTTCGAAAATGAAAAGTGTATTAACTCCTATGATCACTTCTTGAAGGTTGAGAGTATTGTTTATGCTGTTAAGTCCTAAAAGAATGATAGTATCTCAAAAAAAAAATATTGAATTATTCATTGAGATGAATGACTAATGGGAACCATTGAACAAATTGGTAAAAAATGGTGACACCTTAGACAATTCGAAAGATCTAGTTCCAAAGTTCAGCATTAGTATTCCACTAATCAATCTTGATGTTAAATTATGCAACAATGATGATGATGAAGAAGACGATGCATATGTGCCTTCGCCAATAGTTAAGGAAAACGAAGTTAGCAAACAAAATGTTCTTCAAAAATTAGATATTGTTCAATATATAGAAGCACCGTCAAGTAGTAATAATAAAAATATTAATAAAGGAAAAGAGGAAAAGGGAAGACATGGAAGAAACAAAAAATAAAAAAATAGTGTTTCTCCTCCACCTCCTCTTGTTATCTGTAGTGGTGATAGTGATGGTGGTGGTAGAGGAAAACATATTCATGTTGAAGAAGTTCAAATTACTATTGAGTCAATAAGAGGTACAAGTTGTGGTAATACAAAAGTAATGAATGAACTTGTCTCAGTAGTAACTTGAACTTGTGCTACATTAATATTTGTTCAATCATCACCGCCACGAACAACAAGAGGAGGAGGAGGAAGAGGACTATATGTTTCTTGTTTCTTTCATTCACGTTATCCCTTTTTTAATTTTCCTTTATCACTATTATTATTACTACTACTTGATGGAACTTCCATAGCTTTAATAACATCTAATTTTTAATAGAACATTTTGTTTACTAACTTTGTGTTCTTTAAGTTTTGGCGAAGTAACATTCTCATCATCTTCTTCTACATTATCATCATCATCCTCATTTTAATAATCATCATATTAATTAGTGGAGAAATAGTGATGAACTTTGGAATTGAAACTTTGGAATTGTCTAAGGTCAACTTTTGTTACGAATTTGTTCAATGGTTTCCATAAGTAATTCATTTCATCCAATGATTCAATACTTTTCTTTTCTTTGTGATACGATCAATATTTGAGGACACAACAACATAAGCAATATTATCAACCTTTAACAAGTGATCATTAGAGCTAGTACACTTTTCATTTACGAACTTTGTGTTATTTTAAATGCAAAGGTTTAAGTTAATTGTCTTTTTTGTGTTTACATGTATCACTACTAGTATTCAATGCTTCCATTGTTTACTTTGTAATGTATATGGAATGATTTCAATCTCACCCCTAATCCCCTACGAGTAATATCATCCAGAGAGATATAATTTCACTTAAGCCATCCTAAAATAGATTTTTGGTGTGTGCCGATTTAATGTATTACACCGAACCTTTTATTTCTTTTAGCTTATATGCTTTGTTCTATTGCCTATCTATGTAGCGCTTGATTTGACTCTACCATGAAGCTGTGAGATACTGAACAAGGGAGTCTTCTTCACAGCTTGAGTGGACACAAGGAATCATGATCTCATTATATCTACTTGGACACAACAAATAAAAATAGTTATTGTTAATAAAATTATAATTTTAAACAATCAAATATAGGATCAAGCATTATGTGGTTTGTTTAATTGTATTCAATTGAACTATCGATAACTTATAGACATATTGCTTTTATTTGGGTGGGGATGTGAGGGGAGGGGAGTGAGAATAATTTAATTGAATTACTCGTGGCGAATGTTTAATTTTTGCTAAGTAGTTCTTTTCCATTTTTAATCCTGGGAAGTTGTTTAATCTGTTGCATTTAGTCCGAATGGTGAAGACATGGAAAGTGGTTTATTTGATAATTGCATGAATATATGGTAAGTAAACAAGGAAAAAATTGTAAAAACTTACAATGGTAATGACAATATTTTTTGAAGTGTGTTGGAGCAAGGGAGTCAACAAGGCTATAAATTGTTTGGCAAACAAAAAGTTGTGTGATTGTATTCGTTTCTCAAAGATTTATTTTGTTAGTTATTTATCATTGCTATTACTCATATCTTTTTGGTTAGTTTGAAATTTAAAGTTTTTTTTTTTCTTATTGAGTTATGCAGCTTTATTACTATATGACTTATTTAAAACAGTTTCTTCTCTAAGGGATTTTTGAGTCCTTATAAAATGACTTAAATGGTAAAAATTTGGGGTTTCAAAGTTCTTATTTTAGGGAAAGGAATCAAAGTCCCAATATACACTAAAAGTTAGATGCATTTACCTTTAAGGAATATTCAAACAGTTATAATAGGAGACCCTAGCCAGGAGACTTCTGACTTGTCGAGTTCAAGGGTGAGTCAGTTCGTTCAGGGTACTATGGACTAATCTAGGATCGTAGTCCATTTCATTCGGACTTAGACCTTATAGACTCTCTACCTGCTTAGTTATTTCATCCCCTCATTTAGTTAGAACTTTTGGTACAATGACTTTCAAGTTCTAGGGGTTGAATTTTCTTTTGTTTTTGATAAATTGCTGAGTTTATGAGAACTTGTCATTTAATTTATTATTTTAACATTTTTCAACATCTCTAAATACTTGTCTTTTTGCTAGTATCATATATTTGGGTTGTAGGAATGGTTCGCCCACCAGAGGGTTAGTGTGGGTGTCAATCACGATGGTTTGGATCGTGACAAAGGTTATCAGAACCCTAGGTATGTTGATATCATTGTAATGAAAACGATTCTAATAGAATTTTGAAAATTAGAAGAGAGACGTTTATAGTTTTCTTCGAGAGGCTACAAGACTTTAGGAAAATGATTTTTCTTCCTACAAGATATAACTTGATTCATGTTGAAATAAGGTGATCCAAATTGGTATCTAATCTCTTCAACTCTTCGATCCACAAATGGTCAACATGAGAAACAATGATGCCAAGCAAATAGTTTCTATGAATGAGCCAGCAGGGAGCCCTTATAGATAGTGGATGAGGAAGGGGTGTAGGAAGAAGAAGGAGCAGATGCTGAAGAGGGGTGGCACCCGCTAGGGTTGAAGCCTAAGTTGAGAACTGACATTTTGTCACAAGAAAATTCTGTAACGAAAAATAATTCGTGAGCCTTTCGTCCTTAAAGCATGGGTAAATAAATTTATACAAAGACAACTTATTGTTTCGTCACTAAATAGTATTTGTATTAACAATTGAAATATTTTTTGTCCGTATATGCAAAGTATCTATGAAGGACTTTTTCATCCAAGAAATTATAAAATTTTGTAAGTAATTCTGTGTTTTCGTCACTAAAGAAGCCATCAATGCCGATAAAATTGATTTGTCACTGAAAAATTAGTTTAATTTGTGACGACATCATTTGTGTCTAATATTATATGCATTTCGCATAAAGAAAATATTATTTCATCACTAAAATTTGTCTCTTGCATATAATTTTTTCCCTAAATGCATAAATTAGTGACAACTACGTTTTTTTAAAAATTTAGGAGTTGAAAAGAATCATATCATCACAAAAAATATTTCTCTTACAAACAAAATAGTCTAATCACTACCCAATATCATAATTAACAACAGTCACTGTTGTCACTAAAGGGAATATCTTTATGACAAACATATATTTGCCTTAATGAGGTCTTCAACAAAAATAAAACTTCCAAGGATGAAATATGGTCACTAATCACAAGCATATGTTAATATTTAAATTAGTAGCAAAGCTATTTACAATTTGCATTCAAATAGGTTTCCCTAATTTAATATTTTGTCAAAAGTATAATTATTTAATGATACATAGATATCTTCAACTTTTCAGAATGTATTGTTTTATTTTATAATGAACATTTTACAAATTAAATATAATAAATACAAATTAAATATAACAAGTGTGCAGTGTGTGTCTTAACATTTGTCGTCATTTAATGAAAAAGTATGGATAAACAATTCTGAATTTGGCTCACACAATTATATTTTGAAGGAATTTCACGAAATCAAAAACAATCTTTGTACCCACAAATTGTTTTTATTACTTCACAGGTAGCAAAACATCAAGTGAACCCGATGACGATATTAAAGAAAAGGTTAAAACCACAAGCAAATACAAGCTGAATAAAACAAGTATCATTCTTCAAAGAAATAAATGAAAAGCATGCCCAAACTTATGAAAAATATTTTTACTTCAAAGTGCTTAAGACTCAACAATGCCCAATTTGACACATCCTATAAGTTAACATGCACAGACAATATTCAAGAACTAATAAAACAAAAATAATAGTAATACTGCAATGATCCACATAATATCCACAAAACAGTGAGCTCTAATTAAAATCTAACATGACATGCATTTAAGGAATCAGTTCTCTTGGAGGGGAATGCAGAACATAGAAAGTTTCATGCTGTTAAACAAGAGAAGCTTATGAAGGACAGAAAATGGGAGGATTGGTTGTAAAAATAGGTTTGTCAATACATGCTTGAAACATACCTTAGTAGAAATAGGATATCGTAACTCATTTCCATTAATCTCTAGAAAAAAAACAAAGAAGAGAAACAATTGTTGTCAATAATAGAATTATTAATTTAGGTGAAAAAGAGACAGAAAAGATTCAAAGATTCAATCTTTTCTATGAAACGCTTATAGTTCAATCTCACAAAAATTTCACTTCAAAGAAATATCCAGATGATTCATTATTATTATGATAGCAATATTCAACCTATTATGTCTCTTCATAAGTCCACCTATAGTCTGTATCTATGTATAAGGTATATGCAAAATAACTAACTAAAGAATAAAGTTAAAAAGATATAGGAGGTGACTAATAACAATATCTAATGTGTTTTGAACCCGGAAGAAACAACATAGTTGATGAGAACCAATCCTAGCAAGCCAACCATATGTTCTACCATTAGATTTAATATAATCTTGTAGGCACTAATACATACTGAATAAAAAACAAAAAACCTTGGAAAAACCATTTTTATAAGGTTATCTACTTTAGTATGCATGATGGAATAACATGCTTTTTAGGAGTACAAAAGATATGCCTTAGTGACTAAAGTATAAAGACTCACTTAGTATGCATGATCAAATAGAAAATTCATGGGATATAATGTTGGAGTCTTTTTGTTGGGAAAGACAAGGCACTAACAAAGAATGTCTGACAGGATAACAGCGGAAGAATACCCAAGTCTATACTTTCCCTTCTCGATTTGAACCAAGAGAAGACAAACAACCACAAGCAATATGATAGTAAGGCAGCAAGTAATTCAATCAAACAAATATAACAAGACAATAATAAACCAATCACACAAGACACCAAGATTTACGTGGAAAACCTTTCGATCTGAAGAGTAAAAAACCACGGGACCAAAAGCTCCACTATAATCACCAAGAGTTACAATATTGTTCTCCAAAATTGGCCACAAAACAAGTGCCAAACAATGAGCAACAACAAAATAAGATTGCACCAAATCTAGAGAATTAAAGGAGCAAAATCACCAATTTCGCAGCTCATTCACGACAAAGAAAGCAAGGCTGCAGACCACCAAATCCAACTCGCAGTTCCTAATCAAAGATTGAGATGAAGATGATATCTTTGTCCAAACATCACCAATCGGACAAGAAACGGCGGGAATCGCAATTTGAAATTGGTTGTTATGGCTGGATTTTTGACTGCGAATTTCTCTCTTTTTCTCTCTTTGGTCACAAAAACTCTCTGTAAAAAATCTGAAAATAAGACCTAAAATAGGCTTATATTTGCCTCATAAGAATGGGCTTATGGACAAAAATGGGTTGGTCCAAATTGAGCTTTTATTTATCCACATAGGAAGAGAAAAAGACACATAACCCAACAATTCTCCCCCTCACGACTATGTGGAGGAGACCGCCATCCCGGCGACCATGCAACAATCTTCAAACTTCCCTCTTGGCAAAGCTTTAGTCATCATATCGGAACCATTGTCATTTGTATGAATCTTTTCAAGCTCAAGCAACTTAGAATCCAACACATCTCGAATCCAATGGTATCTCACATCAATGTGTTTAGACCGACCATGGAACGTAGAATTCTTGCCAAGATGTATAGCACTTTGACTGTCACAATAAAGTACATACCTCTCTTGAGCACAACCAAGTTCCCCCAAGAATCTCTTCATCCAAAGCAATTCTTTACAAGCTTCAACGACAATAAGTTCAAACCAGTAGTAGATAGAGCAACACATTTTTGCAACCTAGATTGCCAAGACACAGCTCCCCTCGCAAAAGTAACCAAGTACCACTCAAGTAGACTTGCAGTATCAACATCACCACCATGTCTGAATCGAAGATAACCACAAAGAATAGGCTTCCTGCACCAAAACACAAACTCGGACTAGAAGTGCCACAGAGATATCTCATAACCCACTTCACAAAGATTCCAATGTTCTCTTCCGGATTAGAAAGAAAACGGCTAACAACTCCAACAGCGTGAGCAATATCTGGTCTTGTATAAACCATCGCATACATCAAACTACCAACAGCTGAAGCATAAGGAACTTTCTTCATATCTTCCTTCTCATCATCACTAGAAGGACACTGTTTCGTGCTCAATTTGAAGTGCATAGCTAAAGGTGTACTGACAACCTTAGCTTTATCCATGCTGAATCTGTGAAGTACTTTCTGAATGTACTTCTCTTGTGATAATACCAATTTCTTGGCCTTTCTATCACGGACAATCTGCATGCCAAGAATCTGTCTTGCTGGTCCTAAGTCTTTCATAGCAAAAGACTTACTCAACTCTTGCTTCAACTTCTGAATCCTGCAAGTATTATGACCAACAACAAGCATGTCATCAACATAAAGCAACACAATAATAAAGTCACCATCAGAGAACTTTTGCACAAAAACACAATGGTCTGAAGAAGTCTTCTTGAAGCCCTGCTGACTCATAAAAGAGCCAAACTTCCTCAGACATCGCCTGGGAGCTTGTTTCAAACCATACAAGCTCTTCTTCAATTTGCAAACATAATTCTCTTTACCCTTGACTTCAAAACCTTCGGGTTGCTCCATATAAATTTCTTCATCTAAGTCACCATGGAGGAAAGCAGTTTTAACATCCATTTGCTCAACCTCTAAATCTAGACTTGCAGCCAAGCCTAGAACCACACGAATGGATGACATCTTCACAACTGGAGAGAATATCTCATCAAAATCAACTCCCTTTTTCTTATTAAATTCCTTGACAACTAATCTAGCTTTGTACCGTGGAACAGGATTACCATCTTCGTGTTTCACCAGAAAAATCCACCTGTTTTTCAAAGCTTTTCTGTCTTTAGGTAACTTAACCAAATCAAAGGTATGATTATCATGCAAGGATTTAATCTCATCTTCCATAGCATCAAACCACCTTTCTTTTTCTTCACTTTCCATGGCCTCATCAAGACTCTCAGGTTCTCCCCCGTCAGTCAAGAGTACATACTCATTGGGAGAATAACGAGATGAAGGAATTCTCTCTCTACTAGATCGTCTAAGAGAACTCTCTGGAGCATCTATAATTGGTTGTTGGACAACCACATCATCTTGCACTGGAGCATCAACAACATCATGCCGGTCATTCTAAACATGATCACCATCTTCATTATCAACTTGATTTTCATCATTATGAAGATTTTCTTCCGGTGCAATAGTCAAAGGAACTGGATCAACATCAACTAAGCTCTCACTACTCTGAAAATCAGCTTTGTCAAAATCTTCAATTGTTTGGTCTTCAAAGAACACAACATCACGGCTTCTAACAAGTTTCTTCTCAACAGGATCATAGAAACGATAGCCAAATTCATCTTGACCATAACCAATGAAGATACACTGCCTAGTTTTAACATCCAACTTTGACCTTTCATCCTTAGGAACATGTACAAAGGCTTTACACCCAAAGACTCTAAGGTGATCATAAGAAACATTCTTACCAGTCCAAACTCTGGCAGGGACATCACCATCTAAAGCAACAAATAGGAGATAAATTGATAACATAAGCGGCAGATATTAAGTGCTTACGCCCAAAAGGAATCTGTCGACCTTAGCATCCAAAGCATACATCTAACCCTCTCAACTAGAGTTACATTCATCCTCTCTGCTAAACCATTTAACTGAGGAGTCTTTGGAGGAGTTTTCTGATGCCTAATACCCTGCTCTCTGCAATATCTATCAAAAGGACCAATATACTCACCACCATTATCTGAGCAGATGCATTTCAATGTCTTCCCTGTTTGTCTTTCAACCAAGGCATGAAAATCCTTGAACACATCAAGTACTTGATCCTTGGACTTCAAAGGAAATACCCAGAGTTTGCGAGAATGATCATCAATAAAAGTCACAAAGTAAAGTGCACCACCATGAGATCTTACCTTAAAAGGACCACACAAATCGAATGTACCAACTCCAAAGAAATCGAGCTTTCTTGAAGGCGGATGACTGCGAAAAGAAACTCTTTCGCTTCTGGCTAAGCAATGAACACATTTCTTCAACTTTGCTTGTTTCACTCCGGAAAGCAAATTTTTCTTAGCCAAACTATCAATCCCTTCTCGCTCATATGACTCACCTTCTATGCTATAACTCGATGAAGTATCATTCTCCACCAAATTTATAGAGTCTCTGGACATGGAGCCCTGAAATACATACAAGTTAGACAACTTGTCACCACGGGCCACAACCATCAAACCTCTAGTAAGCTTCCACCGCCAAAGACCAAGTGTATTAACATAACCCTCATCATCAAGATATCCCACGTAAATCAAATTCAAGCGAACATCCTGGAGCATGCTTGACATTATTAAGAACTAGTTTGGAACCATTGTTACTTTCCAAACAAAGCGTCCCCAATGCCAATAACTTCAACTTCATGATTATTGCCCATTTTCAACGCTCCAAAATTACTCCGGAGTATAAGAAGAAAATAATTCCTTCTTTGGCGAGACATGAGAAGTAGCACCAGAATCCACAAACCAGCTAGACTCATCACGAACAAGATTAATGGCATTTTCATCACAAGAAACAAGAAGATCATTATTAGCAACAACAAAGAACACGATTTTCATTATCGCTTTCTCTCTTTTGTTGTCTCATATCTCTCTTGTGCTTGTAACAATATTTCATGATATGCCCATTCTTGTGGCAATAGTCACATGTAATATTCTTGTATTTAGACTTTGACTTGCTTCTACTTTTACCTCTATCATTCTGACCTCTGGACTTGTTTCTCCCCCTATCTTCAGTAACCAAAACATCGGAGTGTGAAGCTGAAGAAGATGAGGCTTGAGATCTTCTTCTCATTTCTTCATTCAAGACACCACTCTTAGTATATTCCATGGTTACAACACCACTGGGAGCAGAATTAGTCAAAGAAACTCGCTGAGTTTCCCAAGATTCTGGCAGAGTATTAAGAAGCCAAAGTCCTCAGTATCTCATCATCAAACTTTACACCCATTCCTGACAATTTGGTCAAGAACACCTCGAAAATCATTAATATGATCAGAAATAGGAGTGCCCTCTTTATACCTGATATTCATTAATTGTTTCAATAGGAACAACTTGTTGTTGCCAGTCTTCGAAGCATAAAGTGTCTCGAGCTTGTCCCAAAAACTTTTGGCATGTGTCTCATTCACAATATGATTTCTAACATTATCTTCAACCCATTGTCTAATATAGCCACAAACCTGCAGATGCTCAAATTCTCATTCTTCATCATTCAAAGACTGAGGCTTATTAGAAACAAACACAGGTAAATGCATCTTCTTGACAAATAGAAGATCTTTCATCTTGCCTTTCCAAATATGATAGTTACTACCAGTTAAACACACCATTTTGCTCATATTTGCCTCCATCATTCAAAACGACAATCAACAATAACCAATTCTCTGATACCACTTTGTTGGAAAAGACAAGGCACTAACAAAGAATGTCTGACAGGATAACAGCGGAAGAATACCCAAGTCTATACTTTCCCTTCTCGATTTGAACCAAGAGAAGACAAACAACCACAAGCAATATGATAGTAAGGCAGCAAGTAATTCAATCAAACAAATATAACAAGACAATAATAAACCAATCACACAAGACACCAAGATTTACGTGGAAAACCCTTCGATGTGAAGAGTAAAAAACCACGGGACCAAAAGCTCCACTATAATCACCAAGAGTTACAATATTGTTCTCCAAAATTGGTCACAAAACAAGTGCCAAACAACGAGCAACAACAAAATAAGATTGCACCAAATCTAGAGAATTAAAGGAGCAAAATCACCAATTTCGCAGCCATCGCTCACGACAAAGAAATCAAGTCTGCAGACCACCAAATCCAACTTTGTCAGTTCCTAATCAAAGATTGAGATGAAGATGATATGCTGTCCAAACATCAGCTCAATCGGACAAGAAACGAAGCGGGAATCGCAATTTGAAGTTGGTTGTTATGGCTGGATTTTTTACTGCGAATTTCTCTCTTTTTTCTCTCTTTTGGCTGCTGAAAAACTCTCTGTAAAAAATCTGAAAATAAGACCTAAAATAGGCTTATATTTGCCTCATAAGAATGGGCTTATGGACAAAAATGGGTTGGTCCAAATTGAGCTTTTATTTATCCACATAGGAAGGGAAAAAGACACATAACCCAACACTTTTTGTGCATTTGGTTGGTGAGATAAGAGATTACAATCCTATAAGATGTACTAAAATGATGGGATAAATTGTTCCATAGAGAAAATATGGGATAAATTGTTCCATAGAGAAAATGGAGTAGGTAATCCATGGTATATCTTCGTCGATTCCATCTCACACACCAAATACGTCCTAAGAATAACTAAATGTAGCCCCATGTTCTTATTCACACTACAACACTCTATATAATATCATGTACTACAACCATGTTGGACAGTTTTACTTGGAACAAAATTTCTTATAGGCTCTGACATGCTGTTTAATAGAATAAGATAAGGTGTGACACAATTTGCCTGCACAGAATCATCCTCTCCAACAAAGTAGGACAACCCTAGTCACTATTATCTAGAAGATCCAATTAACAATTTTCTCAAGTTTAATATACAATACTTCTTCTCGTCCTCATAATGGACATATAAGATTTACTCAAAAAAATATCTAGTTTCAGCTCGACTATGACATGCACTAAACATTGACTAACTAAGAAAATAAAGCAACAACAATGACATACCACAAGTGGGGCCTTGAAATTGACTTTTTCATTATTAACCTTCTCTAAGTTTCACATTGTGTTGCTGCTTTAAACCTAGATCTAATGCCTCAAAGTAAAATACAAAATGAACTAATGAATCTGCACAAGTTAGTGGAGAAAATATACATATCATTAAAAAATTTATTCCAATAAGACATAGAAGAGGGCACAACTTTAGAAAGAAAAAAAAATCACAGCATGGACTACATTCTATTATCACATGAAATACACCTAAAACATCACGACAACGTGACAATTTAATAGATAAAAAGAAGAGGTACTACAACATTTATTAGAATAAATCGGTAAAAGAGAAATGAACAAAAATCATAGTTATGGTGATGATAGATCCAATGAAGAGAAGTCATCAACCCATGAAACTTCACAACAACACACATACATCTGGAAAATTGACAAATCAGAGAGAATCCACCTTAGATATATAGCTCGAAGAAGTAAACAGAATGAAAGAGGGAGGACTTACAACCCAGGATACATCTCAGAGAAGACGAGGTATGCCAACAACGATGGAGTCTATGGCCAGTGACGATGGAGTCTCTGGCCATCGATGATGAAGGCTCTGGGTTATGACGACCGAAAGAGAAGATCACTTTTAAGTTTAGCTACTTAAAGAGAAAATATTTTGAGCTCCTTCTAGATAGATCTGCTTCTTGTAGACTTTATTTCAATTCTTTATTTATTTACTTTTTTTAGCTGATGGGCCAACGTACATGTACAATAATGAAAGGTATTCATTTTTCTATAACTTATTAATTAGTAAATGCTCTAGATAGATCTGCTTATTTTACTTTTTAGGTTCTATTTTATTGTTTATTTATTTGGGTAAATTACATAAATCACATACTTTTTAGGTAAACTTATAATTTATTCTTTTAAAGTTTATAATTATAGATTTGGTGCGCTGATACATAATCTAATGCACGAGATATATTAATTTAATGCGCCATATAAACTAATCAGATGCGCGAGAAAAGCTAATTTGATGCGCGAGGTACATTTTATACATTATACACTAGCATGATGCGCGAGATAAATTAATTTGATGCGCGAGATACACTATTCTCATGCGCGAGGTACATTTTATACATGATACTCTAATTTAATGCACGAGAAACATTAATTGACGCGTCAGATACATAAATGTGATGCGTGAAAATGAAGGATTTTGGAAATTTGTAAAACTTATTGGAGTTAATGGTAATAAGTAAACTAAAAGGTGAAATTTTCATAATTAATCTTATTTATTTACTTTCTTTTTAGCTGATGGGTCATCCATATTTGGGTAGGCCAAAACTTATCTTTTTAGTTTTTTAATGAAATAAATGTCAAAAATACATTTAAACTACATTTTTTTAGTTTCGTAAACTATAGAGGGCATGTGAGTTCGTATCTAAACTATCACTTGTTAGTTCAAGAAATACACATCACTTTTTTGTACCATTTCATTAAGTGTGTAATACATTCTCTCTTTTATTTTAAAATATTGTCACATCACACTCTACATGGACACACAATTCAATCTTGACAATACAATCCCTCCGCTTCCAAGTTTTTGTTCTCATTTTGTGTTGGATTTATACATATCAAAAGTATTTTTACTTCCGGCACAAGATTTTTCTATTTTTTAATTTATTTATATTATATTCGGTATACTAGTAGAGTTTTTTTTCTGAATATATATGAACATACATATATAACACAAAATGAGAAAAGTGTAAAGAAAATAAAAAAATTAGGAGCAGAGGGTTAAATAGGATGGGGTAAAAAAACTTTTTTAAAAAATAATATCAATTTTTTGTGTGTGTGTGGGGGGTGGGGGTGGGGGGGGGGGGGAGGAGAGGGGTTCTTTTGGGTTGGGCGGATAAACTATGGATTTTTTTTAGTAATATTTTGTGAAAGAATTTTTGTAAGAAAGGATGGGGAATTGTGTGTGTGTGTGGGTGTAAATGGAGTATGTGGTGGAGTGAGAAATATGTTCGTTTTGATTAAAACATCATATTATAAGCATGAGAACAACATTTAACAACTTAGAAACGCATAAGATATCACATAAGAATTTTATCATATTTTAGGAAATGTTACAGTGAAATTATGTCACTTTACAGTGACTAATTTCAAAGTTATAGTGAAGTTCTTAGTGAACACTCTAGCATGCAATCTTCTCACTTAAAGCTAACCTAAGACTCACTTAAGTAAGACAAAGAGAGACCGCCCATACACCCTCTCTAGGCAAAACCTATATGATCCGTAAGACCACCTATAATGAGATATACAACACTTGCAATACGCCAAACACAAACATGAGATCCTCCTACCAAAGGTGATTCTAAGGTTCACTTGAGTGAGTTGTGAAGCGACCGCCCAAACAATCCTTTCATACACACTTAAGAGATCCTTTAGAGTACCTAGTATAAGATCATTTTCACTTATAACATATGTATAATATGACATTCTCCTTTCCAAAGGTTATCAAAAGACTTACTTAAGTATGTCAAGAAGAGAATATCCAGACTTGACCTCTTCAAGATTACCTAAAAAATCCTTAAGACTACCTAAGTTTGGTTCATGACTACTTAATAAACCAACATTCCTAATTAGATTCATTCTTAAGATTTATCTATGTAAGATCTGAAGTGACCATTAGTATGCCCCCTTTACACCTTAACTACTCTAGCTAAGTGCCCATCCATTTAACATACTTTCCAACTTAATTCATTACTTCCATTAGTTCATTTAAGAGACATTCATCATTTATAAGGATATTCATGTAATGGTATTGGAGAAAACATAGAGACTCACTCACTAACATCTTCAAAGCCTATTGTGCAATGTCTAGATAGCGTCCCATACCATCACCTAAAATTCATAGATTTTCTCCAACACTAGTAGTTATCTCATATGATTAGAATAGGCAATAACAGACATAGACCATGGTAGCAAAGCATGGAATCCGAAGTTGTAATCTACTACGATGGTGGGTGTTCTACTTGCCAATGGTAGAACTTGGACACATCCCAGGCAAATGGTTAAAGAATATAAAGGTTTTCTTTGCACTTTGGCTTCATTGTTAACAATGCTAATTCCCTTACAATATTCACTCGGTGCTAGCCTTTGTTCTCATAGAGTTATTCACATTAAGGATAACATGAAGAGGTTCCATATCTAGTTCAAAACCAAATCACATTCACCCTACCAAAGAGGTACCCTAGGGATGCCTTTCAATGGCGAAGAGGATAGCTTAATGACTTCCCTAAGGATGATTTCATGCCTTTTCAGCCAACCAACCTTAATTCCAGCATTCATAAAAGAAGGATACCATTACAACTTTTGGTTTCAAGGATCAAAACCTTAGCTCTAGGTTGAATGTTCCACATAAAGGACCTTGTTAGCAACATTCAAGGTATCATGTCATTTATACATACAATACTAAGAGGTTTTAATATCTTAAGTCAAGGCATATCATATTCAGATTCATACATGTGTCAAGTAAGGGACCCAAGTCTACCACACAAGACACACCAAGACTTCAATTTATCACATATTGCATATAAATCTAGAAGCACATAGGAATAACTATTATCATCTATAAGTCACCCTATAAACTACTATAACATCATCAGTATAACCATCATAGACTCATCTGGTCAATTAGGAAGAATCATGCATCAACTCTAAGACCACACACATAAAGACAATCATAGTCTAACATCATCACGTAAAGTCAATAGAAGATCACATACTTTCACCTTAATAAAAAGTAGATGAATATATCATGCTTAAAATAAATCAACTATACATATCATCATTGTACCTCAACTAGTGCCGACAAGAACATGATCATCATAATACATAAAGTAATGCCGACGAGGCCACATTATTCACAAGTAAAGCACATAGTACCGAAACCATAAGTGGACCATACTAATCACAACATATTTCAATATCTACATTATATAAGATACAGAGAATTAGGGAAGCATACCCACCGATCCATTCTCACCACTCTAATCCATTGCCATGATAATCAATTCAATATAAAAATCATAATAATCAATGAATCTAGGTAAATTCAACATAGATTTATCAATCTAAGACAGGCTATACAATATTCCAATACAATTCTTACATCATTTAATAGCCCATAGAAAACTACACAAGAATTCATAAGCATTAAGACAATATCAAGTCATCGACAAAGTACTCAAAAACTAGGGTTCATGAATTACATGGGTTCATAGGTTAATTATGTTAAATTCATCAAATTTGATTCAATATAATCAGTATATAATGATTCAAAATCTTGAATGCAAGAACCCATGGATAGATTACAAAATGGGACAAGTTCATCTTTGAAAGACTTAGAATCTCTTTGAATTTTGGGCTCCTTTATAAAAAGAGTTTCAAGGATGAAAAAACATACCTCAATGAAGCTATAAACACGAAACTGATGTAAATCCCCAATCAAATCTTCAATCCAAGATCTTTCTTGAGTTTTGGCTTTAATGGAGTTCTAGAGAATTTCTTAGAGAATTAGGGTTTTGATTTTAGAATAATGAATTCCTCTAGGTAATTAGGACATATAAGCCCTATTAAAATACCTAGAATACCCTTAAAATAACGCCAAAACTCTTATTTGGATGTGGGGTGAAATTACCACTTCACACCTTTACTTAACAGTGAACCTGCGAATTCAAGGCCCATCGATCCCTCGTCAATCTACCGTCTCCCAACTAACGAAGCGTGATGCTGGTCCGTGGTTTGGGTAAGAGACTTGTCCTTGGATGGCTATACTTTCCACGCCTAATTGTCAGCCTACGCCTCCCACCTATGGGGCGTTGACTGACCTACTGGTCATCGATTGCCAACTGTAGGTTGGGATGGCTGACAACTTGTCCCTCATATGAATGGTCCTTCTTCAAGGACCCTTGGTTGGTTCTTGGGGATGTTTTCCCAGACGTTTCCTTTGAGAATATGATAATATACAATTTTAGGACCTCTTATATTAGTTTCATACAAAACAAACACATAAAATTCGACGAAACATGCTAAGACACACAGTCGTTTCAAGGCAAACCGTTTGAACGTCATGGATGTTCTTGGACGTTTGACCTCCAAACTTCATGAAACTTGACACACTACATAGAAAAAATATATTAAATCATATAAGGACCTCATAAGCTCATAAAACACTCATAAACACATAAAACACACATGAAGCACATAAGTGACTAGTCATCAAGCGTGTTGGTCGTCCCTTGTCGTTTTACTTCCAATTCACCTAATACTTTAGACATTGTTGCATTAGCACATTATAAACAATTTTATGACCTTATACACTCATGAAAAAAATATTAGGCTCCATTTCACCTACGTCATTTTAGAGGTATTACAATCTCCCCCACTTGGACAACATTCATCCTTGAACGACACTTGCCACTCTCTGAACACTTCCAAGAATAAAGATTCAGCTAGAAGATCATACCGTACCCCATAAGATATTATAGAATACAAACATCAATTTCACATAATCAAGAGACTCACAACACTATAATGAACTAGAATTAAATCAACTACTCATCACGCCATAAGACTCACATCCGTGACTCCAAATAGCAAAAAGCCCTTTTATATGTATTCATTATCATTCTCATACACATAAGTTCTACACACCTTACAACAATTTTAAGCCAAAGAATGATTCAGTCAATTTCTCAAAAAATGTTACAGCGAACTGACAACTTTACAGTGAATTATACGAAAACTTTCTAAACATGCAACTTTTAGGCAAATGATGTGTCACGAACGGGGTCTAGACCCTAGTCGAAACTGGCGTTGTTGACCTCTCAGAGGTGGCAGACAAGCCTACATACATCATCATTACATCGTATAAGTTAATTTTAGCGAAAAATTTTAAAATTTTATTTTCTTTGAAGTATACATAGACTTCATAGTAAGAAATACAATCTATCACATCATTCACCACAACCATCTAATAATGAGATATACAAACGAAGGAAATAGTTCATAACTGCATAAATATAAAGTTGCCAAAAGGGCACAAATGCAACGTCTGAAATAAGTATGAAAGAAACGCTAGTGGAACACTCTCCACTAGCTCATGCCTACGTCTAAGCTAGAATAAAAAATATAAACATCCTTGAAAGAATGAGGTCCTACCAAGTCCGGATGAATGCTCCACATACGAATAGCTCCAACGTAATATCGTAAGCTCTAGCATCCACCTGCACTTGCACGAAAAAGTAGAGTAGTGTATGTGATGAATACACACTTGTACTAAGTATTGGTGTATGCAAGCACACACCAAGGACATGAATGATTAAGAAGATCTCTCTCCAAACTACATGAGTTATGAAAAGTCAAGTTAGTGGACTTGCCAACTCAGATTAGGAAAGTCATGCTATGAGAGTAATATGCATCATCATTCTTTTCATACTGCACACAACATATAACATATTTCATATAGCATGTACATATACCACATATCATTCTTTCATATGCGATAAGACCTTGGAATCATGGACTTAACATTAGGATTTCTCAAAATGAGGGCTCAACATATGAGACCTCAATTAGGGAGCCTTCATTAGCAAACACAAAGTCTGCTTCATTCATGCATACTTCATTTTCGTTTGTTTCATTCATTCATAGACTGGTACAATACCAGCTATGCCTAGGATGTATCTTAAGACTCTCATCGGGTTCACTGTGAAATGAACAAGAACAACCTAGTGTCACTACATGAGTCTAGTTCACCTCTTGATTATCCTATCCCAACACCTTTTGTATCATTCATTTCATATTGTGCATTACTGAGGCTGGCCTCATTCTTTCTATGGGAACTTTAACTTAAACCGACATAGATCATGTGAGCTCCATGAAATCCTATGTCTACCCCACCCCGAATAGAGGTGGAATCACCTGCCATAGTGAAACAAAAAGATACTCGCGTATATTTGGAATTGAGCGTTGCTAGATCCCTATGTTAGCTGAAATAGTTTCAAAGAATAGAAGATATAAGGAGACCCATATCTCCTAATTGCACATTCTCATCTCATGAGATTTACACGAACCTCTGCCTTCCCAAAAGAAGGAATAGCAACTCATAGGTAGCCTATCAGTACTCTGTATAAAGTTCCATTACATTCACCTCACACATCATAGAAGCTGGCTTCTAGCATGAGGGCATCGTTACTCATTAGATGATATCTAATCTCATCATTAGTATTAAGTGTCTATTAATCTCAATACTTTTATTAGAGTGTTTCTTAGAGACTGGTCTCTTCATTAACTTTACACTCTCATAGGTGAGTATGTTATTGGTAACACTTACGCTCATCTGGATTTATATCATCTTTCACATTAGCCCCTTATCATGTTATCACCACCTTCATTCCTCCTGGGGTCATATCAATTCCTCACATACATCTTAGGTTCAATTACTTTTAACGTACGCTGGACTTATGAACCCATACATATAAGCCATGAGGCTGCACTCATAATTCATCTAAGTGACTTATACTTACCCAATATTATGTGGTATAGGACTTATGCATCTTATAAGTATGGCAATGTCTCAATTTTTATTCCTATAGGAAACATTCATTAATTATTTAATCACGTAGTACTTATGTCTCAATACGGAATTGGGCAAGGGAACCCTCTTTTGAATTACTTGTGTAACACTTAGTTTTTTTTTTAATATTTTTTGTTCATTTAGAATTCTTGGTTAGGGAACCCGAGATCAATTTCCCACACCTACACATCCTTTCTTTCTTTGCTTGAGTTTGTCTTAAATATATCGGCATAGGTATCCATGATCGAATTCCCACGCCCACATTCCTTTTATTTTCTTTCTTAATTAATTCTTTCATTTAGACCAAGAGGGTGTGGGATCGATTCCCCCTTACCGCATTTTTTATTATTGAATTTTTTTATAACTTCTATATGGTGATTTCTTGAGTTCCATCCCCAATGACCTCATGCATATTAAAAAAAAATTAAAACTCAAAATTCTTTCTAGTAACTTGGCCGAACCAAATTTCCAGAACGCTGGAAATTTAATGACGTTTTTCCAGTCCCTTTTTGTAGCATTTATGCGCTAGTTCTTAGGACATTTCATTGATCAGTTAGTACATCTTGAAGTGCATTTTCATGGTTACAATTGTTTAAGAGTTGAAACTCAATTTCACAACATTACACCACTTATTAACATCACGATTTACACAATCAATTGCACATAAAATACAACACATTAAACATGTCATTTCATGCTCCAATCCGTGACTACATATTTTCGGAAAAACATCTTTCATTACTCAAATAATTCCGTACATACATACATTCACATAATTATAACGAAAACACATTACACACCTAATATCTACTAGCAGACATACCAACCTACAACCATAAATAGGAAAGCTAGTGACAGCGACATGCGATGGGAAACAATCCTAGTTTTCGGATTAGACTCGACTAAATCCTAGGGGTCTCTTGGGAACGGTACCAAGAGTAAGAAAACCCATACATTTTTTCGATAAACACCCTCCATATATTCACCAATGGCAGCCAACTCCACGACACAACGACATGCTTAGTTTTTCATTTGCATTTTTGTGTGTAAGTTCTTCAAGAGTTGAACTTTGGTTTTTCACTGTTCTTTACTGATAGTCAGAAGTGAGAGAGATGGTGGAGAGACGTGTTAATGAGAGTAAATAAGCGTGAGAAAGAGAGTTGATAGCTAGCTTAGGAATAGGAGTTTTAGTTTAGGAATTAGTCAAACTAGGACTCCTCATTATAATAAAAATCTGATTTTATTAGCTAAGTGAAATGAAAACTATGACCTTACATAAACAAGATATTTTATTACAATTTAATTCAATTAATCATTGCTTCCACCAAGGATCGAACTCGGGTTAAGCTTAACTTGCAAAAAAAAATTCAAATTCGGCTAACCCTACCCGAATTGCCCTCATCTTTAAATTAATTAATTAAACATTTAGGGTGATAACAATACTACCGCTATCCTGGAAAGGAACAGTTTACCCCTAGACCCTCCAAACCTAAGATTACCCATTTCAAGTCCGGTAAAAACTCATCCGGGTAAATCTCTTCAATTTGGGTGCCCTACATGGATGGTTCCAACCATGTAAAGCTCAAATAACTCACCAAATTGGTTGGATAGGCTAGTGCATAGTTCTTAGGTCTGCTTCTACGCGCAACAAGCCATGTGAACCTGGTCTAATCTAGACATTCTAGGTACGTTTAGGCATTACTTAGCACAGTAATTTTCGGGTTGTTACATTATTCCCCCCCCCCCCCCCTTAGGAACATTCTCCCCAAATGACACTTCTAATTATCTAGCACAATGCGAGTCATATCATCACATAAGTTCTTTACACAATCAAGCAATATAAACAAAGATTAGAGAAGATAAGGAAACTTAGACTCAAGAGTAGGAAGTCTAACCGTAGGAGCTGAAAAGATGAGGACAGCGAGATCTCATATCGGCCTCGGCCTCCCACGTAGCACCCTAAAAAAGATGGTTCCTCCAGAATACCTTCACTGTAGCAATCTCCTTGTTTCTCAGCCGCTTTACTTGCCGTTCTAAAATCTCAAAAGGAACCTCCTCATAGGACAAGTCTTCATCAACCCCAAAACCTTCAACAAGTAGAATCGATTCCGGATCACCAAGATACTTATTTAACATAGAGATATGAAAGACTGGATGAGCAAAAGCTAGCTCTACTGGTAATGCCAACTCATAGGCTACCTCACCCAAACACTGTAGAATATTGTATGGCCCAACGTTCGTTGGACTCAACTTTCTATTTCTGTTAAACCTCGTCACCCCATTCATAGGTTATATCTTCAAGTATATTTGGTCACCAACATCAAACTCTAAGGGTCTCTTCCTGTTATCTGCCTAAGACTTCTGCCGAGTGTAAGCTGTAGCCAACCTGTCCCTAATCACCCTGACCTTCTCTAAGGACTCATGAATGATTTATGGACCCAAAATGGATGAATCTTCAACCTCAAAGAACCCAACTGGATACCTACACCTCCTACCATACAATGTCTCAAACAGTGCTATCCAAATGCTGGACCGATAGCTGTTATTGTATGAGAACTCTATCAATGGCAGATGGTCGTCCCAACTAACTTTAAAGTCGATCACACACGCTATCAACATTTCATATAATGTCTAAATGGTGAGCTCTGCCTGCCCACTTTTCTGAGGATGGAAGGCAGTACTGAGGTTTACATGCGTGCTTAAGCTCTTCTTGAAGGATCTCCAAAAATGCAAAGTGAACTGACCTCCTCTATCTGAAATGAGAGACAAAGGAATCCCATGCCACCCCACAATCTCATCATGTAGAGTCTCGCATAATCCTCGACCTTGTAAGTAGACTTCACAGGGATAAAGTGGGCAGACTTAGTCATCCTGTCCACAATAACCCATATGGAGTCATGCTTCCTCCTAGTCCTCGGAAGGCCAACCATGAAGTCCATGTTAATGGCCTCCCACTTCCAATTCGGAACTTCAATCATCTGCGTGAGACCACCAGGCTTAAGGTGCTCCACCTTAATTTGCTGACAATTAGGACACTTGTCCACATACTCAACAAGGTCCTTCTTCATGCCATCCCACCAATAGATCTGCTTGAGATCATGATACATCTTGGTGGAATCATGATGTATCAAATACTTAGAACCATGGGACTCTGCAACAATCTTGGTCTGCAAATCATCCACGTCTGATACACACAGTCCCTCCTGGTATTTAAGTATGCCGTCACCTCCCAAAGCAAAGGAATCATTCATCTTTATCATCACCGAGTCCTTCAACTCCATCAAAATAGGATCAAGATGCTGACCCTTCTTGACTTCAACTACCAAGGATGATTCATAAGTTGGATGACATGAAAACCCCCTGCTAGTAGAAGCCATCAACCGCACACCTAGTCTGTCCAGTCTGTGTACATCCTTCACCAACTCCTTCTTCCCATCATCAACGTGGATTGTACTCCCCATGCTCAACCTGCTCAAAGCATCCGCTACAAAAAAATTTTCCCTGGATGGTAGTGGACACTCATGTCATAGTCCTTCAATAGCTCCAACCACCTCCACTTACGTGGATTAAATTCCCTCTATGTGAACACGTACGGGAGACTCTTGTGGTCTGTGAACACATCCACACGCACTCCGTACAAGTAATCCCTTCACAGCTTCAATGCAAACACCACAACTGCCAACTCCAGTTCATGAGTGGGATAATTTTTCTCATGAACCTTGAGCTGTCTGGATACATAGACTATCAATTTACCACCCTCCATAAGAAAAAAAACCAAAACCAACCCTTGATGCGTCACAATAAACAGTGCAATTCTCACCATATTTAGGCAACGTAAGCACTGAGGCTGAAGTGAGTCTATCCTTGAGATCCTGGAAACTCTTCTAATAAGTCTCCGCCCATTCGGACTGGGCTTTCTTCTTTGTCAAAGCTGTCAGTGGGGCAGCAATGGAGGAAAAACTCTTCACAAACCTGCGATAGTAACCAGCCAATCCAAGAAAGCTACGAATATCGGTGGGATTAAGAGGTCTTGTCCAGTTCTTAAAAGCTTCAGTCTTCTTGAGGTCCACCTATACACCCTGATCGAAAACAACATGACCCAGGATGGTCACTGATCCAAGCCAGAATTGACACTTGCTGAATTTGGCGTACAACTGATGTTGTCTAAGTACCTGCAAGGTTAGTCTCAAATGTTCTTCATGCTCTTCCTTGGTCTTAGAGTAGATGAGGATGTCATCAATGAATACTATGACGAAAGAATCAAAGTATTCACGGAAGACTCGGTTCATGAGGTCAATAAATGCAGCCGGTGCATTTGTGAGACCAATTGACATGACTAGGAACTCATAAGGAGCATAACAGGTATGAAAGGCTATGTTTGGGATATCTTCATCCCTAACCCTAAGGTGATGATATCCAGAACGAAGATCAATCTTCTAGAAGAAACTAGACCCTTGGAGCTGATCAAATAATTCATCTTTTCTGGGAAATGGATATCTATTCTTTATAGTGAATTTATTAAGCTGTCGATAATCGATAAACGTCCTAATGGTTCCATCATTCTTTTTCACAAACAACATTGGAGCGCCCCAAGGGGATATGCTCTGTTGGATGAAGCCCATATTAGTGAGATCTTTTAACTCGGCTTCAACTCTTTGAGTTCAGTTGGAGCCATTCTGTAGGGGGGAATCGAAATTGGTTTGGTATCGGGATCTAGATTGGTCAAAAATCAATCTCTCGAGGGGAGGGACTCTAGACAAATCATTGGGAAAACATCTTGAAACTCATTCACTACAGGAACATAGTCTATCAAAGGAATATCATGATCTATATCATTCACACTCACAAGATGACATAACAATCCCTTGGACATCATTTTATTAGATTTTAGGTTCTAAATCATGGGACATGAACGACTCGAATCGTACCCCTCCCAGACCAGCTCTACTTCATTAGGGAAACGAAATCTCAAAAGCATACTACAACAATCCATGAAGGCATAACATTTATGGAGACAGTCCATACCAAGTATAATATCAAAGTCATTCATGGGTAACTCAACGAGGTCTGCACACATAGTCTGACCACATACTACTATTGGGTAGTCTTTATGAACCCTATCAGCTATCATATTTTCTCCTAAGGCAGTACTAACTACAATTGGATCATGCAAAACCTCATATAGTGTTTCAAAAGTAAGAGCAAGCGAGGGAGTCACAAAAGAAAGCGTACATCATGGATCAAGTAAAACATAAACAGAGGTTGAGAAAACTTGCTGCATACATGTGACCACATCAGTAGACTTCTACTACTCCTCCCCGCCCTTCAAGGCGTAGAACCTATTCCTCTTAGGGGGCTCGACTGCAGTAGCATTCTGGGGATTAGGTCTAGGCTGAGCATTACCTCCATCCTGATCCCTATTTTGTGGATATTCCCTAACCATGTGTCCGCTCTCTTCGCAATCGATACAAGATTTTGTCGCTAGTCTTCACTCTCTATTGTGAATACAACCACACTTGCCACATTCCTTTCCGGGACACTGCACATCACCTCCATTGCCCTTCTTTGGCTCAGGTTTTCCTCCTCTAGGTGCTGCACTTCTCTCAGAGTTAGAGTTCCCTCAAATTTGATGCCCCTTCTTAAATCAGGGCTGATCACGAACTCCAAAAGTGCTCCTGCCACCACCTCTGCTAGAACCTCTCTGGTCATAAGGGTTAGGCCTTCTGACCTCACCAACTCTCCTATTCTTCTGGCTGTCCTCAACATGCTAGACATGTACCATCAGCCTAGACAAGTCCATGCTATCATGGAGCATCGCAACCCAACACTCCTCCACCAATTCCTCTGAGATTCCTGTAAGACACCTTCTGATCTCATCTCTGATGTTTGACATAAGAGAAGTGGAATACCTAGACAATTTAATGAATTTCAGGAAATACTACCTGACAATCATCGCACCCTGCTTAAGGTTGATGAAGTCCTCAATCTTATCCTCTCTAATCTCTCTTGGGAAGAACCTCTCCAGAAAGGTTTTCTTAAATAGATCCCATGTGATCGGACCTCTGCCCAATGCCCTGCTATCCTACCAAATCATGCACCAAGTCTGTGCAACATCCTTGAACTGGTACGAGGCCAGCTCAGCTTTCTCAATCTACGCGGCCCCTATTGCCACCAGAATCTTTTGGACCTCCTCCACGAACTCTTGATGATCCTCTGCAGTCTTAGATCCAGTAAAGATCGGAGGATTCATCCCTGAAAAATCTCGTAAGGTGTTCGCTATGTTGTGGGCTGGTAATTTCTCCCGCTGAACCTCTTGTCTGTTGGCCTGGGCTGTCATAGCCTGATCCTGCAAAGTGATGGCTTGAGTCATCTGTGCCAAAGTTGTTCGCACCTCAGCATCAGTAAATACAGTTGGGTTAACAGGCTTGGCCACTCATGCAGCTGGAGCCTGGGGTGGAACTTGGTAGTCCGCAACAGCTACTCCTACTCTTTTTTGACTAGCGTTCCCCCTTGTGTTCATATTTTGAAAGAAATAAGAAATGATGTTGGATACGCTCATAAAACCTAGAAATCAGACATTAAGGAAGCACGATAAGATTAGAAGAAGGGAAATTTTCCTACGCATCAGGCGGTCCCTAATTCATGATAGTGGTGCACTTCACTACCGTAAGTTAGAAACTACTCATTGTGGTTCATTTGAACTTATTATTGTTGGAATTTAACCTAATTCTTTGATACACATTTGTCAAGATCGGGTTCTAGACCCTAGTCGAAACCGGCATCATTGACCTCTCAAAGTTCGTAGACAAGCCTACATACGTCATCATTACATTGTATAAGTTAATTTTAGCGGAAAATATTTAACTTTTGTTTGCTTTGAAGTATGCATAGACTCATAGTAAGAAATACAATATATCACATCAGTTCACTACAACCATCTAATAATGAGATATCCAAATGAAGGAAATAGTTCATAACTACATAAATATAAAGTTGCCAAAATGGCACCAATACAATGTCTGAAATAACTAAGAAAGAAATGCTAGTGGAACACTCTCCACTAGCTCATGCCTACATCTAATCTAGAATATAAAAGATAAGCATCCCCAAAAGAATAAGGGCCTTCCAAGTACATATGAATGCTCGACATCCGAATAGCTCCAACATAGTCTCGTAAGCTCTAGCATCCACCTGTACATGCACCTAAAAGTAGAGTATAGTATGGGATTAGTACACATTTGTACTATGTGTGGGTGTATGCAAGCACACACCAAGTATTGTATGGGATCATTCATTCATGCATACTTCATTTTTGATCGTTTCATTCATTCATAGACTTGTGCAATACAAGATATACCTAGGATGTAGTTAAAGACTCTCATCGGTTTCACTGTGCAATGACCAAGAACAACCTAGTGTCATTACTTGAGTCTAGTTCACCTTTTTATTATCCTAACCCAACACCTTCGGTATCATTCATTACTATAGTGCATTACTGAGGCTGGCCTCATTTTTTTTGGGAACTTTAACTTTAACTGACATAGATCATGTGATTTCGATTAAATCCTGTGTCTACTTCTCACCGAAGAGAGGTGGAATCACCAGCCGAAGTGAAACCAAAACATACTAGCGTATATAGGGAATTGAACCCTGCTATATCCCTATGTTGGATGCATAGGTTAAAAGAATAGAAGATATAAGAATACCCATACCCGCCTAATCGGACAATCTCATCTCATGTAATTTTCATGAACCTTTGCCTTCCCGAAAGAAAGAATCACAACTCATAGCTAGCCTATCAGTGCTCCATATAAAGTTCCATTACATTCATCTCACACATCATAGACGTTGTCTTCTAGCATAAGGGCATCATTGATCTTTAGATGATTTCTCATCTCGTCATTAGTATTAAGTGTGTATTAATCTCAATACTTTCATTAGAATGTTTCTTAGATACTAGTGTCTTCATTAACTTTACACTCTTATAGGTGAGTATAGTATTGGTAACACTTACTTAGGTCATCTGCGATTTATATCATCTTTCACCTTTCCCCTTATCATGTTGTCACCACCTTCATTAACTTTAGCATATTATATGATCTTAATTACTCACCCCTTTTTACGTGAATGTTCAGTTCATTATATGCCAATGCACTTGGCCTTTTAGTGTGTTTCACACCCATACTTAACCCTCCTAGGGTCACATTAATTCATCATATACATCTTAGGTTCAGTTACTTTTAACGTACGCTGGACATATGAACCAATATATAAAAGCCATGAGGCTTAACTCATAATTCATCTAAGTGACGTATACTTATCCAAGATTATGTGGTACAAAACTTATGCATCTTGTAAGTATGCCAAGGTCTCAATTTTTGTTCCTATTGGCAGCATGCATTAATTATTTAATCACATAAGACTTTTGTGTCAATACGGAATTGGGCAAGGGAACCCAATTTCGAATCCCTTGCATAACACTTAGTTTTCTTTATAATTTTTGTTCATTTAGAATCCCAATTTAGAATTTTTGTTCCCCCTTACCTCATTTTTATTATTGGTTTATTTATAACTTGTATACGGTGAGGTAGTGGATTCAATCCCCAATGACCTCATGGATTTTAAAATTTTATTAAAACTCAAAAAAAATTCTAGTAACTTGGCAGAACATAATTTCTAGAATGCTGGAAAGTTGATCACGTTTTTCCAGTCCATTTTTGCATCATTTATACGTTAGTTCTTAGTACATTTCGTGGATCATTTAGTACATCTTTAGGTGCATTTTCATGGTTACATTTGATCAAGAGTTAGCACTCAATTCAGCAACATTACACCACTTATGAACATCACGATTTACACAAGCAATTGCACGTAAAATAAAAGAAATTAGACATGCCATTTTGTGCTCCAATCTGTGACTACATATTTTGGGAAAAACGTCTTTCATCACTCACATAATTCTGAACATATATACATTCAAATAATTATCACGAAAACGCGTTACACACCTAATATCTACCAGCAAACATACCAAACTACAACCATCAATAGGAGCAAGTGACAGGGACATGCAATGGGAAACAAACCTAGTTTTCAAATTATAATCGACTAAATCCTAGGGGTCTCTTGGGAACGGGACCAAGAGTAGGAAAACCCATACCTTTTTTCGATCAACACCCTACAAATCTTCACCAATGGCAGCAAACTCCATGACAGAAAAGCCTCACCACCAAACTTCAAATACAACCCGTCAAGAACAATGTTTTTGCTTTTAGTTTTTAGCTTAGTTTTGCGTTTGCGTTTTTGTGTGTAAGTTCTTCAAGAGTTGAAATTTCGTTTTTCTCTTTTCCTTTACTTATAGTTAGACGTGAGAGAGATGGTGGAGAGACGTGAGAATGAGAGGAAATAAGCGTGAGAAAGAGAGTGGATAGGTAGCTTAATATTAGGAGTTTTAGTTTAGGAATTAGTCAAACTAGGGCTCCTCATTAATTAATAAAAATATGATATTTTTAGGCTAACTGAAATGAACACTATGCCCTTAATTAAACAAGATATTTAAATACAATTTAATTAAATTTAAGATCGCTTCCACCAAAGATCGAACTCGTGTGAAGCTTAACTTGCAAAAAAAAGTCACATTCGGCCAACCCTACCCGAATTGCGCTACTCTTTAAATTAATTAATTAATTAATGAAATTCTTAGGGTAATTACAATAAAACCCCTAGCCTGGAAAGGACCATTTTACCCCTAAGATTACCTTTTTCAAATCCGTTAAAAATTCATCAGAGTAAATCTCTTAAATTCGGGTGCCCTATGTGGATGGTTTCAACCTTTCCTAGCACAAATAACTGACCAAGTTGGTTTTATAGGCTAATGCATAGGTTGTGAGGTCTGGTTCTATGCGCAACAAGCCGTGTGAACTTGGTCTAATCTAAGCATTCTAGGTACGTTTAGGCATTACTTAGCATAGTCATTTTTGAGTTGTTACATGATTCTGGAAACATGATAATATGGAAGATAAAATCATATAAACACTTCTTACAACATAATAATAGAATCATGAAATACATGATGAAAGGAATCAATGAAATTCCAACAAGACTACTAAACACCATGCACATGTAACATGCTTCTATGGCTTTTTAGCCCACCTACTAACCATACGCCCCAACTTAGAAGAACTTTATATCACTAAAGAGAGAAATAAAAGGACTTACTCTCATCATCATGATCCTCACCCGACTTTGATCCTCTAGATCGGAGTGCATAGAAACGATTCTTCTTTAGAGAATCACCTTTTGGACCATTAGGAGGAACTTACTTACCATATGAAGTAGGACAATCCCTCAATTTTTGTCCATATTTACCACATCCAAAGCAACTCCCAGTACCCAATAGTCATTACTCATAGTGCCTCTTTCCACAAGTAGCACATGTAGACTTACCAACTTGAGAGCCACTTCTTTTCTCAAATTGCACCTTAGCACTCCTAGGTTCTTCTTGACTTGAAACATTCTTCTTGAACCTAGGTTGACTTTGATCACTTTAACCACTTGTTTTCAAGTTTCTAACCATCCTACCAAGTTTAGACTCCTCAATTTATTGAGAATAAACCATGATTCTAGATAAGGTCATATCATCATGGAGCATGGCCATCAATATTCTTCTTTCACTAGGATGGCGACCCCGGTCAAAAACCTACTCATGTTATACCTAGGCTTAGACAAAAGGATGGAGTATATCTATACAACATAGAGAACTTCAAAGAGTATTCCTCAACAATCATATTGCCTTGCTTCGTATTGATAAACTCCTAAACCTTCGCCTCCCTCTTCTCGTGGGGAAAGTATTTTCCTAAGAAAGATTCCTTAAACTCTTCCCACTCAATAAGACCCGTGAGTAACCTCCCTCAATTGGTACGAAGCTAACTCTGCCTTCTCCCTAGAAGTCACCACTATGGTACTCAACAACTTGTACACACCATCTAAAAACTCTTGGGGATCCTCTCCCACCGTAGAGCCAAGAAAGATAGGAGTATTCATCCTCACAAAATCTCTGAATCTAGATGTTATAGTGCACTCCACCACATTCACTCTAGGCTCAATACCCCTATTCACATGAGTATTCAAAGTTCGAGCTAATGTAAGTAAAGCCTCTCTAATCTCCCCATTAGTCATTTTTGGAGGAACCACCGGAACATCATTACCTCCACACACAATAGGGACTTGTTCACCTTGAGCACCTTGAAGAACTCGCTCAACTTGCTCAACTTAAAGAGGAATTTCCTCATTCACTCTTCCCTCTTCAAATTTTCTAGAGTCTATCCTTCTAGTATTAATCTTCCTATAACACAAGGAAAACAATAAGAAAATAATACTCATAACTTTTACTCTACGACATGACATAGAAGTAGAAAATAAGGGAAAATCTATCATCCTATAGACTCTCGCCCATAGATGTGTCGCGACTCATACCAATGGTGAAGACTCTACTAGACGTGACTTGATGAGACTTTTGGATTCCTAAGACTAATCACATAACCAAGGCTCTGATACCACGTATGTCACATCTACAGATTACATCCTAGAATCTAGGGCACTCTTGGAGTGCGACACGAATACTTGACCTCTTGAAGGTCTTGTACAATCCCTTTTGTATCGTTCAGCGCATATACATATATCAAAAGTAGTGCATAATTAAAACTTTTCACAACATTGGAATAGTCTTTAAGAATATCTTTCATATAAAAACAATAGGAAATAATAAGTCTCATGTCATCCAATCTTTGACTCAAAATGTACTTAGGACACGACCCATACAATCGAACAATATAGTACAACTAAATCTATTACAGTACTTGAAAATAATAAATAATAAGACATCTACACCCTCGAGACAAATGAGGACATGCTTCAAACTTGATTGAAAGATCCTATAATCCAAGTTTCGCTCCAAAAAGCACCTTCACGTATGAATCACTTTAGAGATAGACAAAAGAATGAAATTAATACAAACATATGTACTATGTATGGCATAATGCATTAAAATCATGATAACGTACATTTAATGGAAATATGCTCCTTTTGATTAAAATATCATAGTATAAGCATAAAAGTAACATTTAACAACTTAGAAACACATAAAGTATCATATAAGCATTTTATAATATTTTAGGAAATGTTACAGTGAAATTATGTCACTTTATAGTGACTAATTCCAAAGTTACAGTGAAGATCTTAAACTTAACAGTGAACACTTTCTAGCATGCAATCCTCTCACTAAAACTATCCCAAGACTCACTAAAGTAAGACAAAGAGAGCCGCCCATACAACCTCTCTAGGCACACCTAAATGATCTTTATGACAACCTATAAGGAGATATACACACAGTACGCCAAACACATAAATTAGAGATCCTCCTACCAAAGGTGATTCTAAGGTTTACTTGATTGAGTTGTGAAACGACCACCCATACAATCCCTTCACACACACGTAAGAGATCCTTTAGAGTACCTAGGATAAGATTATTCTCACTTAATTTAATAACATACATATAATATGACAGTCTCTTTTCCAAAGGTTATCAGAAGACTTATTTAAGTAAATCAAGAAGAGAATCCATACTTGACGTATTCAAGATTACCTAAATAATCCTTACTACTACCTAAGTTTGGATCATGTCTACTTAATCAACCAACTTTCCTAATTAGAGACATTCTTAAACTTATCTAGGTAAGATATGAAGTAATCATTCCTATGACCCTTTTACACCTTAACTAGACAACCCTTAAATACTCTAGGTAAGTACCCATCCATTTAACATGCGTTGTAACTTAAGTCATTACTTCCATTAGTTCATTTAAGAGACATTCATCACATAAAAGGTCATTCAAGTAATGGTCTTAGAGAATACCTAGTGACTCACTTACTAATATCTTCAAAGACTATTGTACAATGTCTAAATAGAGTCCCATACCACCGCCTAAACTTTATAGAACTTCTCGAACACTAGTAGGTATCACATGTGATGATAATAGGAAATAACCGACATAGACCATATTATAAAAGTGTGGAATTCGGAGTTGTAATCTACTCCAATGGAGGGTTTTCTACTTGCCAATGGTATAACTTGGACATATCCCATGTAGGCACATGATTAAGGAATATGAAGGGTTTCCTTAAACTCTAGCCTTATTCTTCACTAGAGCTATTTCCCATACCATACTCACTCAGTGCTATTCTTTGTTCCTATTTAGTTATTCACATTAAGGATCACATGAAGAGGTTCAATATATAATTCATAACCCAATCACATTCACTTTACCAAAGAGGTCCCCTAGGGAAGCCTTTCAATGGCGAAGAGGATAACTTAATGAATTCCCTAAGGATGATTTCATGTTTTTCCAGTCAACCGACCTTAAGTCCACCATTCATACAAGAAGGATACCATTACGTCTTTCGCGTTCAAGTATCATAACCATAACGTTAGCTTGAAGGTTTGACATAAAAGACCTTCTTAGCAACATTGAAGGTCTCATTCCATTCATTCATACAAGAATAAGAGACTTTATCATCCTAAATCAAAACATCTCATATTCACATGCATACACGTATCAAGTAAGGGACAAAATTATACCAAACAAAACACACCAAGACTTCACTTTACCACATATATCATATCATTTTAGTAGCACATAGGAATAAGAATTGGCATCTATTAAATGACCCTATACACTGCTATAATGTAACATTCCAAAAAATGTACTTTTCTAGTGAAGAACCTATTAGGTTTTACGAATATGTATTGGGGTAGATAGGCATTACAATGCCCAATATTGAGTAATATTGGGCATGCTAGAGAATATTGGCTTAAGGGTGTTAGCCAATTTCTATGTATTAAGATATACTATGATGTTAAAATACTGCAATCCAAGATTGTTCAGGAATTGTACCTGCAATGAAGACCCTAAGCTAAAATATTAATTTCTTAGTTGTGCACATTAGGTATGAGACACTAAGTGTCAAGCCTAGGTACCATAGCACATGACCATTTAAAATTATCATCTAAACTAAGAAGTGACCAAGAACATAGTGAGGGCCCTCGGACAAAAAATGAGCATCAACACATGTGCCAACCAGCCAATACACAAGAGACAAGCCCAACATAATTCGGTTAGGGCGGTTAGGGGCAGGCGCGCACGGGTAAAGCTATGTGGGGACTCTAGGCTCACTAACTGACCTAACTAGCTAACTAACCTAGGAAAAACGAAAATAAACTAACTAGTGCACTCGACAACCTAAGACCTAACCGGGTGACACTAGCCGAGTAACTAACTAAAGAAACATCCTAGTACCTAACCTAGGATGGTCCGAAGGGGTTTGTTATGGTCCTAATAACTTAGGGGTACTTTAGTAATTACCCTATTTTACTTAATTAATTAAATCATCAATTTAATTAATTAACTTAAATTCAAAATCAAGTCGAACCCTTAGCTAATTTTCAAATTTGGCAACGTCAAATGCTTTCCTTTTTTAGTCAATTTAGGAGGGGCATATTGGTAATTACCTAATTGATTTATTTAATTAATTTAATTATCCTGAGTTAAATTATTCAATATCATTTCCTAAGACTTATACTCACATTCAACCACTAGAAACTCACGACTGAAAAAAGTGAGCAAAATGCAAGAAAATAAGAAAATACTCTCGAGTTCTCTTAGGTAATTTCAAGGCTATTCTTTAATATTTTTCGTGCAAAGTTCAAGATAATCTTTGTAGATCCAATTTTACAGTAAGGTATCCCAAAAGGCTTTTCAAATGTTTTGAATTCAAAAAACCAAACTAGGGTTGTTCCCTATGACATTGATGAACGACCATCTCCCTAGTTCTCCTATTTCCAATTTTAATAGCATGTATAATGCAAATCTCGAGCATGTTGTTGGTATGTGGTGCTAACTGTTCATTATGTGTAGGTTTCTTGGTTTGATAATGTCGAATGGACCTATAGGTTAGATCCGTATAATTAGAGTATTATTTAATGAGATTAAGAAAGTTGTAATGCCTAATTGTGTTTGAGAAGATGAAATTTGTTATGAGTCATTTATGAAGTTTAGATTATTGTTAAAAGTTGAATTACTTAAAATTATGAGATTTCTATAGTATATACATGAAGTTAAGTGAATTGGCTAATGATATTATCATGACCAGTGTTTAATGAATGTTTGGTTTATGCCAATAAATTGACTTAGAATGTTATTTCTAAAATATGATATAAATTGGCTAATGACTAAGTTATACCAAATTAAGCATGACCAATGTAACTCAATGAATTCATAACCAAGGGTATCCCAATCATTGGGACAAGTCCCAACATACCCTATTAAAAATGTACTATGAATATAGTAAGACATTGAATAACTTTATACTTTTATAAAGAATAGTATATGGCTACCAAATGACATTGAGCAAGATAAGGTTAGTAATGACATAACTAAAAGCTTATGAGTTATGAAATTTACCAGAATGGAGTAATAAAGGAAGTGAGATAAGTCTCACTTGCACCCAAACGATAATGTTAAAGATACACACATAAGAGGGTGTTAGAATTCGTAAGAAAAGTCTCACTCACACCATGATGATAATGTGATATTTAAGTTCACGTTAAACAAGTAAATAAGGGGGTGACAAGTCATCCATTGAGCTATGTAAAAGATACTTAATAAGACGGTGTTAGAAATCGTGAGATAAGTCTCATTAACACCATGATTACAACGTAAAGTTTATGTTCACATTCATCAAGTAAAGAGAGGGATGACTAGTTATCATTGAGTTACGCATACCTCGTATATGAAGTAAGCTTCCATAATGTATGAGTCAACTCTAAAAGTTAAAAATTATATGAAATTGAGTAAAGCAACGATAGAGTAGCAATGAGCTTGTGCAAGAACATATAAGCCTCTTGAGATGAGGCTACCACCAAGGTGCATAAGTAGTCTCCAAAATATCCTAGTCCTTGAACTATGTTGCCAGAATAGGAACTAGACAGTGGATTCCACCTAAGAGAGCTAGGTAGTATACAGTTTCACTTTGACAGGTGAACCACCCCTTTGTAGTGTAGGAAAGACACTGGATTTCATGTTTAGCTCACATGATCTATGTCGGTTAAATGCTCAAGAAAGTATTTGCTTTAACTTCAGCCGTGAACCACCTCTTTTTGGTGTTGGAAAGACACTAGACTTGGTTTCACATTAGCCGGTGAACCACCCTTTTTTTTAGTGTGGGGCAGACACTGGATTTCATGTTAACTCACATGATCTAGGTTCACTTTGACCGGTGAACCACCTCTTTTCGGTGTGGGGAAGACACTGGATTTCATGTTAGCTCACATGATCTTAATGCTAAAGATTTCTTTATGAAAGTAAAAAAGAAAGAAGAAGAAATGTTAGTTCAAAGTGAACTATGAAAGCAAGAGCTTAAGAATATCCATCATCAGTGTTTCATAAGAATTAAGTTTTAAACAAGTTATGGTCATAACCAATAAAGATTGACTTATAATGACTTCTTATATTATGATAATGATCAAATATTAGTCATAACCAATAAAGATTGGCTTAAAAAGATTTCATGCCCAATTTTAGTCAAATTATTACATTAGTCTCTTTGATCACTTACTTGATTCATTGGAGGTATGGGACTATAATGAATCGTTGCACTTGTAAGTAAGATATAGGATTAATGGAGATCATTAAACTACAAAAAAAAGACTAAAAAATAAATTAAGTCTTGAAAGACGTTCACGGCCTAAGAGAGAGCAAAATTATAAATTTTTGTTCGAGTTGTTCTAAAATTATGTTCATGATTACAAGGTCTTATGTTCATACAGAAAATGAGTGTGTGCTTTAAATGCATGAACACATGTCACATTCATAGCATAAATCGCAAATAACGAATTAGGAAAGTAAAGTGACTTCGCTTTCCAGAAACGACATGTTTCTATATGAAGAGCTTTTCTTGATCATGCATAGTCTTTATGTGTTTATGTGCATACACCCATTTTTATTACAAGTGTGTACTAAACCCTATACTGTTACGATATATAGCGGTGAAGGTTCTTGAAGAAGATTGCGGATACATTGAAGCGGTTCGGACTAGTATCTCCAGACCCTTGGTAGGTTCTTGAGTGTGAGGATGCTACATTTGTTATTCTAGATTTAGTACATTTTGACATAGCTAGTAAATGTTGTCCCTAGTTTTTCCTTTCAAACAGTTCTTCTATGCTTTTGTATTAAGGCAATTTGACAAACTAATATTACATTATGGATTCTTTCATTTCAATTGTTTAATCTAATATAGGCTGTTGTTTTGTTTAGCTATGTAGTATATCACTCTTATGCGGTAATTATATGAAGTATAAGTATACTTCATTATGTTTTAAATTTTCCGCAAATTTAACTGTATGATTGTGATGAGAGCTAAGAAGAGGCTTGTTTGCGACCTTTGAGAGGTTAACTATGCCGACCTCATCACGGGTCTAGATTCCAGTTTTGACAAACTTGGTATTAGACCATGAGGTTAAATTACCTAGGAACTAAGGCTCAACACAAGCACTTTGCGTAGTTTATAACTTATGGTTGTGAAGTGCACCACAGTCATGACTTAGAGACTTTGTGATGTTAGGAATTTTCCCTTCTTCTACTCTTTATCGTGTTATCTATAGCTTTGATGTTTTTTCATTCTAGTATCTAACTTCCTTCTTGTGTATACATAAAGAAAATGAAAACAAGAATAAACGCAGGCAAAAGAGTCGATGAAGCAGCTGCTGGAGGCAACCAAGATCCTCCTCAAGCCCCAAATACTGGAGAACAAGTGCCTATCAACCCAGCTGCATTGACGGATGTAGAAATAAGAGCGGCACTATTTCATATGGCCCAAGCCATCACTATGCAGGCACATGGTATCACGACCCAAGCCACTAGAGAGGGTGCTCACAGGGAGACTCCTCATGCTAGCACCATGGATAGTAGACTGAGAGATTTCACTAGAATGAATCCTCCAGTCTACTACGGCTCCAAAAGCTATGAGGATTCCCAAGAAATTGTGGAAGAGGTTCATAAGATTCTCTATGCTATGGGTGTTAATGAAGAGGAAAAGGCTGAGTTAGCTACTTACCAACTCAAAGATGTGGATCAGGTGTGGAACATGATGTGGGAAAATGGACGACCACTAGGAGAAATTCCCATCACTTGGGACGTTCTCAATACTGCATTCATAGAAAGATTCTTTCCCAGAGAACAGAGACATGCTAAGGTTGAGGAATTCATCAACTTACGACAGGGAGGTATGTCAGTTAAGGAATACTCCTTGAAGTTTGTTAAGCTTATGCTTCTTCTCTAGTGTCCAATTGCAGGGATGACATGAGCAGGTTTGTGACTGGTGTGTCGGAGGATGTGGAGAAGGAATGTCAGAAAGCCATTCTACATGATAACAAGGACCTTGGTAGGGTTATTGTGCATGCACAACAGGATGAGGAGAGTCTTCGTAGAAAGAGAGGCCAAGAGAGCGAGAAATCTAGGCCCTCGCATCAGTTCGGTTTGAGAAATGGTAAAAATTTGTTTGGAGTTTGGGATAGGACCAAGTTCATGAAGGGTCACAAGCACTCAGGTAATCCTACTCCTTCTAATAACACTATTGCCGAGAAGGATAATGATAGAAATGCCCAGCGTGACCGAAAAACTTGTGGTAAGTGTGGTCTTGTGCATGTAAGTGAGTGCATGGTAGGTTTTAATGGATGCTATGGGTGTGGTAAGAGTGGACACGTGATCAAGGACTAACCACACGCGAAGAATCAGGCAAAGGGAGAGACTTAGCCTCGGCCTAATCCTACTACTGTAGTCGAACCTCCCTGACAAACCGATTCTATGCGTTCAAAGGAAGAAAAGAGCAAGAGAAGTCCGCTGATGTGGTTACTCGTAACTTGCTTGTCTTTTCTTTTCCAATTTATGCATTATTATATGCAGGATCTACCTTGTATTTTGTTACTCCTTTAGTAGCTAGTAAATTTTACTTGATTCCTCAGATTTTGCATGATCCATTTCTGGTTAGTATTACCATAGGAGATAGTGTTAGGGCCGAAAGAGTATATAGAGCCTACCCAATAATTGTTCTCGATAAAGTTACTCATGCTGACCTAATAGAATTAACCATGCTTGATTTTTATATAATTTTGGGAATACATTGGCTTTATAAATTCCATGCTACCATAGACTGTTGAAACATGGTAGTAAGATTTCAGTTTCCTAATGAGTAAGAGTTAAAATAGGAAGGTTATGGTTCAAATCCAACATGCCAAATATGTTTCAATCTTAAAGTTAATAAGATGTTATCTATGGGGTATTTATAAAACTTAGTCAGAATCAATGACTTAGACCATGAAGTTCCTTCCATACACCCTATGGACATAATAATTGAGTTTCAAGATGTCTTTCCTGAGGATTTACTATGAATCTCTCCTGAATGCGAAATTGATTTCGATGTTGACTTAGATCCCAACACCAAACCAATTTCTATTCCCCTATATAGAATGGCATAGCCGAACTCAAAGATTTGAAGTTGCTGTTAAAAGATTTACTTGATAAGAGCTTCACCCATCCGAGAATATCCCCATAGGGTGCTCTGGTGTTGTTCATCAAGAAAAGGATGGAACTCTTAGAATGTGTATTGATTATCAGCTAATCATATGCTGATAACCTAAAGAGGGTTCTTGAATTTGAAGTAGGTGATCAAGTATACCTAAAGATATCACCCATGAAAGGGAAAATGACGTTTGGTAAGAAAGGGATGTTGAGTCCGAGGTATATAGGTCCTTATGATATCTTACCACGAGTAGGAAATGTTGCCTACAAACGTAAGTTACCAAATTACTTGGCTTCTGTTCTTTCAGTGCTTCATGTTTCGATGCATCAAAAGTGTCTAGGCAATCCATCATCTATTCTGCCTGTTGAGGGGTTAGGAGTCGATGAGAAACTTTCTTAAGAAGAGGTCCAGTTCAAATTTTAGATCGCCAACTGAAGCAGCTGAGGAAAAAAGAGGTTACCACCATGAAAGTGTTATGGAGGAACAACCTTGTTGTGGGAGCAACATGGGAGGCCGAGGCCGATATGAGATCCCGTTTCTCTCACTTGTTTTGTTCTTGAGGTTAGATTTACTCTTTATAAGTCCCATTTCGTTAATTAGACTCTAAATTTTAGTGCAATAGGTTGTTTTGGTGTCGTAGGTCCATACTTGTGTGTTTTATACTTAAGCTATATGAGTTCATGCTTGCACTCATGTTGCTGTTTTTGTATAGCGTAGACATGATTTATGTGTTGCATGAGTGTGATGTGCATTAAGTGAAAGTAAGATTGAGAAAGAAATTCCTCAATCTCTGATATGAAGTTTCAGATAAGCTTAGAGTAATGTGTATCATCCTGAGTAAGTTGTGAATCAGATATTCACAAAGAGTAAAGTTTCAAGTATGTTAATGTGTTTTTCAAAAATACCCTCGTTGATTCAAATGATGTGTAGTGTCATTAGGGGAAGAATGTTCCTAATGGGGGGGGGGGGGGATAATGTAACATTACCGAAAATCTACTTGTCTAGTGAAGAACCTACTAGGTTTTAAGAATATGTATTAGGGTACATAGGAATTCCAATGCCCAATATTGAGTAATATTAGGCATATTTGAGAATATTGGCTTAAGGGTGTTAGCCAATTTCTATGTATAAAGATGTACTTTGATGTTAAAATTCTCTAATCCAAGCATGTTTAGGAATTGTACCTGCAATGAAGACCCTAAGCTAAAATAATAAATTCTTAGTTGTGCACATTAGGTACGAGGTATCCAAGTGTCAATCCTAGGTACCATAGCACATGATCATTTAAAACTATCATGTAGTTTAAGTAGTGCCTAAGGATATAATGAGGGTCCCAGGACAAGAAATGATAAGCAACCGGCTAAGAGACAAGAGACAAGCCCAATTTAATTCGGTTAGGGCGATTAGGGGTAGATGCGAACGGGTAAAGCCATGTGAGGCCTATATCCCTAACCAACTCTAGGCTCTAACTAAATGACCTAACTAGATAAATAAGCTAGGGAATAAAAAAATAAACTAACTAGTGCACCCGACAACCTAAGACCTATCCGACGACACTAGCCGAGTAACTAACTAAAGAAATATCCTAGTACCTAAACTTGGATGGTCCAAAGGGGTTGGTTATAGTCCTAATGACTTAGGTGTACTTCAGTAATTACCCTAGTTAATTTAATTAAGTAAATTAGCAACTTAATTAATTAATTTAAATTTTAAAATCAAGGCCGAACCTTTAGCTAATTTTTCAGATTTGGCAAAGTCAAATGCTTTCCTGTTTTTTGTTAATTTAGGAGGGGCGTTTTGGTAATTAGCTAATTTATTTGTTTAATTAACTTAATTATCCTAAGTTGAATTAATCAATATCAGTTCCCAAGACATAGACTCACGTTCATCCACTAGAAACTCACAACTGAAAACAGTGAGCAAAACGCAAGAAAAAGAGAAAACGCTCTCGAGTCCTCTTAGGCGATTTCAAGGCTATTCTTCGAGTTTTTTTTGCAAAGTTAAAGGTGATCTTCGTAGATTCAATTCTACAGTAAGGTAGAGGTTTTATATCTAAAATTCCTTTCACCAAGAGGCTTTTCAAACGTTTTGAATAAAAGAAAACAAAACTAGGGTTGTTCCCAATGGCATTGTCAAACGTTCATCTCCCTATTTCTGATTTTAATAGTATGTATAATAAAAATCTCGAGAATGTTATTGGTATGTGGTGATAACTGATCATTATGTGTAGGTTTCTTGGTTTAATAATGTCTAATGAGACCTATAGGTTAGATCCGTATAATTTGAGTATTATTTCATGAGATAAATAATGTTGTACTACCTAATTGTGTTCGAGAAGATAAAATCTGTTATGAGTCGTTTATGAAGTTTAGTTTACAATAAAAGTTGACTTGATTAAAATGATGAGAGTAATATAGTATATACATGAAGTGACGTGAATTTGTTAATGATATTCTCATGACCAGTTTTGAGTTAAAGTTTGGTTTATGCCAATAAATTGTCTTACTATGTTATTTCCAAAATTATGATATGAAATTGGCTAATGACTAAGTTATACCAAATTAAGAATGACCAATGTAACTCAATGAATTCTTAACCAAGGGTATGCCAATCATTAGGAAAAGTCCCAACATACCCTATCCAAAATGAAATATGAATATAGTAGTACATTGAATAAGTTTATAACTTTCATAAAGAATGGTATAAAGCTACCAAATGACATTGAGCAAGATAAGGTTAGTAGACATAACTAAAATCTTATGAGTTATGAAATTGACCGGAATGGAATATTAAAGGATGTGAGATAAGTCTCACTTGCACCCAAATCATAATGTTAAAGATACTCACATAAGAGGGTGTTAGAATTCGTAAGAAAAGTCTAACTCACACCATGATGATAATGTGAGACTTAAGTTCACGTTAAAAAAGTAAAGAAGGGGGTGAAAAGTCATCCATTGAGCTATGTTAAAGATACTTAATAAGAGGGTGTTAGATATCATGATATAAGTCTCATGAGCTCCATGATTATAATGTAATGTTTAATTTCACATTCATCAAGTAAAGAAAGGGATGAATAGTCATACATTGATTTAATCATACCTCCTATTAGAGGCAAGCTTCCATAATGTATGAGTCATCTCTAAAAGTTAAAAAGTATATGAAATTGAGTAAAGCACTGATAGAGTAGCAATGAGCTTGTGCAAGCACATATAAGCTTCTTGAGATGAGTCTACCATCAAGGTGTATATGTAGTCTCCTAAATCTTCTAGTCCTTGAACTATGTTGCCAGCATAGGAACTAGCCAGTGGATTCCACCTAAGAGAGCTAGGTAGTATACGGTTTCACTTTTGCAGGTGAACCACCCTTTGCAGTGTAGGGCAGACACTGGATTTCATGTTTATCTCACATGATCTATGTCAGTTAAATTCTCAAGAAAGTATTTGCTTTCACTTTAGCCGTGAACCACCTCTTTTCGGTGTGGTCAAGACACTGGACTTGGTTTCACATTAGCCGGTGAACCACTCCATTTCAGTGTAGGGAAGACACTAGATTTCATGTTAACTCACATGATCTAGGTTCACTTTGACCGGTGAACCACCTCTTTTCGGTGTGGGGAAGACACTGGATTCATGTTGGATCATATGATCTTAATGCTAAAGATTTCTTAAGAAAGAAAGAAGAAGAAATGTAAGTTCAAAGTGAACTAAGAAAGCAAGAGCTTAAGAATATCAATAATCAGTATTTGATAAGAATGATGTTTTAAACAAGTTATAGGCATAGACAATAAAGATTGTATTACAATGACTTCTTAAATTATGCTAATGATCAAATAGTGGGCATACCAATAATCTTTATTTCATGCAAATGATCAAAAAATGGGTGTAGCCAACAATCTTTATACCATGCCAATCATCAAATAATGTGCATAACCAAATATATGAATGCATGTCCAAAAACTTCATATTATCCAAAATGATCAAATAATGGGTATCGCCAATAAATATTGGCTTTTAATGACTACTTATATTATGTCAATGATCAAATAATAGGCATAACCAATAAAGATTGGCTTAAAAAGATTTCATGTCCCATTGTATTCAAATCATTTCTTTAGTATCTTGGATTACTTACTTGATTCATTGTGGCTATGGGACTATAATGAATCATGTCACTTGTAAGTAAGACATAGGATTAAAGGATATCATTGAACTACAAAACAAAAAGAAGAAGAGACTGAAAAATAAACTAAGTCTTGAAAGAGAGCTCTTGGCCTATGAGGAAGCAAAATTATAAATTTTCGTTCGAGTTTTTCTAAAATTATGTTCATGATTCCAAGGTATTATGTTCATATAGAAAATGAGTTGTGTGCTTTAAATGCATAAAAGCATGTCATATTCATAGCATAAATCACAAATAACGAATTAGGAAAGTATAGTGACTTCATTTTTTGAAAACGACATGTTGTTATAGGACATATTTCCTTATGTGTTTATGTGCATACACCCATACTTAGTACAAGTGTGTACTAACCCCTATATTATTACTATTTTTATAGGTGCAGCTTGAAGAAGATTGAAAATAAGTTGAAGAGGTTCAGACTAGTATCTCTAGACACTTGGTAGGTCCTCTTGAGTTTGAGAATGCTATGTTTGTTATTTTAGCTTCAGTACTTTATACGTAACTAGTGTTGTCCCTAGCGTTTCCTTTCAAAACGTTGTTCTAAGATTTTGTATAAAGGTCGTTTTGCAAACTATTATTATATTATGGATTCTTTCATTTCAATTATTTAATCTAATATAGATGGTTGTTTAGTTTGAGATATGTAGTACATCACTCTTATGCGGTAATTATATGTAATATGAGTATACTTAATTAAATTTTAAAATGTTTTAAATTTTCTGCAAATTTAACTGTATGATTGTGATGAAAGCTAAGAAGAGGCTTGTCTGCGACCTCTGAGAGATTAACGATGTTGGTCTCATTTGGGGTCTAGATTTCGGGTGTGACATATAACATCATCAATTTAACCATCATAGACTCAAATATTTAAGTAGTAAGACTCATGCATCAACTCTAAGACTACACACATAAAGACATAGTCATAGTCTAACATAATCACCTAATATTAATAGAAGAACACTTACTTTCACCTTAATCACAAGTAGATGAATATGATTATAATTCACATAAATCAACTACACAAATTACCATAGTACATCAAGTAGTGCCGACAAGGTCATGATTATCTTAATACATAAAGTAAAGCCGACGAGGCCACATCATTCACTAATAAAACAGATAGCACCGCAACCATAAGTGGACCATACAAATCACAAGATGATTCAAGAGCTACATTAAAAAAGATAAATATAACCAGGTCAGTGTACCACAAATCCATTCGCACCACTTCAATCCATAGCTAAATCTTCCAATACAATACCAAAATGCCCTTACCCATGGCCATGATTATTAATTCAATACAAAAATCATAATACTTATTGGATATAGGTATTTTAAATATATATTTATCAATATAACACATCCTATACATCATTTCAGTACAATTCTTACATCATTCAATAGCACATAGAAAACTACACTAGAATTCTTAAGCATTAAGACCATATCAAGTCACCCACAAAGTAGTCAAAACTAGGGTATATGAATTATATGGTTTCATAGGCTAATTATTTTAAAATTATATAATTAACATCAATATAATAAATATATAATGATTTAAAACCTTTAATTTAAGAACCCATGGATACATTAGAAAATTGAACAAGTTCATCTTTGAAAGACTTAGAAATCTCTTTGAAATTTGAGCTCCTTGATGAAAAGAGTTTCAATGATGAAAAATCATATGAAGCTAATCAAAACAATTTATGAAGAATCAACAATCATATCTTCAGTCTAAGCTCTTCCATGAGTTTTGGTTTCAATGGAGTTTTAGAGATTTTCTTAGAGAATTGGGATTTTGATTTTAGAATAATGAATTCATCTAGGTAATTAGGACTTATACACCCTCCAAAAATACCTTGAATACCTTAGTAAAACACCAAAATCTTATTTGGAAGTGGGGTGAAATTACCACTTCACACTTGACTTAACAGTGAACCTGCGAAATTGAAGGTCCATCAACGCCTGGTCAATCGGCGGACCGTCTCCCAGCCAACGAACCATCTTGCTGGTCCTTGATTTGGGTCAGAGATTATTTCTGGGATGTAAATTCTTCCCACACCTAAGTTTCATAAAAAGCTTCCCTACTACGGAGCTTCTACTGAGTTACTGGTCGTCGATTGTCAACCTTACGTTGGGTTGTCTTGACAACTTGTTGCTCCTATGATGGGTCCTTCGTCAAGGATCCTTGGTTGGTCCTTGAGGATGTTTACCTGGACGTTAACAAACAGTTTATGATCTTCTACGAGTTTAGGACCTCCGATATCAATTTCATCCAAAATGAACACATAAATCTTGCTGAAACATGCTAAGGCACAGAGTCGTTTCAAGGCAAACCTTTCGAACGTCGTGTATGTTCTTGGACTTTTGACCTCCTAACTTCATAAACCTGACACATTGCCTATAAAAACTATATTAACTCATATAACGACCTCATAAGCTTATAACACACTCATAAACACATAAAATACACATGAAGCACATAGGTGACTAGTCTTCGAACGTCTTGATCGTCCCTTGACCTTTTACTTCCAATTCACCTAATACTTTAGAAAATGCCTCATTACCAAATTATAAAACATTTAAGGAACTTATACCCTCATGACAAACATGTTAGGATCTAGTTTCACCGAAGATGTTTTAGAGGTATTACAACGCCAACCCCATAATATAAGAAAAGAATAATAGGATCATTCAGGTACCACTCATTTCGCCACCCTTGCTCCTTTCTTTCAACACCCTCATCTTGTAACAATACCCTAACTACTAACCATTTTCTTGCCCAAGTGCTCTGACTTCTAGTTCTATTGAGTCACAATCTAAAAATTTCTAACCACATTAGATAATCCCAATCACCAATAATAACATTTTTCCACCAATTATTCTTCTCGCTCTCTTCAAGTATCGCCGCCTTATCTACCATAAGCCATAAAGTTTATCCTTACCTCAATCTAACATTAAATTTAACACTTCAACTCACTTGCTCCCAAAAATTACTTCTCATTAAATATCGACAAAATACCACACCCTCATATACCGACACATTTCCACCTACACACTATAATCACTTGGAAAGAACAAAATCATTGTAAGTGTATACACACCACAATACCGAAATATACCATGCTTATCAATGCAACTTATCACAAGTAGTTGGTCCTCTCTCAGAACTAAAACTCAAACTAATTTTACATCGACGTGGTACCTGATCCATGTTAGCTTGTTGGAGCATTGAAATGGATCCCGTAGTTGAGTAATAATTGGGCAACCCGATTCAATATTCATGCAGGAAAATGGCAATCAGATCAAATAATCATGTCGGAATGTGGAAATCCAATCGAAGAAAGTTTGTCGAAACGTGGTATTACAATCCCCATAAACACACCAAGATCAAAATCCCAAGAATATCATCAATATCCCACATTTACATCATAATTTTATGGTTATATTACTCATTTTTCTCAATTTAAACAATGTGATCAATATTGCAACATTAATATGTATACAAGTATCACAATGAAGTATAAACGTGCATACATCACACAATCATGAAATGGTAACCACCCTCTACGAATTTCACATCCTAGTCATCATTACGCAAAATATCAAACTCAACCGTACTTCTTCTTCAGGGTTCGTCATTAGGGCCTTTAAACAAAAATTGCTAAAATTCATCAACTTACTACTTCAATGGGTTAAATTTAGCATAGGACAACGTCTTCGACCGGGTACCCTTGTTTAATGAAGGAATTATACTCAAGAAATAGCTAAGAACACTTGATCAATCATCAATTTGCTACAACAAGCACTAATCCCAGATACATTGCAAACCTATAACTTTTTCAATGGAATTTATTTGGTGGATAAAAGTCCACACACATTTGTTATTATTAATTTCATATATTACATGATAAGCATTGATTTACTATTAATAAATGCATAAAAAACCAAACCTACATGGTTGTTAAGCAATTGCACGAAGTTTTAATGTCTTTTTCCAGCTTTTTTTTCCAGTGCGGTGAATTTGTCTAAGATTTCGCAAGATTTTGGCACCCCCATGTTGGAAAGCTACTTCTTCTTCTTTTTAAAACAAAGAATAACTTTTCTAGGGTTTTCAGGGTAATTAACGACCTATAGGTTATTTTTGGAATTATGGAAAAATAAGGATTTCCTGAAAATTAGAATTTTTTCTCGTCGATCCAGATTTAGCAGGGTAAGTTGCCACTGCAGTGCCACTGAACAAGAGGCATTTCTACCTCTATAGAAGGACAACGTCCCAATTTTTAGGGACTTTTTGCACTTCACAAATAACGATAGTTCGGGTCGTTATAACAGATATCAATTTATCTCTCATTCATCCCCGAACGATTTAGGCTCGAACATCACACACGCACTTCGGGATAATCCCTGGTCGAGAAATGAATCTTACATGGAATGATGAAAGTTTTCAACCTCTAATAATTAAAAACCCTAGAACGGTAGACAAGTTTTAGAACAGAGGGGTCAAAATGCACTATTCGGTAGGAGTACTAGTCTTCCAAGTAGTCTTTTAAGAAATATCTAAAGGTGGAATTCCAACTCCATGATTTCCTCAAGTTTTTCCCACTTGATGAGTAGCTCTGCCGCTATAGCGGCGCCAATGCAGAGGGAGATCGCGCAACACCAAATAGGGGAATGGGGAAAATATTCCCCATTTCCTCCTTACTTTTTACAAAAACAAACCTCCAATTCTCTCAATTCACTCTCCTCTAAAAAACGTTGGAATTAAGGTATGTTTCTCAATTTCACTCTTAGTACTTCCTTGCTTCATAAAAAAAGAATGCATGATAACTAACTGATCAAATCAAAATGGTTTTCGGATAGTTATTTTGAAAATTTAATTGGGTTGCTAGATGTACGAGAAATCATTTCATGGTTACTTCCCTTACATCCCAAACATTTGAATAACGTTCTAGGGATAAGAATCATGCAAAAACATTGGTAGATAGATAGGAAACGGGTGGGGGAAGTTAAAAAGCTTTCTTGCCATGAAATCGAATTTTCGACTATAATTAGGGCTTATTTGGTGAAGTTATTTTCTAATTCATGTTCTAGAGTACCTAATATACTCTGATCTGCTGAAAAACTCATATACACGACATTTCTGCATCACGATTTCATCTTAGATGAAGGCCGTTGTACTGGGATGCTGGCCGCTACAGCACGATGGACCAAACAAGTAAATTGGCTCCATTTTATCATAAATTATTCTTTTTATTTAGGTTTCCCTACATAGTCTATACTATCCTAACTTATCTTATTTCTCATAGGCCCATTAAAATGGCTTGTCAAAACGATGACAATACACCTTTCATTTGGTTTCTATTGTCATTAGTCGGGAGAGACATTATGATTATCGCACTTCCAGGTTCTTATGTGAGATGGTGTTGGTATTACATAAGGTGGAGTACAAACCTCCTACTTTCGATTCTAATTTTGTCGAGGTTGGAAAGCTCTCGCTGAAAAAGGCTCCCCTAGTTTCCCGTTATACCTGGGTGAGGGAGTTCTATGCCATTTTCTCCACCGTATATTGGGATGACCCTCACCCGATCATTTGTGTTTTGAGATTCGACGTTCCTCTGAATGCTACTACTATTAATGAAGTGTTGTAGGTGTCAAAGGTCCAAACCTGGTGTTTTACGCCACAAACAAATATATGGATTTGGAGTGGCTATGGGACACCATTGTCGATCCTGCGAAACAGGAGGAGGTTCACTTGGCTACTGCAGAGGGCCTCACTAGTGTTGACTGGTGAAGATTCCTCAAATTGGACTTATCTAGGGCCTTATTTGAATACAAATAAAGTCCATGATTGTGTATTTAATCATGACATATGATAAAAATTGCTAATTTTAAGGTATTTTGAGGATTTGGTAAGAGCATGGAATCTTAAGCGCAAAACGAAAGAAAAGAACTAAAGATGCAAAGTGCGCATCGCCAAACACATTTGAGGATACTCCGTTTAGCATAGTTTCGCCTTCTATTATAGAAAGTAAGCCCTAAAGGAATTTGATCAAAAGGCAATGAAAAGAAGCAGTCAATGTTTCAGTGAATAGCCCTGCAAAGCAGAGCTATTCCACCTAATGTTACAACATGCATGGAGAAAAAGGCAAGGCACAAACGGTGACGAATCAAGTAAAGTGCAAATTGTCGAATCACTTGACGAATCACATTCAACGACGCCGAATCGTTCCACCCGTACTAAAACTGAAACCTATAAATACTGATCTCTTTTATTATTTATAAAGAGTTTTCAAAGATATTGGAGGGTGTGAAACATTATAAACTTAATATTTTAATTTAGAAACTTTTTCTTAAGCTTTCTCCCATGTTTGGAGAGGGTTTTGAGGAATCTTAAAGAAAGAAGTTCTTCTTCCAATATTGGAAGTAGGTCTTCTTAATTACTGTCCTTTTCGATTTTAATGGTATAATCTTTTATACCCATTTGATTCCTTTATCATTTTAAGTATATTCAATTATTGTTTGATGTGTGGCTAAAAACTCATCCGTGGGATGATTTTAGGAAATATGTTGATATTATTGTTGGGTCTTGCTTAGCGATAGCATTAGATGCATTTTAATGGTGATTTCACCTAGTGGTTATGGTTTAATTTAATGGGTTTGTAGTTGTGAATACAAAAACACCCATGAGATCCTCCTACCAAAGGTGATTCTAAGGTTTACTTGATTAAGTTGTGAAGCGACATCTCATACAATTCTTTCACACACACTAAAGAGATCCTTTAGAGTACCTACTATAGGATCTTCTTACTTAATACAATAACATACATATAATATTACATTCTCCCTTCCAAAGGTTATCAAAAGACATACATAAGAAAATCGAGAAGAGAATGTCCATACTTGACCTCTTCAAGATTACCTTAATATTCCTTAAGACTACCTAAGTTTTAGTCATGTCTACTAAATCAACTAACTTTCCTAATTAGAGTCATTTTTAAGACTTATCTAGGTAAGATATGAAATGACCATTCATGTGCCCCCTTCACACCTTAACTACACAACCCTTAACTACTCTAAGTAATTACCCATCCATTTAACATGCTTTCAAACTTAAGTCATTACTTCCATTAGTTCATTTAAGAGATGTTCAACACATATAAGGACATTCAAGTAATGTCTTAGAGAATACCTAGGGACTCACTCAATAATATCTTTAAAGCCTATTGTGTAATGTCTATATAGCGTATCATACCACCACTTAAACTTCATAGAACTTCTCCAACTCTAGTAGGTATCACATATGATAAGAATAGGCAATAACCGACATAGACCATGGTAGCAAAGCGTGAAATTCAGAGTTGTAACCTACTCTGATAGAGGGTGTTCTACTTGCCAATGGTAGAACTTGGACACATATCTTTTAGGCACATGATTAAGGAATACGAAGGATTTCTTCGCACTCTATCTTTATTCTTCATTAGAGATACTTCCCTTACCATACTCACTCGGTGCTAGACTTTGTTCTCATAGAGTTATTTACATTAAGAATCACATGAAGAGGTTTGATATATAGTTCATAACCCAATCACATTCACCTTACCAAAGAGGTCCTTTAGGGCTGCCTTTAAATGGCAAAGAGGATAGCTTAATGAATTTCCTAATGATGATTTCATGTCGTTCAATACAACCAACCTTAAGTTCACCATTCATACAAGAAGCATACCATTACATCTTTCGTTTTCAAGGATCATAACCTTAGAACTAGGTTGAAGGTTCCACATAAAGGACCTTCTTAGAAACATTGAAGGACTCATGTCATCCATACATACAAGACCAAGAGGCTTTGTCAACCTAAATCAAGACATCTCATATACACATTCATATATGTATCAAGTAAGGGACAAGAGTCTACCACACAAGACACACCAAGACTTAACTTTATCACATATAGCATATCACTCTAGTAACACATAGGAATAACAATTAGCATCTATTAAGTCACCATATACAATATTCTAAAATCATCAATATAACCATCATACACTTAAATAGTTAAGTAGGAAGAATCGTGCATCAACTCTAAGACTACACATATAAGGACATAGTCATAGTTAATCACAAGTAGATGAATATGATCATACTTCACATAAATCAACTACACAAATTATTATAGTACTTTAAGTGGTGCCAACAAGGCCATGATCATCATAATATATAAAGTAAAGTCGAGGAGGCTACATCATTCACAAGTAAAGAACATAGCACCGCCAACATAAGTTGACCATACAAATCACAACATAATTCAAGAGATAAATTACATAAATATAAAGATAATTAGGTCAGTGTACCAACGATCCATTCGCAACACTTCAATCCATAGCTAAATCATCCAATACAATAACAAAAGGCCCTTACCCATAGCCATGATCATCAATTCAACACAAAAATCATAATACTCAATGGATCTAGGTCAATTAAATATATATTTATCAATATAAGACAGCCTATGCATCGTTTCAATACAATTCTTACATCATTCAATAGCCCATAAAAAACTACACTAGAATTCATAAGCACTAAGACAATATCAAATCATCAACGAAGTAGTCAAAAACTAGGATTCATGAACTCAATGTCATAATATATAGAGAATGGATTATGAAATGTAATGAATAATTGATGTAATAAATAACTTGTTGTAAGGATAGTCAAATCGTGTATAATAAAGTTTACAATAAGTAAAGGGCATAACTAATAATGAATCCTCATGTTATGAAATTGATAAAGACAAATAAATTGCTTATAATTAGTTTATATAATTGACAAAATATATTAGCCAAATATGATTGGCTTATAATGAGTTCTTATGTTAGGCCAATAATACAATAATATGAATAGTCACTAAAGATTGGTTTATAAAGAATTCATGCCCAAAGTAAGCAAGATCATAAGATTTAATGATATGCCCCAAGATCTATGCACATTATGCAATCAACTAAAGAATGATTACAGTTAATAAGTATTGACTTATAAATATATTCATGCCCTAGATTGTAGTTAAGTCATTTCCTTAATCTCTTGAATTACTTACTTGATTCATTGTGGGTATGGGACTAAAATTAATCATTGCACTTATAAGTAAAACATATGACCAAAGGAGTTATTGAACTACACAACAAGAACAAGAAAAATACTTATAAATAATCTAGGTGTAAAAGAGGAGCTCTCGGGTTTGGAGGATCAAAAAATCTTCGCCTGAGTGGTTCGAAATCATGTTGATGATACTAATGTGTTGTTATCATATAGAAAATGAGTTGTGTCCTTTGAATGCATTAAAATGCATCATATTCATACCATAATAAAAAACTAACAAATTAGGAAGCTCTAATGACTAGACTTTCCAGAAATAGCATGTTGTTTAGGAAGAGATTTCTTTCATCATGCATAGCCTTATGTGTATGTGTGCATAAACCCATACTTAGTACAAGTGGTGTACAAACCTCAACTATTTACTATTTTATGGATGCAGGATAAGGGACAAATTGACGACTCTTGCAACGGTTTGGACATCTCCGTTTCTCCAGACAATTTGGTAGGTCCTCTTGATTTCGTGGATACTACGGTTTTAGTCTAGCCTTAGTTTTAGAAATAGATAGTGGATGTTGTCCCTAGCGTTTCTTTCATACTTTCATTTCAAAGATTTTTTAATAAGACCTTGTTTAGAAAACATATTTATGATACATTCTTAATCTATTTAAAATTTATTATTATGATAGATGTTTGTTTTATTTATGTTAAACTTAGTATATGATGAATTCATGAAATAACTATATGAAATCTATGTTTACTTCATATATTTAAAAGTTTAAAATTTTTCGCTAAAATTAACCATATGAACGTGATGAATGCAAGATGAGGCTTGTCTGCGACCTCTGAGAGATTAAAGACGCCGATTGCGATTTGGATTCCATAATCTGGGTTCGTGAAAAACTTGATATCAGAGCATGATGTTAAAGTACCTAGGAACTAAAGCTCAACACAACCACGTTACATAGTTTCTAGCTTATGGTTGTGAAGCACGCCACAATCATGACTTAGAGACTATGCGATGATAGGAAATTCTCCCTTCTTCTACTCTTTATCATGCTATATAGAGCTTTGACACTTTGTTTCAATATAAGATCTCACTTCTTTATTGTGTAAATGCGTAGAAGAATACACACAATAATTAGGATGGCCAAGTGGTCTAAGCGCCACGCTCAAGATCAGGCGTTCCCATGAAAGGGCGATAATGGAAATTCCCAACATGGACGAAAGATGTGTGGTGAGTGTGGTTGTTCGCATGGAGGTGAATGCATGTTAAGTTCTAAAAGCCTAGTATGAGTACTAATGAAGAGGATAATGCTAAATTGTTTGCATACCAACTCAAGAATATGGCTAAGGTATGAATTTGCTTTATAAGTGTTATGCTACAATATACTATAGAATAGGGTAGTAAATTCAATTTCCAAATTGAGTTAAAGTTGAGATGGAAATGGCGTAGTTCAAATCCAACAAGCCAAATAGTTTCAAATCTTAAGGCCAACAGGATGTTATCTAAGGGGTTAGGAGTCAATGAGAACTTTCTTACGAAGAGTTTTACGTTGAAATTTTAGATCGCCAAGTGAAACGGTTGAGGAACAAGGAGGTGTACTGCGTAAGATTATTATGGGGGAACCACCTTGTTGAGGGAGAAACATGGGAGGCCGAGGACGATATGTGATTGATATACCGTGGTTTTACGATATTTTTAATGCTTTTTCCTTAAGTTTAGTGTGTCCAAAAGCCTTTTTGTACTACTTTTTATGTAAGTTACTCTTTATTTGCAGGAAATCTGTCTAAAAGATAAATGCGGAGGTTTTTGAGCAAGAAATACAGAAAAGTACCACCTTCGGAGCTTGTGATGGTTCGTCGTGCTCGTGACGATCCGTAGGTGGCATCGTAATGCAGCTGCTGAAGGAAGATGGGGAATTCTGACCAAGTGTGGGGTTATGGAGTGCGTGACGAACCGTTGTATCCATGATGGTCCGTCATGCTGGTTTATCATGAAGATCAAAGAAGTAGTCCAAGTACCCAAATTCCAAGAGTTCAAGTGTTTTGGAACGGATACCCTCGACGGACCGTTGTGCCTGTGACAATCTTTTATACCTACCGTCGAGGGTAATGAAGAGAGCAGCAGAAGAAATTGCACAAGTATGGGACGACGGAATCCATGACGGTCCATCGTGACCACGATGATCCATCGCGAGGTCCGTCGACCCAGCCGCGTTTTGAAGAGGACGAGGCGCGAGCACGGAAGAAGGAGAGCCGAGATATAGAGGCTGCGAGGAGAGCCTCCCTTGTTGAGGATGAGGCGCACCGAATGAGAGTATCTGAGTTAGCGGCTGGGGTGTGCCTGGTTGCCGTGTGTTCACTGTCACAGATAATTGGGCCATTTGCAACTCGATCTGCTTAATCAAAATTGCATGTTTATCAACTTTTTGCCCAATACTAGCTAAATCACACCTCAAATCTTTAATGTTCTCATCACTAGCATCGAACCTCCTCATCATTTTTTGCAACATATCCTCAACTCGCGCCATACTATCTCCACCATCCCTAGGAGTAACTTCACGATTTTGCGGAGGAACATAGGGTCCATTCCTCTCGTTTCTATTACCATAGTTACCCCTGTTGAAGTTGTTGTCGCAATTGTATTTTCTATCTCGGACGTAATGACCCTCATGATTGTAGTTACAGTAGTTCTGACCTTGGTTCCCTTGATCTTGGCGCTAATTATCCTGATTTGAGCCTTGGGCGCTTGATCGGAAACCCACCGTCTGCTCATTTACTGCATAAGTGTCCTCCGCATAATAGCACTCATCATTAGGAGGTGGTGTCTTAGCCAAGTAGTTGACTGCATTTATCTTTTCTGCACCCCCTCTGACATGTTTTAGTACCAACCCAAGCTCAGTTCTCATCTGAGCCATTTCTTCCCGAATCTCATCTGTGGCTGGGTTGTGAGTGGACTGCACTGCGAAGGTGTTTCTCCCTGTATCAGACTTCCTAGTACTCCAATCTTTGTTATTTTGGGAGATTTTCTCTAATTTTTCAGTAATCTCAGCATAAGGGCATTCTCCATAAGATCCACCTGCTATAGTGTCCAACACCGCTTTATTGTTATCATCCTGTCCCCGATAGAAGTATTCCTTCAGTGACTCATCATCTATACGGTGATTTGGAACACTTCTCAAAAATGAGGTGAATCTATCCCAAGAACTACTAACTGACTCTCCTGGTAGTGCCACAAAGTTGTTTACTCTGTCTTTGTGGTTTTGTTTCTTGGAGACCGGATAGTAGCGTGCCAAGAAAACATCCCTTAATTGGTTCCAAGTGAATATTGAGTTGTATGGTAGCTCAGTGAACCATATAGCAGCCTCTCCCGTCAGTGAGTGAGGGAACACTCTGAGCCCTATTACATCTAGATCTAAATCAGGCCTCCCCACACAACTTTTACACACTGCCCTTACCTTAGATATATGGGCATGTGGATCCTCATAAGGTAGCCCTGAAAACAAACCTCTGGCAGTGAGCATTTGCATCAGGCTACTAGTTACCACAAAAGTGTGGCCTGTGGGTAGAGAGGGCATTTGCATCAGGCTACTAGTTACCACAAAAGTGTGGCCTGTGGGTAGAGGGGGCAAGACAAGTGGCCCATCCGAGTATGCTATGTTATCATACCCTCTGTAGTATGCTTGGGGCCGTGGAACGGGATTTTTTCCCCTTTGTTGATGTTCACCCGGGGCATCGGGTAACATCTAACCATGAATATCCACTAGAGCTGGATGTTCTGGTTCGGATCATCATCATTTATTCCCAAGTTTTGATTCATATTGTGCAGTGTACGCTCTAGCTCTTGATCGTAGGGAAACAAGGGTTCTCTTCGTCTCTGTGTATTTGGCATACAAGGAGGATAATTCTGAAAAGAAATCAAAAACAATAAAACAAAGTAAAATCAAGAAAATATCAACTAAACTATAGTAATAAGTTTAAGTTAATCTAAAAGCTAAGGTCCTCGGCAGCGGCGCCAAAATTTGATACGCTCAAACTTACTTCTTAAATAAGAAGTAAAGCGGTCTTGTCAAGTAAATAACCCAACTAGTGAGGTTGGGATCGTTCCCACGAGGAAAATAGTCTAGACTTAACTTCAACTTGTTATTACTATTGTTTGGTTAATGACTTCCTTGGAAAGTAAAAACAATAAAGGGGGGTTTCTATTTCTAAATGAGTGAAAATAAATAAAGAAATTGAAAGAGACACTTAACAGCTTTAACAGTTGGATTTTAATCAATTAATCAAAGTAACTAGGGTTTACGTGTTCTCCACAGGTTCATAACTTGATAATTCTAACTATAGCAATTCTTTCCTAGTATGTTGCATGCAAAGTGATAAGTTATGTATTTATAAATCCTTGGTCCGGCATCTATAAAATCTCACTCAGCACCTTGGTCCGGCTACGTGTGTTGCTATCCTAACCCTTATCCTTACCTCATATTAAGCATGATATTCGATATTTGACTAAGTTATTACCTCGTACCAATCAATACTAGCCTATTAGATAGTATACACTAAATCTATGTTAATAATTCTTTTCCTATTTTGTACCTCCTTGGTCCGGCAAGAAGCATTAAGGCGAGTTCTAACGTTGGCCATCCGTTAAAAAGACTTCTAAACGAAAGAATTATTAATACATGCAAGACACTATTCTAGAATTGTTATTTTAGTTAGGGTTTATCTCATTATTTGCCTTTGGTTCCCACAACCCTAGTTATGGAGTTTAGTTACTCATAGCCATAAACACAATATTCAAATATATTAAATACGAATTCATGTACTTACTTCAATGAGAAAGAATAAAATCCAAAGTTTGCTTGATTAATCTCCAAAAATCACTTGCAAGAATCTCAAAATCCAACACTAATACACAGTCTAAAAATCTGATGTCTAATCTCATAGAGTCTAACCTCCAAAACGAGGTTTTTTGAACTATTTATAAATAAACAAAAACCTAATTAAACAAGGATTCTAATTGCTGGAAATATGCCAAAACGCGGCTGGGTCGACGGACCGTCGTGGTCACGACGGACCGTCGTGGTCACGACGGACCGTCGTGGTCACGACGGACCATCGTGGACTCCGTCGTCCCATACTTGTGCAATTTCTTCTGCTGCTCTCTTGATTCCCCTCGACGGCAAGTATGACGAACCGTCATAGGCACAACGGTCTGTCGAGGGTCTTCAATCTAAAACACTTCAACTCTTGGAATCTGGGTACTGGGATCACTTCTCTGAACTTCACGACGAACCTGCAGGACGGACCGTCAGAGCCACGACGGACCGTCACAAGCTTCGTAGTCCAACACTTGGTCAGACTTCCCCATCTTCCTTTAGCAGCTGCACTACGCTGCCACCTACAGACCGTCACAAGCACGACGGACCGCCATAAGCTCCATAGGTGGTCTCTTCTGCATTTCTTCGCTCAAAATCTCCGCATTCAGCTTTGGACAAATTTTCGGCAAAACAAAGAGAAACTTATATAAAAATTAGCACAAAAAGGCATTTGGACACACTAAACATAAGGAAAAAGTATAAATAATACCGTGAAACACGGTGTATCAACACCCTCAACTTAAATTCGTTGGTTGTCCTCAAGCGACGCACTATGACTAACTACACAATCATTGTACAGTAGTATCCATGTTTTATCCTTGGCAATCATTTGGCTATCAATCCCAATTAATCTCATTAAATCTATGCATGCTATCACTATGAGGCTTGAATATTGTGGGATCAGAACATGACACAAACTCATTATGCACTAACACCTATCCTTTTCTATTTCTCACCGAGGTGCTAACAATTCTGGTGTTGCAACTAGTGTCCTTACTTTAAAACAAAATCCTCTTTTTTCACACAATGATTTCAGTTTGAGTATAAGGATTACTTTTCAACACTCACTCTCAGAACAAAGTCACACTCATTCACTGCCTTAAGTTCGCTATACAACCCTTAGGATCACGATAGGACTTTTTTTTGCTAGTAACATAGGATTAAGGTCAGGTAAGGTATATTTTGGTATACTTTAGTGACTTTTTTATTTTATTTTTTTCCCTCCTTGACATGTCGGCTAAACCTTCCACTGTTTCTCATTTTATCTCGCCCAGTTTCTCATATTCTTTCACCTTGCTATTTTTTCTTCTTTCTTCATTTGTGTAAGTGACTCTTTTCTTTTCTTGCTTGTATTTCTCTTTTTATTTTATTTTCTTTTCATCTAATTCTTGAGTCACTTTACTTTTGTTCTTTCTCTCTCTTTATTCTTTCAACCCCACTTTCCAGAGCATTCCTCATAGTAGCCATCCTCAACTCATGGCTTTGCCATGAGTCAAGGTACACAATACCCAAAGTTGGGTCAGGGCCATAATGAAGGTTGTTTATGTATTAGCCACCCTCAACTTATGCTTTTGGCATAATCTAAGGTGCACATGTCCAAGGAGGGACCAGGGCCAACACATTGTTCCCAGAAAAGATCAGTTGGGGTAAAAAAGAAAAGTCTAATTTTACGCTCAGATTATTTGGATAAAAGAAGGATAAATTTCATTTGGTTTCTTTTATTTAGCCTAGAAATGGGCTATATTGAATAAGGTCCTATGATCATTTCCTAATTGTCTATTACAACTTACTTTTAGCAGGACTAACCAGGCAAGTTCTAGCTCAGTACCAATAGTGGACTATTAAAATTTCCTCACACTCACTTGACATCTCATCACTATACCAGATTATTAGACACGTAGTTCAAATTAAAGACTTAGGGTAATGCAATGGTGTAACTCTATTTCATGCTTAGAGCCACAAAATTATCAGTTACTATGCCTAGTCATGCATTATTTTCAAGTTTATCAGGATATCATTTTAGCCATCATGCTTCAGACATAAACAATGTACAAAAGATATAAACATGCCGGTTCAACAGAAAAAGTAATCAGTCTTTTGGGGAAAAAGAACACAGGCAAGAAAAACCCAAAAGAGGATAGTGAATTGGGATACTCAGACTTCACCCTAACACTCACTATCCATTTACCCCACCCCCAACAAAAAGGCATGCAATTGTCCCCAATGCATAAAAATCCAAATACAAGAGTGGTAGGTGAAACAAACCTGTGGCGTAAAGCGCCGTCGATCAGCAAGATTGTGGGTTCGGTTCCCCATAACCCACGTCCTCTACAATCTGGACACCCTCAGTGGTTTCCTCAGCAACAGCCGCACCATCAGTAGTGCCTCCTGCTATATCCACAGTGCGGGAGCTAGACGCCCCAGCCGCTAACTCAGATGCTCTCATTCGGTGCGCCTCATCCTCAACAAGGGAGGCTCTCCTTGCAACCTCTATATCTCGGCGCTCCTTCTTCCATGCTCGAGCCTCGTCCTCTGCTCGACCCCTACGCCGCTTGGCACTCTCTCAAGGGGGAGGTGGTGGAATGTCAGAAGTAGCAAAAAGGGCCGCCAACACGGTGTCCTCAGCAGGCTCGACAGAAGGGGCCTCAGACTCCAGCACCCTAGCCTCTAAGATTGTGTCGATGTCTGCACGAAGACTGTCGACTGCAACTTGAAGAGTCGTCACATCCACCGGTGGGGATTGTCGGGCTAGCACTCTACACTCAAAGGCGTCCAGGCGCTGGTTAACCTCAGCAATCTTCCGCTCTGTACACTGTATCATTTTCCTCTCTTGACGCTTTTCGGACTCAGTAATCGACTTCTGCATCCACGGCTGGATATGATGCAGAAGAGTGACCATTTGTGCCTCTAGTTTTTGGACCCTTGCAACCAGGACCAGTGTCGGTAGAGGGGCTATGCGAGAGGAGCTCGGGGCTGTGCTACTATCCGGGATAGACTTCGGCCGGTAGTGTCGATGGGCCTTTGTGTATTTGTGCGGGCACGAGCTCTTGTATTTGCAAGATGATCAGCAAGTGGGGGCAGCTCTGGACGGGGCCCTCTGTGTGGAGCCAACTCATTGGCCTCGTCTTTGATGAGGCCGACGTCTACAGTTCCCTGCGGGGTCTTAAGTTGATCTACGTGCCATATAGGCACACCTGCGGTCCTGCAAAGGGCAAAGATCATGCACGGGAAAGGGTAGGTAGTAGTGACCTTGAATGCCCTCTCGTGCATGACTGCCTGGAGAAGCCATGCGAAGTCCACCTTGAATCCGGCTATCATCGCCGCCATCAACACTGCTCGATCCCAGGTAACGATGTTATCAGCAGCTGTGGGGGAAAGGCAGTGACGGACAAGCAGCCACAAGAACTTTGTTGTGAACGTGAGGTTGGCCTTCTTGACGGCCCCCTTCGGCTCAGTCACCCAATCGGCACCCTCTCCATCTACTGACAAGTGCAGGGCCATCCACCTCTTGGTGGTCTCTCTCAATGATGGCTCACGCAACAACTGGACATCCTTTAGTATCTGCCAGCGGTTGTCAAACTCGGCAGTGAGGTGGGTCCGAGTAGCATCAGCATTCTCGCCGTATAGAAACCGGCGGATGGCTGGCAGGGAAATGTTAACCTGCACACCCCGGACTCGGACCTGCTCCAGTGGGGCCTGTTTAGCGGGGGCAGCCCGCCTATCGATCTGTGATCGAAGAGTCGCTACGTAGGATGCATAGAACTCTCGGACAATTTCTTCGTTGTATCGTCCCAACGGAAGTGCTGTCCCCTCCAAGCGATGCCTGGTGAAGAGGTTGTGGATATCCGGCATCGTCGGGAGACTTCCTGTAAGTACCCGCCGCTCCAAAGTGACTGTTCGGGTCATCACTCCTTTATTAGTCAGGAACTTGGAGTCGGAGTAGACTTGAAACTGCCCGTCGACACACCACCGGTTAGGCTGGTCAGTGGCTTGAGTGGGGACCTGAGCTGGTGAGCCGGATGTAGAGTCTGAACTATTAGCCTCATCAGACGAGGCCGACGCTGCAGCAATGGAGGGTGCGGGAACCTCAGCAGAGCCAGAGGCTTGCTCGTACCATGATACTCCTAAGGAGCCAGACGCTCCTTCCTCATTTATGGCTGACCTAGAGGGTGTGCCGGTCAGTGTGCGCTCCTCATAAGACTGGGAGGCAGTGACTACGCCGGACGCCACCTTTTTGGGTGTGGCTCTTGGAGCACGTGCAGCACGGGAAGGTGTGGAAGTGCCTGGGGGCACATACTCAGGGTCCCGCTCATCATCAGAGCCGATGATCATGCGTGCGAGGCAGGCGACAGGACTTTGATCGCCAGCGTCGTGGGTCGGTCTTGCTTGGGTGCCATAGTAGATAGTACCTGCAAAGGATCAATATTAGTACGAGTAGTGGCAAACAAGACAAGCGAAACCATACGAAATAAAACATTGAAAATAGTATGTCATCGCTGTAGAAACAGTGACACACGACGGGCCGGTGACGACTCCTTGTGACTATGACGGACCGTCATGTTTTACTTAGACTATGTGTATATAGCGAACCCTGAAGGAGAGTCTCTAACTAGCATGACGGTATGTGCAGGACGAACCGTCACAGGTACGACGGTCCGTTGTAGATGTCCGTCGTAGGACACTTGAGAAAAAAAGGGAGACCCTTAGGAGAGGGGTCTCTAACTATCATGACGGTCATGCAGGACGGACAGTCGTGGGTACGACGATCCATCACATGTGTCCGTTGAAGGACTCTTGGAAAAAATGAGAGACCCTTAGAAACAGAGTCTCTGACAACCAGAACGGTTGTGCAGGACGGACCGTTGTGAAGACGACGGTCCATCACATGTGTCCGTTGGGAAACACTTGGGAAAAAATGAGAGACCCTTAGAAATAGGGTCTCTGACTAGCATGACGGTTGTGCAGGACGGACCGTCGTGAGTACAACAATCTGTCACATGTGTCCATTGGGACAGGGGTGCTAGGGCTTTTGCAACGGACCCTACGACGGTCTGTCGTGGGTACGACGGTCCGTCATCGGGGTCTCGTTCTGAACTGAGGGTACCCTAAGCATCCCTGATGAATCCACATAAACCTTGTGGTGTTTTGGACCTACATGTGTCTAACCCAACTACCTAAGAAACTAGCAATGCAAAAGCACCTATGTCTAGGGTGGTAAACATGACAATTTAGAACATTTGTAACCTAGGTTAGACAGAATCGTCTAACATAAACAACATACCAAGAGGAACTAAGCATAATACTAACTAGTAAACAAAAAGGCAAGAAAAATGAGTATAAATTTAGAGACACATACCTTAGAAATGGAGAAAAACAAATGCACAAGTAGTCGGTGTTAAGATAGACACTCACAGCAGCAGTTTCCACTAGTAGATAACACATTAGGGCTTTGGAGAATTGTGAGAGGGCAATGATCGGTGGTTGATAGAGGAATAGATTGTGGGAGTTGAGAAGGAAGGAGTAATGGGAGAAATAATGAAGTAATGGGGGTGAAATGAGGGGTTGGGGAGTTTAAACGTTCTGATTTTGAAAAAGGGTCCAGCCGGGTCTGGTCGGGTATACCTCATTAATCACGCGACAGTTCCCCGAAGACGGTCCGTCGCAGTTGTGACGACCCGTCGTTGGTTCCGTCGTGTGTGACCTAGTTTCAAAATAACAGAAAAACGTACCTGGTACGACGGATGCATACGACGGTCCATCGCAGGCGCAACGGTCCATCGATGTGTCCGTCAATGACTGCTGTAGCGTAATTTTCTGCAGAATTTCCTGGTGATGTACCTGCAAATTTAAAACCCATTAGTAGAAAAATGCTACCATTACTAAAAAGATGATAAGTATTGTGTTTCCTCCCAACAAGCGCCTGATTTAATGTTGCCGCACGACTGGGGACACTTCATTACTCAGACTTCATCAAGATGGTATGCCTCTATCACTTCATTCCCCGATGTTTTATGCTTAAAATAGAGTTTTATTCTATCTCTATTCCTCTTAAACCGCATTCCCCCCTTGGCTTTTAACTCAACTGCTCCATGAGGGAATACTTGGGTAATCAGGTAAGGGCCAGTCCATTTGGACTTGAGCTTGCCCGGAAGACAAGGCACCCCAGAACTGTCTACAAGCACCAAATCCCCAACCATAAACTCTTGTTTTGCATTTTTCTGTTCAGTCTCCTTCTTCATCTTTTCTTTGTGGGATATGGCAGATACTGATTGGAGCTCACCACTCTGCCTCATGGTCCTACAAATGTTGAAGGTCGCTTCTTCATTATTCAACCGAAATGTAATCTGTCCCTTCTCCATATAAACTAATGCTCTACCTGTAGCAAGGAATGGCCTCCCAAGAATAATAGGCACTTCAAAATCGACCTCGCAATCAAGAATAACAAAATCAGCCGGAAAGATGAATGACTCCACTTTTACTAGCACATCATTGAGTATCCCTATGGGCCTTTTCACTGTCCGATCAGCCATCAGTAGCCGCATCGTAGTGGGTTTTTGATCCCCCAAACCCAACTTCTTGTAAATTGAGAGGGGCATGAGATTTATGCTGGACCCCAGATCACATAATGTTTTCGCAAAATGTAATGACCCAACTGTACAAGGAATAGTGAACGCACCCGGATCTTCTTTCTTTTGTACTAGGAATCTTGTAGCAATAGCACTACATACTGCAATCTATCATCATCCTCAAAAGTGACTGATCTTTTCTTGGTGACCAGATCTTTCATAAATTTGGCATAACCGGACATTTGTTCTAGAGCTTCTACCAAAAGGACATTGACAGAGAGCTGCTTCAACATTGTTATGAAGCGCCGGTATTTACCATCCTCGGTATTTTTAACTAATCTCTGAGGGAAGGGTGGTGGTGGCCTAGGCATGGGAATTACCTTTATAGGTACTTCTACATCTTTTCCATTGCTTCCCTCTGCTTCACCACCACATTATTATTATCCTTTCTCACATTTTCCTCAGTAGATGGCATAGGTGGGTCAATGGTTTGCCTACCACCCCAAGTAGTGATTGCCATACAGTGCGCATCATTCTTTGGATTTTGGACAGTGTTGCTAGGAAGAGTGCCCGGTTGCCGTGTGTTCAATGTCGCAGATAATTTGGCCAATTGCAACTCGATCTGCTTAATCGAAATTGCATGTGTATCAACTTTTTTCCCAATACTAGCTAAATCACACCTCAACTCTTTAATGTTCTCATCACTAGCATCGAACCTCCTCATTATTTTGAGCAACATATCCTCGACTCGCGCCATACTATCTCCACCATCCCTAGGAGTAACTTCATGATTTTGCGGAGGAACATAGAGTCCATTCCTGTCGTTTCTATTACCCTAGTTACCCCTGTTGAAGTTTTTGTCGCGATTGTAGTTTCCATCTCGGACATAATGACCCTCACGATTGTAGTTACCATAGTTCTGACCTTGGTTCCCTTGACCTTGGCGCCAATTATCCTGATTTGAGCCTTGGGCACTTGGTCGAAAACCCCCCGTCTGCTCATTTACTGCATAAGTGTCCTCCGCATAATAGCACTCCTCATTAAGAGGTGGTGGCTTAGCCAAGTAGTTGACTGCATTTATCTTTTCTACACCCCCTGTGACATGTTTTAGTACCAACCCAAGCTCAGTTCTCATCTGAGCCATTTCTTCCCGAATCTCATCTGTGGCTGGGTTGTGAGTGGACTGCACTGCGAAGGTATTTCTCCTTGTATCAGACTTCCTAGTACTCCAAGCTATGTTATTTTGGGAGATTTTCTCTAATTTTTCAGCTATCTCAGCATAAGGGTATTCTCCATATGATCCACCTACTATAGCATCCAACACCGCTTTATTGTTATCATGCTATTCCAGATAGAAGTATTCCTTCAGTGACTCATCATCTATATGGTGATTTGGAACACTTCTCAAGAATGAGGTGAATCTATCCCAAGAACTACTAACTGACTCTCCTGGTAGTGCCACAAAGTTGTTAACTCTGTCTTTGTGGTTTAGTTTCTTCGAGACCGGATAGTAGCGTGTCAAGAAAACATCCCTTAATTGGTTCCAAGTGAATATTGAGTTGTATGGTAGCTCAGTGAACCATATAGCAGCCTCTCCCGTTAGTGAGAGAGGGAACACTCTGAGCCCTATTACATCTAGATCCAAATCAGGCCTCCTCACACAACTTTTACACACTGCCCTTACCTTAGCTATATGGGCATGTGGATCCTCAGAAGGTAGCCCTGAAAACAAACCTCTGGCAGTGAGCATTTGCATCAGGCTACTAGTTACCACAAAAGTGTAGCCTGTTGGTAGAGGGGGCAAGACAAGTGGCCCATCCGAGTCTTCTATGTTATCATACCCTCTATAGTATGCTTGGGGCCGTGGAACAGTATTTTGTCCCCTCTGTTAATGTTCACCCGGGGTATCCGGTAACATCTGACCATGAACATCCGTCGGAGCTGGGATGTTCTGGTTCAGATCATCATCATTTATTCCGATGTTTTGATTCATATTGTTCAGTGTACTCTCTAGCTCTTGATCGTAGGGAAACAAGGGTTCTCTTCCTCTCCGTGTATTTGGCATACAAAGAGGATAGTTCTGAAAAGAAATCAAAAACAATAAAACAAAGTAAAATCAAGAAAATATCAACTAAACTATCGTAAAAAGTTTAAGTTAATCTAAAAGCTAAGGTCCCCGGCAACGGCGCCAAAATTTGATACGCTCAAACTTCCTTCTTAAATAAGAAGTAAAGCGGTCGTGTCAAGTAAATAACCCAACTAGTGAGGTTGGGATCGTTCCCACGAGGAAAATAGTCTAGACTTAACTTCAACTTGTTATTACTATTGTTTGCTTAATGACTTCCGTGGAAAGTAAAAACAATAAAGGGGGGTTTCTATTTCTAAATGAGTGAAAATAAATAACGAACTTGAAAGAGACACTTAACAGCTTTAACAGTTGGATTTTAATCTATTAATCAAACTAACTAGGGTTTACGTGTTCCCCACAGGTTCATAACTTGATAATTCTAACTATAGCAATTTTTTCCTAGTATCTTGCATGAAAAGTGATAAATTATGTATTTCTAAATCCTTGGTCCGGCATCTAGAAAATCTCACTCCGCACCTTGGTCCGGCTGCGTGTGTTGCTATCCTAACGCTTATCCTTACCTCATATTAAGCATCGTATTCGATATTTGACTAAGTTATTACCTCGTACCAATCAATACTAGCCTATTAGATGGTATAGACTAAATCTATGTTAATAATTCTTTTCCTATTAACTACCTCCTTGGTCCGGCAAGTTGCATTAAGGTGAGTTCTAACGTTGGCCATCCGTTAAAAAGACTTCTAAACGAAAGAATTATTAATACATGCAAGACACTATTCTAGATTTGTTATTTTAGTTAGGGTTTATCTCATTATTTGCCTACGGTTCCCACAATCCTAGTTATGGAGTTTAGTTACTCATAGCCATAAACACAATATTCAAATATATTAAATACGAATTCATGTACTTACTTCAATGAGAAAGAATAAAATCCAAAGTTTGCTTGATTAATCTCCAAAAATCACTTGCAAGAATCTCAAAATCCAACACTAATACACAAAGTCTAAAAATCTGATGTCTAATCTCATAGAGTCTATTCTCCAAAACGAGGTTTTTCTAACTATTTATAAAAAAATAAAAACCTAATTAAACAAGGATTCTAATTGCTGGAAATCAGCCAAAACGCGGCTGGGTCGAGGGACTTCGCGGCGGACCATCGTGGTCACGACGGACCGTCGTAGACTCCGTCGTCCCATACTTGTGCAATTTCTTCTGCTGCTCTCTTCATTCCCCTCGACGGCAAGTATGACGGATCGTCATAGGCATAACGGTCCGTCGAGCGTCTTTGTTCTAAAACACTTCAACTCTTGGAATCTGGGTACTGGGATCACTTCTCTGAACTTCACGACGAACCTGCAGGACGGACCGTCAGAGCCACGACGGACCGTCACAAGCTTCGTAATCCCACACTTGGTCAGACTTCCCCATCTTCCTTCAGCAGCTGCACTACGGTGCCACCTACGGACCATCACAAGCACGACGGACTGTCATAAGCTCCATAGGTGGTCTCTTCTGCATTTCTTCGCTCAAAATCTCCGCATTCAGCTTTTGACAGATTTCTTGCAAAAGAAAGAGAAACTTATATTAAAATTAGAACAAAAAGGCTTTTGGACACACTAAACTTAAGGAAAAAGTATTAATAATACCGTGAAACCACGGTGTATCAACACCCTCAACTTAAATTCGTTGTTTGTCCTCAAGCGACGCACTATGACTCACTACACAGTCTTTGTACAGTAGTATCCATGTTTTATCCTTTGCAATCATTTGGCTATCAATCCCAATTAATTCATCAAATCTATGCATGCTATCACTATTAGGCTTGATTTTGTGGGATCAGAACATGACACAGACTCATCATGCACTAACACCTATCCTCTTCAATTTCTCACCGAGGTGATTATAAAATCCTCCTTTTTCACACAATGATTTCTGTTTGAGTATAAGAATTACTTTTCAACATTCACTCTCAGAATAAAGTCACACTCATTCATACGTTTTGCCATAAGCTTGCCCTTATTTTCACTGCCTTAAGTTCGCAATACAACCCTTAGGATCACGATAGGACTTTTTTTAGCTAGTAAAATAGGATTGGGGTCAGGTAAGTTATATTTTTGTATACTTTAGTGACTTTTTTTTCCCTCCTTGATATATCGGCTAAATCTTCCACTGTCTCTCATTTTATCTGCCCAGTTTCTCATATTCTTTCACCTTGCTATTTTCTCTTCTTTCTTCATTTGTGTCAGTAACTCTCTTCTTTTCTTGCTTGTATTTCTCTTTTTCTTTACTTTTCTTTTCATCTTATTCTTGAGTCACTTTACTTTTGTTTTTTCTCTCTCTTTGTTCTTTCAACCCCACTTTCCAGAGCATTCCTCATAGTAGACACCCTCAACTCATGGCTTTGCCATGAGTCAAGGTACACAATACCCAAAGTTGGGTCAGGGCCATAACGAAGGTTGTTTATGCATTAGCCACCCTCAACTTATGCTTTTGGCATAAGCTGAGGTGCACATGTCCAAGGAGGGACCTGGGCCAACACATTGTTCCTAGAAAAGATCAGTTGGGGTAAAAAAGAAAAGTCTAATTTTAAGCTCTAATTATTTCGATCAAAGAAGGATAAATTTCATTTGGTTTATTTTATTTAGGCTAGAAATGGGCTATATTGAATAAGGGCCTATGATCATTTCCTAATTGTCTATTACAACTTACTTTTAGCAGGACTAACCAGACAAGTTCTAGCTCAGTACCAATAGTGGACTATTCAAATTTCCTCCCACTCACTTGACATCTCATCACTATACCAAATTATCAGACAACTAGTTCGAATTCATGACTTAGGGTAATGCAATGGTGTAACTCTAATTCATGCTTAGAGCCACATAATTATCAGTTACTATTCCTAGTCATGCATTATTTTCCAGTTTATCAGGATATCATTTTAACCATCATGATTCAGAATTAAACTATGTACAAAAGATATAAACATGCCGGTTCAACAGAAAAAGTAATCAGTCTTTTGGGGAAAAAGAACACAGGCAAGAAAACCCCAAAAGAGGATAGTGAATTGGGCTACTCAGACTTCACCCTAACACTCACTATCCATTTACCCCACCCCCAACAAAAAGGCATGCAATTGTCCCCAATGCATAAAAATCTAAATACAAGAGTGGTAGGTGAAGCAAACCTGTGGCGCAAAGCACTGTCTATCAGCAAGATGGTGGGTCCGGTTCCCCGGAACCCACATCCTCTGCAATCTGGACACCCTCAGTGGTGTCCTCAGCAACAACCGCACCATCAGTAGTGCCTCCTGCTATATCCACAGTGCGGGAGCGAGACGCCCCAGCCGCTAACTCAGATGCTCTCATTCGGTGCGCCTCATCCTTAACAAGGGAGGCTCTCCTTGCAGCCTCTATATCTCGACGCTCCTTCTTCCGTGCTCCCGCCTCGTCCTCTGCTCGACCCCTACGACGCTTGGCACTCTCTCGATGGGGAGGTGGTGGAATGTCAGAAGTAGCAAAAAGGGCCGCCAACATGGTGTCCTCAACAGGCTCGACAGAAGGGGCCTCAGAAGAAACTGAAGGACGGACAGTCAGAGCCACGACGGACCGTCACAAGCTTCGTAATCCCACACTTGGTCAGACTTCCCCATCTTCCTTCAGCAGCTGCACTACGCTGCCACCTACGGACTGTCACAAGCACGACGGACCGTCATAAGCTCCGTAGGTAATCTCTTCTGCATTTCTTCGCTCAAAATCTCCGCATTCAGCTTTTGACAGATTTCCTGCAAAACAAAGAGAAACTTATATAAATATTAGCACAAAAAGGCTTTTGGACACACTAAACTTAAGAAAAAAGTATTAATAATACCCTGAAACCACGATGTATCACACTACCAGGAGAGTCAGTTAGTAGTTCTTGGGATAGATTAACCTCGTTTTTTAAAAGCATCCCTAATCACCGCTTAGATGATGAGTCACTGAAGGAATACTTCTATCGGGGACGGAATGATAATAATAAAGCGGTGTTGGACACTATAGCAGGTGGATCTTATGGGGAGTGTCCTTATGCTGAGATTACTGAAAAGTTAGAGAAAATCTCCCGGAACAATAAAGCATGGAGTACTAGGAAGTCAGATACCGGGAAAAATACCTTAGCAGTGCAGTCCACTCACAATCCTACCACAGATGAGATTCGTGAAAAAATGGCTTAGATGAGAAAAGAGCTTGGGTTGGTATTAAAACATATAATTGGGGGTAAAGAAAAGATAAATGTAGTTAACTACTTGTCTAAACCAACACCACCTAATGATGAATGTTATTATGCGGAGGATTCCTATGCAGTAAATGAGCATACGAGGGGTTTTCGACTGAGTGCCCAAGGCTCAAATCAGGATAATTGGCGCTAAAGTCCAGGGAACCAAGGTCGGATCTATGGTAAATTTAACTGTGATGGCATTATGTCCGAGATGGGAACTACAGACGCGACAACAACTTCAACAGGGGTAAATACGATAATAGAAATGGGCCATATGTCTTTCCTCAAAATCGTGAAGTTACTCCTAGTGATGAAGAAGATAGAATGGCGCGAGTTGAGGATATGTTGCACAAAATGACGAGGAGGTTCAATGCTAGTGATGAGCACATTAAAGAGTTAAGGAGTGATTTAGCGGGTATTGGGCAAAAAGTCGATACACATGCATTATCGATTAAGCAGATCGAGTTGCAAATGACCCAATTATCTGCGACTGTGAACACACGGAAACTAGGCACTCTTCCTAGCAACACTATCCAAAATCTTAAAAATGATGCACACAGTATGGCAATCACTATTCGGGGTGGTAAGCAAACCATTGACCCACCTATGCCGTCTAATGAGGAAAAGGTGAGAAAGGATAATGATAAGGTGGTAGAGGGTAGTGGTGAAGCAGAAGATAGCACTAGAAAAGATGCAGAAGTCCCTATAAAGGTAATTCCCATGCCTAGACCACCACCACCCTTTCCTCAGATATTAGTGAAAAAGACCGAGGATGGTAAATATCAGCGTTTTATAACAATGGTAAAGCAGCTTTCTATCGATGTCCCTTTGGTAGAAGATCTAGAACAAATGCTCGGTAATGCTAAGTTTATGAAAGATCTGGTTAAAAAGAAAAGATCTGTCACTTTTTAGGATGATGATAGAATGCAACATTGTAGTGCTATTGCTACAAGATCTCTCGTACAAAAGAAAGAAGATCTGGGGGTGTTCACTATTCCTTGTACAGTCGGGTCATTACATTTTGCGACAGCATTATGTCATCTGGGGGCAAGCATAAATCTCATGCCCCTCTCGATTTAAAAGAGGTTGGGTTTGGGTGACCCAAAGCCCATTGCGATGCGGCAACTGATGGATGATCGAACAGTGAAAAAGCCTATAGGGATACTCCACGATGTGCTAGTAAAAGTGGAGTCATTCATATTTCTTATAGATTTTGTTATTCTTGATTGTGAAGTCGATTTTGAAGTGCCTATTATTCTTGGGAGGCCATTCCTTGCTACGGGTAGAGCCTTAGTTGATATGGAAATGGGGCAGATGAAATTTTTGTTGAACAATGAAGAAGCGACCTTCAACATTTATAGGTCCATGAGGCAGAGTGGTGAGCTCCAATTGTTATTTGCTATATCCTACAAAGAAAAGATGAAGAAGGATAATGACCTAAAAAGTGAAAAATGAGAGTTTATGGTTGGGGATTTGGTGCTTTTAGACAGTTCAAGGTTGCATTGGCTTCCGGGCAAGCTCAAGTCCAAATGGACGGGCCCTTACTTGATTACCCAAGTATTCCCTCATGGAGCAGTGGAGTTAAAAACCAAGGAGGGATTGCGGTTTAAGCTGCTGCATCGTTGAATGAAGTGATAGAGGCATACCATCTTGATGAAGCTTGAGTAATCAAGTGTCCTCAGTCGTGCCGCGACGTTAAATCAGGCGCTTGTTGGGATGCAACCCTATAGTTATAGTTTTTTCTTTTTTGTAATGGTAGCATTTTCTACTAATGGGTTTAAAATTTGCATGCACATAAGCAGGAAATTCTGCAGAAAATCACTCTACAAAAGTCATTGACGGACACATCGACGGACCGTCACGAACGTGACGGACCGTGCATGAATCCGTCGTGCCAGGTATCTCTTTTTGTTATCTTCAAAATTAGGTCACACGCGACGGAACCAATGACGGACCGTCTCAGCTACGATGAACCGTCATCGGGGACTCGTCGCGTCATTAATGAAGCGTACCCGACCCGACTGGAGGTTTTTAAAAATTCTTAACATTTTAAAAATCCACCCCCTTCATTTCACCCCATTCCTTCCCTCTTCCTCCGATTTCCCTCCCTTTTCAACTTCAAAGTTCATAACCCCCCTCTCTTACAACCGATCATTCTCCCGAATTCCCCAATTCCTAAAATTCACTATATACTTGTCGGAGTCTGCCACTGTGGTTCTTTACTTGATCACCACGTACTTTCCTCGCTTGTTTTTCTCAAGTTCTCAGGTATGTGTCTCTGATTTCTACCCATTTACATTGCATTTTATTATCAATTAGTATTATTCTAGTTCTTCTTGATGGTTTCATTCTTTAATACAAATTCTGTATGACCTAGGTTGAGAATCCTCAAAATTGTCGTGTTAACACTCTAGAAATAGGTGCTTTAGCATTGCTTGTTTACTAGGTATGTGGGTTACATAAATGTAGGTTAAAACACTAGCAATTTCATTTAAGTCATAGGGGATGAATGGGAATCCCCAGTTCTGTCACTGAATGACAAAACGACCCCAATGATAGACCGTCGTACCTACGACGGACCGTCATTGGGTCCGTTCCAACATCCCTAACACCCCACTGACCAACTTTATCAAAGTGTCCACCAACAGACACATTCGACGGACAGTTGTTCCCACGACGGTCCGTCTTGCACAACCGGTCTGGTTGTCAGAGACCCTATTCCTAAGGGTCTCTCACTTTTTCTAAGTGTCCTCCTATGGACACATGCGACAGACCGTCATTCCCACGATGGTCCATCCTGCACAACCGTTCTAGTTGTCAGAAACCCTGTTCCTTAGGGTTCTCACTTTTTCTAAGTGTCCTCCAGCGGACATCTACAATGGACCGTCATACCCTCGACGGTCCATCCTGCGTAACCGTCATGACGGTCAGAGACCCCTCTCTTAAGGGTCTCTATTTTTTCCCAAGTGTCCCACGACGGACATCGAATATGGACCATCATAGTCGGAATGGTCCTTCCTGCATATACCGTCATACTTGTCAGAGACTTTCCTTCAGGGTTCTCCACATACACATATTTTAAAGTAAGACATGATGGACCCCATGACGGCCCATCGTACTCACGACGAGCCGTCACCTGGTCCGTCGTGTTTCACTATTACTATAGAAATGTCATTACATCTTAACTCTTTTATTTATTTTGTTTAGTTTTGCTTGTCTTGTTTGCTCCTTCTAGTACTAATAATGATTCTTTACAGGTACTATCTATTATTGCCCCAAAACAAGATCAAGTATACGCTCGCGGGCGATCGAAGTGTGGCGCCCCGTCTGCCCGCCTGGTCATTGGCTATGATGATGAGCGTGACCCCGAGTACGTGCCCCGAGGCACTTCCACCCCATCCCGAGCTGCACGTGCTGCTAGATCCACACCCTAAAAGTTGGCGTCTGGCATAGTCACTACCTCCCAGTCTGATGAGGAGCGCACACTGACCGGCACACCTTATGGGTGAGCTACCAATGAAGAAGGAGCGTCTGGCTCCTTAGGAGTTTCGTGGTCGGAGGAAGCCTTCGGATCTGCTGAGGTCCCTGCACCCGCCACCGCTGCACAGTTTGCCTCATCTGATAAGGCTGACAGTTCTGAATCCACACCCGGCTCATTGACTCCTGCTCTCATCACGGTTGCTGACCATCCCAACCGATGGTGTGTCGACGGGCAGTTTCAAGTTTATTCCAACGCAAAGTTCCTGAATTACAAAGGAGTCATGACACAAACATTTACATTGGAGTGGTGGGTCCTTACGGGAAGTCTCCCGACTATGCCAGAATCCATCTACACCCGACATCGACTGGAGTGGACATCGCGTTCATTGGGACGTTATAGTGAAGAGTTGGTCAGAGAGTTATATGCCTCTTACGAGGCTACTCTCAGATCACAGATTGATAGGCGAGCTGCCCCCACCAGATAGGCTCCATTGGAGCATGTCCGAGTACGTGGCATTCAGGTTGATATCTCCCTACCTGCCATCCGCCGGTATATATATGGCGAGAATGTTGAAGCCAACCGGACCCCTCTCACCGCCGAGTTTGACTACCGATGGCAAATTGTCAAAGATGGCTAATTCTTGCAAGAGCCATTGCTGAGAGAGACCATCAAGAGTTTTAGTGCCCTGCACTTGTCCGTTGATGGACAGAGTGCTGACTGGGTGTCCTAGCCTAAGGGAGCCATCAAAAAGGCTAAACTGACCTTCACGGCGAAGTTTTTGTGGTTGATTGTCCGCCACTGCCTTTCCCCCACAGCCGTTGATAATATAGTGACATGGGATCGAGCAGTACTAATGGCGACGAAGATAGCCGGGTTTGAGGTGGATTTTGCTTGGCTTCTACAGGAGGTCATGCACGAGAGGGCTTTTAAGGTCACAACTACTTACCCTTTCCCGTGCATGATATTTTCTCTATGCAGGTCCGCCGGTGTGCCTATATGACACGTTGATCAGCTCAAGGCGCCGCTGGAAACTATTGATATCGGCCTCATCAGGGATGAGGCCAATGATTTGACTCCACCCAGAGGGCCCCGTCCAGAGTTGCCTCCACTTGGTAACAATCTGGCTGATACGGTAGCACATGCCCGCACGGCTACGCAGGCAGCTTCTACAGACACTACATCGGTCGAGTTTATCCCGGGTAGTAGCACTGCCCCGAGCTCCTCTCGCTCAGCCCCTTTTCCTGCTCTGGTCCCCCTTGCTAGGGTCAAGAAATTAGAGGCACAGATGGCTACACTTTTGCATCACATCCAGCCTTGGATGCAGGGGTCTATTGCTGAGGCAGAAGAGCGCTTGGAGCGGAGAATGGTCCAGCACACAGAGTGGAAGATCGCTAAGGTTCATCACCGCTTGGAAAATTTTGAGTTGCGGGTGCTAGCCCGGCCAGCCCCTCAAGTGGATGTGTCGACCCTTCAGGCTGCGGTCGACAGTCTTACGCAGACATTCATATGATCTTTGAGACTAGGGTGCCTGAGTCTGAGGCCCCTTCTGCAGAGCCTACTGAAGACACAGTGATGGCGGCCCTATTTGCCACTTCAGAGATTCCACCACCTCCCCCTCGAGAGCATGCTAAGAGGCGTAGGGGTCGAAAGGAGGATGAATCTCAAGCACGGAATAAGGAGCGTCATGACATGGAGGCTGCGAGGAGAGCCTCGCTTGCTTATGAGGAGGCACGTCAGATGAGAGCAGTAGAGTTAGATGCTGGGGCGTGTAGCTCCAGAAATGTGGAGATAGCGGGAGGCATTGCTGATAGTGTTGTTGATGCTGAGGACACTACTGAGTGTGTCCAAATTACATAGGTAGTGGGTTCCATGGAATCGGACCCACCAGCTTGCTAATTGTTGACGCTTTGCGCCCCTGGTTTGCTTCACCTACCACTCTTTTATTTCTATTTTTTTATGCATTGGGGACAATTTCATGTCTTTTTGTTTGGGGTGGGGTAAATGGAAAGTGAGTGCTAGGGTGATGTCTGAGTAGCCCAATTCACTATCCTCTTTTGGGGTTTTCTTGCCTATGTTCTTTTTCCTCAAGAGACTGATTATTTTTTCTGTTGAACCGGCATATCTGTATAATGTGTACATAGTTTAATTCTGAAGCATGATGGCTAAAATGATATCCTAATAAAATGAAAATGATGCATGACTAGGCATAGTAATTGATTAATGTGTGGCTCTAAGCATGACATAGAGGTACACCACTGCATGACCCTAAGTCTAAAATTCAAACTAGGTGTCTGACAATCTGGTAGAGTAATGAGATGTCAAGTGATTGTGAGGAAGATTTAAATTGTCCACTAGTTGTACTGAACTAGAACTTGCCTTGTTAGTCCTGCTAAAAGTAAGCTGTAATAGACAATAAGGAAAGGATCATAGTCCCTTACTCAATATAGCCATTTTTAGCCTAAAAAAAATAAAACCAAAGGAAATTAATCCTTCTTTGATCCAAATGATTTGAGCTTAAACTAGACCTTTCTTTTTCACCCCAACTGATCTTATCTGAGAATAATGTGTTGGCCCTGGTCCCTCCTTGGACATGTGCACCTCAGCTTATGCCAAAATCATAAGTTAAGGGTGGCTAATGCAGTAAACAACCCATTTTATGGCCCTGACTCGACTTTGGATATTGTGAACTTTGACTCATGGCAAAGCCATGAGTTGAGGGTGGCTGGTTATGAGGAATGCTCTGGAAAGTGGGGTTGAAAGAACAATGAGAGAGAAAGAACAAAAGTAAAGTGACTCAAGTAAAAAAAACAAAAAACAGTAATACAACAAATACAAGCAAGAAAAGAAGAGAGCCACTTACACAAATGAAGAAAGAAGGGAAAATAGCAAGGTGAAAGAATATGACAAACTAGGCGAAATAAAATGATAAAAAGTGGTTTATTTAGCCGATATATCAAGGAGGGCAAAAAGTCACTAAAGTATACCTGAATATACCCTACCTGACCCTGTGCCTATGTTACAAGCTAAGAAAGTCCTATCCTGATCCTAAGAGTTGTATAGTGAACTTAAAGTAGTGAAAATAAAGGCAAGCTTATGGCAATATGTATGAATGAGTATGAATTTGTTCTGAGAGTGATTGTTGAAAAGTAATCCTTATACTCAAACAGAAATCATTGTGTGAAAAATGAGGATTATGTTTTGAAGTGAACACACATTGCAATACCGGAAATATTAGCACCTCAGTGAGAAATTGAAGAGGACAGGTGTTAGTGCATGGTGAGTTTTTGTCATGGTCTGATTCCATAAAATTCAAGCCTAATAGGGATAGCATGCATAAACATGATGAGACTGATAGACATTAATAGCCAGATGATTGCGAAAGAGAAACCATGGATACTATTGTACAAAGATTTTGTATTGAGTCATAGTGCGTCGCTTGAGGACAAACAACGAATTTAAGTTGATGGTGATGATATACCGTGGTTTCACGGTATTTTTAATGCTTTTTCCTTAAGTTTAGTGTGTCCATAAGACTTTTTGTACTAATTTTTTACGTAAGTTTCTCTTTATTTACAGGAAATCTGTCTAGAAGATAAATGCGGAGGTTTTTGAGCAAGAAATACAGAAAAGTACCACCTACAGAGCTTGTGATGTTTTTCCGTGCTCGTGATGGTCTGTATGTGGCATCGTAGTGCAGCTGCTGAAGAAAGATGGGGAATTCTGACTAAGTGTGGGGTTACGGAGTGCGTGACAGACCTTCGTATCCATGACGGTCCTTCCTGCTAGTTCGTCATCAAGATCAAAGAAGTAGTCCCAGTACCCAAATTCCAAGAGTTCAAGTGTTTTGGAACGGAGACCCTCGACAGACCGTTGTGCCTGTGACGATCCGTTATACTTGCCATCGAGGGTAATGAAGAGAGCAGTAGAATAAATTGCACAAGTATGGGATGACGGAATCCATCACGGTCTGTCGTGACCACGACGATCCGTCGCGAGGTCCGTCGGCCCAGCCGCGTTTTGACAGATTTCCAACAAATAGAGTCCTTATTTAATTAGGTTTTTATTTTTTATAAATATTTCCAAAAAACCTCATTTTTGGGGTTAGACTCTAGATTATTTTGAGACTCTTGGTTAGACTCTTGAATATTTTTAGACTCTTGGAATTGATTGTTGGCGACTTTTGTTGATTAATCAAGTGAACTTTTGGATTTTATTCTTTCTCATTAAAGTAAGTGCATGAATTCTTATATTACATATTTGAATATTGTGATTCTGACTATGTGTAACTAAACTCCAGAACTAGGGTTGTGGGAACCAAAGGTGAATAATGAGGTAAAACCTAACTAAAATAACAATTCTATAATAGTGTCTTGCATGTATTGATAATTCTTTCGATTAGAAGTCTTTTAATGGATGACCAACGTTAGAACTCACCTTAATGCTAAATGACGGACCAAGGAGGTACATAATAGGAAAAAAATTATCAACATAGATTAAATGTATACTATCTAATAGGCTAGTATTGATTGGTACGAGGTAATAACTTAGTCAAATATCGAATACGATGCTAAATATGAGGTAAAGGTAAAGGTTAGTATAGCAACACACGTAGCGGGACCAAGGTGCGGAGTGAAATTTTCTAGATGCTGGACCAAGGATTTAGAAATACATAACTTATCACTTTGCATGCAAGATACTAGTAAAGAATTGTGATAGTTAGAATTATCAAGTTATGAACCTGTGGGGAACACGTAAACCCTAGTTACTTTGATTAATTTATTAAACTCCAACATTTGAAGTTGTTAGTTGTCTCCTTTAATTTCGCTAGTTATTTTCATTTCTTTAGAAATACAAAACCCCCTTTTATCATTTTTGCTTTCCAAAGAAATAATTGACTGAACAATAGTAATAATAGATTGAAGTTAGTCTAAACTATTTTCCTCGTGGGAACGATCCCAACCTCATTAGTTGGGTTATTTATTTGACATGACCGTTTTACTTGTTATTTGAGAAGTATGTTTGAGCGTATCAGAGATCCCGTTACCCTTTCTTGTTCAGTTGTTGAGGTTAAATATACTCCTCCTAAGTCTAGTTTGCTTAAGAAACTCTAAGTTTTAGTGAAATAGTGGAGTTGGTGTTTTAAGTCCATAATCGTATGTGTAATAATTGCACTATGTGAGTTAAAATGAAGTCATGTTGCTATTTTTGTATAGCTTATTACGTGATTGTGTGTTGCATGAGTGTGATGTGCATTAAGTTAGAGTAGAATTGAGAAGTAAGTTCCTCGAGTTTCAATTAGAAGGTCAGATAAGCTCAGAGTAGGTGCATTATTCAGAGCAAGTCTTGAATTAGACATTCACGAATATAAAGTTCCAGCATACTAAAATCTCCTAAAATTTCCCTCTTTTGTTTAAAATGATAAGTAGTATCATTTGGGGATGAATGATCATCAGGGGGATAATGTAACAATTCGGAAAATTACATGCCTAGTGAACAACCAATAGGTCTTTAGGAATACATATTGGGGGAACACAGGCGTCCCAATGCCCAATATAGAAAAATATTGGGCATTGTACATAAAATTGGTGAAGGGGTGTGAGCCAATTTCTATATTTACCCAAGTATGCATAACATGATCCAAGATTGTTTAGAATTGTACCTGCAATGAAGACCCTATGCTAAAATTCTAAATTGTTTTGATTCACAACCCAATTCATTAGGTACTAGGCATCCAATTGTCAAGCCTAGCACCATAATGCATAACCATTTAAAATGATCATGTAGATTAAGCAGTGCCCAAGGACATGGTGAGGATCCTTGGGACAATAAGTAAACATTACGAAATAAACCATAAATAATTGTTAGTTTGGAAAGTTCAATCAACCAATGTTAAAGCACATGTGCAGTACATGTGAAGAAGTTCCCAAAAGAGGGGACCACCCTAACCAAATTCGGTTATGGTAGTTAGGGGGGAAAACGTGCACAAGGGACAACTCCATGTGGGGACTAACCTCCCTAAAAATTCTAGAATATAACCTAGTTTCCTAAGTAACTTAGGACAACCAAATTTTACACATTATTGCACCCGACAACTTAGGACAAAAACCGGGTTGATACTAACCTAGTACTAGTTAAAGAGACAACCTAATACCTAACCTAGGATGGTCCAAAAGGTTAGTTATGGTCCTAACAACTTAGGGTAATTTAATAATTCCCCTTGGTTACTTAATTAATTTATTTATTAATTTGAAAGGGAAAATACCAAAAAGAAAAAGAAAATTTTCATATTTCGTTTAAGAGAAGAAAGGGACAATCTAGTACCTAACCTAGGATGATCCAAAGAGTTAGTTAAGATCCTAGAAACTTAAGGGTACTTTAATAATTACCCTAGGCTACTTAAATAATTAATATATCAACTTAATTAATTAATTTAATGGTTCAAAACCGAAATCACAAAATAATATCCAGATTTCGGTTAAAACAACAAAAAGACAACCTAGTACCTAACCTAGGATTGTTCAAAGGATTAGTTATGGTTATAACGACTTAAGGTTACTTTAATAATTAAAATAGGTCCAATTAATTAATTAAATTATAAATTTAATTAATTAAATTAAAGGGGTCAAATCAAAATTCTTACACGAACCTAGTACAACCCAAGAAACATCCTAGTACTTAACCTAGGATGGTCCAAAAGAGTTAATTTTTGTTCCAATGATTTAGGGACAATTTAATAGTTACCCTAGGTACATTAATTAATTAAATTAACCATTTAATGAAATAATTTAAAGGGGAAAAACGAAATTCTTAGGAACAATTTCAGATTTGACAAAGTATTGTGTTTTCCTAGTTCCAATCAATCTAGGAGGGGCTTTTTAGTAATTAGTTATTTAATTTATTTAATTAACTTATTAAACCCTAATTTGAATGATTCAAGATCAGTTCTTAACCTAAAAATCACGTTCAGACTCATAGACAAAATGAACGCAAAAATAGTAAGCAACGAACGCAAGAAAAAGGTAGAAAATTTATTGATTTGTGTAGGGCGATTTCAAGGTTCCTTCAAAGTTTAGTTCAAGGTAGTATTCATATATTAAGTTCTACATAAGGTATGGATTTATCTCCAGGACATCTTTCTCCAAGAGAACTTTCTTTCGAATGATTCAAACATCTTGAAAACTAGGGCTTTTCTCGCCGTTCTTGTCGAACTTCTTTCCCTAGTATCCTTTTCGATTTCAATGTTGAATACTATAGAGATCATGTTGTTGGTATGTGGTTCTGGATTTTCTTAACATGCAATGTTATCGAATGATGAGTATTGGATGAACTTGTAATTTCATAAAGTTAATCTTATCATAATAATTAAGGATCAGTAATATGCTAAGTTAAGTCTGTGATGTGTTAAGTGAATATGTGTCTTTGTATGAATGTTGACGTTCTGTTTTTGTTATGTTATGAAGATGTTAAAGCCATCAAATGTTAATATAATGTAATACAATATGTTCTTAAAACGTTACACTAAAATCCATAAACTAAGAATTGGCTAAAAGACATCTATGAAATCATATCTTGAATAAATTGGCTATCTGGTTCCAATAAAGTTGGCTAACTCTATTTGGTCAAAATAAATATATGCTGATGGATAGGAAATTATGTAAATGATTAAAATATTGGCTAAGTATTCATACAGATGTCAATTTAAAGACGAACATACGTAAAAATTGGCTTATGCCAAAAAGAATGAATTCACTAGTCTACCATCCCAAATCTTGAACCAATCTAATCATATGCCAATTCTTGTGTAGTAAGAGTATCAAATATATATTAATCACTCCTAAAGTAATATCAATGAATCCATAACCAAGAGCATGAAATTCATTGGGAGAACTCTAAACATGCTTCACAAGAATGAACTCTAAACACATGAAACTCATTGAATTAAGTACTCATCGCCCATAAACGGTGATATGAAGCTACTACACTAAAGTAAGTATGTAATGTGAGTTATAACATAATTAAAGGGGTCTAAATTAAGTAAGTGACCAGAATGGGGTGTTAAAGGAAGTGAGACAAGTCTTACATACACCAAAGCTAATTTGTTAAAAGAATACTCACGAATGAAGGTGTTAGAATGTGTGAAACTAGTCTCATTAACACCTAAGGATGATATGTAAGAAAATTCACATTCATCAATGTAAATTAAGGATGATATGAACAATTCACATTTCATCAATGTAAAGTAAGGATGACCAATCATCAATATATTAAGTAAATCTCAATCTAGAAGCAAGCCTCCATAATGCTTGAGTCAAAACTAAAAGATTATAAAATGAATATTAACGTAAAAAGGGATGAGTAACTAAGATGTATGTTATGAAATAATGAAACCCTAGAAGGGTTAAGTAAGAGTGTGAAACAGACTAAATGGCAAGTGCATTGGCATATGATGAAATGAAAATTCACGTAAAAGGGATGAGTAATTATGTAAATAAAATATGTTTAATGCTAATGAATGTGGTGAAAATATGAAAAGTGGCTAATGTTAAAGATGATATCAATCTCAAATGAGCCTAAGTAAATTTTACCAAAACGTACTCACCTATGAGAGTGTAAAGCTAATGAAAATACCAGTCTCTATGTACACTCTAATGAAAGTATTGAGACTGATGTATGCTTAATACTAACGATGAGATGAGAAATCATATATTGAGGTATGATATCCTCATACTTGAATATAACTTCCATGACGTATGAGTTGAATGAAATAGAATTTTATACTGAGGATCAATAGGCTATCTATGAGCGGTGATGCCTTCTTTCAGGAAAGGCGGAGGTCACGTTGATCTCATGAGATCAGACTTTCTAGCATGCCGGGTATGGGTCTCCTCATATCTACTAGTCTTCGAACCTATACTGCCAATATAGGGATCTGGCGGGGTTCAATTCCCATGTACGCTAGCATGTTTTGGGTTACAATGACCGGTGATTCAACCTCTTTTTGATGTAAGGTAGACACAGGATTTCATGATGCTCACATGATCTATGTCGGTTAAGGTTGGAGTTCATCAAAGTATGAAATATAATGAAATGAACGATACCGAAGGTTTTTGTGCAAGACAATCAGGAGGTGAAATCAGATTCAAGTAATGACATTAGGTCCTTTTCTTGGTCATTGCACTTCATGATACCGATGAAAGTCTTAAAATTCATCCTAGGTGTAGTTGGTGTTTACATAAGCCTACGAATGAATTAAATGAATAAGGTGAAGTACGAATGAACGAATGAAGCAGACTCTGTGTTTGCTAAAGAAGGACCTCAGGTTGAGGTCCCATATGTTGGGCACTCACTTGAGATGTCTTAACGCTATAGCAATAATTTCAAGGTCTCGTGTGTATGAAATGTATGAATATAAAACATGAAAGTAATGAAATCAATTGCATAATCAATAGAGAATGGCTTATGAAATGTAATGAATACTTGATGTAATGAATAACTTGTTGTAAGGATAGTCAAATCATGTCCAATAAAGTTTACAATGAGTAAAGGGCATAACTAATAATGAATCCTCATGTTATGAAAGTGATAACGCCAAATAAATTGGATTATAAGGAGTTTATATAATTGGCAAAATATATTAGCCAAATAAGATTGGCTTATATTGACTTCTTATATTAGGCCAATAATACAATAATAGGAATAGTCACTAAAGATTGGTTTATAAAGAATTTATTCCCAAAGTAAGCAAGATCATACACTTTCATGATATGCCCCAATATCTATGCACATTATGCAATCAACTAAAGAATGAGTATAGTTAATAATTATTGGCTTATAAATATATTCATGCCCTAGATTGTAGTTAAGTCATTTCCTTGATATATTGAAATACTTACTTGATTCATTGTGGGTTTGGAACTACAATGAATCATTGCACTTGTTATTAAAACGTAGGACCAAAGGAGTTATTGAACTACATAACAACAAGAAGAAAAAGACTGAAAAATAGTCTAAGTGTAAAGGAGGAGTTCTCCTGTTTTGAAGATCAAAAATTTAAATCTTCGCCCGAGTGCTTCTAAAATTATGTTGATGATACTAATGTCTTGTAATCATATAGATTGTGAGTTGTGTGATTTGAGTGCATTAAAATACATATTATTCATACCACAATTCACAACTAACGAATTAGGAAAGTCTAATTACTAGACTTTATAAAAATAGCATTTTGTTTAGGAAGAGCTTTCTTTGATCATGCATAGCCTTATGTGTATGTGTGCATACACCCATACAAGTGGTGTAATAACCCCTACTATTTACTATTTTATTGATGCAGGTTAAAGGACAGACTGACGACTCTTGCAATGGTTTGGACATTAGCGTTTCTCCGGAACATTCAGTAGGTCCTTCTTGATTTCGAGGATGCTAATGTTTTAGTCTAGCCTTAGATTTAGAAATAGATAGTTGATGGTGTCCCTGACATTTATTTCGTACTTTCATTTCGATGATTTTGTAATAGGGTTGTGTTTAGCAAATGTATTTATGATATATTCTTATTCTATTTCAAATTGATTTTTATGATAGATGGTTGTTATATTTATGTTGAGCTTAGTATATGATTAATTCATGAAATAACTATATGAAGTCTATGTATACTTCATACGTTTAAATGTTTTAAGTTTTCTGCTAAAATGAACCATATTAATGTGATAAATGCAACATGAGGCTTGTCTGCCACCTTTGAGAGATCAACGACGCCGGTTGCAATTCAGATTCCAAAATCCATGTCCTGACATATCATAAATATAATCAATATAAAAAAATTCAAAACCTTTAATGCAATAAGCAATGTATACATTACAAACTTTGGGCCCCTTGATGAAAAGAGTTTCAAGGATGAAAAACCATACCTCAGTCAAGCTAATCCAAAAAATTAATGAAGAATAACCAATAATATCTTCAATCTAAGATTTTCCTTGAGTTTTGGATTCAATGGAGTTCTAGAGATTTTCTTAGAGTATTGGGGGTTTTGATTTTGGAATAATGAATTCATCTAGGTATTTAGGACATATAAACCCTCTTAAAATACCTAGAATACATTAGAAAACCTCCCAAACTCTTATTTTAATATGGGGTGAAATTACCATTTTACCGCTTGACTTAAAAGTTCACCTACGTAATTGCAGGCCCATCGACGCCTGGTCAATCGGCGGACCGTCTCCTAACGAACAGACCATTCTCCTGGTCCGTGATTTAGGTCAGAGACTGGTCCTTGGATGGTGATCCTTCCCACACCTGAGTTTTCTCCTACACTTCCCACCTACGGGGTGTCTACTAATTTACCGATCGTCGATTGTAAACATTAGGTTGGTCTAGCTTGACAACTTGTGGCTTATATGATGGGGCCTTCATCAAGGACCCTTGGGGTTGGTCCTTGAAGATGTTTCCCTTGATGTTTCCAACTTGAGTTTGATCTTATAAAAGTTTAGGACGTCCAATATCAATTTCATCCAAAATGAATACATAAAACTCGCCGACACATGCTAAGACACACAAAGTCATTTCAAGGCAAACCTTTCAAACGTCATGGACGTTCTTGGACGTTTGACCTCCAAACTTCATGAAACTTGACACACTGCCTATAAACACTATATTAACTCATATAAGGAACTCATAAGCTCATAAACACATAAAACACACATGAAGCACATAGGTGACTAGTCATCGAACGTCTTGGTCGTCCCTTGACGTTTTACTTCCAATACCTAATACTTTAAAAACTGCCTCATTACCACATTATAAACCATTTTAGGACCTTATACCCTAATGAAAACATTTTAGGCTCTAGTTTCACCTAAGTTGTTTTAGAGGTATTACAATGCCCACCCCATAATATAAGAAAAGACTAATAAGATCATGCAAATAGCACTCATTTATCCACCCTTGCCCTTTTCTTTCCACATCCTCAACTTGTAACAATACCCTAACTAGTGACCAGTTTCTTGCCCAAGTGCTTTGACTTCTAGTTCTATTGAGTCACAGCCTAAACATTTCTAGCCACATTAGATAATCCCAATCACCAATAATAACCTTTTTCCACCAATTATTCTTCTTGCTCTCTTAATGTATTGCCGCCTTATCTACCCTAAGCCGTAAAGTTTATCCTTAACTCAATCTCACATAACATTCAACACTTCACCTCACTCGCTCCCAACAATTACACCTAATTAAGTATCCACACAATACCCCACCCTCATATACTGACACATTTCCACCTACACACTATCATCATTTGGAAAGAACAAAATCATCATAAGTGTATACACACCACAATACCGAAATATACCATGCTTATCACTGAAACTTTTCTTAAGCAGTTGGTCCTCTCTCAAAACTAAAACTCAAACTAATTTTGCATCGGCGTGGTACCAGATACTAGTTAGCTAGTTGGAACGTGGAAATACGATCCCATAGTAGTGCCATAACATGGCAACCCAATCCAATATTCATGCAGGAACGTTGAAATCCAATCGAATATTTATTCCAGAATATGGAAATCTAATGCAGGTTAGCTTGCCGGAACGTGGAAATCCAATCTCCCTCCACACGCCACAATCATAATCCCGACTATATCATCAAGATCACACATTTACATCATAATTTTATAGTTATATTATTCATTGTTCTCAATTTTAATAAGGTGATTAATATTGCAACATTAATATATATATATACACATATTTATCATAATGAAGCATGAACATGCATACATCACACAATCACGAAGTCATAACCACCCTCTATGAATTTTCTATCCTATTCTTCATTACGCAAAATATCAAACTCAACCCTACTTCTTCTTCAGGGTTCGTCATTTGAGGAAATACTTATTTTTAGTAGGGTAAGTAGCCACTGCAGCGCCACTGAACAAGACGCATTTCTCCCTCTATAGCGGGACAGGGTCCCTATTTTTTGGGCCTTTTTTCCCTTCCTAAATAATGATAGTTTGGGTCATTACAATAGATTTAAATTTACCTCTCATTCATCCCCGAACGACTTAGGATCGGTAATCAAACGCTCTAACTTCGAGATGATCCTGATAGAGAAATGACTCTTAGATTATATGATGAAAGTTTGCAACCTCTAATAATAAAAAACCCTAGAACGGTAGACACGTGTTAGAACAGTGGGGTCAAAATACACTATTTGGAAGGAGTACTAGTCTTCCAAGTAGTGTATTAAGAAACACCTGAATGTCGAATTCCAACTCCATGTTTTCCTCCAGTTCTTCCTACTGAATGAGTAGCTCTGCCGCTGTAGCGGTGCCGATGCTGCGGGAGATTGCGCAACACTAAGTCTGGGAAAGGGGAAAATATTCCAAATTTCCCCCTAAATTTTTTAAAAAACGGACCTCCAACCCTCTCAATTCACTCTCCTCTGAACGTCAAAATTAAGGTAAGTTTCTCATTTTTCACTCTTATTACTTTCTTGTTTCGTAAAACAAGACTGCATGCTAACTAACTGATCAAATTAAAATGGTTTTTGAATAGTTATTTTGAATATTGAACTGGGTTTCTAGATGTATTAGAAATCATTTCATGGTTACTTCCCTTACATCCCAAACATTTAAACGACGTTCTAGGGGTAAAGATCCTGGAAAAACATAGTAAATTGATAGGAAATGGGTGGGGGAAGTTAAAAATTCTTCTTGCCATGAACTCGAATTTTCGACAATAATTAGGGCTTATTTGGTGAAATTACTTACTTGTTCATGTTCTAGAGTAGTTAATATAGTCTGATCTTCTAAAATTTTCATAAAAATATCATTTTCTAATCAGGATTTCATCCTAGAGAAGGCTGCTGCAGCAACCTGTATAATCCTGTTGTAGAAGGATGTTGGCCGCTACTGGGGGATGGACCAAACCAGTTGCATTGCTCCCTCTTTACATAATTTTTTTTTTCATTTAGGCTTCCCTACATAGTCTATACTGTCCTAACTTATCTTATTTCTCATAAGCTCAATCAAATGGCTTATCAAAACGACGACAATTCACCTTTCATTCGGTTTCGTATTGTGTTAGTTTGGAGAGGCATTATGATTATCGCACTACCGGGTTATGCTGTTAGATGGCGTTAGTATTATATCATGTGGAGGTGAAAGCTCCTACTTTCTATGCTTGTTTTGTCATGTTTGGAAAGCTCTCGCTGATAGAGGCTCCCCTAGACCCCTATTGTACCTAGAGGAGGGATTTCTATGCAATTTTATCCACCGTGTGCTGTGATGACCCTTACTCGATCATTCGTGTTTTAGGATTCGACGTTCCCCTGAACGCCACTACTATTAATAAAGTGTTATAGGTGACAAAGGTCCCTAATGAAGTACGAGCCAAAACATAGAGATACGGATCTAAAGTGGCTATGGGATATCATTGTCTATCCTGTGAAACAAAAGTAGGTTCACTTGGCTACTGCACATGGCCTTACTAGTGTTGAATGGTGAAGAGTCGTCAAATTGGACTTATCTAGGGCTCTATTTGAATGCAAATAAAGTCAATAATTGTGTATTTTATCTTGATATCTCATAAAAACTTCTATGTTTAAGGTATTTTGAGGATTTGTTAAGAGCATGGAATCTTAGGTGCATGAGAAAAGAAAAAGAACTGAAGATGTAAAGGGAGAATTGACAAACACATTTGATGATACACCTTTAAGCAGAGTTCCACCTTCTATTACAACAAGCGAGCCCTAAAAGAATTTGATCAAAAGGTGATGAAAAGAAACAATCAGTGTTTCACCGAATAGTCCTATAAAGCAGAGCTATTCCGCCAAATATTACAACATGCATGGACAAAAAGGAAAGGCACAAATGGAAGCGAATCATAGAAAGCGCAAAATTGTCGAATCACTTGATGAAGCACATTTAACGACGCCGAATGGTTCAACTAGCACTAAATCTGAAACCTATAAATACTAAACTCTTTTATTATATAGAAAGAGTTTTCAGAGATATTATAGGGTGTGAAACATTAGAAACTTAATATTTTAATTTAGAAACGTTGTGATTATGTTTTCTCCCATGTTTGGAGAGGGTTTTGAGGAAGCTTGAAGAAAGAAGTTCTTCTTCCAATCTTCGAAGTGGGTCTTCTTCATTTACTGTCCTTTTACATTTCAATGATTTAATATCATAAACCCATTTGATTCCTATATCATTTTAAGTATATTTGATTATTTCTTGATGTGTGGCTAAAAACCTCATTCTTGGGTTGATTTTAGCAAATATGTTGATATTATTGTTGGGTCTTGCTTAGTGATATAATTAGATGCATTTTAATGGTGACTTTACGTAGTGGTTGTGGTTTAGTTTAATGGGTTTGTTGTTGTGAAAACAAAACCACTCATGTGCTTTTGGCTTGCCCGAGAGGGAGGTCTCAAAACCAAGACCACTAGACTGATAGCCTAAGGAGTGGTTCGACATGAGGTTGAGCCCGAGAGGTTGAGCCCTAGTCCCATATCGAATAACACTCTATCAAAAAGTCTGGGTGTGGGAACAATATAGGCTTGTTAGATTAGACGAGTGGGTGTTCTAAAGGAACTCATTTGATATGGGGTAAGTTTCTCCAGAGGGAATTTATATTCACCTAAAGTTTAGCCTAGTCACCATTATCTTCCTAATTTTACGATCAAAAGCATGTACCCAATAGTTTGTGTCAACCTGTATTGTAGTCCCACCCCAAGAACTCTCTCCCATACTTCTTTTCTCTTTTATTTTTGCTGCTTTAGTACTTGTAAAAAAATCCCTTCTTGATATTTGACAATTTTGTATCATAAATTAAATTTATTTTGTTTCAATATTAAAAAATTTCTTGAACTTGTAACATTTGGGTTTACCCCCTAGATGTAACCAGCGTCGTCGTCCTTTTCAAGGACTATGACTTGCCTCTTAGTCTCATGTCATTACATTCATAGTTTGAAAATGCGGAAAAATTAAAAATTTCATTATCACTACTTGGAGGTTTACATAGACCTCTACATACACATATAATATATTCACATCGAGTATACATAGAACCTTCATATAGGAAGGTTACATAGCCTTCTACTTTTATTGAACATACATTTATAAAAATATAGAAGTAGTCTCAATGATTGTACCATCTCATACCATCTAAGCGAATATCACAATATGGGCATAGGCCATACATCAATTCAACAAGACCATGTATAGGTCATACGAAAGTGCAATATTCAATTAAAAAGGAAAGGAATGATAGAGTCAATAAGCTCATAAAAAAATCCAAAGCTAGAGGATGGCATTGCCGTCGAAAGTTGAGGACCTACCATATTTGGATTAAAGGAAGAATCCAAGCCTTCAACAATATCGCCTCCCAAACTCTTCAAACACCTAAAACCTAAAATGTTAGGGAAAAGGAAAGAAAATGGGTTTAGTACTGCACATTTACTAAGTATGAGATCTTATGCACATACACAAGCAAAACATGCTAAAAAGGGACTTTTTAGTCAAAACATGTCATTTTACCCCATTAGGCACTTAATACAAAGTCAATTAAGTTATATCATTCAACGAACATGCTTACTATCATACAAATAATGCTTATCCCTAACATACTTGAAAACGTAATTTATTATAACCTTAACATCAAGGAATAAAATCACAAGAATGAATAAGAGTTAAACATATAACAATAAGCAAGACAACTACTTAGAAGTCCTTATCAAGTCAACAAGTGCAATGACCAAGCAAGGCCCCACAACCGTACTCAATCAAGTATCCTCAACAAGAAAACATGACAAATGTCAAACTTTACTTATTATGCCATTTAGGATTGCATTTCATCATATATTATCATTATAATCCAAGGCATATTCATAAATGAACTAATCAACATATAGTATCTACAATGTTCCATGCTCATTATATATACATGATTATATTATTGTAACATAAACATATATTAGAACCTCCTCCTAAGACTCCCCTCAAGGCTAATTAGTGTAATGTCTAGGTAAAGTCCCATAACCCTACCTAGACTAACCTAGACCATTTAGGTTATCCAAGTTAGAGTTCAAGTCCTTTAATTCATTTTACCTTTTGGGAACATCTTGCCCTAACCGACATAGACCACATGAGCTAGTGTGGAATCCGGTGTCATAAAACCTTACACAGAAAGAAGGCGGACTACTTGCCAAGGTAGTATTGAAACATGAAACATAGAAACTACGTGGATCCACTAGCTAGTATTCCTATGGGGGAAACATAATTCAAGAACTAGAAGATTTAGTTGGGACCCACTTTATGAGCCATGCATTATAGTCTCCAATCTCAAGAGTAATGTAGTGTTCCTACTTTCGATATGCGGGAAAGGACACTTCTCTATCTAGTTCGCTTGGTGCTAAGCTAGAGTCCCTTTTTGAAATGTCTTTAAGCCTTTTGTTATCAATCATAACTTAATTTAGGCCATAGGGTCTACCTTTTGTATAATCGTCATTATCAATAGCTCAATAAGAATTGTATGAGTATAAGTCCTTTCATCACAATTCATATAAGTGAGGTTAACACATTTTCATTTCATAGCATATTAAGGCACATTGATAGTTTTCACCATCCTTATATCACATATACCTTATTAAACCTCACAACATAGTCAAGACATTTCAATTAAACATCATACCACCCTATTATCCTAGTATAAGGCATACTTCAATGTAATATCATAATTTAATAACAATTAATCACAAGTGGAAGTAAAGATAGAGATTCTAAGACTTTCCAAGTGTTCCTCATAGTCTATTATCAAGGTCTTACCATCAAACCATAACTAAAACCAACTTGGGAAAAAACATCATCACATAATGATAACAAATAAAATATGAAGGCCAATTGCATCTCTATAACACAATTCATCTTTAAAACACAACTTGAGACACAAGGTACATAGCCTAATTTCACATAATAATTCATAACCTAAATCACATCTCAAGAACTAGAATTGTTGGCCTATAATTAATCTTAATTTGACCATAATAGCACCATAGGATAGTAATAAAATAAAAAACCAACTCAATTGAATGATCACAATACAACATTGGTGAAGATTACTACCTAGGGTTAGGGATAGAGGATCATATTCTTCAATTTAGACCGAACCATAAACAACTAAAATAAACAACATGAATTACATGTTAATATAACCAATATAACCCTAAGAATTCATTAAAAACTCAATCCATAACTTTAATTTTATAATTGAATGAAACCCATAAGACAACTCAATTTTTGAAATCTATTTTTAAGGAACTTTTTGAGGGAAGAAGCTCAAAGGTGAATAGAACCCATAACTTAATGTTTGTAAATAATTTGATAGTAAATTTGTACCTTTCCATCCCCCAAATCCTAGTTCTTGCTAGCCTCCACTGGTGAGTTCATATAGAGAGAGAAAGAAGAGAGTTTATTTTGAGAGCTTTCTTTAAGTTAATGCGGTTGAGGGTATTTATAGTAGGACTAAATCAACTCAATTAGTCTCACTTTAATGCCAAACTAACCCCTAAACCACTTAATTAATTAAATGAATTCATTAAAATTTAACAGTGAAACTCGACCCTCACAGATGAGACCTCGATTCACGGTCCGTCTGTGAGTCGACAGACAATCCCCCTTCGTCCTGTACTCCTACGTCTCCGTTAGAGACTTTGAAGGCAAGGGCTTTCTCCAATTTGTCTATGTATGGGAAAACGGTGCCATCAACACCCCGTCGATCCATACACAGACCGTAGCCTGAACCTCTGCACTCCGTCATTGAGTCCAGAGACTGTGTAAATGAAGGGACCTTCTTCACTAGCCTAACTGTGGTATGACTGTGGCATCGACGCCTCATCGGTCCATACACAGGGCTGTCTTCTGTCCCTTTGATGCACGCTGCTAGGCAGTACTGCATCAAACTACAGCGGTCCTCCTCAAGGCCCCTTTGTTGGTCCTTGGGGAGTCGTACTTGTACGTTCCAGACATGGAACAACTAAAACACCTATTAGGTAACTTTCCTCTAATTTTCTTACATTTTCAACTCCTAAAAGTTTGTCAAAAAGGCTAAGGCACACAAACATCCCTATGAACCAACTTCCCGGACGCTTTGGACGTTTTGGTTTTTAAACCTCCTAAATGACCTATATTTATTAAAAATGGACTTCGAAATAGTATTTAGACTCTATTACACCTATGTTACTCTTTACAATGAGTCTTGGATTTTCCAGGTGTTACATTATCCCCCCTTTAGGAACATTCGTCCCCGAATGACACTAAAATTCTTTTGAAGGAAGGAATAGACTCAAGACTAGCAGCCCAACCAATCAACAATATCAAATCAACATAAATCATGTCATTTCAACAAGGAAAATACCAAAACTCATTACCAGACATAAGTCTCAAAACAATTAATCGTAAGGCATTTTTTCTCATAACATTTATGAGCTCAACATACATTACATGAGTCAATTAGCACAAAGTCCAACTTAACAACATGCTACCTATCATTTCATGAATACTCACCATATTAAAAAGCACAACATAACTCAAAACAAGCGAAAAGCAAAATTTCAAGTTTTTTTAAAGAGCAATACTACAGTAATTTTACTGTAAGTTCTATGAAAAATGCAAAACGTGCAAACTTCACCCAAAAATTTAAAAACTTCAATTTTTAGTCATATTTATATTATTAAAAAGAATGACTAACCTTAATTCCCATGTTGCACCCTCAACTAGATGATTTTTCCATAACACCTTTACGGAAACCACTTCTTTATTCCTCAACTTCTTGACTTGCCTATCAATAATTCGAACAAGAATTTCCTCATAAGAGAGGTTATATTTGACACCAAGACCCTCAATAGGAAATATGGACTTGGGATCACCGATACACTTTTTCGATATAGAAACATGGAGAATTGGATGAGGTGAAGCTAATTCATTAGGAAGTTTCAATTCATAGGCAACCTTACTAACCCTTTGCAATATTTCATAGGGACCTACATAATGAGTACTCAATTTCTCTTTATTTCCAAATCTAACCACCCTTTTCATTTGTGAAATTTTCAAATACACTTTATCTTCTTTTTCATACTCCAAATCCCTTCTCCTATGATTGGCATAATACTTTTGCCGACTATAGGCCGCTTGCGACCGGTTCCTTACGACATAAACCTTTTCCAAAGTCTTATAAGTCAACTCGGGACCAAGAATCATTGGCTCACCCACTTCAAACCATCCAATAGGAGACTTACACCTCCTACCATAAAAGGCTTTATAGGGAGCCATGGAAATGGATGAATGAAAATTGTTGTTGTAGGCAAACTCCACCAAAGGTAAATGCCTATCCTAACTCACTTTAAAATCAATAATGCCCGCTCTAAGCATATTTTCAATTGTTTGTATCGTACGCTCCACTTGACCATCCGTTTGGGTGTGAAAAGTGGTGCTTAACTTCACCGTAGTACCTAACCATTTTTGGAACGACCTCCGAAATCTAGAGCTGAATTGTGCACCCCAATCGATATGATGGATAATGGAATACCATGGTTGCAACAATCTCATCTAGGAAGATTTTTTCATAATCCTCCATCGAATATGAAGATTTGATGGGCATAAAATGGGCTGACTTAGTCAATCGATCCACAACCACCCATATGGAATCATAAGACTTTTGGGTCTAAGGTAAACCTACAACAAGGTCCATATTGATGTACTCCCACTTCCAAGTAGTAATTTGGATCTCTTGTAGCAAGCCACCCGGGTTTAGGTGTTTGTCCTTTACTTCTGGCAATTTAGACCATTGGTGACAAATTTCGCTATATCCCTTTTTAGACCTTCCCACCAATATATCTCCCTTAAGTCATGGTACATTTTTGTCGACCCTGAATGAATTGAGTAGCGGTACCCATGTGCTTCTTCTAAGATTCGATCCCTCAACCCATCTACATCCAGAACACATAATCTCCCTCGGTTCCTTAACATACCATACCCCCTAAGGAGAATGATTCATTTAATTTGCTGAGAACCGATTCTTTCAACTCCATTAAGGCTAAATCAAGGTGTTGTTTGGAGTTCACCTCAACCACTAAGGATGACTTGGAGTTATGATGTCATATGGAACCCCCATTAAGAGAACTCTCCAACCTCACCCCCCCACCTAGCTAACCTATGTACTTCCCTTGCTAGGTTCTATTTGGCTTCGTCAAGATGAGATACCCTTCACATAGTCATCCGACTTAGGGCATCCAAAACTACATTAGAATTTCCATGGTGATAAAGAACACTCATATCATAATCTTTCAATAACTCTGGCCACCTTCTTTTTGGAGATTCAAATCCTTTTGGGTAAACACATATTGGAGACTCTTATGATCGGTAAAAAAGATCAAAATGAACCCCATACAAGTAATGCCTCCAAATTTTCAACGGAAACACCACGATAGCTAATTCAAGGTCATGAATGGGATAGTTTCTCTCATGTATTTTTAGTTCCCTAGAGGAATAAGCTATCACCTTCCCGTGTTGAATAAGCACACACCTCAAAACCACTAGAGATGCATCACAATACACCATAAAATCCTTGGTACCCTCCGGTAAGGTCAACATCAAAGCTGAAGTAAGTCTATCTTTCAACAATTTGAAGCTCTTCTCACATACCTCCGACCAGTAAACTTTTTACTCTTTTGTGTCAAAGTAGTCAAAGGAGATGGAATGGATGTGAAAACATCCACAAATCTCTGATAATAAGACGCTAAACCCCAGAAACTCCTAATTTCAGTCGAGGTCAATGGTCTAGGCTAGTTTTTCACTGCTTCTGTTTTCCTTGGTTCTACCTAAACTCCCTTACTAGAGATGATATGCCCAAGAAAAGTCACCTATCTCAGCCAGAACTCACACTTACTATATGTTGCATACAATTGATGTTCTTTAAGGTTTTCGAATACTACCCTCAAATGACCCATATGATCATCTTCATTCTTTGAATATACCAAGATATCGTCAATGTATACAATGACAAACGAATCTATGTAATTTCGAAATACTCTATTCATTAGGTCCATAAACTCCAACAGGGCATTAATGAGACCGAAATACATGACCAAGAACTCATAATGCCCATACCTAGTCTGTAAGACCGTCTTTGGGATATCCTCTCATCTCACCCTAAGGTTATGATACCCCAACCTCAAGTCTATCTTTGAAAAGTAACTCACCCCTTTGAGTCGGTCAAATAAGTCATCAATCCGATGAAGAGGGTACTTATTATTAATGGTAACCTTGTTTAGTTGGCGGTAATCAATACACATTCAAAAGGACCCATCTTTCTTCTTCACAAACAAAACCTGAGCACCCCACGGATAAATACTAGGCCTATAAAACTCTTATCTAGTAAATTTGTGAGTTGAGCCTTCAACTCTTTCAACTTGGCCGGAGCCATCCGATAGGGAGAAAATTTATATGGGATTTGTATCCGGTAGCAAATCAATGCCAAAGTCAATTTCCCATTCGGGAGGGATATCGTGAAGGTCATTAGGGAAGACCTCCGAAAACTCACTCACTACGGGTACTGACTCAATTGGAGGAACTTCGGAGTCTAGATCTTGGACTCTTACTATTTGATAAAGACAACCTTTTGAGATCATTTTGCATGTTTTTAGAAAATAAATAATACGCCCTCAACAAATAAAATTTCCCCTGTTCCACTCAACATCAGGTGCATTTGGGAAGTTAAGCCTCACCATTTTTGTCCTACAATAAATGGATGCAAAACATGCATGCGAACAATCCATATCCAATATAATATCAAATTCAAGGATACCGAGTTCTACAAGATAAACATAAGAAACTCTATTGGGCAATATTATAGGAAAACTTCTATACACCCTTTTTCCAACAACCGACTCACCCACCGGAGTAGACACTAAAAAAGGTTCGTGCAAAATATCGGATAAAATTTCAAACTTTTTAGGTAGTAAAGGTGTAACAAATGATAAAGTAGCAGCCGGATCAAGTAAGGCATATACATCAAGAGAGAAAAGTTTCAACATACCGGTCACCACATCGGGAGAGGTCTCTTGCTCACCCCTAGAGCGGAGATCATAGAAGTGGTTCTTTTTTGGAGCATCACCAGAACCACTTGCTTCAGCTTGGCCACTACCCTTGTCTTGACTGTTCAAGTTTGGACAATCTCTTATTTTGTGACCACTCTTTCCACAACTAAAGCAATTATTCGTCTCATTAGGGCAATCACCATAGTTCTTTTTACGACACTTTCCACAAGTTGGCTTCTCATTTAGTGAAGTAGTACCTTTTCTCTTCTTGAATTTAGTGTTATACACCCTATCACAACTAGCTCTTGGGAATTTGGAAGGGACTTGATTAGAAACCTGCTTCTTAAATTTAGGATTGTCATGTATCTCAAACCTATTCTTTGAATAACCTCCCTCATATGACCTTGCCCACTTAGATTCTCTACTTTTTCGCTTAGACCTTGCCTCTTCAACCCTTCTAGCATAAACCGTAAGACGCGAAATATTCACGTTGCCATGTAGCATGGACAATTGGCACTCCTCTTATAAGTCCTACGACACCCCCGTCACAAAATTACTCATTTGGTCTCTAGGATCGGAGACCAAAAAAGTAGCATATTTGGACAACTTAATGGATTCCAAAGAGTGGTCATGGACACTCTTCCCTCCTTGGAGAAGATTGATGAACTCTGTCACTTTTTCCTCCCTCATCTCTTTGGGGAAGAACCAATCTAAAAAAGTTGCCTTAGTGATCTCCCAAGTCATTGGACCATCCCTCAAGGGCCTATTATCCCTCCATTGCACATACTAAGTTTGAGTCACATCCTTGAGTTGATATGTGTCCAACTCGGCCTTTTCAGTTGAAGACACCCCCATAGCATATAATATTTTGTAGACCTTATCAATGAATTCTTGGGGGTCTTCATCAACCTTAGACCCATAGAAAGTAGGAGGGTTCATCCGAGAGAATTCCCTTAGTCAGAAAGACATAGTAGTGACTTAATGAGGAGGATGAGGAGCAATATCTCGATTAGCTTGGCCCGTCAAAGCTTGGAATAGAACAATCACGTCTTGTGCTTGAGTAGTCATGGCTTGGGCCATTTGAGTTAGAATAGCTCTCATTTCCGCCTCCATCATAGGTGAAGGGTTTGTTGGGGCTTGATGAACATTAGCATTTTCCTTTAGTGGAGGAACTTGTGCATCATGGGGAAGATCTCCCGCATTAGCAACTTTCTATTCAAGTCTTCGAGCCGCATTCCTTCGAATTTTCATGCTTCCTATAAGCACAACAATAGCATAGATGCAAAAGAATACAATATGTATACTCTATTAGCACAATATAAGATTTCCAAGAAAGAAAGTGATTCTTAAGCATCATATAGGTTCCTACTCATAAGTGTGGCGCGATTCACAATTATGAATACAAACCTACATAGACGTGGTAGAGAGAGAGAGACATAACTCAATGATATTCAACCTCATGCTTTGATACCAAGTTTGTCAAATCCAGGTTTACCCCCTAGATGTAACCGGCATCATCGTCCTTTTCAAGGACTAAGACTAGGCTCTTAGTCTCATGTCATTACATTCATAGTTTTAAAAATGCGGGAAAAATTAAAACTTTCATTATCACTACTTAGAGATTTACATAGACCTCTACATACACATAATATATATTCATATCGAATATACATAGACCCTTCATATAGGAAGGTTACATAGCCTTCTAATTTTGTTGCAAATAAGTACATAAAAAATAGAAATAGTACTAATGATTGTCTCATCTCATACAATCTAAACGAATATCACAATATGAGAATAGCTCTTATATCAATAAAACAAGATCATTTATAGGTCATATGAAAGTACAATATTCAATTAAACAGGAATGGACTGATAGAGTCAATAAGCTCATAAAAAATCAAAATCTAGATGATGGCATTGCCCCTCGAAAGTTGAGGACCTACCCTACTCGGATGAAAGGAAGAATCCAAGCCTTCAACAATATCGCCTCCTAAACTCTTCAACGATCGAAACATAAAATGGTTGGGAAAAGAGAAGAAAATGTGGTTAGTACTCCACATGTACTAAATATGATATCTTATGCACATATACAAGCAAAAATTCTAAAAAGGTAACATGTTATTTTACCCCGTTAGGGAGTTAATGCAAAGTTAAGTAAGTCATATCATTCAACCAACATGCTTACAATCATACAAGTAATACTTATTCCCGATATACTTGAAAAAATAATTTATTACAACCCTAACATTAAGGAATAATATCACAAGAATGAATAAGAGTTAAACGTATCATAATAAGAAAGACAACTACTCACAAGTCCTTATCAAGTCAACAAGTGAAATGACCAAGCAAGGGCCCATAACCTTACTCAATCAAGTATCCTCAAAAAGAAAACATGACCAATGTCAAACATTACATATCATGGCCTTTAGGATTCCATTTCATCATATATTATCATTATAATCCAAGACATATTCATAAATAAACTAATCAACATATAGTATCAACAATGTGTCATGGTCATTGTATATACATCATTATATCATCATAGCATAAACATATATAAGAACCTCCTCCTAAGACTCCTTTCAAGGCTACCTAATGCAATGTCTAGGTAAAGTACCATACCCCTACCTAGATTTAGCTAGACCCCTTAGTGTATCCAAATTAGAGTTCAAGTCCTTTAATTCGTTTTACCTTTTGGGAACATCTTTCCCTAACCGACATAGACCAAATGAGCTAGTGTGGAATCCGGTGTCATAAAACCCTACACCAAAAGAAGGCGGACTACTTGCCAAGGTAGTACCAAAACATGAAACATAGCAACTTTGTGGATCCACTATCTAGTATTTCTATGGGGGCAACATAGTTGAAGAACGAGGGGATTTAGCTACAACCCTCTTTATGTGCCATTCATTATAGTCTCCAATCTCAAGAGTAATGTAGTGATCCTACCTTCCCTATGTCGAAAATGTCACATCTTTATCTATTTCGCTCGGTGTTAAGCTAGTGTCCTTTTTTAAATGTATTCAAGCCTTTTTTATCAATCATAGCTTGATATAGTCCATAGGGTCTACTCCTTGTATAATCATCATCATCAATAGCTCAATAAGATTATACGAGTACAAATCCTTTTATCACAAGCATATTAAGGCACATTGATAGTTTTCACCATCCTTATATCACATACACCTTAATAATCCTCTTAACATAGTCAAGACATTTCAATTCAACATCATACCACCCTATAATCCTAGTATAAGGCATACTTCAATGTAATATAATAACTTAATAATAATTAATCACAATTCGAAGTAAAGACAGAGATTTTAAAACTTACGAAATCTTTCCCATAGTCTATCATCAATGTATTACCATAAAACAATAAATCAACCCAACTAGGGGAGTAACATCATCACACAATGATAACCAATAGAATAACAAGGCCTATTGCATCTCTACAACACAATTCATCTTTAGATCACATTTTGACACAAGCTACATAGGCTAATTTCACATTATAATTCATTACCTAAATCACATCTCAAGAAATAGAATGATAGGACTATAATTAATTTAAATTTGACCATAATAGCACCATAGGATATTAATCAAATCAACAACAAACTAAATTCAATGATCTCAATACAACATTTGTCAATATCACTACCTAGGGTTAGGGATAGAGGATCATATTCTTCAATTTAGACCAAACCATCAACAATTACAACAATAAAGTTGAATTACATGATAATATAATCAATATAACCCTAAGAATTCATTAACAACTCAATCCATAACTTTAATTTCGTAATTGAATGAAACCCATAAGAAAACTCAACTTTTTGAAATCTAATTTGAAAGAAACCTTTGAGGAAAGAATCTTAAAGGTGAATAGAACTCATACCTTAATGCTTGTCAACAATTTGATGGTGAATTTTTCCCTTTCTATCCCCAAGCCCTAGTTCTTGCTAGCCTTCAATGGTGAGTTCATGTAGAGAGAGAATTAAGAGAGAAGGAAGAAAGTTTATTTTTAGAGTTGTCCTTAAGTTAATTAGGGTTGAGGGTATTTATAGTAGGACTTAATATACTTAATTAGTCTCCCTTTAATCCCCAACTAACTCCTAAACCACTTAATTAATTAAATGAAATCATTAAAATTTAACAGTGAAACTCGACCCTCACAAAAGAGACCCCGATCGACGGTCCATGTGTGAGTCGACGGACAACCCCCCTACGTCCTGCACTCCGTCGTCTCGGTCAGAGACTTTGCAAGACACACTCCCTCTAATTTGTCTAAGTGTGGGACAAAGGTGTCATTGATGCCCCGTCGATCCACACACGGACCGTAATCTGCACCACTACACTCTGTTTTGATGAGTCCAGAGACTGTGCAGGTGAAGGGACCTTCTCTACTATCATAATTGTGGGAAAACAATGGCATCAATTCCCCATTGATCCACATATGTATCGTCTTCTATCCCGTCGATGCACACTCCCAAGTAGTGCTGCATCAAACAACAAGGGTCCTCTTCAAGGGCCCTTAGTTGGTCCTTGGGGAATCGTACCCTTACGTTTCAACCATGGGAAAAATCAAACACGTATTATATACCTTTCTTTCAGTTTTCGTACATTTTCGACTCCTAAAAGATAGTAAAAAAGGCTAAGGCACAATAACATCCATATGAACCAACTTCTCAGACGCTTTGGACGTTTTGGTTCTTAAACCTCTTAAATGGCCTATATTCGTTCAAAAATGGACTTAGAAACAGTGTATAGACTTTTTGCAACCTATGTTAGTCCTTACAGGGAGTCTTGGATTTTAAAGGTGTTACAGAACTATCACTATTTAGAACAAAATTTTAAATATCTGCTACTTTCACTAACACTCCCTTAGGACACGACCCCAACCCCTAGTTTGGTTACTTTAATAGCTTCGATTCGTAAAAACTCAAATGGCATGTTAGTGTCATTTATCATGAAATACAAAAGATACACAGTATTAAAGAATCTAAATTGTGTCATTGTCGGTGAGTGGTGTAACATGAAAATGTAGTTTTTTGCTTTTTGGAGTGTAGTTTCTACTTATTTTACTTTTTGTTTTGTTTTTCTTTTGTGTTTTTTGTTTGTGTGAGAAGATCCTATAAGAATAACATAGGGAGTGGGTGGGAATCTAGTTGAGGCAGATCAAGAAGTCGAGAGTAACTACATAATAGCTACATTAGTGTCCTAATTGACAGACATGACCACTAAAATATTTGAGGTAGAAAACTGGTGCAATCACAAATGGAAGTATATACCTCCCCTCTCAAGGAAAAACTCTAGAGAAAATAAGAATGTTCGTGTTGAAGACACACTTCAAATTATTTTCCAAAAGATCCCCGCTCGAGAAGGAATGTTTTCAAAAGCAGAGTGAATATTGAAGCACTAAATTAGCTAATCGGATCTCACCCTAGATAAATTTAGCATATCAGATCATCCTTGATGTTTGCCATGCCTCAGCTCCACCCAAACAACAAATTGGGGTTACTAAGTGATGTAGGCCTAACTTCAACTTCATAGAGTAAGGCAGGATCTACGTCGAGCCACAATGTTAAATAAAGCACTTCTCGAGAGGCACCCCAAGGTCATTACTTAGAATTTACTTTTATAAATAGCGGGTTTTTTATATTGCAGGTCAAAATGATGAATGTATAGAAAATTCCAAGTTGGCGAGCAGTGGATCCATTTCGGGAGACACTAGTCAAGTTAGCGAGCCGAGATTAATTCCGTTGTTTGTCACATTACAAGAGTATTATAGAGCACGTAAACCTCTGCGAACTCGAAAAGCACAATGGCTCATCGCCACCCTATTAGGTGATCTCGCCCCAGAAAAATTGAAGATTTTAAACAAAATGCTAGATAAAAGACCGCTAGACGGATTTCGGAGTGGTTCGGCGAGAGAAATTAACTTCGCAAAATGGACTAGAACTGAACAGTAATATAAGGGCCAATAGTCAAACTTTTAAATCTCTCACTTTCCTTTATTTCAAACTGTCCAATATCACACCAACGGTGTCATTTTCTTAGATTTGTGTTGATTTTTAGTATTTTAGTTCGATTATAGTGCTTGGGGTTGGTTTACTTTGCTACCTAGCTTTACAAATATCATCCGAGCGGCATAAATGGTTAGTCTGTACAACCCCAATTTTAAATTTGATGATTTTGTACTCATTTTCAAGTATAGTATTGGGTGTTTATCCCTTCTGATAGAAATAAATTGCTTAGATGCTAATTTTACATTGTAAAAATCCTGATATGCCTTCAAGAATCGAATGCTTTAGTGTGCTTAATTTGAATGTAAAAAATTTGATTTGGGTGTTGCATGTTTGCTTCCTAACTAGATGGGCGAAGTCTACGTAACCCAAAATTGTGCTTATCAACAAAAATTATTCTAGGAAGGAATGGGTGACAACTTTCTTGAGGGTAATTGAAGTTAAAGAGAAAAAGTTTGCAAGACTAGGAGAATTTTGAGTATTCCGGAGTGATGGGAAGTATGGGTATTCAAGAAAATTATGTTTGTATGCCAAAATTGTAGTTGTAATAATTGTAAGGGTAAATTGTAGGATCAAAATAAAATGCATGCACGTTTGGTCATTCGACGGAGTGGGTCGAATTCGCCGAATGACTCAGCGGTTTGCCTTATGGTTACATATTCTCTAGAGCATGTTTCTTTTCTCTCCCTCATGGTATAACTCGCCTTCGCAAAAAATTAGTATGCAATACACCGAATGGAACTCTCCCTTGCAAAGTTGACCAGACCGAATCCTAGACTTTTTTATCAAGCCTAGCTCGCCAAGGGGGGCGGCAATCGACCGAGTGGAAAGGCAAATATTTTGTAGTAATTCTTCTGGCATGAAAAATCAATTACTATTATGACTAATATAAGATTATTGCAGATATGGTATGCACCAGCGAAAGCACGCCACTACCAAGAAGAATAACATCAAGTTTACAAATTAATGAAAGATGCTCAAATCCTCCGAAAAGAGGAGGTGAGGAGCTACAAGATACAAGGGCAAAAGAAAGAAAAAATCATTAGTAAGAATATGGGCGCAATTAATTGATCTGAGAAAAGTGCGTCAAAATATGACCAACCGCTAATTCAACCCCTCAAACTTCATTTTGCATGGATTCCCCAATTGTTTCCTCACAAATCAGAGTAGCCTCAACCACAGTGCCTCCTGAGCCAACTCCAGAACCAACACAACTTTTTCAGTGGCCCCAGCGCATGTGCTAGCCCATAAATTGCTGGTAATTTAATACTGGTCAACGGATCGGAACCGGTTCACCGGACTGGTACTAGACCAGAATGGGTCACGTTGATCGGTATGTTGATCGATACTGGGATGAACCGGATCGGAATTACCTAGATGAATAATCAGTTTCATCCCATTCCACTATATACCGGGATGAAACGGAAACGAACCAGAATGGAATGGGACGGGATAAACGAGATGACATTTTTTGGGATTACGAAAATATGATTATTTTTTTATTTTTCTAAGTTTTGAATTTAAAGTGTTTAAATTTATACTAGAATTTTTTACTTCTGTTTATTTTAAAGATATTTTTCAAAATTTTTTTGTTATTAAGTTTGCAAGTAAAGTCTAATAAAGTTTTTAATATTTAAATCTTTTGAAGTTTATATACTTTATGAGTTATTACTTATTATTCATTAATATTTATTTTATAAGTTATATTTATAACTTGTGTCTTCTAAATTATAAATAAATATAATTTGTAATTTTAAAAAATAAATTAAAATAAGTATTAAACAATTACAAATATTAAAATATATCAATTTAATTTATTTAAATTTATAACAAATTATAATTTAAATTTACAACTATCAGTAGAGTACATAGTTTACGCAGCCACCTTCTAAGAAGGGTTCTGTTTCAACTATGTCTCGAATGTAATACTAATAGTTTTATTTCCCCATAAATCCTTTTTCTAACTCAGCTTTAGATTGATTGTAATAAACATCTAGTCTTGGTAAAGCTCGTTGACGATCTTGAAGTTCGATACCGTCATCTCTACCCTATCCAATAGTTGAATCTATGAAAAGTTCAAATTGACAATCTAACTTTGGAAATCCTTGATTTGTACGCTCAATATTTATCATGTCTCTAATAAACACTGATATCTCCAAGCTGTCTTCTGCTAACGAATAAATGGGGTCTCCAATTTGAAATCTTACCGCGCTGAAAGCTGCCTCTGAAGCTACTGATGATCCTTGAATTACAAGCACATCCTTCACCATCCTACTATGTTTTTGAAATTGAGTTCCACGATTCCTCCACCAGTTCAATAGTTGTGGTATACCTTCATCGTTTGTAATATCACCTGAACCCTCTTCAAGATATTTAACAAATTCACATTTATTAGAAGAGTCAAGACAAAGTTTATGTTTTACTCGTCCATGAGCACCTATTTGATTCAGAGAGGTTTGAGGATTTTCCAGATTAATCTAAGAAAGAATATTTATCATACATATCTTTAGAAAAGAATTTTATACTATTTTGACATGTTACCAAATCAGGTTCTTCTTCAGGTTGAATATCTAAATTATGATAAATGCATTCAACTAAAGCTTTTTCACCATATTCTTTATTTGGGGTTGAAAAGAATTGCAGTTAAATAAATCTGAGGGATAGGAAATTTTTTTTATAAATTCTGTAATCATAACTTCAATAGCAGAGGTAAATAAAGTATTTGTTTTATATTCAGAAAAGATAGATGAAATCTCAAATATGTGTATTAAAATTTTAGAAATAGTAGGATACTATATTCCATAAAAAAATTTAGTAGCATCATAAAATGATTTCAAAAATATTCTAAGTTCATATATTTCATCCTAATCACTATCAGTATGTTTTCATTTAGGATACACATTATGATTATTAAAAACCGTAGTAATAGGCTGCCTATATGCAATAGCAACTTCAAGCATATCATAAAAGGATTCCATCTAGTTTTTACATACTTCGGAACATTTTTAAATGGAAGTTTAAATGCATTACAAAGTTCTTTAAATTGATTAATTCTACTGCTAATATTCATATGAAAAATGTAAAAACAAGCATTGTCAATTTTTTCACAACTATTTTCAAATAATTTCACACCATCACTAACAACGAAATTTGATATATGTGCGGCACATCTAACATGAAAAACATCTTTACTAATAGGAAAAAGTATAGGTTCTAGCATATTAATAGCATTTAAATTAGCAGAAGCATTATCTGAAGTAATACAAACGACTTTATCACAAAGACCGAAAAAATCTAAAATTTCTAACAGAGTAGTAGCAATATATAAATTCCGGTTTTTCTCTTTTGACAAATTTTATAACCAATAATTCTTTTTTGTAAATTCAAATTATAATCGATCCAATGCGCAGTAAAACTTAAATAATCAAAAACAATTAGGACTACGACCCATAGCAGTAGTAATGGAAACTATACAGTCCATTAGTTTAAAATAGGCACGTAAATATTGACAATGTTTTTCTTGATATTCAAAAATATCTCTTCTTACCATTCTTCTTGATAAACCTTTATAACTAGGATTATATGTTTCTTGAATATATGCAATTAAACAAGGATATTCTCCAAAACTAAAAGTAAACCACAAACAACAACCATTTTAGCAAAGTTTTCACGATCACGATCCTTGTTATAGGTTCGATGTGTAAGAGGACCTCTTGGGTTCGAAGTATTTAATTCACTTTGAACCATATTTGATCCTCTAACCGATGCTTCAACACTACAATTTTCAACAACTTCAAACGAAGACATATATGCAAACCACTCTTTACTATGCTTGTTAATCAAATGTTTTTTTAGTCCCGCCGTTGAACCTCCAGTCCCACAAGATGTCTATTTAAAATGTCGTTTACAAGTATTACATATACTAAAAGTTTTTTCTTCATAACAAAATTTCCACATATGTGATTTTAAAAAAACTTTGTACTTTGGTCTTACCTCTAGTTGGAATAATAGGGGGATGAGTAGTTCCAACCGGAGGTGGAGCTTCAGTAACTATACTATTGAGGTCGGAGCTAGTCCGTGTATCATCTAAATCTACTTCTTCGTCTCAATTAAATTGTTCATTTATTTCCACTTCTTCATTTTCTTTATTAATACCATAATGTCTTCCATAGAGTTCATGGAGAATCATAGGAGTATCCGAATTAATATTTATAGGACCGGGACGGGAAAAACTAGTTTCATTCTCATGCGTAAATTCATCCGTATTCATTCTAACTAGAGGAATTTTAGGTTTAGATGAACTAGTACCTTTATAAGTTTTTTAACTAAATTTTTTACTGATTCTACTAGACCTTTTTTACTTCCACTTTTTTTAGAAGACTCCATGATATAAAATTATAAATTACAAAATACGAAACTTAACAAGAATAATAATATACTAAGAACAACTTACAAGTTACAAACAATAAATACAAAAATTAAATATAAAATTAGAGAGTGGAACGAAGTTACCAAACGTTTGTGTAAGAACAAATGATTATAATGGAAATTAAAATATTGATGTTAAAACTTGAAATTTGAAAAAGATTCCTCCTCCGAAATGCACCAAATGACAAAATCACCAAATGATATTAAGAATTTAGAACCTGAATTGAATATTGAAAATCTGAAATTTTGTAATTTATAATTCGTAATCGCTAAAACATAGAAATATGAATGAAGATATAAATTATCTCAAACTTATTTATGTATATATAGTTTTTAGAAATCAATTCTGATTTATAAAACAAAAAAAGTAGTCGTTTTAGTATTTCCATTTTATAACGACCGTTGAGAAAAGGGAAGGGGAAATGGGAATGTCGAATGGGGGATTGGATTGGAAAGGGGGGCTGTAGCTTTATCAAAAGCTGTTGGGCAACAGGGGCAGGTGGTCAGGGGAGCAGGGCAACTTTTAATAAACCTTCCACCTGCCAAGTGTCAGGGAATGGGAGAGTGTGGTAGGTAATTAATTTAAATATATAGAAATTATATAAAATATAAAATATAAGATATATTTTATATAAAATATAAATTATAAATTATAAAAAAATTAATATATATTAAGTAAACCAGACCGGAACTGGAACAGACCCGATCGGACTTTAATCGGGATGAACTGGTACCGGTACACCGGTACAAAACCACGGTTCTGTCCTGTTCCGTGTACCAGTTCAGACTATCCCGTCCCGTCCCATATGCAACCGAAACGGGATGAACCGGAATAGTACCGGTATGTCCTGTTCTGTCACCCAGTCTTAGCTGGTATTGAACATATTAAACGTTAATGCGGAGGGAACCATTATTGAGGACAAGCTCTTATCTAAGGAGACTCTTACATAAAAACACCGTGATATCCTCCAGACACTACACTTCCATGAGATCGAGCAATTCACGAGGCCCTGAGGATCATACATTCACTCATAGGTTAGGGAATTTTATACAACCTATGGATCATTGGTGACTAAAAGTAAAAAGCGAGCAAGTGAGTTCTGACCAGTGAGATCTGTCACTGTCATATTCATAGAGGTAGAATGCCAAAGGGAACATATCAATGTTGTGATTGCATTCTGAACATCCTTATGAGGGATTGCCCAAGACCTCATCTTTAGACGACCTAAAAGAGTGGTTGGTTCCTTTGATTTCTTAGAACACTGAGAGAGGGATCGGGGTTGGAGATCTCATCAAAAAGAGGGACCTGAACATTGTTGCTAAGTTCTGGTTTTGCTTTACCAATAGTTTTATCATGCCATCCATGAGTATGTCCTACGCCTTCCAAAAGCAGCTTGCCTTGTATGTATCATGCACAGGAGGACTATTGATCTTGGATTAATAACATCACATGAGATAGCCATGAGGGCTAAATAAAAGCAGACTTCCTTGTAGTTTCCTATACTGATTAACGAACGGTGCAGACGTGTTGAACTGCTTATGGACACCACTAGGGACTTCGAAGTTATCCCATCTTCTTCCACTCACATCCGGCACATAGAGTCCATGTACACCTATGACGAAGGTGGCAGTTGAGAATCCACCGTAGCTTACACCACTCTTGATATTGATGTTGACTTGTTATCTTTAGACGCAGTTGCACCTACTCTGACCTCTTGGCCCACATGTACCTCTACTCCTTCTTCCTCTTCACTAGATCCAGGTGTTTTCACATCTTGTGAGCAAATTTGAAACACTCAATGGATGAACTTAAAGGTGGGAATCTAGCCAAATGAGGTGAGATTATGGCATCTAAGCCGGAGAAGTCAATTCCAGAGATGATCCAGAGAGAGATAGTTGATACACTTCCCCAAATTCTGGCCTTAGTCCATGACATAGCCTTGAGGGTTACAACATACGAAACCAAGTAGAAGAGGCCATCTGGGTTCTCAACATTACAAGCTGATGTTGCATATCTGCGGACATTTATAGATTATCTGTAGTCGGTTGACTTTAATGACTTGATGAGAACCACAGTGAACAAGGATGCACATGAGGAGGTAGAAACAACTGATACACATGTTGAGACTAATGAAGAAATGCAAATAGTGCGGGAGGATTTTCTAGAAGCATATCATATCTTTGGGAGGTTCAGTGGTATATCTAGTGAATCAGACATCACATGCTGCAGTAGCAACTATTGGACTTGACAATACCACCATTGATGTGAGAATTACGGGCAATGATGCCCAACTACAGGTTTTCACTTAAAGTCGTGATGCCTCGAGAGGAGGATAGACTTCATAAATAGGATTTCTCTTCAGTTTTGTCCTTGTTTTAATTTAATTTTATTTTTTATACTGATAGTTGCATTTGAGGAAAAACACTTGTTTATGGTGGGGTGAGACCCAACTTTGTTTTGTTGTCATGAATATTTTGTGTTTTGATATATGTTTGGGTTGTTTGTTTAAACTATGTTTTTAAATTTCGCTTTCGCAAATGTTTCAGCTTATAGCTCTATTTTGCGTCTGAATTTCATAATAATTTTGATCCTTCCAAAAAAAATTTCACTTTTGAAAATTTCGCCACCTCTTTTGTTGAAAGTGAGTGTTCTTGTACACATTTAATTCTTGGTTTTTATCAATACTTATGAATTGAAATGTGCTCTCAATCGAACAAACATGAATGTGCTGCTACAACGAGAACGAAAGAAGTTACATAGGTAATATCTAAATTCTTTGCATATCGTTGTGATTAGTCAAATATCAAATTGATTCATTTGTTATAATCGTTGCACACTAGCGAAAGTTGTTGTCTTGTTTGACTTAAGTATCACTGGCTTGTTTGATGATCTTACCTTGAACCTTGCATGAATAAACCTAGAATTTTCCAGATTAGTCTAATTGACTTAGAAAGGTATCATCTTGACATGATCTTAGGCAATTCTCTAGAGTGAAAGTCAACTTTGACATATACCTCGTTTGTGGCCTACCCGTGAGTGTGTGAAACTCTTTTGAACGCCCTTTGAGCCTTAACGTTTCCTTGGAAAAACCTTGATGAAACCTAACTCTTACATTATCCACTAACTATAACCCTTTTTGAGATGTGATATAAGTAATTATCTAACATAGGCAAAAAACATGTTGGGGATGTGGTGAGAAGGGAAAGAAGAAGTCAAGAAGTGCAAAATAAATCTCGCAAAAACCTATGTTGTTGCAAAGAAACAGAAACCCTCCTTTATAAAAAAAAAGTGGAAGATGAAAAACAAAGAGAAAATAAAAGAAAAATCAAAAGAAAAGGAAAATAAAAAGTCGTGAAATAAGAGCTCGAAATGTAAAGATATCAAATTTCAAAACAATCCATGAAGGGAAATAAAAGATGACTAAGAAGCACTTGACCAAGAATTAAGAAAGGAAGATAGGGGATATCTTAAGGAAATCACATCTCATTCGAGAAAATTCATTGATCCCAAATTAGCATATCTTTGCACTCAACCTCGTCATAAGCCTTAGAAAGACCTTTTTGATCTTGAGTGAACCAAACCGAAGGTCAATTAAAAGATAAAGGCAAACCTTTGGGTGAAAAGATGCATTTTGTTCCTTTTTATGAGTGTGAGAGTTGCTTCAGATTCCTGGTCCTAAATTGATGTATCTACGTGTGAGAAAATGGAATCAATCTTTGTAATGGTGTGTCACAAATTGATTCAATCTTTTGTTGAGCTTGGACTTGCAATTGTAGAAATTATTCTGAGATAAAGTATCTTTTGGTAATGGTGTGTCACAACATAAATCTTTGAGTATACAATTGAGCTATGCATGAACAGTAAGATTCTTTTTGTGTATATTCCTTATTGACTCTTGTGTAGCACTATTTGAGATATCCTATTTGAACTGCTGAACTTAAGCTTTACGTGAGGATAAGAAAAATTTAAGTTGTGGTGTTGATGATTCCTCAAATTGGACTCATCAAGGGCCTCGACTATGTATTCTATCTCGATATTTGATAAAAACTCTTTAAGTTTCAGGTGTTTGAGGATTTGGAAAGAGCATGGATACTTAGGTGCAAAACAGAAGAAACATGGAAGAAAAGAGTTGAAGATGCAAAGTGTATATCACTAAACACATTTGGTGATACACCGTACAGCAGAGTTCTGCCTTTTGTTACGCAAGAAAGCCCTAAATACAGTGGATCAAAAGGCGATGAAAAGAAGTAGTTGGACTTTTGCAGAATAGTTCGGCATAGCATAGTTATTCCGCCCAATGTTACCCCATGATAGACAAAAAGGCAAGGTACAAACGGTGATGAATCATAGCATGCGCGAAATGCTGAATCACTCGGTAAATCACGATAACCAACATTGAATGGATCCACCAACACTAAATCTGAAGCATATAAATACGCAACTCTTTTATTACTTAGAAAGAGATTTTGTTGAGATTGGAGAGTGTGAAACATTACATACTTAATATTTTATTTTAGAAACTTCGTTCTTAAGTTTTCTCCCAACTTTGGAGAGATTTTTTAGGATGCTTGAAGAAAGAAATTCTACTTCCAATTTTTAAGGTTTAATCTCTTATACCCATTTTATTCCTTTATCATTTTAAGTATAATTAATTATTTCTTGATGTGTGGCTAAAAACCCCATTCTTGAAGTATTGTTTGGCAAATATTTGTTGATATTATTGTTGGATCATACTTGCTGATAGGATTAGATGCATTTTAATGGTGATTTCACCTAGTGGTTTTGGTTTAGTATAATGGGTTAGTAGTTACGAATACAAAACTACCCATGTGTTTTTGGCTATCCCGAGAGAGAGGTCGTCAAATCAAGACAACTAGACTGATGGTGTAAGGAGTGGATCGACATAATGTTCAGCTCGCGAGGTTGAGCCCTATTCCCATATCCAATGGTCAGGGCATGGGTAAGGCATAGGCTGGTTAGTTTAAATGAGTGGGTGTTTGAGAGGAATCCATTTGATATGGGGTAAGTTTCCCGAGAGTGACTTTACTTCAACCTAAAGATTAGCCTAGTAACCATTTTCTTGCGAATTTAACTATCAGAAGAATGTACGGATTAGTTTATGTCATCATGTATGACGGTCACACCCCAAGAACTCTCTCACAGCTAAAACTTGTTTTCTCTTTTATTTTTGCTATTTTACTACTTGTGACAAAATCCCATATTTATATGTGACTCTTTGGTGTCATAAATTAAATTAATATTATTTAAATACTCGATAATGTCTTGAACTATCACTATTTAGAAAGAAATTTTAACTAGGTACTACTTTCTCCTCTCCCTTGGGAGATGACCCCAACCCTTGGTTGGGTTAATTTACTAACTTCAACTCGTACACACTCAAATTGTAGGGTAGTGTCACTGATCACAATAAATGAAAGATATACTACAATAAAGCATCAACTGGTCACCGGATGCTAAGAGGTTTCTACATCGGGTATCTAGCGGGATTCGCTTGTTAAGAAACCACACATATGTTACTTTTCCTCACGCTCCGGTGTTGAGTCTACTTTACTGGGCATTCTGCTTATGTGGGGGCGCAGATTATCTCAGAATAGAAGATGTTCTTCTGGGGCAACAAGAAGGTGTTCTTCCTTATGGTTCTTATATCTTCCCTAAGTTGTGCCATTGTTTGACAATGGTGAGGTATTACACGTGGATCCCCCTATTCACCCCCTTTTGGTACGGACTTCTTCTACTTCTTAGGGTAAGAGGAGGAGAACGAGCAAGGATAGAAACTGGGTGGCATCATCTTCTGACAATAAGGACCCACTATCAGGTGCACGGGTCGAGATGGATCTCGAGACAGTGCGGTAGAAAATGGGAAGCTCCTATGCCGACTTTACTTCGGTTCCACCCACCACTTCCTGGAGGTAGAGTTGCTCTGTCGCCAGCTGCACTAGGGGAGGAAAAAGAACCTAGTGAGGGATCATATGATGATTCAGCTCTGAAAGGCAGTAAGGACTATTTCTACCTGTGTTGCTCCAAGGCAGAAATTACTTACAACAAAGAAGGAGGACTATGTTCAGTTTTTGAAGATCAGGGAGGCCTAGACGACCTAGTACCCCTAGAGGAGTTGAATTTCGACACTTACACCTCTTTTTCTGAGAATTTTTTAATTCCCTTGCTTCGTCCCTTCTTGGATGTGAATTTTACGACAACCAAATTCCGTAGTACTTGGATGCTTGTTTTTTGGAAGTTTGAAGATGCACATTGTTTAATTCTTAATTATTTTTGTTGCTAATGTTGTTCTACATTAGCTTGGGATTTGCAGGGATTGGTTCGTATTCATTCCGGGTTCACATTTGAAAACACGGAAGAACAGGAAAATTCCTGTTCAGGTTCTACCTCCCGCTATCCCGCTTTAGCGGGATAATCCCATTGTACTGGCACTACGCCAGTGGGAAGAATCCCACTACAGCGGCTTGAACGGGACCAGAACCTTTCCAACTATTTTCTTGGAACCTTTTCACTTTCCAATATTTTCTGACCTCCTTTTTCACTATTCAATTGGGCTTCTAAATTTATCCAACGATGATATGCGAGGTTCGAGTTCTAAAATGGAAAAGTAACTCAACACCACAATCTTCACATACCAAAGATAAACATAGACATTACAACTTGCACAATTCTAACAATTCAGTCATTAATTTAGGCCATCCAATAACACTTCAACATACACAATAAATTCATTTTCCGAGAAATGTACAATATAGATAATTTCAACAACAATCCATAGTATAGTTAAAGTCAAACAACAAAAACAAGGCATACAATTCAAATTAATTCATGTAGCAAGGAACACACATTCACAATTATCCAATCATGACATACACGACATTCAAATTCATTAGTTAGTTTGTCCCATAGATGGTCTTTAATGTCTATCCATGCTCTTTATACCGCCTAGGTCTTGATAACAATTGGAACCTTCTAGTTCAAATTGACTTGTTTGTGTTCTTGGTTGTATCCACGATGTCAGTCCACGTCGTTAAGATCTAAACTAGAATCGACAGATACCAATTGGAATAACTCATACCACAAGTGACGCTTCGCAAAAAAGGAGTAAAGAAGTGGAACGACTTCCTACAATGCTTCCTTGGCTCTTGTAGATTAAATGTGGATGTCAATACAACGATCTATAAAAGTTCACATTTTTCTCTTGTACGGGGAGACCAGTAATCTACGCTCTAATACCAATTTTTCATGATCCAACCTACCGGCCCGTGCGGCCACCCACTCTAACACCTAAGTAGGGGAACCCTCATAGCCCAATAGAGAAACATGTGAAAATTAAATAAGACAAAGAACAAGTCAAGGCAAAGTAATAAATAAATTTTTTTTAAGTAAACTCTTTGTTAAACTTGTAAATTAATTTAACAACCCCAAGGATCTAGTCTAACATGTACAAGAGACACTAAGAGTACAATATGGTCAATAAATAGTAATAGGACACAGCTCCCACCATGCGGAAAGTAGAGACGAAGTTGCTGGAGGAATTTTTCTTCTTCACCTAATGAAACATCACCAATCCTCCATCCTGACTATGTCAAAAAGTAATAGCAAGAGTAGTATCAGTATAACCACACGTACTGATAGGCATCATAGGTCACCCGACGCTCACCCCATAATATAAGAAAATCAATAATAGGATCATGCAAGTACCGCTCGTTTATCCACTCTTGCCCTTTTCCTATGACACCCTCAACTTGGAAAAATACCCTAACTACTAAACACTTTCTTTCCCAATTTCTAACATTTCTTGTTCGATTATGTCATAACCTAAACATTGCTAACAAAATTATATAATCTCAACCATTGCTAACATCCCTTTTCCACCAACCAATCTTGTTGCTCATAAAGTATCGGCACCTTATCTACCCCAATCCATAAATGTTCTTCTTACCTGAATCTCAAGTTACATTTGAAACTTCAACTCACTCATTCACAACAAGTAAACCTCATAAAATATCCACAAAACACCTGACCCTCACATACCGATACATAGTTCCACCTACACCTTGTCATCATTTGGTAAGAACGCAATCATCACAAGTGTATAAACATCACAATACAAAAATATTTGTCCTCTCACGGAACCCAAACTCAAATTGTTAGTGCTCCGGTGTGGTACCCGATCCAATAACCTTGACGGAATGTGGAAATCTGATCACATAGGTGTGTCAGAACGTGGCAACTTGATATAGTATTAATTCTGAAACATGACAATCTGATCCAATGTATATGTCGGAACGTGGCAATCCAATCCAATATTGCATGTCGAAACATTGTAATCCGATCCAAGTTAACTTCCTAGAACATGGCAATTTAATTCTCATTCCACAGACGAAAATTACAATCCCAATTACATCATCAAGAACACACATTGACATCATGATTTCATCGCTATATTATTCATCTATCTCAATTTCAACAACGTGATCAATATTGCGACATTCATATATATAAAGTATCATATGAAGCAAGAACATGAATACATTCTACAATCATGAAGTCACAACCACCCTCTACAAATTTCCCATCCTATTATTAACTACACAAAAGACAAAACTCAACCCTACTTCTTCTTCAGGGTTTGTCCTCAGGGTTTTGAAACCTAAATTGTTGAAATTCATCAACTTACTACTTCAATAGGTCAAACTTAACATAGACCGACTTTATTTTCTTCTACTGAATACCCTTGTTTAATGATGGAATCTACTCAATAAATAACTTAGAACAATTGATCAATCATCAATTTTCTACATCAAGCACTAACCCACACATGTTGCAAATCTATAACTTTTATTATGGAATTTACTTGGAGCACGAAGGTCCACATATATCTCTTATTATTAATTTCATATATTACATGATAAGCACGGACTTACGACTAATTAATGCATAAAAACCCTAATCTACTTAGGCGCCAAGCAATTACAAGGAGTTTTGATGTCCTTTTCAGCTTTTCAGGATTCTCTACGGTGAATTTGGCCAATATTTCGCAAAATTCCGCCACCCCATGCTAGAAAGCTCTTTATCCTTCTTTCCCAAGCTTAGAATAAGGGTTTCTAGGGTAATTAATGACCTAAAGGTTATTTTTGAAAATATGGAAACATAAGGATTTCCTCAAATTTCAACTTCATCTTTGCCATTCCCGCTTTAGCGGGCTAAGTTTCCGCTGCAGCGCCACCGCGGTAGAAGCATCGTCCCAATTTTCGCACCTTTTTGCCCTTCCTAAATAGCTACTGTTCCAGTCGTGACGTATAATTCACGCTTCTCGCGGGATTTTTCTATCACGAAATGTATAAAATAATCATATCATATTATATTTTACTAAAAGTGGGATACTCCAAACTTCAAAGTTTAATTACCATTTTCCCCTATATTAAACTAAGATCTAATGGAATAGTAAATACAATTTAATAGTCATATTTTATTTATGTAATGTAGAATTAAAAGTCCAACCCTTTATTTTCTTAGTTAATTATATCATTGTAAATTCCCTATTTTTTATTAATTAATGCAAATTTTATTCACCTATAAAACAATTCTTTCTTACTCCAAAAAGTCGGAAGAAATCGTAGAGTTGTAGTGAAATCAATACATATTATAGGCCAAATTCATTTAGATAGTGAAAAGCCTATATGATCATACTCTAAGATGAGCACATAAAAACATAAGAAATATTTTATAATTTATATGATTTATTTAATAATGTTACTGTTTTTCCACTATTTTTAGTTAGCTCATAGAAGATTTTTTTTTCAGAATTTGTTTTTCATTTTCTTGTGTTTTGTTTTGATTAAATGAGTTAAATATTTCCTTAGGGCTTTTTCAAATTTAAGCATTCACTAATTCATTTAGATAGTGAAAAGCCTATATGATCATACTCTAAGATGAGCACATAAAAACATAAGAAATATTTTATAATTTATATGATTTATTTAATAATGTTATTGTTTTTTCCACTATTTTTAGTTAGCTCATAGAAGATTTTTTTTCTTCAGAATTTGTTTTTCATTTTCTTGTGTTTTGTTTTTATTAAATGAGTTAAATATTTCCTTAGGGCTTTTTGATATTTAACCATTCACTATACTCTTTAAACTGTCAAACTATATTATTATTATTATTATTATTATTATTATTATTAAGATGTGTTTGTTTGATTCTAATCTCTTTCTTCAGTTAACACATCTTGGGGAGTAATGAGGTGTATGAATGGAATTTAGATGCCTTTGACTGAAAGGCAGGTTTCCATTATGGTACATCGGATGTTGATGTACTCATCAATTTGTCTTCATAAGAATCAGAATAGTGATCATGCTATATGTAAAATGATTATAGCAGGATTTACAGGTCAACTCAGAGGATGGTGGGATAATTTCTTTACACCTAAGGAAAAGTATGCTATAACAACTGCGTAAAAAGAAGAAGTTAAAAGAGAAATTATTACTGGTGAAGATGGAAAGCCAGTAGAAAAAATTACAACTCAAGAGGTTGAAGATGCAGTTTATACGCTTGTTCTTATTATTTTGGAATATTTTAATGGAAGATTTTCCAACCAAAATGAGACTATTCGAACTTTATTAAATTGACTTAAATGTAACCATTTGGGATATTTTCGATTGTCTAAGGATACTTTCATGAGTACAGTGATGGATCTACCTGAAAGTAAATCAAGTTATTGGAAGAATAGATTCAATGATGGTCTTCCTTAATTATTTTCTGAAAGATTTAAGAAAGTTCTGAGAGGAGATCGACCAGAAATCCTTTATGATACGTTAACTTATGGAAAGTTAATAGGGATTTGTACTCAAGAAGGATTAAATCTTTGTAATAAGCTTAAGTTGGCTCAACAAATTAAAAGAACTCAAATGTCTGAAAATCTCAACTGAGAGATTTTTGTACACAATTCGGAATAGAAGGACCATCTAGTTCTAAACCAAAGACAGGTCAAACTGACGAAAGACATTCGCGAAAGCATAAAAACGTCATCTTTCAAAATGATACAAGGAAAAGAAAGACGAAAAGAAAGATAATAGGAAAGCAACAAGGTTTGCTAGGAGTTTCTCTAAAAGAGATTTGAAAAATATTAAATGCTAGAAGTGTTGACGACTTGGTCATCTTGCAGCTAATTGTAAGGCAGATAAGTTTAAAGTTTTGAAGTTGGATGAAGCAACCCAAGATAAACTCTATGAGTTATTATACAAATCAGATTCAAATTCTTCTGGTTATTCTTCAGATTATAGTACTGATAATAATGTTGATAATGCTAATGATAAATGTGCTAATTCTCCAGGTGATAATTGTTCTTGTGGGAAAGATGAATTTTATAAATTGCAATCTAAAATGAAAGATTCTTATTTAGATAAATTACAACAAAGTTTTGAAGAATTAACTTTTAAAATGATTTCTTCAGAAAATGTTATTGAACTTTTAAAAGATGTATCTGATGAAAATCTTCGAAACAAGATTTTAGAAATGGCTTCTTCAAAAACCTCTTCTTCGAAAACTTTTGAAAAACCGAAGAAGAATGAAGATAAAAATTTTGAAAATTTCAATTACAATGCTAGTCCTTATTCTTTACAAGAAGTTTTTTCTAGACTTGAAAAGAAAGGGGCAGATGTTGTAAGAGATACTTCTCTTGATGATTTAAAACATGAGGTTGAAAACCTTAAAAAAGATATTAAATCTTTGAAACATAATCAGTTGATTAATAATCATCGTATTTCTCAATTAGAAAATGATAAAGCTATTCATGTTTCTGATAAAGGTAAAGCTGTTAAAGATGAAGAGATTAATGAATCTCTTAGTCCTAAATTTCAGGGAATGATGCAAATTGTTACTGCTCATCATTGGTATATAAATTTCACCATTCTGATTAATAATGATTTTAAAATTACAAGTATTGCTATGATTGATAGTGGTGCTGATGTTAGTTGTATTCAGGAAGGATTAATTCCTTCAAGATTTTTCAAAAAAAAAACTCATATTGTTAAATCTGCTTCAAATCATGCTTTAGACATAAAATATAAATTGTCTAATACTTGTATTTGCCACAGTAAGGTTTCTATCCCTCACTTTTTCTTTCTGTTTAAAAATCAATTATATCCGCCAATTAAACTTGGTACTCCTTTTATTAATGCTATTTATCCCTTTTCTAAATTAAATGCAAAAGGATTTACAGCAAATTATAATGGTAATACCATTAATTTTGAATTCATAACTGAACCAGTTACTAGAGATATTAACTCGTTAATTCATTTGAAAAAAAAACATATTGTGTCTTTACAAATGGAAATTTATAGTCTGAATATTTCAGAGTCTTTACAATGTCCTAAAGTACAAGAAAAAATTAAATTGATTTCTGGAAAAATGGCAGCCGATATTTGTGCAGATCATCCAAATGCTTTTTGGGGCATGAAAAAGCTTATCGTAACCTTGTTGTATGAAGATTCTTTTGATGAATCAGATATTCCTACGAAATCTCGCCCCTGTCAGATGAATGCGGAATTAGTTGATTTTTGTAAAAAAGAAATTGATAGTTTATCAAAAAGGGACTCATAAAACTCTCTAAATCTCCATGGTCTTGTACTGCTTTTTATGTTGATAATGTTGCAGAACAAGAAAGAGGTGTTCCCAGGTAAGTAATAAATTATAAACCTTTGAACAAAGCTTTAAAATGGATTAGATATCCTATTCCAAATAAAAAGGATCTTCTTTCACGATTATATGATGCTAATATATTTTCTAAATTTGATTTAAAATCATGTTATTGGCAAATTCAGATTTTTAAGGAACATACTTATAGAACTGCGTTTAATGTTCCATTTGGTCAATACGAATGGAACGTTATGCCATTGGTTTAAAGAATGCTCCTTCAGAATTTCAGAAAATTATGAATGATATTTTTAATCCTTATATAGATTTTATAACTGTTTATATAGATGATATTCTTGTTTATTCTAAAACATTAGAATTTTCTTATTAAACATCTTGATATCTTCACAAATATCCTTATACAAAATGGTGATAAAACTCTAATAACAATTTTGAGAGTTTTACCTTTAAATGAAGATTTAAAAGAAAAAATTCTTGATATAATTATCGATGATTTGGTTTTAGACTTTTTTATACAAGGGACACCATTTTCTGAACTTTCCCTTGCAGATAATGACTGGGAACTTGATATTTTCGGATATTTTTCAGATTTACATTAATCCATTTGCTCCAATTTTGCAGCATGGGATGTACTGACCCTCCACCATGGTCACAAGAGCGTGGTCGTGGAGGAAAGAACCGTGGAAGAGGAAGATCATCCTCTTCTTCGCAACAAACAAAGTCGTCATAGAACTCTTCCTTTCTTTTTATACAGCTAAGAAGTAAAACTCTGATTAATTCAAAGAATGGCGAAGCTTCTTCATCAGCTTCATCTTCTATAAATCTTAAGGATATTCCTAAAGATAGTTCATTATATGAATAAATTCAAGCATATTTGTAGAAAAAAGAGCAAGGTAATACCTATGCCTCTTTAGCTAAAGAAACTGACATAGTCCGAGTTTCAGAAGAAACGGCAACAAAAGAAATTATATTTCTTTTAGAGAATTTTGATATTCAGAGAAGAAATGAACCTTGGAATATGCTCCATAGGTACCTGACAAAGGGATTATATTTCCCTGGAGAAGCATATATGACTCGAACTTATTATGAGTCTATTCTAAGTCATACCGAAAGTGCAGAATTTCAGCATTTCATCTCTGATTATGATAAGAATGTTTATAACTTCTCTAAAATCACTATTAAGCAGATTATATCTGCAGAAGATTGGGGAATCTCCACGATGCAGGAGAGATAGGTTTATGTTAATAAAATAAACATGAATTTTACTTACTGGATTATATCCAGGCTTTTCCTATGATATTTTATTATTATAATAATAAACTTAAACACACATGGTTTTTTAAAGTTAGTGCTCAAGTTTTTACAAAAAATTTACCCAGTTGGTTTATAAACTAGTGGCCAATTCATGGCCCAACCGTAAAGCTTTTACCTTATAACTTCAATACTTTATATAAACAATGGGCAAAAGTTTCTCCATTTTTAACTGATTTATTTTTTCAAGATCATATCCCAAATATTGAAAATATAGATCAAATGTATTTCTTTATTGAGTTTTCTATTCCATGGATCCATAAATGGATTCCAGAGGTGGGTTATACCCCAAACAAAAACATTCCTTGTTTATATCGCAAATATTTTACCAATTTTCGGGAAGAATCAAATAGACAAGACCCATCAACTAGACAATTATATGGACAAGAGTTATTGGATCAAATTACCAATACCATTAAGGCATATCAAGAACTCTCCTCAAAAAGGCATTTCAACTGGGAGTTCAATCAAGCATATTGCTCGAAGAACTTCCATTCAAGATGGAAACAAAGAAGAAATGATAAATGATTATTTGGAAGAAATTAAAAAGAATTTGTTACAAAATATTTCTGATTTTGATAAATCAGACACTTCAATGAAAAGTGGAAAAGTGATACAGCAGATGCACAGTCTGTTGACCAAGACACTGAATTGACAGAAAGCCAGTTGCAGAAGGTGGAATACTTTCTCGCATCAATTAAAGAACAAGACAATACAATAATAAAGACTTTGAAAGGAAAGGATAAGATTTGATTATTCCTTATCAAAAATAGTATATTACTTTTTAATAGTACTGTTTCATACACTATTTAGGACCCACATAAGGGACCCATTTTACTTTTTATTTTATATATAAGAAGCCTCATTCGAAGGGCTAGGTGTGCAAGTTTTTGAGTTTTATCTTTCTCTAGTTTGCTCTCTCTCTCTCTCTCTCTCTCCTTCTTGTACAATATTCTAAGTGTGCAATAAAAAAGAAGTTTTCTTTATGATTTTTCATCAAGGTATTTCTCTTTTAAGTATTTTAATCTTCTTTTATTTCTTTATTGCCGCCTCCATGGTCGGCTAAGATAATTTTCATATCTATGCTAGCTTCATAATTTCTGTATGATGTTCTTGTTTAATATCTGGATCTAATCAAGTTGTAAAGAGTTCTTATTATAGTTCTTAAATCTTTTATCACAAGTTTTGACTTGGTTTCGAGATTGTGGTACAGTCTAATAATACACTGTTAATAGTAGCAAGCATGTGGTATTGTAAGTTCCTGTTAATTGTTGAAGAAAGGGGCAGCCTGAAACCCATGTTAGAACTGCTATATATTAATATGTATATTATTAAGACAGGCTCCATGCTCGACTAAAAGTTTACCATCTAGCCAAAACATAGGATAAAATATTTACAAAACTATAATACGTTTCTAGTATAACTTGGTCATGTAAAAAGCTAGATCTGGATGGCCGAGCGGACTACCGCCAGCCGTCTCGATCCTGATATGGTATCAGAGCTAGATATTCTATAAGGACATGTAACAGATCTGATGAAGGCGAAGCATGGATATGAATTTTTATCAAATTTATGAATTTTGGTGAAAATAATATTAAAAGTACTAGATTGAAAAAGGTAGATATATCTCAAAACCTTGATTTGTTAAACAAATGGACTGTCCCTAAAGTGGATACAAGATTAATTTATGATTATGGTTGGTTTGACAAATTGTCTACTAAGCAGGTGATTAAAACTACTGAACAATCCTTAGCTCTTAATTCTGACGAGCAAGTTGTTCAATTATTGAACAAAAGAGATATTGATATTTATAAATCTTAATATAACTGGATGCATATCGGCATGGTATAGATTGCTTTTAAACCTTTAACTCCTAAAGGGTTACCTGAAACATTTTTAGCAGCTCTACTAGATGCTAGAAATTTGAATTTTAGACAATCTCTTATGGGTTCGATTGAATCTACTGTTGCTTATGGACCAATTTATTCCAATACACAACCTAACTTGCAATTATCTTTATCTGATAGAAATATTCTTGATGCATTAACATTAAATGTTAAGACTCATGGTTATAATTATGCTTTATAGGATTTATTATAAGTTGTTAACTACTTTAAACCCTAAATGTAAATTATATGATTCGTCTAATGAAACAATTCTGGCTGAAACTAATTTTATTAAATCTAAGATAACTACCAGAAGACCTATTAAATGGGATGAAATTAATTTTCCTGATAAATGGATTTTAAATGATGTTGTGTCTCAAGGACAGGTTGCTGAAGAAGTCACTAACAGTGATTATTCTCATATTACTCGAAATCCAGATGGTAAGGTTTGCATTGAGTTTACTGATAATTCTCATGTTTATAATTTTCATGTTTATAATAGGAGATCTTTCTCTGGTTATAGAAGGTTACCAGAAATTCAGCATATTTCTCCTATAAGTCATGAAGGTCCTAGTTATGGATCAGCTAGGCGAAGACTTTTGTCTCTTCACACTTTAAGTGATACTATGAGTGAAGGATTGGTTGAAAAGGTAAGGATAGACCCTAAAACAAATATTGTTCAGGCAACAGATAAGTTGTCAGATTTGGATCCAACTCAGTCAGAAATGGATTTCAACGTTGATAAATCAACAGATCTCAACGAAATTTGATGATGATGAGTCAACAATTAGATTCAGTCCAGGATCCCTGGTTCGAAAATATATTCAAAAAAGAATTTTATAATAAAAAATGGAACCAGTTTAGAATTTAATTTTTTGAAACTTACAGTCTAGATGATTTAAATAATATTTCTCAAGAGTTTTATGAAACTTGTGCTTTGCATAACCAAATTATTTATTTTGTTCCGTGATTTATAACTACATATTTACCTTTGTATATTAATGTTATTGAAAGAACTTTTAAAGAAAATGATGACACTATAACTAAAGTCATCTATCCTCCTCAAGCTCCTTTTATTTTACCAAATAATACTGGTTAACTTTTTCAGCTTTTCAAAAGTTTATTAAAACAGATGTTGCACAAATTACTATTCACGAGATTAATAATCTTATTGCTCAAAATAATTATTGGAGTTTATATGTTAAAATTCTTAGAGAACATATTAGTTATTTAGATCAAAAACTTGATGAATTAATTATTTTGGTAAAGAAATTTCAAAAACGTCCAGAAGAAGACAAACCTTCAACTTCTTAAAATTCCTTTAAGTGTTACTACTCGAATTCAGCGTCCTATTGATACTGCTGATTTTAAACTTAAATCATTCAATGATTTAGAAAATCTTATTGATAAAATTGTCCGGTTTGAGTTCAAACCTATTACAAATAATTTTTCTGAATCAAATATTGCTAAGATTGAAAATCAACTCCTTGGTATTCAAGATCCGAATCAGGATGTTTCGGAAGTAAATGCACGAAGATTTAAAGCTGGTTATATTCAAAAGCAGAGAATTATAGGAAAAGGGGGTTATGCAACTCTCCCTTCAATGATGACTTATTATTATCCTCGTCCTACTCCCCAAGATGTGTTAACTGAAGAAATAGATTGGAATTAAACAAACACATCTTATAGTGGTTATAATGCCTTGACTGAAAGGCAGGTTTCCATTATGGTACATCGGATGTCGATGTACTCATCAATTTGTTGTCATACTAATCAGAATAGTGATCATGCTATATGTAAAATGATAATAGCAGGATTTACAGGTCAACTTAGAGGATGGTGGGATAATTTCTTAACACATCTCGAAAAGTATGCTATAACAACTACATACAAAGAAGAAGTTAAAAGAGAAATTATTAGTGGTGAAGATGGAAAGCCAATAGAAAAAATTACAACTCAAAAGGTTCAAGATGCAGTTTATACGCTTGTTCTTACTATTTTGGAACATTTTAATGGAAGATTTTCCAACCAAAATGAGACTATTCGAACTTTATTAAATGGACTTAAATGTAACCATTTGGGATATTTTCGATGGTATAAGGATACTTTCATGAGTAGAGTGATGGATCTACCTGAAAATAAATCAAGTTTTTGGAAGAATAGATTCATTGATGGTCTTCCTACATTATTTTCTGAAAGAGTTAAGAAAGTTTTGAGAGGAGATCGACCAAAAATCCCTTATGATACGTTAACTTATGGAAAGTTAATAGGGATTTGTACTAAATAAGGATTAAATCTTTGTAATGAGCTTAAGTTGGCTCAACAAATTAAAAGAACTCAAATGTCTGAAAAATCTCAATTGGGAGATTTTTTTACGCAATTTGGAATAGAAGGACCGTATAGTTCTAAACCAAAGACAGGTCAAACTGACGAAAGACATTCGCCAAAGCATAAAAGACGTCATTGTTCAAAACGATACAAGGAAAAGAAAGACGAAAGGAAAGCTAATAGGAAAGCAACAAGGTTTTCTAGGAGTTTCTCTAAAAGAGATTTGAAAAATATTAAATGCTACAAGTATGAACGATTTGGTCATCTTGCAGCTAATTGTATGTTAGATATGTTGAAAGATTTGGAGTTGGATGAAGCAACCCAATATAAACTCTATGAGTTATTATACGAATCAGATTCAAATGATTCAAATTCTTCTACTTATTCTTCAGGTTATAGTACTGATAATAATGTTGGTAATGCTAATGATAAATGTGCTAATTGTCCAGGTGATAATTGTTCTTGTGGGCAAGATGAATTTTTTAAATTGCAATCTCAAATGAAAGATTCTTATTCAGATAAATTACAACAATGTTTTGAAGAATTAACTTTTAAAATGATTTCTTCAGAAAATTGTATTGAACTTTTAAAAGATGTATCGGATGAAAATCTTCGAAACAAGATTTTAGAAATGGCTTCTTCAAAAACCTCTTCTTCGAAAACTTTTGAAAAACCGAAGAAGAATGAAGATAAAAATTTTGAAAATTTCAATTACAATGCTAGTCCTTATTCTTTACAAGAAGTTTTTTCTAGACTTGAAAAGAAAGGGCCAGATGTTGTAAGAGATACTTCTCTTGATGTTTTAAAACATGAGGTTGAAAACCTTAAAAAAGAGATTAAATTTTTGAAACAAAATCAGTTGATTAATAATCATCGTATTTCTCAATTAGAAAATGATAGAGATATTTTTGTTTGTGATAAAGGTATAGCTGTTATAGATGAAGAGATTAATGAATTTCTTAGTCCTAGATTTCTAGGAATGATGCAAATTGTTACTGCTCATCGTTGGTATATTAAATGCCCATTCTAATTAATAATGATTTTAAAATTTCAAGTATCGCTATGATTGATAGTGGTGCTGATGTCAGTTGCGTTCAGGAAGGATTAATTCCTTCAAGATATTTTGAAAAAATTACTCATGTTGTTAAATCTGCTTCAAATCATTCTTTAGACATAAAATATAAATTGTCTAATACTTGCATTTATCAGAGTAAAGTTTCTATTCCTCACTTTTTCTTTCTGGTTAAAAATCAATTATATCCGTCAATTATACTTGGTACTCTTTTTATTAACGCTATTTATCCCTTTTCTAAATTAAATGCAAAAGGATTTACAACAAATTATAATGGTAATACCATTAATTTTTAATTCATAACTTAACTAGTTACTTGAGATATTAACTCTTTAATTCATTTGTAACAAAAAATATTGAGTCTTTAAAAATGAAAATTTATAGTCTGAATATTTCAGAGTCTTTACAATCTCCTAAAGTACAAGAAAAAATTAAATTGATTTCTGAAAAAATGGCAGATATTTGTGCAGATCATCCAAATGCCTTTTTGGGCAGGAAAAAGCTTATTGTAACCTTGTTGTATGAAGATTATTTTGATGAATCAGATATTCCTATGAAATCGCGCCCCAGTCAGATGAATGCTGAATTAGTTGATTTCTGTAAAAAAGAAATTGATAGTTTATTAAAAAGGGACTCATAAAACCCTCCAAATCTCCATGGTCTTGTACTACTTTTTATATTAATAATGCTGCAGAACAAGAAGGAGGTGTTCCCAGGTTAGTAATAAATTATAAACATTTGAACAATGCTTTAAAATGGATTAGATATCCTACTCCAAATAAAAAGGATCTTCTTTCACTATTATATGGTGCTAATATATTTTCTAAATTTGATTTAGAATCAGGTTATTGGCAAATTCAGATTTTTAAGGAACATACTTATTGAACTGCGTTTAATGTTCCATTTGGTCAATACGAATGGAACGTTATGCCATTGGTTTAAAGAATGCTCCTTCAGAATTTCAGAAAATTATGAATGATATTTTTAATCCTTATATGGATTTTATAATTGTTTATATAGATGATATTCTTGTTTATTCTAAAACATTAGAATTTCTTATTAAACATCTTGATATTTTCACAAATATCGTTATACAAAATGGTTTAGTAATATATAAAATCAAAATAAGTATTTTCAGACTGATGTGAGATTTATGGGTCACCAAATTTGTCAAGGGAAACTAACTCCTATTCAGCGATTCATTGATTTTGCATCAAAATTTCCTGATGAAATTACTGATAAAACTATGTTGATATGTATTATATCTTTTCATTGTTATGATTTAGTATCAACATACGAGTACTTTTCTAAATATAAAATTTAGTCTTTAAAGAATTTTACTAACAAAAAACTAGCAGATTAAGACATCGTGGTCAAAGCCTTGGTCAAGCACCGTAAAAACAATCAATACATTATCTATCATAATTCAGGATACATATTAAGGTCGTGTAATCTCAGGGCCTGGCTAGTGTAGGTTGAGATGATCCTCCGTAATAACTATGTGCCCATACCATTCACAATTTGTCTTTTTTTCTTGTATAAGTTTCTTAGTAGGTTTTTAAGTACAACTTTGTTGTGTACCTCGATAAAGTTCACACTCCAACAAATTTGAGGCATCATAGCATTTTCCAAGCAATCAACACGTTTTTAGGAGCATTAACATATTAAGTTTATGAAAAACCTTTTGCAAATAGATCAAATGGCTTGTATTATCTACATAGGTCGTGCAAAGACTTGTAACTAGAATATTCGCATGGAAAACAAGATATGTTCGCCTAACTGAGTTCTGCCAGCATAAGATAGAAATCTAGTGGTCCAACTTAAAATTCTTCTCAACACATCTTATAAAATGATCAATTACAGAACATGATACATCACTTTCCCTTTGACTTACCTATGGAGATCTTTTGATTTTATATTTATCAAATAGTTGTCGAACCATGAACGAAAGATATGTATATCACTTTTCATTGTTAAGATTTAGCATCGATATATCGTTCAGACAAGTACTTTTTATATATAAGATGTAGTATTTAAAGAACTATACAATCAAAAAACTAGCAGATTAGGACAGTTGGCCCCAAGTCTTGCTCAAGGACCCTAAACACAACTAATACATTATCGATCATATTTAAGGATATACACTAAGGTCATGTTATCTCCTGGATTGACTACTTTAGGTCGATATTGTTATTCTGACAATAACTTGTATTTATAAAGTTAACAAACAGAAACAAGATCAAGATGAAGCAGAAAAAAAATTTAAATTACAAGAATTAATCCGAGTCCACAGAAACTACTGTGTCCTTAAGAAATTTAATCCCCTCACTTTACCCAAGGTTATGGACTAATTTCTCCCAAGATAAAATGGATTAAACCTGTTAAAGAAATAGCGGTACCTCAAACTTCTTTAACTTCAACGAACTGAAGAACAACAACAAGTCACACAGACTCAGTCGATCGACACTTTGATTTTGTTTGAGAGAAAAATAAATGCAGAGAAAGAAAAAAATTTTCAGTGATTAAAAAATCAAAAATTGACTTCCTTTTATAGCCATTTTCAGCAAGGAATATGTCCTGCTCGATGAAATTGCTCGCACCCATTTTATCCAGAAAGTTGTGTCTTTTGGAAAAAAAATAACAACTTTTTTAAAAAATTGTGTCTGTTTAAAAAATAACTACTTTTTTGAAAGTAACGACTTTTCGGAAAAGTAACGACTTTTCGAAATGTTACTGTTACCCGCAAATTTATAAGAGATAATATCAACAGGATTTATTTGATTTAACAAAAATTGATTAAATAAATTTTGTCCAAAAAATTTATCAATCAATCACATCATTTGCCAAATCCAAATCCAAATCCAAAGAAATGACTTTTCATTTGCACTTTGCAAATGACTTTTCATTTTCCCTCCAAAGTAGTTCCCTCACTTTTGATATTCTCTCTTTTCTCTTCCCATTCACACTTGCTAAAACCCAACAATCCCCCACATGAATGGGGAAGGCTATTGTTAAAACATATGCATGAAAAAACTTGTGTGTCTTGTAGGTAAAGGTTAATCGCATCTGGATAAGTAGGTTCCCTTTAAACTTTCCATAGTGAACATATATCGGATATACTCGGTCAATCGGTAGATTTGATATCTTTGAACCGTCGAGCTTTGGTGTATACCTAGACAACATATGTCACACAATCAACCCTTGAACTATTCTTAGTTCTCATTGTTTTGTTCGTTTCAGCGATGAACACATCTTGGATAGTAAGTGCTTAAAGAACTGGCCTTACCGGATTCTCCTTGAAGCGGCTTACACTTCACACTTACATAGGTGATTTCTAAATGTTTTATCCCATAGATACACCATTTGATATTCCCTGTATCAAACTTAGAAACCATTAAAAAGTCCTTATGTCTTTATCCTGGTTACTAAACATTGTCTCATCATGAGAATGGACCATAAAATAATAATTATATTTTTTTTTCTTTGACAATGTTGAACCGTCATCAATGACTTTGTTTTATCTCCTTGAACCTAGATCTTGGGATCTCCAGTCTTCTTGGTAGAGTTACCGCCACGATGACTTGTTCTCGGCCATAGTCCCATTCCCGTCGATGATTTCTCAACTCCCTCTCTATTTAGGCCTTTTGTAACTGGATTCGACACATTATCTTTTGACTTCACATAGTCAATTGTGATAATTCCACTAGAGAGTAGTTGTCTCACAGAGTTATGTCTTCGTCTTATGTGACGAGACTTGCCGTTATACATAATGCTTCAAGCCCTTCCTATTGCAGCTTGACTATCACAATGTATGCATATAGGGGCCATTGGTTTGGGCCAAAATGGAATATCTTCTGAGAAATTCTGGAGCCATTCAGCTTCTCACCTGCCTTGTCTAAAGCAATGAATTCAGACTCTATTGTAGAGCGAGCTATACATGTTTGTTTGGTTGATTTCCAAGATATTGCTCCTCCACCAATAGTAAAAACGTATCCACTTGTGGATTTTGTTTCAGTTGACCCAGTAATCCAATTTGCATCACTATATCCTTCAAGAACGGTTGGATATCTGTTGTAATGTAAAGCATAGTTTTGAGTGTCATCTAAGTATCCCAAAACTCTCTTCATTGCCAACCAATGATTATGATTAGGATTACTTGTTTATCGACTCAGTTTACTGATAGCGCAAGCTATGTCTAGTCGTGTACAATCATGACATACATTAAGCTTCCCAATACGCTAGCATAGTCCAATTGAGACTGACTTTCGCCTTTATTCTTTGCAAGATGAATATTTACATCAATTGGAGTCTTTGCCCTTTTAAAATTCAAAAATTTGAATTTTTCAAGTATCTTTTGAATATAATGAGATTGATACAATGCTAGACCGTTAGAAGTTTTAAGAATTTTAATTCCTAATATCACATTAGCAACTCCTAAATCTTTCATATCAAACTTACTAGCAATCATACGCTTTGTAGCTTTTATATTAGCAATGTCTTTGCTCATTATAAGCATATCATCTACATATAGGCATAAAATAACTTCCTGATTTCGAGTATCTTTAATGTAAACACATTTATCACATTCATTGATCTTAAATCCATTTGACAACATGGTTTGATCAAACTTTGCATGCCATTGTTTTGGTGCTTGTTTTAGCCCATAAAGTGACTTTATAAGTTTGCACACTTTCTTTTCTTTACAAGGAACTACAAAACTCTCAGTGTCACGACCCAAAACCGGGCCGCGACTGGCACCCACACTTACCCTCCTATGTGAGCGAACCAACCAATCCAAACTCTAACATTTCAATGTAATATCAACAGAAAGTAATGCGGAAGACTTAAACTCATAATTAAAAACCAATTCAATAACTTCTAAAATTCAACATCTATTATTTCCCAAAATCTGGAAGTCATCACCACAAGAACATCTATGATCAAATGACTAAACTAAGAGTATTCTAAAAGCTAAAACAAGTAAAAGCTAGTCCATGCCGGAACTTCAAGGCATCAAGACATGAGGAAGAAAGTCCGGTCCAAGCTAGAAGCGTTAGCTCACCCTGAAGATCCGATGTGACGAAGACTGGCTAGAATTGCAGTTGAGTCGAAGACGACGGCACGTTTGGTGCACTCCACAAATAACAAGAAGAAAACATAAAAGTAGGGGTCAGTACAAAACACGGGTACTGAGTAGATATCATCGGCCAACTCAAAATAGAAAACAGTATATACCAAGTAATATCATATACTCAACTATGATACTCAACATGTAGCAACAACAAATACTATATCATTAACAATAACCGTCAAGTTCACACATGAGGACTCAAGCCTCAATACCATACTCATTTGGGAATTAGATTCATTAGATTGAGTATATTAACATCTTCCAAGATTCATTATCTTTATTTCTCTTGTGTCGGTACGTGACACTCCGCTCCCTCATATTCTTTAATCCTCTTGTGTCAGTACGTGACACTCCGATCCCCTACTACTATGTGTCGGAACGTGACACTCCGATTCCCTAAATCTACGTGTCGGTTCGTGACACCCGATTCCCTAAATCTACATGTCGGTTCGTGACACCCGATCCCCTAAATCTACGTGTCGGTTTGTGACACCCGATCCCCTAAATCAACGTGTCAGTTCGTGACACCCGATCCCCTAAATCTACGTGTCGGTTCGTGACACCCGATCCCTTAATTCTATGTGTCGGAACGTGACACTCCGATCCCCTAATCTCTTTCTATCAATTCATCAAGCCTTCTCTTATACCAAGGCATCATCAACCTCATTACTTTAGATCATCAAGCCTTCTTTTATACCAAGGCATCATCATTAACAAGAGATTAGAGTTTTTATCAAGATTTGGGATTCAATAGCTTCATCATGCTTAATTTATGACAATTATATCATCACATTCATGCAAGCATACAATTAAGAACATAGCAGGGTTTACAATACTATCAATACATACCATTCGCTATTAAGAGTTTATTACGAATATCGTAAAATAACCATAACCTACCTCCACCGAAGATTCGTGATCAAGCAAGCAATTTCCCAAGCTTTGTTTCTCTTCGTTTCTCCTCTTTCTCGTTCGACTCTCTCTCTCTCTTTCTCTTGTTCTTTCTATTTTCTTTATTCAAACCCTCTTTCTTTTACCCTAATTAGAATATAATTAAGAATAAAAGATGGCAATAATAACCCACTAATTAACTTAAAGTTACCTCTTTTAACCCCCAAGTAATTAGACTTATTAACACTAACCCACTAACTTTATAATTAAAGCAGGAATAGTCAAAAATGCCCCTCAAAACAATTAAGGAAATCCGACTCAGACTGGGATTACGCTGCCTGTGACGGCCCGTCGTGCCTGCGACGGTCCGTTCTGCTGCCCCGTCACAGAGTTCAGAGACTCAATTTCCTTGAAGAGTCTGTGACGGTCCGTCGTACCCACGACGGTCCGTCCTGCCATTCCGTTACGAAGTTCAGAGAGTCGATTTCAGTACCCAAATTTCATAATTTCTACGTGTTTTGAAACGAGACCCTGCGACGGTCCGTCGTGGGGTCAGTCGCCTCAGCCAGTTTTCTAGAAATAAAATCTGCTGCTCAAAACGACTAAACAGGTCGTTACACTCAAGTTGTTCTATGTAAATTTCCTCTTCAAGCTCTCCATTTAAGAAGGCTCTTTTCACATCCATTTGATGAATTTCAAGATTGTATACTGCAGCTAATGCAATTAACATCCGAATTGATGTAATCCTTGTCACTGGCGAATATGTGTCAAAATAATCAAGACCTTCTTTTTGTCTAAAACCTTTCACAACAAGTCTTGCTTTATATTTGTCAATAGTTCCATCGTCTTTCATCTTCCTTTTAAAGATCCATTTGAACCCAAGGGTTTGTTCCCTGGAGGAAGATCAACCAACTCCCAAGTATGATTGCTTAAGATTGATTCAATTTCGCTATTAACAGCCTCCTTCCAAGAGGTTGAGTCACTAGACAACATTGCTTCCTTGAATGTTTGAGGCTCACTTTCAAGAAGAAATGTTACAAAATCTGATCCAAATGACGTAGATGTCTTTTGACGTTTACTGCGTCTTGGACTTTCTTCATTTTGTTCATTCTCTTTTGGTTCTTCTCTAGGTTGTTTAGATCCCCCACTAGATGACTCAAGTCTAGTTTTATACGGATAGATATGTTCAAAAAATTCAGCACTATTTTATTCCATTACCGTATTATCATGAATATCCGGATGTTTGGACTTATGAACCAAAAAACGACATGCCTTACCGTTTGTGGCATATCCAATGAATACACAATCCACAGTCTTAGGTCCTATTTTTACCCTCTTAGGTAAAGGAACTTAGACTTTGGCTAGACACCCCCACACTTTGAAATATTTCAAATTGGATTTTCTACCTTTCTATTTCTCATATGGAATTACATTTGTCTTTGAGTGAGGAACTCTGTTAATTATCTGATTTGCTGTAAGGATAGCTTCCCCCCACAAGTTCTGTGGTAAACCTGAACTTATAAGTAATGCATTCATCATTTCTTTTAAAGTTCGATTTTTTCTTTCTGCAATTCCATTAGACTGAGGAGTGTAGGGAGCAGTAGTTTGATGGATTATTCCATTTTCTAAACATATTTCTGCAAATGGAGATTCATATTCTCCACCTCTATCACTTCTGATCATTTTGATCTTTTTATCTAACTGATTTTCAACGTCAGTTTTGTATTGCCTAAATGCATCTATTGCTTCATCCTTACTATTTAGAAAATAGACATAACAATATCTAGTGCAATCGTCAATAAAAGTTATGAAATACTTTTTCCCACCACGTGATGGTGCTGACTTCATGTCACAAATATCAGTGTGAATCAATTCTAAAGGATTTGAATTCCTTTCAACAGATTTATAAGAATGCTTAGCATACTTAGATTCAACACAAATTTGACATTTTGATTTATTGCACTCAAATTTTGGAAAAATATTTAAGTTAATCAGTTTTCGCAAGGTTTTGTTATTAACGTGTCCCAAACGTTCATGCCATAAACATTTAGACTCAAGCAAGTAAGAAGAAACAAAATCTTTATTCATATCAACTGCAATTACATTGAGTTTGAAAAGACCATCACTAAGTTAGCCTTTTCCTACATACATATAATTTTTGCTTACTACTACTTTATCAGAAACAAATACACATTTAAATCCATTCTTGGTCAGAACTGGAATTGAAACTAAATTCTTTCTCAATTCTGGAACATATGAGACCCTATTCAAAGTCACCACCTTGCCTGATGTCATCTTTAATAGGACTTTGCCAATTCCTTCCACCTTTGCAACAACGGAGTTTGCCATAAATAATTTTTTATCTGTAAGTGCTGGAGTATATGATGAAAATAATTCTTTGTTGGCACAAACATGGCATGAGGCACCAGAATCTATCCACCATTCTCTTGGATTTCCAACCAAGTTACATTCTGAAAACATTGCACAGAGATCGTCCATTTCTCCTTTGGATTCAGCCAAGTTTTCTTGATCCTTCTTTTTCTTGTCCTTCTTAGGACCCCGGCATTCATTAGCCCTATGACCATGTTTACCACAATTAAAGCAGTTTCCATTGAATTTCTTCTTAGGAGGATTGCTTTTTGGACCAGATGCTTTCTTTCTTTTCTTTAATTTTGTGGTATCTTCTTCAACAAAATTTACTCCACATATTGCTGAATTACCACGTGACCTCTTTTCTGCAGCCTTATTATCTTCTTCGATTCTCAACCTTACTATGAGATCTTCAACAGTCATCTTCTTGCGTTTGTGTTTCAAGTAGTTTTTAAAGTCCTTCCACAATGGAGGTAACTTTTCAATAAATGCAGCCACTTGAAAAGCATCATTCACAATCAATCCTTCTGCAAGGAGATAATGGATTATGACCTGCAATTCTTGAACTTGGGTGACGACAGTCTTACTGTTTATCATCTTAAAGTCCAGAAATTTTGCCACAATGAATTTCTTCATTCCGGCATCTTCTGTTTTGTACTTCTTTTGTAAAACATCCCAGAGTTCTTTTGAGGTTTTTGCATTACTGTACACATTGTACAGATCATCTTGCAGACCACTCAAAATATAATTTTTACACAAAAAATCTGAGTGTGTCCATGCTTCTGTTACCAAGAATCGTTCATCAGCCGGAGTTTCATCTGACATAACAGGAATATTCTCATTGATGAACTTCTGCAGACTCAACGTAGTGAGATACAAGAACATCTTTTGCTGCCATCTCTTAAAGTCGACTCCAGAAAACTTTGCAGGTTTCTCAGCCGGTGTTAAGGCAGCATTTGAACGATTATGTACAACCGTTGTTGTTGCAGCACTTACTGTTCCAACATTTGTTTGACTTGAATTAGTCATTTTTTTCTGTCACAAATGGCAGATAAATTATGTATTTAAAATACTAACAGTAAAGAACAAATCTTTACACAAACTGTTTCTGATTTAACGATAAAATTTTTATGTTCTTTTAATCGTTAATCCAATGAATTTTAAAAATTCAAGCAGAGTAGAAAATCACAAAGGTTTTAATCTCCAGAAACCTCAAATACAGAAACTGTTAAATTTCTTAAGATTGTTATTCTGACAATAACTTGTATTTATAAAGTTAATAAACAGAAACAGAATCAAGATGAAGCAGAAAAAAAATTTAAAATACAAGAATTAATCCGAGTCCACATAAACTACTGTGTGTCCTTAAGAAATTTAATCCCCTCATTGTACCCAAGGTTATGGACTAATTTCTCCCACGATAAAATAGATTAAACCTGTTAAAGAAATAGCGGTACCTCAAACTTCTTTAACTTCAACGAACTGAAGAACAGCAACAAGTAACACAGACTTAGTCGATCGACACTTTGATTTTGTTTGAGAGAAAAATAAATGCAGAGAAAGAAAAAAAATTTCAGTGATTAAAAAATTAAAAATTGACTTCCTTTTATAGCCATTTTCAGCAAGGAACATGTCTGTTCAGTGAAATCTGTTCAGACCCATTTTATCCAGAAAGTTGTGTCTTTTGGAAAAATAACAACTTTTTGAAAAAATTGTGTCTGTTAGGAAAATAACTATTTTTTGGAAAGTAACGACTTTTCGGAAAAGTAATGACTTTTCGGAATGTTACTGTTACCCGCAAATTTATAAGAGATAATATTAACAGGATTTATTTGATTTAACAAAAAATTGATTAAATAAATTTTGTCCAAAAAATTTATCAATCAATCACATCATATGCCAAATCCAAATCCAAATCCAAAGAAATGACTTTTCATTTGCACTTTGCAAATGACTTTTCATTTTCCCTCCAAAGTAGTTCCCTCACTTTTGATATTCTCTCTTTTCTTTTCCCATTCACACTTGCTAAAACCCAACAGATATGATCCTCCGTATTAATTATGTACCCATACCATCCACAGTTTGTCCTTTTTTATTTCATAACTTTCATGGTAGGTTTTCAAGAATCACTTTCTTGTATACCTCTAGGAAGTTCACACCTCCAACGGATTTGGGGCAACATAACATTTCCAAAGAAATCAATACTTTCTAGGGGCATCAACACATTAAGTTCATAAAAACCTTTTGCACATTTAGCCAATGAATTGTACGATCTTCTTAGGTTGTGAGAAAACTTGTGACTAGAATATTTCTATGGCAAATAAGATACTTTTGCCAAACTGAAAATCTAGTGTTCTAACTTAAAATTCTTCTCAACACATTTTATAAATTAGGAAAGACTAAAAAATGAGTAAAATCTTTCTCTCGGATAATGATTGAATAAATAACCCTAATAACAGACTACATTATCAAGCTAACTATTAAAATTCAAAGAAACTTAAGTTCACATTAAGTTTGTTGGAGCAAATAGGTTTATAGGTTTTCTTTATGTATGTTTTTACCATAGAACCTTTTTACATGCCCTTCCTATTTTTGATATCATTATTGATAGCTCTTCTTGTAACAAAGTTGTGTGATATATTTGCACCTGTTATTAAAATCATCACATGTGACAATCATGTTGTGATCATCTTTTATATGATATTTTATTATATATAAATGATCCTTTAAAAAAGTACATATTTATCCTCTACGAAACATTTTTTGTTTACCTACTATACAATGCAACAATCAGCAAAATGCATACACACTTAATACATACCAAATCATGTATAAGTTTATGTACTTTTTTTATACATAACGGAATTGAATTAGATATTTCACATGGAAAAATCTATTTTCTATAATAAATAATTAATTAGTTGGTTGCATAATAATTTTATTTTGTGCAGGAAAATGAAGAAACCTCTACAAGTGGCACACAAAGCTTTCAAGGGCACAAGTCTGACTCGATATTGGAAAAAGCTACGAGCATTACTGAGAATCTTGCCAATAAAGATGTGGAAAAAGATAGGTGATGTCGTATTATAAATATTTATATATTTAATCAAATTACTTTTAAGGCAATTTTTGATAATTACTCTTGAAGGAAACTCTATAACAATCCATATGAAACCTTTTTTTAAAAAAATTAAATTCACCTTTCAAGTAAGTTAAAATTCTAATCAATTTATAGTATCAATTTTACCTATAAACATTGTGTGCAATGTCTAACATGCGTATTGATTTTTCTATATTGTAGGGTTCATTTCAATGACAATGACGGGACCTAGGGAACACTGGAATTTGCAATGAAGAGGAAATGAAGATCATAATTTCTGTAGATTATGATTTTAAGAAAGTTTATTTTGATGGCGTAAAATGATATTTGATATAGTTTTTTGACGATCATGTCCTAGTGATGAAATAAGAGAGAACATAAGAAGTTGGAGCACATTTCGACATTACAATCTCGTTTTGATTTAATTTAAATAGTTTCAGCTCACGTGTCTTGCACGTATAAGTTGAGCTATCGGTACACTACTTTTTAAAAATTTATCAATTAAATTATGTGACTTTATATATGAAAGACACAAAATAACATACAAGTTTTTGTGAATATGATCATATAATGAGTTGTTTGATGATGATTGTACATATATTATGCATCAATCCTAGCAAGGTATTTATCTGGAGCATTAGCAGTATTTTTCTAGGTGTTGGGTTTTAAGAGTGTTACAGGAAATGAAGGGTAGTGACTCTCCTGAAGGGTTGTGACTTTGCCAAAGAGTTGTGACCTTTAAGAAATGTTGTATCTTTTCTAGAGGGTTGTGACCATTGGAAAGATTGTGCCTTTTCCAAAGGGTTGCATGTGACCTTTCTAAAAGATTGTCTTTTTTCTAAAAAGTGTTGACCTATAACCTTTGTCGGCTATAAATAGAGAGAATTTCTCTTATTTTTTTGCATATAATTCCTCCCTTCTTCTGTATACATTTCTTACATAACAAATTCTGTAGTAGAAAAAATTAAGAAAGTGAGACTGGTGGTACGTGCATGTGAAGAATAGGAGCCCATATGCATCAATAAGTAGGTGTGAGAAGTTTGACGAGATGTATAGGTAAACAAAGATGAAACTTGGGGGGGGGGGGGGGGAGGTAATTAGGGACATTGTATCGCTTCTTCAACTTACTAAGGATATAACCCTAAGATAAAGGTAAAAAGAATAATAAGGTAGAAGAGTGTTGTAGTATGATTTAGTGTGTGTGTAGTATCTTATTTACCTAATTTTCACTATCACATTTTGCTTCATTTGTTTATTTATCAAGCTATCTATTTTGTTGCTAAATTATTTTCTTTCTATGATGCTTTGATTACATTTATTTTACATTAATGTCCTATCTAGAACAACTTTTCTACCCTACAAAGATAGAAATAATGCCTTCATAATCTTGCCTCCGTTAATCTGACTTATAAAATCACAACTGATATATTGCTATTGTTTGTATTCTTTATTTAAACTAGGTACGAAGTTTACTATTTAGGATAAAATATTGTCCAGTTAAAACCATATATATTTCAAATTAGATAAAACTAATTTCAATATTGTTTTTACTATTTCGGTCTTTAAAAAACCAACCTATACATATTAATAGGAGTTTTGATTCCCTGTTTAAATTACTGAGGAACATATAGTATTTAGAAATTAATTATTTTATATCAATATTTTTTGTGCGTATCATTTTTATGTATTTAGTGAATTTTCCATCTTGCTACAAAACGTAAAGTAAGTCTTCTTATAATATTGAATACTTTTGTAATGTACGTTTTTTTTCGTTGACATGCCAATATTGAAAACTTTAGTGATGTATTTTGTTTTTCTATTTAAAGCTCATTGAATATCATAAATTTTTATTATTTTCAGGAAATTAATATTCATTATATTTTTTGTTTTATAACTAACGTATATTATTTAAAAATATTTCATTTAATATATATTTTTTAATTATACTCATTGGTTGGAGCACAAGTTTAACAAACGTATCCAGATTGCTTTCAAGCATGTATGCATTTAAAAAATTCAACTAGATATTTGGATCAAATACTACATAATTAATTTTTTTCTTATAAAATAAAATATCTATAATTATAAAAACTATATAAGTAACTCAGCTACAATATTTGTTTTGAAAGATATTTAATTACTTAAAATTCAACTATTGTATCAACAGAATGATATTTTTTATTTAAATAATTATTTCATTTATAATTGAAATCAATTGTTGTTAGGCATAATAATTTTTATTTGTAGGCATACAATTCATGCGCGACACACCTACGCTAAACTAGTCAATCAAATGTGAACATATTTACTAGCAAGAATATTTCCCACAAAAAAAAAGGGTAAAAAATATCACTAACCTCTAAAGGAAAAAATTTAAATCTATTAAATATCTAATTAAGTGGATGTTTGGATTGACTTAAAAGTTGGTCAAACCTATTTTAAAGTAATTTTTTTACTTCTAAATGTGATTGACAAATATATATTGATATAAAATAAGTCAAAACTGACTTAAAATAAGTTGGGAAATGTTTGATAATATAAAAACTAACTTAAAATTATTTTAAGATGACTTAAAATAAGTCAAAAACAAAAAGCAGGTCTCCCCCTACTTTTTATTTTTTGACATAAAAGTCATTTCAGTTTATCTTTATATAATATGATTAGCCACTCTATTCTTCTATAATTTCATGGTAAGAGAGGCAAATATAAGGAATAGACTTCTATATTAAGTAATTATTTAGGACTAATTTTTTACTATTGTGAGAAAGATGAATGGCGCAGGTGCAAGGGGTAAATGTGCAGCATGTAAGTACGAAAGAAAACGGTGTCAGGAGAATTGTCCGTTAGCTCCATTTTTTCCATCCAATAAATTTGAAGATTTCAAAAATGTTAGTCGACTTTACAAAGTAAGCACTATCATAGAGATGCTTAATTCTGTTGCTGACAATGAGAAAAAGGCAAAAATGGTTGAAACCCTAATTTTAGAGGCTAAGATTAGATCTGAAAATCCTGTGTACGGGAGCATTGCCATTCAAAATAAATTGAAGTTACAAATTGAAGAAACTATGAAGGAGATTGATTTAGTGAAGAAAACAACCGATTATTTCAAAGAATTGCGTAAAAGAGCATTCTGCCCCAAGGTAAATTTTTCTTTAATTTCTATTTGATTTTCTATAAATATACATATATCTTAATGAGTTTCTCCTATTTTATTTGAAGTTCACTGTCAATCTTTTTGACATACCAATTGAGATCTTTTGATTTTATATATATGAATTAGTTTTCAAAACATACACGTATGATATGTATTATAACTTTTCATTGTTATGATTTAGTATCAACATCTCATTCATACGAGTACTTTTCTATATATAAAATTTAGTATTTAAAGAATTTTACTAGCAAAAAACTAGCAGATTTAGACATCGTGGTCAAAGACTTGGTCAAGCACCGTAAAAACAATCAATACATTATCTATCATAATCCAGGATACACATTTAGGCCGTGTAATCTCAGGGCCTGGCTAGTGTAGGTTGAGATGATCCTCCGTAATAACTATGTACCCATACCATTCACAATTTGTCCTTTTTTTCTTGTATAAGTTTCATAGTAGGCTTTTAAGTACAACTTTGTTGTGTACCTCGATAAAGTTCACACTCCAACAAATTTGGGGCATCATAGCGTTTTCCAAGCAATCAACAGGTTTTTAGAAGCATTAACATATTAAGTTTATAAAAACCTTTTTGCAAATAGATCAAATGGCTTGTATGATCTACTTAGGTCGTGCAAAGACTTGAAAATAGAATATTTGCATGGAAAACAAGATATGTTCGCCTAACTGAGTTCTGCCACCATAAGATAGAAATCTTGTGGTCCAACTTAAAATTCTTCTCAACACATCTTATAAAATGATCAATTACAGAACATGATACATCACTTTCTCTTTCACTTACCTATTGAGATCTTTTGATTTTATATTTATCAATTAGTTGTCGAACCATGAATGAAAGATATGTATCTCACTTTTCATTGTTATGATTTAGCATCGATATATCGTTCATACAAGTACTTTTTATATATAAGATGTAGTATTTAAAGAACTATACAAAAAAAAAACTAGCAGATTAGGACAGTTGGCCCCAAGTCTTTCTCAAGCACCTTAAACACAACTAATACATTATCGATCATATTTAAGGATATACACTAAGGTCATGTTATCTCCTGGGTTGTCTAGTTTAGGTCGATATGATCCACCGTATTAATTATGTACCCATACTATCCACAGTTTGTCCTTTTTTCTTGCATAAGTTTCATAGTAGGTTTTCAAGAATCACTTTCTTGTATACCTCTAGGAAGTTCACACCTCCAACGGATTTGGGGCAACATAACATTTCCAAAGAAAACAATACTTTCTAGGGGCATCAACATATTAAGTTCATAAAAACCTTTTGCACATTGAGCCAATGAATTGTACGATCTTCTTAGGTTGTGAGAAAACTTGTGACTAGAATATTTCTATGGCAAATAAGATACTTTTGCCTAACTGAAAATCTAGTGTTCTAACTTAAAATTCTTCTCAACACATTTTATAAATTAGGAAAGACTAAAAAATGAGTAAAATCTATCTCTCGGATAATAATTGAATAAATAACCCTAATAACAGACCACATTATCAAGCTAACTATTAAAATTCAAAGAAACATAAGTTCACATTAAGTTTGTTGGAGCAAATAGGTTTATAGGTTTTCTTTATATATGTTTTTACCATAGAACTTTTTTACATGCCCTTCCTATTTTTGATATCATTATTGATAGCTCTTCTTGTAACAAAGTTGTATGATATATTTGCACCTGTTATTAAAATCATTACATGAGACAATCTTGTTGTGATCATCTTTTATATGATATTTTATTACATATAAATGATCCTTTAAAGAAGTACCTATTTATCCTCAATGAAACATTTTTTGTTTACCTACTATACAATGCAACAATCAGCAAAATGCATACACACTTAATACATACCAAATCATGTATAAGTTTATGTATTTTTTTTATACATAACGGAATTGAATTAGATATTTCACTTGGAAAAATCTATTTTCTATGATAAATAATTAATTAGTTGATCGCATAATAATTTTATTTTGTGTAGAAAAATGAAGAAACCTCTACAAGTGGCACACAAAGCTTTGAAGGGCACAAGTCTGACTCGACTTTGGAAAAAGCTACGAGCATTACTGAGAATCTTGCCAATCAATAAGGAAAAAGATAGGTGATGTCGTATTATAAATATTTATATATTTAATCAAATTACTTTTAAGGCAATTTTTGATAATTATTCAGGAAGGAAACTCTTTTACAATCCATATGAACCCTTTTTAAAAAAAATTAAATTCACCTTTCAAGTAAGTTTAAATTCTATGAAATTTATACTATCAATTTTACCTATAAACATTGTGTACAATGTCTAACATGCGTATTGATTTTTCTATATTGTAGGGTTCATTTCAATGACAATGACGGCACCTAGGGAACACTGGAATTTGCAATGAAGAGGAAATGAAGATCCTAATTTCTATAGATTATGATTTTAAGAAAGTTTATTTTGATGACGTAAAATGATATTTGATATAGTTTTTTGACGATCATGTCCTAGTGATGAAATAAGAGAGAACATAAGAAGTTGGAGCACATTTCGACATTACAATCTCGTTGTGTTTTAATTTAAATAGTTTCAGCTCACGTGTCTTGCACGTATAAGTTGAGCTATCGGTACACTACTTTTTAAAAATTTATCTATAAAATTATGTCTTTGACTTTATATATGAAAGACACAAAATAACATACAAGTTTCTGTGAATATGATCATATAGTGAGTTGTTTGATTATGATTGTACATATATTATGCATCAATCCTAGCAAGGTATCTATCTGGGGCATTAGCAATATTTTTCTAGGTGTTGGGTTTTAAGAGTGTTACAGGAAATGAAAGGTTGTGACTCTCCTGAAGGTTTGTGACTTTGCCAAAGAGTTGTGACCTTTAAGAAATGTTGTATCTTTTCTAGAGGGTTGTGACCATTGGAAAGATTGTGCCTTTTCCAAAGGGTTGCATGTGACCTTTCTAAAAGATTGTCTTTTTTCTAAAAAGTGTTGACCTATAACCTTTGTCGGCTATAAATAGTGAGAATTTCTCTTAATTTTTTGCATATAATTCCTCCCTTCTTCTGTATACATTTCTTACATAACAAATTCTGTAGTAGAAAAAATTAAGAAAGTGAAACTGGTGGTACGTGCATGTGAAGAATAGGAGCCAATATGCATCATTAAGGAGGTGTGAGAAGTTTGACGAGATGTATAGGTAAACAAAGATGAAACTTGGGGGGGGGGGGGGGGAGGTAATTAGGGACATTGTATCGCTTCTTCAACTTACTAAGGATATAATCCTAAGATAAAGGTAAAAAGAATAATAAGGTAGCAGAGTGTTGTAGTATGATTTAGTGTGTGTGTAGTATCTTATTTCTTAATTTTCACTATCACATTTTGCTTCATTTGTTTATTTATCCAGCTAGCTATTTTGTTGCTAAATTATTTTCTTTCTATGATGCTTTGATTACATTTATTTTACATTAATGTCCTATCTAGAACAACTTTTCTACCCTACAAAGATAGAAATAATGTCTTCATAATATTACCTCCGTTAATCTGACTTATAAAATCACAACTGATATATTGTTATTGTTTGCATTCTTTATTTGAACTAGGTACGAAGTTTAATATTTAGGATAAAATGTTGTCTAGTTAAAACCATATACATTTCAAATTAGATAAAACTAATTTCACTATTGTTTTTACTATTTCAGTCTTTAAAACCAACCTATACATATTAATAGGAGTTTTGGTTCCCTGTTTAAATTACTGAGGAACATATAGTATTTAGAAATTAATTATTTTATATCAATATTTTTTGTGCGTATCATTTTTATGTATTTAGTGAATTTTCCATCTTGCTACAAAACGTACAGTAAGTCTTCTTATAATATTGAATATTGAATACTTTTATAATGTACGTTATTTTTCGCTGACATGCCAATATTGAAAACTTTAGTGATGTATTTTGTTTTTCTATTTAAAGCTCATTGAAAATCATAAATTTTTATTATTTTCAGGAAATTAATATTCATTATATTTTTTGTTTTATAACTAACGTATATTATTTAAAAATATTTCATTTAATATATATTTTTAATTATACTCATTGGTTAGAGCACAAGTTTAACAAACGTATCCAGATTGCTTTCAAGCATGTATGCATTTAAAAAATTCAACTAGATATTTGGATCAAATACTACATAATTAATTTTTTTCTTATAAAATAAAATATCTATAATTATAAAAACTATATAAGTAACTCAGCTGCAATATTTGTTTTGAAAGATATTTAATTACTTAAAATTCAACTATTGTATCAACATAATGATATTTTTTATTTAAATAATTATTTCATTTATAATTGAAATTAATTGTTGTTAGGCATAATAATTTTTATTTGTAGACATACAATCATGCGCGACACACATACGCTAAACTAGTCAATCAAATGTGAACATATTTACTAGCAAGAATATTTCCCACAAAAAAAAAGGTAAAAAATATCTCTAACCTCTAAAGGAAAAAATTTAAATCTATTAAATATCTAATTAAGTGGGTGTTTGGATTGACTTAAAAGTTGGTCAAACCTATTTTAAAGTAATTTTTTTACTTCTGAAAGTGATTGAGAAATATATATTAATATAAAATAAGTCAAAACTGACTTAAAATAAGTTGGGAAATGTTTGATAATATAAAAACTAACTTAAAATTATTTTAAGATGACTTAAAATAAGTCAAAAACAAAAAGCAGGTCTCCCCCTACTTTTTATTTTTTGACTTAAAAGTCATTTCAGTTTATCTTTATATAATATGATTAGCCACTCTATTCTTCTATAATTTCATGGTAAGAGAGGCAAATATAAGGAATAGACTTCTATATTAAGTAATTATTTAGGACTAATTTTTAACTATTGTGAGAAAGATGAATGACGTAGGTGCAAGGGGTAAATGTGCAGCATGTAAGTACCAAAGAAAACGGTGTCAGGAGAATTGTCCGTTAGCTCCATTTTTTCCATCCAATAAATTTGAAGATTTCAAAAATCTTAGTCGACTTTACAAAGTAAGCACTATCATAGAGATGCTTAATTCTGTTGCTGACAATGAGACAAAGGCAAAAATGGTTGAAACCCTAATTTTAGAGGCTAAGATTAGATCTGAAAATCCTGTGTACGGGAGCATTGCCATTCAAAATAAATTGAATTTACAAATTGAAGAAACTATGAAGGAGATTGATTTAGTGAAGAAAACAACCGATTATTTCAAAGAATTGCGTAAAAGAACATTCTGCCCCAAGGTAAATTTTTCTTTAATTTCCATTTGATTTTCTATATATATACATATATCTTAATGAGTTTCTCCTATTTTATTTGAAGTTCACTGTCAATCTTTTTGACTTACCGATTGAGATCTTTTGATTTTATATATATGAATTAGTTTTCAAAACATGAACGTATGATATGTATTATAACGTTTCATTGTTATGATTTAGTATCAACATCTCATTCATACGAGTACTTTTCTATATATAAAATTTAGTATTTAAAGAATTTTACTAGCAAAAAACTAGCAGATTTAGACATCGTGGTCAAAGCCTTGGTCAAGCACCGTAAAAACAATCAATACATTATCTGTCATAATTCAGGATACACATTCAGGTCGTGTAATCTCAGGGCCTGGCTAGTGTAGGTTGAGATGATCCTCCGTAATAACTATGTACCCATGCCATTCACAATTTGTCCTTTTTTTCTTGTATAAGTTTCATAGTAGGTTTTTAAGTACAACTTTGTTGTGTACCTCGATAAAGTTCACACTCCAACAAATTTGGGGCATCATAGCGTTTTCCAAGCAATCAACAGGTTGTTAGAAGCATTAACATATTAAGTTTAGAAAAACCTTTTGCAAATAGATCAAATGGCTTGTATGATATACTTAGGTCGTGCAAAGACTTGTAACTAGAATATTTGCATGGAAAACAAGATATGTTCGCCTAACTGAGTTCTGCCAGCATAAGATAGAAATCTAGTGGTCCAACTTAAAATTCTTCTCAACACATCTTATAAAATGATCAATTACAGAACATGATACATCACTTTCTCTTTGACTTACCTATTGAGATCTTTTGATTTTATATTTATCAATTAGTTGTCGAACCATGAATGAAAGATATCTATCTCACTTTTCATTGTTATGATTTAGCATCGATATATCGTTCATACAAGTAATTTTTATATATAAGATGTAGTATTTAACGAACTATACAAACAAAAAACTAGCAGATTAGGACAGTTGGCCCCAAGTCTTTCTCAAGCACCTAAAACACAACTAATACATTATCGATCATATTTAAGGATATACACTAAGGTCATGTTATCTCCTGGATTGTCTAGTTTAGGTCGATATGATCCAGCGTATTAATTATGTACCCATACCATCCATAGTTTGTCCTTTTTTCTTGCATAAGTTTCATAGTAGGTTTTCAAGAATCACTTCCTTGTATACCTCTAGGAAGTTCACACCTCCAACGGATTTGGGGCAACATAACATTTCCAAAGAAAACAATACTTTCTAGGGGCATCAACATATTAAGTTCATAAAAACCTTTTGCACTTTGACCCAATGAATTGTACGATCTTCTAAGGTTGTGAGAAAACTTGTGACTAGAATATTTCTATGGCAAATAAGATACTTTTACCTAACTGAAAATCTAGTGTTCTAACTTAAAATTCTTCTCAACACATTTTATAAATTAGGAAAGACTAAAAAATGAGTAAAATCTTTCTCTCGGATAATGATTGAATAAATAACCCTAATAACAGACTACATTATCAAGCTAACTATTAAAATTCAAAGAAACTTAAGTTCACATTAAGTTCGTTGGAGCAAATAGGTTTATAGGTTTTCTTTATATATGTTCTTACCATAGAACTTTTTTACATGCCCTTCCTATTTTTGATATCATTATTGATAGCTCTTTTTGTAACAAAGTTGTATGATATATTTGCACCTGTTATTAAAATCATCACATGAGACAATCTTGTTGTGATCATCTTTTATATGATATTTTATTACATATAAATGATACTTTAAAGAAGTACCTATTTATCCTCAATAAAACATTTTTTATTTACCTACTATACAATGCAACAATCAGCAAAATGCATACACACTTAATACATACCAAATGATGTATAAGTTTATGTATTTTTTTTTATACATAACAGAATTGAATTAGATATTTCACTTGGAAAAATCTATTTTCTATGATAAATAATTAATTAGTTGATCGCATAATAATTTTATTTTGTGTAGAAAAATGAAGAAACCTCTACAAGTAGCACACAAAGCTTTGAAGGGCACAAGTCTGACTCGACTTTGGAAAAAGCTACGAGCATTACTTAGAATCTTGCCAATCAAGATGTGGTAAAAGATAGGTGATGTCGTATTATAAATATTTATATATTTAATCAAATTACTTTTAAGGCAATTTTTGATAATTATTCTTGAAGGAAACTCTATAACAATCCATATGAACCCTTTTTTAAAAAAATTTAAATTCACCTTTCAAGTAAGTTAAAATTCTAAGAAATTTATACTATCAATTTTACCTATAAACATTGTGTGCAATGTCTAACATGCGTATTGATTTTTCTATATTGTAGGGTTCATTTCAATGACAATGACGGGACCTAGGGAACAGTGGAATTTGCAATGAAGAGGAAATGAAGATCATAATTTCTGTAGATTATGATTTTAAGAAACTTTATTTTGATGACGTAAAATGATATTTGATATAGTTTTTTGACGATCATGTCCTAGTGATGAAATAAGAGAGAACATAAGAAGTTGGAGCACATTTCGACATTACAATCTCGTTGTGTTTTAATTTAAATAGTTTCAGCTCAAGTGTCTTGCACGTATAAGTTAAGCTATCGGTACACTACTTTTTAAAAATTTATCTATAAAATTATGTCTTTGACTTTATATATGAAAGACACAAACTAACATACAAGTTTTTGTGAATATGATCATATAGTGAGTTGTTTGATGATGATTGTACATATATTATGCATCAATCCCAGCAAGGTATCTATCTGGAGCATTAGCAATATTTTTCTAGGTGTTGGGTTTTAAGAGTGTTACAGGAAATGAAAGGTTGTGACTCTCCTGAAGGGTTGTGACTTTGCCAAAGAGTTGTGACCTTTAAGAAATGTTGTATCTTTTCTAGAGGGTTGTGACCATTGGAAAGATTGTGCCTTTTCCAAAGGATTGCATGTGACCTTTCTAAAAGATTGTCTTTTTTCTAAAAAGTGTTGACCTATAACCTTTGTCGGCTATAAATAGAGAGAATTTCTCTTATTTTTTTGCATATAATTCCTCCCTTCTTCTGTATACATTTCTTACATAACAAATTTTGTAGTAGAAAAAATTAAGAAAGTGAAACTGGTGGTACGTGCATGTGAAGAATAGGAGCCAATATGCATCATTAAGGAGGTGTGAGAAGTTTGACGAGATGTATAGGTAAACAAAGATGAAACTTGGGGGGGGGGGGTAATTAGGGACATTGTATCGCTTCTTCAACTTACTAAGGATATAACCCTAAGATAAAGGTAAAAAGAATAATAAGGTAGCAGAGTGTTGTAGTATGATTTAGTGTGTGTGTAGTATCTTATTTCTTAATTTTCACTATTACATTTTGCTTCATTTGTTTATTTATCCAGCTAGCTATTTTGTTGCTAAATTATTTTCTTTCTATGATGCTTTGATTACTTTTATTTTACATTAATGTCCTGTCTAGAACAACTTTTCTACCCTACAAAGATAGAAATAATGTCTTCATAATCTTACCTCCGTTAATCTGACTTATAAAATCACAACTGATATATTGTTATTGTTTGTATTCTTTATTTAAACTAGGTACGAAGTTTAATATTTAGGATAAAATGTTGTCTAGTTAAAACCATATACATTTCAAATTAGATGAAACTAATTTCAATATTGTTTTTACTATTTCAGTCTTTAAAACCAACCTATACATATTAATAGGAGTTTTGGTTCCCTGTTTAAATTACTGAGGAACATATAGTATTTAAAAATTAATTATTTTATATCAATATTTTTTGTGCGTATCATTTTTATGTATTTAGTGAATTTTCCATCTTGCTACAAAACGTACAGTAAGTCTTCTTATAATATTGAATATTGAATACTTTTGTAATGTACGTTATTTTTCGTTGCCATGCCAATATTGAAAACTTTAGTGATGTATTTTGTTTTTCTATTTAAAGCTCATTGAATATCATAAATTTTTATTATTTTCAGGAAATTAATATTCATTATATTTTTTGTTTTATAACTAACGTATATTATTAAAAAATATTTCATTTAATATATATTTTTTAATTATACTCATTGGTTAGAGCACAAGTTTAACAAACGTATCCAGATTGCTTTCAAGCATGTATGCATTTAAAAAATTCAACTAGATATTTGGATCAAATACGACATAATTAATTTTTTTCTTATAAAATAAAATATCTATAATTATAAAAACTATATAAATAACTCAGCTACAATATTTGTTTTGAAAGATATTTAATTACTTAAAATTCAACTATTGTATCAACATAATGATATTTTTTATTTAAATAGTTATTTCATTTATAATTGAAATCAATTGTTGTTAGGCATAATAATTTTTATTTGTAGACATACAATTCATGCGCGACACACATATGCTAAACTAGTCAATCAAATGTGAACATATTTACTAGTAAGAATATTTCCCACAAAAAAAAAGGTAAAAAATATCACTAACCTCTAAAGGAAAAAATTTAAATCTATTAAATATCTAATTAAGTGGGTGTTTGGATTGACTTAAAAGTTTGTCAAACCTATTTTAAAGTAATTTTTTTACTTCTATAAGTGATTGAGAAATATATATTAATATAAAATAAGTCAAAACTAACTTAAAATAAGTTGGGAAATGTTTGATAATATAAAAACTAACTTAAAATTATTTTAAGATGACTTAAAATAAGTCAAAAACAAAAAGCAGGTCTCCCCCTACTTTTTATTTTTTGACTTAAAAGTCATTTCAGTTTATCTTTATATAATATGATTAGCTACTCTATTCTTCTATAATTTCATGGTAAGAGAGGCAAATATAAGGAATAGACTTCTATATTAAGTAATTGTTTAGGAATAATTTTTAACCATTGTGAGAAAGATGAATGACGCAGATGCAGGGGGTAAATGTGAAGCATGTAAGTACCAAAGAAAACGGTGTCAGGAGAATTGTCCGTTAGCTCCATTTTTTCCATCCAATAAATTTGAAGATTTCAAAAATCTTAGTCGATTTTACAAAGTAAGCACTATCATAGAGATGCTTAATTCTGTTGCTGACAATGAGAAAAAGGCAAAAATGGTTGAAACCCTAATTTTAGAGGCTAAGATTAGATCTGAAAATCCTGTGTACGGGAGCATTGCCATTCAAAATAAATTGAAGTTAAAAATTGAAGAAACTATGAAGGATATTGATTTAGTGAAAAAAACAACCGATTATTTCAAAGAATTGCGTAAAAGAGCATTCTGCCCCAAGGTAAATTTTTCTTTAATTTCCATTTGATTTTATATATATATGAATATATCTTAATGAGTTTCTCCTATTTTATTTGAAGTTCACTGTCAATCTTTTTGACTTACCAATTGAGATCTTTTGATTTTATATATATGAATTAGTTGTCAAAACATGAACGAATGATATGTATTATAACTTTTCGTTGTTATGATTTAGCATCAACATCTCATTCATACGAGTACTTTTCTATACATAAAATTTTGTATTTAAAGAATTTTACTAACAAAAAACTAGCAGATTTAGACATCTGGGTCAAAGCCTTGGTCAAGCACCATAAAAACAATCAATATATTATCTATCATAACTAAGGATATACATTAAGGTCGTGTAATCTCGGGGCCTGGCTAGTGCAGGTCGAGATGATCCTCCGTAATAACTATGTACTCATACCATTCACAATTTGTCCTTTTTTCTTCTATAAGATTCATAGTAGGTTTTCCAGTACAACTTTGTTGTGTACCTCGATAAAGTTCACACTCCAACGAATTTGGGGAATCATAACGTTTTCCAAGCAATCAACAGTTTTATAGGGGCATTAACATATTAAGTTTATAAAAACCTTTTGCAAATGGATCAAATGGCTTGTATGATCTACTTAGGTCGTGCAAAGACTTGTAACTAGAATATTTGCATGGAAAACAAGATATGTTTGCCTAACTGAGTTCTGCCAGTATAAGAAAGAAATCTAGTGGTCTAACTTAAAATTCTTCCCAACACATCTTAAAAAATGATCAATTACAGAACATGATACATCATTATCTCTTTGACTTACCTATTGAGATATTTTGATTTTATATTTAGCAATTAGTTGTCGAACCATGAACAAAGGACATGTATCTCACTTTTCATTGTTATGATTTAGCATCGATATATCGTTCATACAAGTACTTTTTATATATAAGATATAGTATTTAAAGAACTTTACAAACAAAAAACTAGAATATTTGGACAGTACGCCCCAAGTCTTGCTCAAGCACCTTAAACACAACTAATACATTATCAATCAAATTTAAGGATATACACTAAGGTCCTGTAATTTCCTGGCTTGGCTAGTTTAGGTGGATATGATCATGTACCCATACCATCAACAGTTTGTCCTTTTTTCTTGCAGAAGTTTCATAGTAGGTTTTCAAGAATCACTTTCTTGTATACCTCTAGGAAGTTCACACCTCCAACGGATTTGGGGCAACAAAACATTTCCAAAGAAATCAATACTGTTTAGGGGCATCAACATATTAAGTTCATAAAAACCTTTTGCACATTGAGACAATGAATTGTACGATCTCTTAGGTTGTGAGAAAACTTGTGACTAGAATATTTCTATGGCAAATAAGATACTTTTGCCGAACTGAAAATCTGGTGTTCTAACTTAAAATTCTTCTCAACTCATTTTATAAATAGGGAAGACTAAAAAATGAGTAAAATCTTTCTCTCGGATAATGATTGAATAAATAACTCTAATAACAGACTACACTATTCAGCTAACCATTAATATTCGAAGAAACTTAAGTTCACATTAAGTTTTGTTTGAGCAAATAGGTTTATAGGCTTTCTTTATGTATGTTTTCACCATAGAACCTTTTTTACATGCCCATCCTATTTTGGATATCATTATTGATAGCTCTTCTTGTAACATAGTTGTATGATATATTTGAACCTGTTATTGAAATCATCACATGTGACAACCTTGTTGTGATCATATTTATAAGCTATTTTATTTTATATAAATACTCCTTTAAAAAGTACCTATTTATCCTCTATGAAACATTTTTTGTTAACCTACTATACAATGCAACAATCAGCAAAATGCATACACAATTAACACATACCAAATCATGTATAAGTCTATGTATTTTTTTTATGCATAACAGAATTGAATTAGATAAAACGTAGAAAAATCTATTTTCTAAAATAAATAATGAATTAGTTGATTGCATAATAATTATATTTTGTGCAGAAAAATGAAGAAACCTCTACAAGTGGCACACAAAGCTTTCAAGGGCACAAGTCTGACTCAACTTTGGAAAAATCTACGAGCATTACCGAGAATGTTGACAATCAAGATGTGTAAAAAAATTGGTCATGTCATATTATAAATGTTTATATATTTAATCAAATTACTTTTAAGGCGATTTTTGATAATTATTCTTGAAGGAAACTCTATAACAATCCATATGAACCCTTTTTTAAAAAATTTTAAATTCACCTTTCAAGTAAGTTAAAATTCTAAGAAATTTATACTATCCATTTTACCTATAAACATTGTGTGCAAAGTCTAACATGCTTATTGTTTTTTCTATATTGTAGGGTTCATTTCAATGACAATGACGGGACCTAGGGAACACTGGAATTTGCAATGAAGAGGAAATGAAGATCATAATTTCTTCTGATTTTATATATATGATTTAGTTGTTAAAACATGAACAAATGATATGTATTCTAACTTTTCATTGTTATGATTTAGTATCAAAATCTCATTCATTCAAGTACTTTTCTATATATAAAATTTAGTATTTAAAGAATTTTACAAATCAAAAACTAGCAGATTTAGACATCGAGGCCCAAGCCTTGCTCAAGCACCATTAACACAATCAATACATTATTTATCATAATTAGGATATACATTAAGGTCGTGTAATCTTGGGGTCTGGCTAGTGTAGGTTGAGATGTTCCTCCATAATAACTTTGTACCCATCCCATTCACAATTTGTCCTTTTTTCTTGTATAAGTTTCATAGTAGGTTTTCAAGTACTACTTTGTTGTATACCTCTAAAAAGTTCACACATCCAACGAATTTGAAGCATCAAAATGTTTTCCAAGCAATCAATACGTTTTAGGGGCATCAACATATTCAGTTTATAAAAACCTTTTGCAAATAGATCCAATGGCTTGTATGATCTATTTAGGTCATGCTACGACTTGTAACTACAATATTTGCATGGAAATCAAGATATGTTTGCCTAACTAAGTTATATCAGCATAAGATAGAAATCTAGTGGTCCAACTTAAAATTCTTCTCAACACGTCTTATAAAATAATCAATTACAAAACATGATACATCACTTTCTCTTTGACTTACCAATTGAGATCTTTTGATTTTATATTTAACAATTAGTTGTCAACCCATGAACGAAAGATATGTATTCTCACTTTTCATTATTATGATTTAGTATCGATATATCGTTCATACAAGTACTTGTTATAGATAAGATAAAGTATTTAAAGAACTTTACAAACAAAAAACTAGCAGATTAGGACAGTTGGCCCCAAGTCTTGCTCAAGCACCTTAAACACAACTAATACATTATCGATCATATTTAAGGATATACGTTTAGGTCATATAATCTCCTGGCTTGACTAGTTAAGGTCAATATTATCCTCCTTAATAATTATGTACCCATACCATCCACCATTTGTCCTTTTTTCTTGCATAGGTTTCATAATTGTTTTTCAAGAACCACTTTCTTGCATACCTCAAGAAAATTCACACAACCAATCGATTTGGGGAAACATAACTTTTCCAAAGCAATCAATACGTTTTAGGGGCATGAACATATTAAGTTCATAAAAACCTTTTGTAGATAGATCCTATGAATTGTACGATCTTCTTAGGCCGTGTGAAAACTTGTGACTTGAATATTTCTATGGCAAATAAGATAGTTTGCCTAACTGAGTTATGCACGCATTAAATACAAATCTAGTGGTCCAACTTAAAATTCTTCAAAACACATTTCATAAATGTGGGAAGACTAAAAAAATGAGTAAAATCTTTCTCACGGATCATGATTGAATAAATAACCATAATAACACATTATACTGTCCAACTAACTATTAATATTTGTAGAAACTTAAGTTCACATTAGATTGAATTTGAGCAAATAGGGTTATAGGCTTTCTTTATATCTATTTTCGCCCGTAGAACCTTTTTTGACATGTGATATCATTATTGATAACTCTTCATCATTACAAAGTTGTATGATATATTAGTACCTATTATTGAAACCATCACATATGACAATCTTGTTGTGCTAATTCTTTATATGATATTTTATTTTATATAAATACACCTTTAAAAAAATACCTACTTATCCTCTATGAAACATTTTTATAACCTACAATACAATGCAACAATCAGAAAAATGCATACACACTTAACACATACAAAATCATGTATAAGTTTATGTATTTTTTTTTACATAAGGGAATTAAAGTAGACATTTCATGTAGAAAATCTATTTTCTATGATAAATCATTAGCTAGTTGATTGTAAAATTATATAATTTTGTGCAGGAAAATGAAGAAACCTCTACAAGTGGCACACAAAGCTTTCAAGGCACAAGTCTGACTCGACTTCGGAAAAAGCTACGAGCACTACTGAGAATCTTGCCAATCAAGATGTGGAAAAAATAGGTCATGTCGTACTATAAATGTTTATATTTTTAGTTAAATTACATTAAGGCAATTTCTGTTAATTATTCTTGAAGGAAACTCTATATTATTCCGTATGAACCTTTTTTTTTAATTTTAAATTCACCTTTCAAGTAAGGTAAAACTCTAAGAAATTTATACTATCAATTTTGCCTATAAACATTGTGTGCAACGTCTAACATGCGTTTTTATTTTTCTATATTGTAGGATTCATTGCAATGACAATGACTGGACCGAGGAAGCACTAGAATTTTCTATGAAGTGGCGATGAAGATCATAATTTCTATAGATTATGATTTTAAGAAAGCTGATTTTTATGATGCAAAAGATATCTTATAAAATTTATTGACGCTCATGTCCTAGTGTTGAAATAAGAGGGAACATAAAAACTTAGAGAATATTTCAACATTACAATCTCTTTGTGTTTTCATTTAAATAGTTTCTGCTCACGTTTCTTGCACGTATAAGTTGAAGTATCGTTACACTATTTTTAAAAAAATTATCTACTAAATTATGTCATTGAGTTATATATGAAAGACATAAGAATAACATATAAATTTTCGTGAATATTATCAAAAATGAATAATCATATAGTGACTTTTTTGATGATGATTGTATATATATTATTCATCAATCCTAGAAGGTATCTATCTGGAGCACTAGCAATATTTTTCTAGGTGTTGAGTTTAATTATTATAGAAAATGAAGGGTTGTGACTTCGCCGAAGAATTGTGACCTTTAAGAAAGGTTGTATCTTTTCTAAAGGATTGTGACCGTTGAAAAGGTTGTGCCTTTTCCAAAGGGTTGCATGTGACATTTCTGAAAGGTTGTCTTTCTGGTAACAGGTGTTGACCTTTATCCTTTGTCGGCTATAAATAGAGAGTATTTCTCTTATTTTTTTTGCATAAAATTCCTCCCTTCTTATGCATACATTTCTTACAAAATAATTTGATCGATCGTGTCAGTATGTGTGATTTGTTGCGGTCATTTTGAGTTCGTTGAATATTTCTGGTTTGCTAATATGAATAGTTCTTTTGTTTTTCTTTTTATTTTTTATTATTTTTGGTTTACTAATATGAATATAGGAGACAACAAGCTCAAGAAATTTAAATATTGATGGTATTTTATGTGGTAAGGAAAGTACTTCTATTTTCAATGTTATTTTTTAGGAAAAAATAAAATAGAAAAAGATAATTATTTTATCATATGATAAAAGAGATTTGGGATGAATTAATTCTACTTTGATATATTCGCGTATATTTATTGTACTACGTTTTCCTTGGATAGGTAAGGTTATTTTTATTTTCTTTCCAAGTGCATTGAAACAAATCACCTCTTCAGTTCTCTTTTCAATAACAAAAGTTATTCTATGCGTAGAGGTTATATGCACTTAATTTTTTTTTGTATATTCTTGGTTTTATATAACTATGTCACAAATCAAACCTATCGTTATTGGCACCCACATACAAGCCGTTGGGAGAACCACTACTACCCAACTCAAGAAATAATTCTAAAACTAAGAATTTAAGTTAGAGAAGAAATTTAAATGACTGAAAGCGAAGTTCATTTCTAAACAAACGATCTAATAACCAATATTTGCGGAAGATAAATCTAGAACTTGAAAGTCGTACCAGAACTACTAACGAATAATCAAGTATAAACAAGGAATTACTAATGAACGTGTAACATCTCACAGTTTGAAATATCTAAGAAAATAAAAATATTCATTTTGGGAAAGAACAGGAAAACTCTGCAAAATTGCCTAATGTTAAGAAAGTGAATTTTGATCATTTTCAAACATTCATAACTTCTAGCTCATGATTAGTTAGAGGTAGTTCTTGATATGGTTGAAAATCCCTTGGAGAGATCTTTCAAAATCCACCAAGTTTGTGCATTTTCAATATCGTATGAAGGATATGCCTAATGGAAGTTGGGTTGTTAAAGTAAGGAAAGACCCAATTCGGGTTTATGGAAGGGCAAACTAGTCTTTACCAATTAATTTACTATTTCATTTTAGGGGTTTATTGGGGTAAAAAGTCTGATTTTAGTTAACTTTGGAAAATCAAATCACGCTTAGATCATGGATAAGAGAGAAAACAAGAAGGAACGGGAGAAAAGTCAAGAATCGGCAAGAACGCCAAGGTTTGCGAGTGGAATTCGTCCGGGTTGATCCCTATAAAGTTATGTGACATATTTTCTTGTTGGGTTAGTTCACCCCCACACCTAATTATTTAAATTCAGCGATTTTGAGTTGGTTTAATGATAAAAAGTGAAGTTGTTGAAGAACATGGTTGAGTTGTTGCATGCCTAGTGTTGATTTGAATCGTGTTTTTGGATTGATTTTCGAGTAAAATTTGCAAGACAATGGTGATTAGGCTAAAGTTTAGGTGAACCTAAATTTTCTCTTGGGTAACTTACCCAATATCAAATGGGTTACTCTCGGACACCCACTCGTCTAAACTAACATGCGTACGCCTTGTCCACACCCTGCCCTTTCGATAGATGGTGTTTGATGGGACTAGGGCTCACTCTCTTAGGTTAGACCTAATGTCGACCCACATATTATGACATAAGTCTACTGGTCTTTGTTTTTGTCACGCCCCGAGCTATCCCCGAGACGCGGACACGGAACTTGGGACCACAAGTGATCCCAAGCTAACTCTGCTGGCATGATCATGAGCTTACTAAAGATAATAAACTGTTGCGGAAATTAAATCATACTTAAAATGAAAAGATGGAGAATACCCATATTCTATAACTGATATATTTGAAAACAATGAGTTTAATACAAAAGAAATATTAACTCAATACTAAGATGAATCTAACTATGTCAGAAAATAGCCTCTAAACTAGACTAGAAATACTGGGACAAGCCCCAGCTAAAGCTAGCAAAACTGAAACTAAATAACTAAAGACTGAAATGAAACTCATGACTGTTGTCCTCGGAGAATGAGGACTCACCACTGAATTTGTTGAACCGGAGATCGGGAAATCGATATATCCATGATCTGGATGTTGAGAACCTGAACCTACATCACGAGAAGATGTAGCACACGTATATGTCAGTACTTGAAAGGTAATGAGCATGTAGGATAGAGTACAACTGAAATAAAACATAACTGAACAAACACTAAAAGAAGTATAATAATCTGAAAGTGATGTGCTGATTTATGAGCTAATTGGATGCAATGACCAATTTATAACATGATGAAACTAATAAATACTGAATATACTGAAAAAAATGGTCAATGCAGAGAGTCTGACTGAACTGTGGGAGCTACTAATAACAGATAATAAAACCACATGAGATAAATGTGGAGTCCGATGTATACGCCCTACCGGGAGGACCCAGTATACCCTACCAAAGGTATAAAGGCATGCTGGCGTGATCACTAAACTGATTGCCCACAGAGGGGACTTACAACCTACTTGGCTAGTAATTCTGGGTCTATTGTGTACGCTAAACTCTAGTCCAACTCAGTATTATGCTACTCCCAAAAAATTCTGTAAATTAACCAATTATATCTGAATTTTTGTAAATACTGGATAGCTCAAAACTGAACATGCAAACTGAGAATGCAACAATTAATCTAGTAATTATGCATTTATAACTGAGGAATGTATATCTGAAGTGTCTGAAATATATGACCTAGCATGTGTAATTTAAGAACTAAAGAAATACAAAGCTAGGGTTCTGAAATTCATGTGATAATTTGAGTAATAACATGATAATATGATTTGGAACATATATTTAATAAATTCATGAAGTTATATCAAAGTTCTAGAAACCCTAGGTTTAATCATGATAAGAGAATCAAGAACTGACTGAAACTAAGGACCCTACGGGTGAAAGGAACCCACTAGTAAAATCCCACATACCTTGTGATGAAATCCACGGAAAAATACTTAATTTTTGGGGCTGGAACTGCTGGAACTTGTGGCGTTCTTGAACTAGGGTTCTTGAGCTTTTTTTATCCTCTCTTGCTTCTAATTTTCTAAGTTCTGATTTAATTATTTGACTTGGATATGTTTTAATTATATTTCTAGGCTTAGATTGACTAAAATATGATGATTTCGGGTCAAAAAACTACGTAACTTAGGGTTTAAACGGAGTGCGAAAGGTAAAAAAGACCCCTGGGAATGTTGTTGTTGGGCCTCATGACGGCCAGGACTAACGGTTTGTCGTGAGCCTGACGGGTCTTTGGGTCCGTCGTCAGGGACTGTTCGACAGGCCTTTACTAAAATGGGCATAACTTTTTACTAGGAGGTCTGATTTTAGCAAAGTCGATGGCTATGGAAAGATAGTTCAATTATATATTTGTGGGTAGGTCATAGGAGACCTAATTCATTTTGAGATAAGAGTTATGATCATTTTAAGTTGGTCCAACTGTATTTCCCCTTAACATGCTACAAATTTTCCACCTACGGACCGTAGGTCCACCTACGAACCATGCTAGTCATCCATAGCTCTTGTCAGAGAGTGGTTGAAGAGAGTCTTGATCGATGGTAACGGACTACGGACCGTCGTTTGACCTACAGACCGTAAGTAAGTCCGTCGGCCAAGACTTAAATATTTTTTCTAGGCTGAAATTTTTGAGAGTTACTGATCACATTGACGGTTGTGCAGGACGAACCTTGGTTCAGGCTATGGTACGTCGATGACACCGTTGGTAGCACCTGCAGATTTTTCTGAAAAACTAATTTTTGGTCTGTTTTGGCTATGGGGTGTTACAATATCTCCCCCTTCGGAACATTCTTCCTCATATGAAGACTAAACTAGCTGAAATAGAGGGAGAGAGATGCAAACCCCACTACTAAACACTGAGAACTATGTTCTGACTGAATTGAGTTCTAAGTACAAGCAATTACGCTAAAAATTAAAGTACAAACTGAGGGAACATGATTCTGAAACTGAATTACGCATGAATGACTGTAAAACTGAAGAGGAACTATTACCTCAAGCTGGAGTGGAATCAGAAGGAAAAAGGTAAGGATCCTTGGCTTTCATGGCTGCTTTTGCTTCCCAAGTAGCTCCCTCTACGGATTGACTCCTCCACAAAACCTTGACTGAAGTGACTTCTTTATTTCTCAACCTTCTAACCTGATGGTCAAGAATCTCAACTGGTAGATCCTCATAAGAAAGACTATCTTTCACCGTCACACTCTCTAATGACACTATAGAGGCTGGGTCACCCATGCACTTCTTCAAGAGTGAGATGTGGAAGACCGAATGCACTGCTGCTAATTTTGGTGGCAACTCTAACTCATATGCCACCTTGCCGATTCTTTTTAAGATCTTGTAAGGGCCTACATATCTAGGACTGAACTTCCCTTTCTTTCCAAATGTCATCACCCCTTTCATAGGTAAGACTTTAAGAAAAACCTAATCATCAACTTGGAACTCTAGTTCCCTTCTCCTTATATCTGCATAAGATTTCTGACGACTTTGGGCTGTCTTAAGTCTATCTCTAATGAGTTGCACTTTGTCCATAGCATGACGGACTGAATTTGGCCCTACCAAAGCTGTTTCACCTACTTTAAACCAACCAACAAGAGATCTACATCTACGCCAATATAAAGCCTCATATGGGGCCATCTGAATGCTGGAATGGTAGCTATTATTGTAGGCAAACTCAATAAGAGGAAGGTGATCATCTTAACTACCTTTAAAATCGATCACAGAAGCTCTCAACATATCCTCTAAGGTCTGAATGGTACGCTCTGCTTGCCCTTTCGCCTGTGGATGAAATATTGTACTAAGGTTAAGTTGAGTATCAAGACCTTTAGAGGTAAATTGAGGACCTCTATCTGAGATGATAGACAAAGGAACCCCATGCAACCTCACAATTTTAGTAAGGTAAAGCTTGGTATATTCCTCTGCCGAATATGTAGTCTTGACCGCCAAAAGCGAGAAGACTTAGTCATCCTATCAACTATCACCCAAATTGAGTCATGTTGTCTGTGAGTACAAGGTAACCCTGTGATGAAATCCATATTGATCACATCCTACTTCCAAGTAGGAATATTGATCTCTTGAGTCATACCTCCTGGTTTCTGATGTTCTACCTTGACTTGCTGGCAATTGGGGCACTTACTCACAAAGTCTGCTATATCCCTCTTCATGTCATTCGACCAATAGAATTCACAGATCGCTCTACATCTTAGTGGCACCTGGATGAATGGAATACTTGGAGTTATGAGATTCTATATGAATATGCTGCCTCAACTCTCCCACATCAGGAACACACAATCTACCTTGGTAACAAAGTTTACCATCTCCCCCTTGGGAGAAAACGTCTACCCTCTGATTGTTGACTGCACCCTTTAGTTCAAGCAAGATCGGATCACTCTCTTGATTTTTCTTAACCTCCACTACCAAAGACGATTCTGCCCCATTTTGAATTGTTATACGACTGACTGATATGCTCATAAGGCGAACTCCCAAGCGAGCAAGCCTGTGAACATCCTTCACTAGCTCCTTTCTTTTTTCCTCAACATAGGCTACACTACCCATAGATAATCTAGTAAGAGCATCAGCCACTACATTCGCCTTTCCAGGATGATAATGCACACTCATATCATAATCCTTAAGGAACTCAATCCATCTCCTCTGGTGAGGATTCAACTCTTTCTGGGTGAACACATACTGAAGTCTTTTATGTTCAGTGAACACATCTACATGAACACCATAAAAGTAGTATCTCCATATCTTAAGTGCAAACACCACAGCTGTACCTTAAGCTTTCTAGAGGCATAAGATATAACATTATCTCTTTGCATCAACATACAAGCAAGGCCAACTCTGGATGAATCGTAATATATCACATAACCATCCGAACCCTCTGGTAGAGTCAAGACAGGAGCTGTAGTCAATCTAGTTTTCAATTCTGTGAAGCTTTTCTCACAATCATCTAACCATTGGAACTTGACCATCTTCTGAGTCAACCTAGTTAATTGTGAGGCTATGGGTGAAAATCCTTCCACGAACCTTCTGTAATAACCTTCTAGACCTAAGAAACTTCTGATATCTGTAGCAGAGGTAGGTCTGGGCCATCGTTTCACTGCTTCTATCTTTTGTGAATCTACGCGAATCCCTTTGCTAGATACAATGTGACCAAGGAAAGCAACGGATTGCAACCAAAACCCACATTCACTAAACATAGATAACTGGCGATCTTTGAGACTATGCAGAACAACTCTCAAATGACTTGCATGTTTTTCCTCACTCCTAGATAAAATGAGGATATCATCAATGAATACGATACCGAACAAGTCTAAGTACTGTTTGAACACTCTATTCATCAAATCCATGAAAGCTGCAGGAGCATTGGTTAGTCCAAACAACATAACTACAAATTCATAATGACCATACCGAGTTTTGAAGGCTGTTTTTGAATGTCAGTATCTTTGACTCTGAGCTGATGATAACCCGATCTGAGGTCTATCTTTGAGAAATGACTAGCACCCTGGAGTTGGTCAAACAAGTCATCAATCCTGGGGATGGGATACTTATTCTTGATTGTGACCTTGTTCAACTGTCTATAGTTAATGCACACTCTGATAGAAACATCTTTCTTCTTTACGACCAATACTGGTGCACCCCATGGTGAAATACTAGGTCTGATGAAACCCTTATCTATAAGGTCTTTCAAATTCTCTTTCAATTCCTTAAGCTCTGCTGGAGCCATTCGGTAAGTAGGAATAGAAATAGGCTGGGTATCAGGAAGGAGATCAATTCCAAAGTCAATTTCCCTTTTGGAAGGAACCCCAGGAAGATCTTCTGGAAATTCACAGACTACTGGAGCTGACTCAAGAGATGGTGTTTCAAGGATAGAATCCTTAAACCGGACTAGATGATAGAGATAATCCTTAGATATCATCTTTCTGGCCTTAATGTAAGAAATAAATCGACCCATAGGTCATAGGCTACTACCCTTCCATTCTAAGATTGGTTCGTCTAGAAACTAAAAACGAACAATCCTAGTTCTACAATCGAATGAGGCATAACATGAGTGTAACCAATCCATGCCTATAATGACATCGAAGTCTACCATTCTAACTCTACTAGATCTGCTGAGGTGACTTTCTGAGAGTCTATGACAGGGCAATTTCTGTATACCCATCTATCTATAATTGGGTCACCGACTGGAGTACAGACTGAGAAGGGTTCTGAGAGAGTTTCTGGACTGACACTGAGTTGGACTGCTATGTAAAGAGTTACAAAAGACAAAGTCATGTCTCTTGTCTTTCCACTAAGTGAACCATGTGTGAGCCACATCCTTGGGTTTGTAGGATGCCAATCTCACCTATCACTATCAGTTACTGACATCACACCAAATATTTTCTTGACCTTATCTATGAACTTCTGTGGGTCCTCACACAACTTGGGACCCTGAAACTCTGGTGAATCTTTCTAAACAAATTTCAAGTACTAGCTGCCACTGATCCTCCATTGTTATTAGTTGGAACTCAAACCTTTTAATTGTTCTAGGTTGTCATACTTTTAGCCGAAAGCTGAACTTGCATTCTGAAACTCTACATTAGAACTTCCTTATCTAGTACTAGATGAACTACGTTAGCATTGCGTGCATTATAAGTCCATGCCTAAGCTCGAAGAGGAGACATGATCTAAAAAGTAGAACGTCAAGCTAGAATGGAATAAGATCATACCTCACGCACGATAAGATTAACAAGAAAGTGAAGTTCTTCCTAAAACACATTATAGCCTCCCTAACATTAAATGTGGTGCACTTCACACCCATGAAAAGGACTCTACTTAGTGCGGCTTTTTCAGACATCTTAGGACTCTTGAACCTAGTGCTCTGATACCAAGTTTTGTCACGCCGCGAGCTACCCTCGAGACGCGGACACAGAACCTAGGACCACAAGTGATCCCAAGCTAACCCTGCTGGCATGATCATTAGCATACTAAAGATAATAAATTATTGCGGAAGCTAAATCATACTTAAAATGAAAAGATGGGGAATATCCATATTCTATAACTGAGATATTTGAAAACAATGAGTTTAATACAAAATAAATATTAACTCAATACTAAGCTGAATCTAAATATGTCTGAAAATAGCCTCTAAACTAGACTAGAAATACTGGGACAAGTCCCAGCTAAATCAAGCAAAAATTGAAACTAAATGACTAAAGTCTGAAATGAAACTCATGACTGTTGTCCTCGGAGAATGAGGACTCACAACTGAATTTACTGAACTGGAGATCGGGAAATCGATCTATCCATGATCTGGATGTTGAGAACCTGAACTACATCACGAGAAGAGGTAGCACACGTGTGCGTCCGTACTTGAAAGGTACTAAGCATGTAGGATAGAGTACAATTGAAATAAAATATAACTGAACAAGCAAAAAAACAAGTATAATAATTTGAACGTGATGTGCTGATTTCTGAGCTAACTGGATGCAATGACCACTTTATAACATGCTGAAACTGAATAATGAATATACTGATAAATGATCAATACAGAGAGTCTGACTGAATTGTGGGAGCTACTAATAACCAATAATAAAACCACATGATCTAAATGTGGAGTCTGATGTATACGCCCCATCGAGAGGACCCAATATACCCTGCCAAAGGTATAAAGGCATGTTGGCGTGATCACTAAATTGATTGCCCACCAAGGGGACTTAAAACCTACTCGGCTAGTAGTTCTGGGACTATTGAGTATGCTAAACCCTAGTCCAACTCTGTATTATGCTACTCCCAATGAATTCTGTAAATTAACTGATTATATCTAAATTTCTGTAAATACTGGATAGATCAAAATTGAAAATGCAAACTGAGAATGCAACAATTAATCTGGTAATTATGCATTTATAACTAAGGAATGTATATCTGAAGTGTCTAAAATATATGACCTAGCATGTGTAATATAAGAACTAAAGAAATACAAAGCTAGAGTTCTGAAATCCATGCGATAATCTGAGTAATAACATGATAATATGATTTGGAACATATATTTAATAAATTCATGAAGTAATATCAAAATTCTAGAAACCCTAGGTTTAATCATGATAAGAGAATCAAGAATTGACTGAAACGAAGGACGCAATGGGTGAAATGAATCAACTATTGAAATCCCACATACTTAGTGATGAAATCCACGAAAAAATACTTAAGTTTCGGGGCTGGAAGTGCTTGAGCTTATGGCGTTCTTGAACTAGAGTTCTTGAGCTTTTTTTCTCCTCTCTTGCTTCTAATTTTCTAAGTTTTGATTTAATGATTTGACTTGGATACGTTTTAATTATGTTTCTAGGCTTTAATTGACTAAAATCTGATGATTTAGGGTCAAAATGACGTAACTTAGGGTTTAAATGGAGTGGGAAAGGTCAAAAAGACCCCTGGAAAAGTTTCTGTCGGGCCTCACGATGACCAGGACTGATGGTCCGTCGTGCGCCTGACGCCCTGTTGTTGGGTCCGTCGGGAGGGCCAGTTCCATAAGCTTTAACTAAAATGGGCATGATTTTTTACTCAGAGGTCTGATTTTAGCAACGTTTGTGGCTATGGAAAGATAATTCAATTATCTATCCGTGGGTAGGTCTTGGGAGACCTAATTAAATTTTTTTGTTAAGAGTTATGATCAGTTTTAGTTGATCCAACTACATTTCCCCTTAACTGGCTGCAAATTTTCCACCTACAGACCGTAGGTCCACCTACGAACCATGCTGGTCATCCATAGCTCTTGTCAGAGAGTGGTTGAAAGGAGTCTTGATCGACGGTCACGGACTACAGACCGTAAGTCCGTTCATTGTCCAAGACTTAACCAATTTTTCTAGGCTGAAAATTTTGGGAGTTTCTGATCCCATCGACGGTTGTGCGGGACGGACCGTCGTTCAGGCTACAAAACGCCGATGCCACCGTTGTAGCACCAGCAGATTTTTGTGAAAAACTAATATTTGGTCTGTTTTGGCTAAGGGGTGTTACAATTTCGCGACATCCCTCTCGGGCAAGCCAAAAACACATGGGTGGTTTTGTATGTGCAAGTAAAAACCAATGAGATTAAGCCACAACCACTAGGTGAAATCACCATTAAAATACACACACTTTTCCTCCCTGAATGTGCACAACCTACACACTTATTTTATTAAGATATCAAAAATAAATCCAATAAATGGTTATGGGTTGCTACCAAACAACACCTTATTTAAACGTCGTGGCACGACGCAATAAAGTCTTCAGGTTTCACTCTTAGGGTTTGCTATAGTATCACTAGGCAAACCCCCTCATTGTCTAGGGTTGAGATAAAATGAGATGTGGCACATTGGGGTCTCTATGTTCTTGGCAGCGACTAAATGGGAGGTGACGGTCTGATTGAGGGTCCATACATCTTCTTTCATACCTTTCAGCATTTTTTCTGACCTTTCAACCTTGCTGAGGATATGTCAGAGCATTTTCTCAAATCTGCGACATTTTGAATCCTTGGGCTTCTGTCACTCATGGGGCATCGCCTTTTCCCCATCTTTCCAAGTCAGATTTCGATCTCTCTATTCTTAGTTTCTATCATTCCATACTTCTTTTCTAGATGAACCTTGGTTACCACCCTACCTTAGGTAGCTCGATTAGTAACCACCACCTTGGTTTGCTAAGAAGCTAACCTCTTCACTGTATAAAGTTTCAAACTTAATGTCATCAAGATTGGTACGTGCAATTCCCACAGCATTGACGCTACGTTTGCATGCTCCCATGACATTTATGGATAGAATATAAAGTTTTGTCATGATCTCGGCCATATTTTGGTCCCTTTCATTGTCATTTTCAATTCTCACTTTAAATAACTAAAAAAGGTGATCGGAGAAACTTTGTCCCGCAGTGGCGTCATTTTGACGCTTTAAAATATGTATATTTTATGTTTCCTGATCAACGAATTTAACCTACAATTTGAGTGTCTACGAATCAAAGCTAGTAAAGTAACTCAACCAAGGGTTAGGGTCAAGTCCTTAGGGAGTGGTAGCGAAAATAGTTGGTACTTAGAATTTCATAATAAATAGTGATAGCTCAAGAAATTTTCGAGTATTAAGACAAAACAAGTTAAATTGGTGACATTAAGGTGTAAATATCAAAAAGAGGTTTTGTTATAAGTAGTAAAATAACAAAAATAAAGGAGAAAAATAGTATGGGAGAGAGTTCTTGGGGTGTGTCCGCAATATATGTTATACAAACTAATGGGTACATGTTTTTGATAGTAAAATTTGCAAGACAATGGTTACTAGGGTGAGCTTTAGGTGAAAGTAAATTCCCTCTGGGCCAACTTACCCCATATCAAATGGGTTCCTCTCGGTGATTCACTCGTCTAAATTAACCAGCCTACGACTTATCCACACCTTGACCTTTCGATAGAAGGTTCTTGGATGTGGGACTAGGTCTCACCCTCTCGGGCTGAACCTCATGTCGACCCACTCTTTAGGACATTAGTCTAGTGGTCTTGGTTTCGTGACATCTCTCTTGGATAAATTGAAAATACATGTGTGGTTTTATATTTGTAACTACAAACCCATTTGTTTATTCCACAACCACTAGGTGAAATCACAAATTAAATACATCTAATCTTATCAGCAAGTAAGACTCAACAATAATATCAACACACATTTGGTAAATCACACCCTAAGAATGAGAGGTTATAGCCACACATCAAGCAATAATAAAATATACCTAAAATGATAAACGAATCAAATGGGTATAAGATATTAAACCTTTAAAATGTAAAGGAAGGTAAAAGGAGAAGACCCACTTCCAAGATTGGAAGAAGAACTTCTTTCTTCAAGCTTCCTCAAAACCCTCTCCAAACACAGGGGAAAATTTAAGAACAAAGGTTCTGATTTAAAATATTAAGGGTCTAATGTTTCACACTCTCAAATATCAGCAAAAAATTCATTCTAAATAATAAAAGAGTTTAGTATTTATAGAGTTCAGATTTAGTACTGGTGGATCCATTTGGCGTCTTTAGTCGTGAATCCCCGAGTGATTAGGTGATTTGCCCTTTCTCTAGTTTGTCGTTGTTTAAGACCTGCCTGTTTGTCAATGCATGTTGTAACGTTGGGCGGAATAACTCTGCTTGAAGGAATTATTCGGAAATGTGCCGACTGCTCCTTTTCATCACCTTTTGATCCACTTGCTTCAAGACTAACTTGTTGTAAAAGCGAAACTCTACTTTACAGCGTATTGCCAAGTGTGTCTGTTGATGCGCGTTTTGCATCTTCAACTCTGTTCTTCTATTTTTCAATTAAGTGTCCATGATCCTACCAAATCCTCAAATACCTAACACTTAGAGGTTTCTACCAAGTATCGAGATAAAATATACTATTTTGGGAAACTGCTTGCATTAAAATAAGGCCCTGGATAAGTCCAATTCGGGGACTCATTAGCCTGTCAGAAAGCCACAAAAGTGCCTTTGAACTTTTTCCTCTGGCGCGTCGCGCTAGCCAATACGCCACCAAAAGTTCTCTGAAGTTTGAGGCTGGCGCCCCGCGCCTCACAGAGCTCCAGGTGCACAAGGGATGCCAGGTCTCCCTATTTTTCCCCATCTTTTCGTACTAATTCCTAAGTAATGTACCTAGGATTCATAATTGATTCTAACACTCCAAGGTACACCTAATTTTCATGAAATCATATATAAATATGAGATCATGAACCCTAAATGCATAATACAATTAAAGGAAAGTTAAGATCAAAGTCAAAAGAGTTAAGAGTCAAGCCTAGAAGTTAAGAAGTAAGTTAAGGTAATGTTCTTAAGAGTTCTCAAGGGTATTTAATAACATTTTTAATTGTTTTGAAGACTCAAATTTCAAATTAAGTAAAGAGTTGAAGTTCTTCCTTCAAAGAAATATAAGGGAAGTAAGTATTCCCTAAAAGTTAATTTAAGACTCAAGTTTCAAGTTAAGTAAAGAGTAAAGATTTGAGTTCACTTCTCAATAATTTATTAGGGAACTAAGTATTCTCGAAGAAGTTATAAATCTTTTTCACATTTTAGTAAGAAAAGAGAAAGCCAATTCCAGAGGAGCCGTTGGGCTAAGCATTGAGTAATTATCTCAAACTAAAGAAAGAAGTTGTTTTAAAAGCATAAGCTAAAGTATATTTTTTGAGTAGTATTGAGCACTGATGTGGGGATGCGATTTCATATTAAATCAAGTCTACATGTAAACCATGTAGCCATCATGGGCATTAACGGGTCATAATTTTTAGGTGATCACGTAAGTTAAGCTAGTGGATACACTAAGTTAAATAGTTCTACATGACGGAAAAGTATATGAGAGTTCTGACAGTGTAGGAACATGTTGTATCATCACTTAGGCTCATAGTGGTGGTTGTCGGTTAGAGAATGTCCCACCGAAACAATATTATTGCATATATGAGTAAATTAAGTTTGTTATTGAATTTCTTTAATGAACTAAGTATTCTCATTGTTTTACAAGCTTTCATATATTGTATGTGTCTTACTACTTTAAATTAAGTCATATAATTCATGAGTTGAGCAGAGTCAAAGTAATTGTTTCTTCTTACTCTTTTTCAAGGTTAAGTTCTAGTTAGCATTCCAACTCGCATTTTGTGCATGTAGTATCTTGCTTACCTAATTTTTACCAATTACATGTTACTTCATTTATTTATTTTTCTAGCTTGCTATTTTGTTGCCAACTTATTTTCTTTCTATGATGATTTGATTACATTGATTTTACATTAATGGTCTATCTAGAATAACTTTTCAACCCTACAAAGATAGAAATAATGTCTACATAAACCTACCTCTGTTAATCTCACTTATAAAATTACACCAGATAAATTGTTATTATTTGTATTCTTTATTTAAACTAGGTATGAAGTTTAATATTTAGGATAAAAGGTTACCTGGTTAAAACCACACACACACACACACACACACACACACACACACATATATATATATATACATATATATATATATATAATTAGAAAAACTAATTTCAATTTTCTTTTTACTATTTTAGTCTTCAAAACCAACCTATACAAATATTAATAGGAGTTTCGGTTCTCTGTTTAAATTACTGAGGAACTTATAATATTTAGAAATTAATTTTTTTATAAATATTTTTGTGCGTATAACTTTTATGTATTAAGTGAATTTTCTATCTTCCTACAAGACAGTAAGTCTACTTATAATATTGAATGTTGAATACTTTTGTGATGTACGTTATTTTTCGTTGACATTTCAATATTGAAAACTTTTGTAATGTATTCTATTGTTGAGCACATTGAATATCATAAATCTTTATTATTTTCTGGAAATTAAATATTCACTACAAGAAATCTGGTCTACTGTCACGGTTCACCTACCGTTGCAATAGACATTACTATTGTAACTATTCAAGTCCACGGTTACGTCAACCGCTACAACAGATCACGTAGCAACAACTTTGTTGCTACGGTTTTGTCCGACGGGTCATATAACTTTTGCCATACATGGACCTATTGCCACGGTTCTCAGTTGAATTAATTACCAACGATTACGGTCGTATTGGTACGGTTTTGAATCGTCGTAATAGAGGTTTATGCATCAGTTCTATTGAGGCTATGGCTACAGTTTTTCTTTCGATTCAACACACCGTTTCACTCAATTGTGACGGTTGATATACGGTATTGCAACACTTTTAAACAATTGTAGAATTGTTTCTTAATGCCTATTGCAACGGTTATTACCTGCTATTGCAATAATTCTAATGCAATATTAGTAAGCTATATATACCTTATATATACTAAATCATTCATGAGAATAAATTTTAATAACATAAAAATACACATAAATTGTTCACGAGAATAAATGTTCATTCCCAAAAATTAGAATTCCAGATCCGTGATTCTAATATTAATAAAAGCAAAATATACAAATCTATTTATAGCATTCAAAAAAGGTGAAACACATGCACCTCACAATTTTCAATCTTCAAAAATATATGATTTCTAGAACGTCAACAAAGTTAACATCAATACTTCAGCTCCTATGTCAAGTCTTCACTACTGCTTTCATCACCTTCTTCAATTTCATCACCTACATAAAATCAGAAAAAAATATCAATAATTTGGCAAACCTCAAATCTTGGAAATTAATAAGTATACATGCAGTAAGAACCATGCATTAGCTTTTAGAATTGTTCAACCCCCAAAACTTGGAAATCAAGTACATGTAGTAACATCAACTGCTGCATTCAAACTTCTCACATTCCTCAACATGCATGTCTCTTATCACAAACCATCAAAAACCTCAAATCTGCTTACAAATTTTGAATCAACAATTCTTTGTCTCTACATAAAAACATCAAATCTTGATATTTTCATTATTTTAAGTTGTTGCAGCAATGCCGATTTTTATTTTTATTAAGTTAAGTTGTTGCAGCAATGTCGATTTATTTTCATTATGTTAAGTTGTTACATAAAAACCTCAATTCTACTGACAATTAGCATTGTTGTTTCAGAAGGATCAAGAGCTTCTACTACTTGCGAACAAATGTTGCCTAAGAAATTTCATTACCCTTCTTCAGCACCATCTAAAGGCACAAACTCTGTCACTACTTCTTATACAACAACGAAAATAAATCGAAAACTCTCTTCTAATGATTGGAGATCAGTGTAACAATTGGAGTATCATTAGATCAATTTGAATATGTACATCGAAAACTATCAATGTCGTCATGTATGTTAGAAGTTTCTTCTTCATTGGTTGGATGTGGCGTATTTCGTGAGGAAAATCCTTCTTCATGAAAAACCCCATTTGGTGTATCCATAAACAAATCCAAGACAAATCAAATGATCCTCTACCATATTTCGACAACTACAATTACGATTAAAACACTTCTTACAAGGACAGAATATAACATTTTCTTGCGAAGCTCGTTCAAATGGTTTATCAAGAAAAACATTAACTACATGAATATATTCGTTGGTGGATCTTCGCAGATTCATCCAACTTTTATCTCCAAAATCCATTGAATATTTATCCTACATGACATGACCAACAAATTAAAGCCAATAAATGCATGAGTACAAGCAATCTCGGCAAAACTAAACCTTTCAAACTTTTGGATTAATCGAATCTCAAACCTTCACACCAATTAAACACCAAAAATTGACAGCATTAATAGTATAACCCAATTGACAAGTTATTAGAAGATTTCACCATATAAGAAACTTTATACACATAAATGACTAAAGTCATGCTAAAACAGATTTCGAAGCAATAAGGGCAGATTTCAAGAATTAATGAGATGAGCCAAAAAATTACAAGAACTAGGTAGATAGTCGCAACCTCCCTCTTCTATGCTCTTTAAGCTCATCGAAATTTGTTAAAGATGAAAGACTAAGCTCTACATATCACAAACAAACATGACAAAAATAACTACTCAAATTAATCTGATAAGTAAGAGAAGCAAGCAGACAAGCTGAAATAAAGGAACAGTAAAGTAACCAGACTACTAGATACCATGCTAATCAAACTTAAATAAAGTAGATAGATAACTCCTAAAACATACTTGACTAAAATCATTCAAAGGAACCAACCAGTGATTGAAGTCATATCACTAGCTAACAAAACAACAATAAACACAAGAGCATTGTTTATACCTCAAACAACTAAGACACACTCAATTTGAAGCCAAACTATCCATCACTAGGCACCAACAGTAAATCAAAGAAGAAAAGAAGAAAAGAAGCATTCGAACAAAGGAGAACAAAAGGTAATAGTAAGCTTCACATTATCAAAACCAAATTCCGGCTAAAACAAGTTGAGGTCTAAAGGATTATCTTTTCGGGGCAGCGACACTAAGAAGAGAACACAAAAAGATTTTTAATCGGTTCTTCTACGGTTCTGCAGTTTAACCTTAAATCCTTTGCAAGTTTAACCCAAATTTACTCAACTGTCACTTAAATTTAGAAGTGTTTTGTTTTCCTGTTTCAGTATACATCACAAATTCAATCAAGGAAAGTTTATACACTACCTAGATTAGAACAAAAAAAACACAGATTTAAGCTAATCGATTTTTTACTCTTTGAGATCTTTTTAGAAATAATCCAATGGAGGCTAAGAAATCATGAACTAGCATAGAAAACTTAAACATTACTCATTTTATATGGAAGAATTGTAGTCGACCCTAGATGTCCAAGAGAACCAACGAGCTTCACCAAAAGCTTTGCTGTCCAAGATCCCGTTATCCACACCAAAAGATTCGGTGTCCAAGAACTTAGAAATTGTTCCCTCTTGTTTTCCACACCAAAAGCTCGCTGAAAACTTTGTTGTAGTCGTCCCCTTCGTCGTTCCTCGCCATTTCGCTTAGAGTAGATTTAGAATTTTTTTTCTTTTAGTTTTTGCTGAGAGTAGACGAGGGAAATATATTGTTTATATTAGGAAGGAAGTTTATTATTTTTAGTTTTTGTAATGAGAGATAATATTTTTCCTAAAACAAGTGTTGCCATAGATTTCGCTAACCGTCGTCATAGAGTTCGCTATTGCAACATTTATGAATTTCTAGCCATAGAATATCCATAGGACAGTTATAGGGATGATGCCACAATTCATTTAAATAAAGATCTAATAACCAAAATTTCCGAAAGATAAACCTAGAACTTGAAAGTGAATGTACCAAAACTACTAATGAATATCCAAGTCTAAACAAGGAATTACTAATAAACTGTTCAACTAAATAAAAATAAAGTTCCAAGTCCGAAATTGGTGGACATGGACGAAAGAGAACCCCATGGCAGCCCTAAAAAAACATCTCATCTTTGACGCTGATGCGATTATCTCTAATACCCTAAGAGAGGTCTGTCAATAGCCGCTTGAAGATGTCCAGTACTCAACAAAAATAAGAGCAACTGTAGAATCAGTACACAACCACCATGTACTGGTAGGACCACACGACTATCAGACTAGTGCAATATAAAAAAGTCAAAAAATTATAATCACTTCCATATATATATATATATATATATATATATATATATATATATCAACATACAAAATTATCAACATGGTATTCCAACAACACATTTCACATGCTTAACACATCATTAGTCCTCTCACGAAACCCAAACTCAAGTTGTTAGTGCACCGGCATGGTACCTGATTCTAGTTAGCTTGGCGGAATGTGACAATCCGAACCAAGTTCTAAGGAGTGGTGGTAAGACCTACTTTGTTATATGAGTAGAGTTATCATTAGTCAAGAAATTTTTTCTTGTCCACGCAAACTTGTTTCAAGTTGAGCCAACCAATTGATTCTACAAAGAGCCTACCTAGTTCTAGTCTTCATAGCCTATCGTTTTCACGTTGTTTGATCTTGTTGTAGTTTCTTTTGATTCCAATGTAAAAGAGAAGATATGACACTATATGTTAGGCCATATGCCAATAAGAAATATGAAAAAAGTTTTTCAATTTTCTAAATCTTGTTCAAAGTTATATTTTCCTCGTGTTATTTCTCATATGGCAACACAATCAAAAGTATCTTTTCCTTCTAGTTCTATTTGTACCAAGGCTGCTTTTGACTTAATCTCTTTTATCATATAAACATATTTCCTTCCAGTGTTTTGATTTCAAGAACGCTTTTGAAGTTATGTTCATGATTAAACCATCTTATTCCCATCTAAATTGTTGTGGTTTCTTGTGTTTTGTCTCTACTATTCCTTTACATAGAACTAAATTTGATCCTAAAGTTTCACCTTGTGTGTTTATACGATATCCATATGGAAAAAGGGCTACAAAGTGTTGGATCTACAAACGAAGAAATTTTCAGATTCTAGGAATGTCATTTTTCATGAAGAGTATTTTCCTTTCTCTTCACAATCTGATTTATGTTCTACTTTATTTTCTTCTATAAGATTCTGATTATTCTTATAATTTTGATGATATTTTTATATCTACTAGTCCTTCTAAATATTCATCTCCTTTCAATGTTAGTTCATGTATTAATTATTCTCCTGATATATTCCCTATACTTTCTCCTCCATTACCTGTTGTTCAAACTATACTCAGAAAATCTTTTAGAAATCACAAAAAATGTGATATCTTAAAAGACTATATTTACAATGCTCTCCATGATGTGACTTCTTCTTGTTTACTAAGTCCTGTTAGTCCTAAGTCTTTATCTTTTACTGATTCATCTTCTAATAATCAAGTCATTCTCAATGTCATTACTAGCATAATACATAAACATGTTAGCTCTATTTAGGCAGCTCACCATTTGGGTTGGCAGGAAACCATGGATAAAGAACTTAGGGGTCGTGTGTCAGAGTGTCTTAGAGAAAATAATGCTGGCATTAACTTGATGTATTAGTACCTTATTTGGTACACTTTTCTAACCGGTGCATAACTAATGCTTGTATTAGTAATATACGCTATTTTTGTATTGAAGAGTGTTTTAGTGATGCCATCTATTTCTATATGTTAGTAATCCAATGTGTTCTAATGTATTCATTAACATTATTAAAGTCACAATTGTCCTAAAAAAAGAAAAGTTTACAACCTTTCCACTATATTTGTGGAGGGTACTTTTGTAAAAAAATATCTTTTCTAAAAAAGTTATGTAATGCATAATATTTTTAGTACACCAAACCAAACATTGAGTTAAAAAATCTCATTATAACTAATGCAAGAATTATTAATGCAAGCATTACTAATACACTGTATTTTTTGCATTTTTCTTATACACTCTACCAAAAAACCCTTACAACTTTAAGAGTTAACAACATATGACATGTTGTTGGCTGCATACAGGTAAGAAGGCTTTGCCATCTAAATGGGTTTATAAAGTAAAGTAACACTCGGGTGAAAGTATTGAAAGACTAAAGGCTAGATTAGTCATTAGAGGTGATATGTAGAGAGAAGGTATTGATTATAATAAAATGTTTTCTCCAATAGTCAAGATTACTACCATAAGGTGTATTTTATCTATTGCACTGAAGAATGGGCGGGGTGTGTTTCAATTCGATGTGAACAATTCTTTTCTACATGCTGACTTAAATGAAGAGGTTTACATAAAATTTCCTCCCGGTGTTGATCCTAACCATGTATGTTTGCTTAAAACTATTGGGTTTAGCAATGTGTGAATGGGAAAAGAGAAGAGAAAAATGGAAAAGTGAGGGAACCAATTTAGAGGGAAAATGAAAAAAGTCATTTCTTTCATATCTGTAAAAGAAAGGAAATTGTTGTCCTTATATTAGGAAACACAGGTGCCCCCTCGCGTCGTCGTCGTCACTTGATCGACCTCGGCCTGATGGAATTCATTGATAATATTTTTGGACAAAATTTATTTCATCAATCTCATTAATTAAATCTTTTCCTAATTTCCGTTCTCTTAAAAATTAATTCAAGATGTTAGTTAATTAGTTAATTAACACAATTAATTTAAATGTAACTGTAATGTACGAATGTAATAGCAATATGCCAAAAAGGTGTTACTCTTTCAAAAATTCAATTCTCTTCCCAAAAGACACAACGATATGGAAAAATGGGTCTTAACAGATTTTTTTTTCCAACAGATGCAACCCTTGCTGAAAATGGCTACAAATAAGAGGATTTTTCCAGTTTTCGAACACAGAAAATTTTTTCTTCTCTACATATGTTTTCTCTAACAAACAAAGTATCGATCAACTAAATCTGTGTGGATTGTTACTATTCTTAAGTTCGCTGAAGTTATTAAAGTTTGAGATATCGCTACTTCTTTAACAAGATTAATCTGTTTTATGTTGAAAGAAATTAATATGTAACTTCAGTTACAGTGAGGGGATAAAATTTCTTAAGGAGATAAAGTAGTTTCTGTGGACTTGAATTAATAGGGTATTTTCGATATATTTCATCTTTTTTCTATTTCTGTATTTTTACTAAACCTTGATACAAGTGATAACAGTCTTAAGAAATTTAATTAGTTTCTCTAATTGAGATTTCTAGAGATCAAAACCTGGTTTTCTACTCTGTTTGAATTTTAAAATTTATTCGATTAACAATTAAAAGAACATAAAAACTTTATCGTCAAATCAAAAACAGTATGTGTAAAGATTTATCATTTATTGTTAGTATTTCACATACTAAAGTTATCTGCCATTTGTGATGGAAAAAAAAGACTAATTCAACTCAAGTAAATGTTGGAACAGTGAATGCTGCAACAGTAAGTGTTGCAACAACATCGGTTGCACACAGTCGTTCAACTGCCCCCTTAGCGCCAATTGAGAAACCTGCAAAGTTTTCTAGAGTCGATTTGAAGAGATGGCAGCAGAATATGTTCTTCTATCTCACTACGTTGATTCTACAAAGGTTCATAAATGTTCCTGTTATGTCGGATGATACTCCGCATGAAGAACGATTCTTGGTAATAGAAGCATGGACACACTTAGATTTTTTGTACAAAATTATATTCTGAGTGGCCTGCAAGATGATCTGTACAATTTGTACAGCAATGTCAAAACCTCAAAAGAACTCTGGGATGCTTTATTAAAGAAGTACAAAATAGAGGATTTCGGAATGAAGAAGTTCATTTTAGCAAAGTTTATGGACTATAAGATGATAGACAGTAAGACCGTCGTCACCCATGTTCAAGAACTACAAGTCATAATCCATGATCTCCTTGTTGAAGGTATAAATTTATTTAATGCCTATGTTAGAAATATTAAGTTTTTTCTTGATACTCACATAATATTTAATATAGGATTTATGGTAAATGATTCCTTTCAAGTGTCTACATTATTGAGAAGTTACCTCCATTGTGGAAGGACTTCAAAAACTACATGAAACATAAACACAAGGAGATTATTGTTGAAGATATCATAGTAAGGTTCAAAATTGAAGAGGATAATAAAGCTACAGAAAAGAGGTCACGTGGTAATTCAGCAATATCTAGTGTAACTATTGTTGAAGAAGATCCCACAAAATTAGAGAAAAGAAAGAAAAAATCTGGTCCAAAAAGCAAATTCCTAAGAAGAAATTCAATGGAAGTTGCTTCAATTGTGGCACACGTGGTCATAGGACTACTGAATTTCCGGATCCCAAAAAGGACAAGAACAAGTAGGATCAAGCAAACTTGGCTGAATCCAAAGGAGAAATGGATTATCTCTCTACAATGCTTTCAGAATGTAACTTGGTTTGAAATCCAAGAGAATGGTGGATAGATTATGGTGCCTCATGCCATGTTTGTGCCAACAAAGAATTGTTTTTCATCATTTACTCCATAACTTATAGACGAGAAGTTGTTTATGGAAAACTCCATTGCTACAAAGGTGGAAGGAATTGGCAAGGTCATATTAAAGATGACATCTGGCAAGGTGGTAACTTTGAACAGGGTCCCTTATCTTCTGGAATGGCAAAAGAATTTTGTTTGTATTCCAATTCTGATCTAGAATGGATTCAAACATGTATTTGTTCTGATAAAGTAGTAGTGAGTAATAATAAAATGTATGTAGGAAAAGGTTACCTCAGTGATGACCTTGTCAAGCTCAATGTAATTGCAGTTCATATGAATAAAGATTGTGCTTCTTCTTACTTGCTTGAGTCTAAATGTTTATGGCATGAACATTTGGGACACGGTAATAACAAAACCTTGCGAAAACTGATTAACTTAAATGTTTTGCCAAAATTTTGGTGTAATAAATCAAAATGTCAAATTTGCATTGATTCTGTGTATGCTAAGCATCCCTATAAATCTGTTGAAAGGAATTCAAATCCTTTAGAAGCGATTCACACTGATATTTGTGACATGAATTCAACACATTCACGTGGTTAGAAAAAGTATTTCATAACTTTTATTGACGATTGTACTATATATTGATATGTCTATTGCTAAATAATAATGATGAAGCAATAGATACATTTAGGCAATATAAAACTGAAGTTGAAAATCAGTTGGATAGAAAGATCAAAATGATCAGAAGTGATAGAGGCGGAAAATATGAATCTTCATTTGCAGAAATATGTTTGGAAAATAAAATAATCCATCAAACTACTGCTCCTTACACTCCTCAGTCTAATGGAATTGCAGAAAGGAAAAACCGACCTTTAAAGGAAATGATGAATGTCTTACTTATAAGCTTAAGTTTACCACAGAACTTGTGGGGGGAAGTTATCCTTACAGCAAATCGAATACTCAATAGAGTGTCTCACTCAAAGACACATATTATTCCATATGAGAAATGGAAAGGTAGAAAACCCAACTTGAAATATTTTGAAGTGTGGGGGTGTCTAGCCAAAGTCCACGTTCCCATACCTAAGAGGGTAAAAATAGGGCCTAAGACTGTGAACCCTAAACAGTAAGGCATGTCGATTTTTAGTTCATGAGTCCGAACATCCGGATATTCATGAAAAACGGTAATGGAATCAGATAATGCTAATAATTTTAAACATATCTATCCGTATAAAACTATACTTGAGTCATCTAGTGGGGGGTCAAAAAAAACCCCGAGAAGAACCAAAAGAAAATGAAACTAATGAAGAGAGTCCAAGGTGCAATAAATGTCAAAGAACAACTACTTCATTTGGATCTGATTTTGTAACATTCCTTCTTAAAGTGAGCCTCAAACATTCAAGGAAGAAATGTTGTCTAGCGATTCAACCTCTTGGAAGGAGGCTGTCAACAGTGAAATTGAATCAATCCTAAGCAATCATACTTAAGAGTTAGTTGATCTTCTTCCAGCTAACAAACCCTTGGGTTAAAAATGGATCTTTAAAAGAAAGATGAAAGATGACGGAACTATTGACAAATATAAAGCAAGACTTGTTGTCAAAGGCTTTAGACAAAAATGTCTTGATTATTTTGACACATACTCGTCAGTGTGTAGGATTACATCAATTCGAATGTTAATTGCCCTAGCTGCAGTATACGGTCTTGAAATCCATCAAATTGATGTGAAAACCGCCTTATTGAATAGAGAGCTGGAAGAAGAAATTTACATAAAACAACCTGAGGGTGTTGTAGTTTGTGGTAAAGAAAAGAATGTGTGCAAGCTTATTAAGTCACTTTATGGACTAACAAAAACCACCAAAACAATGACATGAAAAGTTTGATCAAACCATGTTGTCAAATATATTTAAGACTAATGAATGTGATACATGTGTTTACATTAAAGATACTCCGAATCAGGAAGTCATTGTATGTCAATATGTGGATGACATGTTGATAATGAGAAAGGAAATTGCCAATGTAAAAGCTACGAAGTGTATGCTCACTCGTAAGTTTGATATCAAAGATCTAGAAATTGCTGATGTGATACTAGGAATTAAAATTCTCAAAACTCCTAAGGGTCTAACATTGTCTCAAACTCATTATATTCAAAAAGTACTTTAGAAGTTCAAGTATTTGAATTTCAAAAGGGAAACGACCCCTATTGATGTGAACCTTCATCTTGCAAAGAATAAATGTAAAAGTCCGTCTCAATTAGACTATTTCAGAGTATTGGGAAGTTTGGTGTATGTCATGCCCAGAGCTACCCCCGAGAGGCAGACACGGAACCTAGGACCACAAGTGATCCCAAGCTTACCCTGTTGGCATGATCATTAGCATAATAAAGATAATAAACTGATGCGGAAGCTACATCATAATAAAATCTGAAAAGATGGGGAATATCCATATTCTATAACAGAGATATTTGAAAACAATGAGTTTAATACAAAGTAAATATTAACTCAATACTAAGTTGAATCTAACTATGTCTGAAATAAGCCTCTAGCAAAATTGAAACTAAATGACTAAAGACCGAAATGACACTCACGATTGTTGTCCTCGGAGAATGAGGACTCACCACTGAGTCTGCTGAATTGAAGATTGGAAATTGATCTATGTGTGATCTGGATGGTGAGAACCTGAACCTATATCACGGGAGATGTAGCGCACGTATGCGTCACTACTTGAAAGGTGCTAAGCATGTAGGATAGATTAAAGCTGAAATAAAATCTAATTGAACAAGCATAAATGCAAGTATAATAATCTGACATGATAAACTGAATTCTGAACTAACTGGATGCAATGACAAGTTTATAACATGCTGAAACTGAATACTGAATATACTGATAAATGGTTAATGCAGAGAGTCTGACTGAATTGTGGGAGCTACTAATAACCGATAATAAAACCACATAAACTAAATGTGGAGTCCGATGTATACGCCCCATCGAGAGGACCCAATATACCCTGCCAGAGGTATAAAGGCATGTTGGCGTGATCACTAAACTGATTGACCATAGAGGAGACTTATAACCTACTTGGCTAGTAGTTCTGGGACTATTTGTGTACGCTAAACCCTAGTCCAACTTTGTATTATGATGCCTTAAGAAGATTCTTTTGCTGAATCAAATATTCCTACAAAATCTCGCCCCTATCAAATGAATTCAGAATTAGTCGATTTCTGTAAAAAAGAAATTGATAATTTATTATAGAAGGGACTTATGAAACCCTCTAAATCTTCATGGTTTTGTACTGCATTTTATGTTAATAAAGCTGCAGAACAAGAAAGAGGTGTTCCCAGGTTAGTAATAAATTACAAATCTTTGAACAAAGTTTTAAAATGGATAAGGTATCCCATTCAAAATAAAAAAGATCTTGTTTCCAGATTATATGATGCCAATATATTTTCAAAGTTTGATTAAAATCAGGTTATTGGCAGATTCAAATTTTTAAAGAACATACTTATAAAACTGCGTTTAATGTTCCTTTTGGTCAATACGAATGAAATGTTATGCCTTTTGGTTTGAAAAACGCACATTCTGAATTTCAAAAAATTATGAATGATATTTTTAATCCTTATATGGATTTCATTATTGTTTATATCGATGATATTTTTGTTTATTCTAAAACATTAGATTCTCATATAAATCATCTTGATATTTTCAAGAATATTGTTATTCAAAACGGTTTGGTTATATCCAAAACTAAAATGAGTCTTTTTCAAACAGATGTAAGATTTTTGGGTCATCAAATTTGTCAAGGGAGGATTACTCCAATTCAAAGATCCATCGATTTTGCATCAAAGTTTCCTGTCTATGCCTCCGTCTAAAAACTTACACCCTAAAAACTTCTGTCTATGCCTCTGAATGAGGCTCCTTATATAGAAAAAGAAAAGTAAAATTGGGTTCTCCTTATGGGCCTTACATAATGTTTTAAATAATATTATTGAATAGTAATATATTGTTCTTGATAAGGTTTTTGATAAGATTTTAAATCTTATCCTTTCCTTTTAAAGTTTTTATTATTGTACTGTCTTGTTCTTTCATTGATGCCAGAAAGTCTTCTACCTTCTGCAATTGCCTTTCTGACAGTTCAATATCTAGATCTACAGATTGTGCATCCGCGGTATGACTATGTCCACTCCTCATTGAAGTGTCTGATTCATCAAAATTCAGCGATGTTTGTCAGTAAATTCTTTTTAATTTCAGCCAGATAATTATTTATCATTTCTTCTTTATTTCAATCTTGAATGGAAATTCTTCTGGCGACATTCTTGATTGGACTCCCGCATGAGATGCCCTTTTGAGGGGAGTTTTGATATGTTTTAACAGTGTTGGTAATTTGATCCAGTAGTTCTTGCCCATATAACTGTCCTGTCGCTGGATCTTGTCTGTTTAACTTCTCCCAAAAAATTGTAAAATATTTTCGGTATAAACAAAAAATGTTTTCAATTGGGGTATAACCCATTTCTAGAATCCATTTATGGATCCAAGGAATAGAAAATTCTATAAAGAAATATATTTGATCAATTTTCTCAATATTTGAGACATGATCTTGCAAAAATAAATTTGTTATAAACGGAGAAACTTTTGCCCATTCTTTGTATAAAATATGAAAATTATGAGGTAAAATTTTTACTGTTGGGCCATGAATAGACCACCAGTTTATAAACCAATTTGACAAATTTTTAGCAAAAATTTTAACACAGACTTTTAAAAACCATGTGTGCTTTAGTTTACTGTTATTATAATAAAAAATTTTGTGAAAGGCCTGGATATAATCCTAGTATGTAAAATTCATGTTTATGTCATTCACGGAAACACGTCTCTCCTGCATAGTGGAGATTCCCCAGTCTTCAGCAGATATAATCTGCTTAACTGTGATTTTGGGGAAGTTATAAACATTCTTATCAAAATAAAAAAAGTGCTGAAATTCTGCACTACAGTATAACATAGGATGGATTCATAATAGGTCCGAGTCTTATAAGCCTCGCTAGGAAAATATAATCCCTTTGTTAGATACTTTTGGAGTATATTTCAAGGTTCATTACTTCTCTGAATATCAGAGTTTTCTAAAAGAAATATAATTTCTTTTGTTGCTGTTTCTTCGGAGATTCTGACTAGATCAGCTTCCTTGGCTAAGGAGGCGTAGGTATTACCTTGCTCTTTCGTCTGCAAATATGCTTGGATTTGTTCATATAATGAACTATCTTTAGGAATATCCTTAAGATGAAGCTGATGAGGAAGCGCGAATCTTTGATTTGATCAAAGTTTTGCTTCCTAGTTGTTTAACTTGAAAAGAAGAGTCGTATGACGACCTTGTTTGATGCGAAGAAGAGGATGATCTTCCTCTTACGCGGTTTCGTCCTCCACGACCATGCACTTGTGACCATGGCGGAGGATCATTACCTCCCATGCTGCAAAGATAGAACAAACAGATTAGTACAAATCTGAGAAATATCCAGAAACATCAAGTTCCCAATCACTATTAGCAAGGGAAAGGTCAGAAAATGGTGACCCTTGAATAAAGAAATCCATAACAAGATCATCGATAATTATATCTAAGATATTTTCCTTTAAATCATTATCTAAAGGTAGAACTCTTAGAATTATAATAAGAGTTTTCTCTCCAAGAAAATATTGATAATTGGACATTCTAGACAAAAAATTAATAATTCAAGAATTCTCTTGATAGGAAATCAGGAAGTGAATTATCAGTTCCCTTTTTATAATGAATTTCGACGTTGAAAGGAGCTAATTGTGCTTGCCACCTGGCAAACATTAACTTCGAAATATCATGTTTAAAATCTTTATCAAACATGTATTTAACTGATTGAGCATCAGTTCTAATAATAAATTTCTGATTATGTAGATCATCCTAAAATTTTAAAACACATTTAACAATACAAAGCATTTCATGCGCAACAGTCGCATATTTGTTTAGCATTTGAGCTATCTAGGTTAGACTTAGTTATAAATTTTTAATGTTCGAGAATATTTATTCAAAAATTCAACATTTTGCTCTACTTGCACTTTCATAATGCAACAACTATACATACATATTTCCACCAAAGTCGTAAAGTTGCATTGATGAAGCATCTAGAATGGCCTTCGGAGCAGCAGTTTAATGAAGAATTAATTTCTAAAAAGGTAAACAATGTTATTTTCTTGTTTCAAATTTATTTCTCCTTCTATAAATTTTGTTATAGTAACAAAGTAACAATAACAAAAAGTTGTGAACGTTTGACCTAATATATAACTATTTTTGGTGAATAGATGCGGTGAAATCTCTTCAACTCAGCCTTTGAGCCAACCTACACACTAACACCCACTCAGAAAATAACAAATTAGCGCAGGTTAAGAAAGTGTCTTAAAATGATTTTTATATTTTCATCAAAATCGTACCTCTTCAAATCTCACAAAAACCCCTCTATGTTCACATCCCATTTATTACCATCTCCTATTGAAAAAGTATATTATCTGCAAAAAAATTATTTATGTTATTGTGGTTCGCATTTTTAACATTCTTAACGTATTAATAACTATTTTAATTATCGAAAACTTTTATATAATTTATTTTAACAAGGAGTTATTCTTACCATAAAAATATCAAATCTATATTTTTCATGTATAAAAGGAAAGAAAAAAATATGTTCAATCACTACATAAACACATCACTCAGTGTAAACATGACAATGATATCATCAAACATATCTTATGATAAATTATGTATAATATAAAAATGATTAGATATCAATATAATTTTAATCATGTGATATGTATTTAAAATTCTTGAGAAATCTGATGATTACAAATCAATTTCTTTCTATTGAAATATTGTTAAAACCTACTAAAATTTATTTTTTTTCCTTATCATAGTCTATTGTTGGAGAGGTTGGTCAAAAGCTTAGGAAGTTTATTTTCGCACGGGCAAATTACCTTATTAGTAATATATTATGGTAAATATTAGATGAGACTAATATACCTAGAATAAAAATGAAATTATGGTAAGTCTTAATGGGTTAACGATTTATCCAATAAGAAATTGAATAATCTGTCAGCACATCGATAAGCCGTTAATTATAATACCCCATTCTCCAACCATTTATTCGATAACCTAATATCAATAAGCCATAATCCAATTTTCCGGTTGTCATATCGGTTACTATTCAGTTTTGGACACCCCTAAAAGCAAGGAAGGAAAGCATGATAACAAACAAATTCTTACACCATATGTCCAAATAAATGCATAAATCTATTATAATTCCAACACAATAATGAAAAACTGATTTGGTAATATTGAGCGAAACCTAGGTAGAATATCAACTTGAAGGTACAAACATTGTACTTTTCAAAAGGAGAATATTTACATGCATGTAGATGTTTTAGGCAAAAAATGATGAAAAATATGCATGCACCTAATATTAAAAACAAAAAGAAACTCAAGTAAGATTATTTAAATCCCTATATTATTTCCCACACAATTATCCGGTATAACTTTTTTGCAAACCTAACATCCCTCAGGCTTTTTGGGCTCAATTTGAAGCAAGCAATTAACAATGTGGGTAAATCGGATACTGATGACAAATAAAAAAACATATCTACAATCTGCATTTCCAGAAGGTGGAGTTTCTCCAATTGTAAAATTTTTGTGTCTCTGTTCCAACACCTTTTAAAGTTATCCTCAACCTCTACAATCGAATATCAAACACACAAAGCTTTTTGTTTCTAAAACAAGTAGCTAGCTTGTTTCCTTCCTCGTTCTAACACATTTCAGACAATAATCTCCATTGTAAGTTTTTTTTTAATTTTTCTCTCCTTCGCTGATCATATATTCATGAATTTATCTAATAAACCACTTTCCGTGTATTCACCATTCGGAGTAAATGCAACATAGTAAACAGTTTCCTTGGATTCAGAAGGGAAGAGAAACTACTCACGAACAATAAAAACATTCGACAAGAATGATACAATTAACTTATTCTCACTCCCCTCTCCTCACATCCCCACCTAAATAAAAGAAGTAGGTATATAGCTTATCAATATTTCAATTGAATACAATTAAAGTATGATTTTATTAAGAGTCCCTATTTTTATCTCTTGTGTCGAAGAAGACATAATGAGTTCACATCCGCCACATGTGTCCGTTCAAGCTGTGTAGAAGACTCCTTGTTCAACATCACATAAATTCACAGTAGAGTCAAATGAAGCACTACACAATAAACAATATATCAAAACCAATAAGCTAAAAGAATTAAAAGGTTAGGTGTAATGCATTAAATTAGCATACACCAAAAACCTATTTGATGGACAACAAATGTGAATGGTATCTCTCTATTATTTTACTCGCTGGAGGATTATGGGTAAGATTGGAATCATTTCATATACATTACAAAGTGAACAATGAAAGCATTGAAGACTACTAGTGATACATGTGTACACAACAAAGGTAATTAGCATAAATCTTTGCATCTAAAATTACACTAAGTTTGTAAATAAGAAGTATATTAACTGTTATGATCGATTTTTGAAGGTTGAGAGTATTGCTTATGCTGTTGAATCCTCGAAGAATAATAGTTCCTCAAAAAAACTATTGAATCATTCGATGAGATGAATGAGTTATGGCAACCATTGAATAAATTGTAACAAAAGGTGACACCTTAGACAATGCAAAAGATCCAGTTACAAATTCATCCTTAGTATTCCACTAATAAATCTTTATGATTATTAAATGATGCAGTGATGATGATGATGAAGAGAATGCGTATGTGCCTTCACCAAAAGTTAAGGAACACTCAGCAAACAAAATGTTCTTCAAAAGTTTAAGATATAGAAGAACCATCAAGTAGTAATAATAAGAATATTGATAATGGAGAAGGGGAAAAGGGACGACATGGAAGAGAGAAAAAAGAAAAAAATAGTCTTTCTCATCCATTTCTTCTTTTTATTTGCAGTGGTGATATAGATGATGGTGGTGGAGGAAAACATGTTAATGTGGTAGAAGTTCAAATTATTATTGAGTCAGCAAGAGGTACAAGCAGTGGTAGTATAAGAGTATTGAATGAAAGAGTTCATCCGCTGCTCTTTTACTACCATTGCTTGTACCTCATGTTGTCTCAGTATTAATTTAAACTTTTGTTGCATTAATATTTGTTCCACTGCCACCGCTAACTCCATCACCACCACGGACAACAAGAGGAGGAGGACCAAGAGGACTATTTGTTTCTTTTTCATTCTTTCACGTATCCCTTTTTTTCATTTTCCTTTATCAATATTATTATTACTACTACTTGATGGCACTTCCATAGCTTTAACAATATCTTATATTTGTACAACATTTTGTTTGCAAACTTTGCGTTCCTTAACTTTTGGAGAAGTAACATTCTCATCATCTTATTCTTCATATTTATCGTCATCCTCGTTTTCATAATCATCATATTGATTAGTGGAAAACTAGTGATGAACTTTGGAACTGGAACTTTGGAATTGACTAACGTGTCAACTTTTGTTATGAATTTCTTCAATGGTTTCCATAAGTAATTAAGTTCATCTAATGGTTCAATAATTTTTTTTATTTGTGATATGATCATTCTTTGAGGACACAACAACATAAGCAATATTATCAACCTTTAATAAGTGATCATTAGAGCTAGTACACTTTCCATTTACGAACTTTGCGTTATTTTAGATGCAAAGTTTTATGTTAGTTGTCTTTGTTGTGCTTACATGAATCACTACTAGTCTTCAATGCTTACATTGTTTACTTTGTAATGTATATGGAGTGATTTCAATCTCACCTGTAATTCCCCTATGAGTAATATAATCCAGAGAGATACAATTTCAATTTAGCCATCCTTGAAATGGATTTTTGGTGTGTGAAGATTTAATGTATTACATCTAACCATTTATTTCTTTTTGCTTATTTGTTTTGTTCTATTACCTATCTGTGTAGTACTTCATTTGACTCTAGCATGAAGCTATGGGATGTTGAACAAGAACATCTTCTTCACAGCTTGAATGGACACAGGTAAGAGATGTGATCTCATTATGTCTACTTGGACACAGGAAATAAAATAGTCACTCTTAACAAAATTATACTTATTAACTATCAAATACAGTCTCAAGTATTATTTGGTTTGTTTACTCGTATTCAATTGAACTATCAATAACCTATATACCTATTCCTGTTATTTGGGTGGGGATGTGAGGGGAGGAGAGTGAGAATAATTTAATTTTATTACTCTTGGCAAATGTTTTATTTATTACTGAGTAGGATATGTTCCATTTTTAATCCAGGGAAGTCGTTTACTTTGTTGCAATTAGTACGAATGGTAAAGACATGGGAAGTGGTTTATTTGATAATTGCATAAATATATGGTCAGTAAAGAATGAAAAAAATTTAAAAACTAGCAATGCCAATGACACTTTTTTTGAAGTTTGTTGGAACAAGGAAGGCAACAAGGTAGTAAATTGTTTTGAAAAGAAAAGTTTTGTGTGATTGTATTTATATCTCAAAGATTTATTTTGTTAATTATTTCTCGTTAGTATTATTCATATGTTCTTTGGTTAGTTTGAAATTTGATATTTTTTTCTGATTCAGATATGAATCTTAATTCCTATATGACTTATTTAAAACAATTTCTTCTTTTGGGGATTTTTAAGTCATTTTAAAAAGACTTAAATGGTAAAAATTTGGGATTATAAAGTTCTTTTTTTAGAGAAAGGGATCAAAGACACAATATTCACTTAAAATTAGATGCATTTACCTTTAAGGAATATTCAGACGGTTATTATGGGAGACCTCACCTATGAGATCTCTGACTTGTCGAGTTCAAGGGTGAATCAGTTCGTTCAGGCTACTATGGACTCATCTTAGGATCTGAGTCCATTTCATTCGGACTTAGACCTTATAGACTCTCTACATGTTTAGTTATTGCATCCCCATACATTACACCATTTAGTCAGAATTTTGGTACAATGATTTTCAATAACTAGGGGTCGAATTTTCGCTTGGTTATGTTTACTATTGATAAATTATTGAGTTTATGAGAACTAGGTTTTTAATTGATTATATAAACATTTTTCTACATCTTTAAATACTTGTCTTTTGGCTAGTATCGTACAATTGGGGTGTAGTAATTGTTCGACCATCGGAGGTTTAGTGTGGTAGAAGAGCCCTAGATATGTTGATCTCGTTGTAAAAAAACGATTATAATAGTGTTTTGCAAAATAGAACAGAAACGTTTATACTTTTCTTCAAGAGACTACAAGATTTAGGAAAATCTGTCCATCTTTTTCTTCCTACGAGATATAACTTGATTTCTATTGAAATATGGTAATCCAAATTGATATCTAATCTCCTCAACTCTTCGATCCACAAATAGTCAATATGAGAAACAATGATTCCAAGAAAATTGTTTCTATGAATGAGCCAGCAGGGGAGAGCGTATAGAGAATATGTGGTTGAGGAATGGGTAGAGGAAGAAGGAGCAGAGGTTGATGATTTTTAAATTAGTAGCAACACTATTTACAATTTGAATTTAAATAGGTTTTCCTAATATAATATTTTATTAAAACTATAATTATTAAATGATACATAGATATCTTCAACTTTCCAGAATGTAATGTTTTATTTTATAATGAACATTGTACAAATTAAAAATAATAAATATGCAATCTGTGTCTTAACGTTTGTCGTCATTTAATGAAAAATATGGATAAAAATTTTTGTATTTGGATCACACAGTTAGATTTGAAGGAATTTCACGAAATCAAGAACAATCTTTGCACCCACAAAGTGTTGGTATTACTTCACAGGCAGCAAAACATCAAGTGAACCCGATGACGATTTTAAAGAAAAGGTGAAAACCTCAAGAAAATACAAGCTGAATAAAACAAGTATCGTTCTTTAAAGAAATAAATGTAAAGCATGCCCAAACTTGTGAAAAACATTTCTACTTCAAAGTGTTTAAGCCTCAGAAAATGCCAAATTTGACCCATCCTATAAGTTAACATGCACAAACAATGTTCAAGAACTTATTAAAACAAAAACAAATAGAAATATGGCAATGATCCACATAATATCCACAAAACAGTGAGCTTAAATTAAAATCTAACATGACATGCATTTAAGGAATCAATTCTTTTGGTAGGTGAATGTCAAACATAGAAAGTTTCATGTTGTTAAGTAGGAGAAGATTATGAAGGAAAGAAAATTAGGAGGATTGGTTTTAAAATTAGGTTTGTCAATACATGCTTGAAAAAATACCTTAGTAGAAATAGTATATTGTATCTCATTTAAGAAATCACTAGAAAAAAACAAAGAAGCGAAACAATTGTTGTCAATAATAGAATCATTAATTTTGGTGAAAAGAAACAGAAAAGATTCAACGAGTAAATCTTTTTTATGAAACACTTATGACTCAATCTCACAAAAATTTCATTTTAAAGAAATATGTAGTTGATTCATTAATATTATGATGGAAATCTTCAACCTATTATGTCTTTTCATAAGTCCATGTGTAGTCTGTATCTATGTATAAGGTATATCCAAAGTAATTAATTGTAGAATCAAGTAAAAAAGTTATAGGAGGTGACTAATCACAACATCTAATGACTTTTGAACCAGGCAGAAACAACATAGTTGATGAGAACCAATCCTAGCAAACCAACGATATGTTCTACGATTAGATTCACTAATATTGTAGGCACTAATACTAACTGAAATGAAAAACAAAAAACCTTGAAAAAACCATTTTTACAAGGTTATCTACTTGATTCCCTCTATAATGAAGGACATTTAAATCAGAGAAAAATAACATGCTTTTGAGGAGTATCAAAGATATGTCTGAGTGACTGAAGTATAAAGAATCATTTAGTATGCATGATGGAATAGAAAATTCATGGGAGATAATTTTGGATTTTTTTATTGTTCATTTGGTTGGTGGAATAAGAGTTTGCAATCCTACGAGATGTACTAAAATGATGGGATATTATGTAAAATGAAATAGGTAATCCATGACATATCCTCGTCTGCCCCATCTCCACACCAAATGCATCCTAATAATAACTAAATGGAGCCCCGGGTTCTGGTCAAGACTACAACACTCTTTATAATATTATGTACTACATCTATGTTGCACAGGTTTACTTGGCACTAAATTTCCTTTTGGGCTCTGACAAGCTGTTCAAGAGATAGATAAGGTGTGACACAACTTACCTGCACACCACCATCCTCTTCGACAAAGTAAGACAACCCTTGCCACTATAATCTAAAAGATCCTATTAACAATTTCTCAAGTTTAATATACAATACTTCATCTTCTCCTCATAATGGACATACATGATTTACTCAAAAAATAATATCTGGTCTGAGCTCGACAGTGACATGCCTTAGAAATTGACTAACTAAGAAAATAAAGCAACAACAATGACATACCACAAGTGGGGCCTTGAACTTGACTTTTTCATTATTAAACTTCTCTAAGTTGGACATTGTGTTGCTGCTTTAAGCCTAGCTCCTTAATAATGTAATTCCTCAAAGTGAAATTCAAAATTAACTTATAATTTTGCACAAGTTAGTGCAGAAAATATACATATCTTTGGAAAATTTCATCCAACAAGAAATAGAAGAGGGCACACCATCAGAAAGAAAAGAAATTACAGCATGGACTACATTCTACTATCGCATGGAATAGGCCTAAAACATCAACACTATGTGATAATTTAATCCATAAAAAAGAAGAGGTGCTGCAACATTTATTATAAGAAATTGGTAAAAGAGAAATGAACAAAAATCAAAGCTATAGTGATGATAGATCAAAAGAAGAGATGTAATCAACCCATGAAACTTCACAACAACACATATGCATATGGAAAATTGACAAATCGCAGAGAATCCACCTGAGATATATAGCTCAAACAAGTAAACAGAATAAAACGGGGAGAAAGGATAGAGCTCGGAGAAATACCAAGTATGTCGGCAACGATGGAGGCTATGGCAAGTGACCATGGAGTCTCTGGCCAGCGATGATAGAGGCTCTATCCGGTGACGATGGAAGACTCCTCTGGCCAGCGATGATGGAGGCTTTGGTCGGTGACAATTGAAAGAGAAGCTCACTTTTAAGTTTAGCTACTAAAAGGGAAAGAATTTCCATCTCCTTCTAGATAGATCTGCTTCTTTTAGCTTTTATTTTATTCTTTATTTATTTACTTTTTTAGCTGATGGGACATCGTACATGTACAATAATGAAAGGTATTCATTTTCTTTAACTTATTAATTAGTAAATGTTCTAGATAGATCTACTTCTTTTACTTTTTAGCTTCTATTTTATTCTTTATTTATTTGCGCAAATTACAGAAATCACATATTTTTTACGTGAAATTATAATTTATTCCATAAAATTTTATAAGAATAAATTTGATGCATTGATACATTAATCTAATGTGCGAGATACATGATTTAATGCGTGAGATAAACTAATTTGATGTGCGAGGTACATTTTATACATGATACACTAATCTAATATGCAAGATACATTAATTGATGCGCGAGATAAATTAATGTGATGCGCGAAAATGAAGAATTTTGAAAATTTATAAAAACTTATAGGGGATGATGGCAATAAGTAAATTAAAAGGTGGAATTTCCGTAATTAATCTTATTTATTTACTTCTTTTTGGCTGATGGGACATCAAATTTAGGTAGGACAAAATTTATCTTTTTAGTTTTCTACTGAGATAAATGTCAAAAGTACATTTATACTATACTTTTTTTTAGTTTCATATATAAACTATTGAGAGTGTGAGTAACTATCTAAGCTATCACTTGTTAGTTTGAGAAATACACATCTCTCTTGTATACTATTTCATTATATTGTGTTTAATACACTCTCTCTTTTATTTTAAAAAATTGTCACATCACCCTCTAGAAGGACAAACAATTCAACCTTGAAAATGCACTCCCTCTGCTTCCAGGTTTTTGTTCTCATTTTGTGTTTTATATGTACATATCGAAAATACTTTTTACTTTGCGCCACAAGAGTTTTCTAATTTTTTTGTTTAGTTATATTAATATTTATTACATAAGTAGTTTTTTTTTTCTAAATTTCTGTAATCTAACACAATGTGAGAAAAATATAACAAAAAGAATTAGAAGCAGACGGTTAAATAGGATGGGGTTTTTTTTATAAAAAAATAATCTCAATTTTTTTTGGGGGGGGAGGGGTGAGTGGGTGGTTTGTTTTGGGTTGGAAGAGTGAAGTATGAATTTTTAAAAATATATTCTATAACATAATTTTTTTAAAGAAAAGGACGCGGGATTTGAGGGAGGGGGTATGTGGATAAGGTGGTGGAGTGAGGTAGAAGTTTAACTCTTTAAATTTTTTTGTATGGATATAAATACTTTAATCTATAATTTTTAATTAATATAAATATTTTATTATTTTTGTTAAGATAAAATATTTTATCTATGTGAAATGTCATGTGTCAAGGTTTTTTCAAATAAAAGAGAGTGTGCATTATACACATCACTGAGGTGTTTTTTCTCAAACTAAAAAGTGATAATTTAGGTATGAAACTCACACTCTCAATAGTTTAACTATGAAGCATAAAAAATGAGATAACTTAGGTGTTTTTTGATACATCACTCTTTTATAATTAACAAAAACGGTCATAGGCCATAGCTATATTATATATATATATATATATATATATATATATGTTTACTACTAGCGAAATAATATCATGACCCAACCCGTTGGGCACCCCATTTAACATGTAAGTAGGAGCACCCTCATATACTAATAGAGAAACATGCGGAAATTAATGAAGACAGAAAACAAGTTAAGGGGAGTAAATAAATAACACTTCTTAAGTACAATCTTTGTTAAACTTGTAAAGTAGTTTGACAACCACATGGATCCAGTCTAACATGTACAAGACCCAAGAGTACAATCTATAAAAAAATAATAATAGAACACATGTCCTACAATGCGGAAAAAAGAGTCTAAGTTGCTTGAGGAATCCTTCGTCTTCACCTAATGAAACATCACAATCCTGCATCAAGACTATCTCATAAAGACATACCAAGAGTAGTATCAGTACAACTACAAGTAGTAGTAGGAATCATCGGTCACCCTACACCCACCCATAATATACAAAAAGAATAATAGGATCATGCAAGTACCACTCGTTTCTCCCCCCTTGCCCCTTTCTTATAACACCCTCAACTTGTAACAATATCCTAACTGCTAACCATTTTCTTGCCCAAGTGATAGCACTTATAGTTCTATTAAGTCATAGCCTAAACATTGCTAACCAAATTAAATAACCCCAAGCCATAAATCTTTTCCTTACCTAAACCTCACGTTTTATTCAACACTTCAACTTACTCATTTCCAACAAGTAGTGCTCATTAAATATCGGACACAACACCTCACTCTCACATACCGACACATAATGCCACTTATACACTATCATCATTTGGAAAGAACACAATCATCACAGGTGTATACACATCACTATACCGAAATATAACATGTTATTCACTATAACTTATCACGTGTAGTTTGTCCTCTCTCTGAACAAAAACTTAAACTGTTACAACACTAGCGTGGTATCGGATCTGAGTTAGCTTGTCGGAACGTGGCAAAACGATCCCATAGTTATGCCAAAATTTGGCAACCCTATCTAATATTTATGTTGGAATATGGAAATATGATTTAATATTTATGCCAGAATGTGGTAATCTGATCTAACTTAGCTTATCAAAATGTGCCAATCTGATACAGTATTTATGTAGAATGTTTCAATCCAATCCAAGTTAGCTTGACGAAATGTGGCAATCCAATCCCCATCCACACACCACAATCATAATCTCAAGTATATCATCAAGAGCATACATTTATATCATTATTTATGTCTATATTATTCATCTATCAAAATTTCAACAATGTAATCAATATTGCAACATTAATATACAAGTGTCATAAAGAAGAACGAACATGTTTACACCACACAATCATAAAGTCACAACCAGTCTCTACGAATTTCCCATCCTATTTTTAATTACGCAAAAGATCACACTCAACCTTACTTCTTCTTCATGATTCGTAATTAGGTTTTTTAAACCAAAATTGTTAAAATTCATCAACATACTACTTCGATTGGTTAAGTTTAGCATAGCCCGACATTTATTATATTTGACCAGGTACCCTTGTTTAATGAAGGAATTCTACTCAACAAATAACTAAGAACACTTGATCAATCATCAATTTTCTGCATCAAGCACTAACCCTAGACACGTTGCAAACCTATAACTTTTTCCATGGAATTTACTTGGTGAACGTAGTTCCACACATATCTCTTATTATTAATTTGATATATTACACGATAAGCACTGAGTTACAATTACTCAATGCATAAAAAACAAACCTACCTTGGTGTCAAGATATTTCACGAAGTTTTGATGTCTTTTTCCAGCTTTAATAGGCTCGCTACAATGAATTTGTCCAAGATTTCATACGATTCCGCCACCCCTAAGTTGGAAAGCTCTTTCTCGTTCTTTCCCAAGCTTAGAATAACTTTTCTAGGGTTTCTGGGGTAATTAACGGCCTATATGTCATTTTGGAATATGAAAAAATAAGGATTTTCTCAAAATTCAAAATCTGCCTAGCCGATCCTTCATTAGCGGGGTAAGTTTCTGTTGCACCGCCACCGAACCAAAGGAATCTATCCCGCTTAAATGGGATAGGGTCCCATTTTTAGCACCTTTTTTCCCTTTCTATATAACAATAATTCGTGTGGTTATAATAGATACCAATTTACTCTTGTTCAAACCCGAATGACTTAGGCTCGGTCATCATATGATCTCACTTCGGAATGCTCCGTGCCAGTGAAATGAATCTTACATGGAACGATAAACGTTTGCAACCTCTAAGAATGCAAAACCCCAAAATGGCAGACGCTCGCTAGAATAGAGGGGTCAAAATTCTCTATTCAGAAGGAGTACTAGGGTTCCACGCTTGGGTAGTTTATCAAGACTCACGTGAAGATCAAATTCTAACTCCAAGTTTTTCCCGCTGGATGGGCAGCTCCCCCGTTGAAGCGCCACCGATGCAGCGGGAGATTGGGCAATACTATGTGGGGGAAAGGAGAAAATATTCCCCATATCCCCCTTACTTCTTCCAAAAACAAACCCCCAACTCTCTCAATTCACTCTCATTTAAATGTCAAAATTATGGTATGTTTCTCATTTTTCGCTCTCATTACTTCCTTTCTTCGTTAAATAAGCTTACATGCTAACTAAATGATCGAATCAGAATGGATTTTAGATAGTTATTTTCAAAATTTAATTGAGTTGCTAGATGTATTAGAAAATCATAGCATGGTTACTTCCCTTACATCCCCATTGTCTAGCCAATATTCCTGGCATCAGGATTCTGCAAAATCTAGAGGAAATGGCTGGGGGAAGTTGAAAAGTCATCATGACATGAACTCGAATATTCGACTATAATTAGGGCTTATTTGGTGAAATTACTTACTAAATTATGTTCTAGAGTAGTTAATATACTCTGATCTGCTGAAAAAATGATAAAAATGAGGATTTTGGGATTAAAATGACTTTTTTTCTTCTAGAGTTTATCCTAGAAGAAGGCCACTGCAACAGGATGATGACCGATGCAACAGGATCGCCCGAACCAGTAGTTTGTATCTCTTTTTATAGAAATTTTACCTTTTCATCTAAGGCTTTCCTACATGTTCTACACTATCCTAACTTATCTTAATTCTCACAGGCTCACTCAAATTGCTTGTCAAAACGATGATAATTCACCTTTCTTCTGGTTTTCGATGTCGTTAGATGGGTTAGCATTATGATTATCGCACTATCGGGTTCTGAGTAAGAGGGTGTTGGTATTACATTAGGTGCAGGAGAAAGCTGCTGCTTTATATGCTTGTTTTTTCGAGTTTGGGTGGCCCCTGCTTACACATGCTCCAACATATGCCCACTCTACCTGGGTGAGGTATTTCTATGCCATTTTCCCTACCATACCCTAGGATGACTCTCACCCGGTCATTCATGTTTCGAGAACCGACTTTCCCCTCAATGCCACTACTATTAATGAGGTAATGGAGGTGCCACATGTCCCAAACCTGGAGTACGAGGACAAACTCAGGGATATGAATCTGGATTGACTGCGAGACACCATTGTTGATCCTCTAAAACAGGAGAAAGTTCACTTCGATACCACAGAGGGCCTCACTAAAGTTGACTAGTGATAAGTTCTCAAATTGGACTCATCTAGGGCCCCATTTGAATGCAAATGGTGTCCTCGATTGTATATTTTATCTCAATATCTAATAAAAACAGGGTATTTGAGGATTTGGTAAGAGCATGCACACTTAGGCGCAAAATGGAAGAAAATAACTGAAGATGCAAAGTGCACATTGCCGAACACATTTGGTGATTCACCGTGTGGAATAGTTGCACCTTTTATTACAGCAAGCGAGCATGAATGAAATGGATCAAAGGGCTCTGAAAATAGGAAGTCGGCGTTTCGCTTAATAGTCCCCCGAAGAAGAGTTATTCCACCCAATGTTACAACATGCATGGAAAAAAAGTAAAGAAACAAACGGCAATGAATTAGACAAAGCGTGAATCGCTGAATCACTCGGCGAATCACGATAAAGGACGCCGAATTGAGACACCAACACTAAATCTGAAGCCTATAAATACTTAACTCTTTTACTATTTAGAAAGAGTTTTTGGACAGATTGGAGAGTGTGAAACAGTAAACACTTAATATTTTATTTTAGAAACTTTGTTCTTATGTTTTCTCTCAAGTTCGGAGAGGGTTTATAGGATATTTGAAGAAAGAAGTTATATTTCCAATCTTGGAAGTGGGTCTTCTTCATTTACCTTCCTTTTCAATTTTTATGGTTTAACCTATGACACCCATTTGATTCCTTTATCATTTTAAGTATATTTGATTATTGTTTGATGTGTGGCTAAAACCCCCTATTCTTCGGCTATGATTTAGCGAAAATGTGTTCATATTATTATTGAGTCTTGCTTGGTGATAAAAATTAGATGCATTTTAATGGTGATTTCACCTAGTGGTTGTTGTTTAATTTAACGGGTTTATAGTTGCGAATACATAACCACCCATGTATTTTTGGCTTTCTCAAGATGGAGGCCACGAAACAAGGACCACTAGACTGATGGTCTAAGGAGAGGGTCAACATGAGTTTCAGCCCGAGAGGGTGATCCCGAGTCCTATATCCAAGAACCCTTAAATGAAAGGTCAGTGTGTGGATAAGGCGTAGGCTGGTTAGTTTAGACAAGTGGGTTTCAGAGAGGAACCCATTTGATATGTGATGAGTTGCCCGAGAGGGAATTTACTTTCACCTATAATTTAGCCTTGTCACCATTTTTGTGAATTTTACTATCAAAAGCATGTACCCATTAGTTTGTTCAACCTGTATTGCCGCCACACCCCATGAACTCACTCTCATACTTTTTTTCTCTATTATTATTGCAATTTTAATACTTGTGACAAAATCCATTCTTTATATTTTACAATTTTGGGTCATAAATTAAATTTGTTTTACTTCAATACTCGAAAATGTCTTGAACTATCACTATTTTGAACGAACTTTTAAGTAACTATTACATCCACTACCACTCCCTTGGGACACGACCCCAATCCCTAGTTCTTTTACTTTACTAGATTTGATTTGTAGACACTCAAATTGTAGATTCGTGTCATTGATCACGAATATAAAAGATACACCATAGTGATGAATCAAAATGGCGCCACTGCCGACGAGTGATGTCACATGAAAATGTTGTTATTTAAAGTTTTTAGCTCTTTGTAGTGTAATTTGTACTAATTTTACTTTTTGTTTTGTTTTTCTTTTGTGTTTTGTTTTTCGTATTGTGTGTGAACAGATCATCTAAGCCTGACAGACTGATTGGGCAGGATTCCGATTGAGGCAGATCAAGAAGTCGAGAGTAACTTCATAATAGCTGCACTAGTGTCTCAACTGGCTAAATTGACCACCAAAATATCAGAGGTGGAAAACCAGTGTAATCACAAAGACCTCCCAACGCGAGGAAAAACTCTAGAGAAAAAGAGAAGAGTCGTATTGAGAAAATGCTTCAAATCATTCTCCAAAATATCGCTGCTTATTATCAAGTGTAGAACGAAATCACAGAGAATATTGAAGCACTAAATCACCTAAATGGATCTTACTCAATATCAAATCAGAACATCAGATCACTCCTAATGTTACCATGTCTCAGCTCCACCCAAACGATAAATTGGGTTTACCTAGTGATGCTAGTCCTAACTCCAACAACATAGAGTGAGGCAGGATCTACATCGAGCCACGACGTTAAATAAGGCACTTCTTAGTAGGCAACCCAAGGTCATTGTAACACCTCGAAAATACAAGATACATTGTAAAGCCTAACATTGGTGTCATAAAGTCTAAACAATGTTTTAAGTCCATTTTAAATGAATAATGGTCATTTAGGAGGTTTAAGAACAAAAACGTTCAAAACATCCGAGAAGTTGGTTCAAAGGGATGTTAGTGTGCCTTAGCATTTTTGACTAACTTTTAGGAGTTGGAAATGTACTAAAATTGGATCAAAGGTATCTAATAGGTGTTTGAGTTGTTTCTTGATTGAAACGTCCAGGTACAACTCCCCATGGACAAAGTAAGGGCCTTTTAATAGGAACATTGTAGTTTTATGCAACACTGCCGACAGTGTGCATCCACGGGACATAAGACGGCCCGTGTGTGGATCTATGGGGCGTCAATGCCGCATTCTTACCACACTTAGGCTGGTGGAGAAGGTTCCTTCACCTCACAACCTCTGAACTCATCTATCGAGTGCAGAGGTGCAGGCTACGATCTGTGTGTGGATTGACCGGGCGTCAATGCAACTGTCGTCCCACACTTAGACAATTTTTAGGCCCTCACCTACACAATATCTGACCAAGACGACGGAGTGTAGGACATAGGGGGGTGGTCCGTTGACTCACATATGGCCCGTCATCGGGGTCTCATCTTTGAGGGTCGAGTTTCATTGCAAAATTTAAATGATTTAATTTAATTAGTTAAGTGGTTTAGGGTTTAGTTGGGTATTAAAGGGAGACAAATTAAGTTGATTAAGCCCCACTTTAAGTACCCTCAACCCTCATTAACCTAAAGACAACTCTGAAATAAAGTCTCTTCCTTCATTCTTATTTCTCTCTCTGCATGAACTCACCATTGAAAACTAGTAATGACTAGGGTTTGGGGGCTGGAAAGGGATAAATTCACCATCAAATTTTTGACAAACATTCAGGTATGGATTCTATTAATCTTAGAGAGTCTTTCCTCAAAAGGTTCCTTCAAACTAGATTTCAAAAAGATGGGTTTTGGTATGGGTTTTATTCAATCACGAAATGGAAGTTATGAATTGAGTTTTTGATAATTTATCAAGGTTATATTGAGTATATTAACATGTAATTCACCTGGTTTATGGTTATTGATGATGGTTTGGTCTAAATTGAAGAATATGATACTGCATCCCTAACCCTAGGTAGTGATCATGACCTATATTGTATTGGGGTCATTCAACTGAGTTGGTTGTTTATTTGATTTCTATCCTATGGTGTTATAATGATTAAATTAAGATGAATTTAGGCCTATCATGCTAGTTCTTGAGATGTGATTTAGGATATAAATTATAATATGAAATCAGCCTATGTATCTTGTCTCAAGTTGTAATCTAAAGGTGAATTGTGTTATAGAGATTTAATTGGCCTTGTTATTCTATTTATTATCATTGTATGATGATGTTACTCCCCAATTTGGGTTGAGTTTTGGTTGATGGTAAGACTTTCATGATACACTGTGAGGAAGACTTGGTAAGTCTTAGAATCTCCATCTTTACTTCCAACTCCCCAAGTTGGGTTGAGTTTTGGTTGATGGTAAGACTTTCATGATACACTGTGAGGAAGACTTGGTAAGTCTTAGAATCTCTATCTTTACTTCTAATTGTGATTAATTGTTTTTAAGTCACGATATTACATTGGAGTATTCCTTATACTAGTATTATAGGGTGGTATGATGTTGAATTGAAATATCTTGACTATGTGTAAGGTTGATTAAGGTTTATGTGATATAAGGATGGTGAAAACTATCAATGTGACTTAATATGTTATGAAATGATAATATGTTGACCTCATACAGTCTTATTGATCTATTGATGATGATGATGATTATACAAGGGGTAGACCCTATGGCCAAAATTAAGCTATGATTGGTAATTAAAGGCTTCAAGTCATTTAAAAAGGGAACTCTATCTTAGCTCTGAGTTAAATAGATAGAGGAGTGTCCCTTCCAAAATAGGGAAGGTAGGAACACTAAATTTTTCTTGAGATTGGAGACTATAATGCTTGGCGCATAAAGAGGATCCCAACTAAATATCCTAGTTCTTGAACTATGTTGCCCCCATAGGAATACTAGTAAGTGGATCCACGTAGTTGCTATGTTTCATGTTGTGGTACTACCTTGGCAAGTAGTCTTCCTTCTTTCAGTGTAGAGTCATATGACACCGGATTCCACAGTAGCGCATGTGGTCTATGTTGGTTAGGGCAAGATGTTCCCAAAAGGTAAAATGAATTAAAGAATTCAACTCTGACTAGGATAACCTAAATGGTCTAGCTTAGTCTAAGTAGGGGTATGAGACTGTACCTAAACATTGCACTAGTTAGCCTTCAGGGGACCCTTAGGAGGAGGTTCTTATATATGTTTATGTTATGATAATATATGATGTATATATTATGACCCTGACATATTGTGGATACTATATTTTAATTAGTTCATTTATGAACATGCCTTAGGTTATAATTTTAATATATGACAAAATGTAAACCTAAAATCTATGATATGTAAAGTTGGATATTGGTCATGTTTTCTTATAGAGGATACTTCATTAAGGTTATGCGGCTTTTCTTGGTCATTGCACTTGTTGACTTGATAAGAACTTGTGAGTAGTTGTCTTACTTATTATGATATGTTTAACTCTTATTCATGCTTGTGATATTATTACTTGATGTTAGGGTTATAGTAAATCATTGTTTTAAGTATGTTTGGATAGGTATTATTTGTTGAGATAGTAATCATGTTGGTTGATTGATATGACTTACTTGACTTTGCATTAACTCCCTGAAGGGGTTAAATACCATGTTATGACTAAAAAGTACCTTTTAGCATGTTTTCCATGTGTATGTGCATAAGATCTCATACTTAGTACATGTGGAGTACTAACCCCATTTTCTTATTTTTTTCCCAGACATTTTAGGTTTCGGTCGTTGAAGAGTTTGGAAGGCGACATTGTTGTACGTTTGGATTCTTCCTTTCATCCAAGTTGTGTAGGTCCTCAACTTTCATAATCTAGATTAAGTATTTTTTTATGAGCTTATTGAGTCTATTATTCCTTTCTTTTTTAATTGAATATTGTACTTTCATATGACCTATACATGTTCTTGTTGAATTGATGCAAGGTCTATGTCCATATTATGATATTCATTTGGATGGTATTATATGAAACAATCGTTGAGACTAATTTTATATTTTTATATATGTATGTGCAATAATGTAGAAGGCTATTTAACATTCCTATACGAAGGGTCTATGTATACTCGATATGAATATATATTATGTGTATATAGAGGTTTATGTAAAACTCCAAGTAGTGATAATGAAAATTTTAAATTTTTCTGCATTTTTCAACCTATGAATGTAATGACATGAAACTAAGAGACTAGTCTTAGTCCTTCAAAAGGACGCCGATGGGGGTTACATCTGAGGCTAAACCCGGATGTGAAAAACTTTGTATTAGAGCATGAGGTTGAATATCATTGAGTTATATCTCTCTCTACCACGTGTATATAGTTTTGTATTCATTAATTTTTAAGTGTGCCACATTTGTGACTAAGAACCTATATGATGCTTAGGAAATCACTTTCTTTCTTGGAAATCTTATATCGTGCCAATACAATATATTTATGGTGTGCTTTTGCATCTAATCCTATTGTTGTGCTTATAGAAGCACGAACACTCGAAATAATGTGGCTTGAAGACTTGAAAAGAAAGTTTCTAGTGCGGGAGCTCCTCCCCATGATGAGCAAGTTCCTTTACTTGAAGAAAATGCTTATGTTAATCAAGCCCCGACTAACCCTCCACCTATGATGGAGGCGGAGATGAGGGCTATTCTTGGTCAAATGGCCCAAGCCATTACTACTCAAGCACAAGCCCTGACGGTACAAGCCCAAGATAGATGGCCCAAGCAAATCTGTTTATTTCTCCCCGTCCTTATTAACAAGTCACTACTATGGCTTCTTGTCTAAGGGAATTCTCTTGAATGAACCCTCCTACTTTCTATGGGTCTAAGGTTGATAAAGACCCCAAAGAATTCAGTGATGAGGTCTACAAGATATTATATGATATGGGGGTGTCTTCAAGTGAGAAGGCTGAGTTGGCCATATACCAGCTCAAGGATGTGGCTCAAACTTTGTATGTGCAATGGAGGTATAATAGGCGATTGAGGGGTGGTCCGGTGACTTGGGAGATATTGAAGGCAGATTTTCTAGATCGATTCTTCCCTAGGGAGATGAGAGAGGAGAAAGTGATGGAGTTCATCAATCTTCGCCAAGGAGGAAAGAGTGTCCATGAGTACTCTTTGAAATTCATTAAGTTGTCCAAATATGCTTCTTCTTTGGTCTCCAATCCTATAGACTAAATGAATTATTTTGTGACGGAGGTGTCAGAGGACTTATAAGAGGAGTACCAATCGTCCATGCTACATGACAACATGAACATTTCCCGTCTTATGGTCTATTTAAGAAGGTTTGAGGAAGCAAGGGCTAAGCGAAAAAAAATGCTAAGAGAGAAAGGTCATTTGACGGAGGTTCTTTAAAGAATAGGCTTGAGATACAAGACAAGCCTAAATTTAAGAAGCTGGTTTCTAATCAAGTCCCTTCCGAATTCCCAAGATATAGAGGTGATAGGGTTTCTAACCCTAAATTCAAGACGGGAAAAGGTACTAACTCACCAAATGAGAAGCTAACTTGTGGAAAGTGTGGTAAAAAGCACTATGGTGATTGCCTTAAGGGTACAAATAATTGCTTTAGTTATGACAAGAGTTGTCATAAGATGAGAGATTGTCAAAACTTGAACAGTCAAGACAAAGGTAGTGGCTAAGCTTATGCAAGTGGTTCTTGAGATGCTCAAAAGAAGAATCACTTTTATGCTCTCCTCTCTAGGGTTGATCAAGAGATCTCTCCCGATGTGGTGACCGGTATGTTGAAAGTTTTCTCTCATGATGTATATGCCTTACTTGATCCTAGCGCTACTTTATCATTTGTTATACCTCTTGTAGCTAAAAATTGTCCTGTAATATTGCACAATAGATTTTCTTATGTTGACCTAGTAGAACTTGATATTCTTGATTTTAATATTATATTGGGTATGGATTTGTTGCATGCATGTTTTGCATCAATTAATTGTTAGACAAGAGTGGTGAGGTTTAACTTCCCTAATGAACCCGTTGTTGAGTGGAAGGGGAAAAACTCTATTCCTAGAGGTCAAATTATTTCTTGTCTAAGAGCATACAGAATGATCTCAAAAGGTTGCCTTTATCATATACTAAGACTCCAAGAAATAGACTCCGAAGTTCGTCGTAACGAGTTGGTACCCGTAGTGAGTGAGTTTTGGAGGTCTTCCCTAATAACCTTCCCGATATTCCTCCCGAACGGTAAATTCACTTTGGCATTGATTTGCTACCAGATACAAATCCCATATCAATTCCTCCTTATAAGATGGCTCCGGTCGAGTTGAAAGAGTTGAAGGCTCAACTCAAGAATTTACTAGATAAGGGTCTTATAAGGCCTTGTATTTCACCGTGGGGTGCTCCGATTTTTTTTGTGAAGAAGAAAGATGGGTCCTTGAGAATGTGTATTGATTGACGCCTAATACGCTCAAACTTACTTCTCAAATAAGAAGTAAAACGGTCGTATCAAGTAAAGAACCCAACTAATGAGGTTAGGATCATTCCCACGAGTCAAATAGTTCAGACTTAACTTCAATCTATTATTACTACTATTTAGTCAATTATTTCCTTATAAAACAAAGACAATAAAAGGGGGGGGGGGGGGTTATTTATAAATGAATGAAAATAATTAGTTAAATCAAAGTGAACAACTAGCATATTCAAATGTTGGAGTTTAATCAGTTAATAAAAGTAACTAGGGTTTACGTGTTCCCCACAGGTTCGTAAGTTGATAATTCTAACTATAACAATTCTTTCCTATTATCTTGCATGCAAATTGATAAGTTATGTATATCTAAATCCTTGGTCTGACATGTTGAAAATTTCACTCCGCACCTTGGTCCGGCTACATGTGTTGCTATACTAACCCTTACCTTTACCTCATATTAAGCATTGTTTTCTATATTTGACTAAGTTATTACCTCGTACCAATAGGTACTAGCCTATTAGATAGTATACACTAAATCTATGTTGATAATTCTTTTCCTATTATCTACCTTCTTGGTCCGGCAAGTAGCATTAAGAAGAGTCCTAACGTTGTCCAGTCGTTAAAAAGACTTCTAAGTGAAAAAATTATCAATACATGCAAGACACTGTTATTTTAGTTAGGTTTTACCTCATTATCCGCCTATGGTTCCACAACCCTAGTTATGGAGTTTAGTTACCCATAGTCATAATAACAATATTCATATATATGATATGAGAATTCATGCACTTACTTCAATGAGAAAGAATAAAATCCAGAGATTTACTTGATTAATCGACAAAATCACCAACAATCAACTCCAGAGAAAAGTGTAACAATCCAAAGTGTAATAATAAAAAATAATCTACTCACAAAGAATCTAACATAAAAGTGTCTAATAACCAAGAGTCTAACCCCAAAAACAAGGTTCTTTGAACTATCTATAAAAAAACAAAAACCTAATAAAAGAAGGACTCTATTTGTTGAAAATCTATCAAAACGCGGCTGGGTCAATGGAGCTCGCAACGGATCATCGTGGTCATGACGGGCCGTCATGGACTGTGTCGTCCCATACTCTTCAAATTCTTCTGCTGCTCTCTTCATTACCCTCAACGGCAGGTATGACTGTGTCGTCCCATACTCTTCAAATTCTTCTGCTGCTCTCTTCATTACCCTCAACGGCAGGTATGACGGATCATCACAGGCACAACGGTCCGTCGAGGGTCTCTGTTCCATAACACTTAAGCTTTTAGAATTTGGGTACTGGGACTACTTCTCTAATCATCACGACGAACGAGCAAGATGAACTGTCATGGCTACGATGGTCCATCACGCACTTCGTAACCCCACACTTTGTCAGACTTCCCCATCTTCCTTCAGCAACTTCACTACGATTCCACCTACGAACCATCACAGGCACAACGGACCGTAACAAGCTCCGTAGATGGTAAATTTTCTGCATTTCTTGTTCAAAAACTTCCGTGTTCATGTTTAGACAGATCTCCTGCAAATGAAGAGAAACTTACATAAAAATTAATACAAAAAGGCTTTTGGACACACTAAACTAAAGGAAAAAGCATTAAAAATACCATGAAACCATGGTATATCACCACCAACTCAACAAGCTTACCATTAAGATTAAGTACCCTCTCCCTCGGATTGATGACTTATTTGACCAAGTCCAAGTGGAGAGTTACTTTTCAAAGATAGACTTGAGCTCGCGGTATCATCTACTTAGGGTGAGAGGGGAGGATATACCTTAGACGGTCTTTCGGACTAGGTATGTGTATTAAGAGTTCTTGGTCATGTCTTTTTGTTTTACTAATGCTCCGATGAAATTTATGGACCTCTTGAATAGAGTTTTTCAAAATAACCTAGATTCATTTTTCATTGTCTTCATTGACGATATCTTGGTATATTCGAAGAATGAGGAAGATCATATGGGTCATTTGAGGGTAGTATTGCGAACCCTTAAAGAACATCAATTGTATGCTAAATATTGTGAGTATGAGTTTTGGTTGAGGTCGGTGGCATTTCTTGGGCACATCATCTCTAGTGAGGGATTTGAGGTAGACCCAAGGAAAAATGAAGTGGTAAAAAACAGTCCTAGTCCATTGACGCCCACTAACATTAGAAGTTTCTTGGGTCTAGCGGGTTACTATCGGAGGTTCGTGGATGGTTTCACATCCATTGCGTCTGCTTTGAATACTTTGACCCGAAAGTGTAAAAAGTTTGAGTGGTCGGAGGCATGTGAGAAGAGCTTCTACTTGTTGAAATATAAGATTACTTCCGTTCCGGTGTTGACTTTACCGGAGGGTACAAAGGGTTTTGTGGTGTTTTCTGATACATCCCGAGTGTTTTTGGGGTGTGTGCTTATGCAACACGAGAAGGTGATAGCTTATGCCTCTAGGAAACTAAAGGTTCATGAGAGAAACTACCCCACTCACGACCTTGAATTAGCGGTCGTGGTGTATAATTTGAAAATTTGGAGACAGTACTTGTATGGGGTTCATATTGATTTTTTCACCAATCATAAGAGTCTCCAATGTGTGTTTACCCAAAAGAAGTTGAATATACGACAAAGAAGATGGCTAGAGTTGTTGAAAGATGATGATATGCGTGTCTTTTATCACCCCGACAAGGCTAATGTAGTTGCGGATGCCCTAAGTCAGATGACTATGGGTAGTGTATCTCATCTTGATGAATCCAAAAAGGACCTAGCTAAGGAATTATGTAGGTTGGCTAGGTTGGGGGTGAGGTAGGAGAATTCTCCGGATAGGGGTGCTATAGTTCATCATAACCGTGAGTCATCTTTAGTGGTTGAGGTGAAGTCCAAAATACACCTTGATTTAGCCTTAATGGAGTTGGAAGAATCGGTTCTCGACAAGATTAATGAATCATTCTCCTTAGGAGTGGATGGTATGTTGAGGTACCAAGGGAGATTATATGTTCCCGATGTACATGGGTTGAGGGATCAGATCCTAGAAAAAGCACATGGGCCCGCTACTCAATTCATCCGGGGTCGACAAAAATGTACCATGACCTAAGGAAGATATATTGGTGGGAAGGTCTAAAATGGGACATAGAGGACTTTGCCACTAAGTGTCCGAATTGCCAACAAGTAAAGGCCGAACACCAAAAGTCAGGTGGCTTTCTGTAAGAGATCCAAATTCCTACTTGGAGTTGGGAAGGCATCAATATGGACTTAGAGGTAGGTTTACCTCGGACCCAGAAGTCTTATGATTCCATATGAGTGGTTGTGGATCAATTGACTAAGTGTGCTCGCTTTATTCCCGTCAAGACTTCATATTTGGTGGATAATTATGCAAGAATCTTACTAGATGAGATTGTGTGTCGCCATTGCATTCCGTTATCCATCATATCGGATCGGTGCGAACAATTTACATATACATTTTGGAGGTCGTTCCAAAACGTTTTAGGTACTACTGTGAAGTTGAGCACCGCTTTTCATCCCTAAACGGATGGTCAATCAGAGTGTATGATACCAAGCCTTAAGATATTCTTAGATCGTCCCATACTTTGCAAATTCTTCTGCTGCTTTCTTCATTACCCTCGACGGAAGGTATGACAGATCATCACAGGCACAATGGTCCGTCGAGGGTCTCCGTTCCATAACACTTAAACTTTTGGAATTTGGTTACTGGGACTACTTCTCTGATCTTCACGACGAACTAGCTGGACAGACCGTCATGGATACGACGGTCCGTCATGCACTTCGTAACCCCACACTTGGTTAGACTTCCCCATCTTTCTTCATCAGCTTCACTATGATGTCACCTACGGACCGTCATAGGCACGACGGACCGTCACAAGCTCCGTAGGTGGTAACCTTTCTGCATTTTTTTGCTCAAAAACTTCCGCGCTCATCTTTAGACAGATTTCCTGCAAATAAAGAGAAACTTACATAAAAATTAAAACAAAAAGGCTTTGGGCACACACTACAGTTAAGGAAAAAGCATTAAAAATACCGTGAAACCATGGTATAGCAACACCCTCAACTTAAATTAGTTGTTTGTGCTCAAACGACGCACTATGACGCACTACAAAATCCTTGTACAATAGTATCCATGTTTTATCTTTCGCAATCATTTGGCTATCTATCTCGATCAGTCTCATCATATTAATGCATGCTATCACTATTAGGCTTGAATTATGTGGAATTAGACCATGACACAGACTCACCACACACTAACACATATCCTTTTCAATTATCACCGAGGTGCTAATATTTCCGGTATTACAACAAGTGTCCTCACTTCAAAACAATATCCTCATTTTTCACACAATGATTTTAGTTTGAGTATAAGGATTACTTTTCAACACTCACTCTCACAACAGATTCACAACTAATTCAAACATATTGCCATAAGTTTGCCCTTATTTTCACTACTTTAAGTTCTCTATACAACTCTTACGATCACGATATGACTTTCTTAGCTTGTAACGTAGGCTCAGGGTCAGGTAGGGTATACTTTAGTGACTTTTAACCCTCCTTGAGATATCGGCTAAACATACCACTTTTTATCATTTTATTTCGCCCAGTTTCTCATATTCTTTCACCTTGCTATTTTCCCTTCTTTCTTCATTTGGGTAAGTGACTCTCTTCTTTTCTTACTTGGATTTATTGTATTTTTTTTGTTTCACTTTTCTTTCAACAGATTCTTGAGTCACTTTACTTTTGTTCTTTGTCTCTTTTTGTTCTTTCAACCCCACTTTCCAGAGAATTCCTCATAATAGCCACCCTCTACTCATGGCTTTGCCATGAGTCAAAGTACACAATACCCAAAGTTGAGTCAGGGCCATAAAAAGGTTGTTTACTGCATTAGCCACCCTCAACTTATGCTTTTGGCATAAGCTGAGGTGCAGATATCCAAGGAGGGACGAGGTCCAACACAATAATCCCAGAAAAGATCAGTTGGGATGAAAAAGAAATGTCTAGCTTAAGCTCAAATCATTTGGATCAAAAAAGGATTAACTTCATTTGGTTTTTTTATTTAGGCTAAAAATGGGCTATATTGAACAAGGTACTATGATCCTTTCTTAATTGTCTATTACAACTTACTTTTAGCAGGACTAACGAGGCAAGTTCTAGATCATTACAAAAAGTGGACTATTTAAATCTTCCTCACACTCACTTGACATCTCATTACTCTACTAGATTATCAGACACCTAGCTCAAATTTTAGACTTAGGGTCATGCAGTGGTTTATCTCTATGTCATGCTTAGAGCCACACATTTATCAATTGTTATGCCTAGTCATGCATCATTTTCATTTCATCAGGATATCATTTTAGCCATCATGCTTCAGAGTTAAACTTTGTATACAAGATAAAGACATACCGGTTGAACGGTAAAAATAATCAGTCTCTTTGGGAAAAAGAACACAAGCAATAAAAGCCCAAAAGAGGATAGTGAATTGGGCTACTCAGAATTCATCCTAGCACTCACTTTCCATTTACCCCACCCTCAACAAAAAGACATGCAATTGTCCCCAATGCATAAAAAATTGAAATACGAGAGTGGTAGGTGAAGCAAACCTGGGGCACAAAGCGCCGACAATCAGCAAACTGGTGGATCCGATTTCCCGGAACACACTACCTCTGTAATCTGGACACCCTCAGTAGTGTCCTTCTCAACAACAACACTATAAGCAGTGCCTCCCGCTATCTCCACATTTCTGGAGCTAGATGCCCAGCAGCTGATTCTACAGCCCTGATCCGACGCACCTCCTTATCAGCAAGCGAGGCTCTCTTTGCAGCGTCCATCTTATGACGCTCATTCTTCCGTGATCTATCCTCAATCTCCTCTCGACCCCTACGCCTCTTGTCATGCTCTCGAGTGGGATGTGGTGGAATCTCAGAAGTGGCGAATAAGGCCGCCATCACTGTGTCCTCAGTAGGCTCTGCAGAAGGGGCCTCAAACTCAGGCACCCTAGCCTCTAGGATCATATCAATGTCTGCTTGAAGAATCTCGACCACAGCCTGAAGGGTCGACACATCAACCTGAGGGGCTGGCTAGCACCCGCAACTCAATAGAGTCCAAGCGCTGATGAACCTCAGTTATCTTCCGCTCTGTGTACTTGACCATTCTTCACACCAAACACTCTTCTGCCTATGCAATAGACCTCAGCATCCAAGGCTGGATGTGATGCAAAAGTGTATCCACTTGTGCCTCTAGTTTCTGGACCCTAGCAAGCGTGAACAGAGCAGGGAAATGGAATGAGCGAGAGGAGCTCGGGGCAGTGCTACTACCCGGGATAGACTTGACCGGGGTAGTGTCAGTTGTTTCAGAAGCAGCCTGCTTAGCCGTGCGAGCCCGTGCCACCGTATCAGCAAGATTGTCACCAAGTAGAGGCAACACTGGACGGGGCCCTCTGTGTGGAGCCAACTCAATGGCCTCATCCATGATGAGGCCGATATCAACAGTGCGTAGCGGGGTCTTGAGCTGATCAATGTACCATATGGGCACACCAGCGGACCTGCATAAAGAAAATATCATGCACAGAAAAGGGTAAGTAGTTGTGACCTTAAAATCCCTCTTGTGCATGACCACCTGTAGAAGCCAAGCAAGGTCAACCTCAATCTCGGCTATCATTGCCTCCATAAGAACTGGACGATCCCATGTGACTATATTACAGCGGCTGTGGGGGAGAGGCAATGGCGGACAATCAACCATAAAAACTTCGCCATGAAGGTAAGGTTAGCCTTATTGATGGATCCCTTCGTCTTGGTCACCCAGTCGACAACTTTTCCATCAACAGACAAGTACAGGGCCATCCACCTCTTGGTGGTCTCTCTCAGTGATGGCTCACGCAAGAATTGGCCATCTTTGACAATTTACCACTGGTGGTTGAACTCAGCGGTGAGAGGGTCCGGTTGGCATCAACATCATTGCCGTATAGATACCGGTGAATGGCAGGCAGGGAGATATCCACCTAAATGCCACGTACTCGGACATGCTTGAGTGGGGCATGTTTGACGGGGGAAGCCTGCCTATCAATCTGTGATCTGAGAGTAGACACGTAGGAGGCGTAGAACTCTCGGACCAACTCTTCACTATAACGGCACAAAGAACGCGCTATCCACTTTAGTCGATGTCTGGTGAAGAGATCGCGGATCTCTGGCATAGTAGGGAGACTTCTCGTAAGGACCCGCCTCTCCAATGTAAGGGTTCGTGTCATGACTCCTTTATAATTTAGAAACTTTGCATCTGAATAAACTTGATACTGCCCGTCGACACACCACTGGTTGGGCTCGTCAGCAACCGGGGTGAGAGCACGAGTTGGTGAGCCGGGTGTTGATTCAAAACTGTCAGCCTCATTAAATGAGGTAGACTGTGGAGCTGTGGCGGGTGCAGGGACTTCAGAAGACCTGGAGGCTTCCTCCAATCACGAAACTCCTATGGAGCCAAACACTCTTTCTAGCTGACCCAGAATGTGTGCCGGTCAGTGTACGCTCTTCATCAGACTAGGAGGTAGTGACTACGCCAGATGCCACCTTTTTGGGCGTAGCTCTTGCAGCATGGGAAGCTCGGGATGGAGTGGCAGTGCCTGGGGGCACGTTCTTAGGGTCACGCTTATTATCAGAGCCAATGACCAGGAGGGCAGATAGGGCGATAGATTTTGATCACCCACGTGCATAAACTCGATCTTGTTTTTGATCCATAATAGATAGTATCTGTAAAGAATCAATATTACACTACACCATTTTAGGTCTACAACAACACTAAATCTTGACAACGTTTATAAAGTGTTGCCTAAAATACTTTTGTGACCACTTTTAAACTGTAGCCAAAGATTTTGACTTTTAGCTACATTAATTATAGCAACACATCTAAAGTGTACTCTTTAATGGGATAACCTACACTTTATAAGTGTTGTTATAGTTGGCATTAATTATTTACATGAATGGCCACACTTTTAAAGTGTGTTATCTTTATAATTGTAAATACAACACATTAAAAATTCATCTCCCTCCCATTTTTATTTGGCCAAAAAAATAAAACATTAAAGAAAAATTAAAAAGAATAAAACATTAAAGAAATTAAAAAAAGGCCACATTTCCTAAAACTTCAGCTGAAGCTTCAATTTTCAGCTGAAGAACACAATTCGCGGTAACTGAAGAAAGATCGAAGAACGGAAGAAATCAGTTGTTGTTCAAGATTGGAGAACACCATTCGTCACATTTCTGTTAAACTTCAACTGAAGAACACTATTTTCAGCTGAAAAATTAAAGAGCACTGTGATTTCTCTAAACATGAACTGAAGAAGACGATTTTCCTCTCAGCTTCGTTGATCAAGATTGGAGAGCTGAAGAAGATGATTTTCTTCAACGATTTCTGGGTAAACTGCTGTTCCATCAAATTTCCTTTTGAAAATTGAAAGAAAATGCTTCACAAATCAACATGCCTCATGTCTTAAAGCTTTAGGTTTTTGGAATAGAGTTCATCAGGTAAGAGATTTTACCTTCAAAAGTCTAAATTATAGATTTAAGATTTTGATATGCTTGTGTGTCAGTCTTGATGTCAAAGTTTTTATTTTCTTGTGTTGTTGATACGAATTTTGGTGATTTTGGGAGTTTAGTTTATAGTTGTATTACGTATAAATGGGAAGATTATCTTTGAATCACTAGTTTTTGATCTTGAATGTTGAATGTAGAAGCTAAAGCTAAGTCGCCTCTATATGAAGAACTGAGTTGTAGCTAAGTCGTCTTTCTTCGAAGAACTAAATTGTTTAAGCTGGTGATACCTATGATATTTTGTCCCTAATATAGATTTCATCAACTGTATGTAGCTACTCTACATGAATTTGAAAAGTTTTTAATGTCTGTTTTAATGTCACTGTCTTTTTAGTCTTCCTGAGTTCATAGTTGTGCTCACCTTGAGCTTGGTTTGTTCCTTTGTTAACCACATTGATTATGTCTTGTAGCTATTTGCTTGTAAAATGTTTCTTTTTTCGACTACATGCCTTGAAGTGTTAGAAGTCATTTTGTTGTTTCTCTATTGCATTTTCAAGCGTACATTAGAAACTTTAGTTGAATATTTCTTAGTTTTTTTGTTATCACCTCGTAGTATGAATTTGCTAAACTTTATTTCTATTTTGAGTTGCACTATATAGAAAATGAATCATATGCCTTAGAGATAGACGATATAGGATATATTTTTCAAGTGTAGAAGGGGTAGAGAGGGAGCAGAAAGTTGTGAGAGTGTTTTACAAGAGCTGGACATTACAGTTATAACAAATAGGAAATCCCAACCTATAAAGGGATCTATCAGAAAAAAATATTAATAGACTTAACTTTTGCGGCTGGACAGTACATAATTTCTTATTTTTTACAATAACAAGTAACTATGTATGATAAATTTGATTGGTTCACATTTTATTAACTTCTATAACTGGTAAAACTACAATGATAGCGTAACATGCTTTAATTGATAATGTATATAACTTAATTCCTTAGTAAAGCAATTGTTTCTACGTCTTTAATTGTTTTGGTTCTTTTTCTACTTTCAACTGTTATTTTGATAAAGTAATTAAATGATATTAGAAAGCATCAAGAAGATGCAAAGTTACAAAAGCACCTTGTGCAAAGAAGCTGCTCCAAACAGAAAATATGTTGGCTATTTTCTGTGCAAAAGCTCTCATTGGTTTGCTTGCACATGACACATCTGTTGATGAGGATTACACCTTTTTTCCCGAGGTTGTCTTGTGTTAGACATGCTTCCTTCAAGGTTGTCCAGGTGAAACAAGAAACTCTTAGGGGTTGCCTAGTTTGCCATACATGTTTCCAAGGTCAAATTAGTAAAATGCCATTCTGGGAGCTCAAATTTTTGTAACATTCTACTTTCAACTTGAGGATTATGCTTTCTTTCTTTTTCGCTAACTGTTACTAGCAATAAAAGAATAGAAGTAGAAGATTTGTAATGGAAAACCTGTTGAGTTTTGCAAATTGTTAAAAGTGAGGGAAGTTTTGGAAAAATTAGGAGAAGTCAGTGCAAATAAAATGGAGAGAAAGTTTTGTATGATGCTAAAGTCTGTCCTATTTGATAAGCTAGATGCAATGAATGAGAAATAGCTTGTAACTTTCTAATTTCTTTACATGTCAAGTTCTTGCATATAGAATAGATGTAAATAGAACTGTAAAGATAGTCTATGGTCAAGTGCTATAAGACTGTTTTTGGATGATGCTTAAGTCTGTTTCTACGTCTGTCCTCTTGATGAAGTTAACAACTTCATTATCAACCTTTTCCTCACTGACTTTATGTTTCTCCTTCCTATCAACTTCAATGGTTGTACCATGCTCCACAAAGTGGGCTATTTTTTGAGCTTCAGGGGGGAACTATAATGGTATCCACCAACACTTTTTCTCTGTGACTTCAGTTGATCGAATGCCTTTCCCTTTAGTCTATGTCAAACTGTAGACATTCCAGTTAGTAATCAACACGAATAAACCTACTAAATATCTTAACATATATTTATTCTTTTGTAATTTTTGAAGAATAAACATGTTGTAATTTGTATTCTTCCATGTTTGAAAGTTGTGACCATCCGGGCGAGTACCTTGCAGGAAAGGAGGGATGTTCTGGATACGGTTAGTCTGGTCACAGGTTGAGGGATTGCCCTTCTAGATAGGGTCAAGGAGGCGATGATGGTAGAGCTCATTCTACAACTTCAACAGCACCAACAGTTCGCCCAACTTAGCAGGGTAACTTATCTAGTACAACTGGCGATAAACGCTAGAACAGGTTGTATTCTCTTAAGGATCGCAAAGAGAAGGAAGGTTCTCCTGATGTAGTCACTAGTACGTTACCAGTCTTTGACCTTGATGTTTATACATTGTTAGATCTAGGGGATACTCTTTCTTTTGTAACTCCTTACATAGCAGTCCAATTCACTGTTAGTCCAGAAACTTTCTCAGAATCTTTTTCAGTCTGTACTCCAGTTTGTAGCCCAGCTATAACTAGACTGGTATACAGAAATTGTATCTCACAGTATCACAGAAAGTGACCTCAGCAAATCATGTAGAGTTAGAAATGGTAGACTTCGATATCATTCTACACATGGATTGGTTACATTTCTGTTATGCCTTAGTCAATTGTAGAACTAGGATTGTTCATTTCCAGTTTCCAAATGAACCAATCCTAGAATAGAAGGGTAGCAACTTAGCGCCTATGGGTCGATTTATTTCTTACCTTCAGGATAGAAAAAAGATATCTAAGGGTTATATATATCATGCAGTTCGTGTTAAGGATTATAGATCTGAAACCCCAACTCTTGAGTCAGTTCCAGTAATATGTGAGTTTCTAGAAGAATTTCCCGAAGATCTTTCTAGAGTCCCTCTAGAAAGGGAAATCGACTTCGAAATTGATCTCCTTCTAAATAACCAGACTATTTCTATTCCTCCTTATATAATGGATCCATCAAAGCTTAAGGAATTGAAAGAGAAGTTGAAAGACCTTCTAGATAAGGGCTTCATCAGACCTAGTATTTCACCATGGGGTGCACTAGTGTTTTTCGTAAGGAAGAAAGATGGTTCTCTCAGAATGTGCATTGACTATAGACAATTGAACAAGGTCACAATCAAGAATAAGTATCCCATACCCATGATTGATGACTTGTTTGACCAACTTCACGATCCTAGTCACTTCTCAAAGACAGACCGCCGATCGGGTTATCATCATCCTAGAGTCAGAGATAGTGACATTCCAAAAACAACCTTCAGAACTCGGTATGGTCATTACGAATTTGTAGTTATGTCATTTGTACTAACCAATGCTCGTTAATCTTTCATGGATTTGATGAATAGAGTTATCAAACAGTACTTGAACCTGTTCGTTATCGTCTCAAGGATCTCTAGTTATTCTCTAAGTTTGGCAAATGTGAGTTGTGGTTGCAATCATTTCTTTACTTGGTCACATTGTGTCTAGCGAAGGGATCCGTGTGGATTCACAGAAGATAGACGTATTGAAATAATGGCCCAGACCTACCTCTGCAGCACATATCAAAAGTTTCTTAGGTCTAGAAGGTTATTATACAAGGTTCTTGGAAGGATTATCCTCCATACCTCACCATTGACTAGGTTAGCTCAGAAGATGGTCAAGTTTCAATCGTTAGCTGATTGTGACAAAAGCTTTGAAGAATCAAAAACAAGATTGACTACAACTCCAGTCTTGACTCTACCAGAGGGTTCAACTGGTTATGTGATCTATTGTGATGCATCTAGATAAGGTTATAGTGTATGCTTATAGACAACTTAAGGTACATGAGAAGAATTATCCAACTCATGAGCTCGAAATTGCAGGAGTGGTGTTTGCACTCAAGATATGGAGACACTACTTTTATGATGTTCATGTAAATATGTTGACTGACCATAAGAGTCTTTAGTATGTGTTTACCCAAAAAGATTTAAATCTTTGCCTGACGAGATGGCTTGAGTTCCTTAAGGATTATGATATCAGTGTGCATTATCATCCGGATAACGTGAATGTAGTAGAAGATACTCTTAGTAGATTATCTATGGGTAGTGTATCCCACGTTGAGGAAGAAAGAAAGGAGTTAGTGAAGGATGTTCACAGGCTTGCTCGTTTAGGAGTTCCCTTTGTTAGCATATCATATAGTGATGTAACAATTCGGAATGGGGCAGAATCTCCTCTTGTAGTGGAGGTTAAGGAAAAGCAAGACAATGATCCAATTTCGCTTGAACTTAAGAATGTAGTTGCAAAATCAAAGTGTGGAGGTTTTCTCCCAAGGAGGAGATGGTGTACTTTGCTACCAGGGTAGATTTTATGTTCCTGATGTGGGTGAGTTAAGAAAGAATATCCTTGCGAAAGACCACAACTCCAGATATTCTATTCATCCAAGTGCCACTAAGATATACCGCGATCTGCAGGAAGTCTACTGGTGAAATGGCATGAGGAGGAACATAGAAGATTTTGTGAGTAAGTGACCAATTGCCAGCAAGTAAAGGTAGAACATCATAAACTAGAAGGTATGACTCAAGAGATCGATATTCCTACTTGGAAGTGGGATTTTATCAATATGGATTTCATCAAAGGGTTACCTCATACTTGCGGACAGCATGACTCAATTTGGGTGATAGTTGATAGGATGACTAAGTCTTCTCACTTTTTAGCGGTCAAGACTACAGATTTGGCAGAGGATTATGCCAAGCTTTACATCAATGAAATTGTGAGGTTGCATGGGGTTCCTTTGTCTATCATCACATATAGAGGTCCTCAATTTACCTGTTATTTCTAGAAGACATTTCAGAAAGGTCTTGGTACTCAAGTTAACCTTAGTACAACAATTTATCCACAGATGAATGGGCTGGCAGATCGTACCATTCAGACCTTAGAAGATATGTTGAGAGATTATTTGATCGAATTCAAAGGTAGTTGGTATGATCACCTTCCTCTTATTGAATTTGCCTACAACAATAGTTACCATTCCACCATTCAGATCGCCCCTTATGAAGCTTTGTATGGGCGTAGATGTATATCTCATGTTGGTTGGTTTGAAGTAGGTGAAACAGCTTTAATAGGGCCAGATTAAGTCCTTTATGCTATGGATAAAGTTCAACTCATTAGAGATAGACTTAAGACAGTCCAAAGTCGTCAGAAATATTATTCAAATGTGAGAAGAAGGGAATTAGAGTTCGAAGTTGATGATTGGATTTTACTAAAAGTGTCCCCTATATAAGGGGTGATGAGATTTGACAAGAAAGGGAAGCTCAGTCCTAGATATGTAGGACCTTACAAGATCATAAAAAGTGTTTGGAAAAGTGGCATATGAGTTAGAGTTGTCAGCATAATTAGCAGCAATGCATAGGTTTTTTTACATCTCACTCTTGAAGAAATGCGTGGGTGATCCAGCTTCTATAGTGCCATTAGAGAGTATGGTTGTGAAAGATAATCTTTATTTTGAGGATGTACCAAGTGAGATTCCTAACCGTCAGTCGAGAAGGTTGATGAACAAAGAAGTCGCTTCAGTCAAGGTTTTGTTGAGGAGTCAATACGTAGAGGGAGCTGCTTGGGAAGCACAAGCAGCCATGAACGCCAAGTATCCTCACCTCCTTCCTTCCGATTCCTCTCAAGCTTGAGGTAATAGTTCCTCTTATGTTTGTAATTATTCATGCGTAAACTCAGTCTTAAAACCATGTTCTATCAATTTGTACTTGCGTTTTAAACGTATTTGCAATTTCTCAAAACTCAATTAAGTCAGAAAGTTGGTTCTCAATGTTTAGTAATAGGGTTTTCATCTCTCTACCTCTATTCCAACTAGTTTAGACTTTGTTCGAGGACGAATGTTCCCAGGGGGGAGACAATTTAACACCAGTATCCAAAACAAACCAAAAACCAGCTTTTTAGAAAAATCAGCAGGTGTAACCAATGGGTCCATATACAGACCGTAGATTGACCCACGGTTCATCCTGCACATTCGTCAATGGGGTTAGAAACACCCAAAATTGAAGCCCATGAAAATTTTGTGTAGTCATGATCAACGGACAAACCTACGGTCCGTAGGTCAGACTATAGTCCCGTAGTCCTTGACCATCGATCGACACCCCATTCACCCACACTCTAACAAGAGCCGTAGATGACCAGCACGGTACGTAGATGGACCTACGGTCTGTAGGCTTGACCATAGGTGAGAAATAGCAGATAGTTAGGGGGAATGAGTTAACTTCAGATGATTATAACTCTCATCACAAAATGGATTAGGTGTCCCATGACCTTGCTAAAATCCGACCTTCGAGTGAAAAGTTATGCCCATTTTAGTAAAGGTCTATCGAACAGGCACAACCTACAGACCAAACAACGGACCGTCGATGAAATCTCTGTCCAGGTCGTCATTTGGTCCGACAACAACTTATCCAGGGGTCTTTTGGTCTTTTTCCAATTTGTTTAAACCCTAAGATATGTTGTTTTGACCCTAAATCATCAGATTTTAGTCAATTTTAGCCTAAAGCATAACTAAAACTTAACCTTGGTCAAATAATTAATCAAAACTTAGAAAACTAGAAGCAAGAAAGGAGAAAAAAGGTCAAGAACCCTAGTTCACGAACGCAATAAGGTTCCTTCAGTTCCAGCCCCAAAATCAAGATATTTCTTCGTGGATTTCATCACCGGGTATGTGGGATTTCACTAGTGAGTTCCTTTCACCCATTAGATCCCTGTTTTCTATCATATTCTTGATTCCCATTTCATTATTAGACCTAGGGTTTCTAGAACTTCAATAGAACTTAATGAACTTATTAGTTATGTATATCAAATCATATTATCAGGTTATTTTTTAATTAATTTAATTAATATAAGAACTCTAGCTATACATTTCTTTAGTTCTTGAATTACACATGCAAAGTCAAATATTTCAGTTACTTTAGATATACATGCCTCATTTGTAATGCATAATTACAAGATTAATTGTTGCATTCTCAGTTTGCATGTTCCGTTTTGAGTTATCCAATATTTACAAAAACATAGTCATCATAAGTTAATTACATAATTCATGGAAGTAGCATAATTCTGAATTGGACTAGGGTTCAGCGTACCCAAATAGTCTCATAACTACTAACCAAGTAGGTTGTAAGTCCCCTCTGTAAGCATCAGTTTAGTGATTACGCCAACATGCCTTTATACCTCTGGCACAGTATATTGGGTTCTCTCGATGGGGCGTATACATCAGACTCCATATTTAGCTCATGTGGTTTTCTTATCAGTTATTAGTAGCTCCCACAGTTCAGTCAGACTCTCTGCATTCACAATTTATCAGTATATTCAGTATTCAGTTTCAACATGTTATAAATTTGTCCTTGCATCCAGTTAGCCAAGAAATTAGCATATCATATTCAAATTATTATACTTGCTTTTATGCAGGCTCAATTTTATTTAAGCTTTACTCTATCCTACATGCTCAGTACCTTTCAAGTATTGATGCTTACGTGCACTACATCTTTTCGTGATGTAGGCTTAGGTTCTCAAGATCCAGATCACTCTTAAATAAATTTAGTCTTTTAGTTTCAATTTTTGCTAGATTTAGCTTGGTCTTGTCTAAGTATTTCTAGTCCAGTTTAGAGGCTATTTTCAGACATAGTTAGTTTCAGCTTAGCATTGAGATAATATTTCCTTTGTTTTAAACTCATTGTTTTCATATATATTAGTTATACAATATGGGTAATCCCAATCTTTTGAGTTTAAATTATAATTTAGCTTCCGCATCAGTTTATATTCTTTAAAATGCTTATGATAATTCCAGTAGGGTTAGCTTGGGATCACTTGTTGTCCTAGGTTCTGTGTCCACGTCTCGGATGTAGCTTGGGGCGTGACAATCCTTAATTTCAGTCGGTGCTTAGTATAGTTCCAACAGAATTATACGTAAATTTGAAAATACTTATAATCTAATATTAACAAATCATAATGATATGATAAATGATACATACTAAGTAGATCATAAATTATGATAACTTGAACATTAACTAAGAGATACTTTATTTGAGAAAACTACATTTATCATGATATTTTAAAAAAATACTGATAGATACCATATCTAATAGCATCACAAGTCATGAAAATCTAATAATATAAGACAAGCATATGAAAATAGCATAACTACTATCATAAAGATTGTTGTATAGATATGGTTTATAAAATATCATTGAGAACATGAAATTCCTGAGTAAATCAATGTAATTAAGGGTTAATCATGATGAAAAATAATTTACATTAAGAACTCATGAAGATTATGACGATCCAAACTACACACTATATGTGACATGATGCATAAGACTTTGGGAGGACATTCACAAGTCACTCAACATGCATATACACAACATAATAAAGAAAAAAATCTCATAAGAAGTACATCAAACAAAGTGGTCAGGAAGTAATCCATACACCATGTACAATATTAAAAAAAATAAAAAAGACATAAGAAAATAATAAAAGACACATCGTCCTCGAAGTATGAGGATTCTCCAAGTCTTCAAATTTCTAAACTGATCAACTAGTCTAACAAATGGTGGGAGAGAAATATTTATACCCTATATTCATGAAACAATTTACGCACAAATATGCATTAGTATATAGAATGTACTAAGTATGAGATGAATGCAATAAAACTGAAACAATAATATGATGTGCATGACCAAGCTAAATATAGTAAAATCCTTAAAAAAGAATCGTGATTATGAACATGCTCAATTCATCGTAAATCATAAGAACAACTTCATAAAAAATTGAAAGCAATTTAGATTGTTTTGTGGGATGTGTACTATCAACACACATACACCATATGAGTACCACATGGAATCTGGTATCTAATGCCCACACAGGAAAGATATTTCCTTTCTTTTCATGAGAAAGACCTTAAACTTCTAGCCTAGGTTAATCCTCTAGCTATGTCACTTTAGACAACCGGCAGATGCACATAGTTAGGAGTAAGGAGATTGCTACTAGAGACCCAACTACTATAATAGGAGATCATCCATGTAAATATGTGTCGATTCTAAGTAAATTTTTTTACAGAATAGTGGTATACCTAAAATTCTCATAATACATGAAAAATCACAATTAACTTACTTATGTAAGCTATCAACATCATAGAGTAGCTTCATAAACCATGTGTGAGAAAATCTTTCACTATTCAAGATTTCTTAATTATGTGAAAAAATCTTTTTAAATTCGTGCATACATGAGAAAAACTTTCACAATTCATCAAGGTTTATGTTAGATGATTCTAGATCATAAATCATTCTTTCAATAAATCATGCATAAGTTCATGAAAATATCATTCATTAATTCATAGTTTTTCTTCAAATTCATACAACTTAGGTTCATAGTCAAAATCATGATCAATGCACGAGTTCTTATGGAATTAATTGAAAAACATATAACTTAATCTAATATTCATAATATGATAAAAAAAGAATTAGATCCATACAACTAGGATCCACGAGGAATGGAATGAAAACCTAACCAATTTCATTGAAATTAAATTGGAGAATTGAAGAATTTTTGTGGACTCAATTGATGAATGAAACTCATTGATGAGCTCTCTTCATACATAGATCCTAATGCTCTAATTAATTGATAAATAATGGAGAATTGCACTTGAAGAACCCCAGAATCCTTGAGAACCTTGGAGAAAACTTAGAGAGTAAAATTTGGTTGGAATTTGAGAATTTGGAGAATAGGTAATTTTTGGACTTGAAAATCTTATAGACGGTTAGGAATTAGAGTCAAATGACATATTCTAGGCTTTAAGTACACCTGAAAAGACCAAATACTTCTTAATAATAACTTTCACACAAGACTACGGGATCGAACAACGGTCTGTAGGAATTTTCATGGCCCATGTTGGTGAACCGTAGAACCAACTTTAGAAATCCAAAAATTCAATCATTTTCGATAGGATTGTTCTTCGATCGGTCGAACTTTCTATGGTCTGCATATATCATCGATAGAACCCAAGTTTCACCTCAAAAGTTCAGTAAGCTTGGAACCTCTTTACAGGACCTTCCTATAGTCCGTACAACCCTCTACAACCCGTCATTTCCTCTAGTAGACTTGAGTTCCTAAATAAAATCTCTGCGTCAATCATATGAGAGACATTTACGACCCATCAAAACTCTTATGACTCATCCTGTTGAGTAATTGGTCAACCTTCAAAAACATGAAATTCATAAAATTTATGTCTAGGCGTACGACTTTCTTTCTATGATCCATAAGATTTCATATGGCACGTAGGTTGAACTCGTAGAACCTGCTTTAGTGCCCGAATCTGAAAATTTTCTTTTCTTTCAAATTTTTAACTTTCGAGGTGTTACATTATCTCCCCCTTGAAAACATTCGTCCTTGAATGTGATCAAGATAGAATGAATAGACTAGGAAAGAAATGAACAATGAAACATAATTGTATTTTTTAATAAAAATGCACACAACCATGGAGAATCACTTCAAGCTAAATCATAACATCAAAAGTCAAGTTTTTATAACATGTATGCATGTGGAATCATGAAATTAACTAAAACGCATGAATCCAATAAAATGAACCATGAGTAGATAATACCTCAAGATAGAGTGGGAGCGGAGGGAAAGAGATGGGATATTAGGGCATTATTCTCACTCCCAGAGCCTACACCCTCGGCGGGGTAGGAACTCGAGAACCATTAACTGCCGCAACCGAACCCTTGGCCTGACTTACTTACTCAGCAGAAGACTTAAGAATAAGAAAGATAATCCAAATACAAGACAACTCAACGTGTCTCAAAATTAAGCTCAAAATGTTTCAGAAATCAACATTTAACTTAGCCAAAGTGGCAACTTAAATATGAACATATGTCAATAATAAGATAATGACGAATGAAATAACATCTAACTTCCTATCTATGGAGCCTTTAAACAACTAAGATGGATGTCAGGACTGGTTCACGACATCCTAATGAATTAAAATCAATAAATAAGGATCCTATGAAAGCAAAGAGGCCACCAGAAGACTTTGAGTGCTCAACAGGACCAACGATGCACCTAATTGTGATTTTTGATACCTATGTCTGCAACATAAGATGATATATAGCAATTAACATCATACATTGAATGTACGAGTATACGAGTTTGAATACCAAAATATAACAAAGGATTGAAAAGAATCTGAAATGAACACTTACCTTGGTTTTACTAAACTCAACATATCTGAACTCATTTTAATATTAAGAAGTTTAAAACAAGTCCAATCTAAAGAAAATTTTTTTAAAACATGATGTAAAATATATGTGTATGCAAAGACACATATAAAAATTAATTGTGTATCAAATTACAAATAAACTCTGTACATAAGAATACAAGTATACTGTGGGAGTTTGTCTAACCGACAACCATCACTTAAGATTTATCGTAATGATACAACATTTTGCCTCATGCTGCTAGGGCTTTTTTATACCTTGCCGAGGGTAAAGAACCTAAACAACTATGTGGATCCACTAGTCTAAGCTAAAAACACTAAATGAATCATTTAAAAAGTATGACTCTTTTATACCCATGGTGGCTACATAATTTATGTGAGTTGTGAGTTGTCTAAACTCTCCCTTGTATCGGTGCTCAATAATACTCCTAAAATTTGATACTAGCTCTTATGTTTTTAAAACATACTTTATTCTATTATTTGATATAATTGCTCAAAAACATAGCTCAAAGGCTAATTTGGAAATCAAAGTTTCCCCTCTACTTATTTGTGAAAGCGTTTACTCTTTTATAAAAATAGCTCAAAGGTTCTTTTGAAATGTCAGTTTTCATTCTTATTCAAATATGAAAATATTTTGAACTCTTTTAGAATACATAGTCCCCATATACTTATTTGAATAAATGATTTCAAACTTTAATCTTTACTCTTTATTCAACTTGAACTTTATGTCTTAAAACAATGTTAAAAGTATTTGCAAAAGATATCTTGAAAGGATTTAAGAACTTCCTCGACTTGGGTCTTAACTTTGCTTGAATTTGAAATTATGGATTCAAGGTTATGATTAATGTTAATGCATAATCTATAGATATATAGAAGTCATTTATTATAATTAGAATCAATAGGAAGTGATAAAACACTTCAGAAAGACTTAAACGGACCGAATAGCGAAAAGCTGGTGAAAATGATGATTTGGGTGCAGCTTGGGCGCACCGCACCAGGTCCCAATTGATTGGGGCTCAAAAATAGCGCACTGGTAGCATGCTACTCTAGTCTGCGTGGCGCTATTTGGGATTGTCGTGCCATACTTTACTTGGGAATATATTGGCAAACTTTTGATCTCGTTTTTTAAATTTTAAATGGATTAATTTCGATTCCTTTTCTAAAATTACTTTGATGTCAGATATCCAAGACATATACACAAAATCTAACTCAAATAACTCAAGGAAACAACACTTTAATAAAAAAAAAAATCTTTAATCTCAACCTAACTCAAGAACAAAGGCCAATTTCAAGAACACCATTCAAGATTCGTCAACTTTTAACTTTCTAGAAAAAACTTTGTTGAAATAAACATGATTGGCACGTGGCTGAATCAACCCAATACTATGAAACACTCACATACCTCGTAGGAATCACAACTTGACGAAATCCACAAGCGATTCCTCACGAAGATGACGAATCTTTAACTTTCATTTACTTTCTCCTTTTTTCTCTTTTCTCCAAGCCCTAGTGTGAATTTCTAATTGACTAAACATATCTTATTATGATTTGAACCCATTTAGTCATAAATATGATATAAAATAGTTGGGTAAGTAAAAGACCATAATTCCCTTATAAAATCCGGATTGGACATTTCTTTATTTGAACAATCTGACTTCCAATGGGCGTACCTCACTCATACGAACTTGGAATTGCGCAAACTCTGCGGCATTGGAATGATTATTCAAAGATATTTCCTATGATATCTGGAAACACACCTAAATCTTACTTCTATAGTAGTTACAATAGTTTGATGTTTACCAAAACTCAACTTTTAACACGCAGAAAAATTTCCAGATTGTTATATTCCTTCAAAAAATAACGATTTTCCAATTTCTAACTTCTTTGTGGTTCTTTCTAGATTACGGGTGTTACAATAATTTTGATTTTCATATCCCAAGTAGAATCCTCAACTAATTGACTCCTACAAATAACCTTCATAAGAGAGATTCTTTATAACTCCCAAACCTTTCAAAGGAAAATAGATGTTAGATCTCCAATACACTTCTACAATAAAGATAAATAATATTGGATATACCGATGCTAAATCATTTGGAAACTCAAGTACATAAGCAACCTTACCAATACGCCTAGAATTTAATGTGGACCCACATTCTAGGGACTAAGTTTCTCTTTCTTTCGAAATCTCATCACACCTTTCATAGATGAAACTTTCAATGTGACCCAATCCTCAACATCAAAATTCTAGTTATCTTCTCCTTACATTGAAATAAGACTTTTTTAGATTCAGATGATGTACTTGAAACGTTAATCGAAGTCTTAATGACAAGAAAGTGAGAAATCTTAATCGTTCGGTCCACAATATCCCAAATCGAATCAAACTTTCAACGAGTGTAGGGTAAATAAATAAAAAGTACAGATTTAAATAATTCCACTTCCATCTAGGAATACTAATGTGTTTACACAAACAACCCAAATATGATGCTCAATTTTTAGTTGGTTATAATTCAGATAATTAGACACACAATGCAATATCCTTCTTTATCTCATTTCACAAATAGACCTCCCGCAAATAAAGGTACATGTTGATAGCCTCCTAGTAAATAAAATATCGAGAACTATGAGCTTCTGTCAACATCTAATTTGTATACTCATCAACATTTAAAACACATAATTGACTTTGATATCGAGGACACCATCTCCCAATTGTGCAAAAGCCTCAATGGATTTTTCAGATGTTGACTTCTATAAGTTCACTCATACCAGATCAAGATCTTGCTTACCCTTCACATCTGATACAAAAGATGATTCCAAACAATTTTGAACCTCTACACAACCTTCATTAGAATCAACCATCTGAACACCCAATCTGGAAAATCTATGAAAATCATGAACAAAATCTTTCTTATCATCCTCAACAGGAGATACACTACCTATTTATAACCGACTAAGAACCGTTGTCACCATATTCATATTTTTAGGATGATATAGGGCACTTATGTCATAATCCTTCTACAATTCAAGACATCTCAAATGAAAAGATTCAAATCCTTTTGAGTAAACACATACTTCAAACTGTTGTTATTGGTAAACACATCTAGTTGAACACCATAAAATTAATGTCTCTAAATATTTAAAGCAAACACCATCACCACTAACTTGAAATCACGAGTTAGATAAGTTTTTCATTTAAATTCAACTTCATTGATGCATAAACACTTACTTACCCACGTTGCATCAAAACACAACCAAGATTAACTCAGGAAGAATCAAAATAAACCGCAACCATTTTATCCTGCTAGTAGTGTAAAAATAGAGGCCGAAGTGAGTCTATTTTAGAACTCTTAGAAAATTTTCTAACAATCTTGCGACAGTAGAAATTTCCTTTTCATTTGAGTAAGTGTCGTAAAAGGTGAAGAAATAGAGGAAAATCCTTCCATGAACCTTCTATAGTAACCAAACAAACCCAAGAAACATCATATATCTGAAGCAGACAAAGGTCTATGCAAACTCTAAATCGCCTTGATTTTGTTGGGATCCACTTGAATACTTTCATTGGATAAAATATGGCAAGGGAAAGCAACAAACCTTAACCAAAACTCATACTTGTTAAACTTAGCAAACAATTCACGTTCCTTGAGAATTCAGAACACAATTCTCAAATGTTCAACATTCTCATCCTTAAACGCCGCAGGGGAATTTGTCAAGCAAATTACATTATCAAAAACTCATAATGATCATAACTAGTTCGAAAAACACTATTAAGAATGTCACTTTCCTACATCCTCAATTAGTGATAATACGATTGAAGGTCAATTTTTGAGAAATAACTTGCTTCTTGGAGTTGATCAACCAAATCATCTACCCTTGGAATGTGAAATTTATTCTTAATGGTATCCATATTTAATTATTGACAGTCAACACATAATCAGAGAGAACTATCATTTTTTTTGAATAAACAACACCACAAGACCCCATGAAGAGACACTCGATCTAACAAAACCCTTATTAAACAATCTAATAAATCGATCCTTCAATTCTTTAAGTTCTGTCCGGGCCATACAATAAGAAGGAATAGAGATAGACTATGTATCTGGGAGAAGGTCAATACCGCAATTATTTCCCTTTTAAGATGAATACCCAGAAGATTATCCTAAGAAATGTCCAAGAACTTGTTTATAATTGGAATTGACTCAAGAATAGGGTTTCAAAATTTATATCCCTTTACCCAGAAAATATGATAAATTCAATCCTTCGGAATCATTTTCCTTGCCTTTAGACAAGATATCAACTGACCTTTGAGAACATAATTTTCCATTTTCCATGACATTATAGGTTCATTTGGAATCTTGAATGTGACCAATCGGGTTCTACAATTTACTAAAACATAACATGCATGAAGCAATTCATCTGAGGTATAACATCAAAATCTAACATATCAAGGTCTACAAGATCAACATGAGTGAATCTATGGTACATGGACATGGAACAATTTCTATGGACTCTCTTAACCACAATAAATTCACCAATAGAAATAGAGAATAAAAAAGGTCTAATTATACATCTGGAAGAACATCAAACCTCATAAACACATATGGTGTCACAAAAGACAAGGTATCACCTGGTATCAATCAAAGAATAAACATCGAGTTGAAATATTTTCAACAAACAAATAACCATATCAAAAGAACCGTCTTGCTCATGACTCATGTGAAGTTCACATAATCGGTTTCTCTTTGGTTAACCACTTGGAAAAAAATTCTACCTTCTATTCCCTTATATGTAAATGATGAACAATACCTTATCTTGTTATTACTATTACCACGATCAAATAAACCATATGTATTGGCTCAACATTTACCCTCATGCTTCCTTACACATCTAGTATAAATAGTCAATGAAGATCAACCACTGTTTCTTCCCTAAGGCTTAAGATTGGTTACCCTATCTTTACTGAACATTGGAGCCAAACCATTAGAGGAACCTTAACAAAAAATCTTTTGTCGGACCAAGAACGACCAAGTCCATCAGACCTAGAATCTGAAAAGTCACCATTATTGGTCGTTGCTTCCTTACACCTCTCCTTATGTTTCTCCTCTTGGATTTGTTGAGAAAGAATTATTAAACTAGAAATGTTTATTTTGTTTATGAGCATGTCATCAGGATATACTTTAAGTAACGTCTAGTACACTCTCAAAACAAACTTGATCATTCAAACCCTAGGAACGACAACCATAGTAGGAGCATATCCAGACAATTATGTGAACTTCAAATGAAGACTCATTCATACTCATAATTCTTTTGATGAAGGTTAATGAATTCAAGTACCTTTGCCTCACTAATTTCAAGGGGAAAGAATCTATCAACAAAGACATCCTTTAACTTTTTCTAATCAAGAGGACTCACATCTGTCACGATCCAGTCCGTCGTGATTGACACCCACAATAACCTTCCAGTGGGAGAACCATAACTACAACCCAAAAAAACAAATTTTAAGAACACTAAGGCATTTAAAGATACATAATAAAGATTAAATGACAATAAAAATGGAGTCCCCATAAACTCCAAGGTTTTAACAAAGAACTAACTAAAACTAATGCAGAAGAACAACCCCTAGAACCTGAAAGTTATTCTACCGAAACTCTACTAATGACAAGTGTAGGAACAAGGGGTATAATCCTGAACTAAACAACACCTTAAAAAAAAGTCTGAGTCCAAAAAGAGTGAACTTAAACAAAAGCGATCCACGTTAACCTGAAAAACTTTGCCCACCCTTGAATTCGGTCATGCTCAATAGTCACTTAGCTAAGGTCTACCAATAGCAACCTAGAGATGCCTTGTACTCAACAAAGAAAGAACAAAATCAATATCAGTACACAACCAGAATATATTGGTAGGTCACTCTGCTATCACATTAGGTGCAACATATAGAAGTCTATACAACATAATAATAGCATGCATACATCGAACATAAATAATATCATCATAATTTAGAAATAATGTACAATTTCACAATTCTCCAATATCACCATTATATAAACTAGTTGGTCCTCTCATGGATTCCAAATAAAAAATATTAGCATATCGGAACGTGGTATCCGCTCTAATGATTATGCTGAAGCGTGACAACCGATCCCAAGTACATGGCACCCAATCCCAATTAATTTTGTCAGAACGTGGCAATTGGTCCCAATTAGTTATGTTGGAACATATCAACCTATCCATTCAACACACCACAATCACAATCACAAGTATATTATTAATATCATGCAATCAAAAAGTGGTTCATGGCATATAAATATTTATTTATATTTGGTGTGATCAATAGTACAACATTTGCATACATACATGCATCCTAATGAACAAAGAATTAACTCACATAAAAAAATTATATAATCACAACCATTACCTACCTTGAATCTAAGCTTGAACCCCCTAAGGAGCTTCAATCTTTCCTTTCAAGATTCGTTCTGCTAGTTTGTGGTCCAAAAACAAAAATTAAAACAAGGATAAACAATCAAAGGTATTATTATTCATAAAAATGGACTCGAATAGTGAAAACCTTACCTTTAGCAACAAGAACGGTAAAACACTATCAATAAAACTCCTAGGTTCGTTCCTTATCTTGCAAAGTCAAAAAGTTTAGAATAAAATGTTTTTGCGGTTTATTTACTATTTTAAGTCATGTCTTCTATGCCATGGTGACACTCACCCCACGATAGCGGCGCCTCCCTGGAGGAATAAACCTTGCTGCAACGGGTTGCACTGAGCCATTGAGAAAGATTAATAATTTCAACACCCCATTTCATAACACACCTTCAACTAACGAACCGTTCACGCCAACATCAATTTAGGGAGTTCTACTAGCTTGAATTTAATTTAGTAAAGTCATATAATATCTTGTATATATACTCATGTAATTAAAATCACAATTAGGTCTCTCATTTGTTACCAGATTTCAATAGACCTTACTGACTCTAATTTCATCCAAATTTGAATAGATTGGGAAATTTCAACTTACCACCAAAAAATTTTCTAACCCTAATTCTTTCCCATTGGCTTTTCCCTAATGGTGTAGTTAGTTCGTTACACTAGATACCAATTTATCCATCACTCGTCCCTAAGTTATATACTAGGAAAGACTGTTAAGGGTAGATTAGTACCTGAATCGCTGAACAACCGGGATACTTGTCTCACATGTCCTTAATTTCCTGACATCGCAATCAATAATTTTAACTTGTTCTTCCTCGTACATAAGGTATAGTCTATCAATAATGTAGACTTACAATGAAGAACCTAATTTGAAAATTTATCTATCAACATATACTTATACCTCAAAGATTTTTATGAATTCATGGATCTTAACTTATCATGGATCACATCTCCATCAATATCACAATATAATTTTCTAACAATTCATTCATACTCATTAACAAAACTCAAAATAAAAAAATAAGTTATTATCACACTCGAGCTAATGATTGTACCCTCATTTCTCATGTCTTTTCCAATAATGTCTAATTGATCTAATAGACTTATGACACTATAACCATATATTCACTACAAAACAAATGAAATCACACGTCTTTGAACCCAATTATCTACCCCTCTGAAGATACATCTTTAGCCTTTATGATCAAATACAATATTCTTGCTCTCGCCTCTCTCTAAAGTTCGTACTTTATCCTAAAATTATTCTTGATTATGACTCTACTTCTTTTAAATTTCTATTTCAGTGGTGTCCCACCATCTCTTAAAACTATCCATACAATGACGTTGCTCACCAAATATTAGCAAAATCACAACCTCAGATATTTGGAAGTTGTAATTACTATACATAATTCATTTAACAAAAAATCTAATTATATAGTTACATCAACCACAATCTATCACGCACTCTCAATACTATTATATTCAATTAGCTCTGGCTATCACTACATGTCACGACCCAAAGTACACCCTAGTCGTTACCGACGTCGTCGTCCTCGAAGAGGACTAAGACAAGCCTCTTATCATTCGTCATAACATTTAATTGGTCAAAAACGCTGATAAATTTAGAATATAATATATATATATATATATATATGTACGTAATGTGGTTTACATAGACTTCTAAATAGGAAGAATACATACGTAATGAGGTTTACATAGACCTCTACATAGGAAGTATACATAGGCTTCTCACTTAACATTTAACAAAAACATAGTCTAATAGTTTATCTCACATTTAGCCATCTAAAGAATGAATTACAATAGTTTGGGGATAGATCTTAGTCTATTACAATATGCCCATCTAGGCTAAAATGAAGTCTCAATATGAGAATGGAATAATTGTCTCAAAAGATAGACAAAACTAATAAGGTTTGATGAGTGTCTCTATCTTCGGAACTCATGAGGACTCACCCATTGACTTAGGAAAGAGCCAAGTCTTCTTCTTCAATGACCACATATCTCATCAATGGCCCGAACCTAAAATGTTTAGGAAAAAGGGAAGAAATATGGGTTAGTACAAAACACATGTACTAAGTATGGCTCCTATGCACAAAAATCATCAACGCATAAGAAAATAACAATATAGTCAAAACCACGCTTTCTATCAATTTAACTCAACATGCATATATAAGAAGTATAATAAGTCAATTCAACAAAATATCAATCTAACACCCACGTAATACTTGTGAAGTGCCAAAGGTGGGACCCCATAATCCCATCCAAGGCTAAGTATCACATTAAGCAACTCACTTCATACTTACCACATATTTTCATAACATGCTTATACATCAATACTTAGTCATAGGTTATTAACATAACCATAATCATAATCATAATTATAATCATAAAAGAACACTAATAGAACCATCCCATAGAATCCTAAATATGCAATGAGTAAGAGAAGTTCCATACCCTCCCTTACCCTATGTAGTAGCCTTCAAGACAACCCTAGTAAGAGTTCATATACTTCACTTATTCATTTACTTTCACATTATGGAGATAAGTGAAATAACCAACATGAGACCATGTGAGCTACGTAAAATTCGATGTTCTATTCCCACACCGAATAGATAGGGTTAACACTTGCCTAAGGTGCAACAATTCTTACATAGCTATCTAGGTGGATCCACTAAGCTAGAGTCCTATATGCACATAGATAAGGGTCAAGGAAGTTATTTCTAGAAACCTTGACTTTCAAACATAGATTTCTCCATCTCATGAGACAACACATAACAAGTAAATCGGGACTTACTGAAATGAGGAAACCCATGTGGGAGGTCGGACTCACTAACGTGAGACCTCCATCTCATTTACATGCATTTCGGTACTAATCAATTATTCCCTTTAGTAATCATATTATTCATCATACAAGTTCACATGAGTCTCTTCTAGACCATTAAGTAAACATCTTATTATAATATCTCATAGGTGATCACGAGTGAGAACTATCCTTTCACTTTAGACATAACAATATAATCATGAGAAACTACATTCAATCATATATTGATCACATCATAAAATAATTACATACTTCATATACAATTCATAGATCTATGGTTAGGTATAAGGTATCCTTGTCACCAACATCACAAAAACACAATTAGCTATAGCATCATATCAAATAAGTAGATTACACCTTCCATAATTGTGATCAAAAGAAAATCAAGATCATATATCATTTCCCTTCATGGGACTTCATAATTCAATACCCAAGAAATAACAACTAACATATGAAATAGGGAAATTCATGAAGTATTAACATAACTAAAATCAATGTAAACAAGTGACATGTTCATCACCCTCAACAATCCAAGAAATTAGGGATTTGGGGGAAAGACATGGGTCAAGGGAAAAATCTTAGGAATTCATCAGTTGACCATCAATTCATACTTAAACAAAATTAATTCATCATAGTTCATCACAATTAACTTACAATTTTGTTTTAGAAAGAAGACCCATGTGAGGAGAAAAATCCTTGTTTTGTGGAATCTAGAAATCATCTTTTGATGGACCTCTTGGGGAAAGGAATCCCAAGAGTGAAAGAAACTATACCTTATAGATGATAAATCCACGAAATTAGGTTTTGGAAACATGAAAGCTTGACATTTTTCTTGGAGCTCTATTGGTCTTCAAAGGAGTTTTGGAGGAAGAGAGAAAATTTGGGAGAGAGAGATTTTTCAGTTCAACTTGTGGGACTTGGTTTGAGTTATAAAATTGAGATAAGACTGACCATAATACATTATATACTCACCCATTATATATATAAAATACCCCTCACTTAAATGGGTTTATTAGTGAAGTCAAAACACCCAAAATACGACTTTTACGATGTCTGGGAAGTAGGTGCGCGTCACGAGGCTAATTCCACAACCTATTTTCAAATTTTTAGCTGAGGCAATAGGGTCCGTGTCATCCCCGCATCACGAGGCCAACTTCAGATTCCCTCATGATGGTTGCGTGTGTCAGCCACCAAAATCTTCCTGTGCAAGCTGCCTTGGCAAATTGTTTGCCAAACTTCAGGTCCTCCCCAAGGACCCTTCCGGTGGTCCATGGGGTGTCGTTACTATCTGTTTTGACGCTATATACTACATTATACCTATTCAAAGTATTTTTACAAGTTTTGTACTTCATATGACCCTCTGAAACCTTCATCAAACAAAGGGACGTCAACTAGTTAAATTTCGCTAGTTTATGAACATTAAGACTTTTATTTAATCCTATGGCTCCAATACATCTCAAATATGGTTTTTATATTTATTTAGATCTAAAATAATTATTAGTCAACATATTAGGCTCTATTATAGGTCGTGGATTTCCGGGGTGTTACGCAATAACTAAACCTTCTACTGACAACACACCTCAAACATAGATATACCCACAAAATTCAATGGACTAACCTAACTGATACGCATTTTCTTATGAAAATAATATAATTACCTTCACCCAAGTATACTAACTGGGACTGTATTTTATCCATACGATTGTGATTTTCGTATGAATTCGCTCTAATATGGCTCAATACAAAATCATCAATCTTCACGCCACTATCCTACTTCTTAACAAACAATAAAGAAGCACCCCACGTGAAAACACTAGGACGATAAAACGTCTATCACGAAGATCTTGTATTTAAGATTTAATCTCTCTCCATTTTTCTAGATCCATAGGATAAGGATAAATGGAGATAGGGTAAGTGACACCTTCCAAGTCAATCCAGAAATCTATATCTCTATCAGAAGGGATACAAGGGAAATTAGTAAGAAACATTCCTCTAAATTCAGACAGTATAAGAATAGAATCCATAGAGTGAGAATCAACCTAAACATCCCGAATATGAGCCAAAAACTCCAAACAACCCTACCCCACCAGTTTCCTAGACCGAATAGATGATATGACCTTATCTAGCTTAGGCTTATATACCCGTTTCCACTCGAATCTTTCCTTACCGTGGATATGTAGAGTTACCAACTTAGTATTTAAATTAAGCCTGGTATAATAGGGGGACAATCAAGTTATGCCCAAGATTTATAGCAAGTCAATCATATCCTGCCTAACCAAATCAACCCGAATCTGAAAACCCTTAATTACAGCATGACAACACAATACACATCCCTGATTGTGTCTGACTCTACAATCAGGATAGAAACATGGATGGGGCATCAAGTATATCAAAAAACACATAAAATCCCAAGGTACGTGAACTGACACATATGAATAAGTAGAATCTAAATCAAAGCAAACAATAGTCATCTCTGCTCAGACAAGAATAGCACTTGTGACCACTGCATCACACCCTTAAACTTGGTCTTGCCTGGGAAAACATAAAACTACGCCTTTATCATTTTAAGGGGAAACTTCATTGCCTGGATGCACTTCTCCTCTACCTGCATTACCATTTCCCTGACCTCAACATCCTCGCTTATTTCCTCCACATATGCTCATGTTCTCCACAACTTTAACATACTTTTTAAATTTCGCTCTGGGGGGAGAAATCCCGCACAGGAGATCTCGCCTTTGTGTGGAAAATCCCTATCTATCAGCCTTGACACAAACATAACCCCCACCAACAATTTATGGGGCTCCTCTCTTTTCTATAATTCCCCTAGATTTCCTGGCAATAGCCAGGCATTTAAGAAAATCTCTTTATGTAGGACAATCATGTCTATACTCTGGTCAACAAAATAAAGTACACACTTTAGAATCCTTTAACATTGTTTAAACACTACCACACACATATACCCATGATACACCTACACTCTTACATAATTATCAGTTGGTCGCAACACACGTCCAAATTTCATGCTTACGAACCACATCATATTTATCAAGACCCTTGTACCTAATATCGTGATGACTCTCTTTTAACAACAAATTTCACGACACTAAAGCAATTACAACTTGAAAAAAAGTCCAAATTCTTTAAGTAGTTGGTTCCAATGACCATTATTGATCATCTATGCATTTTATGACCCTAAATCCAAATACAAATTAGAAGATTCTCTGTTTCAATTAACTTTCTTGTGTCCCTTAAACCAGGACAACATCGCCTAGTTCAATTTGTTGAGATACCAATTTGAAATGGGAGATACAAATTGGAATCAACTCATACCGTAAGGGACAATGGTAGCTAGAAAGCCCTCACAATGTTGGCAATTTGAATTACAGAACTTGGCCAAACCCAATTCTTAATCGCCTCAATCTTTAATTGAGTGGTAACCACACGTTAAATCAGTCTTAGAGAAAATCTATGCACCTTGCAATTGGTCAAAAAGTCATTTATCTAAGGCATTGGATACTTGTTTTGGTTGGTGATTCTATTTAACTATCGGTAGTCTAAGCACATATTCTCTTGATAGTTATGGTGTTAAAACTTCTGTTACTTTAGTTTAGACCATAGAGTGCGTCATGAGCACCCTCTTAGGCTTGACATGGTGTATAAGACTCTTAAGAGCTTCATAGTCTTTCATTGCATTCGATATAAAAATAATGTGGTATTAAAACTCTTTTCAAACAAAAAAATCATACTTAATTCAAAACAAGTACTTAAAAATACATAGAAGAAGTCTTAGTCGCATATGAACGCCTACATAATGACTTGAAAACTAGAGTATGGACACAACCCTTTACCATAAAAAAGACTACAATTGTCTATACCATGAATAAGAAGAACATAAGAGCTCTCATCCTCAGATCCATGAGGAAATATCAAGTCATTGTGAATAGAAATCCAAGAACTTAAATCAAGATAGAAAACTTGCATGTTGGAACCAACACTTACAGTAAAACATGAAGAAATATGGGTTAGAACAATTAAGTACGAAGTATGATTACCATGCAAAAACATGTTTTAAAATGGATATTTTGTTTGGAAGTTATGCCTATTCCATTTAGATTAAGAAAATTAATAAATACAATCACAATAGACATAATATGTAAACATAAACCACATAAAAATCAAATCTTCACATTAGGACATAATGAACACATATACCATTTCCTTCAACTTAAGTAATCCTCAAGTTATACCTTAGGCAATGTATAAATAGCGTCCCATACCACCATCCACACTTGCTAAACCTTAAGGTTACCCAAAGTGAACTTACCCTTCAACCTTTCCATCTTTACATAATACTAACTCATAAGAGACATAAGCATTACATAAGTCATATTAACACTTTTGGACCATAGTATAAGGAAACTTTAAGGCATACTTGTGCAATGTATGAGTAGAATATCATACTACTACTCATAATAAGTACTCATTTAAATAAACAATAGACAAGACACCTTCATACTCTTTAAAGTCATGATAAGGAAAGTAAAGCACAAGTAGAATCTAAGTAAAGCATGCATATTATTATTTAGACTTTAAGTCAACATTCTTCATTAGTGTCATTTAGAATACTTTCATTCTTTAAGGATACCTTAATTCATAGGCCATTAAGCCCTTAGAGAACTCACTATAGTCCTCTCAAATCCTACTCGTGCAATGCATGGATGACATCCCATACTACCATCCACACATCATAGAACTTCTCAAGAAACCATAATTTACATCTCACATGATGGGGATAAGCGTTTAACTGAAATAGACCATGAGGTCTAGATTATTGAATCTCAAGTCATAAAACCCCACACCATAAAGAGCTGGTCTGCTTGCCTAAAGAAAACAAGTTCATTAGCTTAGGTAGATCTACTAGCTAGACCTTTGTGGTCACATAGTTATGGTATAACAAAGATGTTCATTGAGATTTGGAGTAACGTAGGGTGAATATTCATCTTTAACATATCCTCTCGGTGATTACAAGAAATTTCCATGATGTAGTTTCATTAACATTACATCTTTGTTCTTGAGAGGGTCAACAACATTAGGCCCACCTACCCAAGATACATTATACATGAAAGGGCCACAACATTAGGTCTACTAATTCAAGGTTCATTATAAGGATAGCACATTAACTTTCGAAGAAAAGGCCACCTTCATTAGGTCTACCAAATCAAAGTCCATTATTTCATACATGGATGAGCTACGAATATTACGTCTAATGGTCCAAGGTATTATCAATCATTACTTTCTAGACTCATCGTGAAGGCCTAACAAGGCTATGTCTATCGTTTCATGATCATTACATTTATTCAAGAAAAGGATTACAAAGCCTACCAATTAAAGATACTTCAATACTCATTATATGAACTTACACAAGAATAGGATACAACATTCTACCAATTAAAAGTGTACAATTCATTGAGGATTCACATGTTATCATCATCATAATCATTCATAGGTGTTTAAGTGAGAATAAACCTTCAATTACAACACTATTATCTTCAAAACATGATAACCTTACTTTGGTTGAGATAAAAAACATACATTATATATATTTATCCTTCATGCATATATAGGTACAATAATGATATCCATTAGTTAAATACCACAATATAAAAGATAAGTAAGCACATCCACTTTTCAAGTGGATCAACATCTTATTGACAATTCTATTCATTAAGAACCTTATCATAACATGCCTTCAAGGACATAAATCTCAAATCAACAACACACCAATAATTCACTATAATTAGGGTATGTGCAATGATATACTTCAATAACCCAAAGCATTTTAGACATAATCATTCATAAGGTCGCATCGACCACTAACCAACTTTATAAGGCACAATTTAGGAATTGATAGGATTCATGAGTTCATAGAGAATTTCCATCATAAATTATCATTTAAAAAGTAATTCAGTAATACAATTCCACAAAAAAAATTTAAATTGTTTTGTGAAATAACCCATCAGACTGAGTAAAACTCTAGGTTTTTCATAAACTTTAAAACTTCAAAATTGACTCGAGGTTTGAAAGTTATCCCAAGATGAAGAATCACCATACCTAAATATATGAAATCCACTAAAATGCACCCAATTATTCTTCTTCTTCAAGCCCTAATTCAATGGAGTTCTAGAGAGAATTTGTTGGAGAGGGAGGGGATTTATTTGGGTGTTTATTTCAATGAATCTAAAATAATATTTTATTGTTTTAATAATCTTAAAATATCTTAGTTTATTTAAAATAACCGTTCATTCACCTAAAATAACTAATTAGCAATTTACCAATAGATCCCTAGCTTGGACGAGACAAAAAAGAAAAATAGTGTCCATTCACAGATCCTTATCCACGCCACAAATCATGGATGGGTTGATGCCTCATGTTGTCAATCCATATATTTGGTGGCTGTAGAATTGTTTTGGGTATCATGAACTACGGAAGCCATCAACTGGGCGTAGATAGACTAATGGGCCATGAACCCCATTTATAGGTCACCAAGTTTTATCCAACTAGATGGTTTCCTTGGGGTTTAGACTTAGGGTCCTCCTTAAGGACCCTTAGGGTAGTCTTTGAGGGGTCGTACCTTGAAGTTTAACCCCTAAACACGTATACCAAGGCTTGTTACATCATTCAATACATTCAAACTTCAAAAAAAACTTACACACTCATTAGTTGGGATCTAGTTTCACTAATTCATTTTAAGAGTCGTTATATTATCCCACACTACGGAATATTCTTCCTCGAATGAAACTTTAAGCAAATTAAGGGTTTAATGGCTCAATAATAGAAGTCTAGCATGCACGCAACATCATAAACAATACACAAAAACTAGGAGGAAACATTGACTCCACATTTATAAACTTAATGCAACATACGCAACTAGGAACTACCTTTACAAAGTCATTATGCTTCATAACATTAAAATTTCTCATTACATTGGAGGAACTCAATTTTCCAAATCAATTCATTCTCATTATAATATCATAGGAAAAACTATGCAATTAATCTCAGAAGCATAATATAACATATAATATTAAACCATGGAAAACTCATTAACACTCATGATTCCAAAACATGAAACAAGCTACAACGAACACTAGGTCTCAAGCTTGAATAGGAATAGATGAAAAGATAGGGATACTCTTATGACATTAATATTCCACATACTATATCCCAGTTAAAATAAAACCCATCTAAGGCTAACATAAAATCAACAGATTGCCCTTAATACAACATTGACAATAATAAGGGATCAACAACTTACTGTTGCCTTCATTTTGAAGGTCATTCTTTGTCCTTGTTAGTTTGAAGTGCATAGAAATGTTTTTTCCTTGGAATATTAAGATAAGGGTCATTAAGAAAATATTGACTGGCCTCTCTTGTTTGGCTTTAAGAGTAGGGAAATCTTTCACTTGATGATCCACCTTTCCGCAGTAATAGCACCCATTAGTACAGACTAGGAACTTCCCATAGTATTTCATTTCATAATTATGGCACAAAGGTTTAGAAGATCAGGTTCTACCATCTTTCTCTTGGTTAACACTAGGAGTGCTTGAAGAATAATGATTTGGACCTATCTTTTTAAACCTTAGTTGTCCTTGCTCGTCGGACCTAGGTCTCTTCAACTCCATGTTCATTTTCTTAAGTTTTGACTCCTCAATTTGTTTAGCGTAAACCATGAGCCAAGAGATAACCATGTCATTATGGAGCATTTTTGTACGATATTCTTCCTACACTAAACCGGACACTCCAATCACAAAAATATTCATTCTAGCCCTTGAACTTACCACTAATGTTGGAGTATACTTGGATAGTTGGGTGAACTTGAGAATACTACATAACACTCATACTACCTTGCTTAAGGTTCATGAACTCTACTAACTTTTGTTCCCTCAGTTATAGGGGGACCTACCAATATAGGAAAGCATGCTAACACTTCCCAACTTATAGGACCCATTCGTCTTTGCCTCTCACTCTTCAATTGTTCATACCAACTTTGAGATATATCTTTTAGTTGGTAGGCAGCTAGTTTCACCTTCTCCTCTGAAGAAGCCCCCATGGCACTAAGTAATTTCCAAAACTCATCCACAAACATTTGGGGATCTCTTTTAACCTTGGAACCAAGAAATTTGGGTGGACTCATTCTAGAAAAATCTTTCAATCTTTAATCCATAGTACTCACATTAGAACCTACACAAGTTCCAACACCCCTATTTGCTTGAGAAGTCATATCTTGATCTTCAGTTGTGACAACTTGAGATTAATCTATTATGGATTGAGTCATTAGTTGCATAGTATTCCTAATTTCTTTTGAGTCACATGCACCCGATCTATTGGAACTTGCTCCCCTTGAGGATCTTGTCCCTCTTGAGGACCTTGGGAACTTGAGGAAAAATTCCCTCATTCACATTCTCCTCTTCCAACCTTCTTGTGACAACCCTTCTTGTAGTCATATCCTAGGACACAAGATAAGCTTTAGGAATATAATACTTAAAGATCTACACTCTAAGGCATGACTTCAACAATAATGAAACAAGTGTAACTCCTAATTAACGTACATAAACTCTTGTTCATAGATGTGTCGTGACTCACACCAATGAATAAAACTCTACCAAATGTGGTGAGAAAATCTATTCTAGAAACCAGTCTCAAAATCTTATACTCTGATACAATGTTTTTCACGCCCCGAGAGCACCCTCTAGGCATGACACGACGTACAAGACCATGAACAATCTCCTATAAGCCATATAGTCTTTCATTGCATTCAATATAAAAATAGTGTGGAATTAAAACTCATTTAAATCCAAAATATTAAAGTTCATTTAAAAGAAATACTTGAAAACACACAAGGAAAATCTAAGTCTCACAATCCATCTACATAATGACTTGAAAAATAGAGTAGGGACATGACCATTTACAATCGAAAAGACTAGAATTGTGAATAATATGAATAAAAAGAAACATAAAAGATCTCATCCTCGGATACATGAGGACATACCAAATCTTAGAGAATAGAAATTATTGCACTTCAATCTAGCTAAAACTGTCACTTATTGAAACCTACACTTGTCGTAAAACATGAAAAAAATATATAGGTTAGCACAATTAAGTACTAATTATGATTACCATGAAAAAATGTTCTTTAAAAGGGATATTTTTTTAAATACATGCATGTGCCATTTTGATAAAAACTTAATGAATATAAGCACAAAACACATAATATCCAAACATAACCTATATACAAATTAGATCTCGCATTAGGATATAATCAAATATAAGCCATTACCTTCACATTAAGCCTTCAATTCAAGTAACCCTCAATATATACCTTGTGCAATGTATGACTGGTCTCCGGTACCACCATCCACACTAGGCACCACCTTAAGGTATCCAAAAGTTAACTAACCCTTCAACAGTTCCGTCTTTACGCAATATTCACTCGTAAGAGACATAAACATTATATAAGTCACATCAGCACTTTAGGACCATCATCTAAGGCAACTCTAAGGAATACTTGTGCAATGTATGAGTAGCATCCCATACTACTACTCACACTAAGTACTCTTTTAAGGAAACCATTGACAAGGCACCTTTATAGTCATCTAATCATGATAAAAAAAAAGTAAAGCACAAGTAAAATCAAAGTAAAGCATGCATATTCTCATTTAGAATTTCAGTCAAAATTTTCATTAGCTTCAGTTAAAACACTTCCATTCTTAAAGGATACATTCATTCATAGGACATTAAGACCTTAGAGAACTAACTATATCCCCTCAAAGCCTACTCGTGCAATGCATTAATGACATCTCATACTACTACCCACACTTCATATAATTTCTGAAGAAACCATAATTTGTATCTCACATGATGGGAATAAATGCTTAACCCACACAGAATATGACAGCTAGATCATGGAATCTGGTGTTATAAAACCCCACATTGTAAATAAGTGGTTTACTTGCCTAAGAAAGACCGGTTGATTAGCTTAGGAGGATCTACTAGCTATACCTATGTGGGAACATATCTATGGGATCTTACCATATCCTCTCGGTGCTTAGACTTCATTACCATAGAGTAGTTTTATTAACATTACATCATTGTACCTGAGAGGGACACTAACATTAATCCTACCAACCCAAGATACATTACACATGAAAGGACCACAAAAATTAGGTCTGTCGATTCAACGTTTAATAAAAAGCTAGCTTATTAACTTACCAATAAAGGGCCACCAACATAAGGTCTACAGAATCAAGGTCCATTAGTTCACACATGGATGATTTACCAACATTAGGTCTACCGGTCCAAAGTTTTATCATTCATTTGTTTTTAGACTCATCAGGAAGGGCTGCCAAGACGAGGTCTACCAATTCATGATTATTACATTCAATCAAGAAGATGATGTCTTAGCCACCCAATTCAATATAATTTAATAATCATTACATGCATTTACACAAGAATTGGATACAAGAGTCTACCAATTTTAAGTGTAGGATTCATTGAGGATCAATCCTTAACAAGCTATAATCATCGTTCATGAGTGTTTATGTGAGAATGAACATTCAACCACGACACTATTACCTTCTAAACATGATCACGTCACTTTGGTTGAGATCACAAATATACATTGCATATCTTCATCATACATAAATCCTTCATGCATATATTGGTACAAGCAATATATCCACCAATTCAATGCTACAATATACAAGAAAAATAAACACCTCCACCTTTCAAGTGGATCAACATCTTATTCATAATCGTAATTCATCAAGAACTTGATCATAACTTGCCTTCAAGTCCATAAATGTCAAATCACAAAAACAGAAATAATTCACTATAATTAGAGCATAGATAACAATATACTTCAATAACCCAAACCAATTTAGAAATAATCATTCAAAATCTCTCATCGACCACAAACACATTTATGAGGCACAATTTAGGCATTGATATAATTCATGGGTTCATAGAAAATTTCCATCATAAATCATTATTAAAACTATAATTCAATCTTACAATTCCATTACAAATACTTCAAAATAGTTTGGTGAAAGAACCCATGAGAATGAATAAAACTCTAGGTTTTTCAGGTGAAAACTTTAAAATTGATTCTTGGGATGAAAGTTATCCCTAGATGAAGGATCTTTGTACCTCAATAGATGAAATCTACTAGAATGCACCCAATTAGCCTCCTCTTTAATACCTAAGCCTTCTTCGTCTTTTTTTATCTTCAATGGAGTTCTTGAGAGAAGTTTGTTGGAGAAGGAGGGGTTTTGATTTGGGTATTTTTATTAATGAATCTAAAATAATATTTTATTGTTTAATTATCTTAAAATATCTTAATATACTTAAAATAACCGTCTATGCACTTAAAATAACTAATTAGAAATTTACCAATGGATCCCTAGATTGGCCGAGCAAAATGAAAAAAATAGTGGACATTCAAGGATCCCCATCCACGGTCCGTGGATTGGATGATGCCTCAAGTTGTCACTCTGTGGTTGGTGGATGCAACATGGTTTTACGGATCATTATCTATAGAGGCCATCCATGGTTCCTCGATGGACCAACGAGGCGTGAACCCCATCCATAGGTCACCATGTTTTTGCCAACTGACTGGTTTCCTTGGGTCTTTGCGTTTAGACTTAGGGTCCTCCTCAAAGATACTTTTGGTGGTAATTGGGGGATCGTACCTTGAAGTTAACCCCTACACACCTCTACGAATTAGTTATGCTAAAATGTTGAAACCGTCTCATTAGTTATGCCGGAATGTGGCAGCTAATCCCAACTAGTTATGCCAAAACATGGCAATCGATTCATTAAGCACACCACAATCACAAACACAAGTATATTATAAACCTCATACAATCAAGAAGTGATTCATGACATATAGTTCTTCATTAACATTCATTTTCATTAAATGTGATCAATAGTGCAACATTCTCGTACAAACAAGCATCATTATGAAGCAAAACAAAAATAAATCACACGATCATAGAATCACAACCATCACATATCTTGAATCCCCTTAAGGTACTTGAATCTTCCCTTTCAAGATTCCTCCCACTTATTCGTGGTCTAAACACAACAGTTAACAAAAGGATAAAAAATCACAGGTCTAATTATCAAACTTATAACAAACAAAATAACCTTAGACCAAGCCCTAGATCTTCACACTCAAATTAGAGTTTTTACCACCATAAATTCAAGTTCAAAACCCTTCGCCGTAGATATTAACTGAAGAAAGGGTACTATATATGGATTGTATTACAGATTTGGAGTGTGAAAGCCTTACCTTTAGCCTTAAAATGGTAAAAACTTTCGTCAAAGGGGTCTCATACAAAACTCTTAGCATTCATTCATCACATAAGACATAAAAAAATAGTGCAGAATAAAAATTCCTCTCAATAAAGTCAACCATAGAAAACTCTTTAGTAAAACGAAGGAATACTAAGTCTCAACAGAGCCATCTTGTTTGACATATCAACTTCCCAAAATTCTTCATTCCCCAATTGTGTCAAGTAGGTTTAGAAATTTTGAGATCCACGAACTCTCTCTTAGTTACCCTTAGAAGCACTTGAAGAATCTTTTCTTGAACCTAGGTATACCTTGCTAATCGGATCTACCCCTCTTCACGTCCCTATTTGTCCTCTTAAGCTTGGATTTCTTAATATATTGAGCATACACAACAAGTATAGATAGGTTCATATCATCATGGAGCATCGTCGTACGACATTCTTCCATAACTAGGTCGGATACACCGAGAATGAAACTACCCATCTCATATCTAGATTTAGACACCAAGGATGGATAATACATAGAAAATTGGGTAAACTTCAAGGAATACTCCTAAACATTCATTCTACCTTGCCTAAGGTTTATAAACTCAACAATCTCTACCTCCCTCTTCTCAAAGGAAAGTACTTTCTAAGAAACACCTTCTTAATCTCTTCCCATTCTGTAGGATCCGATCATAGAGACCTATTAGCCTTACATTGAGTAAACCAAATGTGAGAAATCTCCTTCAATTGATAAGAAGCCAACTCTGCCTTTTCTCTAGAGGTAACTCCCATAGAATTCACTATCTTATAAATTCCATCCAAGAATTATCGGGTATCTTCTATCATTCTAGAGCCAAGAAAAATAGAAAGATTCATCCTCACAAAGTCCCTCAATATTGAGACCATGGTACTCTCCAAAGAATTCATCCTAGGGCCCACATCTTTATTTGCTTGGGCCATCATAGGTTGGGGCAAAGTTAGGATAGCTGCCCTAATCTCTTTATTGGTCATGTACGGGGACATGCCGGAACTTCATTCTCTTGATTACCTTGAGAATCTTGTCCACCTTAGGGGCCTAAGCGAGGAATCTCGTCATTAGCAATCTCATCTTCCACTCTCCCTGTGGTTCTTCCTCTTGTAGTTATGCTATCAACACAAGAGAAGGATTAGGAAAAGGAAACTTATACGACTCCACTCTAACGCATGACTTCAAGAATAATGAAATAAAAGTAACTTCTACCATCCAATAGCCTCTCGCGCATAGATATGTCGCACCAAATAGAGATGCACCAGACTCTTCATTTTGTAAGATGAACACCTAATACGAGACAACTATTATTAATAAAGTGATCAACTAATGTCAACAGATAGAGTAATAGATGCTAATCCATTTTTATTTTTATTTTTAGAAGTCAAGTTGTAAATGTACAACAATTATATGAACCCCAAATTAATTAAAGGATCAAAAATAGTAAAGCCACAGGCAATAGATGTTCACATTGTAAGAGGACAAAAATTAAAAGGATTTAAATGATAGTTAGGTGGGTGTACAAGGCATATGCATTGTTCAACTTGGGCATTAATTCTGAAAGGAGCCTGTGTTATCATTCCAAAAAAATAGTAACACAATATTGATTTTATTAGAAAACTTCGAAGGAAATCACTTTCTTGATGTAATTAGAAGAGTTTTTAGGAATTCACATTCTTATTGTAGAGGGCACTTTGTTTCAATCACTATACATTCATTTTTGAATCAATTTATTTGTAAGTCCTCATTAATATTTTTGGAACTATGATAAGGACTTGAAACCATTGCCGAATTGTAAAAAAAGACAGATGTGTGGATGGTTAGTGATTGATGATTTATTTACAAAGACAAATGCCACTTATGTACAAGTTCCTAATGACCTTTCATCCTTACTTAAAGACGATTGGCCTTTACTATTTACACAGTTACTAACCTTTACTATTTACATAGTAACTAACCTTTACTATTTACACAGTAACTTGACTCCTATTATTCATGAATAGGACTTTTTGTCCTCTACTATTCATGACTTTTTTTAATGGCCTTCTTGGCCGACAATTTACATGACTCAAAAAGTAAAACTATACAAATTGACTAATTTGTACATATCTCTTTATGTCTATTTTTTTCTTTATCTTCTTCTTAGTTCTGTAACGACCCGCTAGGTCATTTTGAGAACTAAAATTATTTTGACTCTTCCCCTAAATATATTAAAATAAAATTGTTAGACTATTTATTTAATTAATATTATTTGATTAGTGGTTAATGGGCCAACTCACTAAATTAATTAATATTTTATCATCCTTAGGTCACGTACGTGATAATAGGTTAGTGGGTTTGTCACGTTTAATAAGTTCTTATTTTAGTAAATAAAAGAAGTGGAGGCGGCGATCAACAAGAAGAAAAAGAATAACATGCTCAGGTAAAAGTAAGAAATTTTCATTCTTTCCAGTTCTACATATTAATGTATGTTGTCAGAATGCAATAGATTGTTGTTATTATTATATTATTATATTAGTAGTAAATTTCAAAATGAAACAAAACATTTGCATTCGGTTGAAATTTGTTATTAAAGAAAGAAAAATTTATTTTTTTAGAATTAATTTGATAATCCTAAAGGAAGCATTTAATGACCATTAATGGTTCATTATTTCAAGGATGGACATTCAAATTGATGGTAAAAACTAATAATAATAATAAGCAGAAGTTAATGTTTCCAACAATTCGGTGTTAGAAATATTTCAATTGAGATTCATCATTAATGGATATGAATTTGTGTTGACAAGATTTAGGCTGGAAAAAAAATTATGTAATTACAAGTAAAGAAAGCAAATTTTGGAAAGTTAACACTATGTTGTAGGATGGTTCCTTGGTAGGATAAGTTAATTTCTAATGACTTTCTAACGATAGCCAAGGTTTAGTTATTATTTACTATTTATGAAACTGTCAATGATTTGTTAATGATGGTCATAGGTAGTACGTGTAAAATTTAGAATTTGTATGCAAAGATATAGATGACAATTATTTCGAGGTTCTGAGATTTTGTGTTACCGAATGGGTTGAAAATCGGACTATTTCAGTTATTGTTATTACAGTGCAAATCATGTTTATTATTCTCTATTGAGATAGATAACTAATTATTATCTGTATGTTACATGATTATCATTGAATTTAAGATATTTGGAGAATTTGAGGCTTAACACTAGGCTTGATTTTTAGATAATTATAAGACGTGACATATTAGTTGGCACCGCAATTACGAGCTTGAATTTTAGCAATTTGATGAGTTCTTGGTTTTGGTTAGAAATGTAGTAATATGAGTGTTTATGAACTCGCTTGCTTACGAATATTACATATTTGATAGATTGGGGAAAATTCTGAAGCTTTACAAAAGAGAAAGATAAAATCATGAGGATTCGTGACACATGATCAACATTCAGAGGTATGTTAAGACTTTTAGACTTGTTGAAGGACGTTTTCTCAATTAATGATAAAAAAATGAAATAGCCAAAGGGGTAAGGAAGAAAGATGGGGGTCTCGTATCAATGGTGTGACGGGCATTGGTACGAGTACCAGAATTATAAAAGGGAAAGTTAGTACTATAGAATGTGGATTATAGTTTGAGAATACCAAAGCATATGGGCATTAGCTTATATATTATTGACTTGAAATCCTTATGTGAATTTGTTTTCTTTCTTACACCCGTATAATTGTGATAACTGGGGTGGTTATGTATTATTCTGATATAAATTGATTGAGGTGCATCATCATCCCCCTTTATTGAAATAATGTTGTGTACTTGCATTGACATGAGATTGAGCAAAAGTTGGGCACGTGGAGATCGTCCGTGCTGGGGATGGTGAGATGTTAAGATTATAATTTGGGCACGTGGAGACCGTCCGTGCGGAAATTGTTTGATTTTATGATAGTGCGTTGAGATCGTCCGCACAGAAACGTGTAGATCGTCCGTGTCGGTATATGGACATCGCGAGTCCCCCATGGGTCATGAACTCTCGATGTATTTCCGAGGAGTATCATGTATATACGGTTGAGAGAGTACTGGGTATTCTGAGACACATCATTTAATAGTATCATATTGCGTCGCATCTCATGACATCCTTCATTTTTGATGATTATGTGTTTTATTTGGTGGTTGAAAGTTACTTGATGTTTGATTACCTCTATTTGATGAAACTTGACTGGTAAGTGTAATATAGACTTCTATAATTAAAGAATTAATTTTTCATATATAAACTCCCGTCACTACTTCTTCGTTGTCGGTCAATGAGATATACTGGGTACACGTGGTTTCGTACTCATACTACACTTGCTGCACTCTTTTGTGGTGCCGATTGGCTTTCAATTTCGGGCACGTTCTTGGAGATTGGATGTGAGTTTGAATTATCTTGGAGTTGTGGTGCCCTGCTTGGGATATTCTGCAGCCCACACCTTCAATCTACCTCTATTTATTAGGTTATTTTGTTATTCTGATAGGATATTTCTTATGTTTAGATTGTTATATTAGTTGGAATTGTATCCTATTGTAGAAACTCTTGTACTTATGACACTAAATCTTGGGGTAATTTTTTTCTATTTTTCGCATTTATTTTGAATACTTAGTATGTTAGATATTAGTCTGGTACTTACATTTTCATGTTTAAGTTGAATTGGTGATAATTGTTGGGTTGGCTTACCTATCGGTTGGGAACATAGGTGCCATCACGACTAGTGATTTTGGGTCGTGACAAGTTCATTCCAGTTGTACGTCTGGGACATAGTTATCTTCTCAATTGCATTTTGAACATATATGTTCCTGATACTTATGTCCAATCAGTTTGCAATATCTGGTTAATAATTCTTTTGAAATAAATCCTTGCTTCAAAGCTCTAGTTGTTGGTGGTAATTCTGGCTTTAACAAAGATAATATCCATCTCTGTAATTCTGCCATATCTGATGTCCTAACTTCTTTGGAATTTGCGTATATCATTAAATGATCTCTGGAATAACAACTCCAAATAGCAATTCCTTGTAGATAATTTGTAGCTAGTTCTTGGATTATAGTTGACAACCCAATTGTTCTTTTATTTGCATAAAAATTAGGTATCTAAATTTTAGGTATTTCTGGCTGTGCCGATATATCCTCTGGTATTATCAATTCCCGTGTAAATCCCATTTTGACAACTTGGATAGTTTGTTTTATTTCGTCAAAAAGTATTTATGTTGGTGCTTTATAAAATTTTATAAAAAATAGGTTGCCTTTTGTAATTCTTTTGTATGTTAAAAAGGGTTTGTGGATCTCAGGGACTCCACTTATTTCATTACCATCATATGTATATACCGTACTAAGTAGTCCATAACTGTAACAAGTTCTAACCAAGTTTGGGTTGGTTTTAGGTTGTGCGATTAGTTTGTTGTAGCCTTGCAAATGTTGGGTTACATAATCCTGTGTTTTTTCTGTAGTGGTAGTAGATCTTAGCTTGAGGTTTAAAAAAGTTTGGATTGTATATATATTTTCGATATATGATTGGGTAATATGGTTATATATCTTTTTTTCTCTGTTTAGGCTTTCTGCGTAGGTACAAGTTTGTGGATTTGGTGTTATATCTATATTTTGTTTTCTGGGAATGAATGGTTTTTCAAATAGATTGTTTAAATTGATATTTTTTCCTTTACTTGTACTTGCTTCATTTGTACCTGCAGTTGATAATTTGTTAGTATTTTGAGTTTTTAGGTGTTTCTCAACGTCACCTTTTAAATCTGGCCTTTTATCGTCTACCGGACGACGTAGCTCCGCATATTTAGAGTCATGCTGCTGACTATTAGATGCTTTCTTCAATAGTTGTACTTCACTGTCAAGACTTTCCACTTTTTTGCAAAGTGTAGTATGGCAGCTAGTATTTTTTCTTGTATATTTGGACTAGTTTCCTCGTGAGAGGTAATCTGCAATAATATTCTTGTCAGTTTTTATCACTTCAATTGTAAATGTAAAGTTTAATATATTTAATACTAATCTTCTTATTTCTTTTGTTATAACTGAGTCTGTTACCTTTTTAGTTATCCACCATTTTACTTGTGTATTATCTGTTCTCACAATAAATTTGTTATAAATAATATATGGTCCAAATGCTAATAAACATTTATATAATGCGAATAATTCTTTTCTATTTATTTCCCATTTCATTTGTGCTTCTGCATAAGATCTTGAATAATACCTGCAATGGTGTTCTTTTTTTTCTTTTTCAAATTTATATTTTAAAACTCCTCCATAACTATGATTACTTGAATCTGTTTCAACAATATAAGTAAATGATCTATTTTCATCAGGAAAACATAGTTTTGGTAATTTTTTACATAAACTCTTAATATGTCTTATATGTTCTTTATCCTTATTGTCGAAATGATATTCAACATCTTTTTTAAGTTTTTTATGTAATGGTTTTAAATGTTCTGCTAATTTCGGTATATATTCTCTTACTTGGTTTACTAATCCTACAAAGGATTGTAATTTCTTTTTTGTATCTATATTTTCATCAAGGGTGATTATTTTTTGTACTATGTGGTTTTGCATTTTTATTTCATTTCTATCTATTTGTATTCATAGAAATTCTATCTGTGGTTTCATAATTTCTGCTTTCTTTTTACTTAAACTTATACTTGAATGTTTAATTATATGTATAAATTTTTCTAATAATCTAATATGTTCATCTTGTGTTTTAGAATATAATAATATATCATCTATATAGACAATGCAATTTTCCAGTTGATTGAAATGGTTATCCATAAAATGTTGATATCTACCTGGTGCATTTTTATATCCAAATGGTAAAACATTCCATTCATAAAATCCTCGTGGTACAGTAAATGCTGTTAGTTGTTTAGATTCTTCTTCTAGTTTAGGTGATAAAATCCTGATTTACAGTCAAATTTACTACAATAGTTATATCTTTGTATTTGTCTTATTTTTAGTATTTTATTTGGTATTGGGTAATTGTATATTTTAGTTTTGGCATTTAGATTATGACAATCTATAACCATTCTACTTTTTTCTCTTTTTTGGTCACTATGTTTATTAACTGTCACGATCCAAAACGAGCCGCGAGTGGCACCCACACTTAACCTCCTATGTGAGCGAACCAACCAATCTAAACCCCAACAATTCAATCATAATAAACAGAAAATAATGTGGAAGACTTAAAACTCATTAACGAAATAAATAAATGACTTCTAAAACTCAAAACTTATTATTATCCCCAAAATCTGGAAGTCATCATCACAAGAACATTCTATGCTCAAATTACTAAATCTAAGAGTGTCTAGGAAACTAAAATAAGAAAACAGATGGTCCATGTCCGAACTTCAAGGACATCAAGACATGAATGAGAGAGAATCCAGTCTGAGCTAGGAACAATAGCTCACCCTGAAATCTGACGTGATGAAGACTGGCTAGAGTTGCGGTTGAGTTGAAGACGACGGTACGTTTGCTGCACTCCACAAATAACAAAGAGAAAACATACAAGTAGGGGTCAGTACAAAACACAAGTACTGAGTAGGTATCATCGGCCAACTCAGAATAAAGAGCAATATATATCAAATAATAAAATGAAATCAACCATAACACTTAACAGGTGACAACAACAAGTACCATAACCATTGGGCAAAACCCAAGCACATCTATGAGGACTCAAGCCTCCACACCATACTCATTTGGGAAACAGGTTCATTAAATTTGAGTATATTAGCATAATTCAAGATTCATTCTCTTTACTATCCTGGTGTCGTAACGTGACACCCGATCCACTACTACTATCCTGGTGTTGGAACGTTACACCCGATCCATTAATACTATCCTGGTGTCGGAACGTGACACCCGATCCACTACTACTATCCTGGTGTTGGAACATAACACCCGATCCATTAATACTATCCTGGTGTCGGAACGTGACACTCAATCCACTATTACTATCCTGGTGTCGGAACGTGACACCCGATCCATTAATACTATCCTGGTGTCGGAACGTGACACCCGATCCACTATTACTATCCTAGTGCCGGAACGTGACACCCGATCCATTAACCTCATTCTTTTAGTTCATCAAGCCTTCTTTTATACCAAGGCATCATCATTAACAAAGAGGTTTTAAGGTTTAACATTCAACAGCCTCATCATGCTTATTTTATCACAATTACATAATCACATCATGCAAGCACACAATTAAGCATATAGAAGACTTTACAAAATTACCCAATACATATCATTCGCTATTAAGAGTTTACTATGAAATAGCATAAACCATACCCTACCTCCACCGAAGAATCGTGATCAAGCAATCTACTTCCTCAATGCCCTTGCTTTCTCTTCGTTCTTCTTTCTCTCTCGCTCGTTCGTCCCTCTCTTCTGTTCTTTCTATTTTTCCTTATTAAAACTCTTTTTCTTTTACCCTAATTACCATATAATTAAGTATAAAAGATGGTAAAAGTAACCCACTATTTATTCCAAGGTTGTCTCCTTTAACCCCCAAATAATTGAATTATTAACATTAAACCACTAACTTTATAATTATAAGCAGGAATAGTCCAAAACTCCCCTTAAAACATTTAATGTAAATCCGACCCGGCCAGTGGTTACGCAGACTTGTGACGGCTGTCGTACTGCGGCGACGGTCCGTCCTGCTGCTTCCGTCATAAAGTTCAGAGACTAAATTTCACTAAAGGGTCTGTGACGGTCCGTCGTGCCCACGACGGTCCGTCCTGCCATGTCATCGCGAAGTTCAGAGAGTTGTTCTCAGTACCCAAATTTTTAGAATCTAAGTGTTTTTAGACTAAATTTCACTAAAGGGTCTGTGACGGTCCGTCGTGCCCACGACGGTCTGTCCTGCCATGTCGTCGCGAAGTTCAGAGAGTTGTTCTCAGTACCCAAATTTTTAGAATCTAAGTGTTTTGGAACGAGACCCCCTCGACGGTCCGTCGTGCCCATGACAGTCCGTCGTGGGATCCGTTGACCCAGACAGCTATTACCAGAAATAACTCTACTGCTCAAAACGACTAAACAGGTCATTACAATAGATACCAATTTACCCATCGTTCGTCCTCGAACGATCACAACAAGAAAAACAAGGGCGAGAAAGAGTACCTGAATCTGTGAAAAGGTGTGGGTATCTTTCTTGCATATCGGCCTCCTTCTCCCAAGTGGACTCTTCAACTGGTCGATTCTTCCATTGAACTTTGATGGATGCAATCTCTCTTGACCTCAACTTGCGGACTTCCCTATCTAAAATAGCAACAGGCTCCTCCTCATAAGACAAATTCTCATCAAGAATGACTGAATCCCAACGAATAATGCAGTTTCCATCACCATGGTATCTTTTCAACATAGACACATGAAATACCGGGTGCACTCCAGACAGCCCTGGGGGCAAGACTAATTCATAAGCTACCTCCCCCACGCGCTTCAGAACTTCAAATGGACCAATATATCTCGGACTAAGCTTACCTCGCTTACCAAACCACATCACCCCTTTCATGGGCGAAACCTTCATTAAAACTTGCTCACCCTCCATAAACTCCAAGTCTCTAAAAATTCAATCTGCATATTCCTTCTGTGTACTTTGATCCGCTAAAAGCTTTTCATGAATGCATTTCACTTTACCTAACAATTCCATCAGAAGGTCAGTACCCCAAGGTCTAACCTCAAATGCATCAAACCACCCAATGGGAGACCTACATCTTCTCCCGTACAGTGCCTCAAATGGGGCCATATCAATACTTGAGTGATAGCTATTGTTGTATGAGAACTCTGCTAAGGGCAAGAAGTTATCCCAATGACCACCAAACTCTATCACACATGCACGAAGCATATCCTCCAAAACCTGAATCGTTCGCTCAGACTGACCATCGGTATGAGGGTGAAATGCTGTACTAAGATCCAACCTAGTACCTAACTCGGCATGCAATGTTCTCCAAAACATAGAAGTAAATTGTGTACCTCTATCTGATATGATGGATATTGGAACTCCATGCAACCGAACGACTTCTGAGATATAGAGCTTAGCTAACTTCTCTGCATTGTAAGTCACCTTAACCGGAATGAAGTGAGAAGACTTAGTTAATCTGTCAACAATCACCCAACTGGAGTCATACTTACCCATTGTCTTTGGAAGACCAACCACGAAGTCCATTGCAATTCTCTCCCACTTCCATTCAGGAATGGGCATTCTCTGAAGTGTCCCTCCATCCCTCTGGTGTTCATACTTTACCTGCTGAAAATTCGAGCATTGAGCAACAAAATCAACAATGTCACGCTTCATCCTACTCCACCAAAATTGTTGCTTTAGGTCACGATACATCTTGGTTTCACCAGGATGTATAGAATACCTTGAACTATGAGCCTCTGTAAGAATAATGTGAATCAAATAATCGACGCGGGGTACACATACCCTTCCCTTAATTCTCAACACACCTCTCTCATCGATTTTTGCTTCTTTAGCCTCTCCTCGCAATACCTTATCTCGAATCCGGATCAGTTTCTCATGAGTAAACTGTTTTCCCTTAATCTTGTCAAGAAAGGAAGATCTTGCCTCCACACAGGCCAAAAATCCTCCCTTCTCTAGTACTTCCAGCCTCATAAAGTCATTAGCCAGAGTCTGTACCTCTCTAGCCAATGGGCGTCTAGAAACCTGCAAGTGAGCTAGACTTTCCATGCTTCCTGCCTTTCCACTTAACACATCTGCCACCACGTTAGCTTTTCCTGGGTGATACAAAATAGTGATATCGTAGTCCTTCAGTAGTTCCATTCACCTCCTCTGTCTCAGATTCAAATCTTTCTGAGTAAAGACATACTGTAGGCTACGATGATCCGTATAGACTTCACACTTAACCCCATATAGATAGTGCCTCCATTGCTTTAATGCAAACACTACCGCAGCCAACTCCAAATCGTGGGTCGGATAATTACATTCATGCACCTTTAACTGCCTCGAGGCATAAGCAATTACATTCTTCTCTTGCATTAGCACTGCACCCAAACCATTATAGGATGCATCACAATAAACAATGAAATTCTTACCTTCCACTGGCAGGGTAAGAATTGGTGCAGTAGTCAACAAGGTTTTGAGCTTCTAAAAGCTTTTTTCACACTCGTCCGACCATACAAATGGAACACTGTGCTTAGTCAAGTTTGTCAATTGGGAAGCAACAGAAGAAAATCCCTTGACAAATCGACGGTAGTAGCTAGCTAAACCGACAAAGCTCCTTACCTCTGTAACATTAGTAGGTCTTTCCCAACTCTTCACTGCTTCAATCTTAGAAGGATCCACCATCACTCCATCCTTAGAAACCACATGCCCCAAGAAGGACACTGAATCTAGCCAAAACTCACACTTCGAGAATTTGGAATAAACATTTTTCTCCCTCAACATTTCCAATACAATTCTCAAGTGTTCCTAATGTTCTTTCTTTCTCTTTTAGTATACCAGTATATCGTCAATGAATACGATGACAAAGAGATCCAGATATGGCTTAAAAATCTCGTTCATCAAAATCATGAAAGCAGTAGGGGCAATAGTAAGCCCAAACGACATTACTAAGAACTCATAATGTCCATACCTGGTCCGAAAAGCTGTCTTTGGCACATCCGTTGCCCGTATTTTCAATTGATGATAACCAGATCTCAAATTGAATTTTGAGAAGGTACAAGCACTTTGTAACTGATCGAACAAATCATCGATGCGAGGAAGATGATACTTGTTCTTAACAGTTACCTTATTCAGTTGTCTGTAGTCTATGCACATCCGAAAACTTCTATCCTTCTTCTTCACAAACAAAACAGGAGCACCCCAAGGGGATGCACTTGGTCTAATAAATCCTTTGCTTAAAAACTCTTAAAGTTGGGCCTTTAACTCTCTAAACTCAGCGGGAGCCATTCTATAAGGGGGTATGGAAATGGGGCGAGTACCCGGCTCCAGATCAATACAGAAAGCAATATCCCTATCCGGTGGCATACCAGGAAGGTCTGCAAGAAACACATTCAGAAACTCACGGACTATCGAAACCGCCTCAATAGAAGGTACTTGGGTAGTATCATCCCTGAGGTGTGACAAGAAAGCTAAACACCCATTACTAACCATTCTCTTATCACGAAGAAAGGAGATGATACGAACTGGAGTGGGAGTGTAGTCACCCTCCAACACTAACGGATCTGTCCCAGGCTTGGCCAATGTCACAGTTTTGGCATTACAATCTAGGATTGCAAAGTTTGGAGAAAGCCAAGTCATACCTAGAATTACATCGAAATCAACCATTTCTAAGATAACCAAGTCTACATGAGTATTGCTCCCCACAAAAGTCACAAGACAAGACCTATACACCTTTTAAACTATCACATACTCACCCACCGGAGTAGAAACATGAATAGGTATGTCAAGCAATTCACAATGTAAATTAAGACTAGTAGCAAATGAGGAAGATACATATGAAAATGTAGATCCAGGATCAAACAATACAGAAGCCATGCAATCACAAACCAAAAGATTACCTCTGATGACAACATTAGATGTCTCCGCTTCAGATCTACCAGGGAAAGCATAACAATGGGCCCTATCACCTGTCTGCCCGTTGCCCCTACCATGTTGCACTGCAGAAGATCCAGTTTGCCCGTCACCCCTGCCGTTTTGGTGACCACCATTACCTCGGCCACCACGTCCTCCAGAATAGCGGCCTCTTCCATGACCACCTCTACCTTTGACTATTGGGGGTCTGTAACTCTGTTTTGGACAATACCTCTTAATATGTCCAGTCTCTCCACATCCATAACACTATCTGGATTCAAGCATATGTCTCTGTGAGAACGACAGAGTCTGGGGATAACCTCCAAACTCAGAGAAATGTTGACCGGTCTGCGGTAGACCCCCAGCTACAGTCTGTAGTGAAGACTGAATAGGTCGGGCTGGATAACCTCCTGAACTCTTCCCTCTAAAGTAAGACCCACCAAATTCACCTCCGTTACAAAATTTCTTAGTTGCTGATGCCATGGTGAAGTCATCTGGCTTCACTCCCTCCACCTTTATCACGAAGTCTACCACTTTCTGAAAGGATTTTGCTGCAGTAGATACCTGTAAGGCTGGAATCTGCAAATCTGACCTCAATCCCTTCACAAAACGGCGAATCTGCTCTTGTGGACTGAAGCAAAGCTGGGTGGCATACCTAGATAATGCACGAAACTTAGCCTCATACGCAGTAACCGACATCCTGCCTTGCTCTAGGCTCAGGAACTCATCTCTCTTCCTATCCCTCAAAGTCCGGGGTATATACTTCTCCATAAACAAGCTAGAGAATAATGTCCAAGTCATAGGTGGTGCATGTGCTGGTTGACACTGAACATACGATCGCCACCACATTTTGGCGTTCCCTTGAAATTGATAGGTCACACACTCGACGCCAAATCGTTCTACTATGCCCATCTTGTGTAGTAGCTCATGACAATCAACCAGAAAGTCATAGGTATCCTCAGATTCAGCACCCTTGAAAACTGGAGGTTTCAACTTCAAGAACTTACAGAAAAGTTCATGCTGATCACTTGTCATTATAGGCCCTGTAGTCAATCGAGGAAACGTGCCTATTTCCAATGAGGCATCCATGCGGGGAGCCCCAGCAGTTGCATGTTGTACTCCCGGAACCTGAGGTGCTGGTGCAGAAAACACTGGAGGTGTCTGGCCCTAATCAGATAACCCTCTATGATAAGCAAGGACCTGATTAATCATCTATGGGGTAGGTTGGGGTGGTAATTCCTCATTCTGCACTTGCTTATTCTCCCCTTCCTCACCATCTCTTACTACTTCCTCAGTCGGTGGAGGAGTCACCGCCCTAGTAATAGCTGGGCCAGGTGCTTGTCCTCTTCCTCTAGAGGACGTCCTCCCGCGACCCCTACTACGACCTCTTGCCACTGCTCCTCTTCGAGCTACAACCTCATTGGCTTGTTCAGACACATCTTGTCTTGCCGGTGTTGGTGTTGGCGCAGTTGTTGCTCTAGTCCTAACCATCTGCGAAATAGAGTGAAGATGGTCAGATACCAATTTGTATCACCTAGATACCAATTGGATCCAAGTAATAGCACGAAAGAAAGAAAGAATGGAATTTTCCTAAAGTCTTATAGCCTCTCAAAGAAAAGTAAAGGCGTCCCCCTACCATTCCTTAAGACTCTACTAGACTCGTTCTTGTGTGATGAGACCAACGAATCTAATATTCTGATACCAAGTTTGTCACGACCCAAAACGAGCCGCGAGTGGCACCCACACTTAACCTCCTATGTGAGCAAACCAACCAATCTAAACCCCAACAATTCACTCATAATAAACAGAAAATAATGCGGAAGACTTAAAACTCATTAACGTAATAAATAAATGACTTCTAAAACTCAAAACTTATTATTATCCCCAAAATCTGGAAGTCATCATCACAAGAACATTCTATCCTCAAATTACTAAAACTAAGAGTGTCTAGGAAACTAAAATAAGAAAACAGATGGTCAATGTCCGAACTTCAAGGACATCAAGACATGAATGAGAGAGAATCCAGTCCGAGCTAGGAACAATAGCTCACCCTGAAATCTGACGTGATGAAGACTGGCTAGAGTTGCGGTTGAGTTGAAGACGACGGTACGTTTGCTGCACTCCACAAATAACAAAAAGAAAACATACAAGTAGGGGTCAGTACAAAACACAAGTACTGAGTAGGTACCATCGGCCAACTCAGAATAGAGAGCAATATATATCAAATAATAAAATGAAATCAACCATAACACTTAACAGGTGACAACAACAAGTACCATAATCATTGGGCACAACCCAAGCACATCTATGAGGACTCAAGCCTCCACACCATACTCATTTGGGAAACAGGTTCATTAAATTTGAGTATATTAGCATAATTCAAGATTCATTCTCTTTACTATCCTGGTGTCGGAACGTGACACCCGATCCACTACTACTATCCTGGTGTCGGAATGTGACACCCGATCCATTAATACTATCCTGGTGTCGGAACGTGACACCTGATCCACTACTACTATCCTGGTGTCGAAACGTAACACTCGATCCATTAATACTATTCTGGTGTCGGAACGTGACACCCGATCTACTATTACTATCCTGGTGTCGGAACGTGACACCCGATCCATTAATACTATCCTAGTGTCAGAACGTGACACCCGATCCACTATTACTATCCTGGTGCCGGAACGTGACACCCGATCCATTAATATCATTCTTTTAGTTCATCAAGCCTTCTTTTATACCAAGGCATCATCATTAACAAAGAGGTTTTAAGGTTTAAGATTCAACAGCCTCATCATGCTTATTTAATCACAATTACATAATCACATCATGCAAGCACACAATTAAGCATATAGAAGACTTTACAAAATTACCCAATACATATCATTCGCTATTAAGAGTTTACTATGAAATATCATAAACCATAACCTACCTCCACCGAAGAATCGTGATCAAGCAATCTACTTCCCCAATGCCCTTGCTTACTCTTCGTTCTTCTTTCTCTCTCGCTCGTCCGTCCCTCTCTTCTGTTCTTTCTATTTTTCCTTATTCAAACTCTTTTTCTTTTACCCTGATTACCATATAATTAAGCATAAAAGATGGTTAAAGTAACCCACTATTTATTCCAAGGTTGTCTCCTTTAACCCCCAAGTAATTGAATTATTAACAGTAAACCACTAACTTTATAATTATAAGCAGGAATAGTCCGAAATGCCCCTTAAAACATTTAACAGAAATCCGACCCAGTCAGGGTTACGCAGCCTGTGACGGCCCGTTGTGCCTGCGACGGTCCGTCCTGCTGCTTCTGTCAAAAAGTTCAGAGACTAAATTTCACTAAAGGGTCTGTGACGGTCCGTCGTGCCCACGACGGTCCGTCCTGCCATGTCGTCGCGAAGTTCAGAGAGTTGTTCTCAGTACCCAAATTTTTAGAATCTAAGTGTTTTGGAACGAGACCCCCTCGACGGTCTGTCGTGTCCATGACGGTCCGTCGTGGGATCCGTCGACCCAGACAGCTATTACCAGAAATAACTCTACTGCTCAAAACGACTAAATAGGTCGTTACATTAACTATGAATGCAGGACTTGTATGTTTACTATTACTTTCTTGTATATAATTATTCTCTAATAGTTCATTTATATGTATTTTGAATTCTTTTAAATCATCAAAATAATATTTCAATGGTTTTTGTGTAATTATGTTGTTTTCATCTGTTAATTCAATTTTTATTTTTGTCTTATGTTTTTCCCATCCTTGTAATGGATTATCATTATAAAGCAATTCTAGTTGTTCATTAATTATTTTAACTTTTTTTATTGTAAATATTATAATTTCTTATTGTGTTATTTGTTTTTTATTTATATTTTCCATTTCTTGATTTATTTTTTCACTTCCTTTTATCCATTTTATAGGTTGTTGTTTATTATTTACTCTTTTTGCTCCTATTTTGTTTCCGCATGGTGTAGTAAATCACCAATGTATTTTTGTTATTATGTGTGGATAAAACTTATCTAAAAATGGCATTCCTAATAACATATCTTTCGTTGTAAGCTAAAAATTATACATTTCTTCTATTGTTAGTATTTTATCCCATATTTGTATTTTTATATTTTTTTGCTTTATATGTTATCATACTTCCTTCATTATTAAATCATGTTACTACCATAGGTGTTTTTAATTTTTCTCATTTATCTTCTGGTAAACAATTATATTTACATATATTTGCTTCTGCTCCTGTATCTATCATAGGGGTATAGTATCTGTTGTTGTATCCTTCTACAATAATTTTTGCAAGTATATATATTTTCATTATTCATTTCGTCCTTTTAATGATTATTTTCTTATTTTGACAGGTTATTGTTAGTTGTTCATTTTCTATATTGTATGCTTTAACTTTTCTAACCATTTTATTCCTAGTGTAATGTTCTGGTTTCCTTGATAAATTTTAAATGGTATTATTAACGGTATTCCTCCTATAATTATTTCTTTTTCTGTTATTTCTTCATTTGTATTTACTATCTTACTAGGTAGTCTGGGGCATAATTGTCCTGTTTTTGTAATTTCTGTTTCTAACACTAATTCTCTTATTATGTAATTTTCTTCCTGTCTGTATTTATTAAAATTTTATATCTTCTTTGGTCTATTATTCCTGTTATAAAATAATGGTATGGTGTTATATTTTCTAATAATTTTTATGGAATTTCATGGTTTCTTCTAGATGTGCTCATTCTTGATGAGTTACGCTTGAAATGCTTACTCTTTCTTTAACAATTTCTAAGTGTTCTTCTATATCAATTTCCTTATAGCTATAGTCATTATTGTCTATTACAGTAATTATTTTTTCAAAGGGATTTTCTACTTTTATTTTATCAATTTTATTTCTCGCTGTTACTTTGTGTTTTGTCGTAAATATATATAAGTTTTTACATCTTGCTGTAAATATTTTACTTCCTGGTGCTAACACTATTCCAGACATCTTCCAATATAATACTAATAATTTATCTATATTTCTATCTGTTAATGCTACTGTATAATTGACACTTATTATAAATTTAAATTTTTTGTATATTAGGTTTCCTTTTACTACACTAATTACGCTTTTATGTATAGGATGTATAATTCTATCATCTGCTAAGTATATTTCAATAGGTGTATCTATTCCTTCTCTAAAACAAGCTTTTATCAATATTTCTGTTCCTCCTAAGTGTACGTATTTTATGGGTGTTTTAGCTTTTATATTTTGTATTTCTTTATTAATTATCCTCTTATTTAGTATAGGTTCCTCTTGTATATTTACAATCTATGATGTGTTCTTTCTGGCTAACAACATAGTATTCATCTTTTTGTCTTTTAAACCAATTTCTTATTATAGGTACTTCAAGTATTTTTTTCAACACTTAAGTCTAATTCTTTTCCTTTTATTTGTTCAAAAATTGTATTATCAAATATAATTTTGTGTTCTGGTAATTCTTCATTTTGATAATCTTCTTTAGATATTATTTTTATATCATCTTCAGACATTATATTTCATCATCTATTTCGTCATTATCTAGATTAATATTTTCTTCTTCATTTTCAGTTTCTATATCTGATACTTCATATATACTATCGTTTTCACTTAATTCATAGTCTATATATTTTATTTGCTTATATTCATCATTAACTATTATTATTTCTGCAATCTGTTCTCTTTTTGGGTCTTTTGGGTAATTTACAATCTCTAGCTAAATGTCCTATCTTTCCACAATTATAACCAGTGCATTGTGATATATATTTTTTGATCTATATGGCCTCTTTATTTTATAATTTTTTACATAATATCTTTGTCTTGGTTTTTTATATTTATATCTAGTCTTAGTTTTTCTATAATTTTTATATCTCTTAGGGCTTTGCTTTTTATAATATTTTTTTGTACAACCAAATTGTGGTGCTGTTTTATTTTTGCAACAAGCTAAATTTTTAATTAGTACTTTTTCCATTTTTATTTTTTCTTTTTGTTTTTCACATAGTTGTACAAACCATTGTTGTAAAATTTTTATTCTAGCTCCTAAAGTATCTGTTAATCCTTCATCATTCCAGTCTTTTATTATTTTTGTACTAAATGGTTCTGGTAATTTTGTAAAATATTGTTGTCTTATTTCTTTTGCTTCATTTATCTCATATCTTGCTTTGTAATAATATTCTTTGAATGCACAAGTGTATTCTTCTATATAACACATTTTACATATAGCTAATTTTGTCATAAGTTGTCTATTTATTATTTTTTCTCTATTCTGTTCTTTTATTTCTGTGGTCATACCTCCAAATTCATTTCTTAGTGCTAGTTCATATTTATCTAGTATATCTATATTTGTTGTTGATGGAGATCCATCTATTTTCTTATCACTTCTAAGTGTTTCTAGACTTTCTGGGGGTAAATTTTCTATCCATAATTTTGTTGTTCCAACAAATGTTCTTTCTATATATTTCGGCGTTTCCTTTGCTGTTATTATGTTATCAATTAGTTTTTTAGATATATTTCCTATCCATAGTGATATTGCTTTATTTATATCCGTAACACAATCTAGATCCAAGAAATTATATTGTTCAGTTATTGGTTTAGGTGTCCATTTTTTATTTAATCTACTATTCCATATTGCATTTGTTCTATGTGATTGTTCATAATTTTCTGTATAGTAAGTTGGTGCTGTCCATTTAGGACTACGTCTGGGACTATTCCTGGGACTATTGTCTGGAGTTTTAACTCTTCATGTACTGGGTCGATTCATATCTCCTGTATTTATTTCTAATTTTTTCGGCTTATTTATTTGTTCTAGAATTTCTGTGTATGTTTCACTTATATCACTTATTTTTGATTTTTGATCGTTTGTTGTATCTGATTCATTTATTTCATCTATTTCATTTACTTCAAGGTTTTCCCTTAATTTTTGTTTCATTTCATTTATTTCATTAGTTAACTCAAATTCTTTATCTTTATCTTTTTGTTTTTCCCTTTGTTTAATGTCATATAATAATTTTAACTTAGCTAATTCTTGTTCTAATTCACTTATTCTTGTATTTTTTATTTCTTCTAAATGTTGTACTTCTTGCGTTGCAATTTTTATTCTTTCAATCTCTCTTGATTTATCTATTTCTTTATTTTCGTTTGCTATTCTTACCATAGTTGTGAAGCTATCTTCTAATTTAGCTGTTTCTTTTTCAAGCATTAAGTACATAGTCTTTCCTATCTATTTGTATCTTCTTCCTAGATTTGAAAATATTATTTTTATTTTTAGTCCGTCAAGACTTTCATATATCTTTTCGTCTACTGCATATTCTTCTTTATTCATGGTAGGTTGTGTTGTAATTTATACTCAAGGTGATTTAATTGTATTTCTAAGATAAATATCACTTTTGTTTGTGCTAGTATCGATTTTTGACATACTGCTGCTAATATATTTTGTTCAAGTCTATTTTTTCTATGTTTTAACTCTTGCTCTAATTCAGTTATTTTTTCTATTAGTCTTTGTATATGTTCTATTTCTTTATCCATTAATATTTTTCTGTACAAAATTTTAAAAAGTTTACTTAATTTGGTTGGATCTTTAATAAATTTTATCTTATAAATATTATTACTTCTTTTTTGCCAAATTTCAAACCTTTTTGGTTCAATCATACTTTTATAATTTTAAGTCTATTTCATCATATAGATCTATGTCATCTGGTATGATTAATTCTGCTCAACTTTGGGTTGTTTCTTATATTATCTCCAATATTAATAATTTTTTCATAAATTATTCTCTTTATGTCAGAATCAAGGTCTTTTAATAAATAGAGTACTAATATCTTGTAATTAACATCATCATTTAACAAATAGGTATTAAGTTTTATCATATGCTTTGCTTTTTAAAGTTTATTCCCTCTAACCTCATAGTTAATTATACTTATTCATCATATTATACTAAAGTTATTTTAATAATCTGTTCTAGTCACTACTATGGTTTTCTTCTTCAATCAGTTACCCTAACAGCGCTTCAACTCTGTGTACTCCCCTAAACGGCCTTCTTGCCTACCGGTTTCCACCTTAGGATGGCATAGTCTATGCTTACCTATTCTCAGAATATTTCCATAGCAAACCTTCTAAAGATGATTATCATAACAGTACTATAGCATGATGAATATTTATAATTAATTAAGAGATTATAAGGAATAAAGCAGTATAGCTATTCATAAGCATAAATGAATATACCTGTTCTTGTAGATCATCCATCATAGTTGATTTGTTTTCCATAGATATTTTCTTGTCTTAGCTTATTTTTAACTTAGCTCTGATACCAATTTGGGGGGATCGACTATATTGAGGAATTGTAAGAAAAGAGAGATGTGTGGATGGTTAGTGATTGATGATTTATTTACAAAGGCAAATGCCACTCATATACAAGTTCCTAATGACCTTTCATCCGTACTAAAAGACGATTGACCTTTACTATTTACACAGTTACTAACCTTTACTATTTACACAGTAACTAAACTTTACTATTTACACAGTAACTTGACTCCTACTATTCATGAATGTGATTTTTTGTCCTCTACTATTCATGACTTTTTTTTTAAATTACTAAATCTGTATACATAATGATGTTCAAACTATCATGTAGCTTGAAGTGTATATAACTTATATATGCCTCTGAAAGTAGGTTATATATTTAAATTATCGTTACAAAATACATTACTTAATAATTTAAGCGAGTTAAATAGTTCATTTGGAAAATCGTATGCATAAAAATTAGTGATGGAGCCAAAAAGTTTTTTAAGGATATCTAAGAATAATGGTGTGCGACTGTGATACTTGGGGTTAGAACCCATTCAAATGGACATCTGTTGCCACAATACCATATCACATAACTTTTGTCAAGGGTGTCCAACTTTATATATGTACAATTTAAATGTAGAATTTCACATATATATACAATGTAATTTGTCGACAAAGGTTATCCGATGTGATTATGGCTATGCCCTGATAAGAATCCAACTTATAAATAGATAGAAGTACAAGGACCTCCAATGTTATTCCACCTTAAAAAATGATTTGTTGCAGAAGCCGAATATATAGAGAGTGATGGAATCACAACATTTATATCTAAAGGTATCTAATTAATATAAAATGAGACAACAATTAAAAGAACACCAAGAATTAACGAGGTTGACAAACTTTTTTTTTTTTGGCCTATTCCTCGGACACAACCAACCAATATTTTTTTCGCTCCAAAAGAGTAAAAGTGAAATACAATAAGAGAAAAAGAAGAATAAATTCTTTAGGAGATGAGAAGGTAAGAGAGAGTTGTGTTACAAATGAATTTAGAGCTACCTATTTATAGGAGTGAATTTTTTCTATTGATGTCATCCATGACATCACGATATGTCTAAATGTCAAGATTTACCTTGTGAAACCTATTTATTTACCTACAAAAGGTTCTATCTTTGACTTTTCTACCAATGAAAAATTATCCTCCTAAGTACCATATCTACTCATTAATCCATTTTTGAATCTTGTCAAATTTAACAAATCTCCACCTTGGCAATATTCTCCATTTTAAACTTTCTCTCAACAACAATTTGGATTGTGTCTTCAACCTCAATCTTCAATGTTTAACAATGTTGATCAAGTTCAAACAATGTTGAATCTTGACCGCCGTCACCACTTTTGTCAACATATCAGCAGGATTATCTGTAGTATGATTTTTCTGCATTATGAATCCACCATCTTCTATGATGTCTCGTATAAAATGATATCGGACGTCAATGTGCTTCGTCCTTGCATGATAAACTTGGTTATATCACTCTAACTATCACAAAATATTGTGATTCCTTCTTTTCCAATGCCAAGCTCTATGAGCAATCCTTGAAGCCAAATCGCTTCCTTCGCACCCTTTGTAATAGTCATGTACTATGCCTCAGTGGTAGACAAAGCAACTGTTGATTGCAAAGTAGACTTCCAACTAACTGGTGCATTTGCAATAGTGAAAACATAACCAGCGGTTGATCTTCGTTTGTCCACATCACCTGCATAATCTGAGTCACAATATCCAACAAGATATTGACTATCTTTCTGCTCGAAAATCAAACCAACATCTGCAATATTATAAATATACAGTAGAATTCCTTTTACAGCCTGCCAATGATCTTTTCCAGGATTGTGCATGTACCTACTTATAACTCCAACATCGTGTGAAATATCTGGCCTTATGCAAATCTTTCCGTACATTAAGCTACCAATAGCATTCAGGTATGGTACTCTTGACATATATTCTCGTTCGGCTGCATTCTTAGGTGAAATAGCATCACTAAGCTTAAAATGAGGAACAAGCGGAGTGCTAACCAACTTTGTTTTTCCATTCATACCAAATCGGTTTAGTACTCTTTTCAAATATTCTTTCTGAGATTAAAAAGTTTCTTCGAATGTCTATCTCTTTTTTATCCATGCCAAGAATCTTCTTTTAACTCACCCAAATCCTTCATCTCAAACTCCATTCTTAGTTGAATCTTTAGTTTCTCAATTTCCTCTTGACTTTTAGAAGCTATCAACATATCATCAATATATCAGAAAAGATATATAAAGGAATTATCTTCAAGCTTGCGCAAATACACACAATGATCGTATTTGCTTCTTATGTACCTTTGCTGCAACATAAACTTGTGAAATCGTTTGTACCATTGTCTAGAAGATTGTTTCAATCCGCACAATGATTTTTCAAGTTTGCACACCATATTTTCTTTTCCATCAACTTTGAATCCTTCTGGGTGAGTCATGTAGATTTCCTCTTTCAAGTCTCCAATAAAAATGCAATTTTTACATCCAACTAAACTAGTTCCAAATTAAACTGTGCTACTAAAGCCAACAAAACTCTAATAGAGGCGTATTTCACAACTTTAGAATATACCTCATTATAATCAATTCCCTCCTTCTGAGAATATATTTTGGTTACCAATCTTGCTTTGTAGCGAACATCTTCTTGGTTAGGAAATCCTTCTTTCTTTCCAAATACCTATTTGCACCCAATTGATTTCTTTCCCTCTGGGAGATTGTCCAATTTCCATGTATGATTCTGATGAAGCGACTGCATAACTTCATCCATGGCAATCCTCCACTTTTTTTTTGTGAACTTTGGACTGCGTCTTTATAAGTGGTCGGAATATAATCAGCTGCAATAGAGTCCGCACAAGCCACCATATCTATGAGTATAGCAGGTTTTTTTATTGCCCTTTTGGGATTGTCGGTTGCTATTGATTCAAGTTGTGGTTGAGTTTCTTGAGAAGAAACCTCCTCTTTGACTGGCTCTCATTCAAGAGGAAAATCTTTGGTGGTTTCCTCATTTGATCCCTGTGTTGGGAAATTTATCTTTCCCTCAAACTCCACCTGCTTTGAAGCACCATCAATTTGTTTGGCTTCTTCGAGTGTTACCTTATTTGTCAAGGAAAATTCATCAAAGGTAATATACCTGCTGAAAAATAACTTTTCTTGTCTCTGGGCGCCATAAACGGTATTCTTTGACTCCAGAAGTAATTCCCATAAATAAAGCTTTCTTTGCTCTTGGGTCCAATTTTGATTCTCTTACATGATAATATGCAATTGATCCAAATACATATAATGAACCATAATCTTCAACAAATTTTTCATACCATTTTTCAAATGGTGTCTTCCCACCAATAGCAGAAGATGGTAGACGATTAATAAGGTGGCACACATATATTATTGCCTTAGCCCAAAATTTTATGTCCATGCCAGCATTGGACAACCTACACCGAACCTTCTCCATCAAAGTGTGGTTACATTATTCTGCCATCCATTTTGTTGTGGTGTATTTTTGACGGTGAAATATCTGACGATGACATTTTCCTCACAAATATTCTGAAAAAAATCATTCTTATATTCTCCACCATTGACTGTGAGAAGATACTTGATCTTTCTGCCACTTTGAGTTTCTATCATCGCCTTCCATTTGAGAAAAAATCTCAATACTTCATCTTTTGTTTACATCGTATACACCCACAATCTTCGAGAAAAGTCATCAGCAGAGGTTACAAAATAATGTTTTCCAACTAATGAAGGTGTTTTTGAAGCACTTCAAACATCCTAATGAACATAATCCTAAATACCTTTAGTATTATGAATAGATGTTCCAAATTTAACCCTTGTTGGCTTTCCTTTGACACAATGCTCGCAAAACTCCAAGTTGCAAGTTTTCAATCCTTTTATCAATCATTGATCTGATAAAGTTTTCATGTATTTTCCTCCAGCATGTCCCAAGCGCATATGTCACAGCTTGGACATTTCTGCCTCCTTCTCATCATTGGATTTTGTTGCCGTTGTCCCAATAATTGTTCTACCTCGATAGTGGTGTATGTTATTATTTCTTCTAATTGCCTTCATTACCACCAGTGTGCCAGAGCATATTCTCATCACGCCATTATCTGCAATTACTTTGAACCCCTTTGACTCTAGGTCTCCAACAGAAACGAGATTTTTCTTCAAATGGTACAAATCGAACATTTGTTATTGTTCTACTTAATCCATCATGGTTCCTTAATTGGATTGAACCAACACCAAATGCGGTAAGAGGATTATTGTTTATAGTGTGAATAACTCCACATTCTCCTTCTTTTAAATCAACAAACTAGTTCCTATTGGGACACATATGATAAATACAAAATGAGTCCATCAATCATACATCAGATGATTTAGATGCATCTGTTGTAACTAGTGAGTAATCGGAGTTATCACAATCATCCACATTCGAATGTATGACAACCTTTCCATTATTTGGTTTTACTTTGCTATTCAACTTTGGGTAGTCTTTCTTCCAGTGTCCTTTTTCTCGGCAAAAGGCACATTCATCTTTGCTGAGTCTGGATCTTGACTTGGATCTCCCTTTATTTGTTCTAATATGATTTTGAGAATGACCTCTCACAATCAATGCCTCTACTTCTCCGCCTTTTTACTTTTCTCTCTTTCTTTGTTCATAACTATATAAGTCAGAACAAACTTCTTTGAGAGATACTTCATCATTTCCATGTAGTAGAGTCGTTTCAAGATGCTCGAACTCATCGAGAAGAAATCTTAACAACATTAAGGCCATATCTCAATCCATAAAAGTCACGTTCATATTCCGCAAATCTGTCGCCAACTTATTAAAGTTGGTGATATGATCAGCATTGTGCTACAAAGAAAAGAAGTGATACGTAACAGTCTTCTTTTCATGTAAAGTTGATTTTGACTGTTTTTCTTCAAGAATTTGTCCTCTAATGAATTCCATAATTTATTTGCAGAAGTTTCCTTCGTGTATGGGTACTTTTGTTCTCTTGTGAGGTAAGATCAAATGGTATTGCAAGCAACACGGTTGATAATCTTCCAATCTTCTTCTGCTACACCATCTGGTTTCTTTTCTTCAATGTCAATATCTAGCCCTTGTTGCAAAAGAACATCAAGGACCTCCCCTTGCCACATTCCGAAATGTCCTGACCATTAAATTTCAGCTGCAAATTTTGCATTTGACACAGTTCTTGTCATAATTGAAGATACCAATGATGACGTATTATTGAATGTCGATGTGGACTCATTATTTTTCTTGTCTCACATTTTATTACAAATAATATTTACTAGCTAATAATGCAAAGATCAAAATAAATCTTTTTATGATGTGGAAGTTCAGATTGTGCTGCAACCACAGAGCATACTAAGATAATACCTTGGCTCTGATACCAATTGTTACAGAAGTCGAATATACAGAGAGTGATTGAATCACAACTACTATATCTAAAGGTAGCTAATAAATAGCAAATGGGACAACAATAAAAAGAATACCAAGAATTAACGAGATTTGGCAAATTTTGTTTTCTTTTGCCTACTCCTCGGACACAACCAACCAATATTTATTTTACTCCAAAAGGGTACAAGTGAAATACTACAAGAGAGAAAGAAGAACAAATGCATTAGGAGATGAGAAGGAAAGTGAGAGGTGTGTTACAAATGAATTAGGAGCTACCTATTTATAGCAGTGAAATCTTTCTAATGATGTCATCCATGACATCACAATATGTCAAAATGTCAAGATTTACCTTGTGAAACCAATTTATTATTCACCAAAATTTCACCTACAAAAGGTGCTATCTTCGATTTTTCTACCAATGAAGAATTATCCTCTTAACTACCATATCTTCTCATTATCCATTTTTGAATCTTGTCAAATTTAACATTATTAACTTTTCAACAAAAGTCATCATCTTAAATCACCACTCCTTTCTATTTCTTTTTAGAGTTTTACTTTAGGGGTAGAGTGCTAATATGCTTTCAGGGGAAAGTGAAATCAATGGTGATTGGTGAAAATTCACCGTGAATTGTTGAAGAAGAAAAAGATTAAAAGTTGTAAAGAAATGACAGCCACCATTTAAAAGATATATAAGAAAATAAATTGAAATAATTAATTATTTAGAAATTATAATTGTTAATTATTAATTACCAATAAAAAGGTGTTACGCGTTTAAATTCGTCATTTTAACATAATTTGTTTTATTCACGCTTTAAAGAAGAAAAAGTATAAGGGCAATAATATCAGTATCAAGAAGATAAGGTTTGTAGTAGGTTTCTATAATAGATTAAATGTGTAACTGATTTTTTAGAACAAATTCATAACCTGTTTAATGTCTTTTTCCTAATAAAATAATTCCAGTCGGACAAAAATATATAAATAACACTAAATACATGTAACTAATATTTTGAAATAATTTCTAATCTCCCCTCACGACTCCCCTCAGCATGATTTTTTTTGGAGGGAGATTGTTTTTAAAAAGATAATTATTATTTTTTAGTTAAAGTGAGATCCGGATGTCTTTTATATTAGAGAAAAACTACATAATTAAGTAAGCATTATTAGTATAATTATTAGATTAGAAGCTATTTTAAAATAGTGCAAAAACTTTCTTCTAAATTATACTTCTTCACAAATGTATACCTGTCAAATTTTTATTTGTTTATCTCTTCCACCTTCCTCCCACCCTAATCAATTTAGTTGAGATCACTTGATATTAGTAGTGGCAAACCAGTTGAATATAAGCTGAATAAAATGAATTAAATAAAATTAGACAAAATATTTAAAATGACTTATCTTTTGTAGTGATGAAAATCAATTTTTTTTACCACTCCAAACCCACTAATCCACCTCCCCCCTTCTAGCCCCTTCAACGAAATATAAATTGGTATTCAGAAAAAAAATATATATATTTTTTGCTTACCCCACTCACTACCACCTCCTACTACAACCACCTATATCTCAAAAAAGAAAATATTAATACCGCTTTTCTTTATTTTATGAATAAACATTTTTTGTCTATTTTATTTATTTATTTCTTCACTTTAAAATGAGTAATATAATTTTTATCCATATTTATCTATTTTAAATAAGTTAGATATCCAACAGATAAACACTTAAATATATTAAACATTCTATCACCCATAATTGATACTAACACACACAAAAAATAATCATAAGGGTTGACTGTCCTCTCCAAAAGTCAAACTTAAAAGGAAAAATGTTGGTCAATGAAAATATAATAGATATAGACATGTATCTTTGTGATGAAGACAATAAACATCATGAACACAAATAAACATTCAAGAATAGAAATTAAAGTGCAAAATTTCGGTTGGCTGGAATAAAAAAAACCTTTATTATAGTTAACAGAGAAATTAAAGCTTACTGGCGTGAAAGATTATTATCTTTTAAGAGTTATTGCTTATGTATTTTTAAAAAATGACAAATAATTTTCTATCAGAATACAATAACTAATATATAAACAATTGAATTCATCGAAAAATCAAATTTCCATAAAAAAAATAAATGAAAGGCTTTCACAAAAATTCTCTTAAAATCGAGAATGAATTTCTAGTAATACTTTGTATTAATAGAATTCCAATGGAGATTGTTCATGAAGAGTCACTCTTTTTTTTGAACATATACAACTTTTAGTTATTAAATGTTTGAACAAACAAAACCTTTTAGTTTCGAATCAGAATAGACATAATTTTTATTCCCCTTTCTAAACAGACAAATTTTTTTGTGTAACTAAAATTTAAATATTATATTAAAATTGTGTAAACAAACTTTTCAAAATAAACTATGAAAAATACATTCCACCATCTTGGGTGGATCTACCCAGGCCAAAGAATATCACATGACACTACTTTATTGAAAATATATATATATATATATATATATATATATATATATATATATATATATATATATATATATATATAAGAAATATGGAATATAGTTTACAACGTGACACCCTTTTAAGACGAGTGCATTTAATTTATTTGGTTAAGGCGAGTAAATTACACCGTCAACGTCGTAGTTCGAATCTATAAGTTACCATTTTAAAACATTTTTTGTTCTTATTTTGATATTTTTGAAGGTTTTCATTCGACCATCTTGCAGCTTTATTTTTTAATTCACTTTCATTCTTACCAAAAGAATTAATTAAGAACAACTTATGAAACTTAATGGATATTAAGTTTGTAGTGAGTGTGAATTGTTCTTTTAAAAAATAATTTTGTTCTTTATATTAAAAAAATATGGTATCACTTTTATTTACGAAAAAGAGTTTAAAATATCCTCAAATTATTAGAAAGTGTAAAAAAATATCAATCACTCTTGTATTGACTCCAAAATACTCTTGTCATCGCCTTTAGGTCCAAATTTGATCAATTATTTAACTGATTTTCATTTAAAGTATTAAAATATTTTTTTAAAATACATCGCACTCAAGTATTGATTATAATTTAATTAATTAAACATAATTTACAACACCCCCCACCACACACACATAATTACCACCTATTAATAATTGAACCTGCCCCAAATCAGATCCACTTTTAACCCACCCCAAATTATTATTGTCCACCTATTAAACAAAACCCTTTCACCCTTCCTTTCTAACATCATCTTCTTCTCTAATTAATTTCTTCATACATAGTTCATGTTTTGTGATTACTATTGCCTCTCATCTATCTGAAACTAGTCTATATTACTTCTTTGTTTCAAAAAGGATAACCTAGTTTGACTTATCAAAATGTCATTTAATCTTGTGGTCTTAAACATGCCACGTGGAAAGTTAAAGTGTTGTCAAAAAAGGAAAGGAGTCATTCTTTTTTAAACAAACTAAAAAGAAAATAGGGACATTCTTTTTAAAACGAAGGAGTAATATTTACTGCCTTTCGAGCTCTTGTTTAGAAGCCAATGAGGATGTTTATATATTGATGTTGAATGAATGACCTTTGCTATTCATTTGTTAATTAAAATAATTTCTTTATAGCAAACCCTAAAATTGGTTCTGCATATCAAAATATCAATCAAACTGACTAAACGATCTAACTTCTAGTTGGTTTGTTTATCGACAGTCTAAGAAGAAATTAACTGGGAAGAAGAAGAAGATGTTGGGATGAAGGGCTAAGGGTTTTGTATCATCGTTGAGCAATTATATTTTGAGGCGAATTTATTAATTGAATCGAATTTGGGGCGGGTTAATTAGTAAATGGAGGGATAATTTGTGTATAAATTATAAAGATTAATCAAATTATAATCAATGGTTGATCGCAATATATTTTAATACAGAAACTTATATATTTTAAATTATAATTCATTAACGAAGTAGTAAAATTTGGACTCAAATGTGGATGTCAAGGTTATTTTGGAGTAAATAGTTGAATAAGGACTAATTTCGTACAATTTTTTTAAGGGCAACTTTCACATATAGCAAACAAAAAAATCATATTTGTATAATATAGCAAACTTTGCATAATTGCGTTCCATAGCAAACATAAAAACTGTATAATTCGCTATACATATAAAAGTGTATAATTCGCTGGCCTAAATTGTATAATTCGCTGGCCTAAATTGTATAATTCGCTGGCCTATTTCGCTGCAATTGTATAATTAGCTTTGCATACAGTTGAATCGGATTAAAATGTATGTATATTGCATAATTATACGTGTATAGCAAGAAGATATATGTTTTTCTCGCTTTATACAAAAACAGAAACACAAAATATACACTTCTGTTGTATAAAGCTAGAAAAAATTGTATTTCACTGCAATTGTATAATTCACAATTGTATAATTCTTTGGCCTTTTTCTCTGCAATATTTGAAGTAAAATGTTTGTAAATTATATAATTAAGTGTATAACACGAACATATACATTTTTGCATGTGTATATACAATTTTTACTCGCTTTATACAAAACAGAAACAGAAATTATACACTTTTGTGTATAAAGCGAGAGAGGCGAGAATGAGAGAGTGGCGAGCGAGACTTCTGGGAGAGAGACGCGTGGCAAAATTTTGTCAATGTTTGCTATGGAACACAATTAAATCAAACCCTATCTATTCAATTTAATTTAGGTTATTAGTTTGCTATTTTATACAATTTTCCCTTTTTTTAATATTTCGAGGATATTTAAGACCATTTTTCTTTTTATTTATTCCCTATGTTTAAAAAAATGACCTAATTTCCTTTTTAGTGTATTTTAAAAAATGACCCCTTTCTTTTTTATAACACTTTAATTTCAAGTTTCCACGTGATATGTTTAAAGTCATAAAATTATGACATTTTTGTGCGTTTGATATAACTTTAATCAAAACCCACAAAATTAAAAAGTCTTTTTTTTTCTTAAACTCCATGTCGAGTCAAATTAAATTATTTTTTTTAAATGAAGAGAGTATTATTTTTCACTTTAAAAGGTGATACCCCTTACAAAAAATCATGTGTACGTATTGGTCATCGATATGGAAACACCCACTATATTACAACTATCTCAACAATTCTCTGCTGGTTTGTGATATAACTCCTAATATAACGCATGCTAAAAAATATCTTATCTAGATTGGAACCACAACTGCTTTTGTAAAATAATAACTAACACACACACATTACTATTAAGTAGTGTAACAATCCAATATTACGCTTTAGTACGTTACGTCCATTTGCTAATCTAAATTCATGAATATTAACAAGATGAACTCTTTAAATCTTTGCTTGAAGTGACATCATCTAAATATTCATATAGCTGTAAATAGACTTTATGTCCCTGTAACTACGTACATTTGCTAATTTCTTTAAGTAACTAAAATCAGGAACAATTAACCAAATACTTCCATTATCAAGGAGCTAACATTGAAGAAGAAGAGCTAAAATTGAAAAAGAGAAACTCTCATTGTTTGAGTTCAAAGACTAAGCAATGCAGAGGAATTACATCAGTACTTATAGTTCACAATTTTATAAAACGTAAACTACATTCTAGAATTTACTAATAGAGGATTAGTTATAACTAACTCTAGGAAAAAGACTACTCTATCCTATCTTAATCCTAACTATTTTATTCTTCTAACTGTTCTTTGTTAGCTCATTCTCTACACTCCGCTTCAAGCTAGGAAGTGTAAAGATGTTCAACAAGCCTAGCCTAGATACTATATGTTCATGTTGTGGCCTTGACAGCCCTTTTGTCAAGATATCTGGTGGTTGCTCTTGTGTAGGTAGATAGTTTATCGTGATCAAGCTTTGTTGTAATCACTCCCTTATGAAATGAAAATCTACTTCTATATGCTTTGTTCTCTCATGATATACTGGATTTCCAGCAATTTGTATGGAAGTTTTACTGTCACTATATACTTGCACTGATAGATTAACATCAACTCCAACTACTTTCAACAAGCCAAGTAGCCACACTAACTATGAAACTGTGGATACCATACTCCTATAAAGGTAGTAGCTATATAACATTGATATGTGGGAGAGAGATGACTATGTCATGTAATTGTTGAGAGGATATTTGACATCCTTATTAATGTTGAGAGAGACAAGGTCTTTTAGCCATAGTGGTTTATGAGTATTTCTGGATGATCTTCTAGATTCAGCTGGAAGAACCTATAAAGATTCTTCCTGAACTGTATTATAAGATGAAACATCAGCTTCAGTACAACTAGGTGACACAGAAACCTGTGGAGAGATATTATACATAGACTAAAATGGAGGCTGGAAAGTATCTACAAACACTAGTTGGTCATCATGAGAGTATGTTTGTGAAAAAGGTAAAACATCTTCCCTAAAGGACACATCTGGAGAAACAAAAAAAGATCTAGTAGTAAGATCAAATAGAATTTACCCCTTCTGCATTTCTGAGTATCCCATATGAACTGCAGATTTGGACGTAGGCCTTATCTTGTCATGTTCATTAAGAACCATAGAAAAACACAGACAACCAAGAGTTCTGAAGTGAAAGTGATCTGGTTTCTTACCATAAAACTTCTCATAGGGAGTCTGAAACTTAAGCACACTACTAGGCAGCCTGTTGATAATATGTGCAACAGCTAACACATAATATCCCCAGTATGTTAAGGGAATTTTTGCCTTAAATCTTAAGGCCCTTTAAACCTCAAGTAGGTGCTAGTGCTTTCTCTAAGTTACTCTATTCTGCTGAGGAGTGTAAGGACATGTTCTTTGGTGCACAACTCCAATATCCTTACACATAGTCTCACACACAGAACACACAAATTCACTACCATTGTCAGTCCTAATTACTTTGACAGTTTAAACAAATTGAGTTGAACAAATCTTAGGAATAATTTGATAGACATACTCACTTCATATTTATGCTTTAGTAGAACCAACAAGGTCATTCTAGAAAAATCATCTACAATTGTAAGGAAGTATTTATTTCCATCAAGTGAGCAACTTTCAATACAGTATTCTTTTCATCACAAATCTCCTTATCATAAATATGTTTTTATGTATACAAACAACCATCTTCTTTACGAATCTCCTTCACATTTGCACTGTAAAGTTCCTTTAAAACACAACAATTAGGAAAGAAAGTGACTGAACACCCAAGTTCCTTTGTTAATTTGCTAACTGACATCAGGTTGTACTTGAATTCAGGTAGATAGAAGACATTGGAAATGATACTTCTATCTGATAAAGAACATGAACCAACATGAGTTACTTCTGTAGTGTTTCCATGTGGAGAATATACACTATTAGGAACCTCTAACTTGATTGCAGATCCTCTGATAAACATGTTCAACTGAGAGACCATGTGATTTGTAGCACCTGTATCTACAATCCATACTTTACTATTTTCATAAACAAAAAAGTTTCACCTGTAGTTTGAGCAGCATGTGTAGGATAACAGTCTGAATTAGTTGAATCTGTCTTGTTCTTAAAACCTAAGAGAATATGATCATATTTTTCCTTGGTAAATGTACAACCCTGAAGAATCTGTTTACCTTCATCTCAGCTTGATTCACTTTTTTAGATCCCTTAGATTGTTCTATCATTTCATCAGTACCCTGAGTGGTCTCTGATTTCCTTCCTCATCCAGGAATAGGAAAATTAGTATTCATACCATATGAGAATTGTGCTAGCTGTTGTTGATGAGAGTTTGATGAACCTTGTACCTTTCTTTTGGACATAAAGTCTGGAGGGTACCCTTCAATTTTATAACAAAATTCTTTGCTATCACCCTTACAATGACAAAAATCACATATCAACATGGAATTCCTCTTGAACCTAAGATCCTGTGAAAGTACCAGTTTTAGAAAATATTGCTACAGATTCTCATTCAACAGAATTTTACCCTTTATTTATAGAAACTGCTACCACAACCTTTTGATACTCATTCCCACTATCATAGAACATGCATGGTTAGTAGTAGGTAAGGGATTCATCATAAAAATTTGGGTCCTATCCTCATGATAAGACTCATTTAACCCCATCAAAAGCTGATATAACCTTTGTCTACTCAGATGAGTAACAAGCTCTTTAGATTTATCACAATTACAGCATGGAGCAGGAACTAAAGCCTCAAACATCCCATAAAGTTTTGAGTTTAGTATACTATACAGACACTGAATTAGTACGTTGATGTAATGAGGCAATATCCTTATGCAAAGTGTAGGTTAAAGATTCATCTAATCTATTAAACATTTCTTTTAGGTCATTCCAGACTTGAAAAGCAGTGGATGCAAAGGCAGTACCACTTAGCAAACTCTTTAATATAGAATTCATCAACCACGAAAGTAAAATTGCATTAACTCTTTCCCATTGTCCCAATAGTTCTTCACTAAACTTTTCTTTCATACAAGTTCCATCTACTAGACCTATCTTGTTCCTTCCTAGTACTGCTAGTGCAATTGAACAATTCCAAAGAGTATAATTCTTAATTCCAATCAGTTGAAATGAAATAATTTTAAATCGACTGATATCAGTTGGACTAAGAAAGAGAGGATGATTATATTCGATACTTTGTTTAGTTAGTGATGTAACCTGAAGAGAAGTTGGAGTTGATGTATTCTCATTCTGTCCATTGAATGCTTGATCCAAATCTACAGATGCTTTGTTAGTCCCCATTTATCTTACTCTGAATCACCAATCAATCAACAGTTGCGGAAGCAAGTGTAGAAGTAGAACAACAAATCTTAATCCAATTCAGATATGTGATTCTTCTTTAAACTCAATGAATATGTGGATAGAAAACTCAATTCTATTGATCCAAACACCAACCGCCTTTCACAGAGATTACTGTGAATGGCTCTGATACCATGTAAGTAACTAAAAATTAGGAATAATTAAAGAAATACCTCCATTAACAAGGAGCTAACATTGGAGAGAAAGAGGTAAAATTGAAAGACAGAAACTCTCATTGTTTGAATTCAAAGACTAAGAAATACAGAGGAATTACATCAGTACTTGTAGTTCACAATTTTACAATACGTAAACTACATTCTAGAATCTACTAACAGAGGATTAGTTATAACTAACTCTAGAAAAAAAAATTAATCTATCCTTTCTTAATCCTAACTGTTTTATTCTTCTAATTTTTCTTTGTCCGCTGATTTCTCAACAATTTCATTTAGAACCAATTCACCATTTTTCTTATAATAGTATATATGTACTTTTAAGTTTGTTATTATGTCGTTGTGTAAGACATTGGATTTGAATGAAGGAAAAATATAAAACTTTCATATTTGCTATCTGTATCTATGGTCTCAACCTACGAATCATAGGTTCTCTTACGATTTGTAGGTAGGAATAGTAAGTGGAGAGGTAAAAGTTTTTCAAATTTTCAAGTTCCAATAACCTTTTTATGGTTCACCAAAATGGTTCGTTGTTCAATATACAAGTTGTATATAGGTCTCGTAGGTGAACAAAAACTTAATAAAATTTTGAAGGTCAACAATAGATGAAATGTATGGACCGTACATGACCTCCTTCAAAAATAAGTAAATTTTTTTTGTTCCACCACTTGACCTACGACTAACCAGGATAGTCCATTAGTGGACCGTAGGTATGAACAATAGGTCGAGTTGGCAGTTATTTTAAGAGGACCTTTTGATTCTTTTCCTAATTTTTCTAATACACTACTGTTTCGTTTGGCTTTCTATCCTATATCATATATAAAAAGAAATTGTTCCCAAATTACCCAATTGAACTCATTCTCCTAAAATCTCAACAGTTGATCAAGTTTTTCCCCAATAATTTTCTCTATATATCTTGAAGAAGAAGGCTAGAGTTCCAAGGTCAAGCCACCGAGTGCACAATTTGTTTGTCAGATTTTAGCGTCAAGGTATGATAGTATTCACCTACGAAGTCCTTTCCTCCATAGAGTTCCTAATTCTCCTTACAAGTTAGTATCTCCAATTGGACATAGGGTTTTATTCAATCTCACAGGTTCTTCAATTATGATCTAATAGAGTGTTTTATGTATTTTTATGCACTAATTGAGGTAATTACATGTTTTTAAGATGAATCACATGAACCCATGCATGAATTATGATTTCTAGAATTGATCATATGATGAACCTTTTGAAAGATGGAAGATGAAAGATGAATTTATGAAGATGTGCATGTTCTTTATGAAAGTGATGAAAATGATTTAAGGTTGATTTGTGAGTAAAACACTAATGTTGTTTTTATTATTAGAGTATTTTCTCACATAAAGGATTCAAAAGATAGAAAAATTTTCTCACCTAAGATGAATCAAGATTAAATGAGCTATTCTAATAAAATCTAGCTTGACTTGACTAGTTGATGTTCCCTTCTGTGGATGATAAGACAAGTGATGGTTACCCATATCCTCTAATGATAAGGCAAGTTATGATTAATGACTCTTCAGTGAAATTTATGCTTAGCACCAAGTAGAAAAGTAAAAATTACCAATGTTACATAACTATGTGTCACCATAGGTTGTTTAGATGGACATTAGCTAGTGGATCCACCTAAACTAGAAATTTATCTTTTTGGTGTGGGATAGAGATTGTATTCCATCTTATAGCTCACATGATATATGTCGGTCGATGGTAAATCTCCCACAATGATGAAGTAATGTTACTTAGGAAAATTATCTTAAATGTGCTCTAAAGATATTAAGCTTGCATTGATCATGGCTATGACTTGTGTTTTCTAACATGTTATTTTATGATTTAGCTTGGTCATTGTATGTCATATAAAGGCTATTTTGAAGCATGATTTCATAACTCTTATGCATTTTTATCATTCTTGGTACATTTCATGTACTAATGCATACTTTTGCCTAAATTGTTTCACTAATGTAGGGTCGCATGCTCCTACCTCCCATACTCATGGGTAGTGATCCCTTTAGAGAATTGAAGAGTGGTGTGTTATCATCTTCCATGGACCGGATTATTTTATCACTTCCATGTCTTTTTAATTTTTGATATTGTATATGATGTATCAGTTACGTCTCAAACACTTCTTCGATGTAATAAATGACTTGGAGACTTATCATTGAACTTTCGTTACTTTCTTTCGAACTATTTTATTGAAATGCTACTCTTGGAATCTTTTGTTTTTATATTTATTTTGTATGATCTACGCTAAGTGACTTGTCTATGGCCTCTCGATATCTTATATGCCATGTTACACTAGGTTGTACTTTGATCATGACAAACTTTGTATTTAGAGCTCAAGGTTTAGAAAAGTCATACGAGTCTCATAAGACAGGTTGAGTAGAGTATTGTTCATGAGTGTGAAGCGCGTCGTATTTATGAATGAGAGGCTATAAGATGTTTAGGAAACTCTACATTTTTCATTACTTTTGAGTCGCACGTGAGAGTTTAATTGTATAGGGTATCTCTCCTAATCCTTATCTAATGCTTTTTAGGATATGACCACTCAAAGGGCATAATCTAGGAGGAATGGGGGAGAGAATATGGAACAAGAAGCTCCCTAAGTTCCGATTGACCCTTTGGCCGAACAAGTGACTCAAGCCATGACGACTAGAGCCATTAAGGAGGTTGTGGTTCCCGTGAACCGAAATGTGGGTATGACTGTAACTAGAGTAATGGAGTTCTCTACAATAAACCCTCTATAGTTGTATGTGATGTATGAGTTATGTCTCAAATCAACCCTTCAATGTAATAGATGGCTTTGAGACTTATACTTAGGTTTCCACTACTTTTTTCGAACTCTTTTATTAAAATGCTACTCTTGAACTATTTTAGTTTTCTATTTATCTTGTATGATATATGTTGAGCGTCTTCTGTGGGTTATCTCGGGGTCTTATGTGCCATATCACATCTAACGTGTACTTTGGGTCATGACACGTTGTAATTTTAAACATCTATTATCTTTTAAAGTCCTTCCATAACATTAAATAGTACACTGAAATCAAGGATTTAAGCGAGGAGACTTGTTTATAAAAAGTTCAAATAACTTGTTATTATACATGAGCTTATATTAGTGTATACTAACTCAAAGTTGAGTTTTTGTTACTTACGTTAATTGACGAGTTTTAACCTCAATCCTTCACTAGTTTGTTGTACTACATCTTTATTCTATGATTTTATAGATGGATCCGTCAAATTACTATTTGATCTTACATACACTATAATTATAATTCCATTGATAACTAAGTCTCGCGTATAAGCATGCCTCAGTGTTTTAAAAGACTCTTCTGGGACTTTCCTCCACGCTCGCCTTGTGGCGGGGCTCTAGCAAAACGCCTCGAGACTCAAGTGTGGGACTTAGTTCTACAAGATTTACGCCTTAAGAGCCCGACTGTACGCCCCAAGCACGCCCAACGCTCAGACTCTCCTAACAGATCATACACTAATTATGTGTTAAATCTTTAATTAACATTGTTGACATTTACAATTCTTCATAAATTAATGATACGTAACTTTTAAATCTATAAAGATAACAAGAATTGAGAGTAACTCAAGATAGATAGTTAAATTATGTTTTTTGTTTAAATATATTTTATTCTATATAAATATATTAATCAGAGATAGCACGAAGAGAAAGTGAATACACCACTATTATAAATATGTGATAAGGGGATGAAAGACTGGTGTTTATACTATAATACTTCTAAGTTTATTGTTTATTTTCTTTTAGGGTTGGGAGAAATTTGGGGGGTAAATTATGCAGTATGATATATATATATATATATATATATATATATATATATATATATATATATATATATATAGAGAGAGAGAGAGAGAGAGAGAGAGAGAGAGAGAGAGAGAGAATGTTAAGATATTAGATTATTTTATTATTATTGGTGTAATGATATTTCTCAAATAGTAATTATATTACTTTTTTCTTTATTATAGAATATCAATGCTTATCTTAATTAAAAATCAATATATAATTTCTATATATTATAGATTTTCCATAAGAAATTATATATAAAATCATTTAAAGAAATTTAATTAGTAATAAAACGATAAAATTAAATATACATGAGACTACGCCCCGTAGATCTATGGAACTTACGCCCCATGTCTTGGGGTACGCCTCACCCCGTACGGTATAAAACACCTCGCCTCACACCCCCATCTTTTAAAGCACTGGCATGCCTTAAGCTTATGTATCTTGATTTTACATTATATATTTTATTATGAGCAACAAACATAGGAGTATCACTATTTAAGAATATGGAAATAACTGGCATAGATTATGTACACAACTTTATATCTAGTAACATCTTTCTTAGTCATTCCACTTCCTTTCCAACATCGGGTAATGTAATTAATTCAAATTCCATTGTGGAATGAGAAATACTGGTTTGTTTCTTGGATGCCCAATTAATGGCACCACCTCCTAAAGTAAATATCCAACCTGAAGTAGCCTTATTTTAATTTATACCTGTAATTTAACTCACATCCAAATATCCTTCTAATATGGTAGGAAAATCACTATAACATATGCCCAAATGTTTTATTTTGTAAAAATATACAAGTACTCTAATTATACCTTTCCAATGAATGATGTTTGAATTGTTTGAAAGTTTACCTACGACAAATGCTATATTAGACCTACTAGAGTATATTATATTGCATACATTAAATTATAAAGCACTTGTATACTCTAATTGAGTCATTGTTCTTCCAATATTTTATGTAAGCTTTAAATAATGTATGAAGTTTTAGATTCTTCTATATCCAAATCATTCAACTAGTTAAGTATCTTATCAATATGGTAGGTTTATGATAACGTCAATCTCTTATTATTTCTCTAGACTTTGATACATAAGATATTCTACTTTATTCAAATCATTCATTTTAAGTGGAGTTATATGCTTCTTATTTTAAGAGATTTCAAACATGTTTGTGCCAAAAATCAACCTGTCAACACGTAAAGAAAAACCAACTCCATAATTATTCATAAATTTAGAGTAAATACATTTACCAACAGTGTTATATACAAACCCATTTGATGATATCATACTATTAAATTGTTCATGTAATTGTTTTGGTGCTTGTATCAAATTACAGAGAAACTTTACAAGCCTCAAACTTTATGAATAAATCCCTTAAGTTTTTTCATATAGATTTCTTCATTTAAATTTCCATTTAGGAAAACAATTTTAGCATCCATTTGATGTACATACAAATCATATATAGATGCCAAAGATAAAAGTACTCTGATAGATGTTATTCTTTGTTAAAGAATGACAAAAGACCCAAATCGGTGGTTAATAAGATGAGTGGACTCCTTATAAGGCTTTGACAATAATCCTCCCTTTGAGCTAGCTTTTTGGGTGTGAGTTAGACCTAAGATTTAATATCACATGGTATCAGAGCAGGGTCCGTCTCATCCGATGTTGGGACCCCCAAAAATTAAAATTGCACATGCACCATATTCTAAGCACTAGGCGTGAGATGGGGCGTTAAAAAATGACAAAAGTCCCACATTGGTGGTTAATGAGATTGATGGACTCCTTATAAAGATTGGACAATCCTCCTCCCTTTGAGATAGCTTTTGGGGTATGATTTAGGCCTAAGACATTGATCTTGAATAAAGTCTTGTCCAACTAACCTTGATTTGAATGTTTGTATTGATACTATATATATTATTGCCACGACCTGAAACGACCACCAAGTTGTAATTTTTTTCTTAAAGTCACAATTGAATCGAAGCAAACCCTTGATATTGATATATTTCATGAAAAACTCAATATGAACATGTAAAAGAACTAAAATTACTAAGCAGAAGCATAATTATGGGATACTAGTTTAACATTTTCATGAACAAAGTTTTGTATCCAGTAACCCTAACTGGATGTCTATGAAACATCTACAAATAATGACTATATGTAGTGGGACATGACCCTGATACCCTTAATCAATACATACAAAAAGAAAAAAACGTTCTAAGACAACTAACTGGAGTCCTCGAATTAAGAGAAATCATCACCGGCTAGCTGAAAGTTGTGATCCGACTATCTACATTACATGAAAAATATTGGTAAAAGAAATATGCGGTTAATACTCTGAATGTATGAATACGTGAGATATGCATGATAATAAGTAAATCCAAGCATGATTAATATGAAATTCTACACTGAATATGGAGCTTAAATACAATGCAATGACCAAGTAATAAAACATGCAACTAATATATATTGGAATTGAAATAAATGAATGAAAGGTTGAAGCAATAATCTGAAAGTCTAAACTGTGGGGATACTAAAATTGATATTAACCTTATGAAGTTCAATATGGAGTTCATTGTACTGTCCCCATATCGAATAGAGGGTGTTCAATACATTCCATAGAAGGGGATCTGATAATTGAGTAATGTGAATCCACTAAATTAATGTCTATTAAGACAAATCCTATGACAATACATAGTTATACGATCTAGGGATTTCTACAAAAGGTTCACAGATATTAATCAAAATTCTAAGTATAATTTCCAACAAAAAACATGAATATAAACTGGAAATAGTAATAATCTGATAATAATGAATAAGAATGATAACATATAAGTACTAAATAGCTCATAAATTATAATAACTAAAAATAATCTGAAAGACAATTTATCCACAAGCATCTAAATCATGATTATCTAAACTATGTATATGAAATAACATATTTTGAGTATAACTGAAAGAAACTTTATTTTAGTATTGTTGAGTTTGAAGCTAAACTATCTTTGTGGGATTCAATGAGTGCTATGCGTCCATTCATGATAAATGATATCAGAGCATCATGTTAATAGGTCTCTCGTGTGTACATGCAAATTCGAAATTATTTTCAAGGATTGGTACGTAGACGTCTGTACTTATATTTGAGGACTACAAGAACTTTTAGGAAAATCTCTTTTTATTCATTCTTTGTTATCATATGTTGTGGTTACCTTCACTAGTGCTAAGTTATCGATTATTGTTTGGCTCATATCGAGGACTAGTGCTCCTATTTCTGGTGGTAGGGAGAGATAGTCCCCAAGGAATTTGTTGAGAACCCAACTAAAGGTAGGGGTACAGATCGAGCTATAAAAGGTGCTTGTGGAGTAGCATTGGTGAGAAGTTGTGCCCATAGAGCGGCACCAACTATAGTCTAAGATAGAAAGACTCTCCTAAGCGAAAGATTAAGGTCATTAATCATTAGGTCCCTCAAGAGTAAGAAACTTTTTTAATCCAACATACCTTATTGAGGGTGATAGGTATGTTAGAGAACTTATCTTGATATGGTGAGTCATGCATACCATAAGGTTCTCAAATGAGGGTGGCGGTACAAACCCAAGGTCAAAAGTAGGGTCCGATTTTATATTATAAGGTGGGTCAACAATAATTGGTTCCTGCACTGAATATTGGTGCACAAAATTCCCCTAAGGTGATTATGACGTCATCTGATTAAGAGAGGTTTCACAAGCTAAAACCACCCCAGTTTTAGGATGTTAAGAGTGAGGATGCTCATGATTTATTGACCTTGTGTCATGATTTTCTAGAGGCAACGTGTATATTAAATGAATACTGGTGTTAATTTTCTTCCACTTCAACTTCACAGACCCGTTAATGAGTGATGGAGGGCATATGTGAGGTCTAGACTAGTTATCCTCGGTGGAATATGATACATTATCCTTCTACTTTTAAGAGTTCTTCATTTCTTGTAGTGTAAGGAAGGAAAATTGTTCGAGATTTGAGGACTTAAGATAAAATAGCTTGTTTGATAAGAGTATGAGGCCCACTTTTACGAGTTATCTAGTCATGTTATGAATATTGTTCCAGATGAGGCAGAAAAAGTATGAAGGTTTGTGAGAGGTTTGACTTCTCCATCAGATCTTATGTTTTTGTAGCATCATGAGAAGGGAATTCTTCAGTTCTATTATGAGTACTACCAAATAGGCAGAGTTGATAAGTAGAAAGTAGTTTTGGGACCCTAAAAAGTCTCGATCAAGTGGTCAATTTTCTTATTCCACATCTACAAGTAGAGATTCACAAAAAAATCGTAGATTTTTTTAATCCTAAGGGCATGTTCATGTATCTATGCCAGCAACTAAGAGTGGGAAAACATAGCCAGGGTGTTTTGTTTTGGCTAACGGAGCGATGGTTGCTCATCTAATTCACAACAACACTCTTCCAGTCAATGATTTTCTTATAAAAGTTAATATCCAAGTCACATGACTCCACAATGTCCTTTATTGATGCACTCACTAAGACTCTAACATACTTATTTTACTTCTCTAGAAAGAAGTAAAATGCCTTTGTCAGGGGGTCAAAGTAGAGGTTAGTCCGACTGCTCCAGGAGGGCTTCTGATGTTGTGTTACAACTGAGTAGAGCGGAGGACACAGAGGCACTCAAAGTAGAGGTGGTCGAGACAGACAATGTTATGTTTTCCCAAGGAGGCTATAAAGTAAGATTTTTGATGATGTGATTACAACATATAGGTATCATCCTAGTTTGTAATCGATATATGTCTCCATTTTTTATTCGGGTTCTTCTTTCTCATATATATCTACCTATTCTCTTAATTGGTTTGATATATTGTCTGATTGAATGCATGTGCATATTCATATTTCTACACCCGTGGTGAATCTTTAGTTGTGTATCGAGTGTATCGCTTTTATCTTTTTCTTTGGTCAGGTTTGATACTTGGGTAAAACTGATCATTTTAGGGATGGTATACTTTTATATTATTTCGGTATGGATATCTCCGCATCATGATATCCTAGACTGCTATGCTAATATTTTGACTTAGCAATGTTAGATGTCTCAAGAGTTGAGTGTACGGGTGCTAGTAGTTCATACCCTAGCAAGTTATATCATTCATTACAACTAAAAGATTGATGGATAGAGGATGTTTGTGCTACTTGTCTTCTAACATTTAGGATACTAGTAGTGAGCCACCTCTTATGGATTTTGTAGTCATAGTTCTAGAGATTGCATATGTGATTCCTATTCATCTTCTAGGTAAACTTCCAATAGGGATATTATCTTTTCCATTGACTTAAAGTCGGGCAGGAAGCCCATCTGTGTTCCTTCTTATTATATTGCTCCAGCTGAGTTGAAAGGAATTGAAAGATCAGTTGTGAAAGGAATTGAAAGATCAGTTGTATAATTTGTTGAATAAGGGGTTTATCTTATAGTATATCTCCATGGGGTGCTCATGGGTGCTCATGTGTATTTTTGATAAACAAGATTGATTCATGAGGATGTGTATTGATTACTGACAGTTGAACAAAGGGAAAGTGCAAAACAACTATCTTCCACATATTGATAATTTGTTTGATCAGATTTAGGGTGCATTTCTATTTTCTAAAATTAACTTGAGATTTATTTATCATCAGCTAAAGATTCAGGCATCAGACATACCAACGAAATATTAAGACTCATTACAGTCACTATGAGTTTCTTGTGATGTTGTTCGATTTGACTAGTGCCCCTTAAGTGTTCATAGATTTGATGAACGAGGTGGTCTAGCCTTATTTGGATACCTTTGTGGTAATTTTCATTGATGAAATCTAAGTGTACTCCAAGACCGAAGAAGATCATGATCGACATTTGAGAATTGTACTTCAGAGATTGAGATTGAGGGAAGAGAAATCTATGTAAAGTTCTCAAAAGTGTGAGTTTTGGCTTGATTTTGTTGAATTTTGGGACATGTGGTGTCCAAGGAGGGTCTTCAGGTTAAACCAGCCAATATTGAGATAGTGAGGGGTTGGACCAAACCTACACAAGCTACTGAGATACAGAGTTTGGTGGGACTTGCAAGCTATTACCGATGACTTGTGGAGAGATTCTCTGTTATTGCATCTCCATTGACTAGATTTACATGTCAGAATGTGATTTACAGTGGTCTTATGAGTGTGAGGAGAAATTTTAAAAGCTCAAAACCTTGTTGACATTGACTCTTATTTTGACTTTACCCAAGGAGCGTGTGGATTTAACTATTTATTGTTGTGCTTTTGGAGTTGGGTTAGGAGGTTTTCTAATGTAAAAGGGTAAGTTAACCCATGTTTCTATGTAGTTGAAGTCCCACGAGAGAACTTTCATTCCCATGATTTATACTTGGTAGCCGTAGTGTTTGTGGTTAAGCTATCGACATTACTTGTATGGATTTTATTGTGAGGTTTTCACATATCATCATAGTCATCGATATATCTTCAGTTAGAGAGATATAAAATTTAGGCAGCGCAAATGGTTTGGGATGCCCAAATACTATGACATCACCATCTTATATCATCCAGGGAAGGCCAAGGTGGTGGCCGATGCTTTGAGTAGAAATACATGTAGAATGGAAGATCTTGTCGCTATTAGTGTGGAGGAGAGACCATTGGCTAGAGATGTTCATAGATTTTCCTACAATCTCATATGTTTGTAGAATATTGAGGAGATGGTTTGTTTGATTGCTTTTATTAAGAATCGTTCTTCCTTAGTTGACGAGATTTGTTAGCGTCAATTTGATGATGAGAAACTATGTTTAATTTAATACAAGTTAATGAGAGGGGAAGTTAAAGAGGTTGTCCTTGACTGTGATGATGTCTTACAGATGAGAGGAAATATTTGTGTGTCTAAGGTGGGATATTTAATTATACATATTCTTGAGGAAGTCCATTTTTCCCGATATTCTATTCATCTGGGTGCGGCGATTAAGTATGATGAGCTAAGATAACACTATTAGTAGTGTGGTATGAAGCGGGATATTGCCGATATTTTGGGGTATTTGAGTTGTAAACAAGTCAAGTGTGAGCACTAGCAGCCTTGAGGTATATCATCAAGGATGTTTATTCCTTCTTTGAAGTGGGAATGAATTGATATGGACTTTGGTGAGGGACTACTTACAACCGTGGGTGGTAATGACTCCACTTGGTGGTGGTTTACAGGTTTACCAAGTCCACCGATTTAATCAATGTTTAGGTGAAGTATATGGAACATAAGTTATTTGATCATTATATTAGTCAAGGAGTCCAATTTGTATTGTCTCTAATCAAGGTTCATTTTTAACTTCCCATTTCTGGAAGGCTCTGCTAAAATGGTTTGGGTACTCGATTAGATATATGTACATCCTTCCATCCTCATAAAGATTGTCACTCTAAGAAGACAATTCAGGCGGTGGAGGACATGTTATGAGCTTGTGTGATTGATTTTGGTGCTAGATATGATAAGCATTTACCCTTGCATAGTATTCCGATAACAACAATTAACATTCTATTTTTCAAATGGCCCATTTTGAGGCGTTGTATGGAAGATAGTGTAGATCTCCGATTGGATGGTTTGATTCAGCTGAGATTGACTCATTGGATACAAACTTTCTTAGAGATGATATGGACTAGGTTCCTATGATTTAAGGTAGATATTTGACAACCCAGAGTCAATAGAAGAGTTATGTAAATCAGAGAGTTCAAGCCCTAGTGTTCATAGAGTGTGATAATTTTTGGCTCTCAATGTCACCCATGAAAGTTGTGATGAGGTATACAATTAAAGGAAATCTTTGTCCTATATTCATTGACCTTTTGAGATTTTTGAGTCGTGTGGGAGAGGTGGCCTATAAGTTGGTGTTGCCACCTAGTTTGTCAGCTCTGCATCACGTGTTTCATGTCTCCATACTTTGGAAGTACATGCCAGATGAGTCCAATGTTCTTTCCCTCAGTTAAGTTTGTTCAAGACTTATCATTTGAAGAGGGGCCTATAATAATCTTGGATAGGCAGGTCCGAAAACATAGGACCAAAGACATTGCTTTAGTAAAGGTGCAGTGGTAGCATCCTTCAGTTGGTGAGGTGACCTAGGAGACATAGTCTTATATATATATTAGGTATCCTAAACTATTCTATGTCCCAGGTAATTTCTTTTGCTTTATCTTTGATGTCGAACATGATTTTTAGTGGTGGATGGTGTAATGAAACGATCAGTAATTTTTTTAATTTTTGTGAAAATTAACCTTTTTCGCTCTCGATATAGTCCCCGAGCCTTTTATGTTTGAATTTTAAAAAATTGGTTTGGAACTTTGAGCTTGAAGTTGAGATTTTTCGTAAGTTTTGAATTTGAAAGGCTAAGTAATTGTCAAGAAAGTCTTTCAGTGTATTTGGGAGTTTGAAGTGTTGGAATAGAATTTTGTTAATTCCATCAGTCCCTAAATGTGAAATCTGATCAGTGAGAGTAGTTTGTGTCAGTTTACGAGTCTTTTTGAGTTTTGAGGTACTAAGTTGTGAAACTATGGAATTTTAGCATTTTGGTTGACTTTGGTCAACATTTGGGGTCCAAATGCTTGGATCGGGATTTTGGGAGTTTTATTGGATTTGTGATATGATTTTAGAACTAGGTGAGGTCTTGATATTTTTGAGAGGTACTACATTTTTTTGTCTTTTTAGGTGTAAATTAGTTTCTAGTGGTCTGCACAGATGTCGATTCAGGAAAACCCTGGATTTGTGTTTTTATTGTTTCACTAAGTATGAATCATTGAGTATAATTGATTTACATATGTAGTTTGCGTGAATGGGGGTTCAAAAGCGAGGGTCATTTCGATGATTTTTAAGTTGGTTGTTTTTTTGGATTGTGGTAAAACCCTCTGCATTTGCGATGCATGTTAAGCATTCACATACGGCAAGGAATGAAAACCCCGCATATCGTAGAATTTTGACTGCGTTCACGGGAGAACTGCCACATTTGAAAAAGTCCATGTCATTAAAACTTGCGTTCAGTGGAAAGGGTTCTTGCTCGTGAAGGATCCTTGGTAATGCTTAAATTCAAATTCGGGAATCTTCCCCATTTTCATTTTTGGAGCTTGGAGAACACAGTAGAGGAGATTTCAAGTGGGTTTTTCGAGATAAAATTTTTGTTAATGTTTCTCAACTCTAAATTTACAATGTAAAAGTGAGTTTATGAACTGATGCTAAAACTTTTCTCAAAACTATTTTCCCTAATGATTTTCTTAAGTCTTGAGTTAATGTTGCCAAGTATTGAAATTCAGATTCAGACTTTATTTTTGAATTGGGTATTGTGTTAAATCACCCACCTTCAAGGGAATTGTTGTGGGTGTTGTTGATTTTGGAAAGTGATTTTGAATACTATTTATTTATAGATTGTCTGGCTTTGGAAGTGACTGAAAGAGGAAAGCTCAAATCTTGGAGTGATTGTTGATTCATTTAAGTCAAGTGGCTTCCTAAACCTTATATTTTGTAGGAAAATGTGTATGCTTTCTTCGTTGATTGCATTTTGGGATTAATGGGAAAGAGGTGCAGGGCTTAAACTGATCACTTATTATATCTAAATGAATAAAGAGGGGTTAACATGAAAAAAGACTGTGATGAACATGATGATATGAATTTCCTTATTGTAACCCTTGTTAATAATCTGAGAAAATGCTTGAAAGCGTGATTGTGGACTTGATTTTATGATTTGGTGTTATTTTCATGTGGTATGATTTTACTTGTACACATTGATGGTAAATATTATAATTAGACATGTGATAAGTTATTATGCCAGGGTCTATGCTGACGAGTGTAATTATGTCGAGTCTTGACCAGAGAGTGTTATTATGAAGAAGTTTTTATCGGTGAGTGTTATTATGCCGAGGTCATTGACGGCGAGTGTTATCATGTAGAGGTACTTTCCGACAAGTTTTATAGAGTCTATGGGAAATATTTTATGCTAGTGACTATCATTGTGACATAATACACTTGATGTTTATGGGTGATTTACTAGTGCATTGTGCATTGTGATTGATGTACTTTTTATGTATGAATGAACTACTTGTCATTAGGATTGATTTGTTTGATTGTTGAACTATGAATATTTGGCACGTGAGCCGTATTTTGTAGAATTACTAGGTTGGACTAACTTTTGCGCAAGTTGTAGTTTTATGAGGTTCAGTTAGAGTGTAAAGCATATTTGATTTCTATCTAGCTTCTTTGTTCAGTAGGTTATATGTTGGGAGTTGACATCCAATTTGAACCCTCCACAATATAGATTAATCATCAAGCTTACTCAATTTCAAAATATTTAAAATACTTACTTTTTATAAAATTCCAAATATTTTTTCAAACTATTTTTATGTAATTTTGTTACTTTTGGAATATATTTATTTACTTTTGGCTATAACTAGTATATCTTGTGAATGTTCTAAAGTCATCTTAAAAGATTTTATTTCTTAATTAAAAATTTTAGTATATTAGTTTAGATTAAAGTTATGCTAATACTTTTGACTAATTAGGTTTGTCATAGTTTTCTTATTTTATATCGATAATATTAAGAATCTCATTAGTTAATTATATTAATTGATCTTATTTGAGTTTAATCAAATTTTATAATAAACTCAATTTAGTTAACATTGTAACTTCATAAGGCCATGATTTCAATCAGTTTATCAAAATACCCAATTCAAAACATAGTCCCTTTTATTATCATTTTAACCACTTACTTACCTCACGCAAAACTCATTTGTAATAGACCACTTTGGGTTTATTTATTCGGCATTTATTTTCATCCCACTTATCAACAACATATTTTATTACAACAAGCAACACAACCGTAGCCCAAGACCTTTTCAATAAAAAGACTCAACGCACAATACAACCAAAAATACGTACAAAGAATGACCACACCTGCATCGTGTTATCCAATAGTCTAGTGAAACCCATAAAATCCAACACGAACCTTAAAAAATGCAAACCAGCAAATGAAATTTCCTAATGAACCGCGACATGTACTGCAGCGAGCCGTGTCCATCTCTTCTCTTGACGTATCCTCTTCGTAAAAAAGTATTATCGAATCAAGAAAGATGGAGCAATCTAGTTCGCCCTTCTCTCAAAATCAGACGACCCATTTTTTATATACCATCTAAATCTGGACTATTCCAACTTTCCAACGTTATCTTTTAAGATATTACGAATTACAAATTCAAAATGACCTTAATTCATCAGTTTTTGCCTCACCCCTCCCTCTTCAATCTTGGTTTATCTACCTATCTTAAAGGGGTTGAGAAAGTAGAAGTTGGAAAATATACGGGAGAAACTGCAGAAAGGAGAAACAATAAAAATAATATAGCGCTTCATTAAAGGAATCTTTATTTCCATAGTTTCTAAGTTAGTTTTTTCAAAATTTTGAACTATTGTTTTGAGCTACCTATTTCTTTTCTGACGGAGTTTCATTAAAGTTTTTCACGTTGGAGCTTTAGGAGGGAAGTCCTCTTCAACTCGATGCCTCAGTGTTGCTTCTTCGAGAAAGGTAACATATCTCTCCCCTCTTTTGCATTTTTTGTTTAGATTTTTAAGTGTTGTGAGATGATCACTTTTTATTTGCAGTTTCTTTAGCTTCATTATTGTTCTCCCTTACTTTGAATAAAATACTCATAGATGAAAGCTTGTTTTAGCTCAAATATGAGTGATAGATTTATTCTTGAATATTCTCGCTTATATTTTGGAGTCGGTGAATTGATACTTATCATCACCTTGTTCAAGAATCTTGATGGGAAGTGGTGTTAATCAAGTGTATATTTCTTGCTTGTATTCTTGTTGATTTGAACCATATAAAAATGATTAGATTTTATAAGTTTTAACAGAGTTTTGGGCTTACTTTTTGGTGTTGTGTATAGCTTGAGATTCATGTTCGAATTGTAGCTACATTTTGATGTTGCTTCCTAAGATTTTGTAAAGTTCAAAATAGGGAGCGGATTACTTTTTCCTTAGAGTTTAAATCTTCAAGCCATTTGATTGCAACTTTGTTTCTTTCTCTTCAATTCTTTCTTTAGTTATTTTTTGTATTGACTAACCTTGTTTTCTTTTGGTTTAAATTTAATTAATTTCTAAAAGATAGCCCTTTCTTTATTTTTATTTGTAAGTGAAGTATTATTTATTATTTACTTACTTAAGCTTTTTATTAACAAATTATTATTTCCTCAAAAAACTTGCTTGATTTATCTCTCTTTAGTAATCTAAAAGTGGTTTTCCTTTTACTTTATTTTCATAGTTTGATGAAAGTCAAACATTTAGTCAAGTCGTAGGTTAACCGTGCATTAGCGGACACATAAAGTACCTAACACCTTCTTGAAGTGTAAATTGAACCCTGCACACCTTTTGTATTTTTAAATGATTTATCATTTTAAATAATTTGAAAATAATTTTTCTTATTTTTTTTCTTAAAATAAATAAGTGGCAACTCTCATTAAAATCAATTTTTCTCTAAAAGGTTGAATTGAATTTCTGAAGCAAGTAAAGTCTTTTATTTCTTTGTTGACAAAATTGAAAAGGTGACTCTGTTGGGAATTAGACAAGTTTTAACCATAATAACTTGACTCGTTTTTGATTGTTTGTTAATAATCACTTATTTGTGTTACCCTATTTATATTTTACTTTCTTTAATTTAAATATTTAGAGTCATTTTGCAATCATGGAATTTTCATCACCACAACATAAATACAGTATATAAAGAAAAGTTTTATGATCTCGCGGCTGGTTTTTACTATACTAAACCCGTTTTGAAATGAAAAGTAATTTATTGGTTCGTCATTCGTCCAATTGTTGTCGTAGTTTGACCCTAACTTTTCAGCTTATGTCCGGTTTTTCAAACTTCTCTCCAAGTTAACCAGAGTATATCCAAATTAAATCACTCAATTTGGCGCATTTTGAGTAACACGGCCCAACGCCCAAGCCGTGTTAGGCCCATTAGAATCTCACCTTGTGTCTATTTGAGCCATGGTTAATAAAAGACAATTATACTTATACTTTTTAGAATTGAAAGTACGCATACATCATTTGACAATTTTTTGCCTATTGCGGTAAGGATTATAATAGTTTATTCATGTCAAAGAAAGATTAAGTTATCATTGCATCCAAAAGCGTTGACATCCGGAATTTTTTAGAAATCAAGAATGAAGGACCTTACATGGAAGCATAGTTTAGGATTTTACCCTAGCATGAGACCCATTATTTGTATCTCATTTTTCCTATTATGTATCTCCATTCAATTTATTCTTAAAGATTGAACAAATTTGATTTTCAAAGATAGTGTAATGTTTCAAATGATGTTATACATCCTTCAAATCGTTAGGCCTACCATTGGCACAAATGGGTCAAACATCTATTTAAGACCCGCAATAACTGATTGTTTGAATATGTTGCTTTGTTTGAGGATTCTCTAGCCCACTCTTTTTGGAAATTTCCCCATAATCACAAACACCAATTGACTATCGAAAGTGCGTCTAAATACTTCTTGATTCTTTAGTTTTCCAATAAAATTCAATTTTTCCTTGTAAATCCTAAATATTACTCACTCATCTCATAAAAGGGTTGTTTCTTCATACCAAATAAAAAAATAGATTCAAGTTAGACGAACTCTGTAGGACCTGAATTCTCCTCCATGAGATACGTAGGCACCCTTTCAAGGATTGGCCCCCATTTTTCAAGAAATTCTATTTTCTCTACTCCTACAATGAGATTTGAATTTCATCTCGTAAAAAATCAAAAGTATGTCAATGAATGATTCAAAAGGAATTTGCCTTGTTGGCTGGTTTATCTTTAAGTGAAGCAACTCTTATGTATTTGCAGTCATGTGTGTGCTAAGTTGTATTATTTATCATCTATACATACTGACACATTTGTCTTTTCATTTATTTTCCTTTCACATAGCTAAAACTGATCAGTGTTGAGAAAATGGTATAACATCCAACTTTCACAAGGTCTAATCCAAAAGTTCCTTCTTTGACCAAGGATTGTCAAAAGCCAACGAAAAAGTGGTTGAAAATACTGATTTAATTGAAATAACTGTGAATGACTCTATCCTTTTTTAACTTAACAAGTTGATTGGAATTAATCCAACATATTGTTGAAATGAGGGTTGAAATGGATAAGACACAAGATTTGAAAAATATGGTTATTATTGTGAACAATTCTCTACTCCACAAAAAGAGCGCCCTCTACTTTATATTTCTACTTTGAATCCAACATCTGAATATTTTCCTAACAATTCATCCATCGCAATGATTCTAAACCTCTCATAATCAACCTAACAACCTCAAACCCATATCATGCTAGCTCCTCACACCAAAATTTACCTATTCCTAAAAATCCAAATGTCAACAACCTCTGGACTTTTCCTCCTGTCTATTAAATCCCTACTCAATTTTTTTTTCCAAAATTCACATATTACACAACTCATACCTCTAAAATCGCTATTTGTATTTCAATATTGTCAGAATCACACCCTCCATTTACCACATGTTTTGAACTCGATCATTATGAGAAGAAAGAAAAGGAGTGGAAGGTCACTGAAGGAATGTCTGGGCAAAGCATAAAAGAATCTTGGAATATCTAAAATCCTTCAAATTGAATACAAAGAATTATTCATAAAACAACATAATAAGCCAATAATTGGCAGTAATTTTTTACTAATTAATTAAAAATTAGGTTCACAAAAACAAGTATTAACCCATTCAACAAACAAGCAACCATCACTTTTATAATTTACCTTAACTATAAGCTGCATAACAATAAGAAAAATCAGAACATCTTCTTAAATTAATATCTTACCTAATAGCTTCATCATCTGACATCAAATTAGAAGAGCCAAACAAAACAATCCAGTTAGTAAAACTGATCTCTTAGTGACCTCCATTTTGTTGAATATTCAAAGACTTCTAGACTGACACATTTTGAATCGTCAATAATGTTTTATCTATCATATATGTCTAAAAAGGTCTATTTATCAGAAAAAATATATATTATCTAGAAACGTCTTTGAAATTTCGTATCTTGAAATTAATAATGTTTCATATTTTGTATTAAAATTTACTCCATTTATTACTTGCCATGATGCTATTTTAATCTACATTGATTAGTATTCAACTGTGATTGTTACAGTAAAATAATCAGCATCTTATTATTTTAAATATTGGAAGCCCCTACATTGCAAAATTGAATTATCAAAATATTAATTAAATATTGAATAATTATTTTACCGTTCAATTAATCATTACTCCCATAACAATTCATACATACAAAAATATAAATATACATTCAGAACAATATAGTACTATTTTTTTCTTTATTTCTAAAATACTTTTGTGTGTTTATATTATTTGTAGCTTAATCGTGCTATATTAAATCGATGTATTCCTTATCATATCCACAAGTAATTTCTAACTCAAAGTTATTTCTTGAACTTTTTATGTTATTTTCATGTTGTTTTTATTTTTGATCATAAACATTTGTATTTTCCGACCTTTCTAATTTAAAATGTAATAACTCCTAGCTCAAGATGAGTAAGGTGTATTTTTAAATATCGTAGGAAGATTTAGGAATAGTATTTTCAACGCCATCGAGTTTGTGCAATTCTAAGTTGGTATGAGTGAGATATACCCATTTTAAGTTGGGTTTGTTCAAATAAGAAAAGTTTAACCTAGATTTTAGAAGGGCATTATGGTCTTCTCCATACCCCATGGCTTAAGTTGATTTTTTGGTAATCAATTGAGGTCCTAATTGATAGGGTTTAGTTTATAATTTTATGATATTGAGTTACCATTTTAGAGAAACGAAAAGAAGAAGATAGAAGAACAATTGAAAAGAGGAGAAGGACAAAGTATCGTCAAGTTCATAGATAATCATGTGTGGATTTCATCAAGGGGAGATCCTTACGAGGTATATGAGATCACATAGTAATGGATTAGTTCAGCCACACGTCAATCATGATTCAATTTAGTGAAGTATAATTGATTTAAAAGTAAATCATATGAGTTCTTGGTGAAATCATTTGAATTCTACTGGGTTTGTGTTGTTGAAGTTTACTTGAGTTTGATCATGTTTTGGGTGTGACTTTGATTTGAATTTGCAAATATTGATGGTATAGTTGATTCTAAGTGTTTGGGGAAAGAACTACACTGAAATAGGGGGTTTATAGATAAACAACAAAGGAGAAAAGTCAGATAGCACCTGGATAGGGGCCTGGGGTGTTGCCTTCTCAAATCTCCAAGAAAGGGTCTCCGAATTTTGGGATTTAGGGTGCCGCACCAGCCAGAGCGCCCCAACCCATTTTTTGAATTTCACCCGCTGGAGCCCCATGCCTCTTAGAGCGTCAGGTACGTCAATTCTTGTCATTCTTATCCCATCATTCCGTACTAGTTTCTTAGCAACATACTTATGTTTTCTAGTTGATTCCAAGACTCTAAGATACGTCTAACATCATAAAATAATCCATAAACATGAACTCATGAAACTTGACTCCATACTTCAATTCAAGGAAAGTTAAGAGTCAAGTCTAGAAGTTAAGAATAAAGTCACGAGAAGTTCAGATTTTTTTTTCAAAAACCTTTTAACTTTGTTTTAAGATATAAATATTGAGTTAAAAAAATAGTAAAGAGTTGAGTTCATTTTTTAAAAAGTTATAAGAGAACTAAGTATTCTCAAAAGTTTAAAATGTTTTCACATTTGAATAAGAAAGGAAAACACTGATTTCCAAGAGAGATTTTAAGATAAGTTTTGAGTAATTATCTCAATTTAAAGAAAGAGTTTTGTTTTAAAAGCATAAAAACCATTTACATTTTGGGAGTAGTATTGTGAACCAATATGGGGACGCGAGTTAATAATAATTCATGTCTCTATAAACCATGTAGCTATCATGGGTAGTAAGGGATCATACTTTTTAGATGATTCCTTAGTGTTTTTAAGCATAGACTAGTGGATCCACTTAGTTAAAGCAACCTATATAATAGAAAAGTATAGGACAGTTATGACAGCGTGGGCAAAACATTGTATGACCACTTAGGGTCATAGTGGTGCCTTCCATAGAAACTATATTACTTTATTATAAGAGTAAAGTTGACTTTTTATTGCATTTTTTAAAAAATTGAGTTGTCATAAATTGTTTTACATGCTTTTCATAAATTGCACTATTATTGTAATTTTACATTGTATTTGAGTTAAGTTATTCATGATTTGAGCAAAGCCAAGGAAAGTGTTTGTTTCATATTTTTTTCAAGCGTACGTTATGTTTTAGCATTCCGTTCGCATACCCGTACATTCAATGTACTGATGTTATTTGGCCCGCATTATTTTATGATACAAACACAGGAAATCAAGATCATAGTCCAGCGTCTTATTGATCCAATTTAGCACTCAAAGTAAGTTGGTGGAGCGTCCTTTCTATATGGAGGACTCCTATTTATCATTTGTTTTATAATTTAGTCATTAGGATGTCATGGGTATTTTCTAGATATCCCTTCTTGTTTTATAGGCTTCATAGATGAGTAGTTATAGCTCTTTAGTTTATTTATTTCAGTTGTATACGTTTAAGACTTGAGTTGCCATTTTGGCTAAGTTATTTTCTCTTAAGTTACTGTATGAGTTATGTTTCTTATGTTTAAGCATTCCACTATGTAAGTAAATCAGGTCAAGGTTTCACTTTGGGGTAGCAATGGTTTTCAAGTGACAGTCCTGCCTAGAGTGTAGGCTCGGAAGTGTGACAAACTTTGTATGATAGCATAGAGTTCAAGAGTCCTAGGAAGTCTATAAAGACGTGTATGTAGAGTCTAATTTATCAGTGTGAAGCAAGACACATCTATAATTAGGAGGTTGCAACACTTAGAAAATTACTTCATTTCTTTAACACTTATTTTGTACGATAGAGTTCTTCTTTAAAAAGTCTCTTTCTAATTCATGCTTTCACATGTTTTTCGGTTAATCATGCCTCCACAAAGATTTCAGAGGTCATCCTTCTAGGCGTAATGCTTAGGATCAAGGGGTACTCAATACACCTGAAATGAAACACTAAAAAGAAGCTACAAGTGTTGAGTTCAGAGAAACAGTAAGAATGTTGAGTCATGTTTTGAGCAATCAAGCTGTACAGAAAGAGAACTAACATGAAAGGAATGATACGTTGAGGATTCGCGAGTTCTTGAGGATGAACCCTACAAGTTTCACTGGTTACATCACTATTGAGGATCCAAAGAACTTTATTGAGAAGCTGTAAAATGTATTTGAGGTCATGCACGTTGCCGATGCTGAGAGAAATGAACTAGGTGCATATCAATTGAAGAATGTTGCTAGGACTTGGTAAGGCTAGTGGAAATATGGTAGAGCTGAGAGAGAACCACCTCTGAGTTAGGCTTGTTTTGAAGAGGCGTTCTTGGGGCGTTTATTTCTTGGAGAACTGAAAGAGACGAAATCACGAGAGTTTCTCACTCTTAAGCAAAATTTACCAAGTGTCCATGAGTATGGATTGAATTTCACCCAACTATCCCATTATCCTTCGCAGATGATTGCAGGTACGAGGAGTATAATGTGTTTATTTGTTGCTAGGTTTTCTCGTCTATAGAATAAGGAATGTAAAGTTTAATCCTAATAGGTGATATTGGTATAGAAAGGTTATGTTCTATGTGCAACAGGTTGAGAATAAGAAGTGAGGAATACGGAGGATTTTGGAAACAAGAAGTCTAAGATTGGGACTGAATTTAGGCAACAAAGAAGTAATGTGAATCCTTCGTCCTTTCAGAAAAAGCAAAAGGGATCTGCTCCATAATTTGCTAGTGCACCTGCATCGAGAAACAATGTTGAGTACAATAGTAAGAATTCACCGCACTTTAGGACTATACCTTCCCTATCTCAGGGTAGTGTGGCACAAGGAGGTCACTATGATTCTTCATGTGCTAAGTATGGTAGAACCCACCTAGGTAAATGTTACGATGGATCTATAGGTTGTTTCAAGTATGGACAAGAGGGTCATTTCATGAAAGAGTTCCGTAAGAATTGGCAAGGTAGTGTAGATTAGAGCAACAGAGCCTAATCTTCATCAATGTTTATGTTTTGTTAGACCCATGCAAATAAGTTTGATGTTCTTCCAGAGAAACTCTATGAACCCTTTTGGAAATCTACCCCTATTAGGGATTTAATTCTAGATGAGCGAGTATATCATGATTGTGACATTTTCAACTATTCAAAGGATACCATGGCTGAGTTAATTTAGTAAGACATAGTAGATTTAATTGTCATTGTAGGTATGGACGGACTTCATTCCTGTGAAGCCTCCATCGATTATAGGAATCAAGTTGTTAAGTTCTAAATTACTAATGATCCATTCTTCACTACAACAAAAACATCTTTTAGCGGCATTAAATATTGATATTTATAAAGAGTTAAAGTCTTTACCGGCATTAATTAAGTGTCATTAGAACCAATATCGCTTAAGACTTTAGAGACATATACAAAGAGTGACAATTACCGTTAAAAAGACATAAGCTTAGAGTAGAGAAGTAGTTTAGTTGTGCTAAGGGTCATTTTATTTTGTACCTTAAGGCAAGAAAGTTAGTTTACAAGAGTTATGTATATCACTTATTCCAAGTTAATGACTCTAGTGTTAAGATACCTCATATTCACTTAGTTTCAATAGTAAAAAAGTCTCCAGAAGTCTTCCCAGATGATCTATCCATAGTCCTCCTGAGAGAGAGACTTTGGTATAAATGTTCTTCCAGAAAATTATCCTATATCTATTCCTCCATATAGAATGGCACCAACAGAGTTGATGAGCTTAAAGAACAATTGAAAGATCTCTTTGATAAGGTCTTTATTCGACCAAGTGTCTCACCACAGGGAGCTCTAATCTTGTTTGTAAGTAACAAGAAGGGTTTCCTTAGAATGTATATATATTAACTTCAGTAGAACAAGGTTACAATCAAGAATAAGTATCCTCTTCCAAGAACTGATAGTATTTTCCCTCTACTTCATGATGCCACTTGTTTATCAAAGATAGACCTCAGATCTTGCTACCATTAGTTAAGAGTAAGTTAATGTGATATTCCAAAGGCACCTTTCAGGATCCGTTATGGTCATTATGAGTTTCAGGTCATGTCTTTTGGTTTGAGCAATGAAACTGCATCATTCATGGACCTTTTGAATAGAGTATTCAAACCTTATCTAGATATATTTTTTGTCATTTTCATTGTTGACACACCCATCGATCCAAGTATTGAAGAAGATCATGCTAGTAATCTCAGAATAGTTCTTAAAACTTTAAAGGACAGAGAGTTATATTGCAGGTTCTCTAAGTATGGGTTTTGGCTTGAATCTGTGGCATTCTAAGGTCTCATTGTAACTGACGAGCGAATTAAAGTTAATACCCAAAAAATAGAGGCAGTGTAAAATTAGCCTAGACCCACATATCCAATTAATATTAGAAGTTTTTGGGTTTGGATGGCTATTATAGAATGTTCGTAGAGGGGTTCTCATTTATTTCATTCCCTTTGCCCAAGTTTACTCACAAGACAGTAAAGTTTCAATGGTCTGAAGTTTGTGAGAAAAACGTTCAGGAATCGAAACAGAGGTTGACTACTTCCCCAGTGTTAACCTTATTAGAAGGTACACAAGGCTTTATTGTATATTGTGATGCGCTAAAGTTGGTTTGGGTTGTGTGTTAATGCACAATGACAAGGTTATAGTTCATACCTCCAGATAGTTGAGAGTTCATGAGAGGAACTGCCCAACCCATAATCTATTGTTGGTTATCGTAGTTTTTGCTTTGAAGATATAGAACCATTATCTTAATGGCGTTCATGTGGATGTGTACATCAATCACAAAAGCCTTCAGTATGTGTTCACTCAAAATGAACTTTGTCTCAGAAAAAAAAGGTAGTTTGAATTACTCAAGGATTATGACATGAGTATTCTTTACCACCCAGGTAAGACTAATGTTATTGTTGATTCCTTGAGCAGGTTGTCTATGTGTAGTATTTCCCATTTTGCAAAGTTAAGAAAGAACTGGCGAGGGATGTGGATAGACTTGCACGTGTGGGAGTTCGTGATGGATTCCACATAAGGAGGAGAAGTGGTGATGAATGGAACTGAATAATCATTATTGTCAATGGTTAAATAAAAGCAAGACACAGATTTTATTTTTCATGAATTGAAGGCAAATGTTCATAAGTAAAATGTATTGACTTTTGAATAAAGGCGAGATGATATTTGGAGGTATAAAGGTAGATTGTATGTACCAAGACTGGATGAACTCCAAGAGAGGATCATTGATGAACCTTATAGTTCTGGATTTTCCATTTATCTGGTTTCCACTAAGATATATCGTGACTTAAGAGAAATATATTAGTAGAGTATTATGAATAAGGGAATTACATAATTTGTTGCTAAGTGTCCAAATTGCCAACAAGTTAAAGTAGAGCACCAAAGGTCCAAGTGGATTAGCTAAAAATATAAAACTTCTAGAATGAAAGTGGGAGATGACTAATATGGACTTCATCACAGATTTACCAAGGTCTCGCAGACAACATGATTTCATTTGGGTGATTGTTTATCGAATGACCAAATCAACAACTTTTACTGATACAGACTACCCATTAAGCAAAGGGCTATGCTAAGTTGTATCTTCAAGAAATAGTTAAGACTCCATGGGGTTCCAGTCTCCATTTTTTTAGGTAGAGGTGTGCAATTTACTGTAATTTTGGAAGTCATTCCAAAAAGGCATAGGTTCAAAGGTGAACATAAGTGCTACCATTCATCCATAGACATACGGGTAAGAAGAGCACAGTATTCATGCCTTAGATAAAATGTTGAGGTCTTGTCTCATTGATTTAAAAGGTAATTGGGATGATCACCTACCTCTTATCGAATTTGCGTACAATAATAGTTATCACCCTAGCATCCAAATGACTCCTTATGAAGATCTTTATAGGATAAGGAGCAAATTTTATTTGATGGTTTGAGGTGGGTAAAGTTGGGTTGATAGGACCAGACTTAGTTCATCAAGCTTTGATAATGGTAAGAATCATTCAAGAAAAGTTGAAAATGGCACAAAGTCGTCAAATATCCTATAGTGATATTAGGTGAAGGGAGTTGGATTTTGAAGTAGGTGATTGGGTATACTTGAATGTTTCACCCATGAAGGGTGTTATGAGGTTTGGTAAGAAGGAGAAGCTTAGTCCTCGTTATATTGGCTCTTGCAAAATATCCAAGAGGCTTGAAAATGTAGCTTATTAGTTAGAGCTACAACAAGATTTAGCAGTGGTTCATGTAGCATTTCATATTTCCATATTGAGGAAGTGCATGGGAGATCCTTCACTGATTATACCAACTAATGATAATGGGATCAAGGGTATCTTCTCTTATGAGGAGATTCCCGTTCACATTTTAGAACGCCAAGTTCACACGCTGAGAATAGATGAGGTAGAATTAGTCAGAATTCTTTGGAGGAATCAGTTTGTTGAGGAAGTCACTTGGAATTTTTAGGGGGATATGAAGAAGAGATATCCATATATCTTCAAATTTGGAGAAGTTCCAAATGAAAGTACTAATCCTTTTCTTGGCATTTTATTTATAATTTGGCATGTTGTAATTACATTCTACTTGTTGGGTATTTGAGCAAATTTTTAGATGTTATACACTTAACCTACTAAGGGTAATCTTATTCGATGATGAATGTTCCCAAGGGAAAGATATTGTAATATATCACTAATTGAAAGAACTAGAAAGAGTTGAACATTGGAAATAGTCATTTTTTGAAAAATATAAAAATCTGGAAAATTTGTTAAGTATGTCAAGTTGAGTATTTGGTCAGTTTCAAATGCCCATAACTCCTAGATAATTATGAGTTAGGGTTGTTTCCAGATATGGTAGGAATGGAATAAATTTTCCAATGCCACTGAGTTTGCGCAATTCTTAATTCGTATGAGTGACATATGCCAATTTGAAGTTGGAATGTTCAAATAAGGGAAATCTTATCCGGATCGCAGAAGGACATGATAGTCTTTTACATACCACATGACTTAATTTCGTGTTTTGGTAATTGATTGGGGTATAAATCGATAGGATTGAGGATTCAGTTTATGCTTTTACGATATTTAGTTAGGGTTTTAGAGAAGAGAAAAGAAGAAAAAGAGGAAGAATCGTCAAGTTATTCAAGAATCACTTGTTGATTTCGTAAAGGGTGATCTATACTAGGTATGTAAGATCACATATCATTGGGTTAGTTCACCCACGCACCAATCATGATTCAATTCAACGAAGTATAATTGATTTGTGAGAAAATCATATGAGTTCTTGGTGAAATTCGTTTAAATTTTTGTGGGTTTCTGTTGTTGAAGTTTTCTGGAGTTTGTTTCATGTTTTGGGTGTGATTCAGAGTTGATATATTGATGGTATAGTTTATTTTGAGGTGTTTCAGGATAGGGGTGTATAGATGAAAATGTAAGAGAGAAGTCGGAGTGAACCTGGGTAGGGAACTGGGGTGCCGCCCCTATCAGAACTCTAGATGTTAGTCTCTGGGTGCCACGCCATCCAAGGCACCCTAACCCATTCTTTGAATTTCATACTCTGGTGCCCCGCTCCTCCCAGAGGGCTATGGACACCATTTCTTCCCAAAAACCAGCTTTTCAAAAGAATTTGCTGGTGCAACCGACGGTACTATCGACGGACCGTAGTCTGACACACGGTCTGTCCTGCACAACCGTCGATGGGATTAGAGAATCCCAAAAACTCATCCAGTAAAATTGGACAGGTATTGATAGATGGATGCACCTACAGTCCGTAGGTTAGGCGACGGTCCATAGTTTGTGATTGTCGATCGAGATCTCCTTCACCCACTCTCTGATAGTTAGGGGAAAAATGCAGTTGGATAAATTTAAAATGGTCATAAATATATGTACAAAAGGAATGAGGTGTCCCATGACATTCCAAGAGATATATAATTGAATTAGTTTTCCATAGCCACCTACCTTGCTAAATTCCGATATTTGAGTAAAAAGTTATGCCCGTTTTCGTAAAGGCCTGTCGAACAGGCCCAACCTACGGACAAAATGATGGGCCGTAGATGGAAAGACGTACCGTCTGTCCTGGTTGTCGTTTGGTTCGACAACAAGTTTTCAAGGGGTCTTTTGGTCTTTTCTCACATTGTTTAAATCCTAAAATACGTCGTTTTGACCCAAAATCATCAAATTTTAGTCAGTTTAAGCCTAGAAACATAACTAAAACTTATATAAGTCAAATCACTAAATCAAAACCTAGAAAATTGAAACAAAAAAGAAGAAAAAGATCAAGAATCCTAGTTGAAGAACACAACAAGTTTCCAGAAGTTCTAGCCAATAAATTTGAGTGTTTCTCCGTGAATTTCATCACAACGTATGTGGGATTTCACTAGTGGCTTCCCTTCACCCATTGTGTCATGGTTTTCAATCAGTTCCTGATTCTTTTATCATGATTAAACCTAGGCTTTCTAGAACCTTGATAGAACTTCATCAATTTACTAAATATATGTTCCAAATCAGATTGTAACGTTATTATTCACTGTATCGCATGAATTTCAAAACCCTAGCTTTGTATTTCTCTAGTTCTTGAATTACACATGCTAGGTAAGTTATTTTAGTTAAGTAGTTATACATGCTTCACTTTTTAGCGCATCATTATAAGATTAATTATTGCATTCCCAATTCTCATGTTCAGTTTTGATCTATTTAGTAATTACAGAAATTCAGACATAATTAGTTAACCATATAAATCAATGAGAGTAGCATGATACTGAGATTGATTAGGGTTCACCGTACCTAATTAATCCCAAAACTACTAGCCAAGTAGGTTGTAAGTCCCCTCTGTGGACAATAAGCGTAGTGATCACGCCAGCATGCCTTTATACCTTTTGTAGGCTATATTGGGTCCTCTCGATGGGGCGTATACATCGGACTCCACATTTAGCTCATGTGGTTTTATTATTGGTTATTAATAGCTCCCATAGTTTAGTCTGACTCTCTTGCATTGAGCATTTAACAATATACTCAGTTGTCACGGCCCGAGCTAACCCCGAGACGCATACACGGAACCTAGGACCACAAGTAATCCCAAGCTAACCCTGCTAGCATGATCATGAGCATACTAAAGATAATAAACTAATGCGGAATCTAAATCATAATTAAATCTAAAAAAATGTGGGATACCCATATTCTCTAACTGAGTATTTGAAAATGATGAGTTTAATACAAATAAAATATAAACTCAATACTAAGCTGAATCTAACTATGTCTGAAATAAACATATAAACTGGACTAGAAATACTAGGACAAGCCCCATTCAAAACTAGCAAAAATTGAAATTAAATGACTAAAGACTGAAATGAAACTCATAATTGTTGTCCTCGGAGAATGAGGACTCACCAAGAATCTGCTGAAATGGAGATCAGAAATCGATCTATGCGTGATATGGATGCTGAGAACCTGAACTTACATCACGAGAAGATGTAGTGCACGTATATAGTTATTAAAAGGTACTGAGCATGTAGGATAGAATAAAGTTGAAATAAAATATAACTGAACAAGCATAAAATCTAGTATAATAATCTGATATGACAAACTGAATGCTGAGCAATCCGAGGATGCAACAATTAATATGGTAATTATGTATTTATAATAGAGGCATGTATATCTGAAGTGTCTGAAATATATGACCTAGTAAAGAAACACAAAGTTGGGTTCTGACATTCATGCGATAATTTGTGAAGTTACAGGATAATCTGATTTGGAACATATATTTAATAAATTCATGAAGTTCTAGAAACCCTAGGTTTGATCATGACAATAGAATCAAGAGTCTGACTGAAAACTAGGGACCAAATGGGTGAAAAGAACCCACTATTACCTGGTGATGAAATCCATGGGAAAATACATAGGTTTCGGGGCTAGAACTGCTGGAGCTTTTGGCATTCTTGAACTGGGGTTCTTGAGCTTTTTCTCCTCTCTTACTTCTAATTTTCTAAGTTTTGCTTTAATGATTTGACTTAGATATGTTTTAATTATGTTTCTAAGCTTAAACTGACTAAAATCTTATTATTTAGGGTCAAATGACGTAACTTAAGGTTTAAACAAAGTGGGAAAGGTCCAAAAAACCCCTGGGAAGGATTTTGTAAGATCAAATGACAGCCATGACTGACGGTCCATCGTCTAACCGATGCCCCATCATTGGGTCCGTCGAATGGGCCTGTTCGATAGGCCTTTACTAAAATAGGCATAACTTTTTACTCAGAGTTATGACCATTTGATGTTGACCCAACTGCATTTCCCATTATCTGTCTGCAAATTTTCCACCTACGGACCATGCTGGTAATCTGTAGCTTTTGTGAGAGAGTGGGTGAATGAGGGTCTCGCTCGACGATCACAGACTACGGACCGTAATCTAACCTATATACCGTAAGTTGTCTGTCGTCCAAGACTTCACTAATTTTTTTGGCTGAGTTTTTTTTAGGAGTTTCTGATCTCATGGACGGTTGTGCAGGACGGTCCGTGGGTAAGGCTATGGTACGTCAATGCCACCGTTGGTTGCGCATGTAAAATTTTCTTTAAAGCTAGTTTTTGAACTATTTTTGCCACAGGGTTTTCAATTATGTCTCCCTTATGAACATTCGTCATCGAATGAAGACTAAAATAGCCGGAATAGCGGGAGAGAGCTACAAACCATACTACTAAACACTGAGAACTGAGTTTCTGACTTAATTAAGTTCCGATAACTTCCAAATACGCTGAAAATGCAAGTACAAACTGAGGGAACATGATTCTAAGACTGAATTCACACATGAATGACTGGAAAACTTAAGAGGAACTATTATCTCAAGCTTGAGTGGAAACGGAAGGAAAGACTCCCTCTACGGACTGACTCCTCCAAAAAACCTTGATTGAAGAGACTTCTTTGTTTCTCAACCTTCAGACCGGAAGGTCAAGAATCTAATCTTGTACATCTTCATAAGAAAGACTATCTTTCATCACCACACACTCTAATGGAACTACAGAGGCAGTATAACCTACACACTTCTTCAAGAGTGAGATATGGAAGACCAGATGCGCTGCTGCTAATTCTGCTGACACCTCTAACTCATATGCCACCTTGACAACCCTTTTCAAGATCTTGTAAGGGCCTACATATCTAGTACAGAGCTTTACTTTCTTTCCGAAACTTATCACCCCTTTCATAGATGAGACCTTTTGAAAAACTCAATCATCAACTTGGAATTCTAGTTCCCTTGTCCTTACATCTACATAAGATTTATAATGACTTTGGGTTGTCTTAAGTCTATATATAATGAGTTGCACTTTCTCCATAACTTAAAAAACTGAATCTGGCCCTGTCAAAGCTGGTGAATTCACCTACTTCAAATAAACCAACATGATATCTACATTTACGCCCATATAAAGCCTCATAAGGGGCCATTTGAATGATGGAATGTTAACTATTATTGTAGGTAAACTCAATAAAAGGAAGGTGATCATACCAACTACCTATGAAATAGATCACACAAGCTCTCAACATATCCTCTAAGGTATGAATGATACGCTCTGCCTGCCCATCTGTCTGGGGATGAAATGTTCAACTAAGGTTGACTTGAGTACCAAGACCTTTCTGAAATGACTTCTAAAAATGAGAGGTAAACTGAGGACCTCTATCTGAGATGATACACAAAAGGAACCCCACGCAACCAAACAATTCCATTAATGTAAAGATTGGCATAGTCCTCAGCCGAATTAGTCTTGACCACCAAAAAGTGAGAAGACTTAGTCATCCTATCAACTATCGCCCAAATTGAGTCATGTTGTCTGCGAGTACGAGGTAATTGTGTGATGAAGTCCATATTGATCACATCCCACTTCAAAGTAGTAATATCGATATCTTGAGACATACCTCCTGGATTCTGATGTTCTACCTTGACTTGCTGGCAATTGGGGCACTTAATCACAAAATCTGTTGTATCTCTTTTCATGCCATTCCACCTTTAGACTTCTCGCAGATCGCGGTACATCTTAGTAGCACTTGGATGAATAGAATACCTAGAGTTATCGACTTCTGCAAGAATATGCTGTCTCCACTCGCCCACATCAGGAACACACAATCTACCCTGGTAGAAGAGTACACCATCTCCCCCTTGGGAGAAAATGTCCACTCTCTTATTATGGAGTGCACCCTTAAGTTCAAGCAAGATTGGCTCACTCTCTTCCTTTTCCTTAACCCTCACAACCAAAGACGATTTTGCCCTATTTTGAACTGTTACACCGCGGTCTGATATGCTCACAAGGTGAACTCCCAAGCGACCAAGCCTGTGAACATCGTTCACTAGCTCCTTCCTTTCATCCTCAAAATGTGCTACACTACCCATAAATAATCTACTAAGAGCATCGACTACTACATTCGCCTTACCAGGATGATAATGTACACTCATATCATAATCCTTAAGGAACTGAAGCCGTCTCCTTTGAAAAAAGATTCAACTCTTTCTGGGTGAACGTATACTGAAGGCTTTAATGATTGGTGAACATATCGACATGGACACAATACAAGTAGTGTCTCAATATATTAAGTTCAAACACCACTGGTGCAAGCTCGAGGTCATGAGTTGGATAGTTCTTCTCATGCGCCTTAAGCTGCCTAGAGGCATAAACTATCACCTTACCTCGCTGCATCAACACACAACCTAGGCCAACTCTGTATGAATCACAATAGATCACATATCCATTTGAACCCTCTGGTAGAGTCAAGACAGGAGCTGTAGTCAATCTAGTTTTCAATTCTGCGAAGCTTTTCTCACAATCATCTTACCCTTGGAACTTAACCATATTCTAAGTTAACCTAGTCAATAGTGAGGCTATGGATGAAAAGCCTTCCACAAATTTCTATAATAACCTGCTAGACCTAAGAAACTTCTGATATCTATAGCCAAGGTAGGTCTGGGCCATTGTTTCACCGCTTCTATCTTATGTTAATCTACTCGGATCACTTCGCTAGAAATAATGTGACCAAGGAAACCAACATATTGTAACCAAAACTCAATTTTGTAAACTTAGTGAATAACTGACGATCCTTGAGAGTCTATAAAACAATTCTCAAATGACTCACATGTTCTTCCTCATTCCTAGAGTAAATGAGGATATCATCAATGAAGACGATAACCAACAAGTTCAAGTACTGTAAGGAGGAATAGAAATAGTCTAGGTATCTGGTAGGATATTAATTCAAAAGTCGATTTCCCTTTTGGGAGTGACTTTGAGAAGATCTTTTGGAAATACTTCTGGAAATTCACATACCACTGGAACTGACTTGAGACTTAGGGTTTCAAGGCTAGAATCGTTAACCTGAACTATATGATAGAGACAACCCTGAGATATCATCTTTATGGACTTAAGGTATGAAATTAATTGACCCATAGGCGCTAAGCTACTACCCTTCCATTCTAAAATTGGTCGTTTAGAAACTAAAAACGAACATTCCTAGTTCTACAATCAACAGAGGCATAACATGAGTGTAACCAATCCATGCATAGAATGTCATTGAATTCTACCATTTCTAACTCTACTAGATTTGCTGAGGTGACTTTTTGAGAGACTGTGATCGGGCAATTTTTGTATACCCGTCTAGATATAATTGGATCACCAACTGGAGTAGAGACTAAGAAAGGTTCTATGAGAGTTTCTGCACTAACACTGAATTGGACTGCTATAGTGAGTTACAAAAGATAAAGCATGTTAGTTGTCTTTCCACTTAGTGAATTCAACAATATGTGTGTTACATCCTTAAGCTTGTAGGATGCTAATTTAACCTATCACTACCAGTTACTTGCATCACACCAAATATTTTCTTGACCTCATCAAAGAACTTCATGGGTACTTACCAAATTGTGACTATACAAACTTAGGAGGATTCATCCTAACAAAATCACAAACTCTAGCTACTACTAATCAACCATTTTTATTAATAGGAACTCGAACCTGATGATTGTTCTGGTTGGTTATACTCTGATCCAAAAGCTGAATTGGCGTTCAAAAATCTATGTTAGAACTTTCTTATCTAGTACTAGAGGAACTGCATTAGCATTGCATACCTAAGCTCTACGAGAAGGCATGATTTGAAACGTAGAACGTCAAGTTTGATTGGAATAAGATGATACCTTACGCACGATAAGAGTAACAAAAAAGTGAAGTTTTTTTCCTAAAACACTTCATAGCCTCTCTCTTATTAGATGTGGTTCACTTTACACTATGAAAATGACTCTACTTAGTGTAGATTTTTCCGACATCCTAGGACTCTTGAACCTAGTATGATATACCAAGTTTTGTCACGCCTCGAGCTACCCCCAAGACACGGACATGGAATCTAGGACCACAAGTTATCCCAAGCTAACCATGCTGGCATGATCATGAGCATATTAAAGATAATAAACTGATGTGGAAGCTATATCATAATTAAAATTGAAAAGATGAAGAATACCCATATTCTAAAACTGAGATATTTGAAAATAATGAGTTAAGTATAAAATAAATATTAACTCAATACTAAGCTGAATGTAACTATGTCTGAAATACGCCTCTAAGATGGACAAGAAATACTGGGACAAGCCCCAGCTAAATCAAACAAAAACTGAAAATAAATGACTAATGATTGAAATGAAACTCATAACTGATGTCCTTAGAGAATGAGGGATCACAATTGAATCTGCTGAAAAGGAGATCGGAAATCGATCTATGTGTGATCTTGATGCTGAGAACATGAACCTACATCACGAGAAGATAAAGTGCATGTATGTGTCAGTAATTGAAAGGTACTGAGCATGTAGGATAGAGTAAAATTGAAATAAAATATAATTGAACAAGAATAAATGAAGTATAATAATCTGATATGATAAACTTAATTCTGAGGTAACTAGATGCAATGACCAATTTATAAAATGCTAAAACTGAATAATGAATATACTGATAAATGGTCAATGCAGAGAGTCTGACTGATCTGTGGGAGCTATTAAAAACCTATAATAATATTACGTGAGGTAAATGTGTATTTCGATGTATACGCCCCATCGAGAGGAACCAATATACCCTGCCAAAGGTATAAAGGCATGCTGGCGTAATCACTAAAATGATTGCCCACAGAGGGGACTTACAACCTACTTGGATAGTAGTTCTGGGACTAATTGGGTATGTTGAACCCTAGTCCAACTCGGTATTATTCTACAACTATGAATTCTTTAAATTTACTAATTATGTCTGAGTTTCTTTAAATACTTGATAGCTCAAAATAGAACATGCAAACTGACAATGCAATAATTATCTGGTAATTATGCATTTATAACTAAGGCATGTATATCTGAAGTTTTTGAAATATTTGACCTAGCTTGTGTAATTCAAGAACTAAAGAAATACAAAGCTAAGGTTCTGAAATTTATGCGATAATCTGATTTGGAACATATATTTAATAAATTCATGAAGTTCAATGGCATCAGCCAATAAATGTTAAAACTTCATTCTTATGAAACAATGATGAATTGATATACTTATGCTTTTGCTTACTTAGTTCACTTTGAAATTACATATCTTTTTCTTTCTTTGTTACATTCTTAATGAAATCTTTAGCATTAAGATCAAGTGAACTAACATGATATCCAGTGTCCTCCCTACACTGAAAAGAGGTGGTTGATCGGTTAAAGTGAACCTAGGTCATGTGAGTTAACATGAAATCAGTGTCTACCCTACACAGACAAGGAATGGTTCACCGCCTAAAGTAAAACCAAGTATGGTGTCTTCCCCACACAGAAAAGAGGTGGTTCACGGCTAAAGTGAAACTGAATACTTTCTTGAGAATTTAACTGGCATAGATTATGTGTACTAAACATAAAATCCAGTGTCTTCCCCACACGGAAAAGAGGCAATTCACCTGCCAAAGTGAAATAGAATACTACCTAGCTCTCGTAGGTGGAATCCACTGGCTAGTTTGTACGCTGGCAACATAGTTCAAAGACTAGGAGATTGTAGAGACACTTATCCACCTTGGTGGTAGTCTAATATCACGAGACTTACATGTGCTTGTACAAGCTCATTACTAGTCTATCTGTGCTTTGCTCAATATCTTATACTTTATAACTTTTAGAGTTGACACAATTATTATGGAAGCTTGCTTCTAGTGTGAGGTATACATAGATCAATGGATGACTTATCATCCCTTTCTTTACTTGATGAATGTTAACTTAATCTTTCATTATCATTATGGTGTGAATGAGACATGTCTCCCGATTACTAACACCCTCTTATGTGAGTATCTTTAATATAAATATTTATGTGGAAGTGAGACTTGTGTCACTTCCTTTAACACCCCATTCTATATCAATTTCATAACTCATAAGCTTTTAGTTATTTCATTACTCACCTTATCTTGTTCAATGTTCTTTGGTAGAGTTGTACCATTCTTTATTAAACTTATGGAGATTCTTTATTGTGCTACTATTTTCACAAGTTCATAAAGATAGGGTATGTTGGGACTTGTACCAATCATTGGCATACCCTTGGTTATGAGTTTCATTGGGTTAAATTGGTCATGCTTAATTTGATATAAGTTAATCATTAGCCAATTCTACATTAATTTTTTGAAATACCACTGTAAGACAATTTGTTTGCATAAACTAAACTTTCGCTAAACACTAGTCATGAGAATATCATTAGCCAATTCACATAAAATTCATGTTTATATTATAGTAATCTCATCAGTTTAAGAAAGTCAACTTTTAACATTAAATTAAACTTCATAAATGACTCATAATAAATTTCATCTTGTCGAACATAATCAGGCATTACAACATTCTTTATCTTACGTAAATAATACTCTAATCATATAGATCTAACCTACAGGTCTCATTATACATTATCAAACCAAGAAACCAACACATGATGATCAATTATCACGCATACCAAAAACATTCTTGAGATTTGTATTATTTATACAATTTAAATTGGAAATAGGAAGAAGTAGGGAGATGAACATTCGTTTCATTGAGACAACCCTATTTTAATTTTTTTGAGTTCAAAACATTTGAAAAGCCTCTTGGAGTAAGAAATCCAAGAGAGAAAACCCACACCTTAATGTAGAATTGAATCTACAAAGATCACCTTGAACTTTGCACGAAAATCTTGAAGAATAACCTTCAAATCGCCTATAAGAACTCAGAGTATTTTCTGTTTTTCATGAATTTTGCTCAATATTTTTAGTCGTGATTTTCTAGTGGTTGAACATGAGTCTATGTCTTAGGAACTGATATTGAGTAATTCAACTAAGCTAATTAAGTTAATTACATAAATCAATTAGCTGATTATCAAAACTCCCCTCCTAAATTGAATAAAAATAAGAAAGCATCTGACTTAGACAACTCGTAAAATTAGCTAAAGGTTCGACCTTGATTTTCAATTTAAGTTAATTAATTAAGTTTCTAATTTAATTAATTAAGTGACCTAGGGGTAATTGCTAAAATAGCGCTAAGTCACTAGGACCATAACCAACCCCTTTGGACCATCCTAAGTTAGGATGTTTCTTAAGTTAGTTACTAGACTAGTGTCACAAGGTTAGATCTTAGGTTGTCGGGTGCAGTATTTAGTTTATTTTTGTTTGTCCTAGGTTATCTAGATAATTAGGTAAGTTAGATCCTAGTACTAGTAAGAAACCTAGGCCCCATGTGTCTTTACCTGCACGCGCGCCTGCCCCCTAACTGCCCTAAGCGATTCGGTTTGGGCTTGTCCCATGGCCGGTTAGCACATGTGTTGCATATTTTCTTGAACATGTGGATCTGCTCATTTCTTGTTGTCCCAAGGATCCTCACTATATCCTTGGGCACGGCTTAATCTACATGATCATTTTAAATGATCATGTGCTATGGTACCTAGGCTTGACACTTGGATGCCTCGTACCTAATATGTGAGTTGAGGAATTAAGCATTTTAGCTTAGGGTCTTCATTGCATGTACAATTCCTAAACAAGATTGAATTGGAAATTTGAACATCAAGGTATATATTAATACATAGAAATTGGCTAACACCCTTAAGCCAATATTCTCTAATATGCCAAATATTACTCAACATTGGGCATTCGGATGCCTATATGCCCCAATACGTATTCTTAAAACTTAACAGAGTATTCACTAGATGAGTACATTTTCTTGAATGCTACATTATCCCCCCCCCTCCCGTTAGTAATATTTGTCCCCAATTGACACCATACATCATTTTGAAACAAAGAGGGTATTTTCAAAAAAACACATATCATGCTTGAAACTTTACTCTTTGTGAATATGTGATTCACAACTTACTCTGGATGATGCACATCACTCAAAGCTTATCTGAAGCTTCATATATGAGACTGAGAAACTTCCTTCTCAATCTTACTTTAACTCAATGCACATCTCAAGTCATGCAACACAAAAATCATGTCAACGCTATAAAAAAATAGCAACATGAATGAAAGCATGAACTCATATGGACTCACATAGTGCAAGTATAAAACACACAATTCTGGACTTAAAACACCAAAACCGACTAATGGACTAAAATTTAGAGTTTCATAAAAAAAATCAGACTTAGGAAGATTATATCTAACCTAAAGAACTGAACAAGTGAGGGTAACGGGATCTCATTGGAACTCGACTTCATGTTCCTTCCTCTGCAAGGTAGTCCTCCATAACACTTTTACGGTGGCAACCTCCTTTTTCCTAAGCCGCTTCACTTGGCGATCTAAAATTTCAACTAGAACCTTTTCGTAAGAAAGGTTCTCATTGATTCCTAACACCTCAACAGGCAGATTGGATGCTGGAATGCCAATAACCCTTTTTAAGCATCGAAACATGAAACATTGTATAAACATAAGGCAAGTAATTTTGTAATTTCAGTTCATAGGAAACATTCCCTACTCGCGGTAGCATCTCATAAGAACCTCTAAACCTCAGACACAACTTCCCTTTCTTACCAAACTTCATCACCCCTTTCATGGGTGATATCTTAAGATAAACTTTATCACCTACCTCAAATTAAAAAAACCTCTTCCTGTTGTCAGAATAGGTTTTTTGACGACTGTAAGCAGGAGCTAATCTATCCCTGATCATTCTCACCTTTTACACAGCCTCATGTATGATCATAGGTCCAAGGATGGAAGACTCTCCTACCTCAAACAACCCAACTATAGACCTACATCTCCTGCCATATAGTGCTTTAAAAGGTGTCGTCCCAATACTAGAATGGTAGCTATTATTATAAGAGAACTCAATTAGTGACAAGTGATCATCCCAACTCTCCTTGAAGTCAATAACACATTCTCTCAGCATATCTTCAATGTTCTGAATGGTACGCTCTACTTGTCCATCCGTCTGGGGATGAAACACAGTACGAAGCTTCACTTCTGTACCCAAGCTCTTCTGGAAATATCTCCAAAAGTGAAAAGTGAACGGGATCCCCTATCCAAAAAGATAGATAAATGAAACCCATGCCACCTCACTATCGCATCAATATAAATCTTGGCATAATCTTCCACCCTATAAGTGGACTTCAAATGTATGAAGTGAGCATACTTCGTCATTTTGTCAACGATGACCCAAATAGAATCATGCAATCTCTTGGTCCTTGGCAAACCAACCATAAAATCCATATTAGTAGAATCCCACTTCCATGTTGGAATCTTAATCGACTGGGTAAGACCTTTAGGCTTAAGGTGTTTGGCCTTAACCTGTTGGCAATTGGGGTACTCGTCCACAAACATAGAAATATATCGCTTCACACCTTCCCACCAATACACCTTCTTTATATCATGATATATCTTGGTGGAACATGGATGAATGGAATACCTGGATCCATGATCCTCTACTATATTATTAGACCTGTGATCATAAATATTGGGCACACCTAATCTGCTCTTGTATCTAAGCACACGATTCCCCCCAGGTTGAATGATTGTTTAGCTAAACATTGAGTCTTCCCACTACATCAGTACTAGATCGAGATGCTGTTTATTTTTGACATGTAAAACATATGAGGATTCAGAATTGGAATGAAATGAAACACCCCTACTCGATGTATTTATCAGCCGTACATCTAACCTAGTCAATTTGTGTACCTCTTTAACCAGCTCCTTCTTTTCATCATCAATATGAGACACACTGCCCATGCTGAATCAGCTCAAAGCATCAAAAACTACATTGGCCTTACCCGGGTGATAGTGGACACTAATATCATAATTCTTGAGCATCTCTACCATCTTCTCTGATGAAGATTCAATTCTCTGTGTGTAAAAACATACTAAAGACTTTTATGGTCAGTAAATACATCAACATGTACACCATGTAAGTAATGTCTCCAAAGTTTTAACGCAAATACCACAACATCTAACTCAAGATCATGGGTAGGGTAATTACTCTCATAGATTTTCAAGTTTCTTGATGCATATGCAATCACCTTGGCACCCTGCATAAGAACACATCCCAAACCTACTCGGGAAGCATCAATCTACACTCCTCGGCAATGTGAGAACTTGGGGTGAAGTGAGTCGGTCTTTTAGCTCTTGAAAGCCCTTTTAATATGTTTTAGACCACTCAAACTTCGCCTTCTCCTTCTTTATAGTTTTCAATGGTGAAGAAATAGTCTAAAAGCTCTCAACAAACCTACGATTGTATTTAGCTAAACCCAAGATACTCCGGATGTCTGTAGGAGTAAGGGGTCTCAGCTAGTTCTTTACTGCTTCAATGCTTTTCGTATCAAACTCTACACCCTTGTCCGTCACAACATGACAAAGGGAGGTCACTGATCTCAGCCAAAACTCACATTTGCTGAATTTTGCATAAAATTGATGTTCCCTTAATACTTGCAATGTCATTCTCAAATGTTGTTCATGCTCTTATCTGGTCTTAGAGTATATGAAGATGTCATCTATATATACTATGAAAAAAGAATCAAGGTATTCACGGAAAACCCTATTCATAAGGTACATAAAAGAGTCTAGTGCATTAGTGAGACCAAATGACATAACAAGAAACTTGTAATGACCATACCTAGTATGGAAGGCATTCTTAGGAATGTCCTCTTGTCCTACTCTATGTTAGTGATACCCTGACCGGAGATCTATTTTGAAAAAGACACTTGAACTTGGAGTTGATCAAATAGATCATCGATTCTGGGAAGAGCGTATTTGTTCTTTATAGTGACTTTGTTGAGTTGCCGATAATCGATGCACATCCTAGGGTTCTATCCTTTTTTCTTAACGAACAACAACTGGAGCACCCCATAGGGATATGCTCGGCTGGATGAAGCTCTTATCAAGTAGATCCTTTAACTGCAACTTCAATTCTTTGAGTTATGTTGAAGCCATTCTATAGGGAGAAATGGAAATTAGTTTGGTGTTGGGATCTAAGTCAACATCAAAATCAATTTTAAGTTCAGGAGGAATTCCTACTGAATCCTTCAGAAAGACATCTTTAAAGTCATTCACTATAGACACAAAGTCTATGGAATGAACCTCATGCTCTAAGTCATTGTCTATTAGATAATATCTTATTGTCTTTAAGATTGGAAACTATTTTGCTTGTTGGATTTGAACCATGCCCTTTCCATTCTAGCTCTTACTCATTAGGAAACTAAAACCTTGCTTCCCTGTTTCGACAGTCTATTGTAGCATAACATTTATGGAGCCAATCGATATCTAAAACTATGTCAAAGTCAAGCATAGTTAATTCTATTAGGTCATCATAGGTGACTTTATCAAGAATAGTTATTGGACAATCTCTATATACTCTTTCATCTCTAATGTTGTCTCATATGGGAGTACTAACTAGAAAAGTCTCATCCAAGATCTTAGGAAGCAAGTGAAAATTTCTAGCTACTAAAGAAGTAACAAAAGACAAGGTGGATCCTGGATCTAACAATACGTACACAGGAAGAGAGAAGACATACAACGTACAACTGACCGCATCAGCTGACTTCTCCTTCTCCTCTGTACCTTTCAAAGCATAGAGCATTCTCCTCTTGGGAGGCTCGGCTGCAGTAGTAGAATTAGGACGAGGCTGAGTATCTACATTGGCCTGATTCCTCGCATGTAGGCAGTCCCTGATCATATGCCCACTCTTGCCACAACCATAGCAGGCATTAGAACCTACCAGAAACTCACCTCTATACAAACGACCACACTTACCACACGACTTACTGTCACGCTGGGCATTTCTATCATTGCCCTTCTTAGAGCCAGACATTCCCCCTTTTGCATTACAGTTCTTGGAAAGAGTAGGATATTTAGTGTTGATGCCCCTTCTTAAACTTGTGCCTGTTCTTGACTCCAAATGAACTTCTACCAATGCTAGAACTAGCTTGATCCGAGGGCCTAGGCTATTTGCCTTTCCTCGATGACTCTCCTCTACAAACTGTGCATGTCCCATCAACCTACCAAGTTCCATGTTATCATATAACATAGATGCCCAACAACCTTCCTCCAGATTCTCCGATACACCAATCACAAACCTATTCATCTCATCCTTGCTATAAGACACTAGCGAAGAAGAATATTTGGAAAGTTTAACAAAATTCAAGGAGTATTCCTTGACTTACATACCTCCTTGACGTATGTTGATAAACTCCTCAACTTTAGCCCTTATATATTCTATGGGAAATAACCTCTCCTGGAATGCAGTCTTGAGAAACTCCGAAGTGATGGAGACTTCTCCTGGTGCTCGTCCATCTCCCCACATCTTGTACCATACATGAGCCACATCTTTTAGCTGGTATGAAGAAAAATTAACCTTCTCTTCTTCATTAATACCCATAGCACATAGAATCTTGTGAACCTCGTCCATAAATTCTGGGGATCCTTATTGGTTCAGGACCTGAAGTAGACTAGAGAATTCATTCTGGTGAAATCTCTCAGTCTGCTAGCCAATGGTGCTAGCATGTGGATTCTCCTTGGGAGCACCCTCTATAGTTGCCTGGGCTGTGATAGCATGTGCCTGAGTAGGGATTGCTTTGTCCATGTGAAGTAGTGCTTCTCTCACTTCTCCATCTGTCAAAACAACTAGTTTGACAGGCACTTGCACTCTAGCAACTTAGGCTTTAGGAGGAGCTTGGTTTCCCCCCAGCAGCTACTTCTCCAAATCTCCTGCTTGCGTTTCTTCTTGTGTTCATCTTTCTACATGTACACAAGAGGAAGTTAGATGCCAGAATGACACAAAATTTCAAAACACTACACAACACGATAACAAGTAAAAGAAGGAAATATTATTAACATCACTAAGTTAATAAGTCATGGGTATGGTGTACTTCAAAACCATAGGCTATAAACTACGCAATGTGGTTGTTTTGAGCATTACTTCCTAAGTAATTTAACCTCGTGCTCTAATATAAAATTTTTCACACCCGGAATCTAGACCCTTGAAAAGACTGGCATCGTTAACCTCTCATAGGTCGCAGACAAGAGTCTTCTTCACTTTCATCACTATCATACAGTTATATTTGCGGAAAATTAAAAACTTTTTAAAAATTAATAAAGTATACTTAGACTTCATATAATTACTGCATAAGAGTGATATGCTACGGCTTAAACTAATCAACCATCTATAATAGATTAAACAATGGAAATGAAGAATTCATAATATAATAAACGTTTTCCAAACGACCTTCATACAAAGCTTTTAACAATTATTTAAAAGGAAACTCTAGGAACAACATCCACTAGCTATGTCTAATGTAGTAAAGATAGAAAGCAAACGTAGCATCCTAAAACTCAAGAGGACTTACCAAAGGTCTAGAGATACTAGTCCGAATAGCTTCAACGAACCTTCAATCCTCTTCAAGAACCTGCACGTATAAAAATATTAATGGTATAGGGTTTATTACACACTTTTACTATGTATGGGTATATGCACATAAACACATAAGAGCTATGCATGATCAAGTAAAACTCTTTCTATAGCAACATGCCATTTTGGGAAAGTGAAAAGTCACTGTACTTTTCCAATTCGTTATTTGTGATTTATGTTATAAATATGACATGTTTTCATGCATTTAAAGCACACAAATCATTTTCTATATGAGCATAATTTTAGAACAACTCAAACAAAAATTTATAATTTTGTTCTCTCTTAGCCGAGAGCTCTCTTTCCAAAATTTAGTTTATTTTTTTCAGTCTTTTCTTCCTTTTGTTTTGTAGTTCAATAATATCCTATATTCATATGTTTTACTTACAAGATAAATGATTCATTATAGTCCCATACTTACAATGAATCAACTATGTAATCCAAGTGACTAAGGAAACGATTTGACTACAATTGGGCATGAAGTCTTTATACGCCCGGCTTTATTGGTTATGCCCATTACTCGTTCATTTCCATAATATAAGAAGTGATTATTAGCCAATATTTATCGGCTATGCCCATTAAACATTCATTTGCATTATATAAGAATTCATTATAAGCCAATCTTTATTGATAGTTCCCATTAATCGTTCATTGCATAATATAAGAAGTCATTATAAGCCAATCTTTTTCTTTGTTGTCATAAACCAATAATTGTTAATCCTTCATTCTTATTAAACACTAATGAATTGAAATTCTTATGCTTTTGCTTAGTTAGTTCCCTTTGAACTTACATCTCTTCTTCTTTCTTTTTTACTTTCTTAAAGAATTCTTTAGCATTAAGATCATGTAAGCGTACATTAAATCAAGTGTCTTCCCCACACCAAAAAGAGATTGGTCACCAATTAAAGTGAACCTTGATCATGTGATTTAACTTAAAATCCAGTGTCTACCCCATGCTGAAACAAGTTGGTTCACCGGATAAAGTGAAACCAAGTCCAGTGTCTTCCCCACATCGAAAAGAGGTGGTTCACAGCTAATGTGAAACCGAATACTTTCTTGAGAATTTAACTGACATAGATCATGTGAGCTAAACATTAAATCCCATGTCATTCCCACAATTAAAAGAGATACTACCTATCTCTCTTAGGTGGAATCCACTGGCTAGGTCCTATGATGGTAACATAGTTCCAAGACTAGGAGATTTTGGAGACCCTTATCCACCTTGGTGATAGTCTCATATCATGAGGCTTACATGTGCTTGCAGAAGCTCATTGCTAGTCTATCAGTGCTTTGCTCAATTTCTTATACTCAATAACTTTTAGAGTTGACTCATTCATTATAGAAGATTGCTTCTAGTATGAGGTATATTTATCTCAATAGGTGACTTGTAATCCCTTTCTTTACTTGATAAATGTTAACCTAATCTTACATTATCATTATGGTGTGAATGAGACTTGTCTCACGATTTCTAACATCCTTTTATGTGAGTAGCTTTAACATAATTTTTTAGGTGCAAGTGAGAGTTGTCTCACTTCCTTTATTACCCCATTATATATCAATATCATAACTCATAATGTTTTGGTTATGTCATTACCCACCTTATCTTGTTCAATGTTATTTGATAGTTTTGTATCTTTCTTTATGAAAATTATGGAGAGTCTTCATTGTGCTACTATGTTCACAAGTTCATTTAGATAGGGTATGTTGGATCTTGTCCCAATCATTGGCATACCCTTGGTTATGAGTTTCATTGGGTTACATTGGTCATGCTTAATTTGGTATAACTTAGCCATTTGCCAATTCTATATCATATTTTAGAAATACCATTGTAAGACAATTTATTGGCATAAACCAAACATTCACTAAACACTGGTCATGAGAATATCATTAGCCAATTCACTTAACTTAATGTATATACTATAGTAATCTAATTATTTTAAGCAAGTCAATTTTTAACAGTGAGCTAAGCTTCATAAACGACTCATAACAAATTTCATTTTCTCAAACACAATTAGGCGTTACAACATTCTTTAACTCATGTAAATAATAATCTAATCATACAGATCTAATCTATAGTTCTTATACGACATTATCAAACCAAGAAACCTACACATAATGATCAGTTTAACACCACATGCAGACAACTTGCTCGACCATTGCATTATTCATATTATGAAAATTGGAAATAGGGAGAACTAAGAGATGAACATTCATTTTTTGTTTAAAACAACCCTAGTTTCATTTTCTTGAATTTAAAACGTTTAAAGCCTCTTAGAGAAAGGAATCCAAGAGAGAAAACCCATACCTTACTGTAGAATTGAATCTACGAAGATAACCTTGAAATTTGCACAAAAAATCTTGAAGAATAGCCTTGAAATCGCTAAGAAAACTTTGGGTATTGTGTACTTTGACTCATCGCAAAGCCATGAGTTGAGGGTGGTTATTATGAGGAATGCTCTGAAAAGTGGGGTTGAAAGAACAAAGAGAGAGAGAGAATTTAAGTAAAGTGACTTAAGAATCAGTTGAAAGAAAAGTGAATTTTTTTTTTAAAAATATAAAATAAAAGAAATACAAGCAAGAAAAGAAGAGAGTCACTTACACAAATGAAGAAAGAAGGGAAAATAGTAAGGTGAAAGCATATGAGAAACCGGGGAAAATAAAATTATAAAAATGGTATGTTTAGCCGATATGTTAAGGAGGGCAAAAAAAAAGTCACTAAAGTAAACCTAAATATACCCTACTTGATCCAGAGCATATGTTACAAGCTACGAAATTCCTATCGTAACCCTAAGAGTTGTATAGCGAACTTAAAGCAGTGAAAATAAGGGCAAGCTTATGGCAATATGTATGAATGAGTGTGAATTTGTTTGGAGAGTGAGTGTTGAAAAGACGTCCTTATACTAAAACTAAAATTATTGTGTGAAAAATGAGGATATTGTTTTGTACTGAGGACACTAGTTGCAATACCGAAAATATTAGCACCTCGGTGCGAAATTGAAGAGCATAGGTGTTGGTGCATGGTGAGTCTGTATCGTAGTCTGATTCCACATAATTCAAGCCTAATAGTGATATCATGCATAAATATGATGAGACTCATCGGGATTGATAGCCAAATGATTGCGAAAGATAAAACATGGATACTATTGTACAAAGATTTTGTATTGAGTCATAGTGCGTCGCTTGATGACAAACAACGAATTTAACTTTAGGGTATTGATATACCGTAGTTTCATGGTATTTTTAATATTTTTTCCTTAAGTTTAGTGTGTCCAAAAGCCTTTTTGTACTAATTTTTATGTAAATTTCTCTTTATTTTCAAGAAATCTGTCTAAAAGATGAATGCATAGGTTTTTGAGCAAAAAAAGCAGAATAGTACCACCTACAGAGCTTGTGACGGTCCGCCGTGCCTTTGACAGTCTGTAGGTGGCGTCGTAGTGCAGCTTCTAAAGGAAGATGGGGAAGTCTGACCAAGTGTGGGGTTACATAGTGCGTGACGGAGCATCGTAGCCGTGAAGGTTCGTCCTGCTGGTTCGTCATGAAGATCAGAGAAGTAGCCCCAATACCTAATTTTCAAGAGTTCAAGTGTTATGAAATGGAGACCCCCGACGGACCGTTGTTCATGTGACGATCCGTCATACCTTCCGTCGAGGGTAGTAAAGAGAGGAGCAGAAGAAATTGCAAAAGTATAGGATGACGGAGTCCATGACGGCCCGTCGTGACCACGACGATACGTCGCGAGGTCCGTCGACCCAGCCGCGTTTTGACAGATTTGCAGCAAATAGAGTCCTTATTTAATTAGGTTTTTAATTTTTTTAATATAGTTCGAAAAACCTCATTTTTGGGGTTAGACTCTTTATTATTTTTAGACTCTTTGTTAGACTCTTGATTATTTTAAGACTCTTGGTTAGTTGAGCTCATTTTGGGGATTAGACTTTGTGATTATTATTACACTTTTGGAGGATCTTTACTCTTCCATTAGTTACAGAAATTGATTGTCGGTGATTTTGTTGATTAATCAAGTGAACTTCTATATTATATTCTTTCTCATTGAAGTGCATGAATTCTTATATTACATATTTGAATAGTGAGATTATGACTATGGGTAACTAAACTCCATAACTAGGGTTTTGGGAACCATAGGTGAATAATGAGGTAAAACTTAACTAAAATAACAATTCTAGAATAGTGTCTTGCATGTATTGATAATTCTTTCGTTTAGAAGTCTTTTTAACAGATGGCCAACGTTAGAACTCGCCTTAATGCTACATTCTGTACCAAGGAGGTAGAAAAGAATTATCAACATAGATTTAGTGTATACGATCTAATAGGCTAGTATTGATTGGTACGAGGTAATAACTTAATCAAATATTGTATACGATGCTTAATATGAGGTAAAGGTAAGGGTTAGTATAGCAACACACGTAGCTGGACCAATGTGTGGAGTGAAATTTTTTAGATGCCGAACCAAGGATTTAGAAATATATAACTTATCACTTTGCATGCAAGAGACTAAGAAAGAATTGTTATAGTTAGAACTATCATGTTATAAAACTGTGGGGGACACGTAAACCCTAGTTACTCTTATTAATTAATTAAACTCCAACATTTTAAGCTGTTAGTTTTCTCCTTTAATTTAGATATTTATTTTCATTCATTTTAAATGTAAAAAAACCCCTTTTATTGTCTTTGCTTTCCAAATAAATAACTGACTAAATAGTAGTAATAATAGGTTGAAGTTAAGTCTGAACTATTTTCATCGTGGGAACGATTTCAACCTTATTAGTTGGATTCTTTACTTGATACGACAACTTTACTTCTTATTTGATAAGTAAGTTTGAGTGTATCAGTTGCCACCATAGGATACTAGCTAATGGATCAACCTAGTTTGTGAACTATGTTTTGGTGTGGAGTTTTATGACACCGGATTCCACGTTTAGCTCACACGGTCTATGTCGGCTATGGCATATGTTCCCTCGTGTAAACTGATATAAAAGTAAATGAACATTGACAAGGGTGACTTGAAGAGTCTACTTAGTATAGGTATGGGTATGGGACGCTAACTAGACATTGCACAAGTTTACTCTAAGGGAAGCCCTAAAAGATTGTTCTTATGTATGATGATTATGATACATGTTGTTACTCTTATATTATATTGTCTATGTGATTGAACATGTTGTATTTCTATATGAGATGATGACTACTATGTTACAAGTTATATGAATCAAAACTTTACTGAAGGTCTCCTTTTTAAGTACGCATTAACTTTAATACTTTCATTAAACTGTTCATAAAGACTTGTCTTTTTATTAACTTTACACTCTCATAGGTGAGTACGTCTTGGTAACATTTACTTAGGCTCATTTGAGATTCCTCCCACCTTTAGCTTTAGCCTCTTATCATGTTGTCACCACATTCTTTAACTTTAGCACATTAACTCTTCATAATTACTCACAACTTTCCGTGAGTGTTCATTTCATTGTATGCCAATGCACTTGTCCCTTTAATGTGTTTCACACTCTTACTTAACCCCTCTTGGGTTTCATTATCTCATCACATAACATTTTAGGTTCAATTACTTTAAAGCTTATGCTATACTTATGAGTTCACACATACAATCCATGGGGCTTCATTCATAGTTTGTCTATGTGATTCATAGTTACCAAAGATTATGTGGTACAAGACTTATGCATCTTATAGATATGGCAAGAAATTTATTTCGATCATTGGAGGCAGAATTCATTAAATATTTGTTCACTTATGACTTATGCATCAATAGAGAATTTTGCAAGGGAACCCGATTTCGAATCCCTTGAGCAACACTTAATCTTATATTGAATATGATCAATGCATTTTCAGATTTGGGGGACCCTAGTTCGATCATTACTACTCCCATAATATTTCCTTTCTTTTCCTCTTTTCTTTTTCATTAAAGGAAAGGAGGTGGTGGGATCCATCCCCCACAAGCTCATTCTATTTCTCTTAATTTATCTCTTACCTTTCGAACCTATTCAAGGGGTTGACTTCAATCCCCACTCTTCACATTTATTTTTCTTCTAACTATCTCATCCATTCAAGAGGTATTGGGTTCAATCCCCACTCTCCAAATTTATTTTTCTCCTTTATTTTTTTCCTAACTTTCTAATCTATTCAAGAGGTTGTGCGTTCAATCCCCACTCTCCGCATTTACATTTTTACATTAATTTTTCTCATGTAATATTTCTGTAGTTTACATTTGGTGAGGTCATGGGTTCAATCCCCAATGATCTCACATTTAAAAAAAAAATTAGAACAAAGTTTATCTTTATATTCTTGGCCGAGACCACCAATTTCCAGCAATCCGGAAATTTGGTCTCTTGCAATCCATTTTTCTCTCATCCTTATATATATTTTTGTTGTATTTTGAGTGACACTTAGTCAGCCACATTAACCTTATTTGAACATCACGTCTTAAACATTTTTATACACGTGAAACACAACATTGAAACATACAAATTTTAGGCAGAACACATCGTAAATTTTTAGCACACACATGCTCAAAACAGTTCACTTAATACACTTTTCCGAGATATATTTTTCAGCCCTTACATTATTTCTTGATACACATTCAACACATAATCACAACCAGAACTAAAATTATCTACATGAAGACATACCAACACATGCTTTGAATCGTTCAAAGGATCTAATTACAGAGGCATGCAACGGGGACAACCTTAGTTTTTCAATCGCGATTAAACTGAACCTTAAGGGTCTCTTTTGAAAGGAACCAAGAGCGAAGAAAACCTGTACCTGAAGTTGTTCAAAAGATAAATCGATCATGCTACCTATTTCCCACAAATCCAATGTTTCACCACTGGAACAACAAGCAAAATCCATCGAGAAATTGATTTTTACATTTTGTTTTTAAGATTGTTTTGGTTTTGAGTTTTTAGCTTTCAAGTTCTTGATGAACTTATAATTCACGTTTGTTCTTATTTCTTTTGTTTGAGGCAGATTTTGAATCATAGAACAGAGAGTGAGAAACGTGTGGGAGAGTTGTCTTAGGATTAGGAGATAAGGGAGAGACTTAGTCTAATTGGGATTAATTAATAATTAATAAATAAAAATATCACTTTTCCTTTTTCTTGAATAAAAAAATTAAATATTGATTAATTAAATTAATTCACCAAATAAAATAAATTAAATTAAATCATTGCTCCCACCTAGGTTCAAACCTGGTAAGAGCAAAATATAACTCAAAGGGGCAATTTCGGCCCTTACTACCCCAATTTCACCTCTGCCATATTAATTAATTATTTAATTAAATATTAAGGGTAATTAAAATACTACCCTAAGCCGGGAAAAGACCATTTTACCTCTAGACCCTCCATAATTAAGATTACCCCTTTTAAAGTCTGATTAAGACTCATTCTAGTAAATCTTCATATTTAGGTGCCCTACATGGCTAGACCCAACCTTCCCTAACTCAAATAACTCACAATGTTAGTTGGCATAGATTTTGCAGAGGTTCAGAGGTCTGGTTTTGCGCACATCAATCAGTGTGAACCCGGTTTGATTTAGGTATTCTAGATATGTTAGACATTACTTAGCATAGTCATTTTTAGGGTTGTTATATCTTTGAACTTTTTCTATACGGATCATATGTATTTGCATAGTAAGTTTTCAAGAAACTCACATTGAAATTGGGATGAATCTTTAACCTTTCTGGCAGGTTCAACCTCTAAGCAACTTCGCCAACTCGTTTCACAATTTCAAATGGACCATCATACATATGAATCAAACCTGGATGTTTAGTCTTACTTGCAATCTGTTTTCAAATTTGTGGAGTAAGTTTCAACAACACTTTGTCACCCACATTAATCTCATCTGAGCGATAATGTTGATCAGCATACTCTTTCATGTGCCGCTGAGCCTTGCGCAACTTATTTTGTGCTTCAGACAACATTTCAAGTGTGTCCCTTGCAACCGTGTACGCTAATAGATACTTTCCCTAATTTTTAGATTTGGCAACATCCAAAGGCGTCATAGGCTGTTTGCCTAAAATAATTTTAAAAGGTCTCATTTCTATTGCAGACCACTTAAAACAATTTCAAAAGGGCTTATTTCTATTAAAGACAACTTGCGCAGATTATAACAAAAACTACGCAGTATCTAACAATGCAACCCAATTTCGTTGACTTGCTATCACATAATGCCTCAAGTATTCCTCTAATAAGTGATTAATCCGTTCAGTTAGTCCATCTTTTTGTGGATGATTTGAGGTAGAAAATTTCTACTTAGTTCCAATCATATTGAACATTGCTGTCCAAAATCTGCCTGTGCACCTTGTATCCCTATTAATAACAATGTCAGTCGGAAGACCAAAGTATTTAACCACGTATTTATAAAATAAATGAAAAGTAATCTCAGATGAACACAATTTAGGTGCAGCAATGAAAACAGAATATTTTCAAGATATGTCTATCACTACCTTAATAGATCTGATAAATGAACCTTCTTCACGCATGTCCTTATGTGTTATGTGCAAATACCCATACTTAGTACCTGTGGCATACTAAACCTAATAATTTATTTTACTACAACGGTAGGTTCCGGTCATTGAAGTTAAGGAGGTCGATTGAAGAAGCTTGGAACTCTTTCTTGATGTCTTGGTACGTCCTCATGTTCGGGGATGCTATCTTTCATATTCTAGCTTACGTAGATTCTTTGTAGTTTTAAGAATACGCTATTTCTATTATGTGCTTTGTATTCTTTTGTATTAAGGCCTATATGGCATATTGACTATTGTATTGCCTAAGTCCGGATTTGCACTCATTAGTTTGTTTATATATGTGAAACAATTTCTTAGAATAACGTATGGTTTATGATTCATTAATATAAAGTCTAAGTATACTTCAATAGTATGTTAAAGTTTTTAAATATCCACAAATTTTAACTGATGATATGTTATGACGAATACTAAGAGGCTTGTCTGCGACCTCTAAGAGGTTAACAACGCCGATCTCATCCGCGGTCTAGATTTCGTGTGTGACAAAATTGGTATCAGAGCATGAGGTTAAATATCCATAGGATCAATATCTCACTAAACCACATTACGTATTGTCTTGTTTATGGTTGTGAATAGCGCCACAATTATGGATGAGAGGATATGTGATGATTAGGAAACATCTCTTTTCTTGATACTCCTATGTTGTGCCTTTAAAATTTAGACACTATGTGTCTTTTATCATATAATCCCTTTCTTTTGTATATAGGCGATGAATACAAGAAGTACAGCTGCGAGAAGGGTAGGAGAAGAGATTGTGAATACGGGAGCTACTCCCCAAGATAACCGAAATGCTCCTCAAGTGCAAGCTGCTGCAAATGATCAAATTCCGGTGAATCCTATGACAAATGGTGAGGTGAGGGAAGCCCTGTTCCAAATGGCCCAAGCCATGACCACCCAATCTCAAGCCATCACTGCTCAAGCTAACAGAGAAGTTGTTCCTTGAGAGAACCAGCATGCTAGTACTATGGGTAGCCGCTTGAGAGATTTTACCAGGATGAATTCTCAAAAGTACTGTGGGTCAAAATTTTATGAAAACCCCCAAGATTTCCTTGATGATGTCTATAAGATTTTGTATGCTATGGGAGTGAGTACTACTGAGAAGGATAAATTGCTGCCTATCAACTCAAGGACGTGGCTCATACATGGTACAATATGTGAAAGGATAGTAGGGTTTTAGGAGATGGTCCTGTGACTTGGGAGATCTTCAAGAAGGCCTTTGTTGACCTATTCTTTCCGAGGGAGAAAAGAGAATCTAAGGTAGAGGATTTCATCAACCTTCGTCAAGGAGGTATGAGTGTTAATGAATACTGCTTGAAGTTCATTAAGTTTTCAAAATATGCTTCTTCTTTGGTTTCAAATGCTAGGGATGAAATGAGTCGTTATGTAACGGGCGTGTCCAAAGATCTTGAAGAAGAATGTGGTGCATCCATGCTTTATGACAATATGGATCTTTCTAGGTTATTGGTTCACGCTCAACAAGTTGAGGAAAGTCGTCTAAGTAAGAGGAATAAGAAATCTAAGAGGGCAAAGTCATTTGAAAGTGGTTCTTCTAAGAGTAGTATTGATGTGCAAGACAAGCCTAAATTTAAGAAAATGTTTTCAAATAAGGTTTCTTCTAGTTTATCCAATGATAGAAATGATAGAGGTACTATTCCTAAACCTCAAGAGGGGGAAACATTGATCCACCAAGAGAAAGACCAACTTGTGATAGGTGTGGTAAGAAACATGAGGGTGAATGTCTTGTTGGGACTAATAGATGCTATGGTTTTGGCAAAGGTGGACATAAGGTGAGGGATTGTCCTAAAGTGATAATTCAAGGTAAGGGTAATATCCAAGAACAACTAAGCGGACCTAGTTCTGAAGCTCCAAAAAGGAACCGTTTCAAAGCACTCAAGGCTAGGGGTGAATAAGAAAGCTCTCCCGACATTGTAATGGGTATGTTACAAGTTTTCTTCTGTTAATGTTTATACATTGCTTGATAAGAATGATTTTTAATAGTTATTGGCTTAAGCCAATAAAGATTGGCTTATAATGACTTCTTATATTATGCAAATGATTAATGAATGGGCATATCCAATGGAGATTGGCTTATGAAGACTTCATGCTGAATTTATTAAGAATGAAGAAGCTTGGAACTCTTTTTCAAAGTATTTGTAGGTCCTCATTTTCGGGGATGCTATCTTTTGTATTCTAACTTATGAAGATATTAGTAGTTATTATGAGTTATCTATTTCCATTTATTTATTTTTTTTTATTTTGTATTAAGGTCTATATGGCATATTCACAATTTATTGGCTAAGTCCATATTTGCACTCTTTAGATGGTTTTATACCTGTGAGAAAAAGTTTTAGAATATTGTATACTATTATGAATGTTAAGTATGAAGTCTAAGTACACTTGACCTAATTATGTAAAAGTTCGAAATCTTTCTATAATCTTAACTAATGATATTTTATGACTAATGCTAAGGTCTTGTTAGAGTCTTTTGAGAGGACAACGACCGTAGTTGTATCTAGGGTATGATCTCCAGGTGGGACAATGGGGATGAGTACTACTTAAAACAATGTGGTCGTTGCCTAACAACTCAAGAACGTGGCTCAGACTTGGTCCAATCATTGGAAGGATAGTAGGGCTTTAGAAGGTTGTCCCGTGACTTGGAAGATCTTCAAACAGGCCTTTCTTGATAGATTCTTTCCAACATAACAAAGGGAAGATAAGGTAGTGAAGTTCATCAACCTTCGTCATGGAGGTATGAGTGTCAAGGAATACTCCTTAAAATTCATTAAGCTTTCCAAATACGCTTCCTCTTTGGTTTCTATTGATAGGGGTTAAATGAGTCATTATGTAACGGGAGTGTCCAAAAGCTTGAAAAAGAATGTCATGCAGCCATGCTTCATGAAAACATGGATCTTTCTAGGTTGATGGTTCATTCTCAACCTATAGAAGATATTCGTCTAAGGAAGAGGAACGGAGAAGCTAAGAAGTAAAGGTGTTATGATTGTGGTTCTTCCAAGAATGGGCTTTGATGTGCAAGGAAATCAACAGTTCAATTAGAGGTTTTGAAATCAGGTTCATTCTTATTTATCCAAGAGTAAAAAAGATAGAGGTTATAATCTTAAACCTCAAAAGTATAGAAGTGTTGATCTACCAAAAGAAACACCAACTTGTGGTAAGAGTGGTAAGAAACATGCAGGTGAAAGCATTGTTGGGACTAATAGTTGCTATTGTTGTGGAAATGGTAGTCATATGATAAAATATTGTCTTAATATAAGAAGACAATGTAATTTTAATTGCCAAACTCAACCAAGCGTTCCTAGTTATGAAGCTCCAAAAAAACAACATTTTCTATGCAGTCAAGGCAAGGGGTGAACAAGAGTGCTGACCCGACATGGTGACGGGTACATTACATTTTTATCTATTAATGTTTACACTTTGCTTGATCCAGGTGCTACCCTTTATTTTGTTACACCTTTGATATCTATTAACTTTGATTTATTTCTCAATGTTTTAATTGAACCCTTTTTGTTTTGTACCCCAATAGAGTTACTATTGTTGATTAGGTAGAACTTGACATGTTTTATTTTGATACCATATTGGGCATGGATGGATTCATTCATGATTTGTTTCCATAGATTGTGGAAGTTTCAATTCCCAAATAAACCCATTTTATAATGAAAGGGGGGAAATTCTATGCCAAAGTGTCAAATCATTTCATGTTTGAAGGCTTGTAACATGATTCCAAGGGTTTTCTATATCATGTAGTGAGCGTTAAGGACCTAGAATGTGAAACTTATTCTATTGGGTAAGTCCCCATAGTGAGGGATTACCATTAGGTTTTTCCTAATAACCTTTCAAGCGCTCCTCTCGAACAGGAAATTGACTTTTGCATTGACTTGTTGTCGGATAAGAATCCTATTTTAATTCCTCCATATGGACTCCAGCTGAATTGAAAGAGTTGAATCTCTAACTCAATGATTTACTAGATAAGGGTTTCTTTCAACCTACTATTTATCCATAGGGTGCTCCGATCATATTTTTTAAGAGAAAGGATGGGTCCCTTAGAATGTGCATTGATTATCGCAAACTTCATAAGGTCCCCATAAAGAACAAGTATCCTTTCCCTCGTATTGATGATATATATGATCAACTCTAAGGTGCTATATACTTTTCCAAGATAGACTTAAGGTTGGGATATCACCAACATATAATGAGAGGTGAAGATGTTCCCAAAACATCTTTCTGAACTAGATATGGTCACTATGAAATCCTAGTGATATATTTTGCGTTAAATAATTTCGCGGTGGCATTTATGATTTTTATGAATACAATTTTCAGAGATTATCTCAACTCATTTGTGATTGTACGCATTGATGATATTTTTATATACTCCAACAATGAAAATGAGTATGAAAGTCACTTTGGTTAGTCTTGCAAGTCCTCAATGAACACAAACATAATGCCAACTTTAGCATGTGTGAATTTTGGTTGAGGTCAATTGCTTTTCTTGGACATATTATCTCAGGTGAGGGTGTAGAGGTGGATCCAAAGAAGACGGATGTGGTTAGAAATTGGCCTACACCTTTGACTCCCACTAATATAAGAAGTTTATAGGGTCTAGCCCTGTACTATAAAATATTTGTTGATGGATTTTTTCCCACTGCTTCACATTTGAAATCGTTGAATAAGGTGAAGTTTGTGGTAGGCAGCTTGCGAAAAAGGATTTCAAGAGTTAAAAGATAAGCTTACCTTTGCTCCAGCGTTACCCTTATCAGAAGGTAATGAAGTCTTTAGAGTTTATTTTGATGTTTCCCGAGTGGGAATGGGATGTGTCGTCATGCAACACGGCAAGTTGATAGCTTATGCCTCTAGGATACTCAATGTTCATGAGAGGAATTATCCGACTCATGACCTGGAGTTAGCTGCTGTAGTTTTTGCCTTGAAAATATGGAGACACTACTTGTATGGTGTGCATGTTGATGTGTTTACTGACCATAGAAGTCTTCAATATGTTTTTACACAAAAGGATTTGAATCTCCAATAGAGAATATAGTTAGAATTGTTGAAGGATTATGACAGTAGTGTCCTCTACCACCTTGTTAAGGCTAATGCAGTTGCGGATGCTTTGAGTCGTATGACTATGGGTAAGATATCTTATGTGGAACAAGATAATAATGAACTTGTGAAAGATGTTTATAGGTTGGATTGTTTAGGCGTGGGATTAGTAGATTTTCCAATTGGTGGTAACCATCATAATTCCAAGTCATCTTTAGTTGTTAAGGTGAAATCTAAGCAACACCTTGATCTTCTATTGATGGATTGAAGGAATCGGTACTTGATAAGCTCAATGATTCATTATCCCAAGGGGAATTGTGTTCCTAGGTACCAAGGGATATTATATATACCCGATGTTGAGGATTTGAGAAATGGAATTCTAGAAGAAGCTCATGGTTATCTATATTCTATACATCCGGGTGCCAACAAAATGAATCATGACCTTCGAGATATCTATTGGTGAGATGGTTTAAAAGGGAACATAGTAGAGTTTGTTGCTAAGTATCACGACTACCAACAAGTTAAAGCTAAGCCTCTTAAATCGGGTGCTTTAACCCAAATCATGGATGTACTTACTTGAAAGTAGAAAGCCATCAAAATGGATTTTGTTGTTCAGTTGCCTCGAACCCAGAGGCAAAATGATTCTATATGGATTTTTGTGGACAGGGTGACCAACTCTGCCCACTTTATTCGTATTAAGTGTACTTACTACCAAATATTATGCAAGGAACTACATTAATGAGTTTGTGAGGCATCATGAGATTCAATTTTCCATCATTTTGGATAGAGGTTCCAAATTCACTTCTCGTTTTTGGAAAGATTTCAAAAAGGGTTTATGTACAGAAGTGAAACTTAGTGCCTCTTTTCATCCTCATACAAATAGTCAAGTGGAACGTACTATTCATACCCATGAAGACATGTTAAGAGCATATGTTATTGTTTTCAAAGGAAAAGAGGATGATCATCTACCTTTGATTGAGTTTTCTTATAACAATAGTTATCATTTGAGCATCTCCATGGTACTTTTGAAGCTCTTTGTGGTAGAAGGTGTACATCTATGGTTTGATGGTTTCAAGTTAGTGAGTCCTCACTCCTTAATCAAGACATTATCTATGAGGTTGTAGAAAAAGTCTAAATCATAAGAGATAAATTAAAAAAGCCTATAGTTGGTAAAAGTCTTATGCCGATAATAGAATAAGAGACCTTGAGTTTGAAATAGGTGATCATGTCTACTTGAAGATTTCACCTAGGAAAGGGGTGACGAGATTTGGTAGAAAATTAGAGTTAAGTCCCTGGTATGTTGTTCACTATGAGATTTTACAACGGTTTAGAAAGGTTTCCTATGAACTGAAACTACCTAGTGAACTAGCTTCCGTTATTTGGTGCTTCATGTTTCTATAATCAAGAAAAGCATAGGCGACCAGGTGTCTATTCTGTCTATCGAAGGTCTAGGGGTGGATGAGACCCTCTCCTATGAAGAGGTTCCGGTTGAGATACTAGATGGACAAGTCAAGAATTTGAGAAACAAGGAGGTTTCCTCTTTAAAGGTTCTATGGAGGAACCATCTTGTCGATGCTACAACATGGGAGGCTGAAGCTAAAATGAAGTCCTGCTACCCTCATCTATTTCCTCATTGAGGTTAGACATTCCTCTTAGTAAAGAAAGTAATGAATAATTTGAAATTTACTTGTTTTCCTAAATAGGAGCATTTATTTTAAAAGTTACACCAATTTAAGTTTAACAAAATACTTTCAAACTCTTTTCTTGCACTTATATGAAATATGTATGCATATTGTCTTCTTCAGATTTTTGTTGTTTTGTTGTTGTCTTTTGAAGAATGATAACATGGTAAATTTTTCATGTATTTTGAGCTCATTATAATGTTGAAAAGTTCCTCACTATGTGTTAAGAAAATGGAGCTCAGATATGTTGTGCATCATGAATTTTGTACTATGTGTAATGTTTTGATATGTGTTTAAAAGAGCTATGAAGTACTCCTATAAGATTTGAATCATTATGATTTTACGTTGTTGTTTGTTGGGATGCTAGTATTGACTCTATCCTTACCCTTCAAAAAGATTTTAGTGTTATTAGGGGGATGATCCTAAGAGGGGGATAATGTAACACTCCGAAAATGCCATAAATTAGAATAGATCTTATTCTATAGAATAATAATTAAAATGATGTTTCCAGACCTATATTAATGTAATAAGTTCATTTAGAAAAGGTTAGGGCCAAAACAACAAAGAAAGACCTTGACTTTCGAAAACTAGTTAAATTAAACTAGTTGACGTACCTGTGTTTGGAGAAGGTTTTGGAGTGTCAAATGAAGTATGAAACTAGTAAAAAGATTTTGGATAGGTAGTATGCAGTAAAAAGGGTCCAAACGTTACCACTAAAAGGGTCCTTGGGGAGGACCCCAACGCAAGCAAGAAATAAGGGGACATTCATGACGCGCAGCCGACACGTTGTTCACTCTCACAAGATTTGTGAGGGATTTTGGAGAGGCGAGTCTGTAACAAGGCACACTGTTTCGATCCAAAATTCAGAAAATAAAATGTGAATTGGCCCCGGGATGCGTAGCCACTCCCAAGATTTGTTAAAATAGTATTTTTGATAATTTAACTTCACAAAAAGACCCATTTAAGTTAAGGGTGTTTTAGTTATTTTATAGGACTACTATACATAGATTATAGGCCAGTTTTAGACCACTTTTTACACACTTAAACCAAATCTAAGGAATTTCTGTTATTTCTTTGAAAACGCTCTCTTTATAAAACTCAAGTGAAGAATAAGAAGAACTTAAGGAAGAACATGAAGATTTTGAGATTTTCTTCCAAATATGGTGGATTGTTTGTCAATAAGGTATGAGTTCTTCACTCTTGGGATTCCTTTCCCCAAGAGGTCCTTTCAAAGATAGTATTCAAGAAATTCAAATCCTAGGGTTTTAACTCTACAAAACGGGTTTTATTCCTAACTCTAAATTTGTGACTATGGATGAATAAAATAATGGTTTTATATGGTTGATTTAGAATATATTTTCGAATGTTTGACTCAATTGCATGCGGTTTTCCAATTCTAATGGTTTTTCTTCTAAACTTCATATTGATGTTAAATTGTGATTGCCTATGACAATTAAATGTAAAATGTTGGTTAATTGATATTAATTTATGCAATTTCATATAAATCATTTCTCTTTCCCCAGATTCCCCAATTCTTAGATCTTGATTATGAATTGATGGAAATTGAAGAATGTATTCATTGTATTGGTTTTTTCTATGCTAATGCATTTATAGATTAGTAAGGGTAATGTGTTGGTGAAATTGCATCTAATTCATGAAGAGTTCATGTTGAACCTTCTCTCTAACACTAGGATATGAATTTAAGTTAATTGGGATGGTGATGATGTAATTGAGATAGTTCTTGTGTTAATTGATATTGATTGATGTCACTAAACCTATTATTAGATGGAATTGGTTAGTTGATGGTAAGCGCATGATGATTTCCTTTGAAGGATATTTGGTAAGTCTGAATGATCCTCACATTTACATAAATTATGATGGCTTGAGATTGTTGATATAGTTCAATCGAAGTATATCTTGTGAATGGCCAAATTAGACGTTGGTATGATGTTGAATTAAATTGTATTGACTATGTGATTGTGATATTATTCTTAAGATGTAATGATTTAAGGTTAGTTATGATGTGCCTATGTGCGTTATTATGACATGACGATGATGAAATGCTAATCTCACATATGAGTGTTGTCATGAAAGGATATTCTCATGCAATTCCTATTGAAATAAATGACTATGAATATAATAGGTATTAGAACCTATGACCTAAACTAAGTTTTGAATGATGAATAAAGACATTTCGAAAGGGACTCTAGCTTAGCACCGAGTGCACTTGTAGATGAGGGGTGGAGCCTTTTTAAGGAGGGAAGGTAGGGTTAACCATAGTCCTCACGGGGTGGATAGCCTTATAATAAAAAACGGGCATAGAATGATACTTCCATAACAGCCCCCAAGATCCATTAACTATGTTGCCACCATAGGAATACTAGCTAGTGGATCAACGTAGATTCTATGTTTATGATTGGTACTACTTTGGCTTGTAGATCACCTTTCATCGGTGTAAGGTTTTACAACATCAAATTCCACACTTAGTTCCTGTGGTCTATGTCGGTTAAGGAAAGTGTTCTCGGATGTAAAATGAAGTAAAGTTGTAAACACTAACTAAGGTGACTTAAGAGGTTTGACTTCGCCAAGGTAGGGGTATGGGACTCCACCTATGTCTTGCACTAGTTTTCCTTGAGGGAAGCCTTATAAGGTTGTTATTATGTTCTTATGATCTTATAAATTTAATATTATGCATATGTTGACTTTATACATTTTTAATGATTCTATATGATGTTAGTTCCATTTATGCACGTGCTAGTGGTCTATATTGATAAACATGATGATTATTACTCTTGATGATGTATTATGTAATGTTAGCAATTGATTATGATCCTTTGTTTGGTTTACATGATTGAGTAAGGTTATGGGTCTTTGCTTAGTCATTGCACTTTTAGGCAAAATGGCGAGTTATGTGTAAGAGTCATGCTTCTGTTATGATGTTATGAACTCTTTAACATGTTGACTTGACTATTACTTGTTAATGTTGGTCGTGTGTTGTATATGGATTTGACTTATGGATTATGTGAATATTTTCTTACATGGGTTTTTGGATTTGCATAAGTCTTTTTAAGGTAAATTAGCATGTTTTGAAAAAACGTCATCCTTAGTATGATTTCAAATATTTTATGTGCATATACTCATACTTAGTACAAGTGTGTACTGACCCATCTTTTATATTTACTACAAATGTAGGATCTTACTGTTGATCTTATATAAGGCCTATGAAGACTAGTTGGATATTTCCCAAGTGTTCTGTAGGTCTTCACATTCCGAGGACGATGCCACTATCTTGCTATGAAATATTTCTTAGTCTTGTTGATGATTTAGTTCATTCAATTTTTTTGTTGCTTTGTATATTCTTATATGAGACCTTTATTGTAATGAAGTGTGGGTGGAACCCAAGATGTTATATTCGACTTAGATTGTTTATTATGAGAACTATTCTAGACTTATTATGAATCTATAATATTATATTATGTATATCTAATACAAGCAGAATACTATATATTGCTTCATATATGAGGAGTCTATGTACACTCACTAATTATATACTATGTCTAAGCTAGAGGTCTAAGTAAACCTCAATGTAGAAGAATTTAAAAAATTTAAATTTTATGCTAATTCAACCTATGAAATGTAATGAAGAATGCTATGAGGTCAGTCATAGTCCTCTTCGACGACAAAGACAACGGTTACTTCAAGGAGGTGCTCCCCGGACGTGACAGTTGTAAGCTTAGTATCCCAACTTATTACTTGAATGACATGGTAAAAGTGCCATGATGAATTGTGTTTCTTGATTTGGCAGAACTAATTCCCTCTTTTTTCTATATGAATGATATGTGAATATATGATTCCTCAACTTGGTAAGCTAAAAACCCTTGTCTTTTATGTGTATGAGTAATTAATGTATGACCTTGAAATATGTAAAGAAGGTTATGATATCGTTGATGTTGAAAGTCATAATGGTGTCCTTCACGTGTGAGTGATGGACATAGGGGTAGATTTTCTTGAACGACATTTAACCATCATTAATAAAGTCATGAAGCTATCCTAGTAACCATTGTGTGCTTGCCCTAGTAGACCCTTCCTTGGTGAGCTGCAATATGATTTATTCATGACTGCTAAATGGTAAATCATCTTATTCCCTTTGATTGAATTATTGTATGAGACCAAAGACTAGCACTGACTGAGTATGCTTGGGGAGTGACTCTACTTAAGTTGAGACTACAATACAAATAAACCCTTGATATTCCATAACTATATGCCTACATGGGATGTGTCCTAGTTCTACCCTTGGAAAGTATAACAACCTCAATCGGAGTAGGGTATACTTCGGATTCCATGCTAAGCTAGTATATTATATATAGGTTAATGCCTATTCACATCATGTGGGATATATTCTAGTGTTGGAGAAGTTCTACAACATTTAGGTTGTTTAATGGGACACAATCTAACTATGGCTACAGTAGGTCTTGACGATGCTAGGATGCAGGTTCCCTAGGTTTCCTCCAGGACTAATATGTAAAGTCCTCTAAATGTATGGTTTTCCCTCAAAATGGTTTTAATGGAAATTTGTTTTATAAATAAATTATGTTTTATAAAAAGTACTTATCTATGGTAGCATTGAAAATTGCTTAGGTAGGCTTTAAAAGGGTGTATGGGCGGTCTATTCATGTTTTACTTATGTGAGTCTTAGAGTATCCTTTGGTAGGGAATATATATTATTTAAACATTTTTGTATTGAATATGAGCTTATGTTATATGTGATGCATTGGAATAACTTTCTTAAGGTAGCCTTGAGAATCACCTATGTGTGTGTAAGGGGTTTGTATGATTGGTTGCTAGATAACCAACGTAGGTGAACCTTAGGATAACCTTTTGTAGGGGATCTATGTGACAATGCTTATGTGATTGATGTTACTTGAAAGTGTATATGTGATTATTCATTAATGTTATGTCTCTTAAACCATTTATAAAGGTTTTTATCAAAATATCATGAAACTTATTTCTATACTAAATGTCCCTTTTTTATGGTTTCAAAATGACTTATATATTTAGCGCATTCAATGTGAAAACCCCTTCTTTTCCCCTTTTTGAGTAAAGTGTAGGGAATTTGAAGGCTTGATATTCCATGGAGGATGGGTAGGTTTCAAAAGGTTGATTATGATGCATTTGTGAGTCCTCATTTAATCGAGGAAAAGACCCACATGTTCCATTTATGTATTTAGTATTTTTATTATTTCTTGTATGAGCTTAGTATCTATGTTTTAGATTCCATAAATTCGATGGTCTAAAGAGTCGTTGTAAATCTAGATATTTTTAAAGAAAGTCTTCAGGTTGCGTATTCATGAAACTATTTCTTTGTGTATGAATTTTTTTTAAAATTCTTACTTATTGTAGAGTTTATGTTATGCGATGATTGATACGAGAGGCTTGTGTGTGACATATTGAAGCCTTATTTGCCGTGTGGCGACTTGAGGATATCATTTGTTCAATGGTATACCTCCAAATCTAGACAAAGTTTGTATCAAAGAATAAGGTTTTGGGAGTGTCTTAAATTGTATCATAAATCACATCTAATGAAATCTTGTTCGTATTGGGAAGTGAGCCACCTTATGAATAGGAGTTTATTGGTAGCTAGGAAAGTATCACTTCTCCATTCTCTTAGTCGTTCCAAAGAGCTTTGTTTATGATGTATTTATGTTGTTGCTTTCTTTGATGGTTCATAGAGTGTGACCTTATAGATATTCGGGTTGAGGGATAGAAAAAGCTGGTGTGTGATTTTTTAGAGGGGATATGGAAGGTTTTGATGTTGACCTTTGATTGGGTCTCTCTTAAGTGGGGGAGTATGGTGAATAGTATGGTTTTTGGGACTGAGATATCCTTATATTTTCCTTATGTGCTTATTCAACTCTAAAATCTAAGAGTTCCTGGTAAATTGGGTTATGTTGGAGTCTTTTAGGAAACATAGGTTTCCAAATATTCTCCTTATGATATGAATTATTTTGCTGAATTCTCGTTAAATGTGAAAAAAGAGTTTTTATGCATAGTATTTCCTCATGTTTATGTGCATTTAGTTTGATCGCATATTTTCTTCATGATTAAGATAGAGTGACCATGTCTAGATTGTTATATGAGGTTTCTCTTTTTGAACATTCTATTGTGTTGTTGAGAAAGTTGGATGAGCCTTTATGAGAAATATGCTTAATTGTTCCTTATTGAAAATCTTGTATGAATTATCTTGAATGAGAACTGGCATGTGGTGCTATGTGGTGTCGAAATGAGCATGGTAAAGTATGATGCATAAGTAATAAATAGATGTAGTTGTATTTTCTTAAAATGCATGAGGTTGTATGAGCTTTTGTTGTGGAGTAATTTTCCTCCTATCTATGTGTATCGTTATGATGTTGTGTGCTTGCACGATGGGCCTTTTATTTAGTTGTTATTTCCTTAAGTACGAAGTATCATTTGAGGACGAATGGTCAAAAGTGGGGGAGAATGTAACAACCCCACAAATGAACTAGTCTTACATAGAGCTTCATTAGTGCTTTAAGGGCTTCTTATTATCATAATTAATGTGTGTGTGAGTTTTGAAGTCATCCTGTAGAGTTGAAGTCAAACGTCAAGGGACGACCTAGATGTTCGATGATTGGTCCTTCTGTGCTTGCATAGTATTATATGTTGTTCCTAAGTTTATATGGTCTTTAAATGATTAATTATAGTGTTTAGAGGCAGTGTATGATGTTTGGAAGAGTTTGGAGGTCAAACATCAAAGAACGTCTGAGATGTTCGAAAATTAGCCTTTGGACATGATTGTGTGTTTGTGTGTGCCTTAGCATGTTTTGTAACATGTTTGATGTTATAATTGATAGGGGAGGTTCATAAGACATATAATATCATTTTTATGGGTTTAATATCCGGGAATGATTCAACCTAGGACCTAGAAGGGGCCCTAGAAGAGGTCCCCAACTCAAAGGGGCAGATGGCTTTGAAGTGACCAGACGACAAACAGTCAGTCAAATGAAGACTAGTCCATTGGTGGAGTCGATGGGGACTCAAAGCCTTCACAAATGGAAATTTCACACCTAAACGACAGACTAAAATCGACGGTGTGTAGGGTAGTCGACAGTCCATCGATTGGAAGGGCGTCGATGGCTGCTATGCACTGCTGCAATTTTTTGGTAAGCTTAAGGTGTTTTGGGAAATGCACCTCCAGTCTTATCAATTGTATGTACGGTTTGTTTAGGTATATTTGGGTATTTTATGAGTGTTAAAAAGGTTTGACCCTCATTTAGACCATAAACACCTATGGCAAAACCCTTTCCCTCCCTAACTTTCTTGAAAAACCTCCATGAGAGCTCAAGGTGAAGATGGAGCTTGATGATATATTTTCAATGAAGTACATTCTTCAATTCTCTTTGGAATTTTATAATAGGGTATGGAATGTATTTATCTAATGATTTCTATTACCTTAGAGTGAATTTCAAAGATGAATCTATAGATTTGAAAAAGATGAAAAAAATCCAATTTCTACTCTAAGTCATGGGTTCTTGCATGAAACGTTTTCAAACATTTTGATATGATATTATTGATGTATAATTGATGTTTTCTAATGAAAATATCCATGAAACCATGATCTTCTCAAATCTCTATACTTGGCTATACTATAGGTTAACTGATCATAACTCAAGAATAGTGAATTCATGTGTAGATTGGTTTGGTCTATTGATTTATGTAAACATCATGTTATAATTGTATATAGGATGCCTTAAATTAATTTGTTCATATTTTTTATTTTTTATTTTTTGTTTAGAACTAGTGTTATGGCTATGGGTAAGAGCCTTTGTGAGTTGAATTGATTGAAATGGCTAAGTAATGTTGAAGATGATGATGGAAAGGTGGTATGTTGGCTTGATCTCTGTATATTGTGTATAATTGATGTCGAATTGCATTGAATTGTCTTTGATTTGTATGGTCCACTTATTGTGGTGGTGTTTATGTCTTGATTATGTGTTGAATATGGTCTTGTCAGCATTATTATGTAAATTGTAGTAGTGTCATATTAGGGCTTATATGAATATATAATTTGAAGTTGATTATGTGAAGTAAGATGATCATAACGAAGATGCTATGGCTTAGATAATTATGTAAAGTGAAGTATGATGAAATATATGTGTAGATTATATGTTTATGTAAAGTGAAGTATGATGAAATATATGTGTAATCTAGTATAATGTGAAGATATGAAATGTAGTACTCTTATAATGATTTTGTGATCTTATATGAATGCTTATGTTGTAATTCTTCTTTTAGTGATTGTATAGGAGTATAAGAGTACTAAGAGGTGTCTTATGTTATAATATTGTGTATGAGTGCACGAGACTAAAGTATGTCATTCTTAAATGATTATGTGTGACTATGGTATACCATGATAAGTCTCTTTATTTGTTGGTGATTTATCTCGTGTGGTAGATTTAGTATCCCTACTTGTTACTTTAATGAAATTGTATGAGTGACACGATTAATGTGTCTCTTAATTTTGTAGACCTAAGTCCCTCTTCTTGATGCACAAATGATATGTGAATATGTGATTAGTTGGCTTGGTAGGCTAAACAACCTTTGTTTGTATGTGTATGAGTGATTAATGTATGACCTTAAAATTAATAAAAACGTTATGATATCCTTTAAGATGAAAGTTGTAATAGTATCCTTCTTCTATGAATGATGGACTTATGGGTAGGTTGGCTGGAATAGCATGAAACCAACTTAGTAACAATTTTGTGGTAGCCCTAGTGGACCCATCCTTGGTAAGGTGCATTATGATATGGTTATGATTGTAATAACTTGAAAATGACATAGGTGAAGATAGAACCTTACATATTTTTCATGAGGGTCTAAGGTCCTAAAATGGTCTACAATGTGGTATTGAGGCGGAGTCTAAAGATTTAGTTGCATTGGAATTCAAATGTCTAGGGATGACTAAGAAGTTCGACGGCTAAGTATCTATGTGCCTCATGAGTTGTTATGTGACTATATATGTGTTTCATGAGTTAATGAGGTCCTTATATGAGTTATTATAGTTTTAATAGGCAGTGTGTCAATTTTCCTGAAGCTTGAAGGTCAAACATCCAACAACGTTCATGACGTTTGAAAAATTTGTCTTGGAATGACCTTGTGTGTATTGGCATGTTTCGTCAAGTTTTACGAGTTCATTTAGGATGAAATTGATTTTGGATGTACTAAACTCATATATAAATATATTTGGGTTGGAAACATCCAGGTAGAAGTCCCAGAGGACCATCAAAGCGTCCTTGAGAAAGGACCCTTTTCTTGAGCAAAGGCTGCCTAGATAGTCCCCAATCGACCGAGGCAAAAGATGGCTCGTGGGCTAGTAAATGCCTCGTCGATGGGTGTCGTGGGTCAAGATTTATACTTGGGAGATTAAGATCCCATATTTAAGTCTTTGAACCAAATGAAGAGATGACTGGATGGTCTGTTTGTGGGAAAACGGTTCGTCAATCGGTAAGTGGTTGGTGGATTGTCTTCTGCGGGAGGTTTACTGTACTTCTAGGGGTGAAGTGGTAAATTAACCCCATGTAAAAATACATTAAAGGGAGGTTACTTATGGGTATTTTAGGAATTTTAAGTGAGTTTATAAGTCCTAAATATCTAGATGAACTCATTCTTAAAAATCAAAACCCATAAATCTCTATGAAATTCTCTTGAATTCCATTGAAGACAAAATTCAAGGAATATCTTGAATTGAATACTTGAGTAGTGATTCTTCATCAATTTTGTGGATTAACATAATTGAGGTATGAGTTTTGATCCTTGAAACTTTATTCATCATGGAACCTAAAATTCAAAGAGATTTCTAAAGTTATCTAAAGATGAACTTGTCCAATTTTATGATCTATCCATGGGTTCTTGCATTAAATGTTTTAAAGCATTGCATATCGATCTAATCTTTGTTAATTTTATAAATATAACTCAATTAGCCTATGAACCCATGGAATTTAGTAACCCTAGTTTTTGACTACTGAATGAGTTACTTGATATTGACTTAATGCTTATGAATTCTAGTCTAGCTTTCTATGAGCTATTGAATGACGTAAGAATTGTATTCAACTGATGTATAGGTTTCCTTAGATTGATAAATATATATTGGATTGACCTAGTTTCATTGATTATTATAGTTTATACATTTAATATATGTTCATGGCCATGGGTAAGTTCCTTGTGGCTTTAAATTGGATGATTTAGCGATGGATTGAAGTGGTGAGAATGGATTGGCGGTAAGCTGCCCTAATTCTATTTAATTTAAGTAATGTAACCCTTGATTTATGTTGTGATTTGTATGGTACACTTATGGAGCTGTTGCTATGTTCTTTACTTGCAATTGATGTGACCTCGTCAGCGTTACTTTATGTACTATGATGATTATGGACTTGTAGGAATTACTTGATATATTGTGATTATATGTGTGGTTTATTTATGTGAAATGTGATCATATTAATATATTTGTGATTAAGTGAAAGTATGTGTTCTTTTATTGATATTAGGTGATCACGTTAGACTATAAAGCCTATTGTGCAATGTCTAGATAGCGTTCCATACAACCACCTAAACTTTATGGAACATTCCTAATGCTAGTAGGTATTCCATATGATGAGAATAGGCAATAACCGACATAGACAATGATAGCAAAGCATGGAGTGCGAAGTTCTAACCTACTTCTATTAGGGTGTTGTACATGCCAATGGTAGAACTTGAACACATCCCATGTAGGCAGATGGTTAAGGAATATGAATGGCATGATTTGTAATGTAGTCTGATTCTTTAAGTATAACTACTTCCCTTACAATACTCACTCGGTTTTAGCCTTTGTTCTCATAGAGTAGTTCAAACATAAGGTCCATACAAAAAGGGTTCCATATCAAATTCATAACCCAATCACATTTACTCTACCAAAGAAAGTTCTACTAGGGTTACCTCACCATGGCGACAAGAAGCTCATCATAACATTCCTAAGGATTAGTATGATGTCGTTCCAACAAATTAACCTTAAGTCTATCATTTCTTTACTTGAAGGACACCATTACGACTTTCGACTTCAACATTTATAACCTTACCACTAGGTTCAAGGTTTCAATTAAAGGTTCCTCTTAACATCATTTAAGGTCACATATCATTAATACATTCAATACCAAATACCTTAACGTCCTAAGTCAAGACATCGCATATTCACATTCATATATGTATCAAGTAAGGGACACAAGTAAACAAAGACAAGACATAACATACTTCACCTTAAAACATATCACATGTCATTCTAGAAACACATAGAATTAGTGATTATCATATTTAATTCATACACTAGCATAACATCATAACTATGAAAATCGTAGACTCATATAGTCAAGTATAAATGAGCATACATCAACCCTAAGACTATACACACAAAGTCAAAGTCATAGTAAAACATGATCACCTCAATAACATAAATAGAAGAAGACATATACTTTCATATCACTAATCATGTAGATCGACATGATCATACTTCGCATAATAATCATAACATTTCAAGTTGTACCTGACAAGGCCATGATCATCATCTTACCAAAAGTAACGCCGACAAGGCCACATCAATCCGAAGTAAAACACCTAACACCTCCACCATAAGTGAACCATATAAATCACAATATAATTGAAGTCTAAATTATATAAAATAAAGGGAATAGGGCAGCGTATCACCACTCCATCCTCAACACCTCAATTCAATGCTAAATCACCCAATTCAATATCATAAGGCACTTACCAATGGCCATGAACAATAATCCAATGCAATTACAACAATAATCAATGAAACTAGGTCAATTCACTACATATTCATCAATATCATACAACCTACATATCAATTGAAAACAATTCTTACATCATTAGATAACCCATAGGAATATACACTAGAATTCGTTAACATTAACTCAATATCAAGTAACCCATAACTTAATAAAAAACTAGGGTAGATCCAATTGATGGGTTCATAGGTTAATTTATTAATAATCAAAATAATTACAATTCAATCCATAATCCATGTTTAAAAACCATTAATGCAAGAACTCGTGCATAGATCATGAAATTGGACAATTCAACTTTGAAAAATTTAGAAAAACATCTTTTAAAGATTGGGTCCTTGATAAAGAGAGTTTCAAGGATCAAAATTCATGCCTCAATGAATTTAATTATTCAATTTCATGAATAATATCCACTTAAAACTCCAATTCCAAGCCCTTCCCAGAGTTTTGGTGCCAATGGAGTTCTAGGGAATTTCTAAACAAATTTGGGTTTTGATTTTAAATAATGAAATCTTTTAAGTGCTGTAGGATTATAAACATAGTTAAAATAGCCAAAATACCCTTAAGGAAACTCCAATACTCTTATTTTAAAGTGTGGTGAATTTACAAGTTCACTCCTCACTTGGAAGTGAATTGCACGCACGGACACAGAACCATCGACGGTTGTCCTTCGACAGCCCGTCCTTTGACCAACAGACCATCCTGTTGGTCCGTCGTCTGGGAATGAGGCTTTTCCTTGGCTTCCTCCCCTCACGGATAATTTTCCATCACGTATAATAACCACTAGGGCGTCGACTAACCCACTAAGCGTAGATTGCCATCCGTTGGTTTTGCTGTTTTTGACAGTCTTGGCCCCAACTTCGGGTCCTTCCTTAAGGACCCTTGGATGGTCTTCAGGGATGTTGGCCGGGAAATTTACAACCTAAACATTCTCTTATATGAGTTTAGGAACTCTCACATGAATTTTCTCCAAATAAAACACGTATATCTCGACGAAACATGCCTAGACACACAAGGTCGTTTCAAGGCAAACCTTTCAAACGTCATGAACGTTCTTGGACATTTGACCTCCAAAATTCAAGAAACTTGACACACTTACTATATACACCATAATAACTCTATTAAGGACCTTATTACCTAATTAATCACATATAAAAACATAAAACCACTTGTGAGGCACATATGTGACTTAGTCGTCGAATGTCTTAGTCGTCCCTTCACATTTGACATCCAATGCACCTAACACTGCCTCAATACTATATAATAGGAAAGTTTAGTACCTGAACACCGTGAACAAAATGTTATTCTCTAGTTCACCTAAGTCATTTTCGAGATCTTACATTTCTCGACCACTTGGACAATAATCGTCCTTGGAAGACACTGGTCACTCTCCGAACACATCCAAGAATAGAAATTCAAATAGAACCTCTTAAACATAACTTATAACACATAATCAATAAGAAAACATAAATTTCATAATATCAACAGATTCACAACACAACAATAGACTAGAATATATTGTATAACTCATCCTGCTACAAAACTCACATGCTTTATTTCAAATAGCAAAAACTCATTTCATACAAATTTTATACTCATATAAATTAGTTCTAACAATCTTAAAAAAAATTTAGACAAATAAATTAATTACTCAATTTTTGAAAATTAAACAATGAGAAGTCTCAAAGCTACAGTGATTTCGGCAAAGTTTTTTCCAAAAATTAAACTTTTAGGAAATTCATGATAGAAACAAGCTTATATTCATAAAAAAATCCTATTAACACATGCTATAACATAATAATAACCTTATAAAATAGAGAATGCAGGAAGTTAAAAAAATTCAATTTCAACAAAACTCCTAAACATCTTACACATGCAACACTTATATAACTTTCTATAACATCTACTCACCATACTCCCCCACTTAGAAGGAACTCATAGATCTTATAATAATAATCTATTACTTCCCAAAATCATCATCATCATTTTCATTCGGCTTTGACCCTTTTGCCTGGAGTGCATAGAAACAAGTCTTTGCTTTTGTAACATCCTCCTTTGGAACATTAGGAGCATATTTCTTACCCTCTCTTCCTCTAAAAGTAATGTTAGAACAATCTCTCACTTTCTGTCCTTCCTTACCACAACCATAGAAACTCGCGGTACCCCTTAGACACTCACCATAATGTCTCTTTCCACAAGTGACACATGTAGGATTTCCATTTTTAGAACCACCTCCTTTCTCCAATTTCACCTTAGCACTTCTAGGTTCATCTTTAGTTTGAGCCTTCTTTTTTAACCTAGTTTGATCATGGTCACTAGAACCACTCCTTTTCAAGTTTATGTACATCCTCTTAAGTTTAGACTCTTCAATTAATTGGGCATACAATATGAGTCTAGATAAGGTCATATCATAATGTAACATCTCTGAATGGCATTCCTCCCGTAATAAAATGACTCATCTAATCCCTTCGATTAGACATAAGGGATGTGTGTAAGACTCCAAAAATAACTTAGGTTAACTAGAGCCTAAAATTTTGGTCTTAATGGTCTAAGGTAATAAGTACGTCTAATATATGTCATAGAGGCAGTAGCTAAAGGTGAATTGGAAGTCAAAAGTCAAGGGACGACTAAGTCACCTATGTGCCTCATATATGGTTTTATGTGATATTCTATTATTCATGAGGTGTTAAGGTCCTTAACTCAGTTATTATAGCATATATAGTTAGTGTATCAAGTTTCATGGACTTTGGAGGTCAAACGTCCAATAACGTCTATGACGTTCGAAATATATGCCTTGAAGTGACCTTGTGTGTCTAAGTATATTTCGTCATGTTTTACGTGTTCGTTTTGGGAGAAATTTATGTGAGAGGTTTTAAACTCATATAAAATAGTATTTGTGTTGGAAACGTCTAGGAAATTATCCCCAAGGACCATCGAAGGGTCCTTGAGGAAGGACCTAAACTCAATGTCAAGACTGTTCCAGGCAGCCCCAAACGACGGACGCATCGAGAGCTCGTGAGTCAATCGATGCCCTGTCGATGCATGGATAATTTGTCTTTTGAGGAAGCACGACCTTGACAAGTCTTTGACCCAACCAACGGATGGACTGGACGGTCCATTTGTGATTAAATGGTCCATCGATTGTCCACCGTCGATGGTCATTTCACTGAGTGCACTTTCACTGCCAAGCTAGGGGTGAATTTGTAAATTCACATACTTCCAAAAATATACTTTGGAGGTTACTAAGGGGTATATCGGTTATTTTAAATGTGTATAGATGTGTTAAACAAATTGAAGGCTTCATTCTTCAAAATAAAATTCCCAAAATCCCTTCAGAAATCTCAAAGACTCCATTGAAGTTAAAATCAAGGAACCGCTTGGAGGTAACGTTTTGAGTTGAAATTCTTTATCAAAGTGAATAATTATGATCATTGAGTAATGGATATTGATCATTGAAATTCTCTTCATCAAGGAGCCCCAATTCTCAAGATGTTTCCTAAAGTTTTCAAGTTGAATTGTCCAATTTCATGATTCTACCATGGGTTATTGCATTAAAGATTTCTAAACTATTTTATTGATGATTTTAATCTAAATTACGCATGAACCTGTAAATTGGATTAACCGTATATTCTGACTAAGTTATGGGTTACTTGATATTATCCTAGTGTTGTTGAATTTTAGTGTAGATTTATATGGTCTTTCTAATGATGTAAAAATTGTGTTCAATTGATATAAAGGTTATGTTAATTTTTTTAATATCTATTAAAGTGACCTATTTTCAATAATTATCATGGTTCCTACATTGAATTATTGTTCATGGTCATTGTAATGTCCTTATGCTATTGAATTTGATGAATTAGCATCAAGTTGAGGTGTTGAGGATGTTAATGGGGTATGCTTCCCTATTTATCTTATTTTGAGGCTATTTATACTATAAATATTTTTTATTGGTATGGTCCACTTATGGTGGAAGTGTTATGTGAATCTATGTGGCCTTGTCGGTGTTACTTTATTAGTATGATGATCATGGACATGTCGGGGTTACTTGAAGTAATGTGGATTTTTATGTAATTGATTATGTGAAGTATGATGATATATATACTCTTTTTAATAAATGTGAAAGCATATGTGATCTATGGGCTTTATGTAGGTGATTATGTTAGACTATGACCCTGTGCTCATATGTGTAGTCTTAGATGTTGATAAATGATTGTTCCTACTTGACTATATGAGTTATGATTGTTATGTTTATATTATATAGTAATGTATAGTATGAAATTAAGAATATAAGGGTCATTCGTAAGTTTTTTTAAAAATGATATGTTATATGTGATAAAGTGAAAGAATGTAGTGTCTTATTGGGTAGACTTTGTGTTCCTTACTTGATATACGAATGAATGTTAAGATATAAGGATATGTCTGAACTAGGTAGGCTTAGTGCACCCTTTTAATGTATGAATGAAAGATATGTGAGACCTTAGAGGATATTAAGAAGGTCATCTACTTGGTAAAGGTTATGTTATGAATGTTGTAGTCGGGTTCGGCCTAGATTTTGAATTTAAGTTAAATAATTAAATTGCTAATTTAATTAATTAAGTTACCTAGGGTAACTACTAAAATACCCTTAAGTCACAAGGACCATAACCAACCCGTGTGGACCATCCTAGGTTAGGTACTAGGATTTTGCTTTAGTAACTAGGCTAGTGTAACCCGGTTAGGTCTTAGGTTTTCGGGTTCATTTGTTAGTTTATTTTTGTTTATCCTAGGTTAATTAGATAATTAGGTAAGTTTGTTAGAGACTAGGACTGGTGAGGAAGCTAGTACCCGTACTCGGGCCTACCCCCTAACCGAATTTGGTTCGATTTGTCCCTTTGTTGTTAGCACATGTGCTTTGTATGATGCTTATGATAATGAATCAACTTATTATGATTATGATGTATATCCTATGCTTACTAAATATATCTTATGTTGACTTATGATTATATGATTCTTATGTCGGATATTATGCTTATCATTATGTTGTTATCTTTAATGCTTATGTATTTGGGTGATTAACAATTTTTAGATGCTCTTTTGAAGTTGTTATAGCTTCCACACTTGGTAAATTTGTTACTAATGCATATTGCCTACATTCTAATCAAATGTAGGGTTTTAAATTTGAGTTTCTTTGGAGGATGGGTTTTTAGAAGTTTCAAGAAGAGTTGTGGAATTGGTGATTCTTCATAGCTTTGAGGACGAACCCATTACTTTCCTTATGTCTTTTTTTTTTGTTTTAGAGTTTGTATGGGATGCGTCCCATGATTTTTTTTATTTCAAGAGTTTAAAACATGGTTTGAGACAAAAAGTTAGAAAAGACTTCCATTCGGTTTGTGGAAATATTTTTTATTATATGGTTTAAAGAAGAAACTATATTTCCCCTACTGTTCTAGTATCTTATGTCATGATTATGCTAACTGTTGTATGAGACCCCTTCGGAGTCAATTATCTCATTTTACGTCTAGGGGGTACCCTAGTCATGACTGTTTCTCAAGAATAAAATCAAAATTAATCGCAATATAAGGAGTTATAAAGGATAAGCTGACTCATGAATCTTGAAAACCATAAACATCAAAGTTAAATACTTGGATCTTACCAGTGACAGCATATGGTGAATACTCTTGTTCTTAGCGACTAGAGAAAGCATACAAACAATTTTGTACTCCACCTGCCCCTAAGTAGCTCCTCTAGATACGACTTTTTTTGGTGAAGCAACTGAAGAAGACTAGACTCTTGTGTCCCCACTTACCATTACCCTACATGTTTTTAGGACTCTCTCTCATAAAATGTCCACTCTTACAACACTTGTAAAAACCATTGGATCCATCACATAAAACCCTTGAGTGGATGCAACCACGCTTAGCACATGTGGAACACTTAAAACCCCTTTGTGCCACACTACTTTTTAAATTTGTAGGTCTAGCTCTAAAATTTTAGGTACTCTAATTCTGGTACACACCACTGTTTCCTGGAGCATATGCACTAGTAGATGATGGAGTAGGTCCCTTTTGTTCTTCTTGGAAGGAAGACCCAATCACATTACTGTTCTGTTGCCCGCACTCATTCCATGTTGCGTTAGCCCTGTTATTCTTGATCAATTCTCTATCCCTCAGGTTTTCCTCCTCAACTTGTTGCATATGGATCATTAGCCTTGCTATTTACATATCCCTAATCAGCATTGTTTCCTTGCCTTACTTGCTTGAAAGATTAGACAATCCAGAAACGAATAAACTCATCCTTATCCTACTGTCATTAACCATCTCTGAGTCATAGCGGGAAAGTTTTGTGAACTTCAGACTATACATAAAAATCCTAATTAAAAGCAAGAAACTCTCATACCTTTGCTTCTCTCATCTCCCCGAGAATGAAATGCCTCAAGAAAGCCTCTTCAAATAAATTTCAAGTCATAAATGGTGCACCCTCAGTTTGATTCCTCTTAGATTGATTAAACCAGATTATAGTAATACCATTCATTTGGTATGCAACTAGTTCCACCCTCTCAACATCAACAACATACATAAACACAATGACCTAGTCAAGATTTTCAACAAAAATTTCTAGATCCTCAGTAACACTTGAACAACTGAAGCTTGGAGGGTTCATCCTTAAGAACTCACGCATCCTCAAAGTATTATCCACTTCTTGACGATTCTCTCTTTGGTACCCAACTTGGTTGGTCACAACTTGTCTTAACAATAGCATCGCATCATAGAACTCAACATTGATGACCTTTCCTTGGGTTTGCACTTCTGGTGCATTAGTTACCCGTTGTTCATGTGGTTAAACATCACTTCTAGCGAGACGACCTTTGACAGCTTTTCCTGGAGGTATGACTTGAAAGACACGTGCAAGCACAAATCAGAAGAAATTTTTTAGAGATAAAAGTCAACACAAGATATGAATATGCAAGAATTGCCATAATTTTCTAAATGTTGCAACCTATTACTTATAGATGTCGTACGCTTCACACCGATAATTAGGAATATATACACACGACTTCTTACAATTCATATTGATAAATAGGAATATATAGACACGACTTGATACACTTCATACGACTATTGAACTTTGTGTTTTGATACCATGTTTGTCACGCCCCAAGCCTACACCCTTGATGGTTATCGCATCCTGGCCCTAAGAATACCCTTGGACTAACTCACTTAATTAGTGGAGGATTAAATTGATAGAAAATGTGCCTAGACAAAATCTTAAATAACATATTTTAATCGATAAAATAAGAATTTTTAGAAATAACATTCAATTTAGCAAAAAAAGAAACTAAAGTTTCAAAATAAGCCAATAACAAAATATTTACAAATGAACTAACTAGCTATCTATGAAGCCTATAAAAATCTGAGATGGACGTTGGGAAAAAACCCACAACATCCTAATGAACTAAATATTGAAAAGAGATTAAAAAAATGGGTCCTTTGGAATAAATGAGGCTCACAAACAACTCTGAAGAAGAATTAGAATCAACGATGCACTAGGTACATATCCTGGTTACCAATATCTTCATCATGATGCGATGCAGGCCAAATGGCTTCAGTACACAAAACGTAGGATCTTGCGAGGGGAATTTTAAAATAAGACATATGCTTGAAAAGGGAACTTAAAGAATCAACTTGGTCGGAACTAAACTGGACTAAATTTAACCATTTTCAATATAAAGTAGTAATATAAATACAATACACAGGAAAGCTTTTAAGACATAGATAACAACTTTGTGTATTTAGAAATACAATAGTAACTCTATGTGTATGCGAAGATATCTATATAAAAATACAACTTTGTGTATATAACAATACAAATATTTTTGTGAGAGTTTTCCTAACAGACAACAATCATTTAAGTGCTATTGTGATGATACAATATTTTTCTTCACCCTACTAGGCCCATCCTATACTTTGCCGAAGGTATAAAACCTGAATACGAAGTGGATCCTCTAGTCTATGCTAAAAAGCACTAAGGAATCATCTAAAGTATGACCCTTTTCTGCCTATGGTGGCTCCATGTATTATGGAGGCTGGGAGTTGTCTTAAATATCCTTCATATCGGTGCTCAATACTACTCACAAAATGTAAAAGATCAATATGTTTGAAAACATAACATTTTGGTTTGAAATAATTTCTCAATACATTGAGCTCTTTTGGAAATCAAAGTTTACTCTCTTTCTTAATTGTGAAATCATTTACTCTTTACTAAAAAAACAATCCAAAGGCTCTTTGGAAATATTAGTTTCATTTCCTTTTTTAATGTTAAAACGCTTTACTCTTTGAGAACACTAGTACCTATATACTATTTTGAAGAAATGAATTTTAATATATACTCTTTACTAAACTCAAACCTCAGGTCTTAAAATAAAGATAAACCATCTGTAGAAGACTTTTGGAAGGCTATATGAACTTCTCTTTACATGACTATTAACTTATCTTGACATGGTTCTTAACTTTCCTAGAATTCAATTATGGATTCAAGGATTCTCATTTGTGATAAGAAAGATTTTATGATGTTTAGGATTCTTTTTAGATAGTTAAACATGACAAAAGATCAAGAAGTCACTTTCTGGAATCAAGTCAGCAATGCAGAGATACATTTAATTATTTGGTTGCCAATAAATTTTTTGGCAAAAGGGCATGTGACCTCTTAGCGACGAAAATAAAATTTTCCAATCCTTAAGAATAGGTACCAAGATTCTCCTGACTTGTTCTTTCTTTGTTTTCTAAGGCTAATTTACCTAAACTCGATTCTTTCTCTCAAATTCTCATTAGATTCGGATACTAAGTATATATACACAATAATGTAAGTAAAACAACTCAAGGAAACAACACTATAACCTTAAGAACTCGTCAATCTCAACAAATGTTCAAGAACGAAAGCAATTCAAGAACACACATCAAGAACATTAAAACTTCCATTATTTTTAGGACGACTTCACACTGAAATAAACATGTTTGGAACATGGCTTAATGAACCTAAAAATATGAAAGTCTCATCCACATCGTAGGGATCAACCCTTGGTGAAATCTTCATGCATAACTTAAAGAACTTGGTGATTCCTTGATTCTTCCCGTGTTTTCTCCTCGTATTTTCTCTTCTCTAAAAACCATAAATTATTTTGATAAAGGGTAATATGAATCCAATAAGTTTTGTCATGACCGGAACCTAGACCGCATACAAGACCGGCGTCGTTGACCTCTCAGAGGTCGCAGACAAGCCTACATACATCATTCTTAATTCATCTAGGTTAATTTTAGTGGAAATTTGAACTTTTCGTTTTCTTATTTCATGCTAAACATATTAAACTTAGCATCATAGTTTTTCATAATTCAACCATCAAATATAGAGATAATCAAATTAAAGAATCAGTTCAAAATTTTATTAAACGTATTTTTGCCAAAACGGCATCAATACAAAGTCTGAATAAATGCGAAAAGAAAAAGTAGTAGGACATGCTCCACTAGATATAGCCTACATATAAGATAGGTAATAACGGTAGACATCCTCGAAAGCATGAGGTCCTACCAAGTTTGGATGAAAGCTCCACGTTCGGATAGATACAACGTCAACCTCTAAGCTCTAGCGTCCACTAGTGCCTGCACCTAAAATTGTAGAATTTTATGGGATTAGTACACACTTGTACTAAAAATGGGTATATTCAAGCACACACCAAGGACATACATGATTAAGAACATCTCTTTCCTAACAACATGATTATGGAATAACAAGTCAGTGGACTTGCGAAATTGGAATTAGGAAAGTTAGTGAGCTTTCCAAATTTGGATTAGGAAAATGAGTGAACTTTCCAAATTTGGATTAGGAAAGTCATGACATGAGAGTAACACGCATCATCATACTTATCATGTTTCATATAGCACATAACATATAGCGTATAGAACATAACATATTGCATATAGCACATAACATTTTTCATATCATTAGTTCATAAGCCACGAGACCTTACAATCATGGACTTGAAATCAAGACATCCCAAAATGAGGGCTCAACATATGGGACCTTAACTAGGGAGTGTTCTTTAGCAAACACAGAGTCTGCTTCATTCATCCATACGTACCTCATTTCATTTCATTCATAGAATATTGTGAAAACTAGCTATACCTAGGATGTAGTTTAAGACTTTCATCAGGTTCGTTGTGCAATGATCAAGAATGACCTAGTGTCATTACTTGAGTCTAGCTCACCTGTTGACTACCCTATCCTAACACCTTTGATATCATTCATTTCATTATATGCATCATTTGAAGCTGGCCCCATTAATTCATGGGGAACTTTAACTTTAACCGATATAAACCATGTGAGCATTATGAAATCCAGTGTCTCCCCCACACCGAAGAGAAGTCAAATCACTGGCCAACGTGACCCAAAACATGCTAGCATACATGGGAATTGAACCCCGCCAGCTCCCTATATTGGCTGTATAGGTTCGTATACTATGATATATAAGGACACACATACCCGACATGACATATAGTTTCATATCATGAGAATTTCGTGAAACTCTACCTTTTCTGATCGAAGACATCACCGCTGATAACTAGTATATCGGTGCTCTCTATAAAGTTCAATTACATTCAACTCATACACCATGGAAGTTGTCTTCTAGTATGATCACATCATAGCTCAATAGGTGATTTATCATCTCATAATTTGTATTAAGTGTGTTAATCTCATTACTTTTATTAGAGTGTTCATAGAGAGTGGTCTCTTAATTAACTTTACGTTCTCATAGGTGAGTACGTTTTGGTAACATGTACTTAGGCTTACTTGAAATCTAATTTTTTACATTAGCCTTATATCATTTTTTCACCACATTCATTAATATGAGAACATTTTCTCTTCATAATTACTCACCCCTTTTTATGTGACTGTTCATTTCAGCATATGCCAATGCACTTGGCCATTTAGTGTGTTTTACACTCTTAACCCTTATAGGGTTTTATCATTCATTGTTCATTTCATCATTTCATTGTTCATTTCGTCATGTACCAATGCACTAGGTCATTTAGTGTGTTTTACACTCTTACTTAACCCTTCAAGGGTTACACCATTTCATTACATACATCTTAGGTTCATTTATTTTTAAATGTATGCTAGACTTATGGGTCTATACGTACAAGCCATGAGGTTTTGTTCGTAGTTTGTTTAAGTGATTCATATCTTTCTAAGATTATGTGATACAAGACTTATGTATCTTGTATGTATACCAATATCTCGATTTTGATCTGAGTAGATAGCATTATTCTTGAATATTTAATTCACGTATGACTTATGGATCAATACGGAATTTGGGCAAGGGAAGCCGGTTTGAAACCCTTGGACAACATTTACATTTTTCATTTATTTTATTTTGGTCCACACGGCTTGGGGACCCAAAATCAATCCCAACACCTTCATTTTCTTTTACTTTCTTTTATTTACATTTTCTTTTTCTTGGCTGAGTGGTTGTTGGATCGAACCCCCACAACCCCTTTTATTTTAATTTCATTTCCATGGCTTCTTCAAGTTGACTTTGACGTTGTGGGATCGAAACCCCAAAGCCTCACTTTATTTTTTATTTAACTTTCCTTTTCCTTCTAGAGGTCGTGGGTTATATTCCCACGCCTCACATTTATTTTCTCTTCATTTTTGTTTATGCTTGACATTGAGGTTGTTAGAATACCACTCCTCTCATTTCTTATTTTCATAATTTATTTTCCAAATAAGACCATGGTTGAATTCCCTTCACCACATCCTTTTTTACTTCTTTATTTTTACGATTTTTTATATGGTGAAGTGTCGGGTTCAACACTCAATGACCTCACTTGTTTTAATTCATTTTTGCATAACATTTTGGACCCTCTCAACTTGAACGAAACTTATCATTTGAAACTGGAAAATTCTTTTGCAGCCTATTTTCTCACTTCGTTAAAATTTAATATTAAGACGTTTTAAGTAGTTTTTAGTGAGTTCTTAGGTGTGTTTTCAAGATTTCATGCGATAATGAATCACAATCAAATCAGTATTTTTACATCACTTATGAACATCACGATTTACATAAACATGTGTACATGAAATACAAAGAACTAACATCACATTTTAGAGCCTAAAACCCCAGTCATATAATCATGGTTCACATTGCACACACGTACACATAGTTTAGGATAACATAGGTGATTCTTCATACGATTTCAAACACACATAATTGAACATATTCATCATGAAACACAACGCATGCCTAATATCTACCAGCAAACATATCTAACCTACGAATCATTGGGAGCTAATGACAGGAACATGCAACGGGGAATAACCCTAGTTTTCAGGTTGAATATTTTGAACCTTAGGGGTTTCTCAGAAAAGGGACCAAAAGAGAAGAGAACCCATAAATTTTTGACATTCGAACCTTAACTTCATGTCAAAAATATTCTCCAAACACACGTCCAGCACTGAAAGTCCAACACCCAACACGACAAAAAACCTTCTCTTTGCCTACATGATTGATTAACGTTTGTTTTTCTTATATTTTCATTTGAGTTCTTCAAGTGTGAAGAACCTTGGTAAATTTTTTGTTCTTGAAAGCTATTTGGTAATGAGAAATGTGAATGGGAAAAGTGAATGATCAAGAATGTAGAGGAGATGGACGTGAGAGAGTTAGAGTTTTATTACGCTTAGGAATCCAGTTTAGGACTTAGTCAAACAAGGTTTTATTAAATGATAAAAAATCTGGTTTCCCTTTTATTTTAAATAAGCTAATAATTATTCATATTAATTAATTATATTTATTTACCAACTTAAACCAAAACAAATTTAATTCATTGCTTCCACCTAGGTTAGAACCCGGGTGGAGCAAGACTCAATACTAAGGGCAAATTTTCTGCCCTCTCTCCCAATAATACCCCTCCACCTTATTAATTAAATAATTAATAATATATTTAGGGTAATTACCATACTACCCTTAGACTGAAAAAAGGCAATTTTACCCCTAGACTCTCCAAACTTAAGATTTCCCCTTTTTAAGTTTCGTAAAGACTAATCCGAGTAAATCTTTATATTCGGGAGCCCTACATGGCTGGACCCAACCTTTCCTAGCTCAACTAACTCCCCAAGTTAGTTGGCTTGACTGTCATAAGGGTTTAGAGGTCTGTTCCTACGTGCATCAATCCGTATGAACCCGGTCAAATTGTAGGCGTTCTACGCACATTAAACATCATTTAGCATAGCCGTTTTTAGGGTTGTTACATTATCCCCCCTTATCAAAATTTGTCCCCATATGACACTACTAACAATTTCGCGTAACTCTATTCATATCATAACATAGTTATTGAACACAATCAAGCAATAGCAACAAACAATGGAGAGATAAGGAAACTTAGACTTAAGAGTAGTCTTATCTAAAGAGCTGAAAAGATTGCGGTAGCGGGATCTCATATTGGCCTCAGCCTCCCACGTAGTACCCTAAAAAAGATGATTCCTCCCCAATACCTTCACTTTGACAATCTCTTTCTTCCTCAGTCGCTCGATCTGTCTTTCTAAAATCTCAACAGGTACCTCCTCATAAGACAAATTTTCATCAACCCCCAAAACTTCCACTAGTAGAATCGATGCTGGATCGCCTAGGCACTTCTTTAACAAAGAGACATGAAAGAATGGATGAACAGAAACTAGTTTTGTGGGCAATGCCAATTCATAGGCCACCTCTCCCACATGCTGTAGAATATTTTATGGCCAAACATACCTCGGACTCAACTTCCCATTCCTGCCAAACCTTATCACCTCCTTCATAGGTGATATCTTCAAATAGACTTGGTCACAAACATAAAACTCTAAGGGTCATTTACTACTGTCTGCATAAGACTTCTGCTGACTGTAAGCAGTAGTCAACCTATCCCTAATCACTTTGACATTCTCTAAAGCCTCATGAATCATCTATGGACCCAAAATGGATAAATCTCCAACCTCAAACCACCCAACTGGAGACCTACACCTCCTACCATACAGTGCCTCAAACGGTGCCATCGCAATGATGGAGTGATAACTATTATTATACGAAATCTCTATCAAAGGCATATGGTTGTCCCAACTACCCTTGAAGTCAATCACACACGCCCTAAACATGTCCTCCAATGTTTGCATTGTACGCTCTGTCTGCCCATCACTCTGAGGATGAAAGGCAGTACTAAGCCTTACCTGCGTGCCGAATCTCTTATGGAAAAATCTCCAGAAATATGATGTGAATGGGCTCCTCTATCAGAAATGATAGACTAAGGAATCCCATTCCATCTCACAGTCTCTTCAATGTAGAGTGTCTCGTAATCCTCGGCTCTGTAAGTAGACTTCATAGGGATAAAATTGGAAGACTTAGTCATTTTGTCCATGATAACACATATGGAGTCATGCTGTCTCCTAGTCTTCGTAATACCAACCACGAAGTCCAATTTTCAAGTTTGAACCTTAATTATCTGAGTAAGACGACCAGATTTTAGATGTTCTTCCTTAACCTGTAGACAATTAGGATACTTGGCCACAAAATTTGCAATTTCCTTCTTCATGCCATCCCACCAATAGATCTGTTTAAGATAATGATACATCTTGGTGGAACATAGATGCATAGAATATCTTAAACCATGGGCCTCTGCAACGATCCTGGTCCGCAAATCATCCACATTTGGTACACACAACCTGTTCTGGTACCTTAGTATGCCGTCATCTCCCACAGCAAAACACTCATTCATCTTAACCAACACCGAGTCCTTCATCTCCACCAACAAAGGATCAAGATACTGACCATCCTTGACTTCAACAACTAAGGATGATTAAGAACTAGGATGAACTGAAACACCCCCACTAGTGGAGTTAACATACCGCACACCCAGTCTGGCCAGTCTACGCATATCTTTCACCAATTCCTTCTTCTCATGCTCAACGTGGGTTGTACTTCTCATGCTCATCCTACTCAAAGCATCATGTACAACATTAGCCTTACCTGGATGTTAGTGGACATTCATGTCAAAGTCCATCAATAGCTCCAACCATCACCGATTACGTAGATTCAACTTTGTGTGTGTGAACATGTAATGGAGACTCTTGTGGTCTATGAACACATCGACATGCACTCCCTACAAGTAGTGCCTCCACAATTTCATTGCAAACACCACAACTTCCAACTCTAGGTCATGAGTGGAATAATTCTTCTCATGAACCTTGAGCTGTCTTGACGCATAAGCTATCACCTTGCCACCCTGCATAAGAACACAACCCAAACCAAGCCTAGATGCATTACAATAAAGTTTAATTATCACCACACTTAGGCTATGTATTCACCCGAACTAAAGTGAGTCTCTCCTTGAGATCCTTGAAACATTACTCAAAAGTCTCTGTCCATTCAAAATTGGCGTTCTTCTTAGTCAAAGTTGTAGTGAGAAGTAATGGAAGAAAAAACCTCCACAAACCTGCGGTACTAACCAGCCAATTCCACTGAGATTCAGCCCTTTGTCAGATCCTACTATGACAATTCATGCAAGCATAACAACTATGAAGCCAGTCTATGCCAAGAATAACATAAAAATCATGAATTGGTAACTCAACTAAGTCTGCACACATAGTCTTACCACATACAACTATTGGGCAATCCTTGTATATTTTACCAGTTATTTAATTTTATCCTAAAGATGTACTAACCACTATAAGATCATGCAGAACTTTAGGCAATATCTCAAAAGTGAGAGCAAGCAATGTAGTCACAAAGGAAAGTGTAGACCCTGGATCATGTAAAGCATAAACAGAAGTTGAGAATACTTGCAGCATACCTATGACCACATAAGCGGACTTTTCCTTATCCTACTTGCCCTTAAGGGCGTAGATCATGTTCCTCTTACAATGCTCCACTGTTGCTGCATCCTGTGGATTAGTCCTAGGCTAAGCATTACCTTGAGCTTGACCTATTTTCTATGGGTTGTCCATTTCTCTTCTGGTACCCTGTCTTCCTCCTCTAGGTGTTGTACTCCCCTGAGAGTTAGAGTTCCCAGAACTCTGTTGCCTATTTTTGAACCTGGGGTGCTCAGAGATGCCAAAATTGTTTTTGTGGCCTCCATGGGTGGGACCTGCCTTATCTTGAGGCTTAAAACTCCTTGCATCACAAACGCCCGTCTTCTTGCCACTTTCCTCTACCTGTTGGACATTCACCATCAACCTAGAGAGATTCATGTTATCATGGAGCATCGCAGACCAACATTCGTCCTCCAGATCTTTGTGGATTCCTGTGAGGAACCTGCTTATCTCATCCCTGCTGTCAGTTACAATCGAAATAGCATACCTAGAAAGTTTAACAAACTTCAGGGAATAGTTCCTGACTTTCATGGATCCCTGTTTAAGGTTGATGAACTCCTCAACCTTGGCCTCTATCATCTCTCTAGAAAGAATCTCTCAAGAAATTGTCTTAAATAGCTCCCAAATGACCGGAACTCCGCCCAAAACTCAGCTATCTTTCCACATGTTGCACCAAGTCTGTACAACATCCTTGAGTTGATAAGAAGTAAACTCTGCTTTCTCAGTATCTGTGGCCCCATAGACACAAAGATCTTAAGCACCTCATCCACAAAGTCTTGGGGATCCTTCTAAGTCTTAGATCATTTGAAAATAGAAGGATTCATCCTAGTAAAGTCTCTCAACCTGTTAGTCATACTGCAAACCGGTGGGTTCTCCCTTTGAATATTCAGCCAGTTGACCTTGTCAGTCATGGCCTGGTCCTGCATAGTGCTGGCATGTGCCTTCTCGGCCAGGGATACCCTCACCTCAGCATTAGTCAACCCAGCAGGGTTAACAAGAAAAGCCAATTGTTCCCCTTACCTGGGGTGGAACTTCATTGCCCCCTGCAACTGCTCCACCCATCCCCTTACCAATTATTCTCCAAGTATTCATTTTCTGAAAAATGTGATGTTAGACACGCTCATAACATCAAGAAATCATACATTAGGAAAGATACGATAACATCAGAAGAAGGAAATTTTCCTAGGCATAATGCAGTCTCTAATTCAAGATAGTGGTGCACTTCACTACCATGACTTAGAAACTACTTAATGTGGTTTATGCGTACTTATTATCCTCGGAATGTAACCTAGTGCTCTAATACTAACTCTGTCATGACCAGAATCTAGACCCTGGCAAGACCGACGTTGTTGACCTCTCAGAGGTCGTAGACAAGCCTAATACATCATTCTTAGTTCATCTAGGTTAATTTGAGCGGAAAATTGGAAATTTTTGTTTTCATATTTCATGCTAAAGATCTTAAACATAACATGATAGGCGTTCACGGATCAACCATCTAATATAGAGATAAGAAAATGAAAGAATTAGTTCAAAATTTTACTAAACATATTTTTGCCAAAATGACACCAATACAAAGTCTGAAAAAAAGCAAAAAGAAAATCTAGTGGAACATGCTCCACTAGCTATAGCATACATCTAATCTAGATAATAACGGTTGACATCCTCGAAAGCATGAGGTCCTACCAAGTCCAAATGAGAGCTCCATATCCGAATAGCTGCAACGTCAACCTGTAAGCTCTACCGTCCACCTATGCCTGCACCTAAAATTGTAGAATTTTATGGGATTAGTACACACTTATACTAAGTATAGGTATATACAAGAATACACCAAGGACATGCATGATTAAAAAAAACTTTTTCCTAAAACCATTATTATGGAAAGACAAGTCAATGGACTTACCAAATTAGGATTAGAAAAGTTAGTGTGCTTTCTAAATTTGTATTACGATAATGAGTGAACTTTTTAAATTTTGATTAGGAAAGTCATGCCTTGACAGTAAAATGCATCATCATACTTAACATATTGCGCACAACACATAACATCTTGCATATAGAACATAAAGTTGTTCATATCATTCGTTCATAGAGACCTTAGAATCATGGACTTGACATCAAGACCTCCCAAAATGAGGGTTCAACATATGAGACCTCAACTAGGGAGCGTTCTTTAGAAAACACAGTGTCTACTTCATTTAGTCATACATACTTCATTTCATTTCATTCATAATCTAGTGTTAACACTAGCTATACCTAGGATGTAGTTTAAGACTATCATCGGGTTAGCTGTGCAATGACCAAGAATGACATAGTGTCATTACTTGAGTCTAGCTCACCTCTTGATTATCCTATCCTAACACCTTTGGTATCATTCATTTCATTATGTGCATCATTTGAGGCTGGCCTCACTCATTCATGGGCAACTTTAACTTTAACCAATATAGATCATGTGAGCATCATAAAATCCAGTATCTCCCCCACACTGAAAAGAGGTGAAATCACTGGACAAAGTGACCCAAAACATGCTAGCGTACATGGGAAATGAACCCCGCCAGATCCATACATTGACAGTATAGATTCAAATACTAGGAGATATAAGGATAATAATACCTGACAATGCTGGACTGTCTCGTCTCATGAGAGTTACGTGAACCTCTGCCCTTCCTGAAAGATGGCATCACCAATCATAGCTAGTCTATCAGTATTCACTATAAAGTTTCATTACATTCAACTAATACGTCATAGAAGCTGTCTTCTAGTATGAGGACATCATAGGTCAATAGGTGATTTCTCATATCATCAGTAGTATTAAGTGTGTTAATTTCAATACTTTTATTAAAGTGTTCATAAATACTGGTCTCTTCATTAACTTTACACTCTCATAGTGAGTACGTTTTGGTAACATTAACTTAGGCTTATTTGAGATTGGTATAATTTTTTACATTAGCCTCATATCATGTTATCACCACATTCATTAACATTAGCACAATTGTTCTTCATAGTTACTCACCCCTTTTTACGTGAATGTTCATTTCATCATATGCCAATGCACATGGCCATTTAGTGTGTTTGACACTCTTACTTAACCCTTATAGGGTTTCATCGTTTCATTGTTCATTTCATAGTTTCATTATTCATTTCGTCATGTACCAATGCACTTGGCCATTTAGTGTGTTTTACACTCTTACTTAACCCTTCTAGGGTTACATCATTTCATTACATACTTTGAGGTTCACTTCTTTTTAAACGTATGCTAGACTTATGGGTCTATACATACAAGCCATGAGGCTTTGTTCATAGTTCATTTAAGTGATTCATATCTTTCTTAGATTATGATGTACATGATTTATGCATCTTATAAGTATGCCAAGATTTCAATTTCGATCTAAATAGGTAGTATTATTCTTGAAAATATAATTCACGTATGACTTATGTATCAATACAGAATTTGGGAAAGGGAATCTGGTTTCAAAACCCTTGGACAAATATTACATTTATCATTGATTTTATTTTAGTCCACATGGCTTGGGGACCCAAGATCAAGCTCGAACGCCTTCATTTTCTTTTAATTTCTTTTATTTACATTTTCTCTTTATTGGCCGAGGGTTTGTGGGATTGAACCCCCACAACCACTTTTTATTTTAATTTCTTTTTCCATGGCTTCTTCGAGGTGACTACAAGGTTGTGGGATAGAACCCCAACAGCCTCATTTTATTTTGTATTTAACTCTTCTTTTCCGCCTAGAGGTCGTGGGTTTGATTCCCACGCGTCACACTTATTTTCTCCTCTTTTTTCCTTAAGATTTACATAGAGGTTGTGGGTTCGAATCCCACTCCTCTGATTTCTTATTTTCATACTTTATTTCCAGCCAAGACAATGGTTCGAATCCACTTCACCACATCCCATTTTACTTCTTTATTTTCATGATTTTTAAACATGGCAAGGTCACGGGTTCAACCCTCCATGACCTTACTTGTTTTAATTCATTTTTCACAACATTTTGAACCCTCTTAAATTGACCAAAACTCATCCTTTGAAACTTCAAAAAATATTTGCAGCATATTTTCTCACATCTTTAATATTAAATGTATAGACGTTTTAAGTAGTTTTTAGTGAGTTCTTAGGTGTATTTTCAAGATTTCATTTGATAAAGAATCGCACTCAAATCAACATGTTCACAAAACTTATGAACATCATTATTTACATAAACATGTGTACATGAAATATAAAGATCTAACATCACATTTTAGTTCCTTAAATCTGAGGCACATAATTATGCTTCACAATGTGCACACATACACATAGTTTCCAATCACATAGGTGAACCTTCATACGATTTCAAAAACACATACATGAACATATTCATAACAAAAACACAACACACATCTAATATCTACCAGAAAACATATCCAAACCTCAACTTGCTGCCAACAGAGAACAACACTAGTTTTCAGTTTGAATATACTGAACCTTAGGGGTCTCTTGGGAAAAGGACAAACAAAGATGAGGAACCATACTTTTTTGACGTCCAAACCTCGACTTGCTGCCAAAAAACTTTTCCAAACACACGTCCAACACCAAAATTCCAACACCCCACTCGACGGAAAACCTTTTCTTTGCGTACGTGATTGATTAACATTTGGTTTTATTATATTTTCATTTGAGTTATTCAAGTGAGAAGAACCTTGGTAAATTTTCTTTTCTTGAATGTTATTTGACAGAGAGATACGTGAATGGGAAAAGAGAATGATCGTGAAAGTTGAGGAGATAGACATGAGAGAGTTAGAGTTTTATTAGGCTTAGGAGTCTAGTTAAAGACTTACTCAACTAAGGTTTTATTAAATGATAAAAAATATGATTTCCCTTTTATTTTAAATCAGATAATAATAATAAATAATAATTAATTACATTAATTTACCAACATAAATTAAAACAAATTTAATTCATTGCTTCCACCTAGGTTCGAACCCGGCTGGAGCAAGACTTCACTCTAAGGGCCAATTTTTGGCCCTCTTTCCCCAAAATGCCCCTGCACCTTATTAATTAAATAATTAATTATATAATTCTGGTAATTATGAAACTACCTTTCTTCTGGAAAAAGTCAAATTTACCCCTAGACCCTCTAAACTTAAGATTTCCCCTTTTAAAGTTTGGTAAAGACTCATACGAGTAAATCTTCATATTTGGGATCCCTACATGGTTGGACCCAACCCTTCCATGCTCAACTAACTACCCAAGTTAGTTTGCTTGGATGTCGTAAGGGTTAAGAGGTCTGGTTCTACGCCCATCAATCTGCGTTAACCTGGTCTAATTGTAGGCATCTAGGCACATTAAGCATCATTTAGCATAGTCATTTTTAGGGTTGTTACAAGTATATACCCGCTAATTGCCAAAACCAAAATTAAATTAATTGGGTAGTGAAAAGACTATAGTTCCCTTCACAAATTTGATTTAAAGTTTCCTTATCTAGACAATAAAACTTGAAAAGAGCATATCTCCCTCATACGAACTCGAAACTGTGCAAACATGACGTTGTTGGAAACAAAATCAATGATTTTTCCTATTATATCTTGTCGCACACCTAAATAATTAAGTTTCCCAAAACTCATACACATAATTTGCCAAACATTTAAAATTTTATCTTTCCAAAAGTTGTTTCTTTCAATTTCTAGTTCCTTTTTAATGCGGGATGTTACATCTAATCCTTGATGTAAGATTTCTACATGGTTTTATATCAAATTTCTTTCTCTCTCTGATTATTGATAAAAAACCAACAACACGTTAAGTTGTGCTGACCTCTTCTACCTACACTATGTCAACCTCCTCACTTCTCCAACTCATTACTGGTTGCTCCGTTAATCGTAAGGCAAAAAAAAACCTCGTATGAAAGATACAAATATCCCAATTGATTCACGTGATGAAACAAACATATGTCATCATTGAAAATGAATCAAGTAAAAACAGTTGTTCCACTGGAAAGAGAGTGGCGTTATTGATGATTTCTCATAACCCAAAAATGGATGTGATGGCAATCGCCTTATCCCACCAAGACAAGTCATCATAAAACTCAACCATTACAAGAAAATGCGGAAAATTTCATAGTAAGTTAAAAAACACCCCAAATATCTGGTTGTCACATTTTAAAGCATCTAAGGAATTACAATTGATTCAAAAGAAAATAGTAGTCTCAAATGAAGTTGTTTCTAGAATAGACCAAGATCATAATAAAGGAGAAAGAAAGTACGCTGAGATGACAAACAACTACCTCATAAATCTCCAAGAAGCCTCAGAAAAGAAGAGAACATATCAAAGGTATGGGATATTAACCTACAAAAATTTGTAGAAGAAAGGGGTGAGTACAAAACCACACGGTACTCAACAACAAAAGCTAAGTCGATAAAAATATGGGTACTCCTACCACCCCAATCGAACCTCCATAACTCCAACCTGGGAAAAAATAACCCAACTTAACAGCTCACAGTGTACATAGCACATAGCTCAACAACAATACTTAGGAAAATTAACAATACTCAACAACAATGCTTTGATAAATTATATATCTTGAACAACAACTCTTCAACAAATTATATATCATAAATAACAAGCTCAGTATTCATCAAACACAAATTCCACAGAAAGACATTCACCAGATCAACAAAACATAATATCAAGTTCACTAATTATAATTATGTGCAATACAATGGAATGCAATGTCAAGTATAATGATGCATGTCTGACCTAATGATACACACCCACTGTGGACAAATCAACTCATCACCAATTTCCATTACACTCAAATATATACCACCAAGAAATACATATATTTAACACACTTAACAAGGGTTTATAAATCTACTTGCCTCAAATAATTAAGAACTCACTTCGACACTTAAGGTTTCCACTTTCGTTGAGCTCACAAATAAGTTCAATATATAAACATAACAATCACAATAAGATTTTGAACTAACAACGCTCATATAACTGTTTATCTAGTTTAGACCAAAAAACTCATTCAAATTCCTAATCAAGTTTCTAATTTTGATACCAATTAATATTGCAACTCTCATATTTAACAATTTTTTTTTAGGGTTATGTTTTATTTTCTCCAAACTTATAAATGTAATAGCATTTATATATAACAATTCGCCCAATATGTGATAAAATATACCAAAATATCAAAACTTGAATCATAATATTATTGAAGAAACCCACATAACACAACTATTCTCAATTAAATTTAATCTTATAACATATATTATAATGTAGTAAGTAATTTGAGAAAACCTATTTATTTTTATTATTATGATTAGTCATCTATCATATAACTTCAACATCACCCAATGATATACTTGTCAAATCATCACCCGAAATCATTATTCAATTGATTATACCTATTATTCACTTAACAACATTCCCAAATCCAAGGATATGGTTATCATATTTTTATTTTTAATTTACAATTAGTTTATGTTTTAAAACCAATCACCATTTGATATTCTATCTAAATAATAAAAATAATATTATGGTCAATCATATAAACAATATAAGATTAGTCGATGTGAGATGTGCCTTATTCATTCTCGACCTTGTTATCCCAGAGGGTTATTAGTCATCGACTGCTTGTATTACAAATAATAATAAAAACATACATATTTTAAATTATTCAAATAAATAGGTCAAGTGGTATAGGTTGTTAAATAAATGATCACTTTAGTCCATTAACTATATATTAAATAAAATACCTACAATTAACCATCAACTAATTATCTAAGGTTAAACGAATAGTTCAAAGTTGAAAAAATGACTTTTTTGATCATTACATGATTGGAAGGAGAAAGATGTATTTCTACGGAGTTGGATCTCAAATACCTTTACCGAAGAAAACATGTACCTAATTGAGGGCTGCTCAACTACCAAAGAGATGTGGGAATGCTTGGAAGAAATTTATCTCCAGGAAACAAAAGATAAAAAGTTTAAGCTTAAACAATAACTACAAAGTGTTAGGATAGGAACCTAGAAGTTTGATGAATACAACAAGGAATTTAAAAGCACACGTGAGGTCCTTGCAACCATTCACAAAACTTTGGAGGAAGATAACAAAGTACTAAATTTTACTAGAGGTTTAGGTCTCAAATAAAAGACCTTCACGCCTGTCATGTTAGGTATGATACCATATCCCACCCTTAATTAATTTATTTAATGCTCTTAAAGTCGTTGATATAACAGAAGATCAATATGAAGTTCCACAACAAAACCATAACACGATATTCTCTGTCCAAAGATGTAAGGGAAGTGAAAACAAGTTCAATTCAAGAGAAAGAGGTTTAATGCCTAATGGATAAGGAACAAGTTTTCAGAATATTCAATATGGACTAGGTTCTCTGAACAATAAAATTTTCCAAAGTGATGATAAGGAGAGGAATAATATTGAGTTATGTCAAATTTGTGGTAGTAATAATTATACTTCTTTGAAGTGTGTGTTTACGGGTGGGACTACTCATATCAATCTGCTAATAAACTATCACAAACAATGACTAGACATCACATTCATACCGAAGCATTGACAAAACAAGTTTTTTGTGGGTATTCGAAGCAAGCTAGGAGTAACCTTTCCCTTAATCTCGAACCTGAAGGGATGTTTTGAAGATGAAGGAAACTTATGATTTTCAACTTGTCAATGAAACAGTTCCAACTAAGATCACTTATGTGTTTACAACACTATTGTAGAGTTAGTCACACTATTTATAAACTACTTATATTTATTAGTATTATATTACAACTAGGATTAGATTACGATTAGGATTTTACTACGACTAAGATTAGATTATTTATAAATGCATTATTATTCGTATTTTATTATAGTAGTAACAGGTATTGCAGAAGGACTCAATATATAGTTAACTTAGGATTCTACAATTCTCTCCCTATACAAGGATTATGTAATCAACAATTTTAATTATCAATATAATCCTTGATTTCACTAATCCGAGATGTGAGATTTCTATAACTTACACTAGTGAGACCAGGTACATTCAACACTTCAAATATATATATATATATATATATATATATATATATATATATATATATATATATATATATATATATATATATATATATATATATATATATATATCTTATGAATAACTTTCTGCATATATCATAAGAATGTAATTTTAACTTAATAATTAGCGTAATATTTTAAGATCAAGACATAATACACATATAAATAATAATTTTAACAATAAGATAAAAAATTTGTCAAATTTTGCATGAGAATAACAACATTGTAAAGAGAGAGAAACACCAAAATTGTCATATTTATTCCTTTTTATACACTTTATTACAAAGCTCCATAAAGAGGAAATAAAAACATCAATTAGTTCTATTAATATTATTAAGATTTATTTTATATTATCATATCAATCAAAAAAATATTTATAGGTTCCTATATTTTATACCTATAACGGAAAATACGTGTATCATAACAATTTTAGATTTAGAGAAAGGAATTGATGTTTTTTCTCCTTCAATATTTATAAGTTTTGTTTTGATACTTGGAGTACATTATTGAAAAAATTAAACATTTCGTTAAATAGTGTGTGTAACATATATTTATTTTTTCAACTTGTGAAGCCTTAAAAATTTTACATTATATTAACTTGTAAATAATTTGTGTATAACCTACATAAATTCCATAGAATGAGGAGTAAATTAAATCATATTCTTACTCTTTCCCTGATTAAAATAATCCCTTTATTTTTACACCATCTGAATACAAAACTCACTATTTTGATACATTAATGTTGATACATTATCAATGAAGCCTTAACGTTAAAAAAGAAAAAATGAAAAATAAAAATCCAACGAGAATCCCACAAATTACTCTTTCATGATTCTTCTTACTTTCAATCATGTCACGCCCTAAGCCAGCATGCTGGCGTAACTGGCACTCGAGAACTATTATGGCCCAAGCAAACCCTTAGCCTGACTCAAATCTCAGCGAAAGGCTTAATCAGCAACAGAAATATCAAACCAATCTCAACTCATATGATATAATAAATAAAATAGTTTACTTAGTATACTTAAATAAAAAGAATTATTCAACACACAATCTTTAAAACGTGACAAAGGGAACAAAAAAGACTCCTTAACCACTACTATCTATGAAGCCTCTAATGGCTAAGATTGAAGTCACGAAAAGAGCAACGACATTCTAACAAAACTGAAAATTAAATGTGAATATCTGGAAGCAAGGAGGCTCACCAAGGAAACTCTGCAACTTAATGTGATATCAAAGGTGTGTCTATTGATGACCCTAAACTAATGTATCTGCATCGTAAAATATGCATGCCGAATTATGTTAGTACATGGAATGTACGAGCATGTAATGGGAACTTTAAAGCACATGCATAAGCTTACACTCACAAAAAGGAAGAACATACTCAACTCAAGGATATTCAACTTAGTTCAATATAAAAACAATAATAGTGATGCATTCTGAAAAAATAATTCAAAACAGTAGATTATTACTGAGATGTATTCAAAAAATACAATAATACTCTTTTTTTACTCTTATTTGGAGATTCTCTAATAGACAACAATCACGATGAGCTATGTAATGATACAGAGTCTCGCCCTGCTGCGAAAACTTTCATATTCCTGGTGATGGTATAAGACATAATCAACTAAGTGGATCCATTAAGATATCTTTTAAACGAAATAATGAATCATGTAAACTGACCCTTTTTAACCATGTTGACATACATGGTTTATGAGTACTTTGAGTCATATGAACTCGTTGCCATATTTTTTATCAATACTAGTCCCAATAATATAACTCATGATCATATGCTTAAAAACATCTTTTCATCCTCAAACTTTGAGATTATTACTCAAAAGGTTCTCTTAAAAGATATTATATCAAAACTCCTCATGAAATCATTTAGAAATTAAGGTTTCCTCCTCATTTTTAATGTAAAAATATTTACCATTGGAAATACTTATTTCCCATGTATACATTTTCAAACAACCCTAAAATGACTATGCTAATTAATGCCTAATGTATATAGAATGCCTAGATTAGATCGAGTTCACACAGATTGATGCGCGTAGAACAAGAATGAAACTCCGCAAAAGCCAAGTCAACTAACTTGGTAAGTAATTTTATCTAGTAAAGGTTAGGTCCAGCGATATAGGACACCCGAATATAAAGATTCACCCGAATGAGTCTTAAACGAACTTAAGAAGGGGTAATCTTATGTTTGGAGGGTCTAGGGGTAAAATGGTATTTTCCAAGCTAAGGGTAGTATTGTAATTACCCTAATTAATAATTGATTAATTGAATAATATGGTGGAGGGTCAATTCGGGTAGAGGTTGCCGAATTTTACCCTTTAAGAAAAATCTAGCTCAACCCTGGTTTGAGCCTTGGAGGAAGCAAGCATTAAATTGATTTAATTTTATTAAGTGAATTAGTTGAATTAATTAAAATTTAAAAAGTTTATTTATGTAAGGGAAATATCAGTTTTTTAATTAAAAAATAATAATAAAATTAATAAATAATGAGGAGTGCTAGTTTGACTAAGTGTCTACCTAACTCTCCTAATCCTAATCCTGTCACTCTCACGTCTCTCACAATCATTGTCACCTTTGTTATCAGTAAAAGAACAGAAAATAATAGTTCTTCACTCTTAAAGAACTTTCACATCAAAAATCAAACGAAAATCTAAGCTAAAAACAAAAATCAACAACATTTTTCTCGACGGATTGTGTTTGGGATATTGGTGGTGAGGCAGTGGTTTCGTGGGAAATTGGCAGAATTTAAACAAGTGTGAAACGAAATTAAGGTATGGTCTTTCTTCTCTCTTTGTCCCTTTCCCAAGAGACCCCTAAGTTCAGTTTAAATTCCAATTGAGAAACTAAGGTTGTCTCTGTTGCATATTCCTGTCATTTAATCCTTTGAAAGATTCAAAGCATGCGTTGGTATGTCTTCTTGTAGATGATTTTAGGTCTGGTTTTGATTACATGTTGAAGTGTATTCAAAAATCATGTAAGGGATGAAAAATTTATTCCGGAAAAGTATATTGGGATGACCGTTTTGAGCATGTGTGTGCAGAAAATTTACTACGTTTGTTGCTTGATATTTGTATGTTAAAATATTGTGTTTCGCCTGTATAAAAATGTTTAAAAAAATGTTATGTTAATATAAGGCTAAGGTGGTTGACTGAATGTCTTTGAAAATACTACAAAAATCAACATATGAATGAGAGAAAATGAATTAAAAGAGACCATGTTTCTAGCTTGCTGCAAATTGGTGGTCTCACCCAAGAATTGAAAAAAATAGCTATGTTTTAAAAAAAATTAATTTTTTTTATTTCATTGGGAATTGAACCCAAGACCTCACCAAATTCAAATTACATAAAAATTTCATGCGAAAACGAAAGGAAAAATAAATGTTGTAAATGGGGATTGAACCCACAACGTCTTGAATAGATGAGATAGTTCAGACAAAATAAATTTGGTGAGTGGGGATTGAAACCACAACCTCTTGAATAGTTGAGAGAGTTAGGAGAAAAATAAAGGAAAAAAATAAATGCGGTGAGTGGGAATTGAACCCACAACCTCTTTAATAGATGAGAGAGTTAGGAGAAAAGTAAAGTAAAAAAATAAAATTAGGTGAGTGGGGATTGAACGCCCAACTTCTTAAATAGATGAGAGAGTTAGGAGAAAAATAGACGAAAAAAAATAAATGTGGAGAGTGAATATTGAAGCCACGATCTCTTGAATGGATTAGAGAGTTAGGAGAAAAATAAAGGAGAAAAATAAATGAGAAGAGTGGGGATTGAACCCACAGCCCCTTGAATAGGTGAGAAAGTCAAGAGAAAAATTAAGAGAAATACAATGAGCTTGTAGGGGATTGATCCCACAAACTCCTTTCCTTAAACGAAAGAGAAAAGAGGAAAAGAAAGGAAATATTATGGAAGTGATGGGGATCGAACTAGGATCCCCCAAATCTGAAAAATGAAATCATTAAGTTTAATATAAGATTAAGTGTTGCTCCAGGGATTCGAAATATGGTTCCCTTGCCCAATTCCTAAGTCTTGTACCACAAAAAATTGAGAAAATATGAATTACTTAGACAAACTATTAATGAATCTTCATGGCTTGTATGTGTGAACTCATAAGTCTACCATACGTTTAAAAGGAAGTGAACTCAAGTTGTTATGTGAGGAGATAATGAAACCCTAGACGGGTTAAGTAAGAGTGTGAAACACATTAAAGGGGGAAGGGCATTGACATACGATGAAATGAACATTCACGTAAAACAGCGAGTAATTATGAAGTGTTAATGTGCAAAAGTTAAAGAATTGTGTAACAACATTATAAGAGGCTAAAGCGAAAGGTGAGAGGAATATCAAATGAGCCTAAATAAATGTTACCGAGACGTACTCACCTATGAGAGTGTAAAGTTAATGAAGAGACAAGTCTCTATGAACACTCTAATGAAAGTGTTGAAGTTAATACAAACTTAATACAAATGATGAAATGAGAAATCATCTAATAATCTATGATTGACTTATGCTAGAAGCCATCTTCTATGATGTATGAGATGAATGTAATGGAACATTATACTTAGAACCGATAGGCTAGATATGAGTGGTGATTCCTTCTTTTTGGAAGGCAGAGGTTCGTGTAATTCTCATTAGATGAGTTGTCCGTCCAGACGGGTATGGGTCTCCTTATATCTCCTAGTCGTTCAACCTATACTGCCAATATAAGGTTTTAGCAAGGTTTGATTCCCTATATACGCTAGCATGTTTTGGTTCACTTTAGCCAGTAATTCCACCTCTTTTCGGTGTGGGGTTAAACACTGGATTTAATTATACTCACATGATCTATGTCAGTTAAGTTTAAAGTTCCCAAAGAAAGAATAAAGCCAGCCTCAAGTAATTCACATAATTAAATGAACAATACCAAAGGTGTTAGGATAGAATAATCAAGAGGTGACCTAGACTTAAGTAATGACACTAGGTCACTCCTGGGTCATTGCACTGCGAACCCGATGAAAGTGTAAAATTACATCCTAGGAATGACTGGTGTTTACACTAGCTTACGAACATATGAAAATGAAGTACGTATGAATGAATGAAGCAGACTTTATGTTTGTTAAAGTAGGCTCCCTAGTTGAGGTCCCATATGTTGAGCTCTCATTTTGGGAAGTCCAAATGTCAAGTCCATTATACTAAGGTCTCATGGCATATGGACGAATGATATGAAATATGTTATATCCTAATAAGCAATATGTTATGTGCTTTGTACAATATGTTACGTCTGATGATGCAAGATACTCTCATATCATGACTTCTCTAATCTGAATTTGGCAAGTCCACTAACTTGACTTTCCATAACTCATATCCTTAGGAGAGAGCTCTTATTAATCATTCATGTCCTTGGTGTGTGAATACATATGCCTATACTTACTTTTAGGTGCAGGTGCAGCTTGACGCTTGAACTAAGGAATCGACGATGAAGTTATCCGGACGTGGAACTTTCATCCGGATTTTGTAAGTCCTCATGCTTTTGAGGATTCTTAATATTTTATTCAAGCATTAGACATAGACATTAGCTAGTGGAGTATGTTCGACTAGCGTTTCGTTCACAATAATTTTCAGACATTGTATTGGTGCCATTCTAGAAACTTCTTTTTTATGATATGACTATTTTATTCAGTTGAGTATAATGTATCTTACTATGAAGTCTATGTATACTTCAAGTAACTAAAATTTTCAAATTTTTCCCTAAAATTAACCTAGATGATGTAACGATGACGTATGTAGGCTTGTTTGCGACCTCTGAGAGGTCAACAACGTCGATCTCTTTTGGGGTCTAAATTCCGTTCGTGACACATTTTTAATAAAATTAAACTCATCTCACATCATACTCATACTCAATTACTAAATTCTTAAAACAAATTTTTAAAGTTTGTAAAAGATTTCTCAATTGACTCAAAAGAACTTTCACAAACTTTACTCTTAACTCTATCTTGAATTTAGATTATTAATTCAAGAGTGATTAATTAGACATGCACAATATCCCGAGGATTAAATGAAGATTTTAAGTGTGGATATCATGTAGAGAACATAAGTAATACTTGAGAAAACTCACTTAGAAGAATGATTAGAAGGGTAAGGGACCAGGCGACCCTGACGTACTGAGTGGCGCGGGGCACCAACCCTAAAACTACTAACCACTGTTCGGGGGTGCAGTGAGTGTCGTGCCTCGCCAGAACCAAAACCACTGGGCAGTAGTTTTAGAGTTATGTTGGTCCGCCATGCCCAAAATTTGATGAATTTTCTTGTTCAATCGCATGATGTAACTCATATAGAATGAAACTGTTTCCCTCAAACTCTTTTGGATTCATAAACCCAACATAATTACAATAAAATCTACACCCAAAACCACCAAGAACAACAGTCCTTCGCGACTCTCACCTCAAGAACTCAACAAGAACGAACCCCAAAACCTGAAGAACTCAAATATTTCAACCATACGAGCAAAATTACAAATAAAAATTGCATTATTGACGTGTTGTTGAATCAACCCATAACTATGAGAACTTATCACGTACCTTGTTGGGATCAAACAGTTGGCGAAACTCCTCGACGATCGCAAGAAAATCTTGATAATCTTTTCTCCTTTTTCTCCTCTTTAAACTTCTCTCTAAGACCCTAATCATGTTTAGGAAATTTTGAAACTGATGTAAGTCAGTTTGCACCCCTATAATATTAACAAAAATGAGTTAGGCATGTGGGGTAAGGAAAAGACCAAAATACCCTTCTTTAAATAAGATGAACTTTCTTTAATATGATAGATTGAACTCAAATGTGCATATCTACCTCATCCAAGCATAGAATGTTGCAAATTAGTGGCATTGGAAAGAGTACTCAGAAATCTTTCATTTGATACTTTATGGGCCTCGTAAATTATCATGTATTGAAAGTTGTGGTCATTTGATGTTGACCCAAAACTCACAATTTACAATTAACATGATAAATTAAAAATTTATATATTTCCAAGACATAGGTGTTACAATATATCCCCCTAGGGAACATTCTTCCTCAAATGACATTCCTCAAAGTAGAACTATAGGTGGCAACATCTAACACACAACTCAAACTCCCATTATAACACTCCAAAAAGTCAGGACCTAATGATTGCCTAAAATAAGTGCTTAAATGTTTAGATACTATTTTATGACCTAAAATAATGTTTAGAAGTCATCCAAAAAGTTTTAGAGCCTAGACGTCAAAGGACGTCCATGACATCCGAAAACTAGCCTAATTGAACTAATTGACGTTGCTATGTTTGGGGATGGTTTCCGAGGATCCAATTCAGGTTAAAACTAGTAAAAATAATCTATTTACATAATATTGTAGTATATAGAGTCTAAAAATCCCATAACGATGCCTCAAGGACACCCCGAAGGGTCATTGAAGGGGGCCCAACCATGGGTGGGCAAGCTGCCTAAGCAGCCTCCAAAAGTTAAGATTCAGTGAGCTATTGCACGATGTGCAGACCACACGGACCTCACTGTACTAAAAATATATTTTGGAAAATAAATGTGTTTTGGCCACGCGACGTGGAGTAACTTTGTAGATTCAGTAAAATCGTATTTTTGACATTTAGAATTCACAAAAAGACCAACTTAAGTGAGGGGTGTTTTGGGTAATTTAGGGGGTGATTATGCATAGACTAAGGGTAATTTTTATTCATTTATTACTCACCCAAACCTAAATTCCAAAAACAAGCTCAAAATCTCTCACCTCTCTCTATTTTCTCTATACCTAAATCCTCCGTTGAAGAAGGAAGAAAGCATGAACAAAGAAGGTCAATTTCTATAGGTTTTCACTAAATATCGTTTGTTAATCTTCATTAAAGTATGGGTTCTTCACTTTTGGGATCCCTTTCCCAAAGAGTTCCGCTTAAAGTTGATTTCAAATTACCCAATTCCATGGGGTTTTCCAATTCTAATGGGTTTTCTTCTAAACTTCAAATTGATGGTGAATAATTATTTCCAATAACTAATTGAGTATAGATTGTTGGTTAATTGATTTTAATTGATGCAATTTCGTGATGATCAGGTTCCCTTCCCTAATTTCCTAATTCTAGGATACTGGTCATGAATTGATGGGAATTGATGATTGAATTTATTATTACACTTGTTTTATCTCTTTTAATTCACGTATGGATTGACTAGGGTAATGTATTGTATTGATTGAATGTAAATCTTGATGAATTTATGATGAACTTTATTTCCTTTAGCCCTAGGTTATTAATTGATGTTTATTAAGATAGTGATGATGCAATTGACCTAAATCTTGTGTTAATTACTATTCTTTGATGTTACTACACCTATTGATTGGATGAAATTTGTTTGTTAATTGTAAGACCATGATGATGTCTATTGAAGTATATTGAGTAAATATTTATGCTCCAATCTTTTACTTCAAATTATTGTTAATTGTGATTAAGTCATGATTTTGTACTCGAGTATGCCTTGTACTAGGATTGATAGGTTAGTATGATGTTGAATTGAAATATCTTGACTATAGTTTGTGAGGTGTTGTCTAAGATTTAAGTGTTATAAGAATGGTGAATCATATACAAATGTGCCTTATTATGAAGTTAAATGTAAATGTGTCAACCTCACTTATGTTAATTATAATGAAAAAAAATATACTCATGAAATTCTTATTGAACTATGATAATGATTAATATACAATTGTTAGACCGTATGACCTACCATAAGCTATGATGATTAATAAAGGCATTAAATGAATTTTAAAAGGGACTTTTATCTTAGCACTGAGTGAACTTGACAATGAAAGGTGATTACTTCCCATAGAGAAAGATTCACCCTATAGTTGCACATGTAACGTTGACTCCCCAATGAGGTACACTTATACAATGGATTTCCATGAGAGGAGGCCCCGATTTGCAAGTGGTAGTAGAGGTATTATACATGTCTCTTAATTCTTGAACTATGTTGCCCCCCATAAGAAGACGAGCTAGTAGATCCACCTAGAAAGCCACGTTTACATTTAATTTTACTTTGGCCAGTAGACCACCTTTCATCTGTGTAAACTTTTACAACACCGGATTCCACACATAGAGCATGTGTTCTATGTCGGTTAGTTCAAGTGTTCTTTAAACTAAAAATGAAGTAATGAAGTACAAACAAACTAAAGAAACTTAAGAGGTTTGACATAGCCTAGGTAGGGGTATCAGACTCTACCTATGCCTTGCGCTAGTTGGCCTTTAAGGGAATTTTAGAACGTTGAGAGTATGTATGAAAATGCTTATAATGCTATATGATATGTATATGAAGAACTTGCTAATTATTGATAGTATATGTTGATTAGTCTAACTTATGAATATATGTTGGTCTATCTTGTTAAAGTTTGATAACATGTTCTCTTAAATGCTATGCTATGTGAAGTAGGATGTTAGTCATGATTCTTTTTGAGTTACTTGATTGATTAAGATTATGGGGATTTGCTTGGTCATTGTACTTGTTGAGTTTATAGGGGTTCATGGGTAATTGTCTTGCTTTGGGTATGTTGAAATGTAGTACTATTTATTCTTATTGCTATTATGACTTGATGATAGAATTACTTAACTATGTATTCAATTATATTGTATGCATGTTGTCTTTACTAGTTTTGATGTTGTTGGTCTTGTGATGAACATGTCTATGGCTTGATGAACATGACCTATTGGTTTGTATGGTCTTTTTTAATGGGCATAAAGGTTTGTAATTAAAACTCCATACTTTATTGAATGGACCTTAGAATATTTTCATAGTAAGTGTGCATATGGTCTCATACTTAGTACAAGTGGTGTATTAAGTCTATTTCTTTTTTTTCCCCATAATTTAAGGTTCCGCCCATTGAGGGACTCTTTGGAGATGACTTTGAAGAAGGCTTGGAATTCTTAATCATCAAAGTTTGGTAGGTCCTCACTTTATAAGGGCAATGCCACTATCAATTTATGAAGTTGTTTAGTTTTAAGACTCTTATGTTCTTTTCCTTTTCATTTGGATAATAAAACTTGTATGACCTATATGTGGTCTTATAGTATTATTGTTTGGCTACGCATATATTTATATACTCTTATTAGATGGTTATGAGATTAGACGACTATTTTGCGGCTATGTTATATTCTATATATTTTTCTGCAATAAAAGTAGAAGACTATGTAATCTTCCAATACCAAGGGTATACGTATTCTCGATGTGTATACTATGAGGTTTATGAAAACCTCTAAGTAGAGATAGTGAAAAGTTTTAAATTTTCTACTAATTTTTAACTATGGATGTAATGATTTAAGCTAGAGTCTAGTCTTAGTCCTCAAAAAGGGCGATGATGCCGGTTACGTCTAGGGGGTATTCTTGGATGTGACAAACATGGTATTAGATCATGAGGTTAAATATCTTTGAGTTGATGTCTCTCTCAACCACGTCTATGTAGATTCATACTCATAATTGTGAAGCGTACCACACTTATGAATAAGAATCTATATCGTGCCTTTAGAGTGTTAGCTCTATGTGCTTTAGCATCTTATCCTTTTATTGTGATTATTGGCAGTGAATATTCAAAGGAATTCGACATGAACACTTGAAGAAGAGATTGCCAGTGTGGGAGTTCGTCCCCGTGGTGATCAAGTTCCTCCTCTTGCAAAAGATGTAAATTATTACCAAGCCCCGGTTAATTAACTCTCTTTGACAGATGAGAACATAAGGGGCGCTCTCTTCCAAATGGACCAAGCCATTAATATCCAAACATAAGCCTTCACTACTCAAGACCAAGCCATGATGGCCCAATCTAATCGGGGAGGTTGTACTCAGAGCATACCAAAAAGTTTCTACCATGGCCTCCCGTTTAAGGCATTTCACTAGGATGAACCCTTCTACTTTCTATGGGTCCAAGGTTGAAGAAGACCCCCAACACTTCATCGATGAAATCTAAAAGATACTTTATGTTATGGGGTTGTCTACTAGTGAGAAGGTCGAGCTAACCACTTACAAACTTAAGGATGTGGCTGAAGAATGAAATGTCCAATGGAGGGACAATAGGCCGTTAACGGGTGGACCAGTGACTTGGGAGTTATTCAAGATGACTTTTCTTGATCGGTTCTTTCCTAGGGAGAAGAGTGAATCTAAAGTGGTGAAGTTCATCAACCTTCGCCAGGAAGGTATGAGTGTGCTTGAATACTCACTAAAACTCACCAAATTGTCAAAATATGCTTCTTCTTTTGTATTTGATCTTAGAGATGAAATGAGTCATTTTGTGCTGGGGTGTCAGATGATTCGCAATAGGAGTTCATTCGGCTATGGTACATGACAATATGAATATTGCTCATCTCATGGTTCATGCCCAATATGTAGAAGAATCAAGGGCTAAGAGGAATAGTGGAGACACTAACAGGGCAAAATCTTTTGATGGTGGTTCTTCATGGAATAGGCTTGAGATACAAGACCAGCCTAGGTTTAAGAAATTGGTTTCTAATCAAGTTCCTTCAAAGTTTTCTAAGCCTAGGGATGATAGGGTGTATAACCCTAAGTCTATGAAAGGAAGGTATACTAGTTTACCAAACAAGAAGCCCACTTGTGCAAAATGTGGAAAAGGTCATGTAGGCAAATGCTTAATTGGAACATGTAATTGCTTTGGTTGTTGAAAGAGTTGTCACAAGGTTAGGGATTGGACTAATGGGAAGAGTCAAGACAAGGGTAGCGGGAAAGCTTGTGGTCCAAATGAGGCTCTGAAGAAGAATCACTTTTCTGCTCTCGCTTTAGTGGTGAGCAATAGATATCTCCCGACGTGGTGATTGGTATGTTGAATGTATTCTCTAATGACATATATTCCTTACATGATCCCTGAGCTACCTTATTATTTGTTACTCCTCTAGTAGGTAAAAATTTTGACATTTTACCTGATATTTTGCATGAACCTTTGATAGTTTCTACCCCGGTGGGTGAGTCGGTTGTTGCAAAAAGGGTGTATAGAAATTGTACTATAATATTATCATATAGAGTTTCTTATGTTGATCTAGTAGAACTTGATATGCTGGATTTTGATGTCATTTTGTGTATGGATTAGTTGGATGCTTGCTTTGCCTTAATAGATTGTAGAACGAGAGTGGTGAAGTTTAACTTCCAAATGAGACATTTTAGAGTAGAAGGAGGTAAATTCTATTCCTAGAGGTCGTATCATGGCTTATCTTAAGGATTGTAAAATGATCTCTAAAGGGTGTTTATACCATACAGTAAGAATCCAAGATTTTGACTTAGAAATTCCTTCCGTTGAGTCGACCCCTATAGTAAGGGTATTTTTTGAGGTTTTTCTTAATGATCTTCAAGGTATTCCTCCCGAATGGGAAATTTATTTTTGTATCAACTTGTTACCATATACAAATCCCATTTCAAGTATTCCTTATCGGATGGACCAGCTGACTTGAAAGAGTTGAAATCTCAACTCAATGATTTACTAGACAAAGATTTCATTAGACCTTGTATTTCTCCATGGGGTGGTCCAGTATTGTTTGTGAAGAAAAGAAATGGATCTCTTAGAATGTGGATTGATTACCGCCAACTCAATAAAGTCACTATTACAAACAAGTATCCTCTCCCTTGGATTGATGACTTGTTTGATCAAATCCAAGGGGAAAGCTACTTTTCTAAGATTGACTTGAGATCGGGATATCACAAACTAAGGGTGAGAGGTGAGGATATACCAGAAACAACATTTCGGAGTAGATAGTCACTATGAGTTCTTAGTAATGTCCGTTGGTCTCAATAATGCCCTGACGCGTATATGAATCCCATGAATAAGGTATTTCAAATTTACCTAGATTCATTTGTCATTATCAATATTGATGAAATATTGGTATACTCAAAAAATGATGGTGATCAGATGAACCATTTGAGGGTTGTGTTACAAGTGCTTAAGGAGAATAAATTATTCTCCAAGTATAGAAAATGTGAGTTTTGGTTGAGGTCGTTTGAATTTCGTGTCATATAATCTATAATGAGGGAGTTGAGGTTGATCTAAGGAGTACCAAAGTGGTGAATAATAAGGCCTAGACCATTGACTCCAACAAACATTAAGAGTTTCTTGGGTCTAGCGCGTTATTATCAAAGGTTTGTGGATGGTTTTGCGTCGATTGAATCTCCCTTGAAAACTTTTACCAAAAATAGTAAGAAATTTTAATCGTTGAAAGCATGTGAGAGAAGCTTCGAAATCATTAATATAGGCTTACTTCTGCTCTAATGTTTACTTTACTGGGGGGTACAAAGGTACAAAGGGCATCGTTGTGTATTGTGTCTTTTATCAAGTGGGTTTAGGGTGTGTTCTTATGCAACATGGGAAGGTAGTAGCACATGCTTCTAGTAAACTTAAGCTTCTTGAGATAAACTATCCAACTAATGATCTTGAATTAGCGGCCATGGTATTTGCCCTGAAAATATGGAGGAATTACTTGTATGGTGTCCATGTTGATGTGTATACCGACCATAAGAGTCTACAATATGTGTTTACTCAAAATGAATTGAATCTTCGAAAAATAAGGTGGTTGTAATTGTTTAAAGATTACGACATGAGAGTTCTCAATCACCACAACAAGGCCAATGTGGTTTTGGATGCTCTAAGTCATATGATCATGGGTAGTGTCTCTTATGTAGATGAAGCCAAGAAAGTCCTAGTGAAAGATGTTCATAGGTTTTCTAGGTTGGATGTAAGGTTAGAAGATTCTCTGAATGGTGATTTTGTGGTCCATCATAACTCCCAATTCATAATTGGTGGTTGAGGTAGAGCCCAAACAACACCTTGATCAACCATTGATGGAGTTAAAAGAATTTTTTCCTGGTAAGATTAATGAGTCATTCTCCTTGGCCAGGGGGGATGGTGTCCTATGGTATCAAAGAACATTGTGGGTTCCCAATGTAGATAGATTGAGAAACCGGATCCTTGACGAAGCCCATGGGTCGCGTTACTCCATTCATTCGGGTTCAACTAAGATGTACCAAGATCTTAAAGAAGTATTTTAGTAGGAAGGCTTGAAAAAGGACATAACGGAGTTTATTGCTAAGTGTCAAAATTGCCAACAAGTGAAAGCCGAACATCAAAAGTCGGGTGGTACACTACAAGTAATCCAAGTTCCTAATTGGAAGTGAATAGACATTAATATGGATTTTGTGGTAGGTTTACCTCGCACACAAAAGTAATATAACTCTATATGGGTGGTTGTGGAAAGGTTGACCAAATTTGCTCATTTAATTTTGACAAGTAAACTTATTCAGTAGAAGATTATGCAAGGATATTCATACATGAGATTGTATGTAACCATAATATTCTGTTATCCATCATATCAGATAGGGGTGCACAATTCACATCTAGGTTTTGAAGGTCATTCCAAGAAGTGTTGGCTACTGTGCTGAAATGAAGCACCGCTTTTCATCCCAAACAGATTGTCCAGCAGAGTGTACTATTCAAAACCTTGAGGATATTCTTAGAAATTGCAATTGTTTATTTTAAGGGAAATCAGAAAGCATTTGCCTTTGGTGGATTTTGCTCACAACAATAGCTACCATTCATCCATATCTATGGCTCTTCATGAAGTCTTGTATCTGAAGAGATGTAGATCTCCAATTGGATGGTTTGAAGTAGATTAGTCTTCCCTTCTTTGTCCTGATTTAATTTACAATACTTTGGAGAAAGTCCATATTATAAGGAATCTCTTCCAAATGGCCTATAGTCAACTAAATTCTTATGCTAATCATAGGACAAGGGACTTAGAGTTTCAAGAAGATGATAAGGTGTATTTGAAAATTTCACCTATGAAAAGGGGGGGGGGGTTAAATTTAGAAATAAAAAGGAAGTTGATTCCTCGCTATGTTGGTCCCTATGAATTCTTGCCAATGGTTAGTAAGGTTTCCAATGAGCTAAGGTTTCCTAGTTAATCGGCTTTGATTCTTTTGGTTTTCATGTTTCTATGCTTAAGAAGTGTATTAGTGATCCCTAGTCTATTTTTCCTATTGAGGGTATTGGTGTAAAAGATAACCTCTATTATGAGGAAAATATTGTTCAAATCGTTGATAGGCTAGTAAAGAAATTGAGGAACAAAGAGGTGGCTTTGGTAAAGGTGCTATGGATAAATCACCTAGTAGAGGGTGCAACATGGGAGGTCGAGGCCAACATTACGTTACCCTCATCTATTTGATAACTAAGGTTTTTTATTCTTTTTAGTAATGAAAGTAATGACTAAAATTAAAGTTGCCTTGATTTTTTGTGAAATATAGCAAAAATGTGCATTTTGATGGTGTTACAGTAAGTTACAGCGAAATGTGCTTTCAACTTGGAAATTTTTCAATTTTGGTTGTTTTGAGTTATGTTGTGCGTTTCGACATGGTGAGTCTTTGTGAAATGATATGTAGCATGTTGGTAAATTGAACTTTTACATAATTGACTCATTTAAGGTATAATTAGCCTTATGTGTTAAAATTGATGTTTTGTGTCATTGTGTAAAGTCCAAATTCTTAGGTTGATTTGAGTTGTAATTTATGATGATGTCATATATATTTGGTTGAGCATCTATTATTGAGTCTATCTTTTCCCTTTGAAAATCTTAGTATCATTCGGAGACGAATGTTCCTGATGCGGGGATAATGTAACACTACGAAAATTTAAGACCTAATATAGATCCTAACATGAGTGTCTAAAGGTTTAGTTACTGTTTTATGATCTAATGTAATGTTTAGCAGTCATCCGAGAAGTTTTAGAGCCAAGACGTCAAAGGACGTCCATGATGTTTGGAAACTAGCCTAATTGAACTAGTTGACGTCGCTATGTTTGGGGATGGTTTCGGAGGATCAAATTAAGTCTAAAACTTGTAAAATTACTTTTGTTGGGTAGAGTGTAGTATAGAGAGTCTAAACGTCCCATAAAGACACCCCGAGGACCACCCGAAGGGTCATGGAAGAGGGCCCTAACATGGATGGGTAGACTGCCTACGTAGACTGTGTAAGTCAAGATTCAATGGGCTTCTGTGCAACGCGCAGCCCACACAAACCTCACTGTTCCAAAAAAAAAAAATTTGGAAATAAATATGTGTTCGCCCCGCAACGCGGAGCTACTTCCCAGATTTGGTAGAATCATATTTTTGATATTTCAACTTCACAAAAAGACCAATTAAAGTGAGGGGAGCTTTTTGTGATTAAGGGGGTTATTATATATATCCTAAGGGTCATTTTAAGTCATTTATCACTCACCCAAACCCAAATTCTCAAAACAAACTCAAAATCTCTCACCTCTCTATATTATCTCTCCCCAAATCCTCCATTGAAGAAGGTCAATTTCTCTAGGATTTCACTTAAATTTCATGGGTTAATCTTCATTAAGGTATGTGTTGTTCACTCTTGGGACTCCTTTAGCCTAGAGGTCTTCTCAAAGTTGATTTCAAATTACCCTTTTCCATGGGGTTTTCCAATTCTAATGGGTTGTCTTCTAAACAACAAATTGATGATTAATTATGATTTCCTATGACTAATTGAGTATAGATTATTTTTTAATTCATGTTAATTGATTCAATTTCATGATTATCATGTTCCCTTCCCCAATTTCCTAAATCTTTGATCTTGGTCACTAATTGATGGGAATTGAAGAATAAATTAATTATTAGACTTGGTTTATCTATTCTAATTCATGTATGGATTAACTAGGGTAAATTATTGTTGGGATTGGATCTAAATGTTGATGAATTTATGATGAACCCTAATTCCCCTAACCCTAGGTTATGACTTGATGTTAATTGAGATAGTAATGATGCAACTGACCTAGTTCTTGTGTTAATTACTATTTATTGATGTTACTACACCTATTGATTGGATGAAATTGGTTTGTTGATGGTATGTTTTTATGATCCTATCCTTTACTTCAAATTATGGTTAATTGTGATTAAGTAATGATATTCTATTGAAGTATGCCTTCTACTAGGATTGATATGTTGGTATGATGTTGAATTGAAATTTCTTGACTATGGTTTGTGAGGTGTCGGATAAGATGTAAATGTTCTAAGTATGGTGAATGATCTGTCAGTGATATCTAAATGTGTTAACCTCACTTATGTGAATTGTAATGAAAGGACTATACTCATGCAATTCTTATTGAGCTATGATAATGATGAATATACAAGGGTTCGACCCTATGACCTACAATAAGTTAGATGATTAATAAAGACATCTTAAAAATGACTTAGCTTAGCACTGAGTAAACTTAACAATGGGAGGTGATGACTTCCCGTAGAGAAAGATTCACCCAATAGTTGAACATGTAATGTTGACTCCCCAATGAGGGACACTCATCCAATGGATTTCCATGAGTGGAGGCCCCAATTGCCAAGTGGTATGTAGAGGTATTATACTTGTCTCTTAATTCTTGTACTATGTTGCCCCCATAGGAAAACTAGATAGTAGATCCACCTAGAAAGCTATGTTTACATTTGGTTTTACTTTGGTCGGTAGACCACCTTCCATCAGTGTAAGGTTTTACAACACCAGATTCCACATTTAGCTCTTGTGCTCTATGTTGGTTAAGGCAAGTGTTCCCTAAACTAAAAATGAAGTAATGAAGTACAAACAACCTAAAAGGACTTAAGAGGCTTGACTATGCCTTGGTAGGGGTATGGGACACTACCTATGCCTTGCACTAGTTGGCCTTGAAGGTAACTTTAGAAGGTTGAGAGTATGTATGAATATGCATATAATTGTATATGATTTGTATATGACGAACTTTCTCATTTTTGATACTATATGTTAATTAGTCTCACTAATAAAAATATGTGTTGGTCTATATTATTAACGTTTTATAATATGTACTCTTAAATGATATCGTATGTAATGTAGGATGTTAGTCATGATTCTTGTTGGGTTACTTGATTGATTAAGGTTATGGAGCTTTTCTTGGTCATTGAATTTTTTTACTTTATAGGGTTTATGGGTAATTGTCTTGCTTTGGTTATGTTGAAATATGCTATTTTTCATGCTTATTGCTATTATGACTTGATGATAGAGTTACTTGACTATGTATTCAATAATATGATATACATATTGACTTGAATAGTTTTGATGTTGTTGTTCTTGTTATGTACATGCATATAACTTGATGAAAATGTCCTATTGGTTCGTATGGTCTTGTTTAATGTGCATAAAGGTTTTAATGATAATTTCATACTTTAAGAGATCTCCATTTTCTTAGAACATTTTCATAGTATGTGTGCATATGGTCTCATACTTAGTACAAGTGGTGTAATAATCCCATTTCTTCCATTTCCCCAACATTTTAGGTTCCGGTCGTTGAAGGACTTTTTGGAGACGAAGTTGAACAAGGTATTGAATTCTTAATTATCCAAGTTGGGTTGGTCCTCACCTTCAGAGTGCAATGCCACTATCAAGCTATGAAGGTTTTTAGTTTTAATACTCCTATGTTTCTTTCTTTTTCATTAGGATATTAAACGTTATATGACATATATGTTGGTTTTATTATACTGATGTATGGGCTAGGCCCAATTTCATATACTCTTATGAGATGGTTATATCACATCTGAAGACCACACCCTAGAAGCAACATGGAATACTTGAGATCTCATAGCTCTTGCACAAGCCCATAGTTATCATTCATAGCATTGACATAGGAAATTTACAGGAAAATTTAAAACTTTTCATAGCACCTCATATGCTAGAAACTTTACTTCTTATATATACCAAATCATAAGTCTTAATACATAGTTAGATCCTAAGTCTCTTTGTCATCTTAGACTCAACAACTATGGAGTACATTAGGGACACAACCCTCAAGACATAATACAAAACTATATGAACACATACACATGCACCCCATACAAGTAGTGCCTCCACAGCTTTAGTGCAAACACCATAGCTGCCAACTCCAGGTCATGAGTGGGATAATTCTTCTCATGAAACTTGAGATGTCTGGACGTATAAGATATCACCTTAACACCCTGCATAAGAACACAACCAAAACCAACCCTTTATGCATTACAATAGACAGTGTAATTCTCACCACACTTAGGAAAACAAAGCACCGAGGCTGAAGTGATTCTCTCTATGAGCTCATGGAAACTCTTCTCACAAGTCTTCCTCCATTCAAACATGGCCTTCTTCTTAGTCAAATCTGTTACTGAGGAAGCAATGGAAGAAAAACCCTCCACGAACCAAATGTAGTGACCATCTAATCCCAAGAAGCTAAGGATATCTGTGGGAGTAAGAGGTTTTGGCAAGTTCTTAACAACATAATTCTTCCTAGGATCTACCTTCACATCTTTGTCAGAGACAACATGACCAAGGAAGGTCACTGATCTAAGCCACAATTCACACTTGCTGAATTTGGCATACAATTGATTTTTTCTAAGTACCTGCAAGGTTAGTCTCAAATGTTGTTCAAGGATCTTCCTTGGTCTTAGAGTAGATGAGAATGCTATCAATGAATACTATGATGAAAGAGTAAAGGTATTTATGGAAGACTCTGTTCATGAGATCCATAAATGCAACAGGTGCATTACTGAGACCAAATGACATAACTATAAACTCGTAATGACCATAACAGGTACGATAGGCTGTCTTTGGAACACCTTCATCCCTAACCCTAAGCTGATGGTACCCTGAATGAAGATAAATATTCGAGAAGAAACAAAATCCTTGGAGTTGGTCAAACAAGTAATCTATTCTAGAAAGATGATATTTATTCTTGATAATGACTTTGTTGATCTACCAATAATCAATACACCTTCTAAGAATTTCCATATTTCTTTTTCAGAAACAACATTGTATCTCTTAACTCTGGGCTCGGAATCCTTATCATAGCTACCCTTGAATGAACTTGACTCCTCTTAGTGGGAGAGTCCCTTGTTAAACCTGGGCTTATCCCTGATTTTAGTACTACTCTTCATTGAAAAATTCTTCTCATCTTTCCTTGACCTCTTCCCTGCCCTAGTACGCTTTCTCTTCCTGTTTCCTCCATTTGTTGGACACAGACCATAAGCCTGGAAAAGTCCATGCTCGCATGAAGCATAGCTGCCTTACACTCCTCCTTGAGATTCTCAACAATCTTAGGTCCAGTGTAAATGGGAGGATTCATCCTCGTGAAGTCCCTTAACTTGTTCTTCTTGGGAACACCTTGTTGCTATGCCTAGGATTTCATAGCCTGAGCTTGTACGGTTATTGCTTGGTCCATCTATACCAGGGTTGTACTTACTTCTCCATCTGTCAACCCAGTTGGGTTAACATGCATCTCCGTTCCAGTAGCTGGAGTCTAGGGAGGAACTTGATTTACCCCAACAACTGCTCATCCAATCTCTCCGCCTGCATTTCTTCTCGTATTGATCATTTTGAATCTCAAGAGTTGATGTTAGATACTCTCTTAACACCAATAAATAAGACATTATAGAAGTCATAATAAGATCAAAAGAAGGAATTTTGCTACGGATCATACAATCTCTATATCAGGATAGTGGTGCACTTCACTACCATGACTGAAAAACAACTCAATGTTGTTGATGTGAACTTATTATTCTCAATATTTAACATAGTTCTTTGATAACAACTTTTTCACGGCTGGAATCTATACTCCAGACGAGACCGACGTCGTTGACGCCTCAGAGGTCGCAGACAAGCCTACATACGTCATCATTACTTCATCTATGTTAATTTTAGCGGAAATTTTGAATCTTTGTTTTATTATTTCTTTCTAAACATCTTAAACTTAACATGATATGCGTTCATAAATCAACCATCTAATATAGAGATAATAATATGAAAGAATCAGTTCAAAATTTTATTAAACGTATTTTTGCCAAAATGGCACCAATAAAAAGTTTGAACAAAAGTGGATAGAAACAATAGTGGAATATTCTCTACTAGCTATAGCCTACATCTAAGACAAATAATAACGGTAGACATCCTCGAAAGCATGAGTGCCCACCAAATACGGATGAAAGCTCTATGTACGGATAGCTGCAATGTTAACCTGTAAGCTCTAGCGTCCACCTGTGCCTGGACCTTAAATTGTAGAATTTTATGGGATTAGTACACACTTGTACTAAATATGGGTATATGCAAGCATCCACCAAGGACATGCATGAGTAAGAACAGCTCTTTCTTAACAACATGATTATGGAAAGTCAAGCCTGTAGGCTTGCCAAAATGGGATTAGAAAAGTAAGTAAGCTTTCTAAATTTGGATTAAGAAAGTTATGTCATGAGAGTAACATGAATCATCTTACTTCTCGTATTGCACACAACATATAACATCTTAGACATAGCATATAACATATTGCATAGCACATTACATCATTCATAACATTCATTCATATGCCATGAGACCTTCGAATCATGGACTTGAGATTAAGACTTTCCAAAATTAGGGCTCAACATATGGGACCTCAACTAGGGAGCCTTTTTAGCAAACAAAGAGTCTACTTCATTCATTCATATTTAATTAATTTCATTTCATTTATAGGCTAATATAAACACCAAATATGCCTTGGATTTAGTTTAAGACTTTCATCGGGTTCGTTGTGCAATGATCAAGAATGACCTAGTGTCATTACTTAAGTCTAGCTCACCTCTTGATCGTGCTACCATAACACCTTTGGTATGATTCATTTCATTATGTGCATCTTTTGAGACTGGAAACATTCATTCATTGGAAACTTTAACTTTAACCGATATAGATTATGTGAGCTTAATTAAATCCAATGTCTCCCCCACATCGAAAAGAGGTGGAATCATTGGCCAAAATGACACAAAATATGATAGCGTACATGGGAATTGAACCCCGCCAGATTCCTATATTGGCAGTATGGGATCAAAGACTAGGAGATATAAGTATACCTATTCCCGGCATGCATGACCATATTATGTCATGACAAATACGTGAACCTCCTCCCTTCCAGAAAGAAGGCATCACCGCTCATAGCTAGTCTATCGGTGCTCAGTACAAAGTTCCATTATATTCAATGCATACGTAATTGAAGTTAGCTTCTAGTATGAGGATATAATACCTCAATAGATAATTTTTCATCTCATCATTTGTATTAAGTTTGTTAATCTCAGTACTTTCATTAGAATGTTTATAGAGATTGTTCTCTTTTTTAACTTTACATTCTCATAGGTGAGTACGTTTTGGTAACATTTACTTAGGCTCTTTTTAGATTGCTCTAATTTTTTACATAAGCGTCATATCATGTTCTCACCATATTCATTAACATTAGCGAATTTTCTATTCATAATTACTCATTCGTTTTTACGTCAATGATCATTTCATCATATGCCAATGAACTTTGTAATTTAGTTTGTTTCACACTCTTACATAACTCTTCTAGGGTTTCATCATTTCATCGTTCATTTCGTCATTTCATTGTTAATTAGATTATTTCACTGTTCATTTCATCATGTGCCAATGCACTTGGTCATTTCAGTGTGTTTTACACTCTTACTTAACTCTTCTAGGGTTTCATCATTTCATTACATACATCGTAGGATCACTTATTTTTATACGTATGCTAGACGTATGGGTCTATACATAAAAGCCACGAGGCTTTATTCATAGTCCATTTAAGTGATTCAGATCATCCTAAGATTATGTTGTACAAGACTTATGCATCTTGTATGTATGACAATATCTCGATTTCGATGTAAGAAGGCAGTATTATTCTTCAATATTTAATTCATGTATGACTTATCTATCAATACGTAATTTGGGAAAGGGAATGTGGTTTCCAGTACCTTGCACAACACTCACATTTTTCATTTATTTTATTTTGGTTTACACGGCCTGGGGACTCAAGATCAAGCCCCAACGCCTTCATTTTTTTTTAATTCCTTTTATTTATATTTTATCTTTCTTGGCTGAGGGGTTGTGGGATCGAACCCCTACAGCCCCTTTTTTTATTTTAAATTCTTTTTCCATGGCTTCTTTGAGTTAACCATGAGGTTGTGGGATCGACCCCCACATTCTAACTTTATTTTTCATTTAATTCTCCTTTTCCGCCTAGAGGTCTTGGGTTCGAATCCCATGCCTCACAGTCATTTTCTATTCATTTTTCCATAAGCTTGGCCAAAAGGTTGTGGGTTCGAATCCTACTCCTCTTGTTTCTTATATTCATTCATCATTTTCCAGGACAAAACCATGGTTCGAATCCCCTTCACGACATTACTTTTTACTTCTTTATTTTCAAGGTTTTTAACATGGTGAGGTCATGGGTTCAATCCTCCATGACCTCACTTGTTTTAATTCATTTTTTCTCAACATTTTGAAGCGTCTTAACTTGACTAAAACTCATCATTTGAAACATTCAATTTTGTTGTTTTTTGTCATCATCTTTCCATGAAGTTACACATTAGTTCATAGGGAATTTCATAGTCCATTTAGAACGTTTAGGTGCATTTTCATGAATTCGATTAGCCAAGTGTTTTTCACTCAATTCAGCCACATTACACTTCATATGAACATCTTGATTTACATAAGTTTGTGCACGTAAGATCAGAACTATAAAATTACAATTTTTGAGCCTTAACTCGAGAACACCTAGTCATGGTCACATTTTTGCACACACATGTACATAGTTTTGTAACACAGAGGTTGTCATTCATACTATTTCAAACAAAGTTGCATCAACATATTCATCACGAAATCGCAACACACGCCTTATATCTACCAGTAAACATAACCAACCTACAAGTCAGTGGGAGCTAGTTACACGGACATGCAATGGGGAACAACCCTAGTTTTCAGATTGAATATACTTAACCTTAGGGTTCTTTTTGGAAAGTTACCAAGACAGAAGAGAACCCATACCTTCTAGTCATTCAAACCTCAACTTGATGCCAAAAAACTTCTCCAAACATACGTCCAACACTAAAAGTTCAACACCTCACTCGAGGGAAAACCTTCCCTTTGACTACGTTATTGATTTACGTTTGTTTTTATTATATTATCATGTCAGTTCTTCAAGTGTGAAAAACCTTGGTAAATATTCCGTTCTTTAATGTTATTTGGAAGAAAGAAACGTGAATGGGATAAGAGAGATTGAACGTGAAAGTGAGATAGACGTGAGATAGTGGGAGTTTTATTAGGCTTAGGAGTCTAGTTTAGGACTTAGTCAAATAAGGTTTTATGAAATGATAAAAAAATTGATTTTACTTCTATTTAAAAAAATCTATTAAATAATAAATATTAATTAATTACATTAATTTACCAGCTTAAATAAAAATAATTTTAATTCATTTCTTCCACCTAGGTTCAAACCCGGGTGGAGCAAGACTTCACTCTAAGAGCCATTTTTTGACCCTCTGTCCCTAAAATACCCCTTCACCTTATGAAAAAATTTATTAATTATATATTTAGGGTAATTATGATACCACCCTCAGCCTGGAAAAAGACAAGTTTACCCCTAGACACTCCAAACTAAAGATTTTCCCTTTTTGAGTCCGTTAAAGACTCATTCGAGTAAATTTTCATATTCGTGTGCCCTACATTGCTGGACCAACCTTTCCTAGCTCAAAAAACTCCCAAAGTTAGTTGTCTTGGTTAACGTAAGGGGTCAGAGGTCTTGTTCTACGCACATCTATTCGTGTGAACCCGGTCTAATTGTAGACATTCTAGAAAGATTAAGCATTATTTAGCATAGCTATTTTCAGGGTTGTTACACAAAAGTATTTAAATAATCAAATTAGAATCAGGTTAGGTCAGTTTACGGGCCATAATGAAACAGACGTAGGCACTTGTTTACAGGCCACCATCGATTGAGAAATCGTCGGTCGTCGGTCAGTTTACGGGCAATATTTTGGCTTCTGTCGATTACTACTTGGACATTTTTTGGATTGAGACCTGAAAAATATAAGTACCAATCAATAAGACCTCACCAAGGGGCCGTTCGTTGATAAACTGGCCATCGTTTAGTCCGTCGAGTGTCACTTCAAGATAGTGTCTCAGCCAGCCTTAGGTCCTTCTTTTGGAGCCTTTTGTGGGGCCCTTTAGAAGTCGTACCTGAAAGTTTCCAACATAATTACAAACCTTTAAAAGTTGTAGACCTTCCACATATGTTTCACCAAAAACAAACGCCTTCAACTCATCCAAACAGGCTATGCCCCATGAAGACACACATTGAGCGTCTTAAGGGTTATTTTTCGAATGCCTTGGACGTACTTGGTCGTTTGACCTCCAAACTACTTAAAAAACCTTATAACATCTTTAAAAAGCATAATTACTAATTTTAATACTTAATATTATCATTAAATAAAGTATATAATCAAGCATGGACACATAAGACACATAGGCGACTAGTCGTCGAACGGTTTGGTCGTCCCTTTACGTTCAACTTCCAAATCATTATAAACTTTACACGCTGCCTCTAAACCATATTATAAGTGATTTTATGAACTTATAAACCTAAGAAAAACATGTTAGGATCTATACACCTTATCTCATTTTTGTGTCTTAAAATATCCCCACTTGGGAACATTAGTGCTCGAATGACACTTAGAGATCTTTAATCACAACAAGGATATCAATGCTTCATAGAGCAGTTCATAACATTTATAACAACATCAAATAATTTTAGTGCTCAATGCGCACAAGCAAGCAAAACCATTACTCACTCATTCTTTAATGCATCAAACACATAGGCTCTTATCATGTTCATATGAGGAACATCATTCTCGTAATCATAACATGGTCATTACACTTCAATTAATTAACACATAATTTTGCAAGGCCACACAAAGTCATATTTCAACAACACTCAAGAAGCAATTTAGGCACTCTTACTACAATGCACATAAACTTGAGTTCATTGAATCAACAAATACCTTCATTAGTTAGATCTAGTGACATGAAGGTTATACTCAACCATACCATGTTTAGTGGTGTGCATGGAGGAATGTCATTTTCCTCAACAAAGATACATGTATCATGAGTTCACACCTGAGCAAGGTACAAGGTCAATTTCCTCTTAAAATGAGAAATTCTCATCTTCTAAACAAAGGCATGCTTATCTTTCATTCATAGTGAGGTCTAAATGCCAGATCACACCAAGTACATCAGAACAAATAGGAAGAAATTTTACAAAATGTCAATTTCTAACATAGTACTCACCTTCACAATAAGCATATTTTGAGAAGAATCACACAGATCAATAGGCACACACATGAGAACCTAGCTAAATATGATTTAACCTTTATAGAATGAGCCTACAATTATGCATCCCAAATCATAAAAGTCACATAATTCTCAAGACTCTAAATATTTCATTTTAAATAGACTTAACTTTTCATTATAAGGATAAACAATTCTTCTCACAAGTGACTATTACCATGTTTCTTATCTTACCTCTAGAAGTCAAATGCGCAATTAACATATTAAGATGCACAATACACATGAGAAAACATGGATTTTATAAAAAATATTCTTTCATGCGCCTTGGAATGTTAAAATATCCTGAAGGTAATGTCAATCAATACACACCACACATATAAAGTTCATGCAATTCATACTTTATGTACGACTCTATTCATGAACAAGTTTACCTAGAATTCATTAGATTAAAGTTCGAGTAAGAATAAAACGACAAGGTAGATAATATCTACAACCTTACTACTCCATCACCATCCCCCACTTAGCGTAAGCCCAATAAATAGCAACTTAACCCAACCTTAAGAGGATCTTAACTAAACAACCTTCATTCTTATCACTTAAAGTGATTACAACTTTAGAAGGAATTTACAATAAGTTATCATATGAACACCAAAGTATTCTAAACCTTATAATCTAGGCAATTTATCCCCAATCATGAAGTTAGGTCATCTCATTCAACCACATGAGGTTTTCATACAATACAATAGACACCAAGGTCATACATCATTAGGGGAAACAATATAAGATATTTAGTATTAAGGACTCTTTCTTTTCTTTCAACATTAATGTAGGCTTACTTCTAGGTAAATCAAACCCACATCATCACCCTACTAAGATAAGAGTACTACCCTCAATTCTAGGAAAAACATCAATTCCATAAAATAAACGGACTCACAACAAAATTAGAATTTAGAAAAAATCCTAAAAATCATCATTCTATAAGACTCTCATTCTTCATTCCAAATAGAAAATCTCATTTTTACATTCATTATCGTGTTCATATGCATCAACTATATACATATTTCGACAACATCTAATCAAAGAAAAATTTACTTGATTTGTCAAAAATCATACAGTTAATTGTCTTATCATTATAGTGAGCATGCTTTAAAATTCCAAAAATGCAACATTTAGTCAACCGATTGGTAAAGCATGACAATATGAGATAAAAAAATCTTACCAAGTCATCCTACAAAAGCATGCATACTACCTCAACTATATATTTATTAATAAAATATGATTTTTTTTTAATTATATGTTAAATGACCATAATGACCTTACAAAAATATGATTATAAACCTCTATTTAATCCACTTAAATGTTGCTTCCATCGAGGTTCAAACCCGTGACATCCCCATCGCAAAAATGGGTCCCTCCTGGTCGACCCAACCCAAACCACCCCATTAATTAATTAATTAATAATAATAATCTGATTTTCCTTTTTCTCAAATAAGAATTTAAATATTATTAGTTAAATTAATTAACCAGTTTAAATAATCTAGTTAAATCATTGCTCCTACCAAGATTCAAACCCTGGTGGAGCAAGATTTTGCTGAAAGGACAATTTCGGCCTTTTCTACCTAAAATTCACCTCCACATTATTAATTAAATAATTAATTACATATTTAGGGTATTTAAGATAGTACTCTTAGAATGAAAAAGACCATTTTACCCCTAGACTTCCAAACATAAGATTTCCCCTTTTTAAGTCCGGTAAAGACTCATCCAGGTAAATCTTCATATTCGGGAGGCCTACATGGATGGACCCAAACTTTCGTAGCTCAACTAAATCCTCAAGGTAGTTGGGTTGGAGGTTGCAAGGGTTCAGAGGTCTGGTTCTACGCGCATCAATTCGGGTGAACCCTGTCTAATCGTAGGGATTCTAAACACATGAAGCATTACTTAGCATATCAATTTTTAGGATTGTTACAGTATTTCCCCCTTAAGAAAATTCATCCCCGAATGACACTTCACATCATTTTTAAAAATAAATAGGGTAATTATAAAAAATATCGTAACATACTGAGACTTTACTTTTTGGGAATTTCTGTTTCACAATTACTGTGGATAATGCATATTACTCAAGCTTATCTGAAGCTTTATATTTGAAATTGAGGAACTTCCTTTTCAATCCCACTTAATTTGATGCACCTCACAAACAAAAAAAATCATGTCCACGCTATACAAAAATAGCAACATTATATGCAAACATGAATTCATTTTAACTCACATAGTGCAATTCTAACACATAGGATTTTTGGACTTACAACATCAACTCGACTATTGCACTAAAACTTAGAGTTTATTAAACAAAAACAGCCTTAGGAGGAGTATATCTAACCACTTAGATAACATCTTGTTGGCCTTAAGATTTGACATTATATGGCTTTGTTGGATTTATCCACGCCCTGCCTATTTATAGCCTATCTCATTTGGCAACTGAAACCTCACTACCCTTGTTTGATAGTCTATGGTAGCAAAACACTTATAGAATAAAATCCATACCTAAGATATTAAATATTTTTTGTTGGTGAATATCTAATTCACATATTAGTAGGTTGCTGCACATCCTTGAAACCTACTAGTAGCTTCGCATTGACAGACTATGGATCTTCTTCCTAAACTAGTCTCATCAAAGCATACAACATAAATAAATACATAAGTCAGCAACCAATATGATGACTCCAACATATTAATTTGATACTAGTGCATAAAACCATACACATGAAAAACTAATTTAGACTACACACCCAAGACATCACCACAGGTGTCTTCCCCTACACCCCTAGAATTGAGTGCGAAGACTCGTTGATTTTTTTGAGCCTCTTCACTTTGATCATTCGGATTTTGCTCGACCTCTCATATATGGACAATCTTACATCATTTGACCCGGTTTTCTACAATTGTAACAAGCGTTAGAGACCCTCATACACCCTTCTCCATGAATATTTCCACACTTCCTACAAGGTTGACCCTCCTGAGTTAAATCTACTTCACTGTTCCTCTTAACTCTAGGCTCATAATCCGTATTATAGCGACCCTTGGATGAACTTAACTCCCCTTGGTGGGAGAGTCCCTTCTTAAACCTAGGCTTATCCCTAATTTCAGTATTACTCTTCCTTGAAAAATTCTTCTCTGCTTGCATTGACATGTTCCCTGCCCTACAATGTTTCCTCTTCCTGCTTTCCTCCACTTGTTGGACATGGACCATAAGCTTGGAATGTCCCATGCTGGCGTGCAGCATATCTCTCATACACTCCTCCAGGAGATCCTATGAAATCTTAGATCCAGTGGAAATGGGAGGATTCATCCTCCTGATGTCCCTTAACCTGCTAGCCATGGTGCTGGTTGGTGAGTTCTACTTGAGAACATGTTGTTACTCCACATGGTCTGCCATAGCCTCAGCTTGTGAAGTGATGGATTGGGCCAGCTATACAAAGGATGTCATCACTTCTCCATTTTTCAAAATAGTTTGGTTAACAGGCATCTCCATTCCAGAAGTTAGAGCCTAGGGAGGAACTTGATTTACTACAGCTGCTACTCCTTCAATCTCTCCGCCTGCGTTTCTCATTGTATTTTTCTTTTTGAATATCAAGAGTTGATGTTATATACTCTCTTAACACCAAGATATAAGATATTAGATAAGGCATGATAAGATCAGAAGAAGGGAATTTTTTCCGATGCATCATGCAGTCTCGAAATCAGGATACTGGTGCACTTCACTATCCTGACTTAGAAACTACTCAATGTGGTTGATGTGAACTTATTACTCTTGGAATTTAACCCAATGCTCTTATACAAACTTTGTCATGACAGGAGTCTAGACCCTAGAAGAGAACGGTGTCGTTGACCTCTCAGAGGTCACAGACAAGCCTACATACGTCATTGTAACTTCATCGATGTTAATTTTTGCGGAAAATTTGAACTTTTTGTTACTTAACATTCATTTAAATCATTTCACTTAAACTCATAGACATTCACAATCAACCATCTAATAATAAGATCATCACATGAAAGAAATAGTTCCATACTGGAATATGTGTATAGTTGCTAAAATAGCACCAATACAATGTTTTAAATAAGATGAGAAAGAAACGCAAGTGGAACATACTCCACTAACTCAAACATTTATCTAACCTAAACTATAATGGGCAAGCATCCTCGAAATCATGAGGGCCTACAAAATCCGATTGGAACGTCGTACTATAATCTCTAACATCCACCTATGCCTGCACCTAAAAGTAGATATTATATGGGATTAGTACACATTTATACTATGTATTAGTATATGAAAGCACACACCAAGGACATGCATGAGTAAGAATAGCTCTTTCCTAACAACATGATTTATGGAAAGTCAAGTCATAGGACCTTCCAAATTTGGATTAGGAATGTCAGTGGACTTGCCAAATGTGGATTAGGAAATTCATGCCATAAGAGTAACATGCATCATCATACTTATCATTTCGCAAGCAGTACATAACCTATTGCACATATCATATCACGTTGTTCACATAATTCATTCATATGCCATGAGACCTTGAAAACATGGACTTGACATTAGGACTTCCCAAAATGAGGGCTCAACATATGGGACCTCAACTAGGGATCCTTCTTTAGAAAACATAGAGTCTTCTTCATTCATTCATACGTACTTCATTTTCATTAATTCATATACTAGTGCATTCACTAGTGATAATTAGAATGTAGTTTAAGACTCTCATCGGGTTTGTTATGCAATGACCAAGAATAACCTAGTGTCATTTCTTGAGTGTAGCTCAACTTTTGATTATCCTATCCTAAAACCTTTGGTATCGTTCATTTCATTATGTGCATTCATTGAGGTTGGCCTCATTCTTTCTTTGGGAACATTAACCTTAACCGACATAGATCATGTGAGAATAATGAAATCTATTGTGTAATCCTTACACCGAAAAAAGGTTGAATCACCGGACAAAGTGAACCAAAACATGCTAGCGTATATAGGGAATAGAATCACCGGCAAAAGTGAACCAAAACATGCTAGAGTATATAGGGAATTAAACTTTGCTAGATCCCTATACTGGCAGTATATGTTCGAGTACTAGGAGATATAAGGAAACCCATTCTCAGCATGGAGGACAGACTCATCTCATGAGATTTACGTGAATGTTAGCCATTCCCAAAGGAAGTCATCACCGCTCATAGCAAGCCTATCGGTGCTCAGTATAAAGTTACATTACATTCAACTCATACATCATGGAAAGTAGCTTCTAGCATAAAGACATCAGAGTTCATTACATGATTTCTCATCTCATCATTAGTATTAAGTAAGCGTTAACTTCAATACTTTCATTAGAGTGTTCATATAGATTGGTCTCTTCATTAGCTTTACACTCTCATAGGTGAATACGTTTTGGTAACATTTACTTTGGCTCATCTGAGATTGCTCTCATCTTTCACATTACCCTCTTATCATATTGTCACCTCATTCATTCACTCTAACACATTTTATTTTCTTAATTACAACCCCTTCACGTGAATTTTCATTTAATCATATGCCAATGCACTTGGCCATTTAGTCTGTTTCACACTCTTATTTAATCTTTATAAGGTTAAATCATTTTATCAGATACATATTAGGCTCATTTACTTTTAAACGTATGCTATACTTATGATTCCACACATACAAGCGATGAGGCTTCATTCATAGTTTGTCTAAGTGATTCATGTTTACCAAAGATTATGTGGTACAAGACTTTTGCATCTTGTAGATATGCAAATATATTGATTTCGATCTTTAGAGGTAGCATTAATTAAGTATTTACTTACGTATGACTTATGTGTCAATACGGAATTTTGCAAGGAATCCTGATTTCAAATCCCTTGGACAACACTTAATCTTATTTTTAACTTGATAATTGCATTTTTCAAATTTGGGGGACCCTAGTTCGATCCCCATCAACCCCATAATATTTCCTTTCTTTTTCTCCTCTCCTTTTTCGTTTAAGTCAAGTAGGTTGTGCGTTCAATCACGCACAAGCTCATTATTTTCCTTTAATTTATTTCTTAACTTTCTCACCTATCAAAGAGGTTGTGGGTTCAATCCCCACTCTCCGCATTTATTTTCTCCTTTATTTTTCTACTAATTCTCTCATCTATTCAAGAGGTTGTGAGTTCATTCCGCACTGACAACATTTATTTTTAATTGCATTTTTCTCACGAAATTTTTTTGAAATTTAAAATTAGTTAGGTCATGGGTTCAATCCCCAATTACCTTGCATATTTTTAAAAAAATTAAACGGAGCTCATTTTCTTAAAAGTTGGCCGAGACTACAACTTCCAGCAGGCTAGATATTTAAGTCTCTTCCAATCCATTTTTGTCTTAATCTTTTGTTGATTTTTTTTGTAGATTTCCTGTAATGATGTCTTGGGTTCAATCTTTAGTGATTTCATTTATTTTAAATTTAATTTTGATTGCATTTTGTACCACTTTGTTTGGCCAAACAAAACCTACCAAATGCTGGAAATTTTTTAACTATTTTCGTCTTCTTTTTATCATTATTCATACGATAGTTCTTACGACATTTTAGGGATCATGTGGTGCATCTTTAAGTGCAATCATTTTATTATTATACCCAGCAAAAAATTACCATCAAATCCAGAAACATTACACCACTTTTACACCTCATGATTTACCTATACATTCGGACAAAAAATTCAACCATAAAAACAATATCATTTTTCACATACTTTCGGTTGACATAACTTAACATGCTTACAATTCCAAACACATAATCATGAACACATTATCACAAAAATCATACTTCATACTTAAAATACCAGCAAACATACCAACAACATAAGCTCTAACCTATTTCACATTTAGATCAAAGGGATACTAGGGACTAGGAGTTCGACAAGAACGGGAACAACCTTAGTTTCAGGATTCGTTGAATTCACAGGAGACAAAATTATCTTGGAGAAAGGAGTCCAGGAGAGAAACTCATACCTTATTTCAATGTTGTTCAACCCACTACTGGTTGCTCTAAAACCTTCTCCAAACTCACATCCAAATCGTGAAACTCCAACATAAACCCGACAAAACTTTGCTTTACGTTTTTTGTTAGCTTTTTTGTTTATATTTTTCGTGTAAGTTCTTCAATTGTGAAGAAATTTTGTAGCTTTTATGTTTATGTGTTTTGGTTAGGAAGAGAGAACATGAAAGGAAGTGAGAGAGACGCAGATTGTGACAGTGGATGAAACATGAAAACAAGAGAGGTTCCTTAGGATTCTAGTTGAGACTTAGTCAATATAAGGTTTGTTCAAATGTTAAAATCAGATTTTTTTTAATTATATGTTAAATGAACATATTGCCCTTTCAAAAATTGGATTATAAACCTTAATTTATTCCACTTAAATGTTGCTACCATCGAGCTTCAAACGCGTGAGGTCCCCTTCGCATAAAATGGGTCCCTCCGGGTCGACCCGGCCCAAACCACCCCATTAATTTATAAATTAATAATAAGAATATAATTTTCCTTTTTCTTAAATCAGAATTTAAATATTAATTAATTAAATTAATTCACCAATTTATATAATCAAGTTAAATCATTGCTTCCACCTAGGTTCGAACCCAGGTAGAGCAAGATTTTGCTCAAAGGCTAATTTCGTCCCTTTCTACAGAAAATACCCCTCCACCTTATTAATTAAAAAATAAATTACATAATTAGGGTAATTACGATACTAACCTTACACTGGAAAAAGACCATTTTACCCCTAGACCCTTCAAACTTAAGATTTCCCCTTTTTAAGTCCGGAAAAGACTTATTCGGGTAAAACTTAATATTCGGGAGCCCTACATTGTAGGACCCAACCTTTCCTAGCTTAGTTCGTTGGCTTGGCTATCGCAAGGGTTTAGAGGTCTGGTTCTACGCGCATCAATCCGTGTTAACCCGGTCTAATCATAGGCTTTCTAAACACATTAAGCATTATTTAGCATATCCATTTTTAGGGTTGTTACATCCCCCCATATGCTAAAATAATATGTCATAGATTAAATTTTATCAACCTTAATCTTGTAAAGAGTCCCTTCACATAAAATAGCATATGTAAAGCATCATCTAGTTTAGGGTACACATGAACACACCATTCAAGGCCCCTCTCTTGACTAGATCTTCTTACATGTGTGTGTGTATACATATATGTGAGTAAACCTTTCACATAATACATTGAGACACACATGTTCAAACATACATAATCATACATATAGAAACCAAAAATAGAACTATCCTTTCAAGGTACACATGTTCAATGCATAGCATAGTAACATGCCCTTGCCCATACTAGTACACCATTCAAGTCATCCTATCAAAGGAAACACATATCATGATTTCATAAACATCATCTTAACACGCATAGTTGTAGACACTAGTGAATATGAGAACTACCTTTCATTTAGACACCATGACCTATACTACTGGTAACATGCATATAAAGTGAGTGTGTGTGTACGTTGGTCAATATGATCACATAATGGCTATCAAAAATATATTGAGGTAGCCACCCTCTTGGTACATACCACTCTATCAAGCATAAACCATACAACACACTGTAGCATATGAAACAAGTCAACATCATATTACACTTAAGACTCCTAACTCGTGCAATTCATGCACTCATATAGGGGTACATAAGCACATGTTCATATATTCATCAATTTTCCTTAAAGGAAATTGTAGTCACATGTATATATTGACAATAAAATAAACACCGCCACCATAAGTGGACCATACCACACAATGTCATAGAAGGATTCATCAACATTACCATAAAGAAATAGAGAACTAGAAGAGTACAGGAATTCATACCAATCCATTAGCCTTTGGTCATCATTGACCATTACTACTCTTTTATCAACAAATAATGCATAGGGAAGTATCTTAAGGTACCATAATCATACATGAACTTAAACATAAGCTACTACAAGGTAATGCTACAACTAGTACAACATATCATTATCATGCTAGAATATAGAAGGACATAGACAATCAACCAACTTCACTTGAATGGATTATATATCATATTTCATCAATAATATCAATGCAAGGAAGTAGATAATTATATAATTAATCATGTTGTAATCATGCTTAAAGCTGTTCAAGATGAAGCTACTATTGTAGGCATTAAACTATCAATTCATCGTAGAGTAGAGAGAATAGGCTATCTTATTAATTTTCCCAATGTATTAATCATCATTCATATTTTACCACTAATTTACATTCTATGTAGTTGATAATTAAATAATAGTCTAGATGAGACACTACTACAGTTGCAATTAAGGTCGAATTCACTACAAGCATGCTTCATGATAGGAGTGCATGAAAGGAGAGTTTACATAGGTTAATCCTATTCAAACTATAATAAAGTTACCCATGTTGGATCCATTACACTTAATTTATACTCATATTACGTTATACGCTGCAGCTATAGACAATCAACCATGATAAATTCTTATAACAATTAACTTTATATCAAGATCACAAGTTAATGCTTGATAGACTAGAAGAACCTAGATAAATTTAAACCAATCCTTATTTACTTTGATGATACAATATTTATATCCACAATTCAACCATGGTATTAACCTAAAATAGTATTCGAAATCCACCTTTTAATCAATTGAGGACCCACCATACAATGATCATAATGAAGACTAGGCTAGGGATTTTCAAACCTTCATGCATTGATTCACATGGTTATTTAATCAATGATTAACGATTAATATACATACTAGACAATATGCATTAGATCAAGATCATAAAGCCATACAAAGGCTAAAATAGAGTTTGTGAAAGAGCATGGGTTCATCATTTACTAGAATTGAAAATCACGTCCAAATCAGTAAATAATCATCAATAAATTAATATTATACTTTTAAAATCACTTAAAGAAAGAACCCATGACTAGAATGAAGAAGTAGAACTTGATCATATTTTTCTCTTTGAAAATTTTGAGATCAACTCCCTAGATGGAAGGATAACTAGAGATCAAGGATCACCATACCTTTATATACATTAAAATCTCTAAAATTTTATTATTCATCCATGGAAATCATATCTCCAAGATATTCTTCATCTTCCGCAACAATAGAGGTTCTAGAGAGTATATTTTTGGAGGGAAAAGTCTAATTTTTTGAATTGTATTGGCACTGGGGTTGATCACGTTATTAATCCCTTATATACATCCAAAAGTAGATAAATAATCCTATTAGAATCAGGTTAGTACATGGGGTGAATTTCCCATTCACCCCTTAAAAGAAACAGACGCAAGAACCAATTTACAGGCCACGATCGATGGACCAATCTATTGGCCGAAGGTTAGTCTACGGGCCGTCTTTTGGCTTCGGTTGATTGGTAGTTGACAAATTTATGGGTTGAGACCTGCCCAAGATATTTTAAAAACGATTATACCACACCAACAGGCCGTTGGTTGACCAACTGGCCATCGTTTGATCTGTCGAGTGACGTTGCAAAAGCAGTGTCTCGACTAGCCATGGGTCCTTCTTGTGGAGCCTTTTGCTAGGCCATTTAGAATTCGTACCAAGATGTTTCAATGTAATTAAAACCCATAACAAGTTTTAGAACTTCCACATAAGTTTCAATCAAAACAAACACCTGCAACTCGTCCAAACAGGCTAGGCCCCATCAAAACACACATTGAGCGTCTTAAAGGCTATCTTTCGAACGCCTTAGACGTTCCAAGTCTTTTGACCTCCAAACTTCATAAAACACCATATACAATATTTATAAATAATTACAAATCATTTTAATACTTAATAATATCTTTAAATAAAGTATAGAATCACGGATGGACACATGAGACACATAGGTGACTAGTCGTTGAACGTTTTGGTCGTCCCTTGATGTTCGACTTCCAAATCACTTCAAAATTTACACACTTCCTTTATACAATATTATAAGTCTTTTAGGACCTTATAAACTTAAGAAAAACATGTTAGTATGTAGACATTCCATCTCATTTTGGTGTTTACAATGTCCCCCTCTTGGGAATATTAGTCCTCGAATGACACTTAGCTTCTGTTTAATCACAACAAGGACTTCAATGCATCATATAGAAATTCAAAACATTTATAACAATATCAAATCATTTTATCACTAAATGCACAAAAGGAAGAATATCCATTACTCACTCACTCATTAATGCATCAAACACAGAGGCTCTTATCATGTTCATAGGAGGAACCTCCTTCTCCTAATCATAACATGGTCATTACTCTTAAATTTATTAAGAAATCATCTTCAAAGGCCACACATAGGCAGATTTAAAAAATACTCAAGAAGTAATTTAGGATCTCTTACATCAATGCGCATAAACTTTAGTTGATTGAATAAACAAACATCTTCATTAGTTAGACCTACTGCCATGAAGTTCATACTATACCATACCATGTTTAGTGGTGTCCATGGAGGAATGTCTTTATCCTCAACACACTTATATGTATCATGAGTTCACACCTAAGCAAGGTACAAGGTCAATTTCCTCTTAAAATGAGAAATTCTCAACTTCTAAACCAAGGCATGCTTATATTTCCTTCCTTCTGAAGTCTAAATGGTAGATTACACCAAGTACATCACACCAAATAGGAAGAAATTTCACAAAGTTTAAATTTCTAACGTAGTACTCACCTTTACAGTAAGTGTATTTTGAGAAGAATCACACAAATCAATAGGAACACACATGAGCACTTAGCTAAACATGCTTTCACCTTTCTAGAATGAGCCTACAATTATGCATCCCCAATCATAAAAGTCACATAATTCTCAAAACACTCAACATATTTCATTTGAAAGAGAATCAATACACACCAAACATATAAAGTTGGTTCAACTCATACTTTATGCAAGACTCTATTCATGAAACAACTTACCAAGAATTCATTAGATTCAAGTTCAAGTAAGAATAAAAGGAAAAGGTAGACAATATCTACAACCTTACTACTCCATCACCATCCCCCACTTAGGGTAAAGCCAATCAAGAGCAACTTAACCCAACCTTAAGAGAGGATCTTCACTAAAAAATCTGCATTTTAATCACTTAAAAGTGATTACAACCTTAAAAGGAATTACAATAAGTTATCATAGAAACACCAAGGTATTCTAAACATTATCATCTAGTCAATTTATACCCAATTATAAATTTAGGTCATCTCATTCAACCACAAAAGGTTTTAATACAATATTATAGACACCAAGGTCATACATCATCAGGGGAAACAATATAGGAGACTTAGTCTTAAGGACTCTTTCTTTTCTTTAAACATTAATGTAAGGTAACTTCTAGATAAATCAGACCGACATCATCACCCTACTAAGATAAGAGTACTACCCTCAATTCTACGAAAAACATCAATTCCACAACATAAAGGGAGTGACAACACAAAAAAAGTTAGAAACAATCCTACAACTCATTATGCCATAAGAATCTCATTCTTCATTCCAAATAGAAAATCTCATTCTTACATCCATTATCATGTTCATATGCATCAACTCTATATATATTTCGACAACATATAATCAAAGAACAGTTCAGTTGATTTTTCAAAAATCTTACAATAAACTGTCTTATCAGTACAGTGAGCATGCTTTCAAATTCAAAAAATGCAATATTTCGGAAATTGATTGGAAAAGCATGACAATATGAGATACAAATTCTTACAAACTCATCCTACAAAGCATGCATACTACCATCACACCTAAGTTCAAGTATATGCAAAGGACTCCAATGCATACAAGGAAACTTATCATAGACCACATAGATACAAAGGGAAATATTGAACACTTTTAAATACCTGTTCGTAGGGTAGCTTGCTTCCATAGGTAGTCACTAAGACTTTCAAATTCAAATCATAGTATTAGGTCTCCATCATGTAAAACCATATAGGAACACATCATTCCAAAAGAAGTCATGTCAACCATAAAAACTTCTAGCACGCTTTAACCATATTAGGACACACATTTTTCAACATAACATGCTATTTCACATAAGTTTTCTTATATAACTATAAATGGTATCACATAATCAAAACATGTCACAATTTTACCTTCACACATACTCATTAAATCATAGAACAAAGATAAGCATTTCAATTTACCTTTTCCCCCTCAAGCATAGAGATAATCTCATCCAAGCAATCACATCTAAAAGAGCATCGGACAAGAAAACATAAGAAAAATATCTTATAGAGTTAAGTTCTATGGTACGATATGAGAATGATGAATAATGGAAACTCTATCATACTATAGCCTCTTGTTCCCTTAACGGTGAGCTAATTTCCCTTTTATTCATCAACTTCCCAAGTAACCCCGTAGTGATACTTGATTCAATGCATCACCTTAAGGACACAAGAAAACATACATATCATTTACACAAGACTACACGTACTATCATACAAGTGTAGTACAACATAGACATAGTTAAGTAAAAACTATAAGAACATTACGGTGAACTCCTAGTCATTATTTACATATACTTATTTTATTCACATAGAACCTTATAAGACCTAACTCATGCCCCCAATCTAAGAGTACTAGTGCAATGTACATGTAAGGCCCAATAACCTCATACATACTAATAAACCTATCATGAGGCCACAAGCCTTTTCATACAAGTCATACGTCAACACAGAAAGAGGAGACCACTTCATTTATGTCAAGCAAGACCTTTATCATGTAGTCAAGAAGGTCAACATCATGCATGAAGACTCATTCTTGCACCTCTTCATAACAAGTTAACAAATACTACAATGTGATGCATAAAGAACACATACTTGGTGACATGCATTAGAACACCTTCTTAGAACATCCTAAGGAGCTACATGTACAATGTCTAGATGGGTTGATTACTTCCACTTATTCTTAGTAACCTCCCACAAGTTATTCTATTTAGGGTCCTACTCATTTACTTCTACGGTCCATTTTAATTTAGGGAAACTAAAGTCTTAACCGACATAGACCATGTGATGCTAAGCACGAAATCGGGAGTCATATAACCCCACACACAAAAAAAGGGTGGTCTACAGGCCAAAGTAGAACGAAACATGACATTGCTTTCTAGGTAGATCCAATATCTAGTATCCTCTGGTGGCAACATAGTTATGGAACATAGGGGTACATGTGAAAACCCTCTTTATGCCAAGATTAGGCATTGTAGTTATTCACTTATTAAAACATTACTCTAGCACCCCTTCTGGGTCATGAGGCTATCCACCCATGAGGTTTATCGTTACCTACTTTCCTACCATAGGAAGGGACACACACTTATATTCAATTTCACTCGGTTCTAAGCTAATTTCCCTTTATTTAAAACATTAATTATATTTTTACTTTATAAAACATAGGTTTCGGAAATTCATCCTCCCATATGCTGAACTCATAGGTCATAGATGAGAGTTCATTAACCTAAATCATGTATAGAATCCCTTCACATGAACATAGTATATATAAAGCATCATCTAGTTTAGGGTACACATGAACACAGAATTCAAGACCCCTTTCTTGACTAGGTCTTCTTGCATGTGTGTGTATACATATATGTGAGCAAACATTTCCCATAACACATTAGAACACACATGTTCATACATATTCATACATATAGAAACAAAAACTAGAACTATCCTATCAAGATACACATGTGCAATGCATAGGCAAAGTCCCATACTTTTGCCCATACTAGTACACGTATCAAGTAATCCTAGATAAGGAAACACATATCATGCTTTCATAAACTTCATCTTAACATGCATAGTAGTAAACACTATTAAATATGAGAACCACCATTCATTTAGACACCATGAGCTATACTACTTGTAACATGCATGTAAAGTGAGTGTGTTATTGTAAGTTGGTCAATATGATCAAATAATGGCTATCAACAACTTATTGAGATAGCCACCCTCTTATACCATGATACTCTATCATTCATAAACCACACAACATAAACTTACATATGATACAACTAAACTTCATACTACACTAAAGACTCCTAACTTGTGCAATTTTTGCATTCACAGAGGGTTACATAGGTAAGGGAATATTAACCATTTTACTCATCAATGTCAGCACCTATACTTTATCCTAACATGGATATACACATGCTTATAAAATAACCATACACCCTAGATCACAACTAGAATAGGAAAGTTGGCATAATCTTCTCATAGTATCATCATAAGCACATGTTCATATATTCATAAATTTTCCTTGAAGTCCATGTTCAAAATTTATATATATATTTACAATAATGTAAACAAATCCAGAATAGGTACCATACCTCACAATGTCATACAAGGCTTCATCAACATTACTATAAAGAAATAGACAAGTAGAAGAGTTTTTACCTATCCTTTATCCTTTGGTCATCATTGACCATTACTACTATTTTATGAATACATCAAGCACAGGAAAGTAGCTTAAGTTACCATAACCATATATGAAATTAAACATAAGCTACTACAAGGTCAACAAATAGTACAACATATCATTAACATGCTAGAATGTAGAAGGACATAGACCAACAACCAACTTCACTTGCATAAATAATAGATCATACTTCATCAATCATATCAATCCAAGTCAGTATCTAATCATATACTTAATCTTATCGAAATTATGCTTAAAGCTCTTCAATATCAAACTACGATAGTACGAATTAAACTATCAATTCAAATTAGAGTAGAAAGAATAGGCCATCTTATTAACTTTCCCAAAGTATTAATCATCAATTAAATTTTAAAAATAAAGTACATGCTAGGCAGTATCAAATGAAATCATAGTTTAGATGAGACACTACTACAATTGTCATTAACGTCGAATTCACTACAAGCATGCGTCCTATTAGGTGTTCATGGAAGGTAAGTTTACATAGGTTAATCCTATTCAACCTATCATGAATTGACCCATATTTTATTTATTACATATAATTCATACTCATATTACGTTATAGGAAGAAGCTATAGACAATTAACCATGATCAATTCATATAACAAGTATCTTAATATCAAGAACACAAGTTACTACTTGATAGACTAGAAGAACCTATATCAATTGAAACCAAACCTTCTATAATTTGATCATAAAAGATTTATATCCACAATTACAACCATGGTATTAAGCTAAAACAGTAGCTACAAGAACCACAACATAAGCACAATCCACTTTTTAATCAACTGAGGACCCACATTACAATGATCATATTGAAGACTAGGCTAGGCATGTTCAAACCTTCATGAATTGATTCACATGGGTAATTAATCAATGATTCACCATTAATATACATGCTAGACAATATACTTAAGCATATTAACATAATTGAATCACACATCGATATGCATTAGATCAACATCATAAAGCCATACATAGGGTAAAATCGAGTTTGTGAAAGAGCATGGGTTAATCATGCAATAGAATTTAATATCACATACAACTCAGTAGATAATCATCAATAATTCATATTATACTTTTTAAATCAATTTAAGAAAGAACCCATGGCTAAAATAAATAAGAAGAACTTGATCATATTTTTCTCTTTGAAAACATTAAGATTAACTCTCTAGATAGAAGGATAACTAGAGAAGAAGGATCACCGTACCTATATCTAAATTAAAATCTCTAAAAATTTATGATTAATACATGTAAATCAAATCTCCAAGCTTTTCTTGAGCTTCACCAACAATGGAGGTTCTAGAGAGTATATTTTTGGAGGAAAAAGTCTCATTTTGTGAAATGTATTGGAAGAGGGGTTGATCACGTTTTTAATCCCTTATATACATCCAAAAGTATCTAAACAATCCTATTAGAATCAGGTTAGTACGTGGGGTGAATTTCTCATTCACCCCTTAAATGAAAAACACGCAGGCACCAATTTATAGGCCACCATCAATGGAGCAATCTACTAGTCGTAGGTCATTCTACGGGCCATCCTTTGGCTTCTGTCGATTGGTAGTTGGAAAATTTTTGGGTTTAGACCTTACCAATATAAGTACCAATTGGTTGTACCTCACCAACAGGACTTTGGTTGACCAACAAGCCATCGTTTGATCCGTCGAGTGACACGTCCAAGGCAGTGTCTCGACCAGCCTTGGGTCCTTCTTGTGGGGCCTTTTGTTGGGCCCTTTAGAAGTCGTACCAAGATGTTTCCGACGTAATTAAAACCCATAACAATTTTTAGACCTTCCACATAAGTTTCACCCAAAAAAAGACCTGCAACTCGTCCAAACAGGCTAGGCCCCATCAAGACACACATTGAGCGTCTTAAGAGCTATCGTTCGAATGCCTCGGACGTTCTAAGTCGTTGAACCTCAAAACCTCTTGAAAAACCATAAACCATATTCAAAAATGATTATAACTCATTTTAATAAAATAGTCTCATTAAATACAGTATATAATCACGCATGGACACATGACACACATAAGCGACTAGTCGTCGAACATTTTGGTCGTCCCTTGACGTTTGACTTCCAAATAACTTCAAACTTTACGCACTGCCTAAAAAGAATATTATAAGTAATTTAGGACCTTATAAACTCAATAAAAACATGTTATGCTCTAGACACCCTATGTCATTTTGGAGTTTTACAATGTCCCCTACTTGGGAATATTAGTCCTTAAATGACACTTAGCTTCTCTTTAGTTTAAACAAGGACTTCAATGCGTCATAGAGAAATTCATAACATTTATAAAAACATCAAATCATTTTACCAATAGATGCACACAAGCAAGCGAAGCCATTACTCACTCACTCTTTAATGCATCAAACAAATAGGCTCTTATCATGTTCATAGGTGGAACATCCTGCTCCTAATCATAACATGGTCATTACACTTCAATTAATTAAGAGATCATATTGAAAGGCCACACATAGGAATATTTTAACAACACTCAAGAATAAATTTAGGCACTCTTTCTTGAATGCGCATAAACTTGAGTTAATTGAATCAACAAATATCTTCATTAGTTAGACCAACTGCCATGAAGTTCATACTCAACCATGCCATGGTTAGTGGTGTCCATTGAGGAATGTCCTTCTCCTCAACAAACTTCCATGTATCACGAGTTCACACCTAAGCAAGGTACAAGGTCAATTTCCTCTTAAAATAAGAAATTCTCAACTTCAAAACCAAGGTATACTTATCTTTCCTTCCTATTGAAGTCTTAATTGTAGACTACACCAATTACATCAAAACAAATAGGAAGAAATTTCACAAAATGTCAATTTCTAACATAGTACTCACCTTCACAGTAAGCGTATTTTGAGAAGAATCACACAAATCAATAGGCACACACATGAGCAATTAGCTAAACATGCTTTCACCTTTCCAGAATGAGCCCACAATTACGCATCCCAATTTATATAAGTAACATAATTTTCAAGACACTCAACATATTTCATTTGAAAGAGACTTACAATTATCACAATGAAGACTAGACTAGGCTTGTTCAAACCTTCATGCATTGATTCACATGGATAATTTATCAATGATTCACCATAAAAAGTCATACTATACAGTTCACATAATCATATTAACATTATTAAATTACAAATCGATATGCGTAAGATCAAGATCATAAAGCCATACATAGGCTAAAATTGAGTTTGTGGAAGAGCATGGGTACATCATGCAATAGGATTGAAAATCACGTACAAATCAGTATATAATCATCAATATATTCACATTATTATTTGGAACTCAATTTAAGAAAGATCTCATGGCTTGAATGAAGAAGAAGAACTTGATCATATTTTTCTTTTCGAAAACTTTGAGATTAACCCTCTAGATGGAAGTATAACTAGAGAGGAAGGATCAACATGACTTTATATACATTAAGATATCTAAAACATGATGATTCATCCATGGAAATTCAAAGCTCTAATCTGTTCTTGAACATCACCAACAATAGAGGTTTTAAAGAGAATATTTTTGCAGGGAAAAGTCTAATTTAGTGAATTGTATTGGGAGTAGGGTTGATCACGTTTTCAATCCCTTAGATAAACACAAAATTAGTTAAATATTCCTATTATAATACTTTTAGGACGTGGGGTGAATTTCCCATTCACCCCTTAAATGAATCAGACGCAGGAACCAACTTACAGGCCACCATCGATGGAGCAATCGACTGGCCATAGGTCAGTCTATGGGTCGTCCTTTGGCTTCAGTCGATTGGTAGTTGGACAATTTTTGGGTTGAGACCTGAAAAATATAAGTAAAAATTGATGATACCTCACTAACAGGCCGTTGGTTGACAAACTGGCCGTCGTTTGGTCCGTCGATTAACACTGCCAAGGAAGTGTCTCGAGAAGCCTTGGGTCCTCTTGTGGGGCCTTTTACCGGGCCCTTTAGAAGTCGTACCCATGTGTTTAGAACGTAATTAAAAAAATTAACAAGTTGTATACCTTCCACATATGTTTCAACCAAAAAAACGCCTGCAACTCCTCCAAACAGTTTAGACCCCATCAAGACACACATTGAGCGTCTTAAGAGCTATCTTTCGAACGCCTTGGACTTTCTTTGTCGTTCAACCTCCAAACTTCTCAAAACACCATATACCATATATAAACATACTTATTACTCATTTTAATACTTAATAAGATCATAAAGTACAGTATATAATCACGCATGGACAAATGAGACACATAGGCGACTAGTCGTTGAAGGTTTTGGTCTTCCCTTGATGTTCGACTTCCAAATAACTTCAAACTTTACACACTAATTCGAAAACATATTATAAGTCATTTTAGGACCTTATTAATCTTAATACAAACATGTTAATCTGTAAACACCCTATATAATTTTGGGGTCTTACAGGTTATGAGTTGAGACAACTATTTTGAGACTATGTTATATTCTATATATTTATGTGCAATAAAAGTTAATCTTCCTATACGAAGGGTCTATGTTATACTCAATATATATATGTATACATATGTATATATATATATTCTATGTGTATTCACAGGTCTATGTAAACCTCAAAGTAGAAGTAATGAATTTTTTTTTAATTTTCTGCTAATTTTGACCTATGAATGTGATGATGTTAGATAAAAGGCTAGTCTTAGTCCTCAAAGAGAACGACAACGCCGGTTACGTCTAGGGGGTGTTTCCGGATGTTACACCCATCATGCAATTTGACACAACATGGCATATCAATTAAAGAGTGTCTTACAAAAATCATTACCTTGGTCTGGAATTTCTCCAAAAGTAAAAAGATGTTGGTATATCCTATTCATATTTCTATCAGCCTCCCAAGTAGCTTCCTCAAAAATCTGATTCCTCCATAAGACCTTGATTGATGCTACCTCTTTTGTTCTCAACTTGAGAACCTGACGATCAAGTATCTTAATTAGTATCTCCTCATAAGATAGGATGCTCTTAAAACTAAATTTTTTTGTAGGTATAAGAAGTGAATGATCTCCCATACACTTCTTCATAATTGAAATGTGAAATACCATATGGACTTATGCTAACTCTATCGGTAGCTCCAACTCAGAAGCTTCACTGTCAATTATCTTATAAGGAACAATATAGCGGGGACTACACTTTCCTTTATTGTCGAACCTCTATTAACCCTTCATAGGTTAAAACTTCAAATTAATCAAGGTATCCACCTCAAATTCCAAGTCTTTTCTCCTATAATATGTATAAGATTTCTAGCGACTTTGCAGCGTTTTCAATCTTTCTCGAATGGTATTCACCTTCTCTAAAGCTTGATCAACTAAGTCTGGCCCTATCAACACAGCTTCATCAAATTTAAATCATCCAATAGGAGAACTGTATCTTCTCCAATAAAAACACTCATAAGGAGCCATATGGATGCTAGAGTGATAGCTTTATTATAAGCAAACTCAATGAGAGGTCATTGATCATCTCGATTTCCCTTGAAATTTATCACACAAACCCTTAAGATACCCACTGATATTTGGATCGTAAGGTTCACCTTCGATCCCAAAAAAATCTGGAAAGACTTCCAAAATTGTGTAGTGAATTGCACACCTCTATCTAAAATGATCGACACAAGAACTCCATGAAGTCTGACTACTTCTTCAATATAATCTGTCATAATCCTTTACTACATAGGTGGTCTTTACAAGCAAGAAATTGGTTGATTTAGTGATCTAATAAACAATCACTCAAATTGATTTATGTTTCTTACAAGATCGCAACAAACTAGCAATTAAATCCATATTGATCATCTCCCACTTCCTTTTCAAAGAACTATGTTATGATCCATACTACGGTCCTCTAGTTCTCTACCTTAACTTATTGGGAAATAGGGCACTTAGCAACAAATTCTCCAATATACCTCTTTATGCTACTCCATCAATATACTTATCTTAATTCAAGATACATCTTTGTGGAAGAGGATTGATAAAGTATCTAGAGTTATGCGCTTACTCCATGATCCTCAATTGGAGTTCATCTACTTTTGGTACACAAAACCTACCTTGATACCTCAATACCCCATCTCCCCTTCTTCAAAATTCAGCAGTTTTGCTTCTGAACATTTTTCTTTATTTCAAGAATAATATAGTCTTGATCATATTTATCTTTTATTTCCAAAATTAGAGATATCTCAGCCTAATTCATCACCACTACTCCACCTTTATTGTAATCGAACAACTGGACTCTCAATCATGCAAGTCCGTTCACATCTTTGGATAAATTTTTCTTGTATTTATCAACATGGGCAGTACAACCCATAGATAACCTGCTCAACGCATTAGTAAAAAATTAGCCTCACTTTGTTGATACATTATACTTATTTCATAATTCTTGAGTAACTTCAAAAACCTTATATGTTTGACATCAAGCTTTTTCTAATTGAACACATACAACATAGTCTTCTAATTGGTGAATAGATCTACATGAACACCATAGAGATAGCGAAGCAATATTTTCAAAGAGAATGCTACAACAGGCAACTCTAGATCATGGGTTGGGTAATTCTTCTCGTGAATCTAAAGTTGACTAGAGGCATAAACTATAACCTGGCCATTCTTCATCAAAACACACCCAGTCAACCTCAGGATGCATCATCATACACAATGAATTCTTCTGTACTCTATGGTAGGGTAGACACTAGGTTAGTAATTAACGGATTTTCAATTACTGAAAGCTTTTCTCACTATCTTTATACTAATGAAACTTTGTTGTCCTCTAAGTCAACTTTTTCAATGGAGATGAAATGAATTAAAACCCAGCGATAAATTTCGTATAATAACAACTCGATCCCAAGAAACTCCTAATAATACTCAGGGATGTGTGTCTAGGCCTGTTCTACACTCTCTCAATCTTTTTAGTGTCAACTCGAATCCCTTCTCCATACTCAATGTGTATTAAGAACACCACTACGTCAAACCAAAATTTGTACTTGGAAAATAAAGGATCCAATTTCATATCCTTTAAAGTTTCTACTACTCTGAGATGACTAACATTATCCTCCTCATTCCTCAAATAAATTGTAATGTCATCCATGAATACGATAACAAATATATCAATATAAGGCTTAACAACTATGTTAATAAGATCCACGAACGCTAGAGGAGCATTAGTCAACAAAAAGACATGACTAGAAACTTATAATAACTAGAACGAGTCTGGAATGTTGTCTTAGGGATATCAGTTTTTCTTACTCTCAACTTATGATAGGTTGATCTAAGGTCTATCTTAGAAAAACAAGTTTCACCCTGAAGTTGATATAAAATATCATAAATTCTCGGAAGAATATACTTATTGTTGATAGTTACCTTTTTCAATTTGTGTCAATCAATACACATCCTAAGTGAACCATTTATCTTTATTACAAATAATATCAGAGATTCCAAAGGTGACACACTAGGTCAAACAAAACCATTATCAAAGAGATCTTCCAACTGATCATTAAATTTTTCAACTCAACGGTAGCCATTCTATTAGGCAGAAAAGAGATAGAACGAGTATTAGGAAAAATATCTATACTAGAGTCTATCTCTCAGGAGGTACTCAAGGAAGATCGTCTGGAAAGACCTCTAGAAAATCACTCACAATTGGAACAGACTGGATAGATGGTTTCTCAACACAGGAGTCATTAAATCAGACTAAGTGGTAGATAAACCCCTTGGAAAAAAAATTAATATCCTTAAGGTACGAAATAAAATTACCTTTAGGCACTGCTGAACTACTCCTCATATCAATAATTGGCTCATTAGGAAATTCAAACTTAACTATTCGCGTTCTACAATCAATTGAAGCATTGAAACCAGTCCATACCTACAATAACATCAAAGTCAACCATATCTAGCTTAAATAAATCAATAATGGTGTCCTTAAGATATATAGAAATGTTACAAACACGATAAACTCTATCACCGACAGGTGTTGACTATTAAAGAGCTCAGAAATCACTCAATAAGGATATCAAGTATCATAGCAATGTAAGGAGTAACAAAATGTAGACTCTCACCTATATAAAATAGTGCATGTATATGAAAAGTAATGACATTAATCATATCGGTGAGAACATCAAGATAATTCTCTTGCTCTTGGAAACTGGTGATATCATATAGATAGTTTTCTCCTCTGCCTATCCTTGAAATAGCTCCTCTAGGTGTAGCTCGGTTTGGCGGAGCCGCTGAAGATGATTGGGATCTATTGCCCTTATTCCCATTACCCTACTGGTTCTTACGAACTCTCTGCTAAAGTGACCTTCTTGAATGCACTCAAAGCACGATGTAGCAATCACGACACATTCATACATTGTTTCTAGAACACATATCATATGCAATATTTCAATTACTTCTTTGTACACCATACTACCTTGAAAATGTGCAGTTCTAGATTTGAAATCTACGGATTTTGATTTTTAAACTCACCTTTGTTCCGTGGTGCAGTTGTACTAGGATATAATGGAGTAGGTCTATTTTTCCTTTGTTGAAAAGATGACAACTTTGAATTTCCCTTCAACTGCCCGAACCCATTACCTATTGTCTTGGCCTACTTGTTCTGGAACTCTTCTCTATGTCTCAGCTTATCGTCCTCGATTTTTTTGCACTTGGATAATAACTCGTGCGATGTCCATATCTCTTATCAGTATAAATGGATTGCCCTCCTTACTTCACAAGAGAGACAACCGCGACACAAACATGCTCAACATACTCCTCACATTAGAAACCATCTCTTGAGTATAACAAGAAAGTTGGGTAAACTTAAGGTTCTACTCATGGAAACACGTATATTCATGCTTATGAGCGAGGAAGTCACTTACCTTTGCCATCAGTTTACACGGATAGAGCCACCCCAAAAAAGCCTCTTCAAAAACAACCAGCTGACAATCGGTTTACCTTCAGCTCCACTCTTCATTCATTTGTCATACCAGATTCTAGCATTACCCTTAAGTTTTAATGCAACTAGTTCCACATGCTCAAAATCTGCAACATGCATCACCTCAAATACTCTTTGCATCTCTTCCATAAAGTTCTTCGAATCCTCAATGACACTTGAATAAGGAAAGTCTAGAGAATTCATCATTAATAACACATGGATACTAAACATATCAACCACATTCTGTCAATTTCCTCTTAGTTGCTATCACTCCTCGAGTCTATACCTTGGGTACAATTGGAAATCGAGAACCATTATTGGCACCAAGAAAACCCTTAGCCTAGATTAACTCTCATCAGAAGACTTATTCAACATAAGATAAATTAAAAGTTAAGATTTTCTCAAGATTACTAACTCAAAATATGTAAAGAATCATTCACTAGACAATATGGAAATTGAAGTCTCAGACATCAATAACTGAAATGAAAAAAAAAAACATGAAATATGTCTATCTATATGTGAAACCTCTACTAATATAAGGCATGTCAAGAAAAGATCCCTCATTATCCTAACAATTAAAATAAATGAAACGTAACAAAATGGATACTCCGAAACCAAGGAGACTCACCAAATAAATTCGGAGCTCAACTAGATGAACAAAGTATTGTATGTTGATCCTGACTACCTATATCTGGATCAAAATTGATGCCGGACAAATGACGTCATTATGGAATGTACGAGAATGCAATGGGAATTCTAAAACATGAAATAATCTTGAACTCCAAACTTACCTCATTTGAACTCAACTCAAGGAATACCCAACTCATTTAAATATATAAAGCAGTAATAAAGATGCATTATAAGGAAAAGCTTCTTAAACTAGTGGAAAATAACTTAATGTGTTTGAGAATACAATATATTGAGTCGTATATAAAAATATAATTAGCTAGTGGAAGATTATCGACGATGTTCGAGTATTAAACTTGAAGATTTGAGTCTTGTTCTTGAACTTCAATGTATCTTCCATGGAGGATGAGGTAGAGAAAACGTAGACAGAAGTGGGAGAAATTAGGTTTCATTTTTGTTTTAGTTATGAAGTGGGAAATGGGTGATAAATGACCTAAAACCCGCCATATAGTCAACCCCCCAAATACCAAAAATATCCCTCATTAAGTTTGACTTGCAAAAGTGAAGTCCAATTTGACTTTGGCTGTGAAAGCCCGTCAATCTTCACGGCCCACTTCTCAGGCTGTGAAGTGCTTAACGACTCGTGGTGGTGGTCGTGAGATGTGTTGCAGTATCTCCCCTAACGTTACATGCCAAAAACTTTCTAAGGAGAGTTCACGACCCTTCCCCCTTCCATGAACATGCACAACGGCCTGTCAAGTGGGTCGTGGTGTTCTAGGCAGTAGCTCCTCCAAAACTATCCTTTTTCTAAAACGTCTAAGGTAAGACCACGAGCACACTCCCCCATTCAGTCAACTGCACCACCAGTCGTAAAGTGGCTCTTTGTACCTTGGTTAGTAGCTAGTCTAAGATGAAATTTCCTTTCCATGTAAAAGCACCTCCACGAGCCCCCCACTTGGTCGTGGTCATGATCACGAGTCATCGTCATGCTCGTGAAGGTTGAGGCAGTCGCCTCCCTTCTTGGGTCAACCATGACCTTTAGCTTTGGCTTGCCCCTCAAGGTTTGAAATCTTTCCTTGGCCCTAGCTCTTTTAACCCTCTCTTAGGCACCTATGTCCACTCTCATCATCTCTTCATGGCCAACCATTTATACACCTTTTTGTAAACATCCTACCACCACTAGCACCACACTAGTTTAGGTTATTAGTTCACCAAACTAATGGTTGTCCCTTCACATTTTGGCTCTTATATTTTAAAATTGAGTTATTAACACTTATTTAGGTCAATAATCATCATTATTTAACTATGTGAGGCTCTAGTATAGGTCATATAACTTTCTGATGTGTTACATTATCCCCTCCCCCCTTTAGAAACATTCTTTCCCGAATGACAACTAAATCTTTTTTATAGGGATAGAAAGAGACTAAATACTAGCAATCCAACCAAAAACAACAACATAGAATCAACAATGAGTCAAAGATCATTGGAGTACTTCTCAACTACATTCAACACATAATCATGGCATTAAACATAGCAACCCAACTCACTATACCACACAGAAGAGCTCAACATTTCATATCACATAATGAGGGACTACCTTTTCAAATTCAACATGAGCTCAACATGAATATCAAGAGTTACCACGCGTTCCTTCATTCAAGCTATATTAAACATGCTCACTAAAATTCTCATGAATACAACTATACACATAACATGTGAATGCAAGTTAGATAAGAGAGCATTTTTCTCAGAACTTATTTTTACATGAACCTTTACAAAGATATGCACATACTAGCAAAAACAAGTCAAGTTCACATTATTCCTAATTTTATTTTAAACAGGAATTACTAACCTCAACTTTGACTAGGAGTAAGAGGAAAGAGATGAGGGTAGTGGGACTTCATGTCGGCCTTGACCTCCCATGTTGCACCTTCAAATAGATGGTTTCTCCATAGGACTTTTACGGAGGCAACCCCTTTGTTTATCAACTATTTAACTTGCCGATCTAGGATCTTAATCGAAATCTCTTCATAAGAAAGGCTATAATTACCCCTAACCTTTCAGTCGGGAGAATAGACAATAGGTCGCCTATACATTTCTTAAGCATGGAGAAATGAATTACCCAATCAACTGGGGCTATTTCACTTGGTAATTTCAACTCATAAGCAACTTTCCCGACCCTTTTCAATATATCATAAGGACCCACATACCGGGTTCTAAGTTTCCCCTTTTTACCAAATCTCATCACTCCTTTTGGAGTGAAATCTTCTAGTAGACCCAATCACCTATTTCAAACTCAAGGTCTCTTCTTTTTTTATCGGCATAAGATTTTTGCCAACTATAGGTTATTTTCAACATATCACATATCATTCAAACTTTTTCCATATCCTCATAGATTATCATGGGGCTAAGAAGTTCAAATTTACAAACCTCAAACAACCAAATCGGAGATAGACACCTCCTACCATAGAGTGCTTCAAATAGATCCATAGAGATACTACAATGTTAGCTATTGTTGTAAGAGAATTATATCAAGGGTAGGTGGTCATCCCAATTACCCTTCAAATCAATGGCATATGCTCTCAACATATTTTTTAGGGTTTGGATGGTGCGTTCCGATTTGCTATCCGTTTGGGGGTTAAAGTGATACTAAGTTTCACTTGAGTACCTATCCCTTTTTGGAAAGACCTCAAAAATTGAGAAGTGAATTGGGAACCTCTACCTGAAATGATGGATGAATGAATCTCATCTAAACTGACAATCTCATTAAGGTACAATCTAGCAACTTATTCTTCCAAATTAGTAGCTTTGACGGGAATAAAGTGGGCTGATTTTGTAACCTATGAAGAATAACCCATATGGAATCTATTTGCGTACATGTACTAGGACAACCCACTACGAAATCCAAATAGAAATTTTCCCACTTCCAAGTAGGAATAGCTATATCTTGAGTTAACCCTCCAGGCCTTTGACGTTCGGCCTTGACTTCATCACAATTCAGAAATTTAGCCACAAATTCTGCAATATCCTTCTTTAACCCTTTCCACAAATAGACTTCTTCGATATCACGATTATTTTGCTAGCACCAAAATGAATGGAATATCGGGAACCATGACCTTCTTCAAAAAATTTCCTTCTCAAGTCATCAACATCCGGCACACACAGCCTACCTTAGTATCTAAGCACACCATCCCACCGAGAAAATGACTCATTATGATTACTTAGAACCGATTCCTTAACTCCGTAAATAGAGGATCAAGATGTTGCTTAGAATTTACCTCATCCACTAAAGACGACTCGAAGTTATGTTGTACCATGGAGAATCTTCTACCCGAACACCCAATCGAGCCAATCTATGTACCTCTTACACTAACACTTTCTTACAATCGGGAATCGAGCATCCACCACCATATTGGCCTTGTTGGGGTTGTAAAGGACACTCAAATCAGAGTTATTTAGGAGTTCTAACTATCTTTTTGGTGCAAATTGTAATCTTTTTTACTGAACACATATTGAAGACTCTTGTGGTCGGTTAATATATCTATATGTACAACATAAAGATAATTTCTCCATATCTTCAAGGCAAACACTACGGCTACGAGTTCAAGATCTTGAGCTGGATAGTTCTTCTTATGCACATTGACTTGTCTAGAGGCATGTGCTATCACCTTACCATGTTGTATAATGACACAACCCGAACCTTCTCGAGAAGCGTCACAATACACTACAAACCATTTAGTAATGTCTGGTAAAGTCAATACCGGAGCAGGGGTAAGCTTACCTTTGGAATCATGGATACTTCTTTCACAAGATTCATACCACTCACACTTAACTTTCTTTTGGGTTAAGGTTTTCAAAGGAGAAGTTCTTTTGGGTTAAGGTTGTCAAAGGAGAAGCTATAGATGCAAACCCATCAAAAAATCTCCTAAAATACCCAGCTAAACCCAAAAAAATTTGAATATCAGTTGGAATCAAAGGTAAAGTCCAATACTTAACCTCTTCCGTTTTCTTCGAATCGACCACTATACACTTACTTGAAATAATATGACAATGAGAAGAACCGACCTCAACTAAAATTCACAGTTACTATATTTAGCAAAGAGTTCATGTTCCTTGAGGACTTGAAATACTCTTCTCAAATGGCCCATATGCTAATCCTTACACTTAGAATATAACAAGATATCATCAATGAATACATTTACAAATGAGTCAAGGTAATTTTGGAACACTTTACTCATAAGCTCTATAAAAGATGTTAGGGCATTATCTAGACCAAAAGACATGACTAAGAACTCATAATAAGCATACCTAGTTTGGAAATCCATTTTAGGTATGTCAACTCCTCAACTATCAATTGGTAATTCCCCGACCTCAAATCAATTTTTTGAAAAGTAGCATTCCCCTTGGAGTTGATCAAACAAATTGTTGATCCTAGGGAGAGGATACTTGTTCTTTATTTTAATCTTATTTATTTGATGATAATCAATGCATATCCTAAGGGATCCATCCTTCTTTTTCACGAATAACACAAGAGCACCCCATGGAGAAATACATGGTTGTATGAAACCTTAGTCTTGTAAATCTTTGAGTTGAATCTTTAGTTCCTTTAACTCATTTGGGGCCATAAGGAGGGATTTTAATGGGTTTCGTATCCGGCAACAAATCTATGTAAAAATCTATTTCCCATTTGTGAGGAATTCTCAGTAAGTCATCGAGAAAGACTTCCAGAAAATTCTTCACTACGAGGACCGACTCTAGAGGAGCGGTCTCAAGATTCATGGTTCTTGACCCGCACAACCAATAGAAGCAAAATAAGCATGTAACCAATCCATCCCTAATATGACATCAAAGTCCAACATATCAAGTTCTACCAAAATCGGCTAATGTAACTCTACTGGACAATGATATTGTATAACTCCTAAAGACTCTTTTAGAAATAACAAAGTCACCCACCTAGGTAATAACCAAAAAAGGTTCAATTAGGGCATCGGTAATACCTCAAACTTCATTGCCACAAAGGGTGTTACTAAAGATAAACTAGCATCAACATTAAGTAAACCATAGACATTAACGGAAAATACTTGTAACATACCAGTGACAACATCGGGAGTAACCTATTTATCACCCTTAGATCGGAGGGGTAGAGGCGATTTTTCTTAGGAACATCAGGATTGGGGGAACTTGCTTGTGCTCGATCATGTTCCCTTCCTTAATCCTTCATCATAGCGAAGTCCCTCTTCATGTGTCCACTCTTACAAAAACTATAGCAATTTCCTGTGCCAACTTGAAACTTGCCTACATATTTTCCACCACACTTAGCACACACAGGCTTCTCAACTTAGGGGTTGTTACCATTCCACTCTTGAGGCTTGGGTGTAGACCCTTTTCCTTTGTTCATCCTTGGAGTGTTATAACAGACTTGGTCGAAAAACCTCTTCTTAAACCTTGGCTTATCTTGAACCTCATATCTTGTCTTCGAAGAATTTCCATCTTCGGACCTTGTCTTGTTCAGATCCCTACCAACTTGCGTAAGCCTTTGCTCCTTAATTTGTTCAGCATGAACCATGAGATGAGAGATGTCCATGCTAGGAATAAACATAGCCAACCTACATTCATTAACCACAAGACCGGATATTCCCATAAAAAAAATTTCATCTTATACTAGAAACTACCACCATATTAGGAGCATATTGTCATAGTTGAGTGAACTTGAGGTTATACTCCTTCACACTCATACCCCTTTCGCAAAGGTTGATAAAAACTTTTATTTTACTATCCCTTAATTCCAAATAAAAGAACCTATCAAAAAAGTTCGTCTTGAAAGCCCCCCAAGTAATCCGACCTTCTCTAACCGGCCTCTCATATTTCAATTCTTCATACCAAACTAGAGCAACCTCTTTTAGTTGATAGGCGGCTAGTTCCGGCTTTTGATAAGAAGTCAAACCCATGAAATCTATCATATTGAATAATTCATCTATAAATCCTTGTAGATTTTCTTCCAACTCTGATTCAAAGAATGTAGGGGGATTCATCCCAGTAAAAAATCCCTTATCCTTTCTACGGCCGTGCTAACATTGGGGTTCAGTTGTAACCTAGAATTTTTGGAAACTTGAGTATCCAACACTTGAGTCAAGTTATGAATCACCACCCTTATATACACATTATACATAGCCCATTCTTCAATAGGAACTTGAGGGTTTTGAGGAGCTTGAGGGAGAAACGCCTCATTCACGTTATCCTATTTGGCCCTTCGAGTGGTTTTCCTTCTTGTAATCATTTCCTATAAGCATAAGAAAGAGATTAGAAAAAATAATACATCGAGTTAAAAATCTTGAGGAACGACATAGGACTACCAAGAAGAAGAGAATTTCCTAAGCATCACATAGCCTCTAATTCAAAAGTGTGGCGCGCTTCACAATTATGAACAAGACTCTACTTGAAGGGTTTAGTTAGACATCAATCCTAAGATTACTCAACCTCATGCTCTAATACCAAGTTTGTCACTACCGGGGAGCACCCCCTACACATAACCAACATCTTCATCCTCAAAGAGGCATAGACTAGACTTTGCATACATCATTACATAACATAGGTAGAGAAAATGCGGAAAATTTAAAATCATTACATATAAAGTATAGTTAGAAATATAATTTATGCATATATGAAGTTTACATAGACTTCTAATTTAATAACATAGTTATTTATTAAAGTAGTCTAATATTGTCTCACACATAACAATCTATTATAGAAGTACAAGATTTTGGCATATCCCTTACACTATTACAATATGAACTCATATAGAAATTACAACAAAGTTTAAAAACATAAGAAATGAACTTTGTCTTAGACATAGTCAAATAGTAAAGCTAGAATGGTCGAATCATCCTCGGACATGAGGACTCACCAACAACTTTGGGAAATATCCATGTCTTCCTTGAAAATGGCCTTTAAGCTATTCAATGGCCCTGTAACAACCAACAAGTACACCATAGAAGTTAGAGAATCCTTGTGTCATCACACGGCAAATGAGACTTAAAGAAGTCTCATCTGAGCCTCTCATATCATTCACTGTATAATAAGCATCCTAAAATGAGTAAGAATTTAAAACATTCTTCACACACAAAGAACTCTTTCATGAACAATATGCACGTGGAAGACTTTCATTTAAAACATTAAACCTATATAACAATCTTATTGAACCATCTAAACTTTGGAGTTTACAACACCAGGGTCTAAGCCCATGCAAGACATAAAATAAAGACTAAGAAATAAGGAACTTGTGTGGATATTGTCCTCGAATCGATGAGTACTTACAAATACTTCATATTCTACCCTTAGAAACCTTTTTATCGTCCGTGGAAAATCAATACTTCCAATTCCCTACACTTAAATCAAAAAGGGAAAAGAAGGGGTTAGCACATTAGATGCACTAAGTATGGAAGCCATGCAAAAACCATGAAAAGGGATATTTAGTAAAATAGCATTCTTTTAATGAATTTTGATTAAAAATCATATTATAATTATAAGAACAACATTTTACAACTTAGGAAGACACAAGAAATCATTTAGATAATAGTCACATTTTTAGTAATATATTACAGTGAAGTTCTTCATTGTATTGTGAAGTTCTTCACTGTTATAGTGAAGTTCATTAGCTTCACTTTGCAAACCTTTTAACATATAATTTCCTCACTGACTCACTTAAGTAAGACAAATAAAGACCGCTCAAACACCCTCTCTAGGCACACCTAAATGATTTTTAAGACCACCCATAATGAGATCAACATACATTTACAAGACATCAACCATATGAACATGAGATCATCCTACCAAAGGTGATTCTAAGGTTCATTCGAATGAGTTTTAAAGTGACCGCCCATACATTCCCTTACAGACACAGTTAAGAGATCCTATAAGCTACCTAGTATATAATTATTCCCACTTAACACATTAGCATACATAGAATAGGACACTCTCCCTTACAAAGGTTATAAAAAAGACATACTCAAGTAAATCAAGAACATAACATCAATGATTGACCTCTTCAATATTACCTAAGTAATCCATAAGAATACATAATCAACCATCTTCCCTAACTAGAGTCATTCTTAAGACTTATTTAGGTAAGATGAGAAGTGACGATTCCTATGTTCCCTTCCTGCCTTAACTAGACAAACCTTAACTACTCTAGATAAGTAGTCATTCATTTAACATACTTTCTTAACCTAAGTCATCGTCTTTCTTAATTCATTTAGGAGACATTCATTAAATAAGGACATTCAAGTAACGGTCTTGGAGAAGACCTAGGGACTCTAACTAACACCTTCAAAGCCTATTGTGCAATGTCTAGATAGAGTCTCATACCACCACCTAAACTTCATAGAACTTCTCCAATTCTAGTAGGTATCCCACATGATGAGAATATGCAATAACCGACATACACCATGATAGCTAGACATGGAATCTTGAGTTCTAACCTACTCCAATGAGGGTGTTCTACTTGTCAAGGGTAGAACAAGGATACATTCCATGTAGGCACATGGTTAAGGAATACGACGGGCTTTTATGCACTCTAGTCTCATTCTCACGTAGAGATACATTGTACTCTACTCTCATTTTCAAGTAGATCTACGTCCCATAACAGACACACTAGGTGTTAGCCTTTGTTCTCATAGAGTCATTTACATTAAAGGTTCATACAATTGGGTTCCATATCTAGTTCATAACCCAAACATATTTACCCTACCAAAGAGATCCACTAGGGCTACCTTTCAATTGCGACTAATATAGCTCATTGTGACATTCCTAAGCATCATATGATGTCGTTCAAGACAATCAACCCTAAATCCATCATTATTTACACTAACGATACCATTACGGCTCTTTGACTTCAAAATCATAACATAACCTTTTCCACGTACATGACTTTCTTAATATCATTTAAGGTCTCACATATCATTCATTCATGCGTGAAAAGGGTGAACTATGCCTACCTAGTAAACTTATCTCATATTATCATATCATTCATAGGTATATCAAGTAAAGGACATAAATCTTCCAAACAAGATGCAACATTCGTTACTTTATCTCATATATCATATCATTCTTTTAATCACTTGGAAATGACCCTTATCATCCTTATTTCATCCTATACATTACAATAACATGATCAATATAACCATCATAGACTCATATAGTCAAATAGGAACAATCATGCATTAACTCTAAGACTACACTCATAAGCACATATGCATAGTCTAATATGATGACCTACATAACATCAATATATGAACACGTAATTTCACATTAGTTCACATATATGTAGATATGCTCATACTTCACATAAATCAACTAAACAAACCATCATAATACTTTTAGTAGTGCCGACAAATCCATGATCATCATATTGCATAAAGTAACGCTAACAAGGACACATCAATCACAACATAATTAGATCTAATTAACATAAAATAAAAAGGAATTAGGGCAGCATACCCCCACCCCATCTTACCACTTTGATTTCAAGGTTAAATCATCCAATTCGATATCATAAGGCCTTACCCATGGTCATAACTAATAATTCAATACAATTATATCAATAATCAATGAAAATAGGTCAATTCATTACATAATAATCAATATTATACAATGTACATATCAATTTACTATAACTATCACATTAAAAAATAGCCCATAGAAAAGTACATTAGAATTCATAAGTCTTATGTCAATATCAATTCAATAATCCTAATATTCAATAGATATAAGAATATTAAATACTCAATGGATCAATTTGAAACAGACTATAAACCAATCAATCATAACCAATACATGAATCAGAAGACCATAACAATCTACACTTGAATTCATCAATACCAAAGCATGATCACATAACTCATATTTTAGTCAAATTAAGAGATTTGTGAATGTCAAGGGTTCATGGAAAATATCATTGGAAAACATCAATTAAATATCAATAACATCATATCTTAACGTTTGAAAATCTTTCATGCAAGAGCACAAGACTTAGAGTAGAAATTGGACTTTTTCTTCTTTTTGAAATCTTTGAAAATCATCTTTGAAATTGTCTCTAAGGTGATAACAAGCCTTAGATTAATAACTCCAAGAAATTATTAGAAGAACCCAATAAAAATTGAAGAAGAAACTCCACTGAAGAACCATATTCAAGCTACATCTTCACCTTGAATTATAATGGAGGTTTTTGAAGAAACCTTGGGAGGGAATGTGTTTTTATTTAGGGTTAGGGTTTAAATGACAGTTTAATGACTTATATACTACTAAAATACCCATAAACAGTAAAAAAAACCGTCCTTCTATTTTATAAGACTTGGGGTTAATTTCCCAAGAACCGCAACCCTTAACAGACTACTGGCAGACATTTACAGCACCATCGACACCGCATCATTGAGGGTTCATGGGTGATAACATGCCCTATCGATGAGGTCTCGTGGTTTTCTCTTAGTGATACTCAACCTTCAATCTTTCAGCCTCCACTGATGCCACCCATCGAAGTGTCATCGCCTGGTCGACTGGCCGTCATTTGTCCCTTCCTGGTCGTGTTGAGATCAAAGTTGGGGTCCTCCTTCTAGCGACCCTTGTGGATCCTGCATGGATTCGTACCCATACGTTTCCAACCCAAATATGTACGTATACAAGTTTAGGAAAAACCACATCAATTTCACCCAAAACAAACACGTAAAACATGACAAAACATGCATAGACCACAAGGTCATTTCAAGGCAAACCTTTCAAACGTCATTGACGTTCTTGGACGTTTGACATCCAAACATCACAAAACTTGAAACGCTGACAATATACACCGTAACAACTCATTTAAGGAAATTATAACCTAATGAATTACATATAAACATATAAAACCACAGATGAGGCAGATAAGTGACTTAGTCGTCGAACGTCTTGGTCGTCTCTTGACATTTGACGTCCAATGCACCTAAACTCTTAGACATTGCCTCTATATAACATTATAGACCATTTTAGGACCTTACACAATCATGATGACCATGTTTGGCTCTATATTCACCTATGTCATTTTCGGGGTTTTACAGGCTCGAACCTACATTGTTGGAAAAAAGGGAAGAAAATATGGGTTAGTAAATTACACGTACTAAGTATGGATTCTATGCAAAAAAAAATCATCAATGTATGATAAAAGGGACATTTTAGTGAAAATCATGCTTTCTATCAATTTAACCCAACATGCACATATAGTAAGCATTATAAGTCAGCTAAACTTAATATCAATCCAACATGTGGATAATCCAAGCAATACATTGTGCAACGCAAACAATAGAATCTAATAAACCTATCCAAATCTAAGTATCACATTAAGTCACCTACTTCATGCGTACAACATGTCCTCATATTTCATCATGACATGATTTATTAATAAAGATAACTCACAACTTAGCAACATAACAAATAATCAACATAATTATACAAGAACACTACTAGGACTATCCCTTAGGATCTCACAAGTTCAATGTATAAGAGAAGTCACATATCCTCCCTCACACTCTGTATAAACCTTTATGACAGCTCTAGTAAGATTTCACACATTTTCTTTATTCATTTACTTTTACATTAGGAAAAGAAGTTGCTATAACAAACATTATACCATGTGAGCTACATGGAATCCGGTATTCTACTCCCACACCTAAAAGAAAGGGTTAACACTTAACATTTCTTACATAGCTATCTAGGTGTATACCCTAATCTAGAGTCCTATGTGGGAACATAGTTAAGGGTCAAGGAGATTGTTACTAGAAACCCTAACTTGCTAAACATAGTGGTTTCCATCTGGTGGGACAACACGTAACTTCAGAATCCAAACTTGCTAAACGTGAGGAAACACATGTAGGGAGCCGGACTTACTAACCGTGAGACCCCATATAATTTACATGCCTTTTCGGTGCTAAGATCACAAATTAAGCTCACATTAGTCTCTACTAGACCCTTATATAAAAATCTCATCATAATAGCTCATAGGTGAGTATAAGTGAGAATAATCCTTTCAATTTAGACACACTAGCAAGTGAGTAAACCTTTCACTTAAAAATTCATAATAATCAACCTCATATAACATACACTCATACTTCATAGCTATTTCAAGAGGATAAGGTTAAGGATGAAGGAACCTTATAATCAATAAAAAAACATCATATTAGCTACAACATCATTACTATCCATGTAAGTCATCCTACATAGTTGAGTCCAAGAAGGAACAAACATTCATACCTTCTTGTCCTTTTCATGGGACTCCATACTCCAAACAATCAATAATGCATAATCAATAAAGTAATACAAGAAGTAATTACTTAATTAACATCAATGTAGTCAATCAACATATTCATCATCTTCACAATTCACCATATCAATTCAAGGTTTCCTAAAATTAAGGAAAGACATGGGTCTATGGAAATCTTGACGGAATAACAATAATTAACAATTAATATATACTTAAACAACATTAATTGACCATGATTCATCACAATTGTTCCTTAATTTCATTTTTAAGGCACACCCGTGTTTCGAGAGAAACCCTAGTTTAGAGGAGTTTGAAAATCTCTTTCAAAGGATCTCGTGGGAAAAGGAATTCCATGAGTAAAGAAATCATACCATGTTAAGACTTTATCCACAAGATTTGAGTAAGAAACTTTGAGATTTGAGTCCTCTTCTTAAACTTCTATGTATCTTCAATGGAGGATAGGGTAGACAGAGAATGTAGAGAGAAGTGGAAAAAATTAGATTTCAATTTGTGTTTAAGTTTTGAAGTGGGAAATGCATGATAAATGAACTTAAACAAATATATAAACAACTTCTATCTTACGAAAAAAATACCCCTTATTAATTTGGACTTCCAAAAGTTAAGTCCAATTTGACTTTTGCTGAGAAAGCCCGTCAATCTTCCCCCTCGACTTCACAAGCCATGAAGTGTTTAACGGCCCGTGTGGTGGTCATGAGATGTGGGGAAGTAGCTCCCCAAATTTGCCATCCTAAAAACTTTTTAAGGAGAGTTCACGACCCCTCCCCTCTTACGTGATGCTCTAGGCAATAGCTCCTCTAAAACCACCCCTTTTCTGAAACATCTAAGGCAAGACCATGAGTAGCCTCCCCCCTTTCATCAAGTGCATCACGAGTCGTGAAGTGGATCGGAGTTCCTTATACAGTAGCTAGTCCAAGATGACATTTCCCTTCGATGTCCAAGTCACCTCCCAGAGCCCCCACTTGGCCGTGGTAATGCTCGTAAAGGTTGAGGCAATAGTCTCCCTTCATGGGGCAGCCTTGGCTTTTGGCTTTGGCTTTCCCCTCAAGGTTGGCACTCCTCCCCTGGCCCTAACTCTTTTAACCATCTCCTATTAACATATGTCCACTCTCATCGTCTCTTCATGGAAAACCCTTTAGACACCTCTTTGTAAACACCCTACTACCGCTAGCGCCACTGTAAATTAGGTTATTAGTTCACATGACATCATGTTCGTCCCTTTACAATTTGTCTCTTATACTTTTAAATTGAGTTAATTACACTTATTTAGGTCTATAATCATCAGTATTTCACTATGTGAGGCTCTATTATAGGTCATATAGCTTTCCAAGGTGTTACACATTTAGCTGGAGTGTAGTGATAAGTTCTTTAGTGATTTTTAGGTTGATAATTGGTATGGTTAGAATTTGAATTCAAGTCTTTCCTTGAAAGTCTAAAATTATGGTAGTATGGTTTTTTAAAGCATGAATTGGTAATGTAAGGATTGATCGAATACATCAGGCATTGACAATTTTGAAGGGCTTATGCATGGTTTGTGTCTTAAAGTTTGTTAAAGGACCTAAGGAATGGTTTCACATAAAGTTTTGGTTTAAAGTGAGTCAAATTATAATATTTATAGGAAATTTAGCGAAAGAAGTAAGAGTTCAAAGTGTTTGGAGTTGAGTCATAGAAGAAATCTAAGAAAGTAAAGGAATATGTCATCTCGTATTTTAAATTGAAATATTGTAGGAATTTTTTCCTTTGAGTTTTTAAATGATTATTCAAGGTTGACTGATTCAGTACAAATTATCTAGGGATTTATTGATGGCTTTTGTCATGCCCGAGCCTACTCCCTGGGCGTGGCCGTCACTCGATAACCATTGCTGGCCTCGAGTTGTCTTTTTGCTTGGCTTTTCTTACCTCAGCAGAAGACTTAAACACAAGATAAAAAAAATCAAGTAAAATGAATTCAACTTATCCAAAAAAACAACTTAGATCTTAAACGTATACAACTAAAATAAATAAGAAAAAGAACTAATATTATATGTCAATGAAGACTCTATAATTAAGAGGGATGCAGGGACAGGACCTTCAATAATCAAAACAACTAAAAACTACAAAATAAATGTATGAGAAAGATGTCTTCCATAATGAAGGCACGCTCACCAACTGACTCTGAGCTTCTCACTGAATCAACAGTATGCCAAACTCTGATCCTAGTTACCTGCGTTTGCATCATGATATGATGCATCACAACTTGCATTAGTACATTGAATGTATGAGTATGCGAGTTTGAATGATAAACCAACTTAAAATTGAGTAGAGTAAGAACGACAATTACCTAACTTCTGTTGAATTCATGAATAACTTGACTTAATAGAAAGCAATAAGACATATGCAATATATAAAAGCTTGAAAAACAATGAAACACTTAATTCGTAATAGAATTTGAAATAACAAACTCAACAAAACTTATATGTGAAATAATATAGTTTCTATGGAGATTCTATTATCGACATCCATTAATATGATCCTAAGTGATGGTACAACGTCTTACCTCACATTGTAAGAGGATCATCCTACACCTTGCCATCGTTATAAAGCATGAACTACTAAGTTGATCCATTAGCCTATGCTAAAAAGCACTACTCAATCATCTAAAAAGTATGATCCTTCTTCGATACATGTTGGCTACATGGTTTATGAGGGCTTGAGTTTGTATGAACTCGCATCCCATACCGGTGCTCAATACTACTACTAAAAATACTTATCTCATATGTATTTAAAATAACTTCTTCTCTTGTTTGAGGTAAATGGTCAAACTTAACTTTAAAATCGCTCTTGGAAATCATAATTTCGTCTTTACTAAAACTAGCCAAAAGGCTCTATTTGATGTCTCACCTTTCTTTCATGCCTAAACTGTTAAAACATTTGTAACTTTTAGGGAATACTTATTTCCCTTATAACTTTTGAGAAATAAACTCAAATCTTTACTCTTTGATTAACTTGCAACTCTACTCTTTGAGAATACTTATTTCCCTTTTAACTTTTGAGAAAGCAACTCAACTCTTTACTTGTTGCTTAACTTTAAATTATAGCCTTAAAACAAAGTTAAATCGTTTGTTATAGACTCTTTGAAACTTCAAGAACTTAATTTGACTTGCTTCTTAACTTTTATACTTTGATCTAAACTTTCCTTGAATTTGATTATGGATTCAAGGTCATGATATCACTTTTATGGATGATTTAAAAATGCTTAAATGTACCTTAATCAACTAGGAAACATAGGTACATCTCTTAGAAACTAGTTCAAAAAGATGGGGAAAGAATGGGGTGAACTAGCGTCCTTTGCGCTCTAAGAGGCATTCCCCAAACATCAGAGGCCACGTTGGAGGGCTCTGGCTGGCGCGGCATCCCAAGGACCCAAGGATAGGCATTCTCAAGTTTTCCCCTCCTTTTTCATATCTAAACCCACTAAACTTTAATGGTTCTTTAGTAACCTCAATACCCAGTAGATTTAACTCCAAGAACAACCTGGAATACGAATCAAATGAAGACTAGGCATTCAATAACTCAATCAACAAGAATTCAACAATTTTCTTCTAGAACATCTCTTTTAATCATTCAACCAACTCGAAAATCAATAGATTGAACAGGTTTTGTGTGGTGGTGAACTATACCAACACTAAATGATCGTACATACCTTGAAAGGGATCACACCCGACGAATTCCACTCGTAAATTTTGACGTTCTTGACGTATTCTTGATTCTTCTCCTTTTCCTTCTTTTTTTCCCTCTTCTCCAAAACCTATGCCTAGTTTTGATTTTTCAAAAATACAATTAAAACTTGTTATTACCCCAATAAACACCTAAAATGAAATAGTAAATTAATTGGTGAAAAGATTAGTTTTCCCTTCCGTAAATACGGATTAGGACTTTCCTTAATCCAACAACCCAACTTTCGCAAGGCATAACTCACTCATAAGATATCGAATCAGCGTTGGACATATTATTCCAAGATATTTCCACCCATATTCAAAAACAACTTTAAATCATCCTGAGCTAGAAGTTATGACCGTTTGAAAATGACCAAAACTCACTTTCTTAACTTAGAATTTTTTTTTTAATTTTAACCTCATTTCGAATTGTGAGATGTTACAATATCTTCCCCTTGTTAACATTCTTCCTCGAATGAAGTTACTCTTACTGTACTTAGGGTAGGAACATTAAGTTCAAACACCTATAAGAAAATGAAACCAAAAAACATGTTTACTAAAGACTTAAAGAGTACTAAGAAGAAAAGTAGTACCATAGTCTGCACTTTCTCCGGATTCAAAGAGATTTGGATATCTATTTTTCATGTCCTTTTTCAGCTTTGCAAGTAGCTTCTTCAACAAAGTATTTCCTCCAAAGGACCTTGATTGAGGCTACCTGTTTTGTTCTCAACTTACAAACTTGACGATCTCGAATTCAAATTGGAATCTCCTCATAATACAAGTTATATTTAATCTCAACATTCTCAGTTGGAATGATCAATGAAGGATCACATATGTACTTCTTCAACATGGAGACATGAAATACCTAATGAAACGCTGCTAACTCTTGTTGTAGCTCCAACTCATAAGCTAAATTTCCAATTCGCTTGAATATTTTATAGGGTCCAACATACAAGGGACTAAGTTTCCCCTTAATAAAAAACATCATGAAACCTTTCATGGGTGAAAATTTTAGATATACCCAATAATCTACTTCGTACTCTAAAGGCCTTCTCCTAGCATAGTTGTAGGATTTCTGATGACTCTATGCCACTTTTAATCTCTCTTGCATCACCTTCACCTTCTCTTATAGCTTGGTGAACTAGATCTGGTCCTATAAGGCTTACTTCTTTAACTTCGAACCACCCAATAGAATATCTGCATCATCTTCCATAAAGAGCTTCGTATGAAGCCATTTGGATGCTAGAATGATTAATGTTATTCTAGACGAACTCTATGAGAGGTAGGTGATCATCCCAATTCCTCTTGAAATCAATCACACAAGCCCTCAACATATTTTCTAAGTTATGGATAGTACGCTCTGCTTTCCCATCCATCTGAGGATTAAAGTAGTGCTTAAGTCACCTTTCAACCCAAACCTTTCTAGAAAGATTTCCTGAACTTTAGAGTAAATTTGCACCTCTATCAGAAATGATCGAAATTGGGACTCCATGAAGTCTCACCACCTTCTGAATATACAACTTTTCATAATCCTCTACCTAATGAGTGGTCTTTACCGGCAAAAAGTATGATGATTTTTTCCTTCTACCGACAATCACCCAAATTGAATCTTGCTGTCTGCGAGACCTTGGTGACCCTGTTATGAATTTCATTTTAATCATATCTCACTCAATTTCGGAAGTTCTATATCTTGAGTGAAACTTCCAGGCCTTTGATGCTCTACATTAATTAGTTGGCAATTTAGGCTCTTGGAAATAAATTGGTTAATACCATTCTACATACCACTCCATCAATATATTCCTCTCAAATAGCGGTATATCTTTGTCGAACCAGGATGAATGGAATATCTAGAGCTATGAGCATCCTCCACGATCTTCTCTTGAAGTTCATGCACCATAGGTACACAATGTTCCTTTATAACTAAACACACCATCTACCACTTGTTCAAAGCTAATTCTTTGCTTATAAACATTTGACTTCAATTCAAGTAAAATGGGATCTTGGTCTTGCTTCTCTTTCACTTCTAAAGCTAATGACAACTCAGCCTCGTTTGTCACCACAATTCCTCCTTTTGTAGAATCTATAAGTCTGACTCCAAGGCATACAAATGTATGCACATATTTTGATAGTTCTTTGTAAACTTCTTCAAGACGGGAAGTATTACCCATAAAACTTGCTTAAGGCATTAGCAACCACATTAGACTTACTTGGGTGGTAATGAATGCTCATCTCATAATCCTTGAGAAACTATAACCACCTCATCTCTCTGAATTTTAGCTCTTTCTAGATAAACACATATTGTAAGCTCTTGTGATTAGTTAATATATCAACATCAGCACCATACAAGCAGTGACACCATATTTTCATGGCAAAAACTATATAAGCCATCTCTAAGTCATGGGTTGGATAATTTTTTTCATGAACTTTCAATTGTCTGGAGGCATAAGCTATAACTTTGCCATTCCGCTTAGAAAACACAACCTAAACTTACTTTGGATTCATCACTGTACACCACAAAACTTTGAGTACCCTATTGTAAGGTGAAAGTTAGGGCAATAGTCAACCTCTTTTTCAATTCCTGAAAACTTTTCTCATAAGTTTCAAACAATTGAAACTTAACTATAATCTGAATCAACTTCATCAAAGGAGATGATATAGAAGAAGACTCCTCAGCAAACCTTCTATAGTAGCCAGCCAAACCCAAGAAACTTCTAATAGCAGTTGGAGACCGGGGTCAAGGCCAACTATAAAATTCTTCTATCTTTAGGGTATCAAATTCAATTCCATCTGCAGAAACACTGTGGCCCATTAATTCCCCAAACTTTCGGCAAAACTCACATTTTGAGAACTTACCATATAACTCACTATCTTTCAATGTTTGAAGATCTATTCTGAGGTGACTAGCATAATCTTCTTCATTCCTTGAATAGATTAGTATGTAATCAATGAATACGATAACAAACATATTAGATAAGGATTGAAGATTTTATTTATAAGATCCATGAATGCTAAAGGCGCATTGGTCAAACTAAATGACATGAGAAAAAATTTATAATTCCAATATCTGGTTCAAAAATTTGTCTTTGGAATATCACGTTCCCAAACTTTCAACCGATGGTAGCCTGATCTGAGATCAATTTTTGAAAAGCAGGAAGCACCCTGAAGATGATCAAAAAGATCATAAATCCTTGGAAGGTGATAGTTATTCTTTATGGTAACATTGTTCAATTCACGATAATAAATACACATCCGATGGAAACCATCTTTCTTTCTCACAAACAAGACAGGAGCGCCCCAAGGTGACACAACTGGTCAAATGAAACCCTTATCTATAGATCCTTCAACTTTTTACTCTGCTAGTGCCATTATATATCCAAGAATAGATATAGTACGAGTATCTTGAATGATGTCTATGTTGTAGTCTATTTCTCTTTCAAAAGGGATTCTTGGTAGATCATCTAGAAAAAATTCTGGAAACTCTTTTACTATAGGAACTGACTTCAAGGGAGGTACCTCAACACTTAAGTCGTTAACTCAGACTAAGTAATAGATACAACCCTTTGAAATTAACTTTCTTTCCTTAAGTTATGAAATGAAACAACCCTTAGGCACCGCTGAGCTACTACTCCACTCTATGACTGTCTTATTAGGAATCTAAAACTTGACAACTTGAGTTCTATAATCTATTGATGCATAATAGGAATGAAGTAAGTCCATACCTATAATGACATACAAATCTACCACGTCTAACTCAACTAGATCATCCATGTGGTTTTTTTGATTGATGGAAATAGGACAATCACGATAACTCTTTCTGCTAGAACAAACTCCCCAACAAGTGTAGAAACACAGAAGGGTTCACAAAGTTTCTCAGTAAGAGTTTCAAACTTATTTGCAACATAAAGAGTTATACAAGACAAATTTACCCCTAGGTCTATCTAGCAAAGAATAAACAAAAAAGGTAAATACTTTGATCAAACTAGTGACAACTTCTAGAGAGTTCTCTTGCTCATGGAGACTAGTGATTGCATAAAGGTGATTTTCGTCCTCGACCAATGCGAAAAGTAGTTCCTCTAGGTGCAACCCTTTCTGGTGGAGCAACTGATGAAGATTAGGCTCGGATTTCCACCACCCTACTTATTCTTAGGATACTCTTTCATGAAGTGACTCTCTTGACCTCAATTCAAATAATGTGACTGCCATCATGACACTTATTGTCGTGGTTTTTACCACACCTACCATATACAAGAGCCCAACTAACTCCTGTTGCCACACTATCTTGGGACTGTGCTACTTTAGCCTTAAAGTTCTGGGAATTTGGGCCATTATACTCACCTCTGTTTCTGGGCACAGCTGCACTAGAAGAGGATGGTGTTGTCCCTTTAGTTTCTAAAAGATGGACAGTTCATACTACCTTTCTTCTATCCAGAATCATTCCCTATCTTAGCCTTCTTGCTTCTATACTCTTCTATGCCCCTCAACTTCCCCTCTTAAACATGCTGCACATAGATTATTATCCATCATATGTTCATTTAACCTATCAACATAGCAGCCCTTATCTCTTTGCGTGACGAATGACCCAAGCCAGCGACAAACAAGCTTATTCTTCTCCTCATCTTCTTAACCATTACAGGTGCATAGTGGGACAACTGGTTAAACATCTATCATACTCGTGTACAATAAAAGAAGTCCTAGTTCAATGTAAGAAAATCTCATACCTTAGCCTCTTTCAATTCTCGGGGAAAGAAATGACCCAAGAAAGCTTCTACAAAACAGGCCCAACTCGGATGTGGTGCATCTTGGTGTCTACCCTCCTTCCACTAATCGAACCAAGTCCTAGCTATATTTTTCAGTTGATATGCATCTAGCTCCACTCTTTCAGCATCACCAACATGAATTACATCAAAAACCTTTTTTAGTTCCTAAACAAAATTCTCTGAATCCTCTGTAGTGATCGAACCCATGAAACTTGTAGGATTTACTCTCAAGAATTCACAAAACCTTGAGTGTCAGCCTCTTCTTGCCTAGATCCTCCTTATTTTCCTACTTGATTAGTCACCACTTGGCTCAGCATCGGGATAGTCTCAGGGAATTCATCATTAGTGATTTAATCTTGGGATTGCACGTTTGGTGCATTAGGTACCCCTTTCTCTTGCAGCTCAAAGTTTTTCTTAGCGGGACAACCTTGGTTTTCTCTTCATGGCGGCATTGTTATCTGAAACACGCGAGCACAAATAAGATATAAACTTTAATGCACAAAAAAGTATGAAAGAAGTGAGGAATTCCTAAATGTTGCAGCCTCCTAATTATAGATGTGGCACGCTTAACACCGTTAACTAGGACTCTACAGACACGTCTTCATAGACTCCCTAAGACTCTTGCACTCTGTGCATTGATACCAAGTTTGTCACACCCCAAGCCTACACCCTGGGAATAGCCGACACTTGAAGACCATCGTTGGCTTCGAGCGGACCCTTGGCCTGTCTTTTATAACTCAACATAAGATTTAAACACAAGAAAAATAACTCAACGAAAATACCTTTAAAGTATTAACTTAGCGAAAAAGGAAACTTAAATCTTAAATTTGTACAACTGAAAATAATAGGACAAAAGAAATAATATTATTTGTCTATGGAGCCTCTAAAATAAAGGGGAATGTTAGGACAGGACCCCCAACCATCCTAACAACTGAAAATTAAGAACAATAAATGTATGATAAAAAATTCCTTAAGAATGAAGGGAGGCTCACCAACTAACTCTGAGCTGCTCACTAGATGAATGGTACGTCGAATGCTTATTTTAAATACCTGCGTTTGCATCATAATAAGATGCAAACCAACTGGCATCAGTACATTGAATGTATGAGTATACAAGTTGGAATGCTAAAACAACTTAAACTTGAAGAGAGAAATAAGGAACACTTACCTTGACTCTTCTCAACTCATGAATAACTTGACTTAATATAAAGCAATAAGACCTATGCAATATATAAAATCGTGTAAAACAATAAAAACACTTAGTTCGTTAAAGAAAATATAATAACTAACTCAATTTTACTTGTATATGAAGTAAAATAGTTTATGGGGGAGATTCTCTAACCGACAACCATCACTATGAGCCTAACTGATGTTACAACTACCTCATGTTGGAAGAGGGCCGTCATATACCTTGTTATCGGTATAGAATATCAACAACTAAGTGGATCCACTATTCTATCCTAAAAAGAACCAAATAATCATCTACAATGTATGACCCTTCTTCTATGTAGGCTACATGGTTTATCGGGGCTTGAGTTAATATGAACATGCTTTCCTATATAGGTGCTCAATACTACTCCCAAAAATACTAAGCTCGTATGTTTTTAAAACAATTTCTTTTGTGGTATGAGGTAATTGCTCAAACATAGCTTTAAAAGCTCTCTTGGAAATCGTAGTTTCCTCTTTACTAAAACTAGACAAAAGGCTCTGTTGGACGTATCATCTCCCTTTATTTCTCAAAATGTGAAAACATTTATAACTCTTAGGGAAAACTTAGTTCCGTTATAACTTTTTTATAAATGAACTCAACTCTTTACTCTTTGTTTAACTTGCAACTCAACTCTTTACTCTTTGCTTAACTTGCAATATAAGCGTTAAAACAAAGTTAAAAATTTTGTTAAAGACAATTTGAAAATTCAAGAACTTATTTTGACTTGCTTCTTAACTTTTAGACTTTAATCTTAACTTTCCTTAAATTTGATTATGGATTCAAGGTTCATGATCTCATGTTTATGGATGAATTGATGATGTTTAGAGTGTTATAATTAACTAGAAAATGTAGGTACATCACTAAGAAACTAGTTCTAAAAGATGGGGGAAGAATGGGGTGAACTGTGTCCTTAGAGCTCTAAGAGGCGTGGGGCACCAAGACCCTACGGTCAAAGATTGTCATGTGCGGCTATGGGAGGCCTGGCGCCCCAAGGCCCTACAGACAGGCGTTCAAGACTTTTCTCCTCCATTTTTAATCTCTAAACCCTCTAAGCGTCCATGGTTCCTTCCCCAAACACTTTGGATCATTAATAATCTCAATACCCAATAGATTTAACTCGAAAAAAACCCAGAAACACGAATTAAATTATCACTAGGCATTCAACAGCTCAATCAACAATGTTCTTCAAGAACATCACTTCTTATAATTCATCCAACTCGATTATCAATATATTGAAATAAGTGTTGTGTTTGGGTGAACTAGCCCAACACTAACGATCGCACATACCTTGATAGGGATCACCACAGACGAATTTCCATTGCAAACCTTGACGTTCTCGATGAATTTTTGACTTTTCTCCTTTTCATTCTTCTTTTTTCTCTTCTCAAAGCCGTAAACGTAGTTTTGATTTTTCCAAAGATGAATTAAGACATGCTTTTACACCAACAAAACCCTAAAAATGAAATAGGAAATTACTTGGTGAAAAGACTAGGTTTCCCTTCCTTAAATCCGGATTGGGACTTTCCTCAATCCAACAGCCCAACTTCTGTAACGCATAACTCACTCAAACACTATCAAAATCGCGCAAACTCAGCAGCATTGGTTCTATTCAAAGATCTTTCCACCCATATTAAGAAACACCTGAAACTCATCCTGAGATAGAAGTTATGGTCATTTGAAAAGGACCAAAACTCACTTTCTTAACTTTGAAAATTTTTCCAGATTTTTATTGTTCTTTCCAAAATAAATATTTTCAAATTTAACCTCGTTTCTACTTGTTTCTAGTTGCGAGATGTTACAACTTTAATGAAGAATGAGCATTGATTTGGCTTACAAAAACTAATGTATGGAAGATTCTATTGGGTTATGTCCAGCTAGATTATTCAAAATATGATAGGTAACATATGGATGTTAAACGGTGTGGACCTACAATTCTCCATAGTTAATATGGATTCTAAGGGGATTGAAGCTCCTTTATTTATGACATGATATAGCTTGTTGTGATGTGTTACATAGGTATTTGATGGTGAGTGGAGGTTAAGAGCTCATAGTATGAAGAATTATTGGAGTAATAAAGGATTCTTTTGAGTTTTGTCATGAGGTACATGATGGAATTAATGGTAGTTAAAAAAATTATATGTGAAAGTTTGTGTGAAGTTGACATTGGGTGTGATTGAATAATTATTCCTCGATGAGAAAGTATTTATAGATTTTAAATTAGTGCTATTGGTCTTGGGTGTGACTCATTTTTGTTATGTAACACTTAAATGGAAAAAGGGAGCCATATATTGAATTTTCTATAGGCTACAATGTGTTTTCAGAGAAGACTTTGATACTAGTGACAATTGAGAATAATGTAAATGACTGGTGTAGTTGTGATGATTGTTGTTATTAAATGTGTAAGCTTCAATAGAGTACTATGAGAAGTATGTGGGGTTTGCTAATTGAATGTGTGTAATAATATAATGCAGACTAGACTGGTGGATAATGGTTAGCAAAAGATTGAAGATATGGAGTCAACTAAATATAATTGTTTTATACATTCATTATGGAAGGAAAATTTTATTTTATCAAACCTTGGTTCTGTACATTCTTAGGTAACAACCTACTTTGTTTCATAGATGGTTTGGAGTGTGATTCAGGGCATACGTTCATGTGTGTTATATATTTTTTCTGTATTTTATCGTAGGCAAAGTTTTTTAGGCTTACTTGTCTTTGTGGGATAAGACGACTATCTTTACGTCTATTGTTGGGTCGTGACAAGTAATCAAATCATTCAACTTCGAAAATATTGTTGTGTGGTTGAATGAACCAAAAACTTTGAGAACTTATATACCTTGTTAGGATCAAACCCTTTGTGAAATTATTTGACAATCGCAAGAAAATCTTGAACGCTTGAACTTTTTATCCTTTTTCTCCTCTTTGAACTTCTCTCTAAAACCCGAAGGTGTCTGGTGGTTTCATAGTTGTATCCCCAGATGATAAACATGTGTGGTAAATACTTGTTCCAATCATTAGGTGATGTAGCTATCAAACCATCAAGACACCTACAAGGAAGATCTCCATCCGAACAAACTACATAAGGTCCACAAGTTCATGCTAGTCACATATGCCCTATTTTAATGTCTTCAGTCTTCCCACTAATTGGTAGATTAGTCCATCTCAAAAACTTTATTTTCCCTCTCGGTCAATAAAAAGTTCAACTCGAGTTATTTGGCTTCAAATGTGAAATAAATTGAGTCCATAACGACATTAAATATTGGTTTGACTTCTTAGTTATTCGTGAGGATAGAGCTATCACTGAATATTTTTTCATTCAACTTATAAAGACGTGTTTGTGAAGAATACTAATAAGTTTGAAAACAATTTTTTCTACCTTATTTAGAATTTGAAATCGATGAAGCTAAGCGTGATTTTGGGGAAGTTGGCTTGATTTTGGGAAAATTAAGTGATGTGGGTGGAGAGTTTGAGGAATCTATTGGAGATTAGGAGAGAGATTGAGGAAAAAGGGATTTTTATATTTTTGTAAATGTTAGGAAAATTTTAAAAAATGATAAATTAGGTTGTGTATTTAAGTAATTTTTACTATGTATTTGTATGTAAGGTTACATATTTTTGTATGTAAATTAACAAAAAACATGATATGTTTATGGTCTAGAATTTTATGTTTTTTGCTATTGCGTAAACTTGATAAGTTATTTAGCGCAAATCCTTTTTTCCGAGTGAATTGGTTGAGGTTGTTTCTCTCTATATTTTTTACTCTCATATTTATAGTGGATTTCTCATATCCTTTGTGGACGTAGGTCGATTGACGAAACTGATATACCAAGGTTTCACAGTATGTTTAATACTTTTTCTTCCCACGAGGAAAATAGTCTAGACTTAACTTCAACCTATTATTACTATTGTTTGGTTAATGATTTCCTTGGAAAGTAAAAACAATAAAGGGGGGTCTCTATTTCTAAATGAGTGAAAATAAATAACGAACTTGAAAGAGACACTTAACAGCTTTGAATGTTGGGTTTTAATTTATTAATCAAAGTAACTAGGGTTTACGTGTTCCCCACAGGTTCATAACTTGATAATTCGAACTATAACAATTCTTTCCTATTATCTTGCATGCAAAGTGATAGTACCTTTATTGTTTTTACTTTCCAAGGAAGTCATTAACCAAACAATAGTAATAATAGGTTGAAGTTAAGTCTAGACTATTTTCCTCGTGGGAACGATCCCAACCTCACTAGTTGGGTTATTAACTTGACACGACCACTTTACTTCTTATTTGAGAAGTAAGTTTGTGTGTATCAAATTTTGGCGCCGCTGCCGGGGAATTAAAGCTTTTAGATTAACTTTAAATTATTACTCTAGTTTAGTTGATATTTTCTTGATTTTACTTTGTTTTTTGTTTTTGATTTCTTTTCAGAACTATCCTCCTTGTATGCCAAATACACGGAGATAAGAGAACCCTTATTTTCTATGATCGTGAGTTAGAGCGTACACTGTGCAATATGAATCGAAACATGGGAATAAATGATGAGGATCCGAACCAGAACATCCCTGCTACGGTTGATTTTCATGGTCAGATATTACCTGATGCTCCGGTTGAACATCAACAGAGGGGACAAAATCCCGCTCCACGGCCCCAAGCATATTACAGAGGGTATGATAACATAGCAGACTCGGATGGGCCACTTGTCTTGACCCCTCTACCCACATGCCACACTTTTGTGGTAACTAGTAGCCTGATGCAAATGCTCACTGCCAGAGGTTTGTTTTCAGGGCTACCTTCTGAGGATCCACATGCCCATATAGCTAAGGTAATGGCAGTGTGTAAAAGTTGTGTGGGGAGGCCTGATTTGGATCTAGATGTAATAGGTCTCGGAGTGTTTCCTCTCTCACTAAAGGAAGAGGCTGCTATATGGTTCATTGAGCTCCCATAAAACTCCATCTTAACTTGGAACCAATTAAGAGATGTCTTCTTAGCACGCTATTATCCGGTCTTCAAGAAACTAAACCACAATGACAGAGTGAACAACATTGTTGCACTACCAGGAGAGTCAGTTAGTAGTTCTTGGGATAGATTCACCTCATTCTTGAGATGTGTTCCAAATAACCGTATAGATGATGAGTCAATGAAGGAATACTTCTATCGGGGATAGGATGATAATAACAAAGCGGTGTTGGACACTATAGCAGGTGGATCTTATGGAGAATGCCCTTATGCTGAGATTGCTGAAAAATTAGAGAAAATCTCCCGAAATAACAAAGCTTGGAGTATTAGGAAGTACGATACAGGAAGAAATACCTTCGTAGTGCAGTCCACTCACAACCCAGCCACAGATGAGATTCGTTAAGAAATGGCTCAGATGATAACTGAGCTTGGGTTGGTACTAAAACATGTCACTGGGGGTGCAGAAAAGATAAATGCAGTCAACTAATTGGCTAAACCACCACCTCCAAACCATGAGTGTTATTATGAGGAAGATTCCTATGTAGTAAATGAACAAATGGGGGGGTTTCCGACCAAGTGCCCAAGGCTCTAATCAGGAGAATTGGCGCCAAGGTCAAGGCAACCAAGGTCTGAACTATGGTAACTACTATCGTGAGGGTCATTATGTCCGAGATGGAAATTACAATCGTGACAACAACTTCAACAGGGGTAACTATGGTAATAGAAACGACAGGAATGTACCCTATGTTCCTCCTCAAAATCGTGAAGTTACTCCTAGGGATGGTGGAGGTAGTATGTCACGAGTTGAGGATATGTTGCATAAAATGATGAGGAGGTTCGATGCTAGTGATGAGCACAATAAAGAGTTGAGGAATGATTTAGCGGGTATTGGGCAAAAAGTTGATAAACATGCAATATCGATTAAGCAACTTGAGTTACAATTGGCCCAATTATCTTCAACTGTGACCACACGACAACCGGGCACTCTTCCTAGCAACACTGTCCAAAATCCGAAAAAAGATGGACATTGTATGGCAATTACTACTAGCGGTGGCAAGCAAACCATTGACCGACCTATGCCATCTAATAAGAAAAAGGTGACAAAAGATACTTATAAAGTGGTAGATGTTGATGCTGAATTAGAGGAGAACACTGAGAAAGATGTTGATTTGCCTAGAAAGGTAATTCCTATACCTAGGCCACCCCCCCCCCCCATTTCGTCAAAGATTATTGAAAAAAACCGACGATGGCAAATATCGGCGTTTTATAACAATGTTAAAACAACTTTCTATCAATGTCCCTTTCGTAGAAGCTTTAGAACAATTGCCTGGTTATGCCAAGTTTATGAAAGATCTAGTCACAAAGAAAAGATCGGTTACTTTTGAGGATGATGATAGAATGCAACATTGTAGTGCCATTGCTACAAGATCTCTGGTCCAATAGAAAGAAGATCCGGGTGCGTTCACTATTCCTTGTACAATCGGGCTATTACATTTTGCGAAAACATTATGTGATCTGGGGGCAAGCATAAATCTCATGCCCCTCCTGATTTACAAGAAGTTGGGTTTGGGTGACCCAAAGCCCACTGCGATACGGCTCCTGATGGCTGATCGCACAGTAAAATGGCCTATAGGTATACTCCACGATGTGCTAGTAAAAGTGGAGTCATTCATATTTCCAGAAGATTTTGTTATTCTTAATTGCGAAGTCGATTTTGAAGTGCCCATTATTCTTGGGAGGCCATTCCTTGCTACGGGAAGAGCCTTAGTAGATACGGAAAAGGGCAAATGAAATTTCGGTTGAACAATGAGGAAGTGACCTTTAATATTTGTAGGTCCATGAGGTAGAGTGGTGTGCTCCAATCGGCATCTGCTATATCCTACAACATGGGTGAGACATCTGAGACACAAATAGAAGAACGTCTAGGTGTAGAAGCATTAGCGGCAATGATAATGAACTTTGATAGTGATTGCATTGAAGAGTATGAGTCATTAGTCGCGGCTATTGACCGAGGTGTTGTTCGGTTTAAAACGAAGAAATTTGAGCTTGATATGAAGAATCGCGTGTCCCCACCCACGAAACCATCTATAGAGGAGGCTCCAAAATTAGAACTAAAAGCTCTCCCACCTCATCTCAGGTCTGAATTTTTAGGAAATGGTGACACTTTGCCGGTAATCATTGCACCAGACCTGGATGAAAAACAAGTTTAGAGTATAGTAAAGGTACTAAAAAGGTTCAAAAGAGCTATTGGGTGGACTATTGCGGACATTATTGGGATCCCTCCTGGTATTTGCTCTCATAAAATCCAACTCATGCCTGATCATAAGCCGAGTATTGAGCACCAGAGACGCTTGAATCCTCCTATGCAAGAGGTTGTGAAAAAGGAAATCATTATGTGGTTGGATGCCAGAGTAATCTATCCAATCACCGATAGTAGTTGGGTATGCCCGGTTCAGTGTGTACCTAAGAAAGGGGGAATGACTGTGGTCCCCAACGAAAAAAATGAACTTGTTCCAATGAGACCTTTTACTTGATGGAGGGTGTGTATGGATTACCGTAAACTGAACTCATGGACTGAAAAAGACCATTTTCCTATGCACTTCATGGATCAGATGTTGGATAGACTTGCCGAAAAAGGCTACTATTGTTTTCTTGATGGGTATTCGGGGTATAATCAGATTTCTATTGCACCAGAAGATCAATAGAAAACCACTTTCACTTGTCCATATGGGACCTTTGCGTTCAGAAGAATGCTGTTTGGGTTGTGCAACGCACCCGCAACATTTCAGAGATGTATGATGTCAATATTTTCTGACATAGTGGAGGATTCTATAGAAGTTTTTATGGATGATTTTTCTGTGGTTGGTGATTCATTCAAGCGGTGTTTGACCAATTTATTTGAGGTCCTTAAGAGATGTGAAGACTGCAATTTAGTACTAAACTGGGAAAAATGTCATTTCAGGGTGAAAGAGGGTATTGTGTTGGGTCATCGCATTTCAGAAAAGGGCATAAAGGTTGATCGAGCTAAAGTCGAGGTAATAGAGAGACTTCCCCCACCGATCTCTGTAAAAGGTGTGAGAAGCTTTCTTGGGCATGCAGGTTTTTACAGGAGATTCATCAAACACTTTTCAAAGATTGCACACCCATTGTGCAAACTGCTGGAGAAAGATTGTAAATTTAGTTTTGATGAATCCTATCTTAAAGCATTATGTGAGCTAAAAGAAAAGTTAATGTCTGCGCCTATCATTATTTCTTCGGATTGGAACAGTCCATTTGAGGTAATGTGCGATGCTAGTGGGGTGGCTCTTGGTGTAGTATTGGGATAGAGAAAAAAAATCCTTCACCCCATTTACTATGCTAGTAAAGCCCTAAATGAAGCTCAGAAGAGCTACACAGTGACTGAGCAAGAACTCCTTGCAGTAGTCTTTGCTTTTGAGAAATTTCTCTCCTATTTGCTAGGTACTAGAGTTGTAGTGCATACTGACCACTCAGCATTGAGATATTTGATGGCGAAGAAGGATGCAAAACCTAGGCTGATTCGTTGGGTATTACTGCTACAAGAATTTGACTTTGAAGTGCTGGATAGAAAAGGAACTTAAAATCAAGTTGCTGATCACTTGTCTCGTCTAGAGGATGAAGCTATGAGAGATTTAGGGGATAAGACTGACATTGATGATACTTTCTCCGATGAACATGTTTTGGCTGCTTCACAAGACTTGATTCCATGGTTCACAGATTTTGCGAACTATCTGGCTAGTGATATTGTTCCATCAGACTTGTCCTTTCATCAAAGGAAAAAGTTCATGTACGTTGTGAAGAAGTTCTTTTGGGATGAACCATACTTGTATAGGAATTGTACCGATGGGCTTATTCGGCGTTGTGTGCCAGAATGTGAAATGTTGAGTGTGTTGGAGGCATGCCATTTCTCACCCGTTGGTGGACATCACAGTTGTATCCGAACTGCGCATAAGATATTATAATGTGGTTACTACTGGCCAACTCTTCATCAAGATGCTCATGGGTTTGCTAAAGCATGTGACAGATGTCAACGAGATGGTGGTATTTCAAGAAAGCAAGAACTCTCTTTAAACCCCATTCTTGTGATTGAGTTATTTGATATTTGGGGTATTGACTTTATGGGCCCTTTTGTGAGTTCTCATAGTATGAAGTACATTCTAGTAGCAATCGACTATGTATCTAAATGGGTCGAAGCCACATCCCTCGCAAGCAATGAAGGAAAGAGTGTCACTGCATTCTTGAAAAAGAATATATTCTCTCGTTTTGGGACCCCAAGGGCCATTATTAGTGATGGGGGCTCCCACTTCTGCAACAGATTGATCAAGGGGTTATTGGAGAAATACGGGGTTCGCCATAATGTGGACACTCCTTACCACCCTCAAACTAGTGGGCAAGTTAAAGTGTCTAATCGGGAAATAAAACAGATATTGTCAAAAACAGTGAATGCTAGTAGAACGGATTGGTCAAGGAGGCTTGATGATGCTCTTTGGGCCTACCGGACAGCATATAAGACTCCCATAGGTATGTCTCCATACCAACTTGTATATGGGAAGGCTTGTCATCTTCCGGTTGAGTTAGAGCATAAAGCCATGTGGGCTATGAAGAAGTTAAAAATGGATTGGAGCGAAGATGCAGAGCAACTGTTAAATGGGTTGAATAAACTCGATGAATATCGCCTAAAAGCCTATGAAAGCTCAGCATTACACAAAGAAAAGATGAAGAAGTACCATGACAACAAAATTGAAAAGCAAGAGTTTATGGTCGGGGATTTAGTGTTGTTATTCAATTCCAGGTTGCGCTTGTTTCCGGGCAAGCTCAAGTACAAATGGACTGGTCCTTACTTGGTCACCCAACTATTCCCTCATGGAGCTGTTTAGTTGGAAACTTAGGAGGGTGTGCGGTTCAAGGTGAATGGACAGCGCATAAAAATCTATTTCGGGCATGTTGAATTGGCAAATGAAGTGATAGAGGCATACCATCTTGATGAAGTCTGAATAATCAAGGGTCCACAGTCGTGCCGCGACATTAAATCAGGCGCTTGTTGGGAGGCAACCCAATACTTATCGCCTTTTTAGTAATGGTAGGATTTTTTTACATATGTGTTTTCAATTTGCAGGCACATCACAAGGAAATTCTGCAGAAAATTACACTGCAACAGTCACTGACGGACACATCGACGGACCGTTGCGCCTGCGACGGACCGTCGTATGCATCCGTCGTACCAGGTACATTTTTCTGTTATTTTGAAACTAGGGAACGCACGACGGAACCAATGACGGGTCGTCACAACTGCGACGGTCCGTCGTCGGGGAACCGTCGCGTGATTAATGAGGTATACCCGACCCAACCCGGCTGGACCCTTTTCAAAATCAGAACGTTTAAACTCCCCAACCCCTCATTTCACCCCTATTACTTCATTATTTCTCCAATTACTCTTTCCTTCTCAACTTCCACAATCTATTCCTCTATCAACCACTTATCATTGCCCTCTCACAATTCTCCAAAGCTCTAAAGTGTTATCTACTAGAGAAAACTGCTGCTGTGAATGTCTACCTTTCCACCAAGTACTTGTTCATTTGTTTTTCTCCATTTCTAAGGTATGTGTCTCTAAATTTATACATATTTATCTTGCCTTTTTGTTTACTAGTTAGTATTATGCTTAGTTCCTCTTCGTATGTTGTTTACTTTAGACGATTCTCTCTAACCTAGGTTACAAATATTCGAAATTGCCATGTTTAGCACCCTAGACATAGGTTCTTTTGCATTGCTAGTTTCCTAGGTAGTTTGGTTAGACACATGTAGGCCCAAAACACTACAAGGTTGATGTGGGTTCATCGGGGATGCTTAGGGTACCCTTAGTTCTGACATTGTCATTCAGAATGAGACCCCGATGATGGACCGTCGTAGGGTCCGTTGTAAAATCCCTAGCACCCCTGTCCCAATGGACACATGTGACGGATCGTCGTCTTCACAACGGTTCGTCCTGCACAACCGTTCTGGTTGTCAGAGACCCTGTTTCTAAGGGTCTCTCATTTTTTTGTAAGTGTGCTTCAATGGACACATGTGACGGTCCGTCGTACCCACGACGGTCCGTCCTGCATGACCGTCATAACGGTGAGACACCCCTCTCCTAAGGGTCTTCATTCTTTTTCTCAAGTGTCCTACGACGGATATCTACGACGGACCATTGTACCTGTGACGGTCCGTCCTGCACATACCGTCATGCTAGTCAGAGATGAGCCGTCACCAGGCCCTTCATGTGTCACTGCTTCTACAGCAATGACATACTATTTTTAATGTTTTATTTCGTATGGTTTCGCTTGTCTTGTTTGCCACTACTCGTACTATTATTGATCCTTTGCAGGTACTATCTACTATGGCACCCAAGCAAGACCGAATCTACGCACGCGGGCCATCAAAGTCTATCGCCCCATCTGCACACATGATCATCGGCTCTGATGATGAGCGGGACCCTGAGTATGTGCCCCCAGTCACTTCCACACCTGCCCGTTTTGTATGTTCCCCCAGAGCCACACCCAAAAAGGTGGCGTCCGGCGTAGTCACTGTCTCCCAGTCTGATGAGGAGCGCACACTGACCGGCACACCCTCTGGGTTAGCCACAAATGAGGAAGGAGCGTCTGGCTCATTAGGAGTATCGTGGTCCGAGGAAGCCTCTATCTCTGCTGAGGTTCCCGCACATGCCACCGTTGCAGCGTCGGCCTCGTCTGATGAGGCTAGCAGTTCAGACTCTACATCCGGCTCACCAGCTCAGGTCCCCAGTCCAGCCACTGACCAGCCCAACCGGTTGTGTGTCGACGGGTAGTTTCAAGTCTACTACGAGGCCAAGTTCCTGACAGATAAAGGAGTGATGACTCGAACACTCACTTTGGAGCGGCGGGTACTTACAGGGAGTCTCCCGACGATGCTGGAGATCCACAGCCTCTTCACCAGGCATCACTTGGAGTGGAAAGCACGTCCGTTGGGACAATACAACGAAGAAATGGTCCGAGAGTTCTATGCACCATACGTAGCGACTCTCAAATCACAAAACGATAGGCGGGATGCCCCCGCTAAATAGGCCCCACTGGACAAGGTCCGAGTTTGGGGCGTACAGGTTGACATTTCCCTGCCAGCCATCTGTTGGTTTCTATACGGCTAGAGTGCAGATGCTACTCGGACCCCCCTCGTTGCTGAGTTTAACTACTGCTGGCAGATCGTAAAGGATGGCCAGTTCTTGCGCGAGCCAGCAATGAGAGAGACCACCAAGAGGTGGATGATTCTTCATCTGTCAGTATATGGAGAGGGCGTCGATTGGGTGACTGAGCTGAAGGGGGCCATCAAGAAGGCCAACCTTACATTCACAACAAAGTTCATGTGGCTGCTTGTCCGTCACTGTCTTTCCCCTACAGCTTCTGATAAAATCATTACCTGGGATCGAGCAGTGTTGATGGCGGCGCTGATAGCCGGATTCGAGTTGGACTTCGCATGGCTTCTCAAGGAAGTCATGCATGAGAGAGCATTCAAGGTCACTGTACATACCCTTTCCCGTGCAAGATCTTTGCCTTTTGCAGGTCCGCAAGTGTGCCCCTATGGCACGTAGATCAGCATAAGACCCCATAGGGCACTGTAGACGTCGGCCTTATGAGAGACGAGGCCAATGAGTTGGCTCCACGCAGAGGGCCCGGTCCAGATCTGCCCCCACTTGCTGATGATCTTGCTGATACGGTAGCCCAAGCCCGCACAGCTACACAGGCGTCCACTGACACTACCCTAGTCGAGTCTATCCCGGGTAGTAGCACAGCCCCGAGCTCCTCTCGCACAGCCCCTCTACCGGAACTGGTCCCTCTTGCAAGGTTCCAAAAAGTAGAGGCACAAATGGCCACTCTTCTGCATCATATCCAGCCGTGGATGCAGAGGTCGATTAGTTAGTCGGAAGAGCATCTAGAGAGGAAGATGTTGCAGTTTTACAGAGCGGAATATCGATGAGGTTAACCAGTGCCTGGACACCTTTGAGTTTAGAGTGCTAGCCCGACCAGCCCCATCGGTGGATGTGTCGACTCTTCAGGCTGCAGTCGACAGTCTTCGTGCAGACATCGACACGATCTTAGAGTCTAGGGTGCCGGAGTCTAAGGCCCCTTCTGTCGACCCTGCTGAGGACACCGTGTTGGCGGCCCTTTTTGGTACTTCAGACATTCCACCACCTCCCCCTCAAAAGAGTGATAAGAGGCGTAAAGGTCGAGAAGAGCACGAGGAGTGAGCACGAAAGAAGGAGCGCCAAGATATAGAGGCTGCGTGGAGAGCCTCCCCTGCTTAGGAGGAGGCGAACCTAATGAGAGCATCTGAGTTAGCGGCTGGGGCGTCTAGCTCCCGCATTGTGGAGATAGCATGAGGCACTACTGATGGTGTGGCTGTTGCTGAGGACAACACTGAGGGTGTCCAGATTGCAGAGGACATGGGTTCCGGGGAACCGGACCCACCATCTTGCTGATCGACGGCGCTTTGCGCCACAGGTTTGCTTCACCTACCACTCTTGTATTTATATTTTTATGCATTGGGGACAATTGCATGACTTTTTGTTTGGGGTGGGGTAAATGGATAGTGAGTGTTAGGGTGAAGTCTGAGTAGCCCAATTCACTATCCTCTTTTGGGGTTTTCTTGCCTATGTTCTTTTTCCCCAAAAGAGTTATTACATTTTCCATTGAACCGGCATGTTTATATCTTTTGTACATAGTTTAAGTCTGAAGCATGATGGCTAAACTGATATCCTGATAAACTGGAAAATAATGCATGACTAGGCATAGTAATGATAATTATGTGTCTCTAAGCATGAAACAGAGTTACACCATTGCATTACCCTAAGTCTTAAATTCGAACTAGGTGTTTGATAATCTGGTATAGTGATGAGATGTCAAGTGCGTGTAAGAAAATTTGAATAGTCCACTATTGGTACTGAGCTAGAACTTGCCTGCTTAGTCCTGCTAAAAGTAAGCTGTAATAGACAATTATTAGGAAAGGATCATAGGCCCTTATTCAATATAGCCCATTTCTAGCCGAAAGAAAAGAAACCAAATGAAATTTATCCTTCTTTGATCCAAATAATCTGAGCTTAAAATTTGACCTTTCTTTTTCACCCTAAGTGATCTTTTTTGGGAACAATGTGTTAGCCCTGGTCCCTCATCCTCCTTGGACATGTGCACCTCAGAATATACCAAAAGCATAAGTTGAGGGTGGCTAATGCATAAACAACATTCGTTATGGCCCTGACCCAACTTTGGGTATTGTGTACCTTGACTCATGGCAAAGACATGAGTTGAGGGTGGCTAATATGAGGAATGCTCTGGAAAGTGAGGTTGAAAGAACAAAGAGAGAGAAAGAACAAAAGTAAAGTTATTCAAGAATTAGATGAAAAGAAAAGTAAAGAAAAATAAAAATACACAAGAAATACAAGCAAGAAAAGAAGAGAGTCACTTACACAAATAAAGAAAGAAGAGAAAATAGAAAGGTGAAAGAATATAAGAAACAGGGTGACATAAAATTAGAGACTGTGGAAGGTTTAGCCGATATGTCAAGGAGGGCAAAAAGTCACTAAAGTTTACCAAAATATACCTTACCTGACCCCGAGTCTATGTTACTAGCTAAAAAAGTCCTATCGTGATCCTAAGGGTTGTATAGCGAACTTAAGGCAGTGAAAATAAGGGCAAGCTTATGGCAAAAGGTATGAATGAGTGTGACTTTGTTCTGAGAGTGAGTGTTGAAAAGTAATTCTTATACTCAAACTTAAATCATTGTGTGAAAAAGGAGGATTTTGTTTTAAAGTGAGGACACTAGTTGCAATACCAGAATTGTTAGCACCTCGGTGAGAAATTTAAGAGGATAGGTGTTAGTGCGTGGTGAGTCTGTGTCATTTCTGATCCCACAAAATTCAAGCCTAATAGTGATAGCATGCAAAGATTTGATGAGATTAATTGGGATTGATAGCCAAATGATTGCAAAGAATAAAACATGGATACTATTGTACAAAGATTGTGTAGTGAGTCATAGTGCGTCGCTTGAGGACAAACAACGAATTTAAGCTGAGGTTGTTGATATACCGTGGTTTCACGGGATTATTAATACTTTTTCCTTAAGTTTAGTGTGTCCAAAAGCCTTTTTGGGCTAATTTTTATATAAGTTTCTCTTTGTTTTGCAGAAAATCTGTCCATTGCTGAATGCGGAGATTTTGAGCGAAGAACTGCAGAAGAGACCACCTACGGAGCTTATCACGGTCCGTCGTGCTTGTGACGGTCCGTAGGTAGCAGCGTAGTGCAGCTGCTGAAGGAAGATGGGAAAGTCTGACAAAGTGTGGGATTACGAAGCTTGTGACGGTCCGTCGTGTCTCTGACGGTCCGTCCTGCAGGTTCGTCGTGAAGTTCAGAGAAGTGATCCCAGTACCCAGATTCCAGGAGTTGAAGTGTTTTAGAAAGAAGACCCTCGACGGACCGTTGTGCCTATGACGGTCCATCATACTTGCCGTCGAGGGGAATGAAGAGAGCAGCCGAAGAAACTTCACAAGTATAGGACGATGGAGTCCACGACGGTCCATTGTAACCACAATGGTCCGTCGCGAGATCCGTCGACCCAGCCGCATTTTGGCAGATTTCCAGCAATTAGAATCCTTGTTTAATTAGGTTTTTGTTTTTTTATGAATAGTTCGAAGAACCTCGTTTTTGAGGTTAGACACCAGATAGTCAGACTCCATATTATTAGACTTTGTGTATTAGTGTTAGATTTTGAGATTCTTGCAAGTGATTTTCGGAGATTAATCAAGCAAACTTTGGATTTTATTCTTTCTCATTGAACTAAGTACATGAATTCGTATTTAATTTATTTGAATATGGTGTTTATGACTATGAGTAACTAAAATCCATAACTAGGGTTGTGGGAACCATAGGCAAATAATGAGATAAACTCTAACTAAAATAACAATTCTAGATTAGTGTCTTGCATGTATTAATAATTCTTTCGCTTAAAAGTCTTTTTAATGGATGGCCAACGTTAGAACTCGCCTTAATGCTACTTGCCGGACCTAGGAGGTAGATAATAGGAAAAAAATTATTAACATAAATTTAGTGTATACTATCTAATAGGCTAGTATTAATTGGTACAAGGTAATAACTTAGTCAAATATCGAATACGATGCTTAATATGAGGTAAGGATAAGGGTTAGGATAGCAACACATGTAGCCGGAACAAGTTGCGGAGTGAGATTTTCTAAATGCCGGACCAAGGATTTAGAAATACATATCTTATAACTTTGCATTCAAGATACTAGGAAAGAATCGTTCTAGTTATAATTATCAAGTTATGAACCTGTGGGGAACACGTAAACCCTAGTTACTTTGATTAATTTATTAAAATCCAACATTCAAAATTTTTAAGTGTCTCTTTCAAGTTCGTTATTTATTTTAACACATTTAGAAATAGAGACCCCCTTCATTGTTTTTACTTTCCAAGGAAGTCATTAACCAAACAATAGTAATAATAGGTTGAAGTTAAGTCTAAACTGTTTTCCTCGTGGGAACGATCCAACCTCACTAGTTGGGTTATTTTCTTGACACGACCGCTCTACTTCTTATTTGAGAAGTAAGTTTGAGCATTTCAGAAACAACATTAAATCTTTGTGTTTTTTGGTATATTTCTCATTTGCCTTCTTACTCGTGGTCTTTCGAGGTTTATTTAACTAGCTTCCACATTACACCTACTTATTTATTTTCATAAAAGTTTCTTATACATGACACATCATCACTAATGTAATAGGAATAAATATCACCGGTTTCTCTCTTAATATGACCTTGAACAACTAATCCTTCGATCTCTCCCCTTTGCTTAATTGTTTGCTTGAAACTGCCAATTCTGCATGTATATATATGTTAATAAAAGACATGGTGAATGTATATTACTTAATGAATATTTCAAATGGATATCTCTTAAATGGATACACTCATCTTTTTTGAACCGAACCTCCGAAGCAGGCCTCTTGTACAAGGTAAATGGGAAGATGATCAATCACATCAATGAAACCACTTGGAAATATCTTCTCCAACTTAGTAGTAATAAAAATAATATTTTCCTTCATCCTGTGTTAAACTACTCTCCAACAACTTTAAAGAACAAAATCTTTTTAAAAAATATTTATCTTTGTGATTGGTTTCCATATCATTTCGGGTAGATCACTTAAAGGGATAGGAGTTAATGTTTCCATGAACACATGACAATCATGAATTTTCGTATCTATCAATTTTCCTTGATTTATATATGCTCCCTTTCCTAAATTCGAAGCATAGCCCCCTGTCATCCTCAAATCTTTAATCCACTCATACGATGTGAATGAAAAGCTAAGTTTGGGCTTAACTATTTTACCATTTTGTATTTACTGCAGACATAACTTTTTTCTCCTACAATATTCCTTTATGTCCCTTCTAGCTTTTTGATTGTCTTTTTTCTTACCCTTAACATCTATCACTATGTTAAACAAATTGTCAAAATATTTTTTTCAATGTGCTTCACATCAAGATTATGCCATAGCAGATTGTCCTCCAATATGGAAATTCCAAAAATATTTTTTGTTTGGTCCAATTATGTTCAACACCATATCTACAAAGTCTAGAAGGTGAAGCATCTGTAACTTTAGGTAATTTAGAAACTCTATCCCAAATTTGATGCACTTTGAGTAATGGAGGTATGGGTCTCTTTAAAACATTAGTTTTTCTAAATGCACTTTTAATTTTTCTAAACTCGTGGTCTATTGACAAGAACAGAAGATGACAATCAAACCATGTATTTTTTTTGTCATGCTTTAAAGTGAATGTGTTACTATTTTCCATGCAATACGAACATGAATGTGTCCATGCTTCACCATCAGATGGATAAGACAAGACACTCGACAACCTTCTAAATTCACAATATGATATCATATGTGGAGCTGACCAAATTTATGCATACAACCTATTTAACCTAAGAACGAGAGTTAGATAATGAATCGCCTTAATTGGGACTATCTTTTCCATCAGAGTCCTCTTATAAGGAGCATATCCATAAAACTTACAATTTTCTAATTCACTATCAGTCTTTTAAAACAACATGCAGCCACTAACACAATGGTGAATTCTATGATCTATCAATCATAACTTGGAAATTAAACGCTATGTTTGATAGATATTCTTAGGTATGTCAAACCTTGGATTAAATAGTTCACCCAAACATCAACCATTGAGTCCATATCTGCGCTAGGAACGTTCCAATCTGATTTAATATTCATTAATCTAACCGCAATAGATCATAGAAACATCTTGCTTCTTCATAAGGAGCTTCATCAAAATACTGTTCGTATTCCATCCCACCTTGAATCCAAAAAGGATCATTGATCATTTCATGAACCCTATCATGTTCAAACTTATGACTTTCAACCCTATCATGTTCAACTATATCAATTTCTACCCTAATATTTCCATGTGGTACAACCATATTATATTTATCCACAGGGATCGAATTATAAAACATATCATCCAATCGATCTTTTTCTCCATGATCAATCCATATAAAATATCTAGGTTTAAATCCATTACAATACAAATGAACCATAATTGTATCTAGTTTTAAAAAAAAATCAGTACTTACATGAAACACAATAACATCTAACAAATCCATTATTCTTGAAAATATCAAGTGTTATTGAATTATCAAGAAAATCTCTACCACGGTCAATAAACTTAGGTTTTACACCAACACAAATTTCATAATGCATATTATACATCCACAATGATGATTCATCAATAAAAATATAGATATTCAATTATATTATAAATTAAATTGGTAAAATGGTTTGGTGGAACCTTTTACTTTTATGAGTTTGTATTATGAATTATTCTATTTACCTGTTTTTCAACTGAACCCTTAAACTCAACAAAACACAATTTAACAAACTCTTCTAAGCATTGACTAAGCTTATGTGGTGGAAGATATCTAAATTATCAAAAGTGTGCAACTACACACCTATTAAGGCGAGTGAGGAGCTTTGAACTTGAGAAAAATTTTAAAATTATAAAGATATAAATTTGTTAAACCATTAATTAAAAAAACCTTATTCTTCACCCATGAAACCTCCTTTTCAGCCATATCCAACTCCTGCCCAACCCCTTTTTATGTCTTTGCACAATCTATTTACATCTACTTAGATGATCTTGGACACTTCCTTTATTCCAATAATCACCAATAGAGGGAGAGAGAAGTGTAGTTTGTCATTGGAGAGGAGAACGAGGTGAGTGAGGGTTCAAAGATCTAATCATGGCGGCGAAAATGGTGATGGTGTGTGGCGAAGATGAAGTTGAAACTGGTGATGGTGTTTGTATAGATGTGATGTGGTGGCTTAGGTTGTTGGTTTTGTGGAGTTTGGAGGAGGAAAGGAAAATGGTGATGATGTGCAGCGAAGATGAAGGCGGAAGGAATATGAGTGGCTTCGCCGGTGAAAATGGTGATGACGGTGATAACTTGGTTCACGTGAACCAATGGGAATAAAAAAATTTTTATGGATTTTACTGTAAAGAATATAATTAAATTTTTATTATTTTACCATTAATTAAACAATTGGATTATTAATTTTAAAAATAACAATGACATGACATTAATATATCTTATGTGGATATGACATGTCAATTATGTAAAAGAGAGTGAGTTACACACATGGCTGGAAGGGTTCAAAATGTTCATTTTTATTGAGTTTAAGAGTTCAGTTGACAATGATTAAGTAGAAAAGTTCACAATACAAACACATACAAATATAAGGGTCCACTGGACTATTTCTCCTATCAAATTTAATAATAATTTTACTACATTAATTAGTTGTCAATATATATTTATAATAATTACTAAATAATTAATGATTAATCTTCTCTCTTATCTTAATTTTTTTTATATCTCAGGTACTATACTAATGAGATAGTGCGTATTCAATTTAGGTATATGTTGGGAATCAATTGAGATAACCTGTGAAATGCACTTAGGTTTTTGAACTGTTAATTGATATTTAGATCAAGGAAATAAAGTTCTAATTACACATAATGTTTTATGATTTTGCTGCTCTTTGAAATTAAATTGATAGGCTAAAGAAACTCAATAAATTAATTATTTTTTCACTAAGCTGGTCAAAAGTTTTTAAATTAGTAACTTCGAATTCTCATAACAATTAAATGAATTCATTATCTTATGTTTTGGAGATTCGGTTCTCCTGAAATTCAAACTTTGGCCTTACCTACGACATATTTGGAAATTGTTATGAAGACTGACAATATAAAGATAAAGATTTAAGTTTCAGATACTTTAAAAAGGAAAAACTCAATCATCTATGAGAATGACTAACTTTAATGTAACAGAGAAAGAAGTAGTTCTAAACTAAAGTGCATATTGTCATCAGTTTTCTGTAACTTCTTTGTTCAAGGAACATTTTTCTTTTTGGCTCGTGGGTTACTTTCCACTCTCTTGCTACTTTGAGAAAGTGCTTCTTGTAATCTTGATGGTGGAATATAATTTTTTCCCATGAAAGGTGGTCTTGTACCTTGTCTTGAATGATCACCAGTTTCTTCTAAAACGAATGCAGTACTCCTCAATTAATCTTGTGATATACTTGATTGTTGTTTCAGCTGATTGACCTACAATATACAAACGAAATAAGTCAACTCATAAGATTTGTTACGAACAACATAAGTCAAGAACAAGAAAAGGTAATTACAATTTGTTAAGTAACAAATGAGGAGTTGGGATGCATTGATATCACACTCTTAATAATGGTGTTTGAAACCTACAAGAAGAAAATATGTTTAATGTTATTATCCTTGTGAAGTAAATAAATTTATTTGATTACTTTATTCTAATGCTAATTTACTGTGTGTAGAAGGTCATTCATTTTCGACTTGTTGATGGACTGGTCATTGTTGAACTTCAGAGTGGATACTACCCATAAGACTAGGGCACTTTCTACTATTGCACCCTAATTTTCCACATGATCAACACTTCTTTTTTCTGCCTTTTCTTGATGCTTTTAACAAGGTATGCTTTCGAATCAGATTCTTTTTTAGTTGTCTCATCGATTCCTCTCTTCCTTAATTTTCTTGGTCTGCCTGGTTGTGCTTCATATATGGGTGGCAGAGGTGGTTCCATTCCTGTCTTAGGCGTTGCTCATTGCTAGCAATTGACGAGATGGATGGTCTATCACTTTTCATATACTGCTCAACTATGTAGCATTCATGAACATATATATTGGGTCCATCCTTCATAATCAATATAGTTTGAATAGCATGACTACAAAGAATTCCTGCTAAATCCCATTTTTTACAAGAATGGGTTTTCTCCTTAAGATCGACAGAGTATAGTCTAAGATAGATATCCTCAATTTCATAGTAGAATTGGTCATATTTAATGGCAATACATTATGTAGCTTTAGCCGTATTTTTCTCTAGCTTTAACATGATTTTTGGGTAGATTTGTTGGCAATACTTCAGCATTCTTTCTCAGTTCTTTTAAAGTTTGGACATCATATATATCCTAATTAATTAAAGCATTGTCCAAGTATACTTATATCTTGCATGTATAAGTATATTGTTGAATAACTCACACAAGTTATTTAATAAAACATCACATTTTGGAAAAGAAGAAAAAACAGTTCTTTACTAGGTAATGGGAGATTTATCAATAAACCATTAAGGGTCTCTTGAATCTAATTTTACCATCTCTTCCATTTGCTTGGAGAATTCAGGTTCTGTAGTTGCCCTGGCAACTTTCCGTTGTTATATTTTATTGTTTGTCCTCCAAAACCTTCAGTTTTTGAATTATTGTGTGAATGCCTCACACAAAATCTATGCGCAACATCTGGCATTATCTCATCAAATGGTTGTATTAGAACTTTTTTCTTATCAGAAATGAAAGTTCATGCAAAAAGATTTCGTGAGATTCCTAAGTCTTCATCAAGAAGTGTAAAAAACCAACTCCATGTTTCCTTCAGTTCAACTTCCACTACTGTGACTGCAATAGGATATATGTTGTCGTTTCCATCAATTTCTATTGTTGTCAATAACTGACTCCCTTTTTTATGCCCTTTCAAATAACATCCATCAAACCTTATTATGGGTCAACATCCAACGAAAAATCCTTGTTTGCAAGTTGCATAACATATATAGTCTTAAAAATCTTTTTCTTCTATTGACCATATTTTTGGACTTTCATCCAGTTTAAAGATACTTGAGGTCCCTGGATTACTCCTAGATCAGAACAATAATCCCATAACATATCAAATTTCTCTTCTTTAGTCCCTCTTATTACATCTATTGCCATCTTCTTTTTCATATAAGCTTGATTTCGAGTAATGGTACTATTATGAGCCCTCATTGCAAGAGTTTGAAATACTTTTATCCCCCAATTTGGATTAATTCTAAATTCTTCTATGTGCTTCTTAGCGAAAAACCAGAGTGGATAGCCTTATTATCACTATGATTGCTACAAGAATGGCAGGCCTATTCTCTTTATCTTGAAAGGTTAAATTTGATTAGCCTTTGATGCAAATATGAATCATATTTGAAACCTTACAAGTTGCCCTCGATCTTGTACTTTCATTATTTTTTTAACATGATGTCTTATTTTGGTAACACGAATTGTACCTCAACTTCCCGCGTGAATTCTTTTCTATTACTGAAAATCATATAAAGCGCAACTTTAAATTTTGGATCCTGTGAATCCCTAGTTTGATTTAAAAAAATGGTTCTTTTATGATTTTCATCATCTGAATCTCCATGTAAACTCATTAACTCCTCATTTGATGTAGCATATTCATCTTCTTGAGTGTCGTTAGGAAACATAGCCAACATTAAAACTAAACCATTCTAATGTAAAGTCGATGGTTTTATCAAAAATCACATCATCTTCGTCCATTGAATAATCAGAGTCATGAATTGACTCACATTCTCTACATGTGTCATCACTCTCATTATTTTTCTCAATTATATTGACATCTATAAAACCATCTTCGTCTTGTAATGGTCTCTTATCATAATCAACTACATCATAGTTCCATTGGTCCTTATTGTGTGCTCGACAAATATTTCCACCTCTCTACGGTCAGGCATTTCATTTACAAGGTTATGTATATCGAAATAAATTGATAATGCCATATATTAGTCTCAAAATAAGGTTTAGACCTGACAAAAATATCGATTTCCTATCATTAACATTCATCCTTTTCATACACCTTCTCATTTGAATGATGGAATTTCCATCTCCCTTGTAATAATCATAATAAGTGATATGTCCATCAACATAGTTAATCACGGGGTCAAAAAACAACCAACCCTTATAATGTTGTTTGATAGTGTACATATTTGAATCTTCACCTTCATTGGTTGTGCAGAAAAAATGTAAGAAAATATTGGAGTTATTATAAATATCTCTAACAAAAAATGATACAAATCCAACAGAAAACAAAAACAAGTTGAATTATCAAAGTATTGTTTTTAAAGAAAATCAATACTAGCATAAAACTAGACCCAACATGCTAATGACAATAACAATATATTCATAATATAATCTAGAATATATTTTTTTAAATGATTGATTATATAGAATCCAAAAAATTTTTATTGTTGAATTAGTAATCTCATAACTAAATTTACTTTGAAGATTGTCATGTAATCTAGGGTTTTTATTTCTTTTTATCAATCAACATTGAAAATTATGCTAATTAATAAATTGATCAAATAGTTATACATTGGTGTGAATTGTAGCCCACTCTTATAATGAAGTATCATTGTCTAACTAAAATGATTTTGTTTCTCTTCAACAAGTGCACTGATATATTGAAGGTGGAACAAGAGGAGTTGCTAGATTGTGTTCTCACATGAGAGGAAATGCTACTAAAGGGAATAATTGTTTATCAATCAAACAAATAGTATGTCACTATCATCATTGAAGAAGGAAGGAGGGTTAAAAATGATTATGTATGAGAAAAGGTGTTATGGAATGATTTGTGAACTTATTCATAAGTTTAGGTTTTTCTTTCCATATAAAAGTGTTTCTTATGGTGAATTGACATAATCCGACTTGACAAAAATAACATATTTGTTGTATTTGTTATCACCGTTAGTAGAAGGACTAAAATAATTGATTATAATTAATTAAAGGTTAAACTTGGGAAGTAAGATATCACAAGGATCAAAACCAAAATTAGGCAATAACACAGGGATTAAAACAATTATTTTATCTACTAAAATTAATTGTCTTATACTAACTGTCTTCCTTACTATATCAAGAAAGCATTAATCATTTTTTTCATTTATAACACTTATAATTAATTCTTTCTGATAGTGTTCACATTTATTTATAAAATTCACAACAAGTTTTCAAAAGGTGAATTTGTATAATTATTTTTATTATTTATGATTTCTTAATATGAGTACAAAAAGCAAAATGATAAAATAAGATGATCAGATAGAATATTTAAAAACTCCAAACATATTGTCTAAATAATTGATTATTCAAAATAATTCTCAAATACAATTCTAAAATAAAACTTAACTAACAAATTTAGAATATTACTATTGTTATTTCAAGTGAACTAGAAGTCTAGAACTATAGTTGTCTACATTTGTTAGTTAATTTTGAAAAGAAAAAGTATTTGGAAAGTACAAGAGAACAAAAAACGCCAAAAAAAACTTATGCCTTGGCAATTCACCACTTGAACCATTGTTGGCCCTCCCATGCTGCTGCCATCACTTACTTCTTGAAGCTCTTCCTATATTTTGCTTTATCACTTCCAAAATGTTGTTCAACTTGCAGGCGATAGTGACCCAGCGAAGCATTTTAAGATAGGTGTGGAAAATTTTAAAACATAACTAACAAATATTTTGTGTGTGGCTTCACATTCATCTTGCTCAAACTAGTGATTTCACCATAAATAACATAAATGATTTATTTTTATTAAAGATAATTTGTCAATTTTTTTATCTTCAATTTTAGATCTCAATTATTAAAAAAAAATCTTCAATTTGAGTTGTGTATAGTTATAAAAATGCATGATAGATTTTTATAAATTGAGAGAATAGTTATAAAATGAATGAGTTGAGATTTTTACTGAACACATATTGCATATTCAAGAAAAAAGACACTTATTTATCCATTTTTACTTGAATCTAAGTAATTTTCAATCTTTGATTTTTTTACTTAATTTTAATGGATGTTAAGTTTCCCGTGTTTCGATAGAGAATGTGCGGAAAACATAATAAAAATTTTCAAATCGTTAGTTCTCTTGATTTACTTGTAAAATCATGAAGGAAATTTACATCTAATTTTACAAAGGTCAATTCAAACGTCCAAATAACCTACTAACTAGGAGAGGATGGAAAATATTGTGATACATATGTAATTGCACATATTTTGTTTTTTATGCTTTTGGTAGATACATCTTAGAAATATTCTTATATATTATTTAATGTAAATAAATATATTAAAGTTTCAATTATTTAATAATTAATGAGAATTTTGTCATAATTTAGGTGACATAATTTAGTTTTAGTTTATTACAAATTGAATGTTTTCTATAATTTAAATTTATAGCTATGTATAATAATTAAATAGTGTCATACAGACGCTTTTTGGAAAAGTTACTAAAGACCCATAAAAAACAGGTAAAAGAGTCAAAAAGAAAGTTAAAGTTAAAATCTTAAAGGAACAAAAAGTTGAATTTTTTACCTTTGGCCATAAAACCTCGCACATGCTCATTACCACTAAGCCAAATTGTGACAAGGTCATGCAAACGTAAGTATATATTAACAATTTCATAAACTTGACCTATAGCAACGATATAATTTTTCGATGAAGCTGTTTACTTGCACACTCTTCATTGGTTGTAGCTCCGCTCCCGACACACAGGTTGATATTTAACAAGCTTAGAAGTGCATCTCTCACCTCTAGAACATATTCACAGTCTACAATGAAGTTTTTATTTGTTTCTATCACTGTATCTTGACATAAGCAACATTTATTATTGTCACTTGCATATTCATGTCAAATAACCTTTCTTTTGTGAGTAATATTTTTTGTGGTTCTAACCACATGATGAACCTTTTCCTAGTCAATGAGACATAATTTCTAATTAGTTCTGAAGTTTCCAGTTTTTCTTGATGACACAATGGTGCAAGATATCTTTGGTCATTGAGTATTCTCCACTAGTCGTAAGATTGAACTATTCATGTGTATACCAATGTTGCATTTTGTTCTTTAGCAATTTTATTTTCCTCCAATATCAGTTGTTGTTGACTGGATCTTGATGATTTCAAATGGTATATCCTTTAATGTACACCCTATACACCAATTTCACTCATAGAGACTGTTTATTTACAAATATCTGCAATACCAGCTTTTCCGCTGAATCTACATTCCATTTCCCAGGCCCTTTAATATTTAGACCTTCTTGCCTCTTTGGAAAACCAACTTTTTTAGTCTCTACATTTCTTGTCCGCTTTATTTACTACACCCTGTGGAAGTGTGACTACTGATCCCCAAAAACTATAAAAAATACAACAACCAACACCACTTGAAGCTTCCATGCATAGGAAAGTTGATTTGCATATGTGTTTTTAATCCTGCTTGTTAGCTTGTCCACAGGCTGATGACATTCCATTTTACTCTACTTCTTAAAAATTAGTAGGATCTTATGGGAATAGATCGTGTTGTGAATTTAGTGATACACTACAACTTCTTCACTACTTCTTCTGTCATTCCTGCTAGGAATAAGTTTTACTTCTCCATGTTTTCCACAAGCCCAATTGTGGAACTGAAATGAATCAAAGCTTCCATATCTCTTTCAACAAACGTAGACTTTCCTTTACAAAAGATTATGAGATAATATGTAAATATAAGATATGCATTAAAACGACCTAATTTTCGTTATTAGGGAAAATCCAATAGGGAAGGAATTGAGACCATAAAACTTTTTTGTAAACATTTGAGATTTCCTAGCCTAATCCAAATTTGGATGAAATCGGAGTCAGTGATGTAACACTTCGAAAGTCCATGACCTAAGCTAGATCCTCACATGATGAAATAAAGAGTAGAACATTATTTATAAATCTATAATAATGTTTATAAACTATTTAGGATTTCTTAGAGTCAAAGCGTCAAGAAACGTCCATGACATTCGGAAACTAAATAAATAAAACTACTTGATGTCCTTATATTTGGTGAAGGCTTGGGAGGGTCATATAAAGTCCAAAACTTATAAAAAGTCTTTAAGTAGGTATAATGTAGTACAAAGGATCCAAACTTCCAGTAATGACTCCCCAAGGACCGCCTGAAGGGTCCTTGAGGAGGACCCAAACCTTGGCAAGCAAGTTGCCGAAGCAGCTTGCGGCAGCCAAGAATTGAAGGTCATTGCGTGATGCGCAGCTGACACGTGGGTGGAAAAATTTGCATCGCGACGCGGAGCCTCCACGAGTTCCACTGAATCAACTCAGATTTCAAAAATAAAATGTGAAATTGACCCCGCAGTGTAGCCACTTCCCATATTCTTTGAAATCGTATTTTAAGCATTTTGACTTCACAAAAAGGCCCAATTACGTGAGGGGTATTTTGGGTAATTTATGGTGTGATTAAATATAGATTAAGGGTAAGTTTTAAAGTCATTTTTAACTCACCTAAACAAATTTCAAAAACAAAACACAAAAGCTCTCATCTCTCTCTCTTTCTCTACTTTCACTCTCCCTAAATCCTGCATTGAAGAAGCAAGAAAGCTTGAAGAAAAAGACCAATTTCTCTAGGATTTCACTTCAATTTTGTGGATTAATCTTCATTATGGTATGGTTTGTTCACTTTTGGTATTTTTTTCCAGAAGAGGTCCTTTCAAAGTTGATTTCTAAATCACCCAATCCCTAGGGTTTTCCTATTCTCATAGGTTTTCTTCTAAACATCAAATTGATGACAAATTGTGATTTCCTATAACTAATTAAGTGTATATTAGTGGTTAATTGATGCAACTTCATGTAGATCAAGTCCTTTTCCCCATTTTCCCCAACTCTTCGATCTTGCTTATGAATTGATGGGAATTGAAGAATGTATTGGTTGTTAGATTTTATTTATCTATTCTAATGCAGTTATGGACTGCCTAGGGTAATGTACTTTTGAGATTGGATCTAATTCTTGAAGAATTCATGTTGACCCTTCTACCCTAAACCTAGGTTATGTTTTGAAGTTAATTTGGATAGTGATGATGCAGTTAACTTAGTTCTTGTGTTAATTGCTATTGTATGATGGTGTTATAACTATTGTGGGGTGGAATTGAATGGTTGATGGTAAAACCATGGATGATGTCTTGTGAAGGATATTGAGTAAGTCTTTATGATCCTAACATTTACTTCAATTATGATGAATTGTTATTGATGATGTAGTTCAATTGAAGAATGTCTTGTGAATTGCATAAGTAGGCGTTGGTATGATGATGTTATTTAAATGTCTTGGTTATATGGATTGTGTGATGTTGGCTTACATGTAATGATATAAGGTTGGTTACATATTGCCTATGTACCTTACTATGATACGATGATTTTAATGTGCTAAATCTTACATATGAGGGTTGTATTGAAAGGACATATTCATGCAGTCCCAATTGAGCTAAATGGCTACGACTATACAAGGGATAGACCTTATGACCTAAACTAAGTAACGATTAATAAAGAAAGACATTTCAAAAGGTACTTAGCTTAGCACTGAGTGAACTTGACAATGAGAGGTGTTGACTTCTCGTAGAAGAAGATTTACCCTATAGTTTCATATGAGGTGCTTACTCCCCTTTGAGAGACACTCACCCTATGGATTCTCATTAGATGTGGGATGCAATGCCAATAGGCATGTAGAGGGTTCAATACATATCTCCTACTTCTTGAACTATGTTGCCTCCATAGGAATACTAGTTAGTAGATCCACCTTAGATGTTAGGCACATGTTTGGTTCTACTTTGGCCGGTAGACCACCTTATTTCGGTGTAAGGTTTTACAACACCGGATTCCACACTTATATCTTGTGGTTTATGTCATATAAGACAAGTGTTCCCGAAAGAAAAATGAAGTAATGATGTGAACACTAACTAGGGTGACTTAAGGGGTTGACTTAGTCTAGGTAGGGGTATGGGACTATACCTAGGCATTGTACTAGTTGGCTCTGAAGGAACTTCTAATAGGTTGTTCTAATGATCTTATAAAGTTAATGATATGCATATGTTGACTTTACATGTTGATGATCCTATATGATGTTAGTTTCATTTATGAGCATGCTATTGGTCTATATTTCTAAATATGATTATGACTACTATTGAGGCTATGTTAAGTATAGTTAAATATTACTTGTGATCTTTTGTTCGGTTTACTTGATTGGGTAAAGTTATGGGGCTTTTGCTTGGTTATTGCACTTGTAGGCTAAAGGGTGGGTTATGATTAAGGGTCTTTTTAGGTGATGAAGTTATGAACTCTATACATGTTCACTTGACTATTACTTGTTGAAGTTGGTCTTGTGTTGTACATGAGTTTGACATATGGATTATGTATTTGTTGGCCTACATGGGTTCATGATTGTGCATAAGACTTTTCAAGGTACTTTAGCATGGATTTGAGGAAATGTCCTCTTTAGCATAATTTTAATTGTTTTATGTGCATATACTCATACTTAGTACAATTGTTTACTAACCCATCTTTTATGTTTACTACAACTGTAGCATCCGACCGTTGAGCTTGTAGAAGGCCTTTGGAGACTACTTGAATATTTCCCTAGTGTTCGGTAGGTCCTCACCTTCCAAGGATGATGCCATTATATGTTTTTGATGTTGTTCTAGTTATAAGACTTCTAGTTTTTTTCTTTTTATTTAAAGATGTTTGTTGCATAGCCTATATGAGTATATTTCTTGTAATGAAGTATGGGTTAAGCCCAAAGGTTGTATTCATTTTAGAGGGTTTAATATGAGACGTATTCTATACTTTTTATGAGATTATGTTCCTATATTATGTATTTGAAATAAAAGTAGAAGCCTATGTATTGCTTTCTATTGCGAGGAGTCTATGTAAGCTCCTTAAATATATATTGTGTAAGCGAGAGGTCTAACTAAACCTCAATGTAGAAGTAAACAATAAGTTTTAAATTTTCCACATATTTTTCCTATGATATGTAATGTAGAATGCTATGAGGTTAGTCTTAGTCCTCTTCAAGGACGACGACACTGGTTACGTCTAGGAGTTGATCCCAGGATGTGACAAACTGGGTATGAGAGCATGAGGTTGAATACATTTATGATTTATGTCTCATCAAACCACGTCTATATAGGTTTTTATTCATAATTGTGAAGCGAGCCACACTTATGGGTGAGAAGCTATATGATGCTTAGGAAATTCTCATTTTTTTGGAAATCGAGTGTTGTGCCGCTACACTGAACTTTATATGTGCTTTCACCTAAACTGTGTATTGTAGTTATAGGTATGAATACTCTAAGCGCATCAGCACAAACACTTGAGACTTGATGAAGATATTGCTAATGTGAGAGTTCCTACACCATGGAGATCAAGATCCTCCCCTTGAAGAAGTTACTAATGATGATCAAGCTCCGGCCAATCCTCCGACATTGTCAGATGGGGGCATAAGGATAGCCTTTGTCCAAATGGACCAAGCCATTACTACTGAATAACAAGTTATGACTACTCAAGCTCAAGCCATGCCAGCCCAAGCTATCCACGAGGTGGTACCTTGAGAAAACCAACATATTAGCACCATGGCCTCCCATTTGAGGGATTTCACAAGGATGAATCCCCCTACATTTTGTGGGTCAAAAGTGAAGGAAGACCCCCAAGATTTTATTTATGAAGTCTACAAAATCCTCTATTCTATAGAGTTGATTACTAGTGAAAAGGCCAAGTTAGTCACTTACCAACTCAAGGAAGTGTCCCAAACATGGTACCTCTAATTGAGAGACATTAGACCTTTGAGGGGTGGTCCGATGATGTGGGAGGTTTTCAAGAAGGATCTTATTGATAGGTAATTTCCAAGGAAAAAGAGGGAATCTAAGGTGGAATAATTCATCAACCTTCGTCAAGGAGGTATGAGTGTGATTGACTATTCGTTGAAATTTTCTAAGTTGTCAAATTATGCTTTTTTTTGGTTTTTGACATGAGGGATCATATGAGCCGCTTTGTGATGGGAAATTTCGATGACTTGGAAGAAGATATGTCCTTTGCATATGCTACATGATAAAATGAATATTTCTCGTCTCATGGTTCATGATGAACAAGTGGAGGAGGCAAGGGTTAAGAAGAATAGTAGAGATGCTAATAGGGCAAGGTCATATGATGGTGGTTCTTCAAAAGGTAGGCTTGATATCCAAGACAAATGAAGGTGCAAAAAGTGGTTCTCAAATCAAGTTCCTTTCAATTTCCCAAAGGCTCGTAATGAAAGGGTGCCTAATCCTAAATCTCAAAGGGAAAGACTGGAAACTCACCAAATGTGGTAAGGGTCGTGTGGGTAAGTTATTAGTTGGAACAGGAAATTGTTTCGAATGTGTTAAAATGGGGCTGAAGGTTTGAGATTGCCCAAATTTGACGAGGCAAGACAAGGGGAGTGGAAAAACAAGTGTTTCAATTATTGATGCTCCAAAGAAGAATCACTTTTATGCTCTACTCTCTAGGGGTGAGCAAGAGAACTCCCCCTATGTGGTGACCGGTATGTTACAAGTATTTTTTGTTGATGTATATGATTTACTTAATTCGGGAACTACATTGTGTTTTCTTACTCCTTTTGTAGCTAAAAAGTTTTATATATTGCCTGATATTATTAATGAACCTTTTATGGTGTCTACCTTGGTGGGTGAATCGGTTGTTGCAAAGAGGGTATATAGAAATTTTCTACAATGTTCCCCAATAGAGTTACTTATTTTGAATTAGAAGAACTTGATATGTTTAATTTCATCTTGGGGATGCATTGGTTGCATAATTTTTTTGCTTCCATTGATTGTAGAACAAGAATTGTCAAGTTTAATTTTCCAAATGAATTCGTCTTAGAGTGGAAGGTGGAAAATTCTATTCCTAGAGGTCGTATCATTTCTTTTCTCAAGGCTTGTAATGATCTCCAAAGGATATTTATACCACATTGTGAAAGTCAATGATTTAGACCCCAAAGTTCCTCCCATTGAGTTAGTTCCCGTAGTGAGGGAATTTCCAGAGCTCTTCCCTAATCAACTTCCCGAAATTCCTCCCGAATGGAAAATTGATTTTGGTATTGACTTGCTACCGGATACTAACCCCATTTAAATTCCTACTAATCGGATCACTCCGTCCTAATTTAAGGAGTTGAAGGCTCAACTAAAAGACTTACTAGATAAATGCTTCATTAGACCTAGTATTTTCTCCATGGGGTGCTCCTGTATTATATGTGAAGAAGAAGGATTGGTCCTTTTGGATGTGCATTGATTATCGCAACTCAATAAAGTCACTATTAAGAAAAAGTATCATCTCTCTCAGATTGACGACTTGTATGATCAACTCCAAGGGAAAAGCTAATTTTCTAAGATTGACTTGAGTGGGTTATCACCAACTTAGGGTCAGAGGTGAGGATATACAAAAAAAGGGCAGTTCGAACTAGATATGGTCACTATGAGTTTGTAGTAATGTGATTTGGTCCCACTAATGCCCCGGTGGCGTTTATAAACATCATGAATAGGGTGTAGTTACCTATATTCATTTCTCATTGTCTCCATTGATGAAATTTTCCTATATTCGAAAAATGAGGGTGAACACATGGACCATATGAGGGTTGTGTTACAAGATGTTAAGGAACACAAATAATTTTCCGAGTATAGAAAATGTGAGTTTTTGTTGAGGTAGGTGGGATTTCTTGGTCATATCATCTAGTGAGAGAGTTGAGGTTGCTCTAAGGAAAACCAATGCGGTGAAAAATTGGCCTAGTTCATTGACTCGAATCGACATTAGAAGTTTTTTGGGTCTAGCGGGATACTGTGGAGGTTCATGGATGGTTTTGCGTCAATTTTATCTCCTTTGACTACTTTGACCCAAAAGAGTGTGAAATTTGAGTGGTAGGAGTTATGTGAAAAAAGCTTCCAAATATTGAAAGATAGGCTTATCTCCGCTTCGGTGTTTACTTTACCATAGGGTACCAAGGGCTTCGTTGCATATTGTGATGAATCCCAAGTGGAGTAAAGGTGTGTCCTTATGAAACATGGAAAAGTAGTATCTTATGCTTCTAGACAACTTAAGGTGTATGAGAAAAATTATACAACTCATGATCTTAAGTTAGCGGCCGTGGTATTTGCCTCGAAAATATGGAGGAATTATTTGTATGGTGTTCATGTGGATGTGTATACCGACCAATAAGCCTTCAATACGTGTTTATTCAAAAGGAGTTAAATCTGCGACAAAGAAGATGGTTGGAATTGTTGAAAGATTACGATGTGAGTGTTCTCTACCACTCGGGCAAGGCCAATGTGGTTACGGATTCTCTAAGTTGTATGACCATAGATATTGTGTCTCATGTAGAAGAAGCCAAGAAACACCTAGTGAAAGATGTTCATAGGTTTGGATCATTTGGGTGTTAGATTGGAATATTCTTCAAATGGTGGTTTATGGTCCATCATAACTTCGAATAATCTTTGGTGGTTGAGGTGAAGTCTAAGCAACTCCTTGATAAATCATTGATGGAGTTCAAAGAATCAGTTCTTGGTAAGATTAATGAGTCATTCTCCTTAAGGGAAAATGGTGTTTTGAGGTATTAAGAAAGGTTGTGTGTTCCCAATGTTGATGATTTAAGAAACCGGATTCTTGAGGAAGCTCGTGGTTCCCGTTATTCGATTCGTCTTTACTCTACTAATATGTATCATGACCTTAGAGAAGTGTTTTTGTGGGAAGGCTTGAAAAGGGACATAGCAGAATTTGTTGCAAAATGTCCAAATCGTCAACAAGTGGAAGCTGAGCACCTAAAGTCGGGTGGTTTACTCCAAGAAATACAAGTTCCCACTTGGAAGTGGGAAGACATTAATATGGACTTTATAGTGGGGTTGCCTCGAACTAGAAGGCAAAATGACTCTATATGGGTGGGGGTGGATAAATTGAATAAATCCGCTCATTTTATTCCCATCAAGTCCACCCACTTGGTGGAGGATTATGCAAATATCTTCATAGATGATATTGTTTTCATGGTTTTTCATTATCCATAATATCGGATAGGGGTGCACAATTCACATCTAGGTTTTGGAGGTCATTCCAAAAAGGGATGGATACTCAAGTGAAGTTAAGCACCACTTTTCATCCCCAAACGAATGTTCAAGTGGAGCTCACTATTCAAACCGTTGAGGATATGATTAGACCTTGTGTAATTGATTTCAAGGGAAGTTGGGATGAATGCTTTCCTTTGGTTTAGTTCTCTTATAATAATAGTTATCATTCAACTATACACATGGCTCCTTTTGAGGCCTTATATGGTAAGATATGTAGATCTCTTATTGGATGGTTTAAAGTGAGCGAGTCTTCACTCTTTGGTCCCGAAATTATTTATAAGACTTTGAAGAAAGTTCATATAATAAGGAACCGGTTGAAAACATACTATAGCCGGCAAAAGTCTTATGCCGACAATAGAAGAAGAGAGTTAGAGTTTGAAGAAGGTGATAAAGTATATTAAATATTTCACCTATGAAAGAGGTGATGAGATTTGACAATAAAGGCAAGTTAAGTCCTCGTTATGTGGGTCCCTATGAAATTTTGCAAAGGGTTGGCAAGGTTACATACGAGTTGAGACTACCTAGTGAACTAGCTTCGGTTCATCGGGTGTTCCATGTCTCCATGATTAAGAAGTGCATCGATGATACCAAGTCTATTCTTCCCATTGAGGGTCTAGGTGTTGATGAAAACCTCTAGTATGAAGATGTTCCAGTGGAAATCCTTGATTTTCAAGTAATGAATTTAAGGAAAAAAGAGGTGGCCTCCGTAAAAGTCCTATGGAGGAACCACCTAGTGAAGGGAGCAACATGGGAGGACGAGGCCAACATATAGTACCGTTACCCTCATCTCTTTGCTAATTAAGGTTAGTTGTTCCTAATAATAATGAAAAGAATGAATAAATTGAATTCGACTTGTTTTGCAAAGATGTGCATATTCATGATAAAGGTTTTTTCTAAAAGGAAGTTTCATTTAACAATGCGCTTTCACTTGATTTGCACTTATTTGTGTAGTTGGTATGTTGTTGCCTATGTGAAATGATATTGTTCATGATAACATGTTTTGAAAGGAATTTCGGCAAAAGTGACTCTATATGTTGTGTTGAACTCATGTTGTTGTTGAGAAGGAAATTTCTCACGTGGTAGTGCTAAGCTCTTATATGAAGGAATTGAAGTATTGAGTTGCTATGTGTAGATGCCATGATTATGTGTTCAATGGGATGGTAAAGCAGTCCTACGAACTGTGACTCATGATGATTTTATATTGATTGTTGGTTGGGCTGCTAGTATTGAGTCTATTCTTTCTCACAAAAAGGTTTTATGTCATTAGAGGATGAATGTTCATGGGGGGGGGGGGGGATAATGTAGCACTCCGAAAGTCCACGAACTAAGATAGAGCCTCACATGATGAAATAAACATTAAAACATTTCTAAGCCTAAAATAATGTTTATAAACCATTTAGGATGTTTTAGAGTCAAGACATCAAGAAACGTCCATGACGTCCGAAAACTAGATAAATCGAACTTGTTGACGTTCCTATGTTTCGAAAAGGATTGGAAGGGTCATACGAAGTCCAAAATTTATAAAAAAATTTAAATACGTAGAATTTAGTACAAAGGGTCCATATTTCCAGTAACAACTCTCCAAGGAATGCCCGAAGGGTCCTTCAGGAGGACCCAAACCTTGGCGAGCAAGCTGCCGAAACATCTTGCGGCAGCCTAGAATTGAGTCATTGCGTGATGCGCAGCTGACACGTGGGCGGAAAAATTTTCCTTGTGACACAGAGCATCAACGAGTTCCACTGACTCAACTCGAATTTCAAAAATAAAATGTGAAATTGACCCCGCAATGCGCAACCACTTCACATATTCATTGAAATCGTATTTTAAGCATTTTGTCTTCAAAAGAAGACCCAATTAAGTGAGGGGTCTTTTGGGCAATTTAGGGGGTGATTATATATACTCTAAGGGTCAGTTTTAAGTCATTTTTTACTCACCTAAATAAAATTCCAAAAATAAAATCCAAAAGCGCTCATCTCTCTCTCTAATTTCTCTCTCCCTAAATCCTCCATTGAATAAGCAAGGAAGCTTGAAGAAGAAGACCAATTTCTCTACGATTTCACTTCAATTTCGTGGATTAATCATCATTAAGGTATGGGTTGTTCACTTTTGGGATTCATTTCCCCAAGAGTTCCTTTAAAAGTTGATTTCTAAATAACTCAATACCAAGAATTTTCTTATTCTAATGGGTTTTCTTCAAAGCATCAAATTGATGATAAATTATGATTTTGAATGACTAATTAAGTGTAGATTGTTGTTTAATTGATGAAATTTCATGTAGCTCAAGTCATTTTCCCAATTTCTCCAAATCTTTGATCATGCTTATAAATTTATGGGAACTGAAGAATGTATTGATTGTTAGATTTTATTTATCTATTCTAATGAAGTTATGGACTGCCTAGGGTAATATATTGTTGAGTTCTTGAAGAATTCATGTTGACCCTTCTCCCCTAACCCTAGGTTATGAATTGAAGTTAATTTGGATAATGATGATGCAGTAGACTTAGTTCTTTTGTTAATTGCTATTTTTTGATGTTGTTATACCTATTGTAGGGTGTAATTGAATGGTTGATGATAAAACCATGGATGATGTCTTGTGAAGGAGATTGGATAAGTCTTTATGATCCAAACCTTTACTTCAATGATGATGACTTGTGATTGATGATGTAGTTCAATTGAAGCATGTCTTGTGAATTGGATAAGTAGGTGTTGGTATAATGATGTTATTGAAATGTCTTGATTATATGGATTATGAAATGTTAACTAACATTATTATACGATGATTTTAATGTGCTAAATCTCACATATGAGGGCTGTATTGAAAGGACATATTCGTGCAGTACGAATTGAGCTAAATGTCTACGACTATACAAGGTATTAGACCTTATGACCTAAACTAAGTAATGATTGATAAAGAAAGTCATTTCAAAAAGGACTTAGCTTAGCACCGAGTGAACTCGACAATGAGAGGTGTTCACTTGTCATAGAGGAAGATTATGAGGTGTTGACTCCCCTACGAGGGACACTCATCCTATGGATTTTCGTGAGATGGGGGCTCCAATGCCAATAGGCATGTAGAGGGTTCAATACATATCTCCTAATTCTTGAACTATGTTGCCTCCATAGGAATACTAGCTAGTGGATCCACCTTAGATGCTAGGTACATGTTTGGTTCTACTTTTGCCGGTAAACCACCTTCTTCTGGTGTAAGGTTTTACAACACCGTATTCCACACTTAGATCTTGTGGTCTATGTCTGTTAAGGCAAATGTTCCTGAAAGTAAAATGAAAAAAATGATGTGAACACTAACTAGGGTGACTTAAGGTTTCACTTAGTCTAGGTAAGGGTACAAGACTCTACCTAGGAATTGCAATAGTTGTCTTTGAGAGAAGTCCTAGAAAGTTGTTCTTATGATCTTATTGAGTGAATGTTATGCATATGTTGAATTTAAATGTTGATGATCCTATATGAAGTTAGTTTCATTTATGAACATGTTATTTGTCTATATTTCTAAATATGATGATGATTACTATTGATGCTATGTTACGTAGAGTTAGACATTACTTATTGATCCTTTGTTTGGTTTACTTGATTTAGTAAGTTTATGAGGCTTTGCTTGGTCATTCATCTTGTAGGATAAAGGGTGAGTTATGAGTAAGGGTATTTCTTAGGTGATGAAGTTATGAACTTTATACATGTTGACTTTACTATTACTTGTTGAGGTTGGTCTTGTGTTGTACATGGGTTTGACTTATGGATTATATAATTGTTGGCCTATATGGGTTCATGATTGTGTATAAGGATTTTCAATGTAATTTAGCATGTTTTTATAAAAATGTCCTCTTTAGCATGATTTCAGTTGTTTATGTGTATATACTCATACATAGTACAAGTGTGTACTAACACATCTTTTATGCTTTCTAGAAATGTAGGATCCGGTCGTTGATCTTATAGGTCTTTGAAGACTACTTGGATATTTCCCAAGTGTTCGATAGGTCCTCACTTCCGAGGACGATGCCATTATAAAGTTATTGATGTTGTTCTAGTTATGATACTTCTAGTTTCTTGGTTTTTAATTTAAAGACGTTTGTTGTATAGCCTATATGAGGCTCTTTGTTGTAACGAAGTACGGGTTAAGCCCAAATGTTGAATTTATTTTAGATTGTTTAATTTGAGACATTTTATAGACCTCTTATGAGACGACGTTCCAATATAATGTATGTGAAATAAAAGTAGAAGCCTATGTAGTGCTTCTTATTGCGAGGAGTCTATGTAAACTCCCTAAATATATATTATGTGTAAGCGAGTAATCTAATTAAACCACAACGTAGAAGTAAACGAAAAGTTTCAAATTTTTGGCATTTTCAACCTATGATCTGTAATGATGAATGTTTAGAGGCTTGTTTTAGTCCTCTTCAAGGACAACAATGCCGGCTACATCTAGAGTGGCTCCCCGAATGTGACAAGTGAGGGGTAGGTAAATGTGATAAAAAAATATATATATTGATGAATATGATTACATGAGTGGATACCTAAGACGTTCAGGAACCCATACAACTTTTACGAAATTGAATTCGATTCAGTAGAACTCCCGAAACTGATCTTAGCGTGAAACAGTATTTTCTAAGTGTAATGGGATTACAATGTGTTGAGAAATGGTGTTTGGAATTCTTAAATTTTCTCATTATTTCCATGCAAGCCGTTCTGGTAGGATTATTCTTGCTAGGGTGTCACGACCCAAAACGAGCCGCGAGTGACACCCACACTTACCCTCCTATGTGAGCGAACCTACCAATCTAATCAACCATAATAAACAGAAAATAATGCGGAAGACTTAAAACTCATTACTATAACCAATAAATACCTTCTAAAATTTAATACTTATTATTCCCAAAATCTGGAAGTCATCACCACAAGAACATTCTACCCTCAATTAGTAAATCTAAGAGTATCTAGGAAGCTAAAATAAGTAAACAAATGGTCTATATCCGAACTTCAAGGACATCAAGACATGAATGAGAGAGAATCCAGTCCGAGCTAGGAAAAATAGCTCACCCTTAAATCTGACGTGATGAAGACTGGCTAGAGTTGAGGACGAGTCGAAGTCGATGGTACGTTTGGTGCACTCCACAAAGAACAAAGAGAAACATACAAGTAGGGGTCAGTACAAGGCACAAGTACTGAGTAGGTATCATCGGCCAACTCAAAATAGAAAGCAATATATATCGAATAATAACATTAAGCCAACCAAATACTTAACAGGTGACAACAACAAGTACCATATTCATTGGCCACAACACCAAGCACATCTATGAGGACTCAACCATCCATACCATACTCATTTGGGAAACAGGTTCTTTAAACCTGAGTATATTAGCATAATTCAAGATTCACTCTCTTTACTATCCTGGTGTCGGAACGTGACACTCTGATCCCCTCAATATTCATTCATCTTACTGTCCTGGTGTCGGAACGTGACACTCCGATCCCCTACTATCCTGGTGTCGGAACGTGACACTCCAATCCCTTACTACTACGTGTCGGTTCGTGACACCCGATCCTCTACAATCCTGGTGTCAGAATATGACACTCCGATCCCCTAATTCTACGTGTCGGTTCGTGACACCCGATCCCCTAATCTCATTCTTTTAGTTCATCAAGCCTTCTTTTATACCAAGGCATAATCATTAACAAAGAGGTTTTAAGGTTTAAGATTCAACAGCCTCATCATGCTAATTCATCACAATTACATAATCACATCATGCAAGCACACAATTAAGCATATAGAAGACTTTACAATACTACCCAACACATATCATTCGCTATTAAGAGTTTACTATGAAATAGCATAAACCATAACCTACCTCCACCGAAGAATCGTGATCAAGCAATCTACTTCTCCAACGCTTTGCTTTCCTCTTCGTTTCTCCCTCTCTCTTTCGTTCTCCCCTCTTCTCTCTGTTCTTTCAATTTTTCCTTATTCAAACTCTTTTCTTTTACCCTAATTACCATATAATTAAGTATAAAAGATAGTAAAATTAACCCACTATTTATTTCAAAGTTATCTACTTTATTCCCCAAGTAATTGAATTATTAACATTGAACCACTAACTTTTAAATCATAAGCTGGAATAGTCTAAAACACCCCTTAAAATCTTTTAACAGAAATCCGACCAAGTCAGGGTTACGCAGCCTATGACGGCCCGTCGTGCCTACGACAGTCCGTCCAGCTGCTTCCGTCACAAAGTTCAGAGACTCAATTACATTAAAGACTCGGCGACGGTCCGTCGTACCTACGACGGTCCGTGCTGCTCTTCCGTTGTGAAGTTTAGAGAGTTGTTCTCAGTACCCAAATTTCCTTGAGTCTAAGTGTTTTGGAACTAGACCCCCCTCGACGGTCTGGCGTGCCCATGACGGTCCGTCATGGGATCCATCGACCCAGACAGCTATTACCATGAATAAACTCTACTGCTCAAAACGAATAAACAGGTCGTCACAATAGATACCAATTTACCCATCGTTCGTCCTCGAACGATCACAGGAAGAAAAACAAGGGCGAGAAAGAGTACCTGAATCTGTGAAAAGGTGTGGATATCTTTCTTGCATATAAGCTTCCTTCTCCCATGATATCTTTTAAGCATAGACACATGAAATACCGGGTGCACTCCTGAGAGCCCTGCGGGCAACGCTAATTCATAAGCTACCTCCCCCACGCGCTTTAGAACTTCAAATGGACCAATGTACCTCGGACTAAGCTTACCTCGCTTACTGAACCGCGTCACCCCTTTCATGGGTGAAACCTTCAGCAAGACTTGTTCACCCTCCATAAAATCCAAGTCTCTAACCTTTAGATCTGCATATTCCTTCTGTCTACTTTGAGCCTTTTAAAGCTTTTCTTGAATGCATTTCACTTTATCTAACGATTCCCTCAGAAGGTTGGTACCCCAAGGTCTAACCTCAAGTGCATCAAACCACCCAATGGGAGACCTACATCTTCTCCCATACAGTGCCTCAAATGGGGCCATATCAATACTTGATGATAGCTATTGTTGTATGAGAACTCTGCTAAGGGTAAGAAGTTATCCCAATGACCACCAAACTCTATCACACATGCACGAAGCATATCCTCCGAGACTTGAATCGTTCGCTCAGACTGACCATCGGTATGAGGGTGAAATGCAGTACTAAGATCCAACCTAGTACCTAATTCAGCTTGCAATATTCTCCAAAACATAGAAGTAAACTGCGTACCTCTATCTGATATGATGGAAATTTGAACTCCACGCAATCGAACGACTTCTGAGATATAGAGCCTGGCTAACTTCTCTACATTGTAAGTCACCTTAACCGGAATGAAGTGAGCAGACTTAGTTAACCTATCAAGAATTACCCAAATGGAGTCATACTTACCCATTGTCTTTGGAAGACCAACCACGAAGTCCATTGCAATTCTCTCCCACTTCCATTCAGGAATGGGAATTCTCTGAAGTGTCCATCCAGGCATCTGGTGTGCATACTTTACCTGCTGACAATTCGGGCATTGAGCAACAAAATCAACAATGTCACGCTTCATCCTACTCCACCAAAAATGTTGCTTTAGGTCACGATACATCTTGGTTGCACCAGGATGTATAGAATACTTTCAAGTATGAGCCTCTATAAGAATAGTGTGAATCAAATCATCGACGCGGGGTACACATACCCTTCCCTTAATTCTCAAAACACCTTCCTCAACGATTTTTGCTTCTTTAGCCTCTCCTCACAATACTTTATCTCGAACCCGGCTCAGTTTCTCATCAGTAAACTGCTTTCCCTTAATATTGTCAAGAAAGGAAGATCTTGCCTCCACACAGGACAAAAATCCTCCCTTCTCTAGTACTTCCAGCCTCATAAAGTCATTAGCCAGAGCCTGAACCTCTCTAGCCAATGGGCGTCTAGAAACCTGCAAATGAGCTAGACTTCTCATGCTTCCTGCCTTTCTACTTAAAGCATCTGCCACAACGTTAGGTTTTCTTGGGTGATACAAAATAGTGATATCGTAGTCCTTCAGTAGTTCCATCCATCTCCTCTGTCTCAGATTCAAATCTCTCTAAGTAAAGACATATTGTAGACTACGATGATCCGAATAGACTTTACACTTAACCCCATATAGATAATGTCTCCATTGCTTTAATGCAAACACTACCGCAGCCAACTCAAAATCGTGGGTCGGATAATTACGTTCATGTACCTTTAATTGCCTCGAAGCATAAGCAATTACATTCTTCTCTTGCATTAGCACGGCACCCAAACCAGAATAGGATGCATCACAATAAACAATGAAATTCTTACCTTCCACTGGCAGGGTGAGAATTGGTGCAGTAGTCAACAAAGTTTTGAGCTTCTGAAAGCTTTCTTCACACTCGTCCGACCATACAAATGGAACACTCTGCTTAGTCAAGTTTGTCAATTGGGAAGCAACAGAAGAAAACCCCTTGACAAATCGACGGTAGTAGCTAGCTAAACCAACGAAGCTCCTTACCTCTGTAACATTAGTAGGTCTTACCCAACTCTTCACTACTTTAATCTTAGAAGGATCCACCACCACTCCATCCTTAGAAACCACATGACCCAAGAAGGACACTGAATCTAGCAAAAACTCACACTTGGAGAATTTGGCATAAAGCTTTTTCTCCCTCAACATTTCCAATACAATTCTCAAGTGCTCCTCATGTTCTTTCCTGCTCTTTGAGTATACCAGTATATCGTCAATGAATACAATGAAAAAGAGATCAAGATATGGCCTAAAAATCCTGTTCATCAAGCTCATGAAAGCAGCAGGGGCATTCGTTAGCCCAAAAGTTATTACTAAAAACTCATAATGCCCATACTTGGTCCGAAAAGCAGTCTTTGGCACATCCGTTGCCCGTATTTTTAATTGATGATAACCAGATCTCAAATCGATTTTTGAGAAGTTACAAGCACCTTGTAACTTATCAAACAAATCATCGATGCAAGGAAGAGGATACTTGTTCTTAACAGTTACCTTATTCAGTTGCATATAGTCTATGCACATCCGAAAACTTCCATCCTTCTTCTTCACAAATAAAACAGGAGCACCCCAAGGGGATGCACTTGGTCTAATAAAGTCTTTGCTTAACAATTCTTGAAGTTGGGCCTTTAACTCCCTTAACTCAGCGGGAGCCATTCTATAAGGGGGTATGGAAATGGGGCGAGTACCCGGCTCCAGATCAATGCAAAAGTCAATATCCCTATCCGTTGGCATACCAGGAAGGTCTGCATGAAACACATCCAGAAACTCACGGACTATCGAAACCAACTCAATTGAAGGTACTTGGGTAGTATCATCCCTGAGGTGTGCCAAGAAAGATAAACACCCTTTATTAACAATTCTCTTAGCACGAAGAAAGAAGATGATACGAACTGGAGTGGAAGTGTAGTCACCCTCCCACACTAACGGATCTGTCCCAGGCTTGGCCAACATTAAAGTTTAACATTACAATCTAAGATTGCAAAATTTGGAGAAAGTCAAGTCATACCCATAATTACATCGAAATCAACAATTTCTAAGATAACCAAGTCTACATGAGTATTGCTCCTCACAAAAGTTACAAGACAAGACCTATACACCATTTCAACTATCACAGACTCACCCACCAGAGTAGAAACACGAATAGGAATGTCAAGCAAATCACAATGTAAATCAAAACTAGTAGCAAATGAGGAAGATACATATGAAAATGTGGATCCAGGATCAAACAATACAAAAGCCATGCAATCAGAAACCAAAAGATTACCTGTGATAACAACATCAGATGTCTCCTCTTCAGACCTCCCTGGGAAAGCATAACAATGGGCCCTATCACCTGTCTGTCCGTTGCCCTTACCATGTTGTGCTGCAGTCGCTCCGGCATGCCCGCCACCCCGGTTGGTTTGTTGACCACCACTACCTTGACAGACGCGTCCTCTAGAATGGCGGCCTCTCCCATGACCACCTCTACCTCTGACTATTGGGGATTTGTAACTCTGTTTTGGACAAAACCTCCTAATATTTCCGGTCTCTCCACATCCATAACACTCTCTGGATTCAAGCATAGGTCTCTGTGAGAACGACGGAGTCTGGGGATAACCCCCAAACTCAGGGAAATGTTGACCGGTCTTAGGTGGACCCCCAGCTACAGCCTGCAGTGAAGACTGAATAGGTCGGGCTGGGTAACCTCCTGAACCCTGCCCTTTGGAGTAAGAACTATTAAACTCGCCTCCCTTACGAAACTTCTTAGGCGTTGATGTATTGGTGAAGTCGTCTGGCTTCACTCCCTCCACTTCTATCACAAAATCTACCACCTCCTGAAAGGATTTTGCTGCAGTAACTACCTGTAAGGCTGGAATCTCCATGTCTGACCTCAATTCCTTCACAAAACGGCGAATCCACTCTTGTGGACTTAAGCAAAGCTGGGTGGCATACCTGGATAATTCACGAAACGTAGGCTCATAAGCAGTAACCGACATCCTGCCTTGCTCTAGGCTCAGGAATTCATCTCTCTTCCTATCCCTCAAAGTCTGGGGTATATACATTTCCATAAAAAAGCTAGAGAATGATGCCTAAGTTAGGGGTGGTGCCTGTGCTGATTGACACTCAACATACGATGGCCACCACATTTTGGCATTTCCCTTAAACTCATAGGTTACAAACTCAACACCAAATCGTTCCACTATGCCCATATTATGTAGCAGCTCATGACAATAAACTAGAAAATCATAGGCATCCTCAGATTCAGCAACCTTGAAAACAGGAGGTTTCAATTTCAAGAAATTAGTGAAAAGTTCGTGCTGATCATTCGTCATTATAGGCCCTGTAGTCAATCGAGGAAACGTGCCTATTTCCAATGAGGCATCCATGCTGGGAGCCACAGCAGCTGTATGTTGTACTCCCGGAACCTGAGGTGCTGATGCAGAAAACACTGGAGGTGGCTGGCCTTGATCAGATAACCCGCTAAGATAAGAAAGAACCTGATTAATCATTTCTGGGGTGGTTTGGTGTGGTAATTCCTCATTCTGCACTTGCTCATTCTCCCCTTCCTCACCCTCTCTTACTACTTCCTCAGTCGGTGGAGGAGTCACCGCCCTAGTACTAGCTGGGCCAGGTGCTTGTCCTCTTCCTTAGAGGACGTCCTCCCGCGACCTCTACCACGGCCTCTTGCCACTGGTCCTCTTCGAGCTACAGCCTCAGTGGCTAGTTCAGACGCATCTTGTCTAGCCGGTGTTGGTGTTGGCGCAGTTGGTTCTCTAGTTCTAACCATCTGCGAAATAGAGTGAAGATGGTCAGATACCAATTTGTATGACCTAGATACCAATTGGATCCAAGTAATAGCACAAAAGAAAGAAAGAATGAAATTTTCCTAATGTCTTATAGCCACTCAAAGAAAAGTAAATGCGTCCCCCTACCGTTCCTTCAGACTCTACTAGACTCGTTCTTGTGTGATGAGACCAACGAACCTAATTCTCTGATACCAAGTTTGTCACGACCCAAAACGAGCCGCGAGTGGCACCCACACTTACCCTCCTATGTGAGCGAACCGACCAATCTAAACCCCAACATTTCAACCAGAATAAACAGAAAATAATGCGTAAGACTTAAAACTCATTACTATAACCAATAAATAACTTCTAAAATTTAATACTTATTATTCCCAAAATCTGGAAGTCATCACCACAAGAACATTCTATCCTCAATTACTAAATCTAAGAGTATCTAGGAAGCTAAAATAAGTAAACAAATGGTCCATGTCCAAACTTCAAGGACATCAAGACATGAATGAGAGAGAATCCAGTGCGAGCTAGGAACAATAGCTCACCCTGAAATATGACGTGATGAAGACTGGCTAGAGTTGAGGACGAGTCGAAATCGATCGTACGTTTGCTGCACTCCACAAATAACAAAGAGAAACATGCAAGTAGGGGTAAGTACAAGGCACAACTACTGAGTAGGAATCATCGGCCAACTCAAAATAGAAAGCAATATATATCGAATAATAACATAAAACCAACCAAATACTTAAAAGGTGACAACAACAAGTACCATAACCATTGGCCACAACACCAAGCACATCTATGAGGACTCAAGCCTCCATACCATACTCATTGGGAAACAGATTTTTTAAACCTGAGTATATTAGCATAATACAAGATTCACTCTCTTTACTATCCTGGTGTCGGAACGTGACACTCCGATCCCCTCAATATTCATTCATCTTACTATCCTGGTGTCGGAACGTGACACTCCGATCCCCTACTATCCTTGTGTCAGAACGTGACACTTTGATCCCCTACTACTACGTGTCGGTTCGTGACACCCGATCCTCTACTATTCTGGTGTCGGAACGTGACAATCCGATCCCCTAATTTTATGTGTCGGTTCATGACACCTGATCCCCTAATCTCATTCTTTCAGTTCATCAAGCCTTCTTTTATACCAAGGCATCATCATTAAGAAAGAGGTTTTAAGGTTTAAGATTCAACAGCCTCATCATGCTAATTCATCACAATTACATAATCACATCATGCAAGCACACAATTAAGCATATAGAAGACTTTACAATACTACCCAACATATATCATTTACTATTAAGAGTTTACTATGAAATAGCATAAACCATAACCTACCTCTACCGAAGAATCGTGATCAAGCAATCTACTTCTCCAACGCTTTGCTTTCCTCTTCGTTTCTCCCTCTCTCGTTCGTTCTCCCCTCTTCTCTCTGTTCTTTCAATTTTTCCTTATTCAAACTCTTTTCTTTTACCCTAATTACCATATAATTAAGTATAAAAGATAGTAAAATTAACCCACTATTTATTTCAAAGTTATCTCATTTAACCCACAAGTAATTGAATTATTAACATTAAACCACTAACTTTAAAATCATAAGCAGGAATAGTCCAAAACACCCATTAAAATCTTTTAACAGAAATCCGACCCAGTCAGGGTTACGCAGCCTGTGACGGCCCGTCGTGCCTGCGACGGTCTGTCCTGCTGCTTCCGTCACAAAGTTCAGAGACTCAATTACATTAAAGACTCGGCGACGGTCCGTCGTACCTACGACGGTCCGTGCTGCTCTTCCGTTGTGAAGTTCAGAAAGTTGTTCTTAGTACCCAAATTTCCTCGAGTCTAAGTGTTTTGGAACGAGACCCCCCCTCGACGGTCCGTCGTGCCCATGACGGTCCATCGTGGGATCCGTCGACCCAGACAGCTATTACCAGAAATAAACCCTACTGCTCAAAATGACTAAACAGGTCATTACATAGGGTGGGGTCGATGTAGCCGGTTGGGGCCGCCATATTGGGTTAAACACGACTTTGATTTGAAAATAAAATCAAAAAATGATTTATTCGTCACTTTTCGACTTTGAGAGCCAGGAGATGACCCCAGGCGAGTTTTTAATCGTTTTTCACCATTCTTGAGGCTAAAGGTAAGGTTTTCACTCTCTGAATTCGTTTTTCTCTCCGTAGAATGTAAACTCATGGGTAATTATCGATAGGGGAGGGTTTGATATGGGAATTATGGTGGAAAAACACTACTAAAAAATAATGAATATAGACCTAAAAACACTGACTTCTAGAGGTCGGTATTCCCTAAATACCGACAAAAAATAACCTTCCCAGCTTAGGTTAGAAAAAGCTTGGTCGACATTCAATTCTGACCTCTAGAAGTGGCCATTTACTGACCTCTCGAGGTCAATTTAAATTTAAGTTAATAAAATTCATTATTTTATTTTTCGACATCTAGAGGTCACTATTATATATTTCTTTTTTTTTTATTACTTCTATAATTCGGAGGTTAGAATATTTAATTCTCCACTTTTGAAATACCGACCTCCGGAGGTCGATATTTTATTTCTTATTTATGAGATTCTAACCTCCGAAAGTCAATATTTTTAGTTCTTATTTTTTAGATTTTGACCTCCTGAGGTCGGTATTTTTATTTCTTATTTTTGACATTACGACCTCCGGAAGTTGGTATTTTTATTTCTTATTTGTTAGATTTTCACTTCTGGAGGTCGGTATTTTTATTTCTTATTTTTGATATCCCGACCTCAGGATGTCGATATTTTTATTTTTTATTTTTAGATTCCGACCTCTGGAGGTCAATATTTTTATTTATTATTTTTGAGATTTCGACCTTTGGAGGTCGGTATTTTTATTTCTTATTTTTTAGATTTTGACACCCGAAGATCGGTAATTTTATATTTTTTTTGAGATCCTGACCTCCGGAAGTCGATATTTTTGCTACAAAACTGGCAGCATTGAGCTGCAATTTTAGTATTTTACCTACATATTTATATCAAAAAAATAAAAAGAATTCCAAATAAACATCATCCAACCCGAAGAATTCTAAATTAACTATTTTAAAATAAACTTCATCCAACCAAAGCAACACAATATTTTCAATATATAATTCAACTATTTCAAAATAAACATTATCCAACATTAAAATAAACTTCATCCATATTAACAATAAACTAAAATACGATCAAACAATTCCAAAAATCTAGAAGTATAAAATGTCAAACCGATACAACTACTCCTCATCACCCTAACTTTCCTTATCAGACTTATCATTCTCATCACCCTCCTAATCAAATCCATCACTGCTCGCCGCACATGGAGGAAGAATATTTCCTGATTCAAAAAGAAAATTTGGTTTTAACTCAATTCCAACACATTATCCAACAACTAAATGACATTATATATTTTAAATTATTTTAAGAATTTAACAATTTATAAGTCTAATTAGTTTAGTTTTAACTTAATTCCAACACTATATTCACCAATTTAACTTAGTAAACACTTAAGAACTTTCTAAATCAGTTAGTTTAGTGTTAACTTAATTCCAACACTATATTAACCAATTTAACTTATTAAACACTTTAACAACTTTTTAAGTCTAATTAGTTTAGTTTTAACTTAATTACAACACTATATAAACCAATTTAACTCATTAAACAACTTAATAACTTTCTAAGTCTAATTAGCTTAAATATAACTTAATTCTGACACTTTATTCACCAACTAAAGCACATTATATATTTTAACTTATTAAAACAACATAACAACTTTCTATGTCTAATTAGTTTAGTTTGAACTTAATTCCGACACTATATTCACCAATTTAACTTATTGAACAACTCAACAACTTTCTAAGTCTAATTAGTTTGGTTTTAACTTAATTCCAGCACTTTATTCACCAACTAAATCACATTAAATATTTTAACATATTTGATGAATTTTACAACTTACAAGTCTAATTTGTTTACTTTTAACTTAATTCCAACACTATAGATTCATAAACTTAACTTATTAAAAAACTTGACAACTTCCTAAGTCTAACTAGTTTAGTTTTAACTTCATTCCAACACTTTATTCACCAACTAAATCACATTACACGTTTAACTTATTAAAACAACTTAATAACTTTCTAGTCTAATTGATTTATCGTTAACTAAATTTCAACACTTCATTCACCAAATAAATCACATTACATATTTTAACTTATTTGAAGAATTTACCAACTTATAAGTCTGATTAGTTTAGTTTTAACTTAATTACAACACTATATTCACCAATTTAACTTATTAAACAACTTTCTGAGTAATTAGTTTAGTTTTAATTTAATACCAACACTTAATTCACCAACTAAATCACATTAAATATTCTAACTTATTTGAAAAATTTAACAACTTATAAGTCTAGTTAATTTAGTTTTAACTTATTTCCAACACTATATTCACCAATTTAACTTATTAAACATCTTAACAACGTTATAAGTCTAATAAGTTTAGTTTTAACTTAATTCAAACACTTTATTTACCAACTAGATCACATTGCATATTCTAACTTATTTGAAGAATTTAACAACTTATAAGTCTAATTAATTTTTTTTTCACTTATTTCCAACAATATTTCACCAATTTAACTTATAAAACAACTTAATTACTTTCTAAGTCTAATTAGTTAAGTTTTATCTTAATTAAAAAAAAGTTATTAGCCAACTAAATCATATTACATATTTTAACTTATTTGAAGAATTTAACAATTTATAAATCTAATTAGTTTAAACTTAATTCCAAAACTATATTCATTAATTTAACTTATTAATCACTTTCTAAGTAAAATTAGTTTAGTTTTAAATTTATTCCAACACTTTATTCACCAACTAAATCACATTACATATTTTAATTTATTTGAAGAATTTAAGAACTTATAACTCTAATTAGTTTGGTTTTAACTTCATTTTAAAACTATATTCACCTATTTAACTTATTAAACAACTTAACAACTTTCTAAGTAATTAGTTTAGTTTTAAATTAATTTCAACACTATATTCACCAACTAAATCACATTAAATATTCTAACTTATGTAAAGAATTTAACAACTTATAAGTCTATTTAATTTTGTTTTAACTTAATTCCAACACTATATTCACAAAATTTAACTTATTAAACAACTTAACATCTGTCTAAATCTAATTAATTTATTTTTAACTTAATCCAACACTTTATTCACCAACTAAATCTCATTGCATATTTTAAATTATTTGAAAAAATTACCAACTTATAAGTCTAATTAGTTTAGTTTTAACTTAATTACAACACTATATTCACCAATTTAACTTATTAAACAACTTAACAACTTGCTAAGTAATTAGTTTAGTTTTAACTTAATTCCAACACTTTATTCACCAACTAAATCACAATAAATATTCTAACTTATTTGAAAATTTTAACAACTTAATAGTCTAGTTAATTTAGTTTTAACTTAATTCCAACACTATATTCATCAATTTAACTTATCAAAACAACTTAACGACGTTCTAAGTCTAATAATTTTAGTTTTAACTTAATTCCAACACTTTATTCACAAACTAAATTATATTTCATATTCTAACTTATTTGAAGAATTAAACAACTTATAAGTCTAATTAATTTTATTTTAACTTAATTTTAACACTATATTCATCAATTTAACTTATTTAACAACTTTATAAGTCTAATAAGTTAAGTTTTAGCTTCATTCAAAAAAAATTTATTAACCAACTAAATCACATGACATATTTTAACTTATTTAAATAATTTAACAACTTTTAAATCTAATTACTTTAAACTTAATTCCAACACTATATTCACAAATTTAACTTATTAAACACTTTCAAAGTAAAATAAGTTTAGTTTTAAATTTATTCCAACACTTTATTCACCAACTAAATCACATTAAATATTTTAATTTATTTGAAGAATTTAAGAACTTATAAGTCTAATTAGTTTACTTTTAACTTCATTTTAACACTATATTCACCTATTTAACTTATTAAACAACTTAACAACTTTCTAAGTAATTAGTTTAGTTTTAACTTAATTTCAACACTTTATTCACCAACTAAATCACATTAAATATTCTAACTTATTTAAAGAATATAACAACTTATAAGTCTAATTAATTTTATTTTAACTTAATTCCAACACTATATTCACAAATTTAACTTATTAAACAACTTAACATCTGTCTAAATCCAATTAATTTAGTTTTAACTTCATTCGAACACTTAATTCACCAACTAAATCACATTAAATATTTTAACTTATTTGAACAATTTAACAATTCTAAGTCTAATTAGTTTAGTTTTAAATTAATTCCAACATTTTATTCACCTACTAAATCACATTATCTATTTTAACTTATTTGAAGTATTTAACAACTTATAAAGTCTAATTAGTTTAATATTAACTTAATTCCAACAATATATTTACTAATTTAACTTACTAAACAACTTGACAACTTTGTAAGTCTAATTAGTTTAGTTTCCACTTCATTCCAACACTTTATTCACCAACTAAATCACAGTACATATTTAAACTTATTTGAAGAATTTAACAACTTATAAGTCTAATTAATTTAGTGTTTACTTAAGTCCAACACTTTATTTACCAATTTAACATATTAATCAACTTAAGAACTTTCTAAGTCAATTAGATTATTTTTAACTTCATTCCAATACTTAATTCACCAACTATAAATCACATTACATATTTTAACTTATTTGAAGAATTTAACAACTTATAAGATTTATTAACTTAGTTTTAACTTAAGTCCAACATTATATTCACCAATTTAATTTATTAAACAACTTTAAAACTCTCTAAGAGAATAGTTTAGTTTTAACTTAATTCAAACACTCTATTCACCAACTAAATAACATTACATATTTTAACTTTTTTGAAGAATTTAACAACTTATAAGTCTAATTAGTTTAGTTTTACTTAATTCCAACATTATATTCACCAATTTAACTTACTAAAAAACTTAATAACTTTCTAAGTCAAATTAATTTAGTTTCAAATTCATTCAAACTTTTTATTCACCAACTAAGACACATCACCTATTTTATATTATTAAAACAACTTAACAAATTTCTAAGTTTAATGAGTTTAGTTTTAACTTAATTTCAATACTTTATTCGCCAACTAAATCTGTCACGACCCAAAACGTGTCGTGAGTGGCACCCACATTTATCCTCCTATGTGAGCGAACCAACCAATCTAAACCCCAACATTTCAACCATAAGTAACATAATATAATGCGGAAGACTTAAACTAAGTAATGAAAATCGATAATACAATTCTAAAACTCAAACACTTATTATTATTCCCAAAATCTGGAAGTCATCATCACAAGAATATCAATCCTCAAATTACTAATTCTAAGAGTATCTAGAAAGCTAGAATAAATAAAAAGCTAGTCCATGCCGGAACTTCAAGGCATCAAGGCATGAAGAAGAAGATCCAGTCCAAGCTAGAAGCGTTAGCTCACCCCAAATCCCAGATAATGAAGACTGGCTAGAGTTGCGGTTGAATTGAAGGCGACGGTACGTTTGCTGCACTCCACAATGAACAAAAGGAAAACATACAAGTAGGGGTCAGTACAAACACAAGTACTGAGTAGATATCATCGGCCAACTCAAAAAAGAAAACAGTATATAGCAGATAATATCATAAAATCAACTACAATACTGAACATGCGGCAAGCACATCAATGAGGACTCACGCCTCCCCATCATACTCATTTGGGAATTAGGTTCATTAAATTGAGTATATATCATCTTTCAAGATTCCTTATCTTTATTCCCCTTGTGTTGGTACGTGACACTCCGAACCCCTAATTCTACGTGTCGGTTCGTGACACCCGATCCCCTAATTCTACGTGTCGGTTCGTGACAACCGATCCCCTAATTCTACGTGTCAGTTCTTGACACCCGATCCCCTAATTCTACGTGTTGGCTCGTGACACCCGATCCCCTAATCTCATTCTATTAATTTATCAAGCCTTCTTTTATACCAAGGCATCATCAATCTCATTACTTAAATTTATCAAGCCTTCTCTTATACCAAGGCATCATCAATCTCATTACTTTAGTTCATCAAGCCTTCTCTTATACCAAGGCATCATCATTAACAAGGTAAATTTAGGATAAGAGGTTCAATAGACTCATCATGCTTATTCATCACAATTATATAATCACATTCATGCAAGCATACAATTAAGCATATAGAAGGGTTTACAACACTACCCAATACATATCATTCGCTATTAAGAGTTTACTACGAATAGTATAAAAACCATAACCTACCTCCACCGAAGATTCGTGATCAAGCAAGCAATTTCCCAAAGCTTTGTTTCCTCTTCGTTTCCCTCTTCTTTCTATCGTTCTCTCCCTCTCTTTCTGTTCTTTTCTCTTTCTTATTCAAACCCTCTTTCTTTTACACTAATTAGCATATAGTTAAATATAAAAGATGGTGAATTAACCCATTAATTAATTCAAGGTTATCTCTTTTAATACTCAAGTAGTTAAATTATTAACATTAACCCACTAAATTTATAATTATAGCAAGAAAAGTCCAAAACGTCCCTTAAAACATTTAAAGAAATTTGACCCAGCCTGGGATTACGCAGCCTGTGACTGGCCGTCGTGCCTGCGACGGTCCGTCGTGCTGCTTCCGTCACAGAGTTCAGAGACTCGAATTTACTGAAGGGCCTGTGACGGCCCGTCATGCCTGTGACGGTCCGTCCTGCCACTTCGTCACGAAGTTCAGAGAGTCGATTTCAGTACCCAAATTTCAGAATTCTAAGTGTTTTGGAACGAGACCCCCTCGACGGTCCGTCGTGCCCATGATGGTCCGTCGTGGGTTCCGTAGTCTTAGCCAGTTTTTCCAGAAATAAAATCTGCTGCTCAAAAAGACTAAACAGGTCGTTACAATAGATACCAATTTACCCATCGTTCGTCCTCGAAAGATCATAAGAAGAAAAACAAGGGAGAAAAGGAGTACCTAAATCTGTAAACAGGTGTGGGTATCTTTCTTGCATATTTGCCTCCTTCTCCCAAGTGGCTTCTTCAACTGGTCGATTCTTCCATTGAACTTTGATGGATGCAATTTCTCTTGACCTTAACTTGCGGACTTCTCTATCTAGAATAGTAACAGGTTCCTCCTCATAAGACAAATTCTCATCAAGCAAAACTGAATCCCAACGGATAATGTAGTTTCCATCCCTATGGTATCTTTTCAAAATAGACACATGAAACATCGGATGCACTCCTGACAGTCCTGGAGGCAAGGCTAATTCATAAGCCACCTCCCCTACTCGCTTAACTACTTCAAATGGTCCAATATACCTCGGGCTTAGCTTACCTCTTTTACCAAACCGCATCACCCTTTTCATGGGCGAAACCTTCAGCAAGACTTGCTCACCCTCCATAAACTCCAAGTCTCTAACCTTTCGATCTGCATATTCCTTTTGCCTACTTTGCGCAGCTAAAAGATTTTCCTGAATAGATTTCACTTTCTCCAATGAATCCCTCAAAAGGTCAATACCCCAAGGTTTAACCTCAAATGCATCAAACCAACCAATGGGAGACCTACATCTCCTCTCATACAATGCTTCGAATGGAGCCATCTCAATACTTGAGTGATAGCTATTATTGTATGAAAACTCCGCTAAGGGTAAGAAGTTATCCCAATGACCATTAAATTCTATCACACATGCACGAAGTATATCCTCCAACACTTGAATCGTTCGCCAGACTGACCATCGGTCTGAGGGTTAAATGCAGTACTAAGGTCCAACCTAGTACCTAATTCAGCATGCAATGTTCTCCAAAACTTAGAAGTAAACTGCGTACCTCTATCTGATATGATGGAAAGTGGAACTCCATGCAAACGAACAATTTCTGAGATGTAGAGTCTAGCTAACTTCTCTGCATTGTAGGTCACTTTGACTGGGATGAAGTGAGCAGACTTAGTTAAACTGTCCACAATTACCCAAGTAGAGTGAAACTTCCCCAATGTCTTTGGAAGACCAACCACGAAGTCCATTGCAATTCTCTCCCACTTCCATTCAGGAATGGGCATTCTCTGAAGTGTTCCTCCGGGCCTCTGGTGTTCATACTTTAATTGCTGACAATTTGGACATTTGGCAACAAAATCAACAATGTCGCGCTTCATTCTACTCCACCAAAAGTGTTGCTTTAGGTCACGGTACATCTTGGTTGCACCAGGATGTATAGAATATCCGGAACTATGAGCCTCTGTAAGAATAGTGTGGATCAAATCATCAACACGGGGCACACATACCCTTCCCTTAATTCTCAAAACACCTTTCTCATCCATTATTGCTTCTTTACCCTCTCCTCACAACACCATATTCCGAATTTGGCCTAGTTTCTCATCATCAAACTGTTTTCCCTTGATCTTGTCAAGAAAAGAAGATCTTGCCTCCACACTGGCCAAAAATCCTCCCTTCTCATTTACTTCTAGCCTCATAAAGTTATTAGCCAGTGTCTGAACTTCTCTAGCCAATGGGCGTCTAGAAACTTGCAAGTGAGCTAGACTTCCCATGCTCCCTGCCTTTCTACTTAAGGCGTCTGCCACAACATTCGCTTTTCCCGGATGATACAAGATAGTGATATCGTAGTCCTTCAGTACTTCCATCCATCTCCTCTGTCTCAAATTCAAATCTTTTTGAGTAAAGACATATAGTAGGCTACGATGATCCGCGTATACTTCACACTTAACCCCATATAAATAATGTCTCCATTGCTTTAAGGCAAACACTACCGCAGACAATTCCAAATCATGAGTCGGATAATTACGTTCATGCACCTTTAATTTCCTTGAAGCGTAAGCAATCACGTTCTTCTCTTGCATTAGCACTGCACCCAAACCCGAATAGGATGCATCACAATAGACAATGAAATTCTTACCTTCCACTGGCAGGGTAAGGATTGGTGCAGTAGTCAACAAGGTCTTGAGTTTCTGAAAGCTTTCCTCACATTCGTCCGACCATACAAATGGAACATTCTGCTTAGTCAAGTTTGTCAATTGGGAAGCAATGGAAGAGAATCCCTTGAAAAATTGACGGTAATAGCTAGCTAAACCAACAAAGCTCCTTATTTCTGACACATTAGTAGGTCTTACCCAATTCTTCACTGTCTCAATCTTAGAAGGATCCACCATCACCCCATCCTTAGAAACCACATGCCCCAAGAAGGACACTGCATCTAGCCAAAACTCACACTTGGAGAATTTCGCATAAAGCTTTTTCTCCCTCAACATTTCCAATACAATTCTCAAGTGCTCCTCATGTTCCTTCTTGCTCTTTGAGTAAATCAATATATCATCAATAAATACGATCACAAAGAGATCCAGATATGGCTTAAAAATCCCGTTCATCAAGCTCATTAAAGCAGCAGGGGCATTCGAAAGACCAAAAGACATCACTACAAATTCGTAATGCCCATACCTGGTCCGAAAAGCCGTCTTTGGCACATCCGTTGCCCGTATTTTCAATTGATGATAACCGGATCTCAAGTCAATCTTAGAGAAGACACAAGCACCTTGTAACTGATCGAACAAGTCATCAATGCGAGGGATGGGATACTTGTTCTTAATAGTTACCTTGTTCAACTGCCGGTAGTCTATGCACATCCGAAAACTCCCATCCTTCTTCTTTACAAATAACACCGGAGCACCCCAAGGATATGCACTTGGTCTAATGAAGCCTTTGCTCAACAACTCTTGAAGTTGGGCCTTTAACTCTCTTAACTCAGCGGGAGCCATTCTATAAGGGGGTATAGAAATGGGGCGAGTAACCGGTTCAAGATTGATGTAGAAGTCAATATCTCTATCCGGTGGCATACCAGGAAGGTCTGCAGGAAACACATCTTAAAACTCGCGGACTATCGCAACCGACTCGATTGAAGGTACTTGGGTAGTATCATCCCTGAGGTGTGCCAAGAAAGCTAAACAACCCTTACTAACCATTCTCTTAGCACGAAGAAAGGAGACGATACGAACCGGATTGGAAGTGTTTTCACCCTCCCACAATAATGGATCTGTCCCAGGCTTGGCTAACGTCACAGTCTTAGCATTACAATACAAGATCGCAATATTCGGAAAAAGCCAAGTCATACCCAGAATTACATCAAAATCAACCATTTCCAAGATAACCAAGTCTATATAAGTATTGCTCCCCACAAAAGTCACCAAACAAGACCTATATACTTTTTCAACTATCACAGACTCACCCACCGGAGTAGACACACGAATAGGTATGTCAAGCAATTCACAATATAAATTAAGACCAGTAGCAAATGAGGAAGATACATATGAAAATGTGGAGCTAGGATCAAATAATACAGAAGCCATACAATCACAAACCAAAACATTACCTGTGATAACAGCATCTGATGTCTCCGCGTCTGACCGGCCAGGAAAAGCGTAACAATGGGCCCTATCACCTGCTTGCCCGCTGCCCCTACCATGTTGTGCTGCAGTAGTTCCCATTTGTCCGTCACCCCGGCCATTTTGGTGAACACCATTACCTCGGCCACCACGTCCTCCAGAATAACGGCCTCTACCATGACCACCTCTACCTCTAGCTATTGGGGGTCTATAACTCTGTTTGGGAAAATTCCTCCTAATATGTCCAGTCTCCACACATCCATAACACTCTCTGGAGTCAATCATAGGTCTCTCAGACAAGTGTTGACCGGTCTAAGGTGGACCCCCAACTACAGTCTGTAGTGAAGACTGAATTGGTCGGACTGAGTAAACTCCTGAACCCTGTCCTCTAGAGTAAGAACCATTAAACTCACCTCTCTTTCGAAACCTTTTTGATGTCGATGCCATGGTGAAGTCATCTGGCTTCAGTCCTTCCACCTCTATCACGAAGTCTACCACTTCTTGAAAGGATTTTGCCGTAGCCGCTACCTGTAAGGCTGAAATCCGCAATTCTGACCTCAACCCCTTCACAAAATGGCGAATCCGCTCTTGTGGACTGAAACAAAGTTGGGTGGCATACCTTGATAATGCATGAAACTTAGCCTCATATGCAGTAACCGACATCCTACCTTGCTCTAGGCTTAAGAACTCATCTCTTTTCCTATCCCTCAAAGTCCGGGGAATATACTTCTCCATAAACAAGCTAGAGAATGATGCCCAAGTCATAGGTGGTGCCTCTGTTGGTTGACACTAAACATGTGACCGCCACCACATTTTGGCGTTTCCTTGAAACTGATAAGTCACAAACTCAACACCAAACCGTTCTACCATACCCATCTTGTGTAGTAGCTCATGAGAGTCAACCAGAAAATCGTAGGCATCCTCCGATTCAGCACCCTTGAAGACTGGAAGTTTCAATTTCATGAACTTACTGAAAAGTTCATGCTGATCATTTGTCATTATAGGTCATGTAGTCAGACGAGGAAACATGCCTATTTCCAATGAGGCATCCATGCGGGGAGCCACAATAGCTGCATGTTGTACCTCCGGAACCGGAGGTGTTGGTGCAGAAAACACTGGAGGTGTCTGGCCTTGATCAGATAACCCGCTAAGGTAAGCAAGAACCTGATTGATCATCTCTGGGGTAGGTTGTGGTGGCAATTCCTCATTTTGCACTTGTTCATTCTCCCTATCCTCACCCTCTCTTACCACTTCCTCAGTTGGTGGAGGAGTCACCGCCCTAGTACAAGATGGGCTAGGTGCTCGTCCTATTCCTCTAGAGGGAGTCCTCCCACGACCTCTTCCACTGCCTCTTGTCACTACTCCTCTTCGAGCTACAGCCCCAGTGGCTGGCTCAGACGCTTCTTGTCTTGCCGGTGTTGGTGTTGGCGCGGTGTGTGCTCTTGTTCTAACCATCTGCGAAATAGAGTGAAGATGGTCAGATACCAATTTGTATCACCTAGATACCAATTGGATTCATGTAATAGCACGAAAGAAAGAAAGAATGGAATTTTCCTTATGTCTTATAGCCTCTCAATGAAATGTAAAGGAGTCCCCCTACCGTTCCTTAAGACTCTACTAGACTTGTTCTTGTGTGATGAGACAACCGAACCTAATGCTCTGATACCAAGTTTGTCACGACCCAAAACGTGTCGTGAGTGGCACCCACATTTATCCTCTTATGTGAGCGAACCAACCAATCTAAACCCCAACATTTCAACCATAAGTAACATAATATAATGCAGAAGACTTAAACTCATTAATGAAAATCGATAATCAACTTCTAAAACTCAAACACTTATTATTATTCCCAAAATCTGGAAGTCATCATCACAAGAACATCTATCCTCAAGTTACTAATTCTAAGAGTATCTAGAAAGCTAGAATAAATAAAAACCTAGTCCATGCCGGAACTTCAAGGCATCAAGACATGAAGAAGAAGATCCAGTCCAAGCTAGAAGCGTTAGCTCACCCTGAAATCCGGTATAATCAAGACTGGCTAGAGTTGCGATTGAATTGAAGACGACGGTACGTTTGTTGCACTCCACAATGAACAAAAGGAAAACATACAAGTAGGGGTCAGTACAAACACAAGTACTTAGTAGATATCATCGGCCAACTCAAAATAGAAAACATTATATAACAGATAATATCATAAAATCAACTACAATACTCAACATGCGGCATTTACAATTACCATAACCCTTGGTCACAACACCAAGCACATCAATGAGGACTCACACCTCCCCATCATACTCATTTGGGAATTATGTTCATTAAATTGAGTATATAACATCTTTCAATATTCCTTATCTTTATTCCTCTTGTGTCGGTACGTGACACTCCGATCCCCTAATTCTACGTGTCGGTTCGTGACACCCGATCCCCTAATTCTACGTGTCGGTTCGTGACACCCAATCCCCTAATTCTACGTGTCGGTTCGTGAAACCCGATCCCCTAATTCTATGTGTCGGTTCGTGACACCCGATCCCCTAATTCTACGTGTCGGCTCGTGACACCCGATCCCCTAATCTCATTCTATTAATTTATCAAGCCTTCTTTTATACCAAGGCATCATCAATCTCATTACTTAAATTCATCAAGCCTTCTCTCATACCAAGGCATCATCAATCTCATTACTTTAGTTCATCAAGCCTTCTCTTATACCAAGGCATCATCATTAAAAAGGTAAATTTAGGATTAGAGGTTCAATAGACTCATCATGCTTATTCATCACAATTATATAATCACATTCATGCAAGCATACAATTAAGCATATAGAAGGGTTTACAACACTACCCAATACATATCATTCGCTATTAAGAGTTTTCTACGAATAGTATAAAAACCATAACCTACCTCCACCGAAGATTCGTGATCAAGCAAGCAATTTCCCAAAGCTTTGTTTCCACTTCGTTTCCCTCTTCTTTCTATCGTTCTCTCCCTCTCTTTCTGTTCTTTTCTTTTTCTTATTCAAACCCTCTTTCTTTTACTTTAATTAGCATATAAATAAAAATAAAAGATGGTGAATTAACCCATTAATTAATTCAAGGTTATCTCTTTTAACCCTCAAGTAGTTAAATTATTAACATTAACCCACTAAATTTATAATTATAGCAGGAAAAGTCCAAAACATCCCTTAAAACATTTAAAGAAATTCGACCCAGCCTGTGATTACGCAGCCTGTGACGGGCCGTCGTGCCTGCGACGGTCTGTCCTGCTACTTCAGTCACAGAGTTCAGAGACTCGAATTTATCGGAAGCCTATGACGGTCTGGCCATGCCTGGTGATTTGTCCGGTCCGTCCTGCCACTTCGTCACGAAGTTCAGAGAGTCGATTTCAGTACCCAAATTTCAGAATTCTAAGTGTTTTGGAACGAGACCCCCTCGACGGTCCATCGTGCCCATGACGGTCCGTCGTGGGTTCCGTCGTCTCAGCCAGTTTTTCCAGAAATAAAATCAGCTGCTGAAAATGACTAAACAGGTCGTTACAAAATCACATTCCATATTTTAACTTTTTTGAAGAATTTAACAACTATCTACGTCGAATTAGTTTAGTTTTAACTTAATTCAACACTATGAGTGTGTTTGGTATGAAGGAAAACATTTTCTGGAAAATGTTTTCCAACTTTCTCATGTTTGGTTGGGGTAAAAGTTTTGGAAAATGTTTTCCAAATCAACACATTTTCCTCAAAATTAAGGAAAATGACTTCCCTTCAAAAATTAAGGAAAAAGTTTTCCAAAACTCTCCTCCAATTTTAAATTACAGTTTTTTTCGGAAAAACATAAATTTAAAAAAAAAATATTTTCAATTTCAAATATTTTTTTTTCACCCATCTCTGACCACCCTCCCCCTCTACCCCCACCCCCACCCCCGCCCCCACCACCACCCCCTCCACAAAAAATTAATTTTACTTTTGAAAAATATTTTCAACTCCAAATTTTTATTTTTAAGTCGCTACCTCCCCTCCACCCCCGCCACCCCTACCCACCCCTACCAACCCCAAAAATTAATTTTATTTTTGAAAATACTATCAACTTCAAATTTTTATTTTTTCATTCCTACCTCCACCCTCTCGCGCCCCCACCACCACCACCACTACCCCCACCCCTTAACACCACCACCTAAAAAAAATTATTTTTAAAAAATAGTTTCAATTTCATAAATTATTTTGTATTCTAGTAAAAATAAAAAATATTCCTCAAAAATATTTTTCATTCATAAATCAAACGCTAAAAATCATTTCCGAAAAATATTTTATACTCACCAACCAAACATGAGAATATAAGTCCAAAATCTACTTGTTTTCCAGGAAATCATTTTCTAGGAAAACATTTTCCCTCATACCAAACACACCCTATATTCACCAATTTAATTTATCAAACAACTTAACAACTTTATAAGTCTAATTAGTTTAGTTTTAAATTAATTCCAACATTTAATTCACCAACTAAATCTAATACATATTTTAACTTATTTGAAGAATTTAACAACTTATAAGTCTAATTATTTTATTTTTAACTTAATTCCAACACTATATTCACTAATTTACTTATTAAACAACTTAAAAACTTACTAGGTCAAATTAGTTTAGATTTAACTTAATTCCAACACTATATTCAGAAATTTTACTTATTTTTTACAACTTTCTAAGTAATTAGTTTAGTTTTAACTTAATTTAAATATTTGTTTCACCAACTAAATCACATTGGATATTTTAACTTATTTGAAGAATTTAACAACTTTCTATGTCTAATTGGTTTAGTTTTAACTGAATTTCAACACTGCATTCACCAACTAAATAACATTACATATTTAAACTTATTTGAAGATTTTAACAACTTTCAAAATCTAATTAGTTTAGTTTTAACATATTTCCAACACTTTATTCACCAATTAAATTACATTACATATTTTAACTTATTTGAAGAATTGAACAACTTTCTAAGTCTAATTAGTTTAGTTTTAACTTAATTCCAACACTATATTCACCAATTTAACTTATTAAACAACTTAACAACTTTCTAAGTCTAATAAGTTTAGTTTTAACTTAATTACAACATTTTATTCACCAATTAAACTACAATACATATTTTAAGTTATTTAAAGAATTTAACAACTTATAAGTCTAATTGGATTAGTTTTAACTTAATTACAACATTATATGCACCAATTTACTTATTAAACAACTTAACAACGTTCTAAGTCAAATTAGATTAGTTTTAACATTATTCCAACACTATATTCACCAATTTAACTTATTTTTTACAACTTTCTAAGTAATAGTTTAGTCTTAACTTAATTCCAACACTTTATTAATCAATTAAATCACATTACATATTTTAACTTATTTGATGAATTTAACAATTTTCTAAGTCTAATTAGTTTATTTCTAACTTGATTCCAACAATCCATTCACCAACTAAATCACATTACATATTTTAACTTATTTGAAGAATTAATAACATTTTAAGTCTAACTAGTTTAGTGTAAACTTAATTCCAACACTTTATCCACCAACTAAATCACATTACTTAATTTAACTTATTTGAAGAATTTAATAACTTTCTAAGTCTAATTAGTTTAGTTTTAACTTAATTTCAACATTATATTCACCAATTTAGCTTATTAAACGACTTAACAACTTTCTAAGACTAATTAGTTTAGTGTTAACTGTAACGACCTGTTTAGTCCTTTTGAGCAGCAGATTTTATTTCGGGAAAAACTGGCTGAGACGACGGAACCCACGACGGATCGGCATGGGCACGACGGACCGTCGAGGGGGTCTCGTTTCAAAACACTTAGAATTCTAAAATTTGGGTACTGAAGTAGACTCTCTGAACTTCGTGACGAAGTGGCAGGACGGACCGTCACAGGCATGACGGGCCGTCATAGGCCCTTCAATAAATTCGAGTCTCTGAACTCTGTGACGGAAGTAGCAGGACGGACCGTCGTAGGCACGACTGCCCGTCACAGGCTGCGTAATACCAGGCGGGGTCAGATTTCTTTAAATATTTTAAGGGATGTTTTGGACTATTCTTGCTATAATTATAAATTTAGTGGGTTAATGTTGATAATTTAACTACTTGAGGGTTAAAAGAGATAACCTTGAATTAATTAATGGGTTAATTCACCATCTTTTTGTAACGACCTGTTTAGTCGTTTTGAGCAGGAGATTTTTATTCTGGAAAAACAGGAAGAAACGACGGACCCCACGACGGACCGTCGCAGGGTCTCATTTTAAAACACTTAGAAAATCTGAGAATTTGGTACTGAGATCAACTCTCTGAACTTCGTAACGGAATGGCAGGACGGACCGTCACAGGTGTGGTGGACCGTCACAGACTCTTCAGAGAAATTAAGTCTCAAGTTCTGGACGGAGCAAACAGACGGACCGCCGCAGCGCCGATGGGTCGTCGCAGGCTGCGCAATCCCAGTCAGGGTCGGATTTCTTTATACGTTTTAAGGGACGTTTTTGACCATTCCTGCTTTAATTATAAAGTTAGAGGGTTAATGTTAATAAGTCTAATTACTTGGGGGTTCAAAGAGGTAACCTTAAGTTAATTAGTGGGTTATTATTGTCATCTTTTATTCTTAATTATATACTAATTAGGGTAAAAGAAAGAGGGTTTGAATAAAGAAAATAGAAAGAACAAGAGAAAGAGAGAGAAAGTCGAACGAGAAAGAGGAGAAACGAAGAGAAACAAAGCTTGGGAAATTGCTTGCTTGATCACTGATCTTCGGTGGAGGTAGGTTATAGTTATTTTTATGCTATTCGTAGTAAACTCTTAATAGCGAATGATATGTATTGGTAGTATTGTAAACCCTTCTATATGCTTAATTGTATGCTTGCATGAATGTGATTATGTAATTGTGATATAATAAGCATGATGAAGCTATTGAATCCTGAATCTTTAAAAGAAACCCTAATTTACTTTGTTAATGATGATGCCTTGGTATAAAAGAAGGCTTGATGAACGAAAGTAGTGAGATTAGGGGATCGGGTGCCACGTTCCAGTACCAGGATAGAATATGAGGATCGGAGTGTCAGTTCCAACACCAGGATAGAATATGGATCGGGTGCCACGTTCCGGTACCAGGATAGAATATGGATCGGGTGCCACGTTCCGGTACCAGGATAGAATATGAGGATCGGAGTGTCACATTCCGACACCAGGATAGAATATGGATCGGGTGCCATGTTCCGGTACCAGGATAGAATATGGATCGGGTGTCACGTTCCGACACCAGGATAGAATGAGGATCGGAGTGTCACGTTCCGACACCAGGATAGTATATGAGGAGCAGAGTGTCACGTACCGACACGAGGGGAATAAAGATAATGAATCTTGAAAGATGATGATATATTCAAATCTAATGAACCTAATTCCCAAATGAGCATGATGAGGAGGCGTGAGTCCTCATCGGTGTGCTTGGTGTTGTAACCAAGGGTTATGGTAACTGTAAATGCTGCATGCTAAGGATATTAGTTGATTTTATGATATTGCTGAATATATATTGTTTTCTATTTTGAGTTGGCCGATGATATCTACTCAGTACCCGTGTTTTGTACTGACCCCTACTTTTATGTTTTCTTCTTTGTTATTTGTGGAGTGCAGCAAACGTGCCGTCGTCTTCGACTCAACAGTAATTCAAGCCGGTCTTTACTACATCAAAAATTCAGGGTGAGCTAATGCTTCTAGCCTGGACTGGATCTTCTTCTTCGAGTCTTGATGCCTTGAACTTCCGGCATGGACTAGATTCTTATGTATTTTTAGCTTCTTAGACATTTTTAGCTAGTAATTTGATCATAGATGTTCTTGTGATGATGACTTCCAGATTTTGGGGAATAATTGTTATTGAATTGGTTTTTATTTAATGAGCTTGAGTCTTCCGCATTATTTTCTGTTGATATATGTTGAAATGATAAGGTTTAGATTGGTTGGTTCGCTCACACAGGGGGGTAAATGTTGGTGCCAGTCGCGGCCCGGTTTTGGGTCGTGACAAACTTGGTATCAGAGCATTAGGTTCGTTGGTCTCATCACCCAAGAACGAGTCTAGTAGAGTCTTAAGGAACGGTAGGGGGACGCCTTTACTTTTCTTTGAGAGGCTATAAGACTTTAGGAAAATTCCATTCTTTCATTCTTCCTTTCGTGCTATTACTTGGGTCCAATTGGTATCTAGGTGATACAAATTGGTATCTGACCATCTTCACTCTATTTCGCAGATGGTTAGAACTGGAGCAACGACTGCGCCAACACCAACACCGGCAAGACAAGAAACGTCTGAGCCAGCCACTGGGGCTGTGGCTCGAGGAAGAGCAACGGCAAGAGGCCGTGGTAGAGGTCGTGGGAGGACGTCCTCTAGAGGGAGAGGACGAGTACCTAGCCCATCTGATGCTAGGGCGGTGACTCCTCCACCGACTGAGGAAGTAGTAAGAGAGGGTGATGAAAGGGAGAATGAACAAGTGCAAAATGAGGAGTTGCCACCCCAACCTACCCCAGAGATGATCAATCAGGTTCTTGCTTATCTTAGCGGGTTATCTAATCAGGGTCAGGCACCTCCAGTGTTTTCTGCACCAACACCTCCGGTTACAGAGGTACAACATGCGGCTACTATGGCTCCCCGCATGGATGCCTCATTGGAGATAGGCACGTTTACTCGTCTGACTACGGGGCCTATAATGACAAATGATCAGCATGAACTTTTCAGTAAAATCTTGAAACTGAAACCTCCAGTCATCAAGGGTGCTGAATCTGAGGATGCCTACGACTTTCTGGTTGACTGTCATGAGGTACTACACAAGATGGGTATAGTAGAAAAGTTTGGTGTTGAGTTTGTGACTTATCAGTTTCAAGGGAACGCCAAAATGTGGTGGCGATCACATGTTGAGTGTCAACCGATAGAGGCAACACCTATGACTTGGGCATCATTCTCTAGTTTGTTTATGGAGAAGTATATCCCGCGGACTTTGAGGGATAGGAAAAGAGATGAATTCTTAAGTCTAGAGCAAGGAAGGATGTCGGTTACTGCATACGAGGCTATGTTTCGTGCACTATCCAGATATGCCACCCAACTTTGTTTTAGTCCACAAGAGCGGATTCGTCGTTTTGTGAAGGGGTTGAGATCAGAATTGCGGATTTCAGCCTTGCAGGTAGCGGCTACGAAAAAATCTTTTCAAGAAGTGGTAGACTTCGTGATAGAGGTAGAGGGAGTGAAGCCAGATGACTTCTCTATGACAACGACATCAAAGAGGTTTCGAAAGGGAGGTGAGTTTAATGGTTCTTACTCTAGAGGACAGGGTTCAGGATGTTACTCAGTCCGACCAATCCAGTCTTCACTACAGACTATAGTTGGGGGTCCACCTCAGACCGGTCAACACTTCTCTGAGAGGCCTATGCTTGAATCCAGAGAGTGTTATGGATGTGGGGAGACTGGACACATCAAGAGGTATTGTCCAAAACAGAGTTACAGACCTCCAAATGTTAGAGGTAGAGGTGGTTATGGAAGAGGCCGTCATTCAACATGGTAGGGGCAATGGACAGACAAGTAATGGGGCCCATTGCTACGCTTTTCCTGGGAGATCGGAGGCGGAGACATCTGATGCTGTCATCACAGGTAATCTTCTGATTTGTGATTGCATGGCTTCTGTATTGTTTGATCCTGGATCCACATTTTCTTATGTATCTTCCTCATTTGCTAATGGTCTAAATTTACGTTGTGAATTACTTGACATGCCTATTCGTGTTTCTACTCCGGTGGGTGAGTCTGTGGTAGTTGAAAAGGTATATAGGTCTTGTTTTGTGAACTTTGTGGGGAGCAACACTTATGTAGATTTGGTTATCTTAGAAATGGTTGACTTTGATGTAATTCTGGGTATGACTTGGCTTTCTCCGCAATTTGCGATCTTGGATTGTAATGCTAAAACGGTGACGTTAGCCAAGCCTGGGACAGATCCGTTAGTGTGGGAGGGTGACTACACTTCCAATCCGGTGCGTATCATCTCCTTTCTTCGTGCTAAGAAAATGGTTAGTAAAGGGTGTTTAGGTTTCTTGGCACATCTCAAGGATGACACTACCCAAGTACTTTTGATTGAGTCAGTTTCGGTGGTCCGTGAGTTTTTTGATGTGTTCCCTGCAGATCTTCCTGGTATGCCACCAGATAGAGATATTGACTTCTGTATTGATCTTGAACCGGGTACTCGCCCCATTTCTATACCCCCTTATAGAATGGCTCCCGCGGAGTTAAGAGAGTTAAAAGCCCAATTTCAAGAGTTGTTGAGCAAAGGCTTCATTAGACCAAGTGCATCTCCTTGGGGTGCTCCAGTTTTGTTTGAGAGGAAGAAGGATGGGAGTTTTCGGATGTGCATAGACTACCGGCAGTTGAACAAGGTAACCATAAAGAACAAGTATTCTCTTCCTCGCATTGATGACTTGTTCGATCAGTTACAAGGTGCTTGTGTCTTCTCTAAGATTGACTTGAGATCCGGTTACCATAAATTGAAAATACGGGCAACGAATGTGCCAAAAACTGCTTTTAGAACCAGGTATGGGCATTACGAATTTGTAGTGATGTCTTTTGGTCTTACGAATGCCCCTGCTGCATTCATGAGTTTGATGAACGGGATTTTTAAGCCATATTTGGATCTCTTTGTGATCGTATTTATTGATGATATACTGATATACTCTAAAAGTAAGAACGAACACGAGGAGCATTTGAGAATGGTATTGGAAATGTTGAGGGAGAAAAAGCTTTATGCCAAGTTCTCTAAGTGTGAGTTTTGGCTAGATGCAGTGTCCTTCTTGGGGCACGTGGTTTCTAAGGATGGAGTGATGGTGGATCCTTCTAATATTGAGACAGTGAAGAATTGGGTAAGACCTACTAATGTGTCAGAAATAAGGAGCTTTGTTGGGTTAGCTAGCTACTACCGCCGATTTGTCAAGGGATTCTCTTCTATTGCTTCCCAATTGACGAACTTGACTAAGCAGAATGTTCCATTTGTATGGTCAGATGAGTGTGAGGAAAGATTTCAGAAGCTCAAGACTCTGTTGACTACTGCACCAATTCTCACCTTGCCAGTGGAAGGTAAGAATTTCATTGTCTATTGTGATGCATCCTATTCGGGTTTGGATGCAGTGCTAATGCAAGAGAAGAATGTGATTGCTTATGCTTCAAGATAATTAAAAGTGCATGAACGTAACTATCCAACTCATGATTTGGAATTGGCCGCGGTAGTGTTTGCATTAAAGCAATGGAGACACTATCTATATGGGGTTAAGTGTGAGGTCTACACGGATCATCGTAGTCTTCAGTATGTCTTTTCTCAGAAAGATTTAAACTTGAGACAGAGGAGATGGATGGAACTACTGAAGGACTACGACATCACTATTTTGTATCATCCGGGGAAGGCGAATGTTGTAGCGGATGCTTTAAGTAGAAAGGCGGGAAGCATGGGAAGTCTAGCTCACTTACAAGCTTCTAGACGCCCATTGGCTAGAGAAGTTCAGATTCTGGCTAACGACCTTATGAGATTAGAAGTAAATGAGAAGGGAGGATTTTTAGCTTGTGTGGAGGCAAGATCTTCCTTCCTTTACAAGATTAAGGGAAAGCAGTTTAATGATGAAAAAATTATCCGGATCCGAGATAAAGTGTTACAAGGAGAGGCTAAAGAAGCGACAATCGATGAGAAAGGTGTTTTGAGGATTAAGGGAAGGGTATGTGTACCCCGTGTCGATGATTTGATCAACACTATTCTAACAGAGGCTCATAGTTCAACGTATTCGATACATCCGGGTGCAACCAAGATGTACCGTGACCTAAAGCAACACTTTTGGTGGAGTAGAATGAAGCGTGATATTGTGGATTTTATTGCCAAATGTCCAAACTGACAACAAGTGAAGTATGAACACCAAAGGCCGGGAGGAACACTTCAGAGAATGCCCATTCCCGAATGGAAGTGGGAAAGGATTGCAATGGATTTCGTGGTTGGTCTCCCAAAGACATTGGGAAAGTTTGATTCTATTTGGGTAATTGTTGATAGGTTAACTAAGTCTGCTCACTTCATTCCGGTCAAAGTGACTTACAATGCAGAGAAGTTAGCCAAATTGTACATCTCGGAAGTGGTGCGATTGCATGGGGTTCCACTCTCCATTATATCAGATAGAGGTACGCAGTTTACTTCTATGTTTTGGAAAACATTGCATGCGGAATTGGGTACTAGGTTGGACCTTAGTACTGCGTTCCATCCTCAGACCGATGGTCAGTCTGAGCGAACGATTCAAGTGTTGGAGGATATGCTTCGTGCATGTGTGATAGAATTTGGTGGTCAGTGGGATAGCTTCTTACCCTTAGCAGAGTTCTCCTACAACAATAGCTATCACTCAAGCATTGATATGGCCCCATTTGAGGCACTATATGGTAGAAGATGTAGGTCTCCCATTGGGTGGTATGATGCATTTGAAGTTAGACCTTGGGGTACTGACCTTCTGAGGGAATCGTTAGATAAAGTGAAATCTATTCAAGAAAAGCTTCTAGCAGCGCAAAGTAGACAGATGGAGTACGCAGATCGAAAGGTTAGAGACTTGGAGTTTATGGAGGGTGAACAAGTCTTGTTTAAGGTTTCGCCAATGAAAGCGGTGATGCGGTTTGGTAAGCGAGGTAAACTTAGCCCAAGGTATATTGGTCCATTTGAGGTACTTAAGCGAGTAGGGGAGGTGGCTTATGAGTTAGCCTTGCCTCCAGGGCTGTCCGGAGTGCATCCGGTATTCCATGTGTCGATGTTGAAAAGATACCATGGGGATGGAAACTACATTATCCGTTGGGATTCAGTTTTGCTTGATGATAATTTGTCTTATGAGGAGGAACCTGTTGCCATTCTAGATAGAGAAATTCGCAAGTTGAGATCAAGGGAAATTGCATCCATCAAAGTTCAATGGAAGAATCGACCCGTTGAAGAAACCACTTGGGAGAAGGAGGAAGATATGCGAGAAAGATACCCACATCTGTTTACAGATTCAGGTACTCCTTTTCGCCCTTGTTTTCCTTCTTGTGATCGTTCGGGGACGAACGATGGGTAAATTGGTATCTATTGTAACGACCTGTTTAGTCGTTTTCAGCAGCAGATTTTAATTCTTGAAAAACCGGCAGAAACGACGGACTCCACGACGGACCGTCATGGGCACGACGGACCATCGCAGGGTCTTGTTTCAAAACACTTAGAAAATCTGAGAAATTGGTACTGAGATCGACTCTCTGAACTTCGTAACAGAATGGCAGGAAGGACCGTCACAGGTGTGACGGACCGTCACAGACTCTTCAGAGAAATTGAGTCTCTGAAGTCTGTGACGGAGCAGCAGGACGGACCGTCGCAGGCGCGACGGGCCGTCACAGGCGCGACGGGTCATCGCAGGCTGCGCAATCCCTATCCGTGTCGGATTTCTTTATACGTTTTAAGGCACATTTTTGACCATTCCTGCTTTAATTATAAAGTTAGAGGGTTAATGTTAATAAGTCTAATTACTTGGGGGTTAAAAGAGGTAACCTTAAGTTAATTAGTGGGTTATTATTGTCATCTTTTATTCTTAATTATATACTAATTAGGGTAAAAGAAAGAGGTTTTGAATAAATAAAATAGAAAGAACAAGAGAAAGAGAGAGAAAGTCGAACGAGAAAGAGGAGAAACGAAGAGAAACAAAGCTTGAGAAATTGCTTGCTTGATCACTAATCTTCGGTGGAGGTAGGTTATGGTTATTTTTATGCTATTCGTAGTAAACTCTTAATAGCGAATTATATGTATTGATAGTATTGTAAACCCTTCTATATGCTTAATTGTATGCTTGCATGAATGTGATTATGTAATTGTGATATAATAAGCATGATGAAGCTATTGAATCCTGAATCTTGAAAAGAAACCCTAATCTACTTTGTTAATGATGATGCCTTGGTATAAAAGAAGGCTTGATGAATGAAAGTAGTGAGATAAGGGGATCGGGTGCCACATTCCAGTACCAGGATAGAATATGAGGATCGCAGTGTCACGTTCCGACACCAGGATAGAATATGGATCGGGTGCCACGTTCCGGTACCAGGATAGAATATGGATCGGGTGCCACGTTCTGGTACCAGGATAGAATATGAGGATCGGAGTGTCACGTTCCGACACCAGGATAGAATATGGATCGGGTGCCACGTTCCGGTACCAGGATAGAATATGGATCGAGTGTCACGTTCCGACACCAGGATAGAATGAGGATCGGAGTGTCACGTTCCGACACCAGGATAGTATATGAGGAGCAGAGTGTCACGTACCGACACGAGGGGAATAAAGATAATGAATCTTGAAAGATGATGATATATTCAAATCTAATGAACATAATTCCCGAATGAGTATGATGAGGAGGCGTGAGTCCTCATCGATGTGCTTGGTGTTTTAACCAAGGGGTATGGTAACTGTAAATGCTGCATGCTAAGGATATTAGTTGATTTTATGATATTGCTTAATATATACTATTTTCTATTTTAAGTTGGCCGAGGATATCTACTCAGTACCCGTGTTTTGTACTGACCCCTACTTTTATGTTTTCTTCTTTGTTATTTGTGGAGTGCAGCAAACGTGCCGTCGTCTTCGACTCAACAGTAATTCAAGCCGGTCTTTACTACATCGGAAATTCAGGGTGAGCTAATGCTTCTAGCCTGGACTGGATCTTCTTCTTCAAGTCTTGATGCCTTGAACTTCCGGCATGGAGTAGCTTCTTATGTATTTTTAGCTTCTTAGACATTTTTAGCTAGTAATTTGATCATAGATGTTCTTGTGATGATGACTTCCAGATTTTGGGGAATAATAGTTATTGAATTGGTTTTTATTTAATGAGCTTGAGTCTTCCGCATTATTTTCTGTTGATATATGTTGAAATAATAAGGTTTAGATTGGTTGGTTCGCTCACATAGGGGGGTAAATGTGGGTGCCATTCGCGGCCCGGTTTTGGGTCGTGACAGCTTTTTTCTTAATTATATGCTAATTAGGTTAAAAGAAAGAGGGTTTGAATAAGAAAAAGAAAAGAATAGAAAGAGAGGGAGAAACGATCGAGAGAGAGGAGAAACGAAGAAGAAAGCAAAGATTTTGAGGATTAGCTTGCTTGATCATGAATCTTCGGTGGAGGTAGGTTATGGTTTTTATGCTATTCGTAGTAAACTCTTAATAGCGAATGATATGTATTGGGTAGTGTTGTAAACCCTTCTATATGCTTAATTGTATGCTTGCATGAATGTGATTATATAAATGTGATGAATAAGCATGATGAGTCTATTGAACCTCTAATCCTAAATTTACCTTGTTAATGATGATGCCTTGGTATAAGAGAAGGCTTGATGAATTAAAGTTATGAGATTGATGATGCCTTGGCATAAAAGAAGGCTTGATGAATTAATAGAATGAGATTAGTGGATCGGGTGTCACGAACAGACACGTAGAATTAGGGGATCGGGTGTCACGAACCAACACGTAGAATTAGGGGATCGGGTGTCACAAAGCGACACATAGAATTAGGGGATTGGGTGTCACGAACCGACACATAGAATTAGGGGATCGGGTGTCACGAACCGACACGTAGAATTAGGGGATCGGAGTGTCATGTACCGACACAAGAGGAATAAAGATAATGAATCTTGAAATATGTTATATACTCAATTTAATGAACCTAATTCCCAAATGAGTATGATGGGGAGGCGTGAGTCCTCATTGATGCGCTTGGTGTTGTGACCAAGGGTTATGGTAATTGTAAATTCCGCATATTGAGTATTGTAGTTTATTTTATGATATTATCTGCTATATACTGTTTTCTATTTTGAGTTGGCCGATGATATCTATTCAGTACTTGTGTTTGTACTGACCCCTACTCGTATGTTTTCCTTTTGTTCATTGTGGAGTGCAGCAAACGTACTGTCGTCTTCAATTCAACCGCAACTCTAGTCAGTCTTCATTATACCGGATTTCAGGGTGAGCTAATGCTTCTAGCTTAGACTGGATCTTCTTCTTCATGTCTTGATGCCTTGATGTTCCGGCATGGACTAGCTTTTTATTTATTTTAGCTTTCTAGATACTCTTAGAATTAGTAATTTGAGGATAGATGTTCTTGTAATGATGACTTCCAGATTTTGGGAATAATAATAAGTGTTTGAGTTTTAGAAGTTGATTATCGATTTTCATTAATGAGTTTAGGTCTTCCGCATTATATTATGTTACTTATGGTTGAATAAACAGAGTTACAGACCTCCAAATGTTGGGGTTTGGATTGGTTGGTTCGCTCACATAGGAGGATAAATGTGGGTGGCACTCGCGGCCCGTTTTGGGTCGTGACATTAACTTAATTCCAACACTTTATTTTCCAACTAAATCATTACATATTTTAACTTATTTGAAGAACTTAACAACTTAAAAGACTAATTAGTGTAGTTTTAACTTAATTCCAAAACTATATTCACCAATTTAACTATTAAACAACTTAATAACTTTTTAAGTAAAATTAGTTTAGTTTTAACTTAATTCCATCAATTTATTCACCAGCTAAATCACATTACATATTTTGACTTATTTGAAGAATTTAATAACTTATAAGTCTAATTAGTTTAGTTTTTGCTTAATTCCAATGCTATATTCACCAATTTAACTTATTAAAATAACTTAACAACTTTCTAAATCAATTTAGTTTAGTTTAATCTAATTGGCTTAAATGTAGCATCCTTACTTTATGAACAAGTTAGAGAAAAAAAACATGTGAGTTCCAGTTAATACAAGTACATATTTTTTATAAGAAAGAAGATCTACCTCCTCTATCACAACATTATATGACACTCTTTATTTTAAGAAGCTTCAAAATTCCATACAACTTTAGCAAAATTCAAAAATCCAAATTTATAAAACTATTCCAATCTATCAACATTAGTATAACTTTTCTTCATCAAGTTAGTATTTCAATCATACTTTCATAGTTTATTCACCTATCATCACAATACAAGTGAAAGACTAAAACTTCACATCAAATTAAAATTAGCCAGAGGAAAGGATGTCCTAAAATCAGAATACAGACCTCGCAATAATCGCTGAATATCATCATGAAGCTGCTTAAGAAATTCTTTATTTTCCTGTACAATAAGTAAACCCAAGAATGTCAAACTAACATATGCACATGAAAGTTGTGCATACATAAATAAACCATGACAACTGTCTCAAACTAGAGAAATTGAGTATCAAATAATGTTGTGTGCTCAACAAACATTTTCTTTTCTTCTTTTGTTCAAAGCCACTTCTTTAGAATTTACTTTTCTACCAATGTCATCTTTGACCTCTTCTTCCTCATTTTTGTTTTTCTCATCTCCTTCATCTATTTGTAATTCAAATTTCTCCATCTTCATATCCTCAATCTCTTCATGAATCTCTTTTGCCACGTCATCAGATATTAAATCTTCCCCAATTTCTCTACTTTTTGTATGTTCTTTGCCATGAAACTGATCATGGTCCATGCAAAATTCTAGAGATCCTCCTTACTTTATAAGTCTACTCAGTTTAGTTTTAACTAATTTTGAGGCACTTTAACTAAATGAAAACAAAAAAGATTTGTTATGGAGGTTCTAAAAATTCACCTTGACTTCAAAAGAATGGAGGCGGTGCCGATCCATTGATGTTGCTGCACGACCCACTGTTGGGCGCGTACGTGATAGAGGCGGAGCTGGTGACGATGGAGGCGGAGCTGGTGACGATGGAGGCGGCGCAACCTCCAACTGCTGAGGCACGACCCACTGCTGCACGTCTGCTGCAGATGGGTTGGGTTCGATCTTTGCCGCTGATAGGAGAAGATGGCGTGGGTGGCGCGTGGCGGGGCAGGGTGGGTGGGTGGCGGTCGGGTGGGTTCAATGAGAGAGGAGTGAGAGAGAGAGATATACGACTTAGCATTTAAATATTATCCTTCTTTTCTTTTGAGAGAAGTATATATTTAATTTACCGATCGTGGAATGTCAATATTTTTTAAAATTATTAATTTATCAGCCACGAAATGTCGATATTTTTTAAAATAATTATTTATGTTTAACAATATTTAATATATATCGACATTGTGAGGTCGATACTATTTAAATAAAATAATAATTTAAATATTCCAACCTCTTTGTGTCGATATTTATTAATTTATTTTAATTTATATATATATATATATATATATATATATATATATATATATATATATATATATATATATATATATATATATATATATATATATATATATATATATATATATATATATATATATATATATATATATATATATATATATATATATATATATATATATATATATATATATATATCAGGAGAAGTTTAATTTAATAAATTTAATTTATCGATCAAGTTAATTTTATAAATTTAAATTGTATACCTCCTAATTATATAAATTTAATTTTATCGATCCATATAAGTTTATCAATATCAAATCTAATGTACAAATCTCCTTAAATTGATTATCGATATTCTTTAGTTGATAATGTATTTCATATATAATTAATTAACGTATTTTATAACTCAGATGAAGTATCATTTACATGTCATCATAATTAGGAAGTTATCCTACACTTGACATACATTCAAGATCGAAAGTATACATATAATAATACTATCGCATTTCATTCTCGAATGAATTATATGTTAGCTCTTGATCACCTCTACATCACTCATGATATATTAAGTTCATGATTAGACGACAAGACTGATTGATTTGTACATTACACTAGAAATATAAGAAAAATTATATCCTAATTCATATCAACGTAGTTTTATACTCCAAAAATATGGATTATTTTTATTTATTCCACGAAATATGATAAATATAAATATTTTAAACAAACCCTCCTCCGAATGTCGCTTTTATTAAAAGGAATTACATATAATAAAATGAAACGACCTCATAATGTCGGTGTCACATTAAATTTAAAAAATACATAAAAAGTAATCATATTTATTAAATAATATTGACATCGAATGTTAGTATTTTATATTAATTTATTTTTTAACTTATATAAAACCGTCATCTTGAGCACGATTTATTTAAAATTAATTGAAAATATTAATTTTTTGAAAGCCACGTTATAAATATTTAAATTAAAATTAACTTAATTTTATAATATTTAATTTTATCGACTTCAGGAAGTTGGTAATATAATTTTTTTTATTTTTAAATTTTACGCAAAACCGTCCTCATGGGGTTGGTATTTGGATGAAATAAAAATACCAACATCATGCGGTCGATATTTGGATGATGTAAACTTACCGTCCTCATGATATCGGTATTTGGATGAATTAAAAATACCGACATAATGAAGTCGGTATTTCGGATGAAGTAAAAATACCGACTTCATGAGGTCGAAATTTCGATGAAATAAATATACCGACATCATAAGGTCGGTATTTGGATGTAGTAAAAATACCGACTGCATGTGATCGGTATTATGATGTAGTAAAAATAACGACCTCATGAAGTCAATATTTGGATAAAGTAAAAATATCAACCTCATGAAGTCGGTATTTGGATGAAGTAAAAGTACCGACCTCATGCAGTTGGTATTAGGATGAATAAAAATACTGACCTCATGAGGTCGGTATTTGGATGAAATAAATATATCGATCTCCTGAAGGTCGATATTTTATATTAAATTATTTTTTTATTTATATAAAATCATCATCTTGAAGATGATTTATTTAAATTAAATTAAAAAATATTAACTTATTAATCTTACGGAAGTCATTGTATTATTATTCCAATAAAATTAATATAATTATATACTTTTTAATTTTATCAACTTTCGAATGTCGGTATTATAATATATTTTTTTTTTATTTTACACAAAATCGTCCTCCAGAAGACGGTTTAAATAATATTAAATTAAAATATTTTTAAAATTTGTTTTTTTATATATATTTGAGAAAAAAATAAAATATGGTTATTTATTTATTTTATTTAATATCGACATTAAGAGGTCGATTTTTATTGTAATTCATTTTTTCTGCAAAAAATATCAACCTCTTGAGGGCGGAATATTTTTTTCATCTTTATTTTGCTAAAAACCGACTATTTGTAGTCGGTTTAGTAAAGTTATTATAATTTTATTCTTTTTAACAATTCTCACCTCCGTAGGTGGGAAATTACCGACCTCTATTTGAGGTCGGTAATTTTTAGGTCGGTATTCACTATTTTTTTAGTAGTGAAAGTCCTAATTTGGGTAAATGGATCAAGGGTTTGACCTAGGGTTGATATTATTGATTATGATAGGGGTAATTGGGTCTTTATTTATTTATCCTCATGTTATATTGATGTTTTTAGACCACGAACAAGCAGGAAGAATCAAGAAAGGGAAGATTCAAGTATCTTAGGGGATTCAAGCTTCAATTAGAGGTCGCTGATGGTTATGATTTATATTGATGTGATATTAGTTTGCAATTAATACGTTATGATGCATTTATGTGAATGTTGCGTTATTAATCACACTACTCATAAAATAAGGATGATAAATAATTATATGCCATGAAGTGATGAATTGATTGTATGATCATGAGAATATACATTGTGATTGTAATTGTGGCTTGTTGAATGGATTGGGTGTTGCGTTCGACACACTAACTTAGATGGGTGTTCACGTTCCGACATAAACATGGAATCAGTTGCCTTGTTTCGCATAAACATGATAAGATTGCCACGTTCCGTTAGGTAGCAGTTTGGGTAGGGGTTCCATAAGAGGATCATTGAATTGAGTTCCATGAGAGGACCGTTGACTTGACATAACTGTACATCTTGAGAATTTTGAAGATGTACATTGTTCGTAAGTGATGACTAATATTGTATATGTTCAGTATATACATGTTTATTATTGTTGTAATGACTTATATATGTTTGACCTTTTGGGATAGCCGCATGATTCTACAAGAACACTGTGGTTGAGTACTAATACTGCACTTGCTTGTTCTTTGTTGAGTACAAGGCATCTTCAGGCGGCTATTGATAGATATCATCTAGGTGACTATTGAGTGTGGCTGGATTCATGGATGAACCAATTTTTTCAGGTTGTCGTGAATCTTTCTTGTTTAAGTCCATTCTTTTTTGACTCAGACTATTTGTTTAAGGTGTTTGTTAATTTCGGGGTTGTAGTCCTTTCTCTTAGACTTGTTGTTAGTAGAGTTTCGGTACAATAACTTTCAGGTTCTAGGGTTGTTCTTCCGCATTGGTTTGGCTAGTTGTTTGTTAAAACCTTAGAGTTCATGGAAACTTTTTCTTAATAGTTATTTAAACCTACTTCTGTAGCTTTAAATGTGTATTACTTTGGTTAGGTTGATTAGTTGGCCGGTAGTTTGGGTTCTCCCAGCAGAGGGTTAGTGTAGGTATCACTCACAACGGTCTGGATCGCTACATGTATTGATCATGCAAATAATATACGCCATATATTTCAAATTGATTAATTGAATTGTTGAGTTGTTCACACCCTTTAAGAAAAGAAGATTAAGATATAAATTAGACATAACTTTTCATTTTTACCCTTATTAATATTTGTCGAATTTATAATTAAAATAACTAAAATTAATTAATAACTAATTTTAATACTAACTGATGAAGGATAAAATTGAAAGAACACTCTAAAATAATTTCAAAAATTGAACAATTAAATTATTTTAATAAATAAAAATGTCTCAGTATTTCAAGTAACTTAAAATGGAGTATTTATATAATCAAAGTCATTCATTAAAGATGATTATTGAATGATGATTTGATAAATATGATAATCAACATATTCTCACATGTTAATTTTATTCCAATGATAATATCACCGATGATTTTTACCTGATAACCAATAAATAACTCTTATATCTATGATTATAATACGCTTTTCTCGTTCCATATTAACTTAAGCTTTGAGATATTTAAAAATATTGACCAAACTAAGTTATTATATGAAATAATTCACCAAAATAATATGTTTTATTTAAAAAATTTTAGAAAACTAGTATGAACGTATTTCACGGTAACGTTTAGGGTATATTTTATTTTTTAAAAGTTGACGGCGTTACATTGATATATGTTACGCATAATAATGTTTTACTCCTAAAACGTTACTCGAAAAATGTTTAAGGAGTAAAACCATACTCATAGTAACGTATATCAATCTAACGCTATTAGTTTTTTTAAAATGAAATATACTCAGAACCGTTACTGTGAAATATGTATATATTAGTTTTGTAAAATACAGAAAAAATATATTATTTTAGTAAATTATTTAAATAATGGCTTAGTTTGGTAAAAAAATTCGAGATATTTTATCTCCTTTACAAAAAAGAGGTTAAGAGATAAATTAAGTATAATTTTTCATTTTTATCTTTCTTAATTATTGTCAAAAATAACTAAACATTAATTATAATAACTAATTTTAATACTATCTTAAAAGATAAAAATGGAAAAATATTTTAGAAATCGTCTTGAAAATTGAAAACTTAAGTTAAATTGAAAAATAAAAAAGGGCTCAAACTCAAAGTTAAGTTATTATAAAATGAAATGAGTATATTAGATCAATTATGTATACCGAATTACTGTAGTTTACTTAATCATCCTATAATTCTTGAAGTAGCCTAACGAATATTGAAGTTTAATTATAAAATTGCTTCAGACCAGTCAAGAGGTGTTTTTAAAAAAAACATGTATGAATTATGGTAAACAAAAATTACATATAGAAAAAGAGAATTTTATTTCATGATCATCAGGTCAAAATAAATATTTATATGCTTTTTATTATTTAATTATTCACCACCTTAAAAATTATAGGACGAAAATTATGTACACTGTGAATCTATACAATTCAAAATTTATACTCCCTCCGTTCTAGCACTTCTAATTTTATACCTTGATTACGAAATTATTTATATATAGGAAGATTTTATCATTTTGCCCTTTGTTTATTAGATTAAACTTCCAAAAGTAATTTTAATTGTAGCAGTAAAATGAAAAAAATAATTAATTTTATCTTAATTTAATAAGTGTTCAAATATTGTTGGACACATTTTTAGTAAGATGCACATCTTATATGGGACGAGAGAGTATATCTTAAAAGAGTACAATAGTATAGTTCTAACATGTCAATTATTATATTAATATCCAGAAGTATACAGCATCTCTTTTTAAAATAGAAGAACTATCTAGTTACACACTAATATTCCTATTATATTTACTAATTTTCCTATAGTTTGAAATAATTATATTTTATCTCATTGTATCATAATTTTATATTAGATTTCAAGTTTTATACATGTGAATTACACTAGATACCTACTATATAAATGTATATAGTGTATTGAACAACATATACACGAGTGAGATATGAAAAATGGCGAGCGAGTTGCGAGGAAGATGTGAAAGATTTGTCTATGTATCCCACATACATGTGAATCATGCTAGATATACACTATATACATGTATATGATGTTATTCACATGCACATGAAACACAGTATACATGAGTAAGATATGGGTCTGACGAGAGACGTGGGAGGGAGGTGTGAAAAATTTGTTAATGTATCCCAAATACATGCAATTATATTAGACGTACACTATATACATGTATCTGTTGTAATTATCATGTATCTAAGATATCATACACGAGCAACATATGAGAGTGGCGACCGATGTTTGTCTAGCAAGTGTGCTACAATTATTTGGCTCCCCTTGCAGAGAAAATTAGCAAACTAGTTAAAAAATTATAACATAATTAGTAAAAATCTACATACTTTACAAATATTAGTAAAGATGTAATTATTTTGTTTACTTCCTATTTTATCGCTTATTGAATACACGTTTTCCAATTATTTTGATAAAAAAAATTAATTCTTTCTTTATCTCCCATTGATACACGTTGTCTCATTTATTTTCCACTAATACACGTTTTCCAAAATAACTATTCTGTTAAAAAAGATAAATTTCTCTCTCTTATATTTACCTTTTTAGATTATCCTTTAACGTTCAAATTCCTAATATCTCTCTACTGTGATTTTTGGTGTTTTTTTTTCAGAATTTTGATTCACAACAATTTCAGTAATTAACATATTCATCTTTATCCTATTTTTGATTTATTTATGATTTTATTTTCATTTAATTCTTTCATAATTGTTGTTTGTAGTGCGAATCTCGATTGGACCTTTAAAACACTATGCAATGGTTGAATTTAGAAGACTTACTAGATGTATCAACTTAGAGACAATAAAAACATTTACATGACTCAATCGGTGTGCAAAACTTTCCTCATATTCATATAGAACATGTAGAATCTTTGTCTAGTCATGGGAATATTATTGTTAGTTTTGATAATGTATCAAATTTTTGAATCATTCTTTTCTAGTTTTGTACTTTGGTAGGCATTCAATAATTTAAGGATATATTTATATTACGTGAATATCATATTTCAGATTTTACTAATGAATTCTTATTGGATGATTTTGTATTCATTGTGGTATATTTGTTGTAATTGAGTTGTGTGCTTTGTAAATTCATGTATTCATTATGGTTTGTGTATTATTTTATAGTTTTGTACAATTTAAGGGTGTTATTTGTATCCAATCAAGTAAAGATACATATTAGCTTTATATATTTATATTTCTTTTAATAAATTGTATTCATTCCTTATTATTTGATTGTTTTGTATTTCAGTATGGCATATTTGTTTTTGTTGTGTTGTGTTCTTTATTATAAGTTACTTTGTTACACGTCTTTGCATTTATTATGCTTTGTGTATCATTTTATAGTTATGAAGATTGTGAGAGTCTTGTTTGTATTCAAGTAAAATAAAGATACATATAAACTTTATACATTTTTTAACAAACCATTATGATATTTGAATTTTCAATGTTAAAGTAAAGATACACATTAATTGTAGTTACTGTATTATTCATTCACTTTTCTTTGTATTCATTATGACATATTTGTTATATTCATTAGATCATAATAATTATTGTATGTGTCATGTTTGATTTATAAGTTACATTACTGCGTTTTTTTTGTATGATGTAGTTTCTAGTTTACATTATGACATAGTTTCTATATTTTTATGCATGGCAAATTAAATATGTTTTGTTACAAATATCATTTACTCGGGGAGTTGCTTTTGCCTGCAAATATCCACCCCAAGAAGTCACCCACATTAACTGCTATGTTAATCATGAAATAAGGCTCAGATGATCATCTTACTGAGCAACAATATAGTTTGTTTTGCGAGAAAACATGTTTCGGTCATTATATGAGAATCATAAAATGTGTTGTTCAAGGTCAAATTCACAGGTGTTGTATGGCACTAGAACTAGAATGTAGTACTCGACAAACTCTTGGTATCTGTGTTAATGAACTATCTTGAAGTTTACACTTAAGAAGTTTACACTTATTACTCGATTAAATTGTGTTCATGTCATAGATGATTTCTAATTTAACACTAAAGAACCTAATAGGTTGATTGTTCAGTACTTTGGTGGTAAGATACATATCAGTAAATTACACCTAATTGATAGATTCACACAAAAAAATTGGGTTAACGATGAAAACGATGCGCTTAAGCTCGTCATATTGTATTTCATTAATACATATGCATACTGATAAAACTAATACTCTCCATTGTTTATTTGTATTCAAACTAAAATAAAACTACCCAAGTCCTTAATAAATACATAATTAGAGATGTAAACAATATTCTGTATTCAAGTAAAAATTGTATGTACTTACAATAGTATTTCCATCGTGTTTTGAACAAAATTGTATATTTCATATATCAATGAAGTCTGTCAATCTATATGTATGCTAAACAAATATTGAAATTGTATTCAAATAAAATACTTACAAAATACATTACATTGATCATATCCTTTTCGATAAGGCATACAACGTAGTAAAATAAACAAAAAAAAAAAAAAACGAAATTACTGATTGTCATATAAAAATATACCTACTTCAATATGTATTCCGTTAGGGATACAATTTAGTTTGGAACATTAAAAACAAGCAGCCAATAAAAAAATTTTTGTCTTCAAACAAATCATTAATATTTTCATATTCAACAACCAAAAAAAATTCAACAAATCAAGTAAAACTAATTATTCATACGGCGTTTATTACAATGCAAACAGATTAAGGATAAAAGATATTATGATTTACATTTATGTACAAAATTTCAAATAAAAATTATAAGGAATTAGAAAAATATTAGGAAGAAACAATTAAATAAAACCTGATCAAAATTTGTATTCAAACAATTTGATCGAACTCTTAGTAGAAAAATTCTTCTCTAAAGATGTTCGTCAATGGTTTTTTATATTTTTTCGTTAAAATAGTTCTTACCAGACAGATACTCAAAATAAATTTTCAATTGAATGAAAATCTTGAAAATAGATAATGATAGAATTCATCAACTATGGAATTGCCGATTAGTTTTTGTTGAAAGTATTGACAATGAATCCTTTTAAATGTCAAAATATTGACATTTAAAATATATTCCCTTTAATGCATGATGTGAATATTTTGGGCCAAGCCCGAATTGATATTAGCGGGCTAAATAACAAAACAAGCCCAAATTAGAAATTCCTTCTCCCTTATATTCTTGCTAAAGCCCCTCTTCACTCAATCACTAAATTGGCTCTTCTCAATCAAATCGTACGTTTCTTTCTCTCTCTCTCTATGTCCCTCTTTTTATAGTATTGTTTCTCACTCTATTATATTGCTTTGTTTGATCAAAACTCTCACTAGATATCGAATTTATGTTATTTTGTTTATCAACATGGATCATAATGGAATAGTCGGAATTCCTCTACTATTAATTAGTGATGTCAGATTTTAGGGAAAAAAATATTGTGTAGGGAGTGTCACCTTTAGAAATGGACCTGATTTGCTTGTCTTTTGATTTTGTTTTGTGTAGATACATGTTTTGAAGAATGACTAGCCAAAAGATCTTTATTTGTTTCTTTTTATGGTATATATATTTAGTAAAAGTAACTTCTTCCCTTACATTTAATACAACTTTGAACGTCAAAGATACCATCAACGATCAAGAGAAGGTAAGAACTTATAACTTTCCTTATTTAGTTTATGCGATTATTGAAGAAATATTACAGAGCTAGCAAATAAAATACCATACACAATTCTTTTTTTTTAAAATTATATATATTTACATATGTATAATCCTAGTCAATATATTATTTTAAAATATGTGATAATATAATTATAATTAATCAATTTTGATCATCAGGTTCTTTATAGCGGTGAACTTTCTTGGAGCTGCTTACAACCTTCTAATTATAGTCCTTCCAAATGGGAGTCGTCTATGGAAGTTGGTCGTTGTTTTGGATGTGGTACTCTACTTGTTTCTCTTACTTACACTTGATTAATTTGTTAATTACTAACATGTCATCATAAAACAAATAGAAAAAGAATCAACTAATATTTTTGCCTCCGTTGAAATTGAACTTGGAACCTCATACCTTCCTCCTAATTAAGATTCACGATTTCTTAATAATAAATAAATAGATAAATAATTATATTTAACATACCAACATGCATTCAATCCATTTTATATGTTTGTTTTACGAAAAAATATTTGACATATATTCGAATTTGATCGAAATTACTACAACAATCCCAAACTTTAGATAAACTCTATTTTAAAGGTTTCTAATCAAAGTTCGGATATATTTCAAACCCTTTTCCCTTTATTTTTCCATAATTAAAGCTTATATTATTTCCTTTTTCATAAAAAAATAAAATAAATGTGCAGGTTATTGCAATGGTACTTGTTGCTAGTTGTGCTGCTGCAATAGAGACATTCTCTCTACAGAAGAATGGAAATATTCAAGCAAGTTGGCAACCCATTTGCCGTTTTTTCCCAATTTTTTGTGCAAAAGCATTAGGAGCAATTGTCACGTGCATTTGTGGAGTATTTACAAATACTTTACTTCTTTTTTATACTTTACATATTATCTTTAATCCTCTCCTAATCAAAAATGAAGATGACAATTAGAGGAAACATTTTTTGCTTTTTTTAAAAACTTTATTTTATGAATTCATTATTTGTATTAGTGTGCTATATATTGTGGACTAGAACGAGAAGTGAAGTTCCTTTTCTTTTTGCCTGATAGACTTGACTTTAATATTCTTTATTCATTAGTTTGTGTATTTTGTTTTATTTTTACATAAATAGACGAATTCTTCTATTGATTTATGTTTGTGCTATTCTTCTTGTCATTAAATGCATAAAACTATAGTAAAAATATTTTTTTTAGCGGCAATAAATATACATATAAACAATAAGAGAGTTTATGTACATTAATTTATTGTTATTGGATGTAATGTCTATATAAGCTTTGAGGACATTTATAAAGAGTATATTATTTAATTAGTAACAATTAAGTTATTATCGTTAATTAATTTCTGGTAAAGATATTTTTATTTTGATGTATATATGAATTGAAGGATTGGTTGGTTGCTTTGTTGCAGATTGACCTCCAGAGAAATGTGAATTCAAATTACAATTTTTTAATGAGATCATTATTTTCATATAAAATAAAGCTGATCATTCCCTCATATTTGGTTGTACTTTGAGAAGAAAATGTGTCATGATCTAAATCGTTGTGTGTGAAACTCATAGAGTAGTTTTAAGTCAGCCTCAAATTATGAAAGGTATATGTCAATATTTTTCTCTAAGAATTTGAATTCTATAAGTCCATCCATATTTAAACTCTATTAGTGACAAAGGGCAATAACTAATGTAATTAGAGCCTCTTTGGATTGACTTAAAAAAAATACATTTTATGTTAGGTTTATATGATTTTTAAGTCAAAAAATAAAAAGTAGGAGAGACCTACTTTTGAATCATTCAAAATGGCATCTCGACAAAGAGTTTTTTCACGAGCAAAGGGTACCCCTAGATTTAACAAGGCGTTTAAGACCCCGAGAAGCATTATACAAGCCACTTAGCAAATCATCACATAAAGTAATAAAAAAATGTGCGGAAATTTAAAATATTTTTAACAATCAAAGTCTTTCATAAAACGAGCGAAAGTCTAGCAACATTGTCTGAAACAATCTAACTTAAGAGATGAAGTCTTGAGACGCAGACGATACATTATTCCAACATGAAAAGGAAAACATAAAAGAGAAATGGCTGATCCAATCCTCGAATACAATTAGGATTCACAAAATCTTCACTTCCTTGATCAACTAAGAACCTATCCACAAGTGTGTTATCAAGAGCGTCAGACCTTACATTTTGGTATGAAACGTAGGCAAGAGTATGTATTACTACAAGAATGTATAAATATGATAGCTTGTGTGAACAACATAAACATAAGCATTACTCAACATAATACATAACACATAACACATAGGGAAAATCAAGACATAATGAACATCATATTGAAAGAGGATTACGTCCTCAAATAACCTCACTTAACCTTAGCAAATGATTAAGTCATCCGCCTCAAGCTTACATCATGAAAGGAATGTCTAGCAATACTCCAAACTAATCATCTTCATAAAATAATCAAATTGTTCATATTTAATTTTAAAAACATGGGGATTCACCTCTTTGCCGAGATTATAAAGGCTAACGGGTATCCGCCTCTTGTCGTACATACTTTTAGACTATGGGTACTCACCTCCAGAATCACACCATATGACATGGGTACTCGCCTCCATATCATTTCATAAGGATCATGGATACTCTCTTCCATGTCCATTTATCATAATAAGAACGTAGGTAATCACCTCTTGTTCAATTCTAACGATTATGGGAAATCATACCATATCCTTAACATAATGAGGTGAAGGGTAATCGCCTATAGCCTCATCATTCATTTAGTATTTTAGTCTAGATTCATTTTAGGTGACCAATACTTTCAAACTATAATAATTTATGTTAGTAAACCTTTCATGTTCATTCAAACATGCATATCAATTAATTATGAAGTATGCCTTCCCTACTTCATCAACAATCAACAATTCCTAGACTAGACTTTTATATCAAAGCTCTAGTAATGGTAGTTCATCTTATATGCCTCAATCTCATGAAAATCTATAATGTACCACACCAATCCTATATAAATACACCTAAATCCTCAATCCCCCTAATTATGGTATAAACTCACTTACTTAAATATCATCTTTCTAGGCATATGTACATGTAAATTCATCCTATAAATATGTAATTATATTGGTTCGATCACAAATAATCATAATCCACTCAATTGGATTGAAACCCAAAAATTAGAAGAAACCCTAACTAAAATTGGGGAGATTCTTCTTCTACACTGGGGAAATAATGGGGGCTCCATGAAACCAATGATTCCATGGATGTAAAGTCATCACACGTTAGTTAAAAAGCCCACAAAAGCTTGAATATTGGGAGACTTGATCTTGGGTTTTTCTTTTTGGTTCCTGAGAAAATGATTTAATGTTCGGGGAAATTTGGGAACAAAATGCTTATATTCTTTTCTAGGTAAAGAGTAAAATGACGTAGTACTGCATTAAGAAAACTACTAAAAGACACAAAGAACCCTAACTTAAGAACTAAGGGACCTTCACGCCGGACCTTGCCAAAAAACATGGTGACTCGCTAAGTGGACCCTTTCGCTCACCTATGTTTTAGTAACTCATCCAAGGAAACAGTCCACTTTGGCGATGTGGAAGGACTCTCGACGATGCGTCGACTGGAACGGTGAGCCCCGACTTGGATCGCCTAATTTTTTCTAGTGTGTTGGGCCATGGGACAGTTCACTAGGTGAATATGGGTGCACTTGGTGGAACTCCAAGTAACTTTGGGGACGACACTGCCCCTCGCCAAGTTGGCTTGGAAAGGAAAGGTTTTCCTTCAACAATTCCCTAGGTAATGTAGATCCAGCCCTTATTCCGTGGATCATTACCCCTACACACCTATCCTTAAAGACTACTAGATTTCGGGGTCTTACATTATCTCCCCTTCGGATCATTAGTTCTCCAATGAGGTCCTTAGCACATCTCTAAACTAAAATACTCGAGAAAAGCATCCCTTCATGCATACAACTCATAAAAATGCACAGAAACAGTGAGGAAACATCAACTCCAAGATTTAAATACTCAATCAACCATATGGATGTAGGAACTATACGAAACAATCCAATATGCATTAAATTTCAGATTTCTTTCATTGAACGAGGAACTACCATATCTAAAAATAAGAACAATGCTCAACACAATCTAATGGAACAAAAATGCAATTTATATACAAAGAACATATTCAAGGAGGCAATATCAACTTTAAGCTAAGACATGTTCAACAATTCACCTCATGAAGTATATAAGCAACTCATACTCACCGCTCAACAACTTGCAGAAAATAAATCACAACAACCATTTTCTTCCAAAACTTGAGCTTTTTCATGAACACGCAAATTAAAGGAAATCATGAAAATACATAAAACACACATGACTTCAAACAAGATCAACCCAAGTAGAACTCATTACCTCAAACTAGAATGGTAGGAAGCCGATTTGAGATCGTTTATCCAGGAAAGGCAACATCTATCGCAAACCTTCAACTCGTGATTGAACTAACAATAAAATAAGGTTTTTCTCACTATACGAGTAAGAAGTGACTAGCCTCCTACCTACTCAATATCTATCTCAATATCTATAAAGAGAGACGGATTTCGCCTGCCACTCTACCGAGCTAACCAGAATGGAGAGTATGAGGATATCGAGACATCATATTATCCTGGGCCTCCCAAGTAACACCCTCAATAAGATGGTTTATCCATAACACCTTCAGAGAAGAAACCTCTTTGATCCTCAATCTCTTAACTTGATGTTCTAAGATGTCAGCTAGAACTTGTTCATAAGAAAGGTTCCCTTTCACTTCCAACCCTTCTAGGGGAATTATGGCTGTCAGATCTCCAATACACTTTTTCAATATAGATACATGGAAAACCAGATGTACCAACGCCAATTGATTTGACGAATAAAGCTCCTATGCAACTATACCAACACGCCTCAAAATTTGATATGGGCCTATAAAGCAGGGACTAAGTCCCCCCCCTCCCCCCTATTTTTTTTTACCAAACCTCAGTCCACTCTTTATGGGTGAGATTCTCAAGTAAACTCAATCAACCATATAAAATTCAAGGTCTCTCTTTCTAACATCTAAATAAGACTTTTATCGACTTTGGGCCATTCTCAACCTCTCTCTAATAATTCGTACCTTCTTTATAGCCTCTTGAACTAATTCGGGTCCTATCAAAGAAACGTCACCCACCTTAAACCATCAAGCAAAGTCACCACCTCAAACCATCCTATAGGAGATCTACACCTCCTACAATAAAGAGCCTCAAACCGAGCCATCACAATACTAGAATTGTTTCAATCAAGGGAAAATTGTCTTCTCAATTTCACTTGAAATCTATCACGCAAACCCTCAATATGTCTTTTGTTGCTTGGATTATTCGTTATGCTTGCCCATCAATTCGGGGGTGAAAATTTTTTCTAAGCTTAACTTTCGTGCCAAGAACTATTTGGAAAGACATCCAATATTGTGAAGTAAACTGAGTACATATATCAAAGATAATGGGTAAGGGTACTCCATGAAACCTTACCATAACTCTCAAATACAACATAGCATAATCTCTGGCCGTATAGGAAACGTTAATAGAAATGAAATGGGCTAACTACTTAATTCGATCTATTGTAACCCAAGTGCAATCATATTGATGCCAGGTATGGGGAAATCCTACTATGATGTCCACATTCAAATATTCCCACTTCCAAGTAAGAATGCTAATATCTTTGGAACTCCTGGTTTCGATGTTCAAACTTCACTTATTGACAATTAGGAAACTTAGCGACAATTCCCGCAAATAGTTTCATCATCCAATTTTACCAATAAATCTCCCGCAAATCACGGTAGATTTTGCTGGCTCCCGAGTGAATAAATTATTAAGAATTATGGGCTTTTGACAAGATTTGTTCCCTCAAGTCATGCACATTCGAAAAAAACAAATGACCTTGATACCTTAGGACACAATCTCCGTCTTAGGAGAAATCCTCTACATAGTTCTTTAGCACCGCCTCTTTCAATTCAAATAAGGTCTAAATCAAGACATTATACTCCGTCAACACTAGACACGAAAGACAATTCAGAACCATGATGGACCATAACGCCATTCTTGGTGAAATCCACTAGTTTAACTCTCAATCGGGTCAACCAATTGTAATACCTCAAAAGCTAGTAGACTAAACTAGAGCTTAAATTAGGGTTCTAGAGTTTGATATGAGGGTTAGGAACGGAAAAAAGACTTCCCACACTTAGAATGAGGGGTTTAGGGGTTAAACATCAAGGAACATGTTACACCCTATAGTTTAGAAGACCATCTAAGGTTTATTGAGGGTTGCAAGGGCAAGTACAAAGGCAAAGGGGGAAAGCCTAAGACAAAGGACAAGACTTCTCCAAGCTTGGAGCACACTGCCTTATGTTCACGACCATAACCATAACAAGTAGTGTGGACCAGAAATCATGGTGTGTTTCATGAAGCCAAGGCAGTAGCTCCCTAAGCTCTACCTCAAGTGTCTTACCTTCACGAACCACTTCACGACAAGTCTTGACCATGGTTCGTGGGAAGGATTGTGAAGAGTCCTTATCATGAGGGAGGTCAAGATACTTTAGCAAACAATTGCCCCGAAGTTCAAGGCCATCACCATGAGCAGTGGTCTTGACCATAGAGTGGGAGGCCTCGTGAAGTTCTTTTAGCTTTGTGGAGGCAATTTCTTTAGGCCATATCATTGGACCATGAACCACGAGCTACTTCACAACTAGTGGTCTTGACCACTGTTCGTGGGAATTCCCGTGGTCATGCCATGGATTTTTAGAGGCCAAACCAAGTGGCCTAGATACTGTTCCAAAGACCACGAGCAGGACCACCGTAAATGGTGACGACCACGACTCATGGTGCCTCTCGTGAAGCTTGGACAATAGGCTTCCAAGTGGAGGAGGTTTTAGGAAATTCCAAATGTGGTACTTATTGGATGGATCATTTAACCTAGTCTTAAGTCACTTTTTCACAAGACCCAAATAAATTCCCAAAATACTCTCCAATCAAATATTTCTCTCTCTAGAAACTCAGGACATGAGGAAGAAGATAGAGCTTGAAGCCTAGGTCAATAACAAAGAGACCATTGTTGCAATCATAGTAAGGCTTTGTATCCCAGGTATGTTAGCTTATTTATCTATGGTTTCTTCCACCCATAGAGACCCCCAACTGTGAAAAACCCAATTTAGATAGGGTTTCTTTCTATGTTGTGGGTAGATTTGGGTATGATTCCAATTGAGTGGATAATACAGAAGTATTACTGATTTAGTATTGGATAATGATAGTATGATGAATTTATGTGAATTTTGTTGTTAACCCTATCCTAATTGGATGAATTGATATTATGTTGGCTTACACCATGTGAGGTGGAGTTGAGGATTCATAGGTGATCTTCTAAAGTTAATGCCACGTGTAGTAGTTGTTCAAGTACGACATATAAACATGAATTGAAATAGACTACGGAATCTATGATGGATCATGAATAGTGAAGTTGAAATTGAACCTTTATGATGAATTATTACTAGTATAGCTTAATAATGGAATTTGTAACTAGAATATGTTGTGATGTAGATATGTATGCGTATTTTTTAAGAAAAAAACTGTGAGAAAGACTTGTGGTCATGAATGATAATAACTAGGGCTTGAGAGTAAAGTTAATTTGAAGAACTATGAATAATAAGGCATTGAGAGTATGAGAATAGAAGGGTAATGAATAGAATTGTGATGAAAGATCTTTACCTACCTAAGCTACCGCTCGAGTGGTTCAATGCATAGAATGATAGACATACATGAGTAGGATGATATCCATCTTTGATGCATGAACCCTAGGTGTGAAGACGAAATTAAACTTCGAACCTCAAGGAGGTGTAGTATAAGACTATGTCTGTGCTAATTAAGCAACTTGAACTATGAATACATCCATGTATAATGTAGTAGTTCTATATACATGTCTAATGTAGTCATTCTAGATGTGATGATTTAATATGAACATTGACCCTAGTGAAGGAGCATTATATGATAATATGCATGTTGTTTGAAGTTTAGTACATGCTTTATAAACACTTTGAAAGTAAAGTGAATATGCGCATGACCTATTTGTAGTGTTGTTGAAAGGTCAATTCCAAAGACACACTTCGCATGAATATGATAGGAGGTGAAAGGTTTGTCACCTATAGTGATTCTAAGGTTTGAATACTAGTCTCACCCATTAAATTTACGAGATTAGTATGAATTATGTTGAACTGAGCATCAATAAATTCTTCCATAAATATGAACTTAAGACAAGAATCAATGTAAACTCAATGGGACTTAATGCCTAGCACCGAGTGGATATGAATTTGAAATGGAAGCTTCTACACTAGTTGAATCTGGCTTTCTCTTCAAATTTTTTACACTAGTTGAGTTCTAATTTTGCAACTGGATTCCTTTTGCACTACATGAGTCTGGGTTCCTAAAATTAGGTATCTCATTAGATGGAAACCTTCTACCTTAGTTGAAATATCCTTATCCCATAACTAAGTGACCACATATGTTACTTAGCTATTGGATCCACCTAACATATGTAACACCCCATAGTGAAAACAAACCAAAACTCAGTTCTTCAGAAAAACCTGCAAGTGCAACTGACGTGACCATCGACGGACCGTATCTTGACCCACAGTTCATCTTGCACAACCGTCGATGGGATCAAAAACTCCCAAAAATATCAGCCTAGGAAAATTGGTTAAGTGTTGGTCAACGGGAGGACTTACGGTCCGTATGTAAAACTACGGTCCGTAGTCCATGACCGTCGATCGATACCCCCTCCTCCCACTCTCTAACAAGAGACACGGATGACCAGCAGGGTCCGTAGGTGGACCCATGCTCCGTTGGTCTGACCATAGGTTGGAATTAGCATGCAGTTAAGGAGGAAATGCAGTTGGGTCAACTTTTAATTGTCATAACTCTTAGCACAAAATGAATTAGATGTCTCATGACCTACCACATATAGATAATTGAATTAGTTTTCCATATTCACTAACCTTTCTAAAATCAGACTTTCAAGTAAAAAATTATTCCCATTTTAGTAAAGGCATGTCAAACAGGACCAACCGACGGACCAACCGATGGGGCGTGGATCAATCGACAGACCGTCTGTCCTGGTCGTCGACTGGTCTAACAACAACTTTTGCAGAGGTCTTTTGGACCTTTACCACTCGGTTTAAACCCTAATATATGTCAATTTGACCCTAAATTATCAGATTTTAGTCAGTTTAAGCCTACAAACAGATTTAAAACATATCTAAGTCAAATCATTAAATCAACCCTTTGAATTCGAAGCAAGAGAAAAGAAAAAGCTCAAGAACCCTAGTTCCAGAATGCAACAAGCTCCAACAGTTCCAACCCCAAAAGTGAATTTTTTTCCGTGGATTTCATCACCAGGTATGTGGATTTCACTAGTGGGTTCCTTTCACCCACTGGGTCCCTAGTTTTCAGTCAGATGTTGATTCTCTTATCATGATTAAACCTACGGTTTCTAGAACTTTGATAGAATTTCGTGATTTAGTTAAATATATGTTTCAAATAAGATAATCTTGTTACTACTCAGATTATCACATGAATTTCAGAACCCTAACTTTGTATTTCTTTAGTTCTTGAATTACGCATGCTAGGTCAGATATTTCAGATATTTCAGATATACATGCCTCAATTATAAATGCATAATTATTAGATTAAATTTTGCATTCTGAGTTTCTAGTTATCTAGTATTTACAGAAACTCAGACATAATTAGTAAATTTACAACATTCATTGGAAGTAGCATAATACCGAGTTGGACTAGGGTTCAACATACCCAATTAGTCCTAGAACTACTAGCCAAATAGGTTGTAAGTCGCCTCTGTGGGAAATTAGTTTAGTGATCATGCCAGCATGCCTTTATACCTTTGGCAGGGTATATTGGGTCCTCTCCATGGGGCGTATACATCGGACTCCCCATTTAGCTCATGTGATTTTATTATATTCTATAAGTAGCTCCTACAGATCAGTCACACTCTCTGCATTGACCAGTTATAAGTATATTCCGTATTCAGTTTCAGCATGTTATAAATTGGTCATTGTATCAAGTTAGCTCAGAATTCAGTTTATCATGTTAGACTATTATACTTTCTTTTATGCTTGTTCAGTTATGTTTTATTTCAACGTTACTTTCTACATGCTTAGTACCTTTCAAGTACTGACGCATACGTGCACTTCATCTTCTTGTAACACGCGTTCAGGTTCTCAACATCTAAATCACGCAGGGATCGATTTCTGATCTTCAGTTCAGCAGATTCAGTGGTGAGTCCTCATTCTCCGAGGACAACAATTTTGAGTTTCATTTCAGTCTTTAGTCATTTAGTTTAACTTTTTTCTAGATTCAGCTGGGGCTTGTCCTAGTATTTCTAGTGCAGTTAAGAGGCTTATTTCAGACATAGTTAGTTTTAGCTTAGTTTTGAGTTAGTAACTTTATTGTATTAAACTCATCAGTTTTCGTATATATAAGTTTTAGCTTATGGGTATTCCCCATCTTTTCATTATAAGTTATGATTTAGCTTCTGCATCAGTTTATTATCTTTAGTATTCTCATGATAATGCCAGCAGGGTTAGCTTGGGATCACTTATGGTCCTAGGTTCCGTGTCCGCGTCTCAGAGGTAGGTCGGGGCGTGACAAAATTTTGTATAAGAGCACTAGGTTAAAGAGTCCTAGAATATCTGAAAAAGCCACACTAAGTATAGTCCTTTTCATTGGTGTGCAGTGAACGACATCTAATGATAGAGAGGCTATGAAGTGTTTTAGGAAAAACTACACTTTCTTGTTACTCTATCATACGTAAGGTATGATCTGATTCTATTCTAACTCGACGTTGTATGCTTAAGATCATGCCTTCTGGTAGAGCTTAGACATGGAATGGTAATGCAGTTCTTCTAGTGCCAGATAAGTAAGTTCAACTGCGGAGTTTCAGAACGCCAATTCAACTTTTGGCTCAGAGTATGACCAACCAAAACAATCAGTAGTCTCTAGTTCCTACTAATTGAAATGATCGATTAGTGACATCTAGAGTCTGTGATTTTGTTAGGATGAATCCGCCTAAGTTTTTTAGTACATTTTATGCTAATGCATACATCACCTACAATCTAATTAAATGTGTGATTTGGAGAGTTTAGTTTGATTCTTGGAGATATAGTTGAATATTGGGTGAGTCCTCATATCTTAGAGGATAAAACCACTATTTCATTTGTTTCATGTTTAGACCATTACGGGATGTGTCCCTAGGATTTTAATTCAAGTTGAGTTTAGATGGTTTGAGACAGTGTATCGAAATACATCCACTTGCTTTTATAGAGATTTCGATTGTATGGATAAAGTTTTAAATTTTTTGTACTTCTCTACGATCTTTCATGATATGCCAAGGGCTTGTATGAGACAGCTTCGGAGTCAAGTACGCCATGTTACATCTTAGGTATACCCTGCATCGTGACACATATGAACATCTCGAACCAACTCATTTCTCTCAACAACATGTGAAACACTACCCATGGATAACCGACTAAGGGAATCCACCACCATATTTGCTTAACTTGGCTAATAGAGAACACTCTTATCATAATCTTTGAATAACCCAAGCCACATTATTTGGCACAGATTTAGATCTTTTTGGGTAAACACATTCCAAACTCTTGCGGTCGGTGAAACTATAAACATGGACACCATACAAATAATGCCTCCAAATATTTAAGGCTAATACATGCGCCGCTAATTCAAGACGTGGAAGGATGGTTATTCTCATGAAACTTTAGTTACCTTGAAGAATATGCAATCACCTTAACATTTTTCATAAGCGAGAATACATCCCAACCTAACTCGAGGAATCACAATAAACAACAAAACCATTCGTCCCTTCCAACAAGGTCAACAATGGAGCGGAAGTAAGTTTATCTTTCAAATCATGGAAACTTTTCTCACAAGTTTTAGACCATATGAAATTTTCCTTCTTTAGAGTCAAAGTCGTAAAAGGAGAAGCAATGGAGGAAAAATCCTCAAGAAACCTTCTATAGTAACTGGCCAAACCCAAAAAGCTTCTACTGTGTTTCTGTGATAGAGGTCTAGGATAACTCTTGACCGCATCAACCTTAATAGGATCTATGTGAATACCGTTACCTGAAATAATGTGGCCTAGAAAAGCTACAGACCCTAGCCAAAAGTCATATTTGCTAAACTTCGCAAAAAGTTGTATTTTCCGTAAGGATTTACAACAAAATCGTCAAATGATCAATGTGATCATCCTTGCTCCTCAAGTATATCAAATTATCATGAATGAATGCAATGACAAATATATAAAGGTACGGTCTAGACACCCTATTCATCAAGTCCATAAATGTCGTCGGAGCATTTGTCAAACCAAATGACATAAACAAAAACTAATAATGACCGTATCGGGTTTTAAAAGACGTATTCAAAATATCTTCCTCTTTGACCCTCAATCGGTGATAACCCAAATAAGGATCAATATTGGTGAAATATCTTGCCCCTTGAAGTTGGTCAAACAAAAAATCAATCCTGGGAATAGGATACTTATCTTGATGGTCACCTTATTCAGTTGTCGATAATCGAGACACATATGAAGGGACCCATCTTTCTATCTTACAAATAAAATTGGAGCACCCTATGGAGAGATACTCGTTCAGATGAAAACCGTATCGAGTAGGTCCTTCAACTAATCCTTTAGCTCTTTAAATTCTACCGGAGCCATTCTATAAGGAGAAACAGAGATAGGTTGTGTGACCAGAAGAAGGTTAATCCTAGATTTTATTTCTCTTTTGGAAGGAATACCGGGTAAAGCATTAGGGAAAATTTTCAATAACATTTTTACGACAAGGATCAACTAAAAAATATGAGTTTCAGACTCTACATCCCTCACTCTAACTATATGGTAAATACAACCATTAGAAATCATTTTCCAAGCTTTAGGGCAAGAAATAAATCCATCTATTAGAATAGAATTTCCCCCCTTCCATTCAAGGATAGGTTCATTTGGGAATTGAAATTTGACCACACAAGTTCTACAATCTATAGAAGCATAACATGAATGTAACAAACCCATCCCAAGGATGACTTAGAAATCTATCATGTCAAGTTCTACCAAATCCACCAAAGTAACTCAATTGGATAAGGAAATGGGACATCTTCTATATACCCTCTTAGCCACCACAGAATCACCAATAGGGGTAAAGACTATAAAGGTTGTAACAATACGTTGGGAAGCATATCGAATATCATGGCCACATAGGGAGTCAGAATGACAAAGTAGCACCTGAATCAAGTAAAGCATACACATCATATTGAAAAGCTCAACAAAACGGTCACCACATAAGGGGAACTCTCTTGATCACCTCTAGTTTGAGCGCATAGAAACAATTTCTCTTAGGAGAATTCCCACGCAAACTACTTGGACTAGATGAAGGATAGGGTTGAGTCCTACAGTGACCATCCCCATTATTCCTAGAAACCCAAGGTCACTTCCATATTTTTTATCTTTTTCCCACATCCAAAATAAATATTGCACCCCGCTAAGCACTTGTCACGACCGGGGAGCACCCCCTATAGGTAACATGGCGTACTTGAGCTTTCAGAGGTCTTATAAAAGCCCATAGTTATCATTCATCACATTGAGATACTAAATTTAGCAGAAAATATAAAACTTTTCATAGCACCTCATATGCTACGAACATTACTTCATATACATATAAAATATAAGGCATAATACATATATAAACTCTAAGTCTCTTTGACATCTTAGACTCAATAACTTTCGAGTACATTAGGGACACGACCCATAAGACACATTACATAACTACACAATATTTAAAGACTTAATAATAAGTACACATTAGGACATCCTTGGACTTAAGGATTCCTTTCCTTGAGCTTGGGAATAACCTATAAAGATCTTAATCATTCAAGACATTCTTTAAGCATCCATAACCTACACTTTGTGCAAAAATTAGAGAAGAATGGGATTAGCACAAGAATGTACTATGTATGGTAACCATGCAAAAGCATGCATGTAAAAGGGATATTTTCTTTGAAATGATACTTCATGCTATTTTGAGTAAATAATCATAAAACCTTTATCAATATCATATATATAATTTTCATACTTCATAGAAACACAATCCATGTCCAAACATAATTAAAAAGCACTTATACCATTTAAGTCCAATTTGAGGTCACTTTACTGTGAGCTCATTCCTCTTTACATCGAACTCTTCCTTTTAATTCATTAGCCTCCCTATTAATTCTTTAGGAACACTTGGTGCAATGTGTCACCTTAGGACCAAAAGGAAAATCATACATATCATCTACAAAAGACAACACATACAATCATAGAAGTATAATACCACATAGAGATAATTAAGTCAAGACCTTCATCATATAGTCAACAAGATCAACATCATGCATACAGACTCCTATCATGCACATTTCATAACAAGTAAACAAATACTACAATGTCATGCCTAAGGAACACATACATAGTGACATGCATTAGAACACCTTCCTATAACTTCCTAAGGAGTTACTTGTGCAATGTCTAGATGGGTTCATGACTTCAAACTATCCTAAGTAACCTCCCTAAAGTCATTCTATTTAGTGTCCTAGTCATTTAACTTCCATTGTCCATTTTACTTCACGGAAACTATAACCTTAACCGACATAGACCATGTGATGCTAATCATGGAATCCAGTTTCATAGGCCCCACAACGAAAGAAGGTGGTCTACTGGCCAAAGTAGAACCAAATGTGACATATATTTCTAGGTGGATCCACTAGCTAGTATCCAATGGTGGCAACATAGTTCTGGAACTTGGAGGAATATGTGAAAACCCTCTTTATGCCAAGATTAGTCATTGTAGTTATTCACTTATGGAAACCCTATTTTTGCACATTGAGGCTTGTGGTTATCCACATTATGAGATTTATGGTGACCTACCTTCCTACCATGGGAAAGGACACACACTCATATTCAAGTTCACTTGGTGCTAAGCTAAGTTCCCTTAATTGAAAACCTTTATTATATTTTTACTTTATAAATCATAGGTTTAGGAGAGTCATCCCATCATATGCTTAACTCATAGGTCATAGGAAGTTCATCAACCTAAATCATGTAAAGAATCCATTCACATGAACATAACATATGTGAAACATCATCTAGTTTAGGGTACACATGAATACACCATTCAAGGCTCCTCTCTTGACTAGATCTTCATACATGTGTGTGTGTGTATACAAATATGTGAGCAATCCTTTCACATAACACATTAAGTCACACAAGTTCATATATCAATGCATGAGTCTATAAGCATAACTATATGAGCAATCCTAACATATAAACCCACTAAGACACTATGCACATTCATACATCATCCTTTCATACACATCATATTCATAACATGTTCATATATTCATCTTTCATATACATGGAAACCAAACATAGGGACTATCCTATCAAGATACACATGTGCAATGTATAGAGAAGGTCCCATACCCTTGCCCATACTAGTACACCTATCAAGTAATCCTAGCTAGGAATACATAACATACTTCACATATATATACTTTACACATAGTAGTAGACATTAGTGAATATGAGAACAAACTTTCATTTAGACACCATGATGTATTCTACTTGTAACATGCATGTAAGTGAGAGTGTGTATACATTGACCAACATCATCACATAATGGTTATCAATAACTTCTTGAGGCAGCCACCCTCTTATTCCACATTATACTTCCAATAACATACCACACAACATATAATAGCATAGGAGGCAAGACAATATAAACATTATAACCAAGGCTCCTAACTTTAGCTATTTACACTTTCATATAAGGGGTACATGGGTAGGGGCTACTAACCATTCTAACACATCAATGCCAGCACCTATACAATACCCTAACATGAATATACACATTCTCATACAATAGCCACACAACCTAGATCACAACTAGATAGGACGATAGGCACAATTACATCATAAGGTGATCATCTAAATCTCTACATCATAAATTCACCAATTTGACTTCAAGGCCATGGTCAACAAATATATAATGACAATAAAGTAAACACCGCCACCATAAGTGGACCATACCACACAATTCCATACAAGGCTTCATCAACATTTCTATAAAGAAGTAGAGAAGTAGAAGAGTAGAGGTAATAAGCATACTTACCAACTCCTCAACATTTGATCCTCATTGATCAATACACCTTGTCTACAAATAATTCATATATATATGGCAGTATCTAAATGTACTTTAATCATATAAGAAACCATGTACAAGTCGCTACATGATTATACTATAACATAGTACAACATATCAAAACACTAGAAAAGTAGAATAACATAGATCATTCACTAACTTCACTTGCATTGATTTTAAATAATATTTCGTATATAATATCAATCTAAGTCAGTAGCTAAACCTACATTTAACTATATTAAAATCATGATTACATACTCTCAAGATAAAGTTTACAACATAGGCATTTAGGCTTGTCGATTTGCTATAGTATAGGAGAATTTACCAATACTATGAACTATATAAGGATTTGATCATCTTTCATATTTTATCAACAATATACTCATTAGAGAGTAGCTAATTCGGTAAGAAATCAAGAAGAAACCATGCTTGATAAAACGACAACTCGAGATCCATCACACACTTAGCTTTTTTACTTCATAGCCTAAATGAATCTAGATATATTATACCACCCTAATGCAGTTGCTACAGCAGTTCATACATAATCACAACCTTACACAAACAATTCCATAATCGACTTCAAGATAACACATAGAAACATGGGTTATTAACGTTCAAATCTTCTTATTTTATAATCATGGAATGTTCTTCATCAATTCACCATTAATTAAAGTAAATAACAATAAACACAATCAATTTAACATAAGAGAATCACCATTCAATCAAGAACAAGCCATAATCACAAAGCCCATGCAAGAGCTAAATCAATTTTGGAAGGAACATGGGTTCATCATGAAATTGGAGTAAAATCACGTTAAAATCACTATATTAGCTTAAATTCATCATGATTTAATCATTAAAAACGTTTTGAATAAGAATCCATGGCTAGATTGGATGTTTGGAAACTTGATCATGAAGTAAGTTTAGAAAACATTGAGAAGAACTCTTCAAGTGAAAGGATACTTGAAGATGAAGAATTTCCATACCTTAGATTAGTTGAAAACATCTTAAACTTTATGATTCATCCATGGAAAACCCATCTTGAATCTGTTCTTGAGCTTCACCAACAATGTGGTTTTCTAGAGAGTGTATTTTGGGAGGGAAAGGCTTAAAACATGTGGGTTAATTTTAGAATGGGTTGATCACGTTTTTGATGACTTATATACACCCAAATAACTTAAATAACCCCTTAATAATCAGGTTAATACGTGGGTTAAATTTCCCATTCACCCCTTTAATTGGCAGCAGACCTGCGCAGGATACAGTCACGCGACGGATGGGCCTTGACGGGGAGTCACAGCCACGACGGGCCATTATAGGCCTCTGTCATTGGCTACAGTGGATTCCAAAGGTTACTCCCTTCACCCTTGTCTAATTTCCTTAATACATGACCCTTTAACGGGGCGTCACAGCCATGAATGGACGTTGACTGCTCCGTCACCAGGATCTGCCTGGGACAGCCTACACACTGGTTTTGGGTCATTCTTTTGGGGCCTCTTGTGGGGACCTTTAGAAGTCGTACCCGGAAGTTTCCAACTTTTTTAAAAACATTAACAAGTTATGTACGTTACACATAAATTTCATCCAAAACAAACACATATAAGACGTCCAAACAGCCTTGGCCCCACCATGACATACGATGAACGTCTTAGGGGCTATCTTTCGAAGCCTTAGACATTCTTGGGCGTTTGACCTCAAAACTTCACGAAACATCATATAACAACATTAAACATATTTTTAAACCATGTAAATACTTATTAGGATAATTTCATACAGATTTAGGCATGCATGCATATATGAGGCACAAAAGCGACTAGTCGTCGAACGTCTTAGACGTCCCTTGACGTTCGACTTTCGAATCACTTCAAACTTTGTACACTGCGTTTGACCTCTTGTGGGGACCTTTAGAAGTTGTACCCGGAAGTTTCCAACTTTTTTAAAAACCTTAACAAGTTATGTACCTTCCACATAAATTTCATCCAAAACAAACACATATAAGACGTCCAAACAGCCTTGGCCCCAACATGACATACGATGAACGTCTTAGGGGCTATCTTTCGAAGACTTAGACATTCTTGGGCGTTTGACCTCAAAACTTCACGAAACATCATATAACAACATTAAACATAATTTTAAACCATGTAAATACTTATTAGGCTAATTTCATACAGATTTAGGCATGCATGGATATATGAGGCACAAAAGCGACTAGTCGTCGAACGTCTTAGACGTCCCTTGACGTTCGACTTCCGAATCACTTTAAACTTTGTACACTGCCTATAAAACATATAATAAGACATTTATGTACCTTAGAATTTATTATTAATACTTTAGTCTCTAGACACCTTATCCCATTTTCGCGGTCTTACAACACTTCCCATCATGATTCTCCCACATTTAGCATAAGTATGCATTGAAAGATTATGACCATATCCTTGATGTTTTGAGTTATACACCCTCTAATTATTAGGACTTGAATGGGAACTGGAAGATCCTTACCGGGAAAATTTTTGTTCACACCTTGAACGAACCCGTCTACCGGACCTAGAATGTGAACAATTTCCCTCATCCATTCTTGCTCTCTTTGCCCCTTTAGATCTTTCCTTGAGATTTTATTTCTCAATTTGTTGGGCATGAACCCTACAATGAGAAATGTATATGCCATGGAAAAGCGTAGCGGTGCCATATTCATTGACTGCCATGATGAATACACTTGACACAAACTTACTCTTATTGGCCCTATGATACGCCACAATAGAAGGGACATATTTGGATAATTGAGTGAACCTCAAGCCATACTCACTTGTACTAATATTTCCTTGCCAAATATTGATGAACTCAAGTATCTTTGCCTCTATAATCTGTAGAGAAAACCATTCTATGGTACCGGCTTCCATCGACCTTGCCTCTTTCCACTGATCAAACCAAATCTGAGCAACCCCCTGGAGTTGGTAAGCGACCAATTCCGCCTTCTTTATCAAAGTAACTCCGATAATAGCAAGTAACATAGACCTCTTCGATAAAATCATGACGGACTTTCTCAATTTTGGAGCCATCAAATGCCGAAGGGTTCATCCTTGTAAAATCATTCACTATTAACGCCTCCATACACATATTTGGGTTCACTGGAACTACCTCCTGTCTATTGGGTTGTGCTATCACTTCTTGAGTAAATACTTCAAAGACGACCTCAACTCTGCATTTGTTACATTCTCATTCAACGGGTCAACTAGAGCTTGGGAGGAACGTAAGGAGGAACCATAAGGAGGAACCTCTTGATCAACATTGTCTCCCTCCATCTTTCTAGAAGGCCGTCTAGTATTCATATCCTAAAAACCATCATGCACATATTTCGAGTGATACTTATAGAATCAAACTACACGACACGACTTACAGAAGTGAATAAGTGAATTCCCTAAACATGTAATAGCCTCTCATTCGTATATGTGACACATTTCACATTTATGAATAAAACTCTACTTAATGTGGTTTGACAAATCCAAGAACCATTCTAAACCTTGTGCTCTGATTACCAAGTTTGCTACGACCCAAGATTATTCCATAGATGTAACAAGGCTCATAAGACCTCTAGATGCCTCATACAGACCACTTAGCTATCATAATATAAAGTAATATAAAAGGTGCGGGAATTTAAAATATTTCAATCAATCAATGTCTTATATAAAATGAGCAGAACTCTATCAATATTGTATCAAAAAATCTAAAATAAGTGATAAATCTTGGCATGCCTCCCATACAATAGTCCAAGATGAAAATAAACACACATAAGAGAATCTAGCTACAAATGCGTGAATCAACAGCAACGGACCCTACATTTTGATAAGAAATGTAGAAAATAGTATGTGTTAGTCCAAGAATGTATTAAATATGATAACTTGCATAAAAAAAACATAAGCATTATTCACCACAATACATAAGACATAGGCATAATCAAGACATAACGAACATCATAATGAAAGAGGATTACTTCCGTAAATAACCTCACTAATCTTAGCCAAGACTTAGGTGATCCACCTCTAGTAAAGCTAACATCATGGAAGGCATGTCTAGCAACACTCAAAGTTAATAATCATGATATCATAATCACATTGCCTATACTTTCTTTTATATGCATGGGGATTAGCCTCTTTTCCTATCTTATAGAGGCTAATGGGTATTCGTCTCTTACTTTACTTACATTAAGATTATGAGTACTCACCTCCACAAAAACATCATATGACACCACTACTCGTCTCCACATAATTTCATAAGAATCATGGGTACTCTCCTCCATATCCATTCGTCATCATAAGAACGTGGGGAATCACCTCATATCCTTAACATATGGAGGTCAAGGGTAGTCAGCTCTATCCTCATCATTTATGAAGCACTTTAGTATAGATTTATTTTAGGTGAGCAATATTTTCAACCTAGAATAATTTATGAGAGTAAATTTTCATATTAATTCAATCATGATTATCAAATCATTATGCAAAGTATCCCTTCCACACTACCACATCAACAATTCATTGTCTAGAATTTACTCTCAAAGCCCTAAATATATTTATTCATCTTATATGCCTCAATCTCAAGATAATATATAATGTACCACATCAATAGTATATTAATACACTTAAATCCTCAATTCCCTTTTTAATAGAATAAACCCACATACTTCAATTCATTTTTCTTGAAATGGGTTAGGTATGGGTACATGTAAAGTAATCCTCTAAACTTTTAATGTTATTAATCAAATGATAAACAATCACAATCCACTCAATTGGATCGAAATCCATAACCTTAGAAGAAACTTTTTACTAAGACTTGTAAAATTCTTCTTCTAAATTTGGTAATATTATGGGAGCTCCATGGAAGAAAGGATTCCATGGATAAAAAGCCATCATACATTAGTCGCAAAGAGCACAAAATCTTTAAGATTGTGAGACTTGATTTTGACCTAGATTCAATCTTTTCCTTCTTCTTCTACCTTTTAGAGAGAGAATATTTGAGATGAAGATCTTATGTTTTTCTTTTTTGTTCTTGAGAGTGATTTAATGTTGGGGGAAAATTAAGAATAAAAAACTTAAACACTTTTCTAGTTTTTGAGTAAAACAACGTGCTATTGCATTAAGAAAATATGAAAAGACACAAAGGACCCTAACTTAAAAACTAAGGGACCTTCACACTAATGATCACCAAACTCTCGTGGTCGGTGAAAATATAAACATGGACACCATACAAATAATGCCTCCTAATAATTAAGGCAAATACAACCGCCGCTAATTTAAGATTGTGGAAGGATAGTTGTTCTCATGAAACTTTAGTCGCTTTGAAACATATGCAATCATCGTACGATTTTTCATATGCGAGAATACATCACAACCTAACTCGAGAAGCATCACAATAAATAGCAAAACCATCCGTCCTTTCAGATAAGGTAAACAATGGAGCGGAAGTAAGTCTATGTTTAAAATCATGGAAACTTTTCCCACATGTTTTGGACCATATAAACTTTGCCTTCTTTAGAGTCAAAGTCATCAAAAAAGAAGCAACAGAGGAACACTCCTCAACAATCCTTCTATAGTAACTGGACAAAGCCAAGAAGCTTCTAATGTGTGTCGGTGATAGAAGTATAGGACAACTCTTGACCCCATCCATCTTAAAAGGATCTATCTCAATACACTCACTTCAAATAATGTGGCCAAGAAAAGCTACGGACCATAGCCAAAACTCACATTTTCTAAACTTAGCAAAAAGTTGTCTTTGCCTTAAGGATTTACAAACCTCAAATGATTAGTGTGATCATCCTCCCTCCTTTAGTAAATCAACTTACCATAAATGAACACAATAATGAATGTATAAAGGTACTGTCTACACACCCTATTCATGTGTAGAATTAAAAAAAAAAGAATAGAACCTACTTTTTAATTATTTTTAATCTTTAATAAGCAAACATATAGAAATTTTTTTGTTGTAAATTCAACAAAATCATAGATCACGTAATAAAGGTAAAACATGTATATAGTGTGTGTTTGGGAGAGGAGGAGGAATTTAGGAGACACGGGCTCAAAAAGCCACTCAACTATTGATAATTATCAAACAAAGTCATATTTAATGTAACAAATTAAATAGGTCACTCCTGTTTATTTATATATCTTTTAAAGTCACTCTATAAATATTTTAACAATTTTAAATTGACATGTCATTTTATTTTGTTTACACAAACTTTTTTTTTTCAATCCATGTTTCAATAAACTATGATTCTACCTTAACCATAGCCCGAATAAATGAAGTTGCAATAACTTGTAAATTTTATAAGACTAGTATTTATTTTTATGAACAAAAATAAATAGTGAGTCATGATTAAAAGAGAAAATATTAATTCAATTTCAATAAAATAGATTATTCAAATATACCGTGTTAAATGAAATTAGAATTCTACATTGAAAAAAAGATAAGTAATTAAGAAGCAATAAATATGCTAAATTTTTTCCAAATATTTATGTATGTACTGCAAATATCTGCACTAATACTTACATTCAGCAAATAAGTATGTAAGAGCATTTGTCGAGAGCAAAAATTACAATTTCCCTCATAACTTTTTAAGAAAATAAGTTTAATTTAAGTTATGAGTTAGGGTTAAGTTGAATAATTGATTACTGCTAGTAGATTGAAAACAAAAATTTGTATGGACTAAATTTGCTCGTTCAAATATTTAATATAGTGAGTTTTGAAAAGGTAAAAATAAAATTGAGTGACCTTCTGATTAAAAAAATAAGGAACAAATTTGACTTTATGAAATAATTATCAATAGTTAAGTGATTGTAATATCATTGAATACAAATAACCCTCTAACTAAGATAGTACACTAAATTTTATCACTTCTCTGGTTGCCAAATTCACTTTTCAAGTCCTTCCACTTCACCCCACCCCACTATATATAGCCCTCCCATTTTAAAACCCTTGAACCTGTAAAAACCCTCAGCAGTCACTCTAAAAAAAACACATCCTTTCAAAATCTCAATTCCCAAAATCAGTGATTTCATTTCCTTCTTTTTTTTTGTTGTTTTGGTGAAATTTCAATGGGAAAAAATATTTTAGAGAATTTGACTTCACCTAATCATCAAACTATCAAATTCGATGAGATTGAGGGAAAAAACATCATTTTCTAATCGGTGAAAACTAAAGTTGAAGAAGAGGAAAAAAATGAAAATTATTTGGGTTTGTTTGAGGGGTCACCCGATCGGATCGAATCTGCTCAAACAATTATCACTAGTGCTGATTCAAATTCAATTGGCTTTATTGTATCTTCATATAGAAGTGGTTACTCATATTCCGATGGAGATAAATGGTCTCCTTTAAAAGGTGCGCCTAGTTCTTTAATTAAGGCCATTTGTTCAAGTGAGCTGGAGAATTTTGAAAAGATAGTTGCGGAAGAAAGTAAGCTTATTGAATTCAAAACTTTTCAAATAATGGTATGATTCAAAATTTTAACTTCTTTTATGTTATAGAATTTTACAGTTTTAGCCTATTTTATTGCATTAAATTATTACACCATCAATTGTGTAGTGAAATGGAGTGGGCTTGCCACTTTAAAGATCTTCCAAGTTACACAACTTATACTTTTAGGCTCTTTTATGACATATTGAGCAATAAATTACATAGAAAAATAGCCCAAGATAACCAACTTTTAAGATGTTCTCAAATGATACAATTTACTGTGAACTAGCACGGGTGGACCACTTTAAAATTCTTTTAAGTGATATAATTTATGATTTTAGCTTATTTTAATGACATCTTAATCATGTATTAATATAGTCTGGGATAACCATTTTAAACCTCTTTCAAGTAATATATTTTACAATTTAACCTATTTTTATGGCTTCCTAATCAATCAACTAGGTAGTAAAATAAATACGGCAGGGCTAGTTACTCTTTTAGCTTGTTAATTGAAAAAATTTCTTTCTTACAATAAATATTTCAAGTTTAAAAATATACACTCTTCAGCATGCGGCTAACTAATATAGGTATACTTTTCAATGTCCTACATCACTACATAAAATCTTTAATTTCATAAGGTTAGCCGTACACACTACCTTGTGGATCAGATTGTGTTTTTTGTTGTTGTTATTGTAAAAAGTTCATACATACATACGTACACACACATACACATATATATAAACCTTCTCGTTCTACTATATTTTGTTTTGTGTATTCTACATTTTAACTCATTATTTTTAGGGCATTGGCATGCGTAACTTAGGCAATACATGCTTTTTAAATGTGATTGTCCAATCCTTTATGCACACTGTTGTGTTGCTTCAGCTTCTCAGATCGATCGATCATGTATCTCCATGTCTATGTAAGAATCAACTAAAAAATTTTCCTTTTATTTTTTATCCATTTTTATTTTCTCGTATCTTAGCTTAGCATCATTTCTTCTTGCAGCATATGATTATGAATTTTGTGTGGTGTGCATCATCAGAGAGATATATTTTATGGCAGATTTTTTGTCTGACCGACGAAAATTGTTAGCCAATTGAGAAGTATATCAAAACCCAGATATTTATTTTTTTCCTCTTATATCTTACATTAATTTTCTTACTGAGTTATAAAAGACAAAGTCATATATGTTGTCTTTCCACTTAGTGAATTCAACCATATGTGAGTCACATCCTTAAGTTGGTAGGATGCTAATTTTACCTATCACTACCAGTTACTTGCATCACACTAATATTTTCTTGACCTCATCAATGAACGTCATGGGTCTTTACCAATTTGTGACCCTAAAACTTAGGCAGATTCATCTCAACAAAGTCACAAACTATGGTTGCCACTAATCGATCATTTCTATTAGTAAGAAATCGAACCTGCTGATTCTACTTATTGGTCATACTCTGAGCCAAAAGATGAATTGGCATTCTGAAACTCTACATTAGAACTTCCTTATCTGGTAATAGAGTAACTGCATTAGCATTGCGTGCATTAGCATTCCATGCCTAAGCTCTACAAGAAGGCATGATCTTAAGTGCACAACATCAAGTTAGAATGGAATTTATTCAAAACTTACGCACGATAAGAGTAACAAGAAAGTGAAGTTTTTCCTAAAACACTTCATAAACTCCCTCTCATTAGATGTGGTGAACTTCACACCCATGAAAAGGACTCTACTTAGTGCGGCTATTGACACATCATAGGACTCTTGAACCTAGTGCTCTAATACAAAGTTTCGTCATACCCTGAGCTACCCCCCGAGATGCGGACACGGAACCTAGGACCACAAGTTATCCCAAGCTAACCCCGCTGGCATGATCATAAGCATACCAAAGATAATAAACTGATGCGGAAGCTAGACTATAATTCATAATGAAAATAGGGAATACCCATACGCTAAAACTGATATATATGAAAACTGATGAGATAAATACAATGTAGTTACTAACTCAATAATAAGCTAAAACTAACTTTGCCTAAAAAATAGCCTCTAAACTGAAATAGAAATACTGGGACAAGCACCAGCTAAATCTATCAAAAACTTAAACTAAATGACTAAAGACTGAAATGACACTCATGACTGTTGTCCTCGAATAATGAGGACTCACCACTGAATCTTATGAACTGGAGATTAAAAATCGATCTATGCGTGATCTGGAAGATGATAACTCGAACCTACATCAGAAGAAGATGTAGCGAACGTATGTGTCATTCTTGAAAGGTACTGAGCATGTAGGATAGAGTAAATCTTAAATAAAACATAACTGCACAAGCATCAAAGCAAGTATAATAATCTGACATGATAAACTGAATTCTGAGTTAACTAGATGCAATGACCAATTTATAACATGTTGAAACTGAATACTGAATATATTGATAAATAGTCAATGCAGAGAGTCTAACTCATATGTGGGAGATACTAATAATCGATAATAAAACCACATTATCTAAATACGGTATTCGATGTATACCCCATAATCGAGAGGACCCAATATACCCTGCAAAAGATATAAGAGCATGCTGACGTGATCACTAAACATATTTCCCACAGAGGGAACTAACAACCTACTTGGCTAGTAGTTCTGGGACTATTTGGGTACGTTGAACCCTAGTCCAACTCGGTATTATGCTATTCCAAATAAATTTTGTAAATTTAATGATTACGTTTGAGTTTCCATAAATACTAGATAGATCAAAACTTAACATGAAAATTTAGAATACAACGTTTAATCTTAAAATGATGCATTAAAAACTGAAGCATGTATATTTGCATAACTGAAATAGCTGACCTAACACGTGTAGTTCAAGAACTAAAGAAATACAAAGCTTGGGTTCTAAAATTCATGCGATAATCTGAGTAATAACATGATAATATGATTTGGAATATATTTTTAACTAAATCGTGATGTTCTATCAAAGTTGTAGAAACCCTAGGTTTAATCATGATAAGAGAATCAAGAATCTGACTGAAAACTAGGACCCAATGGGTGAAAGGAACCCACTAGTGAAATCCCACATACCTGGTGATGAAATTCACGGAAAAATACTCAAGTTTCGGGCCTGGAACCGCTAGATCTTTGCTACATTTTTGAACTAGGGTTCTTGACATTTTTCTCCTTTCTTGCTTCTAATTTTCAAAGTTTTGATTTAATGATTTGACTTAGATATGTTTTAATTATGTTTCTAGGCTTAAACTGACTAATATTTGATGATTTACGGTAAAACGACGCAACTTAAGGTTTGAACGATGTGGAAAAGGTCCGAAATACCCATGGGAAAGTTGCTGTCAAACCAATCGAAGTCCAGGACTGACGGTCCGTCGATTGACCAAAGCCCCGTTGGTTCGTAGGTTGGGCCTGTTCGATAGTCCTTTACTAAAACGGGCATAACTTTTTACTCGGAGGTCGGTGGCTATTGAAAGATAATTCAATTATCTATATGTGAGTAGGTTATGGAACACCTAATTCAGTTTTTGCTAATAGATATAACCATTTGAATTTTACCCAACTTTATTTCCCCTTAATTTTCTGCTAATTTCCCACCTATGGTCAGACCTATGGGTCGTAGGTCCACCTACGGACCGTGATGGTCATCCGTGGCTCTTGTCAGAGAGTGGGTGAAGGGGGGGGGTCTTGATCGACAGTCATGGACTACGGACCGTAGTCTGACCTACAAACCATAAGTTCATTCGTCGACCAACACTTAAATAATTTTCATGGGCTGAAATTTTCAAGAGTTTATGATCCCATCAAGTATGCAATATTCCCCCAAGTATGCAATATTCCCCCAAATCCCAAATAATTGGGGGCCTCAAATTTGTACTATGAATAAAATTATGGTAAAAATATAAATTAATAGTTTAAAAAGTATTGAACATAGTGAATTGTAAATTATGCAAATTATTTTTTGTTAGCTTCTTTAAAGTTTCAAACACTACAACAAGCATAATTAAGGAAGGATCAAGTTATCAATATCTTAGACTAACACTTTATGATTCTAACTCTTATATTTATTAAAATTTATAAATGTATTACTTATAGAACTATGTTAACAACTTATATAATGATTGTATTAGTGAAAGGGTATTTTTAACCTTGAATTTATAAAATTTTCCCTAAAATTGATAATTGAAAAGGAACATCAAAGAAGTAACACCATGATCATCGTATTGCATAAAGTAACGCCGACAAGGCCACATTAATTGCAAGTAAAGCACATAATACCACCACCATAAGTGGACCATACCAATCACAACATAATTTAAGTCTAATAATCATAAAATAAAGGAAATAGGGCAGCTTACCACCACTCACTTCTCAATATCACAAACGAATGCCAAATCACAAAATTCGATATTACAAGGCCCATGCCGATGGACATAACAAACAGTTCAACATAATTATAACAATATTAATGAATCTAGGTAATTTTACGACATATTCATCAATCTAATGCAACCTAGATATCAATTTACTATAATCATTACATCAATCAAAAGCCTATGTAAAACTACATTAGAATTCATAAACCTTAAGTTAATATCAATTTAATAAGCTTAATATTCAATAGATATAAGAATATACAATATTTATATGATCAAATTGGAACAGCCTATAAACAATTTTATCATAATCTATACATAATAAAAAACCCATAACAATTTACACATGAATTCATCTAGTCAAATTGAGAGCTTTGTGAAGGTCAAGGGTTTATGGAAAATTTCATTGGAATGTATCAATTAGATATGAATTACATCATATCTTAATGTTTGAAAACCTTTCATTCAAGAACCCAAGACTTCGAGTAGAAATTTGACTTTTCATCTTTTGGAAAACTTTGAAAATCATCTTTGAAATTGGATCTAAGGTGATAGAAAGCCTTATATGAGTAAATCCCAAACCTTATTAGAAGATCCCAATGATAATTGAAGAAGAAGCTCCATTGCAGAACCATCTTCACCTTGAACTTGCATGGAGGTTTTTGAACAAACTTTGGGAGGGAATGTGTTTTAATTTAGGTTTAAGGGTTTAAATGAGAGTTTAATGAATTATATACTCTTAAAATACCCATAAACACTCAAAGCAACCGTACAAATACTTGTTGGGATTTGGGGTTAATTTACAACTTCACTCCCTCAACTTAATAGTAAAGCTGCGTGCAGGACAGAACTATTGACGGTCCGTCCATTGCCAACGGACTGTCCTGTTGGTATGTGGTCTGGGACAGAGACCTGTCCTTGGATTACTCTCCCACATTAACATGTTTTCATCAAAGAGGAACCACCAACGGGCGTCGACTAACCCACTGGGTGTCGATTGCCTGGGCTGTCATGGACAGTTTTGGCACCAACTTTGGGTCCTTTCTCAAGGACTCTTGGATTGTCCTTGGGGATGTTTACCCTGACGTTTCCAACCCAAATATGATAATATACAATTTTAGAACCTACCACATCAATTTCATCCAAAAAGATCACGTAAAACTCGACGAAACATGCATAGACACTAAAAGTCATTTCAAGGTAAACCTTTCGAATGTCATGGCCATTCTTGAACGATTGACCTCCAAACATCACAAAATTTAAAAACTGACTATATACACCATAATAACTCTTATAATGGCATTATAACCTCATGAATCACATATACAACCACATATGAGGCACATAGATGACTTAGTCGTCAAACGTCTTGGCACGTCCCTTGATGTTTGACTTCCAATGCACCTAAACTCTTAAACACTGCCTCAAACCCACATAATAAACCATTTTAAGACCTTAGAAAATCATGAAAACCATTTTAGGCTCTAGATTCACCTAAGCAATTTTTGGGGTCTTACAGACATCATGTTGATAAATTATTGAAATAGACCCGCTTATTTTATTTATGATATTTATGATTTCAAGTGTGGTTGTTCATTGTGTTTGTTCATTAGTTTGTGGTTACTGGTTGCCTCATATACCGCACTGGTAGAGGTTTATTAACGGTTGACTCGGGTACCACGCTAGTAAAAGTTTACAAATGCTTGGAACATGTTAGACATAAACTACTAAATACTTTGTTTTTACTTATTATTCTTACTGCTTTGCTCAAACACATCAGACAACCTAATATTAGTAACTGAACTCTAAGTCTGAAAAATATCACATGAAGTACACAAAAGAGAACTCACAAGTTTGTTGGCTTTTGTTCAAAACTTTCAGGGTCTTAATTATGATGCAATCGTTAAATTGAGAAAAATAGGGAACTGGTAGAGGAGAAGAAGGATGCAGAACTTTGGAGACTTGATTACAGATGAAGATATATATACAAATCTTAGAAAAAAAATTAAATAGAAAGTAATACATAATAGAAGTTTAATATGCTTACAAGTTAGACAATGACATAGAGAGCAACTATTACATGTGATCTTCCAAAAGAAACCTTCGAGAAGATTCTCTTTTCTTGGGATGCCAAGTATAGAACAAACAGACAAACAATACGAAAGGTACTTTCATTATCATATTCTCCCACAAACCATAGAACTCCATGAACCAACAACCACCGTCGCCGCCTCCATCGATTCATGCTCCAACCGCTGCAATTGGGGAACATGATGGTGGCAGCACCGCCGCCATGAATTCTACATATCTAATTTCTAAATTAATCTTCAAAATCCCTAATTATTAGATGATAAATAATATTGTTACAGATCTGTTAAAGGTAGAAAAATTGAATCATAAAATTTTTTCTTGGAGAAAAAATTAGCAGGCACATATAAATTTAGCGTGTTTATACTTCAAAAATTAAGGATTGCAGGGGCTAATTTTCAGGACTCTGTTTCTTAAGCCATGAAGGTGCCTACAAACTTTCCAGTAGGCAAGACAAATCCCATCCCACAACTTTACAGTAATGGTACTGAGGGGGAACTATCCTCAACAAAGAAAAGCATCACTAAGCAAAATACATAAGAGTAAGGAAAAAAAACCCAAAACTATATATAAAACACATATCTCTCAGAACCTAAAATCCACATGTACAAAACAACTGAAAGATGACGAGTCCCAGAAGTGGTGCAAAGAAACAAGACTGCTTAAACAAGCAAAAGATAATTCAAAGCGTATATATAAAGTGAAGACAGGAAGCCCTAAAACACCATGTGCTCATCCTTGTCTCGAGAATAGACTGTTGCATGCTCGACCTCAAAGATGATAGCTGGTGCTCAGACATGCAATACGGATACAGATGTAGAGTGTAGGATGAGTACCTGAACAACAGGCACCCAGTAGGCGTCATAGGTTGACTGAGCATGAAAGAAAAAAACAGATGAAAAATGCAGAATTAAACACCAGCATAAGTTAAAAGAAATAAGAGGAGAACAATCAGAGAGCTAGTATAAAGATATTTAATCTAAACCCAACTAGGCCCCCTAATAAGACCCGCTAGATATACTAAAGAACAAAAAAAAATAACCCAAACAAACTCCTATAAGATCTATAGGTACACAAAGAAGAAAAAAATACAGAGCCCAAAGGAAACCAAACTTCCTACCGGCATAACCAAAACCCCCAACCTATTCAAGAAGTATGACATCCACATCCAGCCACCCAACCTCGAACGAATCCTTTGCATTACCCCGCTATGTGATTTCTTCACAAGGATATATCAATCTCCTACAAAACCCCTTATCAAACTACCCTTTAGGCTAGCATTCTCGTCCCTGCCTAAGCTAGCCAAGTGTTCCATTTAACCCTTGATATATCGTGGTTTCATGGTATTTTTAATGTTTTTTTTTTTAAGTTTAGTGTGTCCAAAAGCCTTTTTGTATTGATTTTTATGTAAGTTTCTTTTTATTTGAAGGAAATCTGTCTAAAGATGAACGCCAAAGTTTTTGAGCAAGAAATGCAGAAAAGTCACCACTTACGGAGCTTGTGACGGTCTTTCGTGCCTGTGACGGTCCGTCGTGCCTGTGAAGGTCCGTAGGTGGCATCGTAGTGAAGCTTCTGAAGGAAGATGGGGAAGTCTGACCAAGTGTGGGGTTGCGAAGTTCATGATGGACCGTCTTAGCCATGATGGTCCGTCCTTCTAGTTCATCGTGATTATCATAGAAGTAATCTTAGTACCCAAATTCCAAGTGTAAAAGTGTTATGGAACAGAGACCCTCGACAGACCGTTGTGCCTGTGACGATCCGTCATACATGCCGTCGAGGGTAATTAAGAGAGCAGCAGAAGAATTTATAAAGTAGGGGAAAACGGAGACCATGACGGGCCGTCGTGACCACAATGACCCATCGCGAGGTCCGTCGACCCAGCCGCGTTTTTACAGAATTTCAGCAAACAGAGTCCTTCTTTGATTAGGTTTTTATTTTTTATAAATAGTTCAAAAAACCCCATTTCGGGGGTTAGACTCTCAGTTATTAGACACTTTTATGTTAGATTCTTTGTGAGCATATTATTTTGATTATTACTCTTTGGGTTGTTACATTTTTCTCTGGAGTTCATTATTAGTGATTTTGACGATTAATCAAGTGAGTTTCTAGATTTTATTGTTTCTCATTGAAGTAAGTGCATGAATTCTTATATTATATATATGAATATTGTGATTATGACTATGTGTAACTACACTCCATAACTAGGGTTGTGGTAACCACATGTGAAGAATGAGGTAAAACCTAACTAAAACAACAATTCTAGAAAAGTGTCTTGCATGTATTGATACTTCTTTTGTTTAGAAGTCTTTTAATGGATGGTCAACGTTAGAACTAGCCTTAATGCTACTTGCCGGACCAAGGAGGTAGATAATAAGAAAAGAATTATCAACATAGATTTAGTGTATACTATGTAATAGGCTAGCAGTGATTGGTACGAGGTAATAAGTTAGTCAAATATCGAATACAATGCTAAATATGAGGTAAAGATAAGGGTTAGTATAACAACACACATAGCCAGACCAAGGTGCAGAGTGAAATTTTCTAGATGCCGGACCAAGATTTAAATACATAACTTATCATTTTGCATGCAAGATACTAGGAAAGAATTGTTATAGTTAGAAATATAAAGTTAAGAACTTGTGGGGAACATGTAAACCCTAGTTAGTTTTATGAATTGATTAAACTCCAACATTTGAATCTGTTAGTTGTCTACTTAAATTTAGCTAGTTATTTTCATTCATTTAGAAATATATCCCCCCTTTTATTGTCTTTGTTTCAAAGGAAATAATTGACTAAATAATAGTAATAATAGAATAAAGTTAAGTCTGAATTATTTTCCTCTAGGGAACGATACCAACCTCATTAGTTTGGTTTTTTACTTGAGACGACCGCTTTACTTCTTATTTGAGAAGTATGTTGAGCGTTATCAAATTTTGGCGCCGCTGCCAGGGAAAGTAGCTGTTAGATTAACTTAAACTTATTACTAAAGTTTAGTCAATATTTTCTTGATTTTAGTTTGTTTATTGTTTTTGATTCTTGCAGAACTATCTTCCTTGTATGCCAAATACACGAAGAGGAATGGAACCCTTGGTTCCCTACGATCACGACTAAGAGAGTACACTACGCAACATGAATCGAAACTTGTTATAAATGATTATGAACCAAACAAGAACATCGCAGCTCCGGTTGATGTTCATGATCAGTTATTTCCCGATGCTTCGGGTGATAACCAAAAAAGGGACCAAATCGCGGTCCACGTTCTCAAGAATACTATAGAGGCTATGACATTATAGCAGATTCCGATGGGCCAATTTTCTTGCCCCCTCTACCACTAGGCCACAACTTTGAGGTAACTAGTAGCCTTATACAAATTGCTCACTGCCAGAGGTTTGTTTTCAGGGCTACCTTCTGAGGATCCACATGCCCATATAGCAAAGGTAAGGACAACGTGTAAAAGCTGTGTAGGGAGGCTTGACTTGGACTTGGATGTAATAGGGATAAGAGTGTTTCCTCTCTCACTGACAGGAGAGGCTGTTATTTGGTTCACTAAGCTCCCTTATAACTCAATTTTCACTTGGAACCAACTAAGGGACGTTTTCTTAGCACGTTATTACCCGGTCTCCAAGAAACTAAGCCACAAAGAGAGAGTGAACAACTTTGTGGCACTACTACGAGAGTCAGTTAGTAGTTCTTGGGATAGATTCACCTTATTTTTGAAAAGCGTCCCAAATCACCGTATAGATGATGAGTCACTGAAGGAATACTTCTATCGGGACAAGATGATAATTATAAAACAGTGTTGGATACTATACCAAGCGGTTCCTATGGGGAGTTTCCTTATACTGAAATTGATGAAAAGATAGAGAAAATCTCCAGGAACAATAAAGCTTGGAGTACTAGGAAGTCAGATACTGGGAGAAATACCTTCGCAGTACAATCCACTCACAACCTAGCCACAGATGAGATTCGTGGAGGGATGGCTCAAATGTGAATTGAGCTTGGGTTGGTATTAAAACATATAACTGGAGCTGTAGAAAAGATAAATCACTACTACCAAATGATGAATGCTATTATGAGGAGAATTCTTATGCGGTAAATTAAAAGACGAGTGGTTTCCGACCAAGTGCCCAAGGCTCAAATTAGGAGAATTGGCGCCAATGTCAAGGAAACCAAGGTCGGTTCTATGGTAACTATAATCGTGAGGGTCATTATGTCCGAGATGGAAATTACAACCGTGACAACAATTATAATAAGGGTAACTATGGTAACAGAAATGATAGGAATGGGCCCTATTTCTCTGCTCAAAATCGTGAGGTACTCCTAGGGATGGTAGAGATAGTATGGCGCGAGTTGAGGATATGTTGCACAAAATGATGAGGAGGTTCGATGAAAATGATGAGCACGTTCAAGAGTTATGGAGTGATTTAGCGGGTATGGGGCAGAAAGTCGATACACATGCAATATCGATTAAGCATATTGAGTGGAAAATGGCCCAATTATCTGCGACTGTGAACACACGGCAACTGGGCACTCTTCCTAGCAACATTGTCCGAAATCCAAAAAATGATTGACACTGTATGACAATCACTACTCGGGGTGGTAAGCAGACCATTAACCCACCTATGTCGTCTAAGGAGGAAAAGGTGATAAAAATAATGATAAGTTGGTAGATGGTAGTGGTGAAGTAGAAGATAACAGTAGAAAAGATGCTGAAGTGCCTATAAAGGTAATTCCCATACCTAGACCACTCCTTTCCTCAGACATTAGTGAAAAAGACCGAGGATGGTAAATATCAGCATTTTATAACAATGTTGAAGCAGCTGTCTATCAATGTCCCTTTGGTGAAAGCTCTAGAACAAATGCCCGGTTATGCAAAGGTTATGAAACATCTAGTTACAAAGAAAACATCGGTCACTTTCGAGGATGATGATAGAATGCAACATTGTAGTGTTATTACTACAAGATCTCTCTTACAAAAGAAAGAAGATCCAGGTGCGTTCACTATTCCTTGTATAGTCGGGTCATAACATTTTGCGAAAGAATTATGTGATCTGGGGGCAAGCATAAATCTCATTCCCCTCTAGATTTAAAAGAAGTTGGGTTTGGTTGACCCAAATCCCACTACCATGTGGCCACTGATGGCCGATCGAACAGTGAAAAGGCCTATAGGGATACTCCACGATGTGCTAGTAATAGTGGAGTCGTTCATATTTCCGACAGATTTTGTTATTCGATTGTCAAGTCGATTTTGTCCTAGGGTCTCCCACTTTTTCTAAGTGTCCTCTGACGGACATCTATGATGGACCATCACATCCTCAACGGTCCATCCTGCACAACCGTCGTGACGGTTAGAGACCCCTCTTCTAAGAGTCTCCATGACGGACATCGACGATGGACCATCATTGTCACGATAGTCCATACTGCTTATCTGTCATACTTTTCAGAGAATTTCCTTCAGGGGTCTCATATCAACATAGTTGAAGTAAGACATGATGGAACCGATCACGGTCCATCGTACTGACGAAAAACCGTCACCTGGTCCGTCGTGTTTCACTATTACTACAGAAAATTCATTACAACTTAGCTCTTATATTTATTGTGTTTCGTTATTACTCGTCGTGTTTGCTCCTTCTTGTACTAATTTTGACTCTTTATAGGTACTATCTATTATGGAAGCAAAACAAGATTGAGTATACGCACATGGGCGATCAAAGTCTGTTGCCCCGTCTACCCGCCTGGTCATTGGCTTTGATGATGAGCGTGACCCCCAGTACGTGCCCCCACGCACTGCCACTCCATCTCGAGCTGCACGTGCTGCCATAGCTATGCCAAAAAAGATGGCGTCTTGTGTAGTCACTACCTCCCAATTTGATGATAAGCGTACACTGATCGGCACACATTCTAGGTCATATACTCATGAAGAAAGAGCGTCTGGCTCCTTAGGAGTTTCGTGGTCGGAGGAAGCCTTCGGGTCTGCTGAAGTCCAAGCACCCGCCACAGCTGCACAGTCTGCCTGGTCTGATGAGGCTGACAGTTATCAATCCTCTCCCGGCTCATCGACTCGTGCTCTCACCCTAGTATCCAACCAGCCCAACCGGTGGTGTGTCGAAGGGCGGTATAGAGTTTATTTAGACGCAATGTTTCTGAATGATAAAGGAGTCATGACACAGACCCTTACATTTGAGAGTCGGGTCCTTACGGGACGTCTCCATACTATGCCAGAGATCCACAATCTCCTCACCATACACCAACTGGAGTGGACATGTTCTTTGGGCTGTTATATTGAAGAGTTGATCCGAGAGTTCTACGCCTTTTACGTGGCTACTCTCAGATGACAGATTGATAGGCAGGCTGCCCCCACCAAACAGGCCCCACTTGAGCATGTACGAGTACGTGGAATTCAGTTTGATATATCCCTGCCTACCATACACAGGTATCTATACGACGAGTATGTTCATTCCAACCGAACCCCTCTCACCGGCAAGCTCAACTATCGTTGACAAATTATCAAAGATGGACAATTCTTGCGTGAGCCATCGCTGAGAGAGACCACCAATAGGTGGATGGCCTTGCACTTGTCTGTTGATGGACAGGGTGCCTACTGGGTAACCGTGCCGAAGGGAGCCATCAAGAAGGCTAACCTGACCTTTACAACTAAGTTCTTATGGTTGATTGTCCGCCACTTCCTTTCCCTCACAGCCGCTGATAATATAGTCACATCGGATCGTACGGTTCTGAGGGCGGCGATGATAGCTGGATTTGAGGTAGACTTGGCTTGCCTTCTACAGGCGGTCATGAATGAGAAGGCTTTCAAGGTCACAACTACTTAACCTTTTCCATGCATGATATTTTCCCTCTGCAGGTCCGCAGGTATGCCTATCTGGAACATTGATCAGCTCAAGACTCCGCTGGGCACTGTTGATATCGGCCTCATCAGGGATGAGGCCAATAAGTTGGCTATACGCAGAGGGCCCCATCTAGAGTTGTCTCCACTCGGTAACATTCTTGCTGATACGGTAGCACAGGCTCACACGGATACGCAGGCTGATTCTGAAACCACTGACACTACCCAAGTCAAGTCTATCCCGGGTAGTAGCACTGCCTCGAGCTCCTCTCTCTCAGTCCCTTTACCCGCTCTAGTCCAGCTTGTTAGGGCCCAGTAACTAAAGGAACAGATGTCTACACTTCTGCATCACATCCAACCTTGGATGCAGAGGTCTATTGCTGAGGCAGAAGAGAGCTTGAAGCGGATAATGGTCCATCACACAGAGCGGAAGATCGCTGAGGTTCATCTATTTTTTGACACTTTTGAGTTGCGGGTGCTAGCCTGGCCAGCCCCTCAAGTGGATGTGTCGACTCGTTAGACTGATGTCAAGAGTCTTCGAGCAGACATTGATATGGCAGCCTTATTTACCACTTCTGAGATTCCACCACCTCCCCCACGAGAGCATGTCAATAGGCGTAAGGGTCAAGATGAAAATGAGGCTAGAGCACGGAAGAAGGAGCGCAGTGAGATGGAGTCTGTGAGGAGAGCCTCGCTTGCTGATGAGGAGGTGCGTTGGATGAGGGCTATAGAGTCAGCTGCTGGGGCATCTAGCTCCAGAGATGTGCCAGTAGTGGGAGGCATTGCTGATAGTGCTGTTGTTGATGAGGACACTACTGTGGGTGTCAAGATTACAGAGGTAGTGGGTTCCATGGAGCCGGACCCACCAGCTTTCTGATGGTCGGCGCTCTGTGCCCTTGGTTTGCTTCACTTACCACTCTCGTACTTCAATTTTCTATGCATCGGGGACAATTGCATCTTTATTTGGGGGTGGGGTAAATGGAAAGTGAGTGCTAGGGTGAAGTCTGATTATCCCAATTCACTATCCTCTTTTGGAATTGTCTTGCCTGTGTTTTTTTCCCCAAGAGAGTGATTATTTTTTTTACTATTGAATCGGCATGTCTATATCTTGTGTACATAGTTAAATCTGAAGCATGATGGCTAAAATGATATCCTGATGAAATCAAAAATGATGCATGACTAGGCATAGTAATTGATAAATGTGTGGCTCTAAGCATTAAATAGAGATACACCACTGCATGACCCTAAGTCGAAAATTCGAACTAGGTGTCTAATAATCTTGTAGAGTAATGAAATGTCAAGTGAGTGTGAGGAAGGTTTGAATAGTCTACTGTTTGTACTGAGCTAGAACATGCCTGGTTAGTCCTGCTAAAAGTAAGCTGCATTAGATAATTAGGAAAGGATCATATGCCCTTGTTTAATATAGCCAATTTTTAGCCTAAATAAAAAAACCGAATGAAATTAATCGCTCTTTGATCCAAATGATTTGAGCTTTAAAAAAACCTTTCTTTTTCACCGGAACTGATCTTTTCTGGAAATAATGTGTTGGCCCTGGTCCCTCCTTGGACATGTGCACCTCAGCTTATGCCAAAAGCATAAGTTGAGGGTGACTAATGCAGTAAACAACCTTTTGATGGCCCTGACCCAACTTTGGGTATTGTATACTTTGACTCATAGCAAAGTTATGGGTTGAGGGTGGCTATTATGAGGAATGCTCTAAAGTGGGGTTGAAAGAACAATGAGAGAGAAAGAACAAAAGTAAAGTGACTGAAGAACCAGTTGAAGGAAAACTGAAATAAAAAATAAAATAAAAATACAATAAATACAAGCAAGAAAAGAAGAGAGTAACTTACACAAATAAAGAAAGAAGGGAAAATAGCAAGGTGAAAGAATATGAGAAATTGGGCAAAATAAAAATGATAAAAAGTGGTATGTTTAGCCGATATGTCGAGGAGGGAAAAAAGTCACTAATATATACCTAAATATACCCTACCTGACCCTGAGCCTATGTTACAAGCTAAGAAAGTGCTATCGTGATCCTAATAGTTGTATAACAAACTTAAAACTGTGAAAATAAGGGCAAGCTTATGGAAATATGTATGAATGAGTTGTGAATTTCATTTGAGAGTGAGTGTTGAAAAGTAATCTTTATACTCAAACTGAAATCATTGTGTGAAAAATGAGGATGTTATTTTGAAGTGAGGACACTAGTTGCAATATCGGAAATATTAGCACCTCAGTGAGAAATTGGAGAGGATAGGTGTCAGTGCATGTTGAGTCTGTGTCATGGTCTGATTTCACATAATTCAAGACTAAACGTGATAACATGCATAAATATGTTGAGACTGATCGGGATTGATAGCCAAATGATTGCGAAAGATAAAACATGGATACTATTGTACAAAGATTTTGTAGTGAGTCATAGTGTGTCGCTTGAGGACAAATAACGAATTTAAGTTGAGGGTGTTGATATACTGTGGTTTCATGGTATTTTAATGCTTTTTTCTTATGTTTAGTGTGTCCAAAAGCCTTTGTGTATTGATTTTTATGTAAGTTTCTCTTTATTTACAGGAAATTTGTCTAACGCGGAAATCTTTTAGCAAGAAATGCAGAAAAGTTACAACCTACGGAGCTTGTGTCGGTCCGTCGTGCCTTTAACGGTCCGTCGTGCCTATGAAGTCCGTAGGTGGCATCGTAGTGAAGCTGCCGAAGGAAGATAGGGAAGTCTTACCAAGTGTGGGGTTACGAAGTGCGTGATGCATCGTGATATCCATGATGGTCCATTTTGCTGGTTCGTCGTGATGATTAAAGAAGTAGTCCCAATACCCAAATTCCAAAAGTTTATGTGTTATGGAATGGAGACCCTTGACGGACCATTGTGCCGGTGATGATCCGTCATACCTGCCGTCGAGGGTAATAAAGAAAGCTGCAGAAGAATTTGCAATGTAGGGGATGGAGGTGTCCTTGACGGACCATCGTGACCACGACGACCTGTCGCGAGGTCCGTCGACCCAGCCACATTTTGACAAATTTTCCGCAAATAGATTCCTTCTTTGATTAGGTTTTTGTTTTTTGTAAATAGATCGAAAAAACTCGTTTTGGGGGTTAGACTCTCATTTATTAGAAACTTTTATGTTAGATTCTTTGTGAGTCGATTATTTTGATTATTACACTTTGGATTGTAACACTTTTCTCTAGAGTTGATTGTTGGTGATTTTGTCGATTAATCAAGTAAATTTTTGGATTTTATTCTTTCTCATTAAAGCAAGTGCATGAATTCTTATATTATATATATTAATAGTGTGATTATGATTAGGGGTAACTTAACTCCATAACTAGGGTTGTGGGAACCATAGGTTAATAATGAGGTAAAACCTAACTAAAATAACAATTCAAGAAAAGTGTCTTGCATGTATTGATACTTCTTTCATTTAGATGTCTTTTTAACGGATGGTCAACGTTAGAACTCACCTTAATGCTGCTTGCTAGACCAAGGACGTAGATAATAGGAAAAGAATTATCAACATAGATTAAGTGTATACTATCTAATAGGCTAGCATTGATTTGTACGAGGTAATAACTTTGTCAAATATCGAATACAACGCTTAATATGAGGTAAATGTAAGGGTTAGTATAGCAAAACACATACACGGATCAAGGTGCGGAGTGAAATTTTCTTGATGTCGGACCAAGGATTTAGAAATACATAACTTATCACTTTGAATGCAAGATACTAGGATAGAATTGTTATAGTTAGAATTATCAAGTTAGGAACCTTTAGGGAACACGTAAACCCTAGTTACTTTTATTAATTGATTAAACTCCAACATTTGAATCTGTTAGTTGAGTACTTTAATTTTGCTAGTTATTTTCATTCATTTAGAAATAAAAACCCCTCTTTTATTGTCTTTGTTTTCCAAGGAAATAATTGACTAAATAATAGTAATAATAGATTAAAGTAAAGTCTGAACTATTTTCCTCGTGGGAACGATCCCAATCTTATTAGTTGGGTTCTTTACTTGATACGACTGCTTTACTTCTTATTTGAGAAGTAAGTTTGAGTATTATCAACCCTCCCGAGGGCCCTTCTGTAGCCAGACTGAGTGTGAGGATCTTTCAACTAAAAAATAAACCTCAAGTAACTTATATTACACTACCCAGCCGGCCAATCACCCTGGGTCCTGCACAATATCAGCCACGTGAGTCGACTATAACTACCTGGGGCCTGTCATTTCCAGCCAGAGTGTGCGGTTAAAATCAACTCTATAGAGGATATCAAAATCATATCTATAAAGGATTGACTTCCACAACTAACACAATAAAAACGGGCGAATTAACTCCAATCCAAGATGCAAAAATTCAATGCAACAAGATAGTACAAACCACAAAACAATAACGAAACTTGTGGAAGCCACTTATAACGATGATACACCAATATCAGAGACATTGTGACACGCTCAGCAAAGTCACAAACACATCCAATGCAAAACGGAACACACCAGACTTGATAACACCTTAAATGGATCTCAAGAATGTGAGATATCAAATTTTTAAAATGACATTGAATCTGATTTTTTGCTATATATGGAAACACTTCTGCTTGGTCACTGCAAAATACGGTTTCCAAAAGACTAAATTATTGTTGCTAAAGATATGCACCAACAAAACCAGATTTTTCTATCATTTTTTAAAAGTCTCCGAATGTAGTGTCAAAATTCATTCGGGACCCGATGAAAATAAACCAAATATGTTACCCCAATTAATTCCACTTTCCAAACTCAATGGAGTAGTTGGAATTTCAATAAGAGATAATTTTTACAAAAAAAAATAGCCTCACTCAATGCAATTTTTAGCCAATTTATACAATATGCCTCAAAATATGACCGAAAGCCCTGAAAGGCACACAAAGGGTCTTTCCATACCAAACTTGGCATTTAGAAACTAACCGCGCTGACATAACTCTCCTCCAAATTTCATTTACAAAAAATGATGATCATTGTCAAACTTATGCTAAAATAAGAAGGCCAAAGGGCCAAATGGCCCCAAAGTCACGCTTATAGTCTTGGGGATCGTGCCAACCATGCTTCTTGCCTAATTTGTTCATTCTGGAGATGATTGAACAATCAAAGTTCCAATATGAGGTCATTTGTCTAACATTATGAATGAAATCATATTACGATTTGGGATCACCCCATAGACGTAACTGATGTCTTTGTCCTCGAAGAAGACTTGGACTAGCCCTAAGCATTCGTCATAACGTATCATAGATCTAAAATACAGAAAAATTAAAACTTTTACATACTGAAATATACTTAGACTTCTCACATATCGTATATGGAGTTTATATAACTCCTTGATTATGAAGTTTACATAGACTTGTTGTTTAGGCAATATCATCAATTCATACGAAATATAGTCTAATAATTTTTCTTTAATTAAAACATCTAATAAAGAATTACAATGTTTAGCATAGACGTTACTTCAATACAATGTGCTACATATAGGCTTACAACAATATTCTCAAATGATAATAGAAGGAATAAATATCTTTAGACACAAACAACATCATAGATAGGTTAGAAGAATGGCAACATACTCCAACCTGAGAAAAAACAATTAAATCGGGAAATATGTCCAAGTAGTCCTTAAAAATATCCTCATACACATCAATGGCGTGAACCTACATTGTTTAGGAAAAGGGGAAAGAATATGTTTTAGCACAAACAATATGTACTAAGTTTGAAAACATATGCACATAAAACCTTTGAAGATATGAACTAAAGGAACCATTTCTTTAGAAACATGCTAAGTCATTTGAAAAGCCTTTATGCACAATCAAGAGCATATATAAGTTAATAGGCATAACATCTCTTATGGCAAGTTCATATTCACCACAAAACCAACATCATCATAAAGTCATATCATGAATATCATTATCATAAGGTTATATCAACATTTCATATCTAAAGTTCATATCATCACAACATACAAGACCCTTACCAACAATCGCATCCAAAGCCTACAAGTGCAATGTTCATGTGAAGCCCCATAACCCCATATAATCAAGTAAACAAGTAAAGAGATCCTAATTAATGTCTTGCTTCATATAACCTAACACCATGTGTAGTAATCATCATTTACAAAAATTTAGACCAATATCATGTTCATCAATGAAACAAACATCATAAAGGATCATCAATATGTAAAGTCAACATATGCATTTCATTCACATCATAAGGATGTAAGAACAACCTCCTAGTACTCCCCTCAAGGTCAACATGTGCAATGTATAAGTAGAGTCCCATACCCCTACCTACACTAAGTAGAACCCCCTTACTCATCCTAGTTAGTGTTCATTTTCATTTCTTAACAACTTCATTTTACTTTGGGGAACAATCGCCTTAACTAACTATAGACCATGTGATCTAAACATTGAATCTAGTGTCATGAAATCCTACACAAAAAGAATGTGCTCAACTTTCCAAGGTAGAACCAAAACATGAGCACAAAATTCTAGGTTGATTACCTAGCTAGTATTCCTATAGGGGTAACATAGTTAAAGAACAAGGAGATATGCTAGAATCCCTCTTCATGCACAATTGCACCTTATTCTCCGTCTTATAAGTCACATTGCGAACCTACCTTCCCACATTGGTAAGGGAAACCTCTCATATGTAGTTCGCTCGGTGCTAAGCTAAATTCATTTTTTGAAATTCCTATAAGTAATTCTTAATTATCATATCTTAACATAGTTCGTAAGAGACTAGACCCTTGTATAATAATGTAATTAGATCACTAGGTATTGCATGAGAATTTCCTTTCATTACAACTCATCATGTAATGAGATCCAGATCACAGCCATATCATTATATGACACATGAGTAATTTGTATAAGCCCTTGTATCATCATACCTTTAACATGATCCCACCATTGTACATATTCATAGAATGTCATCATAATCATATAATCATATTCTTAACTAATCACATACTCATAATTCAATTGAATATCATCATCAAGAATAAAGCATAATCATTGAAGTAAAGAACGCATAATCATAAAGGTCTTACCAAATAGCCTCCATAAGCTCCTTAAACATCTTACCATCAATCCAACAATATTAGTCCATAAATTCACTTATTATCACCATTTAATAGTACTCTATACAAGAACTAATTCAATTGCATCATCACTAATCAAATCAACCTGAACATAACCTAGAGTTAAGGTTAACAGTTCAATCAAGGATTCTTTCATTGAGCTAGGTCAAAGACTAAGAATTAAGACAATTAACAAATAAACAATCCTAATCTATCAATATAAAACAAAGGAATTCAACATCAAATCAATTTGAAAGATCATTCACGAAATTGGAAAAAAACCCTTTATTGACGTCATTAGAAACAAATTTTGAAGAGCCTCTTGGGAAAAGTGATTCCTAGAGTGAATAGATTCCATACCTTAGGATTACTTGAAAGAATGACGGAGAAAATAATGAGTATTTAAGGCGTAGATAACCTTGAAGTTTGGTCTTCAACGGGGTCTTAGAATAGAGAGAGAAAGTAGAGAGAAGTTGGAGAGAATCGAGTTTTGGAATTATGACGTGTTAAGTTCATTTATGAGTAGGGTAGCTTACATAGTACTTTACTAACTTAATTAAACATACCTGAACCCTTAATTGATATCTTAACTAAGAAACAAACTAACCTACTTAATTACAAAACTTAGCAGTGGGTGCCAATCAATGAAAGCCCGTCTACGGTCTGTTGATCTATCAATGCCTCATACTGGCACTCTGTTGTTCTGGTCAGAGACCTATATTTTGTGGATTTTTTTTGAAATGGATAACTGTGGACCGATGAAACCATCGACGGACTTTTACCCATCAACGAATCTTTGTTTGGTTCATCGTTAACAATTCTCTTTTGACAACTTTTTGGTCAAATGATAGGGTCATATTCAAGGAACCTTAAGGTGGTCCTTGGGGAGTCGTACCCGCATGTTTTGACCCTAAACTCACTCCTCTATATTATTAATATTTTTTGACCAAATTCTGACTCTGAAGACTCCTTTAAACATACGAAGGCACACTAGCTCACATTTCACAATTCTACGGACGTCATAGTCATTTCTTGACGTTTTGATTCTAACACTTTCTTTTTAGCTTGAATGCATTAGTTAAGGCCTAAAAATAGTTTTTAAGGTTTAATTCATGATGTGAGGCTCTAGACTAAGTTATTGATTACTGGATTTTTATATTATCCCCCCTATTCGGATCATTCATCCCCGAATGATACCTATGTCTTTTTATAGAGAGAGGATAGACTCAATATTAACTGCCCTACCAACTACTACACAAAATCATAATCCAAAACTCATAGGATTACTTCAAAAACACTTTCAACACAACATTAATGCATTTCACGTAGCATCTCGATTTACAATTACCACATATAAGAACTCAACTTTTCGTAACTCATAATGAAGGACTTCCTTCTAAATATCATCATGAGCTCAATATCAAAACATGAACATCAAGAGTTACCATGCAAACCTTCTTTCAAGTCACATTAAATATGCTCACTACCATTTCATAAAGGCAACTATACACATAACACAAATAAGTGCAAGTTAACACAAGAGAGCATTTTCCATGAGAACTCAATTTAACATGAACCCTTACAATAAATATGTACATATTGAACAATTAAGAAAACTTCAACATTATTCATTATTTTATTTTAATAGGATTACTAACCTCCACTTTTGCTAGAATTTTTAGGAAAAGGTGAGGATAATGGGACTTCATGTCGGCCTCAGCCTTCCATGTTGCTCCCTCAACTAGGTGGTTTATCCATAGGACTTTTAGCGAGGCTTTGTTCCTCAACTTCTTGACTTGACGATCTAGGGTATCAACCGGGACCTCTTCATAAAAAGATTCTCATTGACCCTTAATGCTTCAATAGGGAAAATAGGTACCGAGTCACCTATACATTTCTTGAGCGTAGAGACATGAAATATCGGTTGAAGCGAAGCTAGTTTACTAGGTAGTTTCAACTCATAAGAAACTTTTCTGACCCATTGCAATATCTCATAAAGACCGACATACCGAGGACTAAGCTTCCCCTTTTTATCCGATCGGATCACCCCTTTCATGGGTAAAATTTTCAATTAACCCAATCACCTATTTCAAACGCAAGGTCTCTTCTTCTATTGCCGACATAGGACTTTTGTCTACTATATGCTGCTTTGAACCTATCATTTTGTCGACTATAGGCCGCTTTGAACCTATCTCTTATCACCTTCTTTTTCAAATCTTCATAGATTATCTCGAGACTAAGGAGTGAAGACTCGCAAACCTCAAACAACCCAATTGCAGAAATACATCTCCTACCATAGAGTGCATCAAAAGATGTACTAGAAATACTCGAATTATAGTTATTATTGTAATAGAACTCAATAATCGGTAGGTGATTGTCTCAATTATCTTTGAAATCTATTACACAAGCTCTTATCATATCTTCTAGGTCTTCAATGGTACGCTCCGCTTGACCATCCGCGCTAAGCTTCACTTGAGTATCTAACCCTTTTTGAAAGGACCTCCAAAAATAAGAAGTGAATTTAACACATCTATCCGGTATGATAGACAAAGGAATCCCATGAAAGCTCAAAATCTCATTAATATATGTTCTTCAATAATCCTCCACCAAATAAGTATACTTGACGGGGATAAAGTGAGTTAATTTTATCAATCTATATATAATAACCAATATTGAGTCATTTTGCCTTTGGGTTCGAGGCAACACAACAATGAGGTCCATATTAATGTATTCCCACCTCCAAGTAGGGACATCCATTAGTTGGATTAGACCTCCCAAAATTTGATGCACGACTTTAACTTGTTGGAAATTTGGAAACCTCGCCACAAACTCCGCTATGTCTCTTTTGAAACCATCCCACCAATAGACCTTTTGAAGGTCACAATAAATTTTGTTGCACCTTGATGAATAGAATATCGAGAACCATGAGCTTCATAAAAAATTTCCCCCCTCAAATTATCAACATCTGGCACACACAATATACCTTGGTACCTAAGTACACTATCCCCCTTGGGATAATGACTTATTGTACTTACTCAAACCGTTTCCTTCAACTCCATCAATAGAGGATCAGGATGTTGCTTAGACTTCCCCTAAACCACTAAAGATTACTCTGAATTTTGATGAACCATAAAACACATTTCGGATAAATTTCTAACCAAACACCCAAATCTATGGACATCCTTCCCTAGGTCTTTCTTACCTTCCTCCACATGAGACACATTGCCCATGGTCATACTTTTACACCCTAAAAATTAGATAGGTTTAACTAGAGCCTAAAACTTGTGTCATGATGATTTAAAGTTATAAAATGGTTAATAATGGTGTTCTTATGTAGTATACAATGTTTGGAAGTGTTTGAAGGTCAAACATCCAAGACGTTCCGAACCTAGTCGAAGTTGAACTAGTGTGTTATAATGTTTGTAGTGATGTTTTGGGGGATGGTTTGAAGGTGAAATTCAGTACTAGGGCTTCCTACGTGTAGACTTATATACAGAGGGTCAAAACGTTAGATAACGATACCCCAGGTATCATCAAAAGTATCCCCAAGAAAGTCCGAAACTTGGACTGCCTAGCTGCCGCACCACCCTTTTTTGGGCAGTGGCTTCGTTTCTTGCAGCTGTCACGCAGTGCGTCAAAATCATAACCTGTGACGCGGGGTTGTTACGAACAATTCTGTCCAAGAATTTTTTAAAAATAAGATTTTGAGGTGCCTCCGCGACGTGCAGTAAAGTCCCAAATTTTATTGCATCGTTTTAAAGTTAAATTTGAGTTTGTTAATTTGTCTGATAAGTTCATGGGTCTTTAGGATAATTTAGGTGTGAACTATTAATTTTTATAGGACCTATTTAAACCCCTATAGTCACCAATCAAAGAAAAACTCTCAACTCAAAACAAAACCACTCCATTCACTCTCTCCAAAACTCCATTGTTGAAGCTTTGATGCTCCAAGGAAGAAGATAGAATTTCTCATGTTTTATCCATCAATTTTGTGGTCTTTTCATCACAATTAAGGTATGTTTATTCATCCTTGAAATCTCTTTCTTTTAGGAGTCAATTCCAATGATTTTTCAAAGATGATCAAAACAATGAATTGTCCAATTTTGTAATCTAGCCATGGGTTTTTGCATAAAACGTTTTGAATCATTATATTATGATTTAATTGATGCTAATTTTATGATTTTAACCTAAAACTCTATGAACCCATGCAATCCAATTTTTGATTAATTTATCGGTTAAGTGATCATGTCTTAATACTTATGAATTCTAGTGTAGTTTTCTTTGGGCTATGGAATTATGTAAGAATTGTAGTGGATTGATGTATAGGTTGTCTTACATCGATAAATATACACTTAATTGATTTAGATTCATTGAGTATTGTTATTTTTGTATTGAATTGATGATCCTGGACATGGGTAAAGGTCTTTTGGTTTTGAATTGGATGATTTAGCTATGGATTCAAGTGGTGAGAATAGTTTGGTGGTACACTTCCCTAATTCTCTTTATTTTATGCAATGTAGTTCTTGACTTATGTTGTGATTGGTATGGTACATTTAAGGTGGCAGTTCTATATGTTTTACTTGTGAATGATGTGGCATCGTCGGTGTCACTTTATGTATTATGGTGATCATGGGCTTGTCGTCAATCACTTTATGTATTATGCTAAATTGTGTAGTTGATTTATGTGAAGTATGATCATATCTATCTACATGTGATTAAGGTGAATGTAGGTTTTATTCTATTGATGTTGTTAGGTGATGATGTTAGATTATGACTATGGCATTAGGTGTGTAGTCATAGAGTTGATGCATGATTCTTCGTAATTGACTATATGTGATCATGATAGACTAGGGTGATGTCTCTAGTTGCGTCACTACTGTATCTTGATAGGTTAAGTTGTTTATTCCTAAACTTGACTTATAAACTATTATACATGTGATATGGACATGATGTGTGTGTCTTGATAGGTAGACTATGTCCTTCTTCTTTATATATGAAAGATATGTGAATATGAACATTTTTAGTAAGTAGGCTTATGCACCTTTGTCTTGTGTGTGTATTGATGAATGTTGAATGAAAGTCTAGGATCTATAAACTTATGACGGTTCCATTCTAAGCATGACTAATGTGTGGAACCTTCTATATATAAAGAAGGTTAAGAATGATCTCTCCTTACAGACCATTGAACTGAAGCCCTAGTGGACCCATATTTTATAGGTGCATTATGACTAAGTAATGATTAAGAGATGATACCTTTTCCATATGCCCCTTTTTAATAAACATACTCTATGAGAACAAAGTCTAGCACCGAGTGAATATGTTATGGTTTGTAGCTCAACTTAAAAAAAAATAGAGTACAATGTACCTCTACTTGAGAATGATACTATAGTGCATAAAAGACCTTAATATTCCTTAACCATGTGTCCACATGGGATGTGTCCTAGTTCTACCCTTTTCAAGTTGAACATCCTCCATCGGAGTATATTTATGACTCTGAATTCAATACCTAGCTAGTATGGTCTATGTCGGTCAACGCCTATTCTCATCATGTGGGATACATTCTATTATTTGATAAATTCTACAATGTTTAGGTAGTGGAATGAGACTCTATCTAGACATGGCACGAGTAGGATTTGATAGTGCTAGAGTGTAGGTTCCCTAGGTTTTTCTAAGACCATTATGTGAAGCCCTTATTGAATAAAATGTCTTCTAATTTATTCAATGAATGATTATGACTTTAACTTAATGTATGTTGAGTAGAATGTTCTCTATCTAGGGTAGCTTTGGGGGTAGCTTAGGTAATCTTGAAGAGGGTGTATGAACGGTCTCTTCTTGTCCTACGTAGGTGAATCTTGGAGAAACCTTAGGTGGGCATCGAATGAAAGAAAAAGGGAACAATCTTATCTTAGGTAGTCTTAAGGATTGTTTATGTAGGCATAAAGAGGGTGTATGTGCGGTTTCTTCTTGTCTTACTTAAGTAAGTCTTAGGATAACCTTAGGTGGGAGGTGTATATGTTGGTATGGTTTCTAAGTCATGTTAATGCTATATTATAGGTCTTAATTGGGAGGTGTTTTATATAAGAAGCTTGACACGTTAAAGATGTTTCTTATGCTTATGTTATAAAGATTTCTCAAAAAGACTATGTTTTATATAAAAGTCCAATTATCATGATTTTATGCATTATGCCATACTTAGTACAAGTTTTTGTACTAATTCCATTCATTTTTGTCTATCTCTAAAGTTGTAGGTGGAATTTGAGTGGAGTGTCGAAATAGTGTTCGTTCAAGCAAAGATTTAGTATGTTCTCACTAGATTCGAGGACATTTTGATGTTTACTTTTCCTTATTTAAAGTAATGTAATAGACTTAGCTATTTTCCTATATGATGAAGTATGGTCCGTCTCCCAATATATTCTCATGTCTAAGATGGCGACTTTGAGACTTTGACTATCTTTATGTTTTTCTATAAAAGAGATATTTTGAAGTATTACTATTTCGTGTGAGAAGTTTTAATTCCACAATACTTTTCATACATGTATTGCAATGAACGATGTCAAAGGGCCTGTCAACACCTCCAAGAGGTCAAGTACACCGTGATGCAATGTGAGAACGACCTAACTTCTAGGGGGTACTCTGGGGTCGTGACACATACAAATTAAAGCATCCACCCACTTTTGCCTTGCCGAGGTGGTAGAGAATACTCATGTTCTAATCCTTCAAACGTTCCAACCATCATTTTTGTCGAAGATTCCACTCCTTTTGATTGAACACATATTGAAGACTCTTGTGTCGGTATATACCTCCACATGAACACCATATAAGTAGTGTCTTCGTATTTTCAAAGTAAACACTACGACAGCTAATTAAAGATTATGAGTTGGATAGTTCTTCTCATGCGCCTTAGGTATTCTAGAGGCATAAGATATCACGTTACCATGCTAAAATAGGACTGTCACAATCGGAGTCTAGACCCTAGATGAGACCGGCGTCATTGACCTCTCAGAGGTAGATGAAAAGCCTACATACGTTATTCTTACTTCTTCTAGGTTAATTTTAGCAAAAAATTTGAAACTTTTTGTTTCTTAACATGCATACTAATCATTCTATTATATTCATAATTATTCACCATCAACCATCTAACATTAAGTTCATCAAATGAAAGAAATAGTTTAATATAGCATTAAATGTATACTTGCCAAAATTTCACCAATATAATGTCTGAACAAAACGGAAAGAAACGCTAGTGGAACATACTCCACTAGATCAATCCTATAGATTAGCTAGAATATAATGTGCAAGCATCCTCGAAAGCATGAGGGCCTACTAAATCTGGATGAATGCTCCGCTTTTCTTGATACTTTCAGCGTCAACCTGTAGCTCTAGCATTCACCTGTGCCTGCACCTAAAATTGTAGAGTTGTATAGGGTTAGTACACACCGGTACAAAGTATGGGTATATGGAAGCACACACCAAGGACATGCATCATTAAGAAGAGCTCTTTCCTATCGATATGAATTATGTAAAGCCAAGTCTGTGGACTTGCCAATTTCGGATTAGGAAAGTTAGTTAGCTTTATTGATGTGGATTAGGAAAGTGAGTGATCTTTCCAAATTTGGATTAGGAATGTCATGTCATGAGAGTATCATGCATCATCATACTAACATATTGCATACAACACATAACATCTTACACGTAGCACATAACATTTTTCGTATCATTCGTTTATATGCCATGAGTTCTTGGAATCATGAACATTACATCAAGACTTCCCAAAATGAGGGCTCAACATATGGGACCTCAACTAGGGAGCCTTCTTTAACAAACACAAAGTTTGCTTCATTCATTCATACGTACTTCATTTCATTTCTTCCATAGGCTAGTGTAAACACAAGCTATACCTAGGATATTGTTTGAAACATCCATTGGGTTCACTGTATAATGACAAAGAATGAGCTAGTGTCATTACATAAGTCTAGATAATCTCCTGATCGTCCTATCCTAACACCTTTGGTATCATTTATATCATTATGTGCATCTATTGAGGCTGGCCTCATTCATTCATTGAGAACTTTAACTTTAACCAACATAAATCATGTGAGCATCATGAAATCCTGTGTCTCCCCGAAACCGAAAAGAGGTGGAATCACCAGCCAAAGTTACCAAAACATGCTTGCGTTCATGGGAATTGAACCCCGCTAGCTTCCTATATTGGTAGTATAGGTTCGAAGACTAGGAGATATGAGGAGACCCATACACGGCATGCCGTACAGTATCATCTTATGAGAGTTATGTGAACCTCCGCCCTTCCTAAAAGAAGGCATCACCGCTCATTGCTAGTCTATCAATGCTCAGTATAAAGTTCCGTTACATTCTACTCATACGTCATGCTGGCTTCCAGTATGAGGACATCATTGCTCAATAGATGATTTCTCATATCATCATTAGTATTAAGTGTGTTAACCTCAATACTTTTTGATTAGAGTATTCATAAAGACTAGTCTCTTCATTAACTTTGCACTCTCATATGTGAGTACTTTTTGTAACATTTACTTAGGCACATTTGAGATTGCTCTCATCTTTTTCATAGCCTCATATCATGTTGTCACCACATTCATTAACATTATCACATTTGCTCTACATAATTACTCACCCCATTTTACGTGAATGTTCATTTCATCATATGCCAATGCACTTGGCCATTTAGTGTGTTTAACACTCTTACTTAACCCTTCTAGGTTTCATCATTTCATTGTCGATTTCATCATTTCATTGTGCATTTAAGCATATGCCAATGCACTTGGACATTTAGGGTGTTTCACACTCTTACTTAACCCTTCTAGGGTATCATCATTTCATCATTTCTTTGTTCATTTCATCATTTCATTATTCGTTTCATCATTTCATTGTTCATTTCGTCATATGCCAATGCACTTTGCCATTTAGTATGTTTGAAACTGTTACTTAACACTTCTAGGGTTCAATCATTTCATTGTGTACATCTTAGGTTGACTTATTTTTAGACGTATGCTAGACTTATCGGTCTACATATACAAGCCATGAGGCTTCGTTCATAGTTCGGTTAAGTGATTCATAGCTTCCTATGATTATGTGGTATTATGCATGTTGTGTGTATGCCAAGATCTCGATTTCGATCTAAGTAGGCAACATTATTTTGTATATTTAATTCACGTATGACTTATGCATCAATATGGAATTTGGGCAAGGGAACCTGGTTTCAAATCCCTTGGACAACACTTCCATTTTTTTCCATTTACTTTATTTGATCAATACGGCTTTAGGACTGAAGTTCGAGCACTAATGCCTTCATTTCCCCCCCTCAATTTCTCCTTTCATTTTTCGCTTAATAGAACTAAGACGATGTGGGATCGAACCCTCACAACCTCATTTACTTTTTATTTTCATCACTTTTATTTTCTCTCCTTTGGCCAACAGGTTGTGGTTTAGAACCCCCACAACCCCTCTTTTATTTCTTTTAGTTTTCTCCTTGAATCTTCCTAGGAGGTTGTGGGTTCGATTCCCACGCCTCATATCTCTTATGTTTCATTTTCTTAACTCTCCCTCACTTTCTAGAGGTCGTGGGTTCAATTCCCACGCCTCACATTTCTTTTCAATCATTTTCTTTACACTTCTTCACTTCCTAGAGGTCGTGGGTTCGATTCCACGCCTCACATTTCTTTTCTTTCATTTTCTTTTTCTTTCATTCATAGATTTCTTATAGTGAGGTCTTGGGTTCAATCTCAATTGACCTCACATATTTTAAACATTATTTTCAAATTTTGTTAAACTTCAACATTAGCGGAAATTAAACCACCAACAATTCAACATGATGGAAATCTTAATCACATTTGCAGCCTACTTTCTTCATATTTATTCGTAATTTGATAGGGTAATTCGTAGATAATTTAATACGTTCTTAGGTGCATTTTTCATGGATTCGTTTAGCCATGAGATTATCACTCAAATTAGCCACATTTCAACTCATATGAACATCACGAATTATATAATCATTTGTACATGAAATACATCCACAACATCACATTTTCAAAGCCTTAACCCGTTGCACATAGATATGGTTCACATTGCACACACACGTACACATAATTTTGGAAAAACATCAACATAAGTCACATAATTCCTAACATACATATAAACACATAATCATCACTAAAACACGTTTCATCCCTAGTTTTGTACCTGCAAACATAACCAACCTATTATTCAAGAAATTCATCTGAACCATAGGGATCTCTAGGGAAAGGGACCAAGAGATGAGAGAACCCATACCTTTTTGATGTTACTCGACTTGATGCCCAAAAACGTCACCCAAAAAATCACATCCAAATCCAGTCAAAGTAAACACAAACTCGACGGACAATGTTCTCTTTGCCTACGTGTTTGATTTCGTTTGTCTTCTACTATTTTCGTTGTGAGTTCTTAGGATTTGGAGTCTAGTTTAAGACTTAGTCAATTAAGGTTTTTATTTAATTATTAAAAATCTGATTTCCTTTTATTTTAAATCAGCTAATAAATAATAAATATAAATTGATAACATTAATTTACCAACTTAAATAAAAAATAATTTAATTCATTGCTTCAACCTAGGTTCGAACCCGGGTGGAGCAAGACTTCACTTCAAGAGCCAATTTTTGGCCCACTCTCACCAAAATTCCCCTCCACCTTATTTATTAAATAATTAGTTATATATTTAGGGTAATTACGATACTACCCTTAGCTTGGAAAAAGACCATTTTACTCCTAGACCCTCTAAACCTAAGATTTTCCCTTTTAAGTCTGCTAAAGACTCCTTCAAGTAAAACTTCGTATTCGAGATCCCTACATTGTTGGACCCAACCTTTTATAGCTCCACTAACTCCCCAAGTTAGTTGTCTTGGATGTAGCAAGGGTTCAGAGGTCTGGTTCTACATGCATCAATTTGTGTGAACTCGGTCTAATCATTGGCATTCTAGACACTTTAAGCATTAATTATCTTATACATTTTTAGGATTGTTACTAGGATGCAAGCCTAACCTACCCGAGAACCGTCACAATACACTCCAATACCATGGTTACCCTGCGGTAAGGTCAATAGTGGAGTAGAGTTAAGATTATCTTTCAACTCTTTTTAACTTCTTTCACAAGCTTCCATCCACTCAAACTTTACTTTCTTTTGGGTTAAGGTTGTCAAAGGAGAAGCAATAGATGCAAACCCATCAACAAACCTTCTATTGTACCCGGCTAGGCCCAAGAAACTTCTAATATCCATTGGAATCAAAATTCTAGGCCAATTCCTAATCGCTGATGTTTTCTTTGGATCGACCTTTATGCCCTCACTTGAGACAATGTGACCAAGAAATGCAATCGATCTCAACAAAAATCCACGCTTAATATATTTGGAAAAGACTTAATTATCCTTGAGGACTTGCAATACAACCGTCAAGTGGCCCATATTCTAACCCTGACTCTTAGAATATACCAAGATATCATCAATGAATACAATTACAAAAGAATCAAGGTAATCTCCGATATTCATAAAGACCATGAAAGTTGAAGCATTAGTGAGACCAAAAGACATTACTAGGAACTCATAATGACCACACCTAGTTTGGAAAGCCTCTTTTGGTATGTCTTCACCTCTCACCCTAAATTGGTAATACCCCACCTCAAATAAATTTTGAAAAGTAGCTTACCCCTTGTATTTTATCAAACAAATTGTCGATCCTAGGAAAAGGATACTTGTTCTTTATGGTGCCTTATTGAGTTGATGGTAATCCATGCACATCCTGAGGGAACCATCCTTCTTGTTTACAAATAACACCGGAGCACCCAATGGAGAAATACTAAGTTGTGTGAAATCTTTGTCTAGTAAATCTTTGAGTTTAACCTTCAACTCTTTCAATTCGGCTGGAGCCTTCCGATAAGGAGGAATTGAAAGGGGATTTGTATACGACATTAATTCGATACCAAAATATATTTACCGTTCGGGAGAAATTCGGGGCAAGTCATCAAGAAAGACTTCCAGAATGTCCTTCAGTACGGGGACCGACTGTAAAGGAGGAGCTTCGGATTCAAGGTCCTTGACCCTATCAATATGGTAGAGACATCCCTTGTAGATCATTTTTCAAGCTTTTATATATGTTATGATATGACGTCTATGAATTGAGTTTCCCCCCATCCATTCTAACATGTGTCCATTAAGAAATTTGAACTTAACTACCCTTGTTCTCCAATCATTGGAAACAAATAAGCATGCAACCAATCCATTCCCAAAATGACACTACATTAAATAATATCAAGTTTAAACCAATGAACCAATGTAAATTTATTGGGTAATGATATAGGACAACTCATAAAGACTCTTTTAGGACCAACGGAGTCACCCACCGGGTTGCTAATAGAAAAAGGTTCAATCAACACATCGGGTAGAATATGTAACTTTTCAGCTAATAATGGAGTTACAAAAGATAAGGTAGAACAGGGATCTATAAAAGCATAGAAATCAAAAGAAAAGACTTTTAATATACCGGTGAGCAAATCTGGAGATTCCTCTTGATTATCCATAGAGCGGAGAGCATAGAAGTTCTTCCTTTTTGGAGCATCAGAACTAAGACCGCTTGTTTGAGCTTAGGTGCTCCCCTTCTCTTGACCCCTTACCATAGGAATATCCCTCACCTTATGTCCCCTCTTCCCACAACCAAAATAATTATCCAGTCCAACTAGACATTCACCCATATGCATTTTACCACACTTGTACAAATAAGTTTCTTTCTAGGTGAATTCCCAGTTCTTCACCTTTGGTACATAGGGTTATACACCCTATCCTTACTAGCCTTGGGGAAACTGTAAAGAACTTTGGTGGATAACCTCTTCTTTAACCTAGACTTGTCTTGAATTTCAAACTACCCTTCTAAGTACCTCTATCATAAGACTTGGTCTTATTAAACTCGCTATTCTTCCTTTTGAGCCTACTCTCCCAAACTTGTTGAGCATGCACCATCAAATATGAAATTTCCATGTTTTAATGAACCCTCACCGAACTACACTCTTCCAAAAGATCATCGGACACACCCATCACAGAATGACTAATTTCATCTCTAGGACTAGACACCAAAGAAGGAGCATACTTGGACAACTTAGTGAACTTCAAAGAGTATTCAAGTAATCTCATACCTACATGACGAAAGTTGATTATATCTTCCACCATAGCCTCTATTTTCTCCCTTGGGATGAACCTATCAAAAAGGCCCTCTAAAGACGTCCCAACTTTTCGAACCCGCTTTCAAAGATCTATCGTCCCTTCATTACGTATACCAAGTTTGAGACACATCCTTGAGTTTATATGAGGCTAGCTCAAAAATATCATTATAACTCAGTCCCATAGCATACATGATCTTATAGACCTAATCAAGAAAGTTTTGAGTGTCCTCATTCACCGTAGACCGATAGAACGTTGGAGGTTTCATCCTAGTGAAGTCCCTCAAGCGAGAAGCCATGGTACTCATATTTTGGTGCACATGGGGTCCAACTTCCTGGTTGATTGAGCCTTTATGTCTTGATCTTGAGCAGATAAGGCTTGGGCTTGAGAAGTCATGTCTTGACATAAACTTTTAAAGGCCAAACTTATCTCTCCATCCGTCATAGGTGGAATGATAGGAACTTTATCACCTTGTCACATCCAGGGAGAAACCCTTATTCGCGACCAGCGTTGTCTTCCTCTCAGACGAATCAGACAAGCCCTTAGCTTTCGTCATAACATATAATTTTTTAAAAATAACAAAAAAATTAAAAAACATTTGTATATTATGTGAAGTATACTTAGACTTCTCTATTAGAAACATAATAAACATACATACTATAGTCTAAATTGTCTCACATAAAAATCATCTAAAGAGTAAGAATCTTGGACTTAGCATATACAATGTCGATATGCCATATCGTCCTTACAAAAATAGAATCCAATGATAAAAAGGAATAAAAGAATATATAATAAACTACTATAGTCTTCATAGTTAGAATAACGAAAAGATAGTATCTCCGAACATGAGGACTTACCAATACTTGGAGAAAGAGTTCCAATCTTGTTCAGTCAACCTTCATAATCTTCAATAGTTGGACCCTACGTTTGTATTTATATAAAGTAAGGGGTAAGTGATACGCTCAAACTTACTTCTCGAATAAGAAGTAAAGTGGTCGTGTCAAGTAAATAACCCAACTAGTGAGGTTGGGATCGTTCCCACGAGGAAAATAGTCTAGACTTAACTTCAACCTATTATTACTATTGTTTGGTCAATGACATCCTTGGAAAGTAAAAACATAAAAAGGGGGGTTTCTATCTCTAAATAAGTGAAAATAAATAACGAACATGAAAGGGACTCTTGACAGCTTTTAATGTTGGGTTTTAATCAATTAATCAAAGTAACTAGGGTTTACGTATTCCCCACGGGTTCATAACTTCATAACTCTAACTATAACAATTCTTTCCTAGTATCTTGCACGCAAAGGGATAAGTTATGTATTTCTAAATCCTTGGTCCGGCATCTAGAAAATCTCACTCCGCACCTTGGTCCGGCTACGTGTGTTGCTATCCCAACCCTTATCCTTACCTCATATTAAGCATCATATTCGATATTTGACTAAGTTATTACCTTTTACCAATCAATACTAGCCTATTAGATAGTATACACTAAATCTATGTTAATAATTCTTTTCCTATTATCTACCTCCTTTGTCCAGCAAGTAGCGTTAAGGTGAGTTCTAACGTTGGCCATCCGTTAAAAAAACTTCTACAAGAAAGAATTATTAATACATGCAAGACACTAATCTAGAATTGTTATTTTAGTTAGGGTTTATCTCATTTCTTATGGTTCCCACAACCCTAGTTATGGAGTTTTGTTACTCATAGCCATAAACACAATATTCAAATATATTAAATACGAATTCATGTACTTACTTCAATGAGAAAGAATAAAATCTAAAGTTTGCTTGATTAATATCCAAAATATCACTTGCAAGAATCACAAAATCCAACACTAATACACAAAGTCTAAAAATCTGATGTCTAATCTCATAGAGTCTAACCTCAAAATTAGGTTTTTCAAACTATTTATAAAAAAAACAAAACCTAATTAAACAAGGATTCTAATTGCTGGAAATCTGCCAAAACGCGGCTGGGGCAACGGACCGCGCGACGGACCATCGTGGTCACGATGGACTTTCATGGACTCCGTCGTCCCATACTTGTGCAATTTCTTCTGCTGCTATCTTCATTCCCCTCGATGGCAAGTATGACGGACTTTCATAGGCACAACGGTCCGTCAAGGGTCTCGTTCCAAAACACTTCCAACTCTTGGAATCTGGGTACTGAGATCATTTCTCTGATCTTCACGACGAACCTGCAGGTCGGACTGTCAGAGCCACGACGGACCGTCACAAGCTTCGTAATCCCACACTTGGTCAGACTTCCCCATCTTCCTTCAGCAGCTGCACTACTTTTCAACCTACGGACCGTCACAAGCACGACGGACCGTCATAAGCTCCGTAGATGGTCTCTTCTGCAATTCTTTGCTCAAAATCTCCGCATTTAGCTTTGGACAGATTTCCTGCAAAACAAAGATAAACTTATATAAAAATTAGCACAAAAAGGCTTTTGCACACACTAATCATAAGGAAAAAGTATTAATAATACCGTGAAACCACGGTATATCAACACCCTCAACTTAAATTCGTTGTTTGTGCTCAAGCGATGCACTATGACTCACTACACAATCTTTGTACAATAGTATCCATGTTTTATCCTTTGCAATCATTTGGCTATCAATCCCGATTAATCTCATCAAATCTATGCATGCAATAACTATTAGGCTTGAATTTTGTGGGATCAGAACATGACACAGACTCACCACGCACTAACACCTATCCTCTTCATTTTCTCACCAAGGGGCTAACAATTCTGTATTGCACACAATGATTTCAGTTTGAGTATAAGGATTACTTTTCAACACTCACTCTCAAAACAAAGTCACACTCATTCATACCTTTTTACCATAAGCTTGCCCTTATTCTCACTGCCTTAAGTTCGCTATTCAACCCTTAGGATCACGATAGGACTTTTTTAGCTAGTAACATAGGCCCGGGGTCAGTTAAGGTATATTTTGGTATACTTAAGTGACTTTTTTCCCTCCTTGACATATCGGCTAAACCTTCCACAGTCTCTCATTTTATCTTGCCCAGTTTCTCATATTCTTTCACCTTGATATTTTCTCTTCTTTCTTCATTTGTGTTAGTGACTCTCTTCTTTTCTTGCGTGTATTTCTTGTGTATTTTTCTTTTTATTTACTTTTCTTTTCATCTAATTCTTGAGTCACTTTACTTTTGTTCTTTCTCTCTCATTGTTCTTTCAACCCCACTTTCCAGAGAATTCCTCATAGTAGCCACCCTAAACTCGTGGCTTTGCCATGAGCGAAGGTACACAATACCCAAAGTTGGGTCAGGGCCATAACGAAGGTTGTTTATGCATTAGCCACCCTCAACTTATGCTTTTGGCATAAGATGAGGTGCACATGTCCAAGGAGGCACCAGGGCCAATATATTGTTCCCAGAAAAGATCGGTTGGGGTGTAAAAGAAAGGTCTAATTTTAAGCTCAGATTATTTTGATCAAAGAAGGATAACTTTCATTTGGTTTCTTTTATTTAGGCTAGAAATAGGCTATCTTGAATAAGGACCTATGATCCTTTCCTAATTGTCTGTTACAACTTACTTTTAGCAGGACTAACCAGGAAAGTTCTAGCTCAGTACCAATAGTGGACTATTCAAATTTCATCACACTCACTTGACATCTCATAACTATACCAGATTATCAGACACCTAGTTCGAATTGAAGACTTAGGTTAATGCAATGGTGCACCTCTATTTCGTGCTTAGAGCCACACAATTATCAGTTACTATGCCTAGTCATGCAACATTTTCCAGTTTAATCAGGATATCATTTTAGCCATCAAGCTTCAGAGTTAAACTATGTACAAAAGATATAAACATGCCGGTTCAACAGAAAAAGTAATTAGTCATTTGGGGAAAAAGAACACAGGCAAGAAAACCCATACGAGGATAGTGAGTTGGGCTACTCAGACTTCACCGTAACACTCACTTTCTATTTACCCCACCCCCAACATAAAGCATGCAATTGTCCCCAATGCATAAAAAAATCTAGATATTAGAGTGGTAGGTGAAGCAAACCTGTGGCGTAAAGCACTGTCGATCAGCAAGATGGTCGGTCCGGTTCCCCGGAACCCACGTCCTCTGCAATCTGGACACCCTCAGTGGTGTCTTCAGCAACATCCGCACCATCAGTAGTGACTCTTTCTATCTCTGCACTGCGGGAGATAGACGCCGCAACCACTAACTGTGATGCTCTGATCTGGTGTGCCTCCTCCTCAGCAAGTGAGTCTCTCCTCGCAGCCTCCATCTCTCGGTGCTCCTTCTTCCTTGCTCGCGCCTCATCCTCTGCTCCACCCCTAAGCCTATTGGCACTCTCTCGAGGGGGAGGTGGGTGAATTTCTAAAGTAGCAAACAGAGCCGCCAATACAGTGTCCTTAGCAGGCTCAACAGACTCCAGCACCCTCGCCTCTAGGATCGTGTCGATGTCTGCACGAAGACTGTCGACTGCAGCCTGAAGAGTCCACACATCCACCAGAGGGGCTGGCCGGGCTAACACTCTCAACTCATAGGCGTCCAGGCGCTAGTTAACCTCAGCAATCTTCCGGTCTATAAATTGTTGCATTTTCCTCTCTAGACGCTCTTCAGACTCATTGATCGACTTCTGCATCCACGGCTGGATATGATGCAGAACAGTGGCCATTTGTGCCTCTAGTTTTTGGACCCTAGCAAGCAGAGCCAATGCCGTTAGAGGGTCTGTACGAGAGGAGCTCGGGGCTATGCTACTACCCGGGATAAACTCGACCGGGGTAGTGTCAGTGGACGCCTGTGTCACTCTGCGGGCCTCGGCTACCGTATTCGCAAGATCATCTGCAAGTGGGGGCAGCTCTGGACGGGGCCCTCTGCATGGAGCAAACTCATTGGCCTCGTCTCTGATGAGGCTGACATCTACAGTGCCCTGCGGGGTCATAAGCTGATCTACGTGACATATGGTCACACTTGCGGACTTTCCAAGGGAAAATATCATACACGGGAAAAGGTAGGTAGTAGTGACCTTGAATTCTCTCTCGTGCATGATTTCCTGGAGAAGCCATGCGAAGTCCACCTCAAATCAGGCTATCATCGCCGCCATCAACACTGCTCGATCCCAGGTCACGATGTTATCAACAGCTGTGGGGGAAAGGCAGTGACGGACGAGCAACCACAAGAACTTTTCTATGAACGTGAGGTTGCCCTTCTTGATGGCCCCCTTCGGCTCAGTGACCCAATCGGCACCCTCTCTATCTATTGACAAGTGCAGGGCCATCCACCTCTTGGTGGTCTCTCTCAGTGCTGGCTCACGCAAGAACAGTCCATCCTTTACTATCTGCTAGTGGTAGTCAAACTCGGCAGCGATGGGGGTCCGAGTAGCATCTGCACTCTCGCCGTATAGAAATCGGCGGATGGCTGGCAGGGAAATGTCAATCTGCACGCCCCATACTCAAACCTGCTCCAGTGGGGCCTGTTTAGAGGGAGCAGCCCGCCTATCGATCTGTGATCGAAGAGTCGCTACGAAGGATCCGTAGAACTCTCGGACCATTTCCTCGCTGTATCGTCCCAACGAACGTGCTATCCACTCCAAGTGATGCCTGGTGAACAGGTTGTGGATCTCCGCCATCGTTGGGAGACTCCTTGTAAGTACCCGCCGCTCCAAGGTGAGTGTTCGAGTCATTACTCCATTATCAGTCAGGAACTTGGCGTCGGAGTAAACTTGAAATTGGCCGTCGACACACCACCGGTTTGGCTAGTCAGAGGCTGGGGTGGGGATCTGAGCTGGTGCGCCGAATGTAGAGTCTGAACTGTCAGCCTCATCAGACGAGGCCGACGCTGCAGCAGTTGCAGGTGTGGGAACCTCAGCAGATCCAGAAGCTTCCTCGGACCATGATACTCCTAAGGAGCCAGACGCTCCTTGCTCATTTGTGGCTGACCCAGAGGGTGTGCCGGTCAGTGTGCGCTCCTCATCAGACTGGGAGGTAGTGACTAAGCCGGACGCCACCGTCTTGGGTGTGTCTCTTGGAGCACGTGCAGCACAGGAAGGTGTGGAAGTGCCAAGGGGCACATACTCAGGATCCCGCTCATCATCAGAGCCGATGATCAAGCGTGCAGACGAGGCAACAGACTTTGATCGCCCGCGTGCGTAGGTTCGGTCTTTCTTGGGTGCCGTAGTAGATAGTACCTGCAAAGGATAACTATTAGTACGAGTAGTGGAAAACAAGAGAGGCGAAACCATACTAAATAAAACAGTGAAAATAATATTTAATTGTTGTAAAAACAGTGACACAGGACGGGCCTGGTGATGGCTCGTCGTGACTATGACGAACCGTCGTGAGGTCCGTCGTGTTGTATTTGGACTCTGTATAAATAGAGAACCCTAAAGGAGAGTCTCTGACTAGCATGACGGTGTGTGCAGAACGGACCGTCACATATATGATGGTCCGCTGTAGATGTCCATCGTAGAACACTTGGGAAAAAATATGGAGACCCGTAGGAGAGGGGTCTCTGACCGTTGTGACGGTCATGAAGGACGGACCATCATGGGTACGACGGTCTGTCACATGTGTCCGTTGAAGGACACTTGAAAAAAAAATGAGAGACCCTTAGAAACAGGGTCTCTGACAACCAGAACGGTTGTGCAGGACGGACCGTTGTGAAGACAATGGTCCGTCACATGTGTCCGTTGGGGAACACTTGGGAAAAAATGAGAGACCCTTAGAAACAGGGTCTCAGTCAAGCATGATGGTTGTGCAGGATGGACCGTCGTGAGGACGACGATCGATCACATGTGTCCGGTAGGACATGAGTGCTAGGTCTTGTGCAACGGACTCTACGACGGTCTACCGTGGCTACTGTCAGACTAAAGGTACCCTAAGCAACCCCGATGAACCACATCAACCTTGTAGTGTTTTGGACCTACATGTCTCTAACCCAACTACCTAGGAAACTAGCAATGCCAAAGCACCTATGTCTAGGGTGGTAAACATGGTAATTTCGAACATTTGTATCCTAGGTCAGGTTGAATCTTATAAAGTAAACAAAATACTATGAGGAACTAAGCTTAGTACTAACTAGTAACAAAAATGTAAGATAAATGAGTATAAATTAGAGACACATACCGTAGAAATGGAGAAAAACAGATGCAAAAGTACTCGGTGGCAAGGTGGACATTCAGAGCAGCAGTTTCCACTAGTAGATAACACTTTTCGGCTTTGGAGAATTGTGAGAGGGCAATGATCGGTGGGAGGGAATAGGGAGGTTGAAAAGAGAGAGTAATGGCAGAAATAAGAAAGTAATGGGGTGAAATATGGAGGGGTGGGGAGTTTAAACGGTCTGATTTTTTAAAAGGGTCCAGCCGGGTCGGGTCGGGTATACCTCATTAATCACGCGATGGTTTCCCGACGACGGTCCGTCGCAATTGTGACGGCCCATCATTGGTTCCGTCGTGTGTGCCGTAGTTTCAAAACAACAGAAAAATGTACCTGGTACGATGGATGAATTCGACGGTCCGTCGCAGGCGCAACGGTCCGTTGATGTGTCCGTCAGTGACTGCTGCAGAGTAATTTTCTGCAGAATTTCCTGGTGATGTGCTTGCAAATTTAAAACCCATTAATAGAAAAATGCTACCATTACTAAAAAGACTATAAGTATTGGGTTTCCTCCCAACAAGCGCCTGATTTAATGTGGCGGAACGACTGGGGACCCTTGATTACTCAGACATTATCAAGATGGTATGCCTCTATCACTTTATTCCCCAATGTTTTATGCTCAAAATAGAGTTTTATTCTATCTCTATTCCTCTTAAACCGCACTCCCTCCTTGGCTTTTAACTCAACTGCTCTATGAGGGAATACTTGTGTAATCAGGTAAGGGCCAGTCCGTTTGGACTTGAGCTTTCCCGGAAGACAAGGCACCCTTGAACTGTCTACAAGCACCAAATAACCAACCATAAACTCTTGTTTTGCTTTTTTTTGTTCAGTCTCCTTTTTCATCTTTTCTTTGTGGGATACGGCAGATACCGATTGGAGCTCACCATTCTGCCTCATGGTCCTACAAATGTTGAAGGTCGCTTCTTCATTATTCAACCAAAATGTCATCTGTCCCTTCTCCATATCAACTAGTGCTCTACCTGTAGCAAGGAATGGCCTCCCAAGAATAATAGGCACTTCAAAATCGACCTCACAATCAAAAATAACATAATCAGCCAGAAATATGAATGACTCAACTTTTACTAGCACATCATGGGGTATCCCTACAGGCCTTTTCACTGTCTGATCGGCCGACAGTAGCCGCATCGCAGTGTGTTTTGGATCCCCTAAACCCAACTTCTTGTAAATTTAGAGGGGCATGAGATTTATGCTTGCCCCCAGATCCCTTAATGCTTTGGCAAAATGTAATGACCCAACTGTACAAGGAATAGTGAACGCACCCGAATCTTCTTTCTTTTGTACTAGGGATCTTGTAGCAATGGCACTACAATGTTGCAATCTATCATCATCCTCAAAAGTGACCGATCTTTTCTTAGTGACCAGATCTTTCATAAATTTTGCATAACCGGGCATTTGTTCTATAGCTTCTACGAAAGGGACATTGATAGAGAGCTGCTTCAACATTGTTATGAAGCGCCGGTATTTACCATCCTCGGTCTTTTTGACTAATCTCTGAGGGAAAGGTGGTGGTGGCCTAGGCATGGGAATTACCTTGATAGATACTTCTGCATCTTTTCCATTACTTCCCTCTGCTTCACCAATACCCTTTACCACATTATCATTATCCTTTCTCAACGTTTCCTCAGTAGATGGCATAGGTGGGTCAATGGTTTGCCTACCACCTCGAGTAGTGATTGCCATACAGTGTGCATCATTCTTTGGATTTTGGACAGTGTTGCTAGGAAGAGTGCCCGGTTGTCGTGTATTCACTGTCGCAGATAGTTGGGCCACTTGCAATTCGATCTGTTTAATTGAAATGACATGTGTATCCACTTTTTGCCCAATACTAGCTAAGTCACACCTCAACTCTTTAATGTGTCCATCACTAGTGTCGAACCTCCTCATAATTTTGTGCAACATATCCTCAACTCGCGCCATACTATCTCCACCATCCCTAGGAGTAACTTCACGATTTTGAGGAGGGCCATAGGGCCCATTCCTGTCGTTTCTATTAGCATAGTTACCCCTATTAAAGTTGTTGTCGCGGTTGTAGTTTCCATCTCGGACATAATGACTCTCATGGTTGTATTTACCATATTCCCGACCTTGGTTCCCTTGACCTTGGATCCAATTATCGTGATTTGAGCCTTGGTCGCTTGGTTGGAAACCCTCCATCTGCTTATTTACTGCATAAGTGTCCTCCGCATAATAGCACTCATCATTGGGAGGTGGTGGTTTAGCCAAGTAGTTGACTGCATTTATCTTTTCTGCACCCCCTGTGACATGTTTTAGTACCGACCCAAGCTCAGTTCTCATCTGAGCCATTTCTTCCCGAATCTCATCTGTGGCTAGGTTGTGAGTGGATTGCACTGCGAAGGTATATCTCCCTGTTTCAGACTTCCTAGTACTCCAAGCTTTGTTATTTCGGGATATTTTCTCTAATTTTTTAGCAATCTCAGCATAAGGGCATTCTCCATAAGATCCACCTGCTATAGTGCCCAACACCGTCTTGTTGTTGTCATCCTGTTGCCGATAGAAGTATTCCTTCAGTGAGTCATCATCTATACGGTGATTTGGAACACTTCTCAAGAATGAGGTGAATCTATCCCAAGAACTACTAACTGACTCTCCTGGTAGTGCCACAAAGTTTACTCTGTCTTTGTGGTTTAGTTTCTTAGAGACCGAATAGTAGCGTGCTAAGAAGACATCTCTTAATTGGTTCCAAGTAAAGATTGAGTTGTATGGGAGCTCAGTGAACCATATAGCAGCCTCTCCTGTTAGTGAGAGAGGAACCACTCTGAGACCTATTACATCTAGATTTAAATCAGGCCTCCCCACACAACTTTTACACACTGCCCTTGCCTTAGCTATATGGGCATGTGGATCCATAGAAGGTAGCCCTGACAACAAAGCTCTGGCAGTGAGCATTTGCATCAGGCTACTATTTAATACAAAAGTGTGTCCTGTGGGTAGAGGGGGCAAGACAGGTGGCCCATCCGAGTCTGCTATGTTATCATACCCTCTGTAGTATGCTTGGGGCCGTGGAACAGGATTTTGTCCCCTCTGTTGATGTTCACCCGGATCATCGGGTAACATCTAACCATGAACATCAACCAGAGCTGGGATGTTCTGGTTCGGATCCTCATCATTTATTACCAAGTTTCAATTCATATTGCGCAGTGTACGCTCTAACTCACGATCGTAGGGAAATAATGGTTCTCTTCCTCTCCGTGTATTTGGCATACAAGAAGGATAGTTCTGAAAAGAAATTAAATAACAATAAAACAAAGTAAAATCAAGAAAATATCAACTAAACTATAGCAATAAGTTCAAGTTAATCTAAAAGCTAAAAATCCCCGGCAGCTGCGCCAAAATTTGATACGCTCAAACTTACTTCTCGAATAAGAAGTAAAGCGGTGGTGTCAAGTAAATAACCGAACTAGTGAGGTTGGGATCGTTCCCACGAGGAAAATAGTCTAGACTTAACTTCAACCTATTATTACTATTGGTTGGTCAATGACTTCCTTGGAAAGTAAAAACATAAAAAATGGGGTTTCTATCTCTAAATTAGTGAAAATAAATAACGAACTTGATAGAGACACTTGACAGCTTTTAATGTTGGGTTTTAATCAATTAATCAAAGTAACTAGGGTTTACTTGTTCCCCACAGGTTCATAACTTTATAACTCTAACTATAACAGTTCTTTCCTAGTATGTTGCCTGCAAAGTGATAAGTTATGTATTTCTAAATCCTTGGTCCGGCATCTAGAAAATCTCACTCCGCACCTTGGTCCGGCTACGTGTGTTGCTATCCTTACCTCATATTAAGCATCGTGTTCGATATTTGACTAAGTTACTATCTCGTACCAATCAATACTAGCCTATTGGATAGTATACACTAAATCTATGTTAATAATTCTTTTCCTATTATCTACCTCCTTGGTCCGGCAAGTAGCATTAAGGCGAGTTCTAACATTGGCCATCGGTTAAAAAGACTTCTAAATGAAAGAATTATTAATACATGCAAGACACTAATCTAGAATTGTTATTTTTGTTAAAGTTTATCTCAATATTTGCCTATGGTTCCCACAACCCTAGTTATGGAGTTTAGTTACTCATAGCCATAAACACAATATTCAAATATATTAAATACGAATCCATTTACTTACTTCAATGAGAAAGAATAAAATCCAAAGTTTGCTTGATTAATATCCAAAAAATCACTTGCAAGAATCTCAAAATCCAACACTAATACACAAAGTCTAAAAATCTGATGTCTAATCTCATAGAGTCTAACCTCAAAAACGAGGTTTTTCAAACTATTTATAAAAAAACAAAAACCTAATTAAATAAGGATTTTAATTACTGGAAATCTGCCAAAACGCGGCTGGGTCAACGGACCATGCAATGGACCGTCGTGGTCACGACGGACAGTCATGGACTCCGTCGTCCCATACTTGTGCAATTTCTTCTGCTTCTATCTTCATTCCCCTTGACGTCAAGTATGACGGACCGTCATAAGCACAACGGTCCGTCGAGGGTCTCGTTCCAAAACACTTCCAACTCTTGGAATCTGGGTACTGGGATCACTTCTATGATCTTCACGACGAACCTGCAGGACAGACCGTCACAGCCACGACAGACCATCACAAGCTTCGTAATCCCACACTTGGTAAGACTTCCCCATCTTCCTTCAGCAGCTGCACTACGCTGCCACCTACTGACCGTCACAAGTGCAACGGACCGTCATAAGCTCCGTACGTGGTCTCTTCTGCATTTCATCGCTCAAAATCTCCGCATTTAGCTTTGGACAGATTTCCTGCAAAACAAAGAGAAACTTATATAAAAATTAGCACAAAAAGGCTTTTTGACACACTAATCTTAAGAAAAAAGTATTAATAGTAGCGTGAAACCACAGTATATAAGTAAGTACGCCATATGTACTAAGAAGTATGGGTATATGTGCATTAAACATTTAAAGACATGCATGAAAAAGGAGATTTTCTTTAGAGAGCATGATAATTCAGTGGAAGACTTTTAATGCACATACAATAGAACATATGCACGATAAGGATCAAAACAACATCAAGCATTATGATAACGAAATACATTTCATCATAAAATCACATTAATATTTAATGTTTAATAGTTCAAATCAACATAATATAAAAACTCTTACCAAGAGTCCCATCCAAAACCTACAATTGTAATGATCATATAAACTCCCATAACTCCACATAATGAAGTAAGCAAGATAAGAGACCATAAGTAGTGCTTTGCTTCATATAACTTTTATCATTACAAGTAAGCACCTCATATGGAAATATAGACCAACAACATTTTCATTAAAATAACAAATATCGTATAAAAGTAACATCTAATACAAAAAGTGTTATACAATTCTTGTGATCATATTAAATGAGAACAATCTCCGAGGACTTCCCTTAGATTCAACTTGTGCAATGTCTAGGTAGAGTCCTATACTCCTACCAATACTATGTAGACTCCTCAATTCACCCTAGTGAACGTTCATTTACTTTAGTCTTTAGTTTTACTTGAGAGAAAAATCGCCTTAGCCTAAATTAGACCATGTAAGATAAACATGGAATTCGGTGTCATGAAACCTAACACTGAAAGAAGGTGTTCTACTTGCGAAAGTAGAAATAGGAACATAGCATTCTTGGTTGATCCACTAGCTAGTATTCCTTTGGTGGAAATAGAGTTCAAGAACTAGGAGATATATTAGTGACTAATAGTTCCATATTACATGGCAGCCTCTATCTCTTCAGAGTAATTGTGAACCTACCTTCCAACTTGGGAAGGGACACCTCTCATATCTAGTTCACTCGGTGCTAAGCTAAAGTCCCTTTTTGAATTGCCTTCAAGTTATCATTAGTTATCAATTTTTCATAGCTCATAGGATATTAACACCTTGTATAAACATGATCATTAGCTCATTAGGTTTAGGATGAGAATTTCCTTTCATCAGAACCCTTCATTAGTGAGATTAACATATTATAACCATATCGTTTAAGGCATACAAGAGAACATCATCAACCTTGAAGTATCATAACTTTACCATTATACCACATTTATCAAAGTCATAGCCCAACCTATATGCATAGCAACATCATACATGCTTTAATTTCATAACAACATCATTTATCGGCCAACATCAACAAAATAGAAAAATCACGACTTTAGAAGACTTACCTAATTACTTTCTATAATTTTAATCAAGAACATACCCTCAATTCAGAACAATCATCCAATAACATAGTGAAATACTCAATAACAAAACCAATTCTAACCACTCTAGTCATACACAAGACCAATTTATTATTAGGGTTAACAGGCTCATTAAAGAGTTCATTCAAGGTATAGTTGAAATTCCAACTATTACATGACATTTACAGATAAATATAGCCTAATAAATCAATAATTTAAAGAAGGAACATGCTTTACACGAAAACCCAACATTACATATCAATTACCCAACAAATACATATTTAGTTAACCATAGCAAATCATAGTTTTTCATCGTTATTCATAAAACTCAAGTTTGGAAGAAAAATAATTTGTAGAGTAAAAACCTTAGGAATTGAATTATTGGAAATCATATTTGAATGGACCCCTTGGGAAGAGTAATCCCAAGATTGAAAAACCCATAACTTATTAATAATACATCCACGAAATTCGAGTGGAAAAACATTGGAAATTGATCTTCTTCTTCCTTGATCTTCAATGGAGGATGAATAAAGAGAGGAAGTAGAGAGAAATGAGAGATTTGGGGTTTTGATTTGGGGTTTTGTTTTGAGGGCATAAAAGTAAGGGAAATCTGATTGAAAACCAATATACATTTCCCCCATGAAATACCCAAATTTTCATCAAGGAACAAGTCCGTGATGCGGAACTGCTTCCGCAAGATTTTCTAAATTAATTTCTCAGACAGAGGAGTCTGCGATGTGACCTCGATTCACACTTGATTTTTTACCAAGGGCCCACCATGTTCGCGACGTGGACAGATTCCTTCTATGTGCATTTTGGCTGCTAATTTGGCAGCTTGCCAGGCCAAGTTTAGTGTCCCTTCGTTGATCCCTAAGGCAACCTTTGGGTGGTTAACCTAGACATTTTCACTCTATATACATGGTTTTACCTATTTAACATTATTTTGCAAGTTCTAGACTTCATACAACACCTCCAAACAATCACGACACCTAAGGACGTTTTACTTGTTCAGTTACACTAGCTTTCGGACGTCTTGGAAAAGTAGCTAGAATCTTGGAGTTGATTAAATAGATTATTAATCGAAGGGAGAGGGTACTTATTCTTTATGGTGACCTTATTGAGTTGACGATCGTCAATGCACATCTTGAAGCCAATCCATACTCAAAATGATATAATAATCAAACATATCAAGTTCTACAAAATCTACATAAATAACTCTATTGAGCAGCATTACATGACCTCTTTTTGCAATACAGAGTCACCATTGTGGTAAAAACCAAAAAGTGTTCAATCAAAACATCGGGAAATATTTCAAATTTCATAGAAACCAAAGGTGTAACAAAAGAAAGGGTAGAACCTGGATCAAGCAAAGAGTAAACATTAATACAGAAGACTTGTAACATACCAGTTACTACATCGGGAGAGCTCTCTTGTTTACCCCTAGACTTGAGTGCCTAGAAGCGGTTTCTTTTTGGAGCTTCAAATTTAGGACCGATTAATTGGACTTGGATATTCTCCTTTCCTTGCCTCTTCACATTAGGAAAGTCTTACACCATATGTACACTTTTTCCACAACAATAGTAACTATTAGTTCCAACAATGAATTCATCGACAAGTTTCTTACCATACATTCCACAAGTTGGTCTTTGTCTTGGTGGATCAACATTTCTCCCCTTTTGAGACTTAGGGTTAGACACCCTATCATTGTGAGTTTTGGAGGAATTTGAAGGACCTTGGTTTGAAAACCCCTTCTTGAACTTAGGTTTGTCTAGAATGTCAATCCTACTCTTAGAAAAACCATTTTCAAAAGATCTTACCTTCTTAGTTTCTCTATTCCTCTTCCTTAGGCGACTCTCCTCTAATTGTTGTGCATCAACAATAAACCTAGAGAGATCAATGTTGTGATGAAGCATAACTTCACATCATTCTTCTTCAAGCTCTTCTAACTGGCCCGTTGCATAACGACTCATTTCATCCCTATCATTTGAAACCAAAAATAAACATATTTGAACAACTAAATAAAGATTACGGAGTATTCCTTAACACTCATACCTTCTTGAAGAAGTTTGATGAACTCTTCTACCTTAGATTCCCTTTGCTCTCTTTGTAAAAATCTATAAACAAAGGCATTTTTGAATATCTCCCAAGTCACTGGACTACCTCTTAAAGGCCGACTATCCTTCCACTGATTGTACCATGTTTGAGCCACATCCTTAAGTAGATAGGCACCAAGATCATCCTTTTCAAAAGTACTCACCCCGAAGGCAGACAAAATCTTATATATCTCATCAAGGAAGTCTTGGATGTCTTCATCAACATTTGATCAAAAGAATATGGCAGGTTTCATCCTTGTAAAATCCCTCAAACGGATAACCATAGTATAAGTGTTGCCGTAATGGCTTGATCTTGAGTGGTTATGGCTTTAGCCATTTGGGGAAGGGATGAACTTACCTCACCATCAATCATGGCTGGAGGATTGACCGGCACTTGATCATTTGCAGCAACTTGCACTTCAGGAGGAGCTCAATTTCCTTGGGAAGTAGCTCCCGCATTAGCAACCTCCTTTTCCACTCTTCCACCGGTTGTCCTTCTTACATTCACCACAAATAACCACAAGAAAGTGATTAGATGCTAAATGACACATAGTGCCACACCTCCAGAGGCATGACATAAGATTACCAAGAAAAAAGAATTTTCATAATCATCACATAGCCTCTGTTTCATAATTGTGGCGCGCTTTAAAAACATTGAACAACACAATATACAGTTGTAGTTTAGTGAGACATCCACCCTAGGTTATTTAAACTCATGCTCGGATACTATGTTTTTCATACTTGGGGAGCAACCACTAATTACGACTGACGTCGTCGTCCTCTCAGAGAACTCAGACAAGCCCTTAACATTTGTCATAACATATTATTGGTTAAAAAATAACAGAAAATTAAAAAGTTTTGCATACTACGTGAAGTATACATAGAATTCTCGCTTAGCAACATAATAAACATACATAAGATAGTCTAAACTGTCTCATATAAAAACCATCTAAAGACTACGAATCTGGGATTTAGAAAATACAATGTCAATTTGTCATATAGGTCTTAATAAAATAGAATCCAATGATAAAAAGGAATAAAAGAGTATCTCTTAAACTGCTATAGTCTTCATACCTTGAATAATGAAAGGATGGTGTCCCCAGACATGAGACCTACTAATACTTGGAGAAAGAGTCCCAAGCTTATTAGTCTTCAATGGTAGGACCTTACATTCGTAGTTATATAAAGTAAGGGGTATATTCACATAAAACATTTAAAAACATGCATGAAAAAGGACCTTTTCTTTAGAAAGCATGTTAAGTGATTTGAAGAACTTTAATGTACATACAATAGAGCAAATACATGATAAGGATCACAACACTATCAAGCATGATTATAACAAAATACATATGATTAAATCAAATTAAAATTTCATGTTCAATAGTTCATATCAACAAAACATACAAAAATCATACAACTAGTCCGATCCCAAACTGAGAAGTGCAATGATCATATGAAGCCCTATAAACCCACATAATCATGTAAGCAAGATAGGAGACAATCATTTGTTCTTTGCTTCATCCAACTTGTAGAATAAGAAGTCATCAAATCATATACAACGTTGATCAACTACATGTTCATCAACATAACCAATGTCATATAAGAGTAACATCGTATATAATAAGCGTTATACATTTCATGTCATCATATTACATGAGAATAATTTCCTAGGACTTCCATTGGACTCAACTTGTGCAATGTCTAGGAAGAGTCTCCTACCCCTGCCTATACTAAGTAGACTCCTAAAATCACCCTAGTCAATGTTTATTTACTTAAGTCTTTCATTTTACTTAAGGGAACAATCGCCTTAACTTACATTAGACCATGTGAGATAAATATGGAACTCAGTTTCTGAAACCCCACACCGATAAAAGGTGGTCTACTTTTCAAAAAAGAACCAAAACATGAACATAGCAATATAGGTGGATCCACTTGCTAGTATTCCTATGGTGGAATTATAGTTCAAGAACTATGAGATATATTAGAAATCCATAGTTCCATATTACATGGCAGCCTCTATCTCATGAGAGTCATTGTGAATTTACCTTCCATCTTGGGATGGGACACCTCTCATATCAAATTCACTAGGTGCTAAGCTAAAGTCCCTTTTTCAATTGCCTTTAATTTATCATTAGTTGTCGATATTATCATAGGCCAAAGGATATTAACTCCTTGTATAAACATGATCATTATCTCATTAGGTTTAGGATGAGAATTTTCTGTAATCACAACCCTTCATTAGTGAGATTAACTTATCATAGCCATATTATGTAAGTCATCCAAGAGAACATCATGAACCTTGCAGTATAATAATATTACTATGATGCCACATTAAACATATTCATAGCCCAACATATATGCATTGCAACATCATATATACTTTAATTTCATAACAACATCATTTATAGGCCAACATTTACATAATAATGAAATCATGATATTAGAAGACTTACCGAATTGCTTACAACAATAATCATCAAGAACTTACACTTAATTCATAACAATAATACAATAATATAGTGAAATACTCAACAACATAACTAATTCCAACCACTCTAGTCATACACAAGACCGATTCATATATAGGCTTAAGAGAAAGGGCTTATTTAAGAGTTCATTCAAGCTATAGTTCTAATCCCAACAATTACATGTAATTTAGTGATAGATATAACATAATGAAACCATTATTTAGCGAAGGAACATTCTTCACACGAAAACCCAACATAACATATTATTTACCCGACAAATACATACTTAGTTAACCATAGAAAATCATAGTTCTTCATCATTAGTCATAAATCTCATGTTTTTTGTAGAGTAAAAACTCTAGGAATAGAATTGTTGGGAATTAATTTAGAAGGACCTCTTGGGGAAAGGAATACCTAGACAGAACAATTAATACCTTATTGAGAATAAATACACGAATTTCGAGTAAAAAAACATGGGAATTAGATCTTCTTCACGTAATATTATAAGGTAATTTGTATGTCTAACCTTATGAAAGTAGAGAGGTTATTTAGTAATTTATGACATTGAAAAGTGTAAATATTATTTAGCCCCTTGCTAAAAAGTGGATAATTTTAAACTTGTAACATTCACCTTAAGGGTGAAATTTTATCAAAGAACGAGCTAAAAGAGTGATTATCCCTACCATATTGATTTTATTACATAGTTTATTGATTAGGATTTCATAAAAATAGGTTCAATAATAAAGGTATTATTTGAAAAAGGTTAAAAACGATTATCCCAAACTATATTAGTGCATGATTAAGATTTCATAAAAATAATCTAAAATCGTAAATTATATCACCTAACAGAATTAAAAAGTGGTTAGCCCATTTTTTTATGCCTCGAGCCTACATTATGGGAGAAACCGGCACATGAAGACCATGGATGGTCTCCAAGCAAACCCCTAGCCTGGCTTACTTAACTCAATGAAAAACTAAACTCAACTTACCGAAGAAGTAAAACATGTTCGAAACAAATACTTCATAAATTCTGGCTAAACTGACATTTAAATCTACACAAGGTAAACAACTTTAACTGAAATACTACTATCTACGAAGCCTTTAAACTAACTAACGAGGGATGTTGGGACAGACCCCACAACATCCTAAAATCTAAACTAGTAAATCAATCAAAATGATGTCCTTCGGAATGCAAGGAGGCTCACAACTGATGCTGGAGCATGGTATGGATCAACCAAGCATTGCGTATTTATCCTGGGTACCTGCGTCTGCATCATAAAACGATGAAGGACAATCGACATCAGTACATTTAATGTACGAGTATGCGATTTGGAATGCGAAAAAACAAATCTAAGCTTGAAGCGAAGTGAGGATGAACTTACCTTGACTCTGCTCAACTCATAAGTTAACAACTAAACATAAAGCGATGCGAACATATGCAATATATATATAAATATATATATATATATATATATATATATAGATATATATATATATATAAACTTTTAATATAGTGTAAACTGATAGTTCATTATAGATAAAACAATAATAAACTCAAATTCACTTATATAGAAAAGTAATATAACTTTGGTGGGAGATTCTCTAACCGATAACCACCACTATTAGACTAAGTGGTGATACAACATCTTGCCCATGCTGCCAGTACTGTCCTATACTTTGCCATCAGTATATGACCTTACTTTGCGTAGTGGATCCACTATAAACTTACGTGATCATCTAAAAAGTATGATCCATCAATTCCCATGATGGCTTCATGATTTATATGGAGACTTGAGTTTATGTGAAATCTCATCCCCACATCGGTGATCAATAATACTCCCTAAACTTACTTTAGCTCATACATTGAATAAAAATTTCTCTTCTTTGGGTTGAGATAATTTGCTGAACCCCTTTAGCTCGAAAAGATTCTTTTCAAAATCAATATTCCCTTTTAGTACAAAACACTTTCGGAACTCCCTGTTCCCTTTTAAGTCAATGTAAAACATTTGTAAACCATTAGGGAATACTCAGTTCCCTTATACCTTTCGAGAAATGAACTCTACTCTTTTTGATAACTTAAATTGTACCTTTAGACTTAAAACAAAGTAAAAATAATTGGTTAAGACTCTTTATAAACTTTAAGAACTCACTTTGACTTGTATCTTATTTTTCAAACTTTGACTCTTAACTTCTTCGACTTTGATCTTAGATTCCCTTGAATTGGATTAGGAATTCAAGGATCATTATCTCATGTTCAAGGATGATTTAATGATCTTTAAATGTGCTCTAGAGTTTTGGAAACAACTAAGAATTAAGGTCATATCACTTCGAAGCTAGTACAAAAAAATAGGGAAAGAATAGGGTCTCCAAGGGTTGGAGCGCTCTGAGAGGCGCGGAGTGCTAGAGATGGATGGACAATGTCTGTTATCGTGCGCTATGGCTGGTGCGGTGTGACAGAGCCTGATGGACAGACTCTGTCTTGAGTGACTTTGGAGGCGCGGCGCACCAATTCCCAAAAGATAGGTTTTTTCCAACTTTCTTATTCGTTTTTCATCGCTAAACCTTCCGAAACTCCCATGGATCCAACCCCATAAACTCAGGATCCCTAATAACCCCTTACCCAATAGTTTACACCCGGAAACAATCCGAAAACATTGATTAAAACTAACAAAGATCGACAACGATTCAACCAACAACAACTTCAAACTTTTCGTCAAGAATTTCAAGGTTTACTTCCAATTAACTATAAATTACGGAAAATAATCATTTAAGAGGGTTGGTTAAAGAAACAACACCGAAAGATCTCAAATGCCTTGTTAGGGATCAAAATCGACCAAATCCACGAATCAAAATCTTGGCATTTTTGCATCTTCTTCTTCTGTCTCCTCTTTTCTCCTTTATCACAAAGCCCTAGATTAATTTCTAAATGATAAAACTTATTGGGATAAGATTAGACCCCAACTTAATACCCAAAAAAGAAATTAATAATTAAATTAGGAAAAGACCAAAACACCCTTAACAAATTTGGATTTGGAACTTTTCCCTGCTCAACAGCCCAACATTCAAAAGTCATATCTCCCTCACAAACTCGAAAATTCAAAAAATTAGCGTCTTTGGAAAGATCTTCCGATGATCGTAAAATCCATATAAGAACTTATCCAAAATGTTCTTGTCCCAGAAGTTATGGACATTTCACTTTTTAAATCTGGGATATTCCCAAATTTCTCAACTTCTTTCCAAATTTGATAATTCTTATTTTTCTTAGCTTAATCTTTTTGAATTGAAGTTACGAGATGTTCCAATATCTCCCCTTTGGGGACATTCGTCATTGAATGAGAATTTGTTCACCACGTTAAGGGTAGTAACATCATTTCAACGCTCAACAATCAAAAGCAAGTAATAACATGTTTATACGAAACCTTATAAAGTGCTAAGAAGTGAATTTAGTACCTTGATATGTATTTTCTTTGGGTTAAAACAGATGTGGATATCTCTTCTTCATATCCTCCTATACTACCCCAAGTCGTTTCTTCAACGAACGGTTCCTCTTATGGGCCTTGATTCAAGAGACTTCCTTTGTCCTCAAGTTGAGAACTTGCCAATCAAAAATTTTAACCGGAACTTCTTTATAGGATAGGCTGTTCTTAATCCCAACATTCTCTATTAGTACTATCAATGAAGGATCACACAATCATTTCTTCAACATACAAATATGAAATATCGTATGGACCGGTGCTAACTCTTGGTGTAGCTCCAACTCATAATCCTCATTTCCCACTCTTTTGGAGATCCTATAAGGTCCAATATATCGGTGACTAAGTTTCCTATTTTTACTAAACCTCATAACGCTCTTCATATGTGAAATTTTAAGATACACCCAATAATTTACCACAAACTCTAATGTCCTTCTTCTAACGTCTCTGTAGGACTTTTGGCGACTATGCGCTGTCTTCAACCTTTCTTGAAATACATTAACCTTCTCCATATCTTGGTGAACTAAATTTTGTTCTATCAACCCTACTTCGACAACATCGAACCACCCAATAGGAGATCTGCACCTTCTCCTATATAAATCTTCATATGGAGCCATTTGGATTATCGAATGATAACTACTACTGTAAGCGAACTCAATGAGAGGTATGTGATCATCAACATTTCCCTTGTATTAGATCACCAAATCTCTCAACATTTCTTCTAAGGTCTGGATAGTACGTTTTGTTTATGCATCTGTCTGAGGATGAAAAGAAGTACTCAAACACACCCTTGAACCCAAACCTTTTTGGAAAGATTTCCAGAATTGCGCAGTAAATTGTGCACTCCTATATGAAATAATGGAGAGTAGAACTCCATGAAGTCTTACCACTTCTTGAAGTTACAACTTAGCATAATTCTAGACGGAATTGTTAGTTTTTACTTACAAGAAAAGGGCTGACCTTGTCATTCTGTTGATAAGAACCCAAATAGAATCATGTTGTTTTTGCGATCTTGGCAAGCCTGTGATGAAGTCCATATTAACCATCTCCCAATTCCATTCTGCAAGTTCTATATTATGAGCTAAACCTCTAGGCCTTTGGTGTTCCACTTTAACTTGCTGATAATTTTAGCACTTGGAAACAAATTCAGCAATATCTCTCTTCAAATCATGGTACATTGTTATGGAACTCAGACGAATGGAATATCTGGAGCAATGAGCCTCCTCCAAGACCGTCTGTTGAAGTCCATCCACCTTAGGTACACATAATCTTCCTTGGTATTTTAGCACACCATCTCCTCCTTGTTCGAAAGCCAATACTCTTTAGCTGTGGACACTTTCCTTCAAAACAAGCGAAATAGGGTCTTGGTCTTGTTTCTCTTTCACCTCTGACACTGTCACATCCCAAGACAACACCCTAGAAATGAAAACCACTCTCGTATTAAAATGGTGTACTTGAGCTCTCGGAGGTCTTCTACAAGCCCTTTTATATCATTCATCGCATATATATAGTGAAAAATAGTGTGGAATTAAAACTTTTCACAAACATATCATAGTCTTTAAACTCTTTCATATAAAGTCATAGGAAATTCTATGACTCAATCTCATCAATCATAGACACTAGAATACTTGGGACATAACTCATACACAATACGAATATAGAAATACTTAGTCTATTACAATACTTCAATAAGAAACATAAAATACATATGTGCCCTCGAGTCAAATGAGGATGTACTTTAAATTTTCTTGAACGATGCTACGGTCCAATTCTTGCTTCCCGAATTGTCCACACCTACCAAAAACAATAAGGATAGATAAAAGCATGGATTAGTGATACGCTCAAACTTACTTCTCAAATAAGAAGTTAAGTGGTCGTATCCAGTTAAGAACCCAACTAATGAGGTTGGGGTCGATCCCACGAGGAAAATAATCCAGACATAACTTTATTCTATTATTACTATTATTTAGACAACTATTTCCTTAGAAAACAAAAAATAGAAAAAGATGTTTTTAACTCTAAATTTATGAAAATAATTAACTAAATTAATGTAACCAATTAAAAGGTTCAAATCTCGTAGCTTAATCAATTTATAAAAGTAACTAGGGCTTAAGTGTTCCACACAGGTTCCTAACATGATTATTCTAACTATAACAATTCTTTCCTAGTACTTTGCATGTAAAGTGATAAGTTATGTATCTCTAAATCCTTGGTCCGACATCTAGAAAATTTCACTCCGCACCTTGGTCCGGCTACGTGTGTTGCTATACTAACCCTTACCTTTACCTCATATTGAGAATTGTATTCGGTATTTTACTAAGTAATTACCTCGTACCAACCGACACTAGCCTATTAGATAATGTGAAACAAATCTATGTTGATAATTCTTTTCCAATTATCTACCTCCTTGGTCCGGCAAGAATCACTATGGCGAGTTCTAACGTTGTCCCTCTGTTAAAAAGACTTCTAAACGAAAGAATTATCAATACATGCAAGACACCATTCTAGAATTGCTATTTTATTTAGATTTTACCTCATTATTCACCCATGGTTCCCACAACCCTTGTTATGGAGTTTATTTACCCATGGTCATAATCACACTATTCATATAGTTAATATTAGAATTCATGAACTTACTTTAATGAGAAAGAATAAAATCCAGAAATTCACTTGATCAAAAAACCAAAGACCCAACAATCAAATCCAAATAAAGGGTATCAATTACTTCAATTAATTCTTGAATACTTGAAAAAGAGAACTAAAGATTATCGAAAACTCTAAGCGTCTAACCAAAAGTCTAACCCCAAAAACAAGGTTTTTCAAACTATTTATAATAAACAAAAAAATAATAATAGAAGGATTCTGATTACTGAAAATCTGTCCAAACGCATCTGATTTGACGGACCTCGTGACAGACCATAGTGTTCACGGTGGTCCATCATGGACTCCATCGTCCCATACTTCACAAATTCTTCTTCTGCTTTCTTCATTACCCACAACGAACAGGTATGACGGACCGCTCCAAGCACGATGGTCCGTCGAGGGTCTCCATTATACAATACGTTAACTTCTTAGAATTTGGGTGCTGGGACTAATCTCTGATCATTATGACTAACCAGCAGGACGGACGTCGTGGATATGATTGTCCATCATGGACTTCCGTAATCCCACACTAGGTCAAACTTCCCCGTCTTCCTTCAGAAGCTTCTATCCTCACTAAGATGCCACCTACGGACAGTCATAGACTCGACGGACCGTCATAAGCACCGTAGGTGGTCTCTTATGCATTTCTCGCTCAAAAACATCCGCATTCATGTTTAGGCAGATTTCCTACAAATAAGGAAAAAATTTACATAAAAATCAATACAAAAAGGTTGTTGGAACTAATATCCTCACTTCAAAACAAAATCCTCATCACACATTGACACCCTTTTTCCTCAATTTCTTACCAAGGCACTAATATTTCTAGTATTGCAACTTGTATCCTCACTTCAAAACAAAATCCTCATCACACATTGACACCCTTTTTCCTCAATTTCTTACCAAGGTGCTAATATTTCTTGTATTGCAACTAGTATCCTCACTTCTAAACAAAATCCTCATTTTTTACACAATGATTTCAGTTTGAGTATAAGGATTACTTTTCAAAACTCACTCTCCGAACAAATTTACAACGCATTCATACATATTGACATAAGCTTGCCCTTATATTCACTGCTTTATGTTCTCCATAAAACTCTTAGGATCACGATAGGACTTTCTTAGATTGTAACATAGGCTCAGGGTTAGGTAGGGTATATTTTGGTATACTTTAGTGACTTGTTGCCCTTCTTGACATATCGGCTAAACGTAGCACCTTTTTATCATTTTATTTCTCCCAATTTCTTAATTTTCTTTTATCTTGTTGTTTTCCCTTCCTTATCCTTATATATATGTGACTTTTCTTTTTTCTTTTTTTTAGTCACTTCTGTTTTGTTCTTTCTTTCTCTTCATTCTTTCAAACCCACTTTCCGGATTATTCCTTACAACATCCACCCTCAACTTATGACTTGCCATGAATCAACGTTCACAATAACCACAATTGTGTCAGGGCCATGACGACGTTGTTTTCTCTGTTAGTCACCCTCTACTTACACTTTTGGAATAAACTGAGGTGCACATGTCCAAGGAGTGACCAGGGCCAACACATTGTTCCGAGAGAAGATCAGTTGTGGTGAAAAAGAAAGATTTGTTTTTAGGCTCAAATCATTTGGATCAATACGTGATTAACTTCATTTGGTTTTTTGTTATTTGGGCTCAAGATTGACTATTTCGAACAAAGGCCTATGATCCTTTCCTAATTTTTCATTTTGGCTAACTTTTAGCAAGACTAACCATGCAATTTCCAGCTCAATCTCAATGATGGATCATTCTAATTTTTCTCAAACTCACTTGACATTCATTATATTTCCAGATTATTAGAAACCTAGTTCAAGTCTTAGATTCAAGGTTATGTAGTAGTGTATCTATATGTCATGTTCAGAGCCACACAATTATCAATCACTATGCCTAGTCATGCTTAATTTTCATATCGAGACATCATATTTGTTTGAGCAATCATGCTTCAGAGTTATACTATCTACAAAAGATATAACATGCCCGGTTCAATAAAGAAAGTAATCAGTCTTTTGGGGAAAAAAGAACACAAGCAAGAAAACCCCAAAAGAGGATCGTGAATTGGGCTACTCAGACATCACCCTAGCACTCCTTTTCTATTTACCCCACCCCCAACTAAAAGATATGCAATTGTACCCAATGCATAAAAAAACTGAAATACGAGAGTGGTGGGGGGAAGCAAAGCTGAGGCGCAAAGCGCCGGTGATCAGCAAGATGGTGGGTACGGTTCCTCTGAACCCACTACCTCTATAGTATGGACACCCTCAGTAGTGTCCTCATCATCAGTAGCACTATCAGTGTTGCGTCCCGTTGTCTCCACATCTGTGGAGCTAAATGCCCCAGAAGCTAACTCTACAACACTAATCTTACGTGCCTCCTCATCAGCAACTGAGGCTATCCTCGCAGCCTCTATCTCATGGTGCTCCTTCTTTCATGCTCTATCCTCATCCTCCTCTCGACCCGTGCGCCTCTTGGCATGCTCTCGAGAGGCAGGTGGTGGAATCTCAGAAGTGTCAAATAAAGCAGCCAACATTGTGTCCTCAGTAGGCTCTGCAGAAGGGGCCTCAGACTCAGGCACCCTAGCCTCTAGGATCATATCAAGATCTGCTCCTAAACTCTCAACCACAGACTGAAGGGTCGACACGTCCACCGGAGGGGCTGGCTGGGCTAGCACCCGCAACTCAAAAGCGTCTAAGAGCTGATGAACCTCCGCGATCTTCCTCTCTATGTGTTGTGCAATCTTACGCTCCAAGCGCTCCTCTACCTCAGCAATAGACCTCTGCATCCAAGGCTAGATGTGATGTAGAAGTGTGTCCATCTAAGTCTCTAATTTCTGGAACCTAGAATGCGGGACCAGAGTAGGGGAAGGGGCTGAGTGAGGGGATCTTGGGGCAGTGCTACTACCCAGGATAGACTCGACTGGGGTAGTGTCAGTGGTTGATGTAGTAGCCTTCATAGCCGTTCGAGCGTGCGCTACAGTATCAGCCAGATTCTCACCAAGTGGAGGCACCTCTTGATAGGGCCCTGAGCGTGGAGCCAACTCATTGGCCTCATCACTGATGAGGCCAATATCAACCTTTTACTGTGGAGTCTTGTGTTGATCAATGTGCCAGATGCGCACATGTGCGGACCTTCATAATAAAAATATAATGCATAGAAAAGGGTAAGTAGTGGTTACCTTGAAAGTCTTCTCGTGCATGACCGCCTGAAGAAGCCAAGCGAACTCAACCTCAAACCCGACCATCATCGCTGCCATCAGAACTGCACGATCCCATGTAACTATATTATCTACAAATGTGGGGGGAAGGCAGTGTCGGACAATCAACAATAAAAACATAGCCATGAAGGTCAAAATAGCCTTAATGATGGCTCCCTTCGGCTCCATTACGCAGTCGGCAGCCTCTCTATCAATAGATAAGTGCTTGGCCATCCACCTCTTGGTGGTCTCTCTCAGCGATGGCTCATGAAAGAATTGGCCATCTTTAAGAATTTGTCACCGGTAGTTGAACTCGAAGGTGAGAGGGGTCCAGGTGGTATCAACTTCCTCGCCGTATAGATACCGGTGGATGGATGGCAGGGAGATGTCGACCTGTATGGCGCATACTCTGGCGTTCTCAAGTAGGGCATATTTGGCGGGGGCAGCCCACCTATCGATTGGTGATCAGAGAGTAGCCAAATAAGAGGCGTAAAACTCTCAGACCAACTCCTTACTGTAGCAGCCCAAAGAATTAGTCGTCCACTCTAGTCGGTGTCTGGTGAAGAGAGGGGGGTTATATGGCCTGGTGTTGAGACTTCTCGTAAGGACAAGCCTCTACTGTGTTAGGGTCCGTGTCATGATGCCTTTATCATTTAGAAACTTGGCATCTGAATACACATGGTATTGCCCGTCGACATTCCACCGGTAGGGCTGGTCGACAACCGGGGCGGGAACTCCAATCGGTGGGCCTGGAGTGGAATCAGGACTGTCACCCTCACAAGACGAGTCAGATTGCGTAGCCGTTGCAGCTGCAGAGATGTCTGCAGACCCAGAGGCTTTCTCCGACCACAAAACTCCTAAGGAACCAGATGCTTCTTTTTCTTGTGTAACTGACCTAGAAGGTATGCCGGTCAGTGTGCGCTCCTCATCAGACTGGGAGGCAAAGACTACGCCAGATGACACCTTTTAGGGCGTAGCTGTGGTTGTACGTGCATCTCGTGCTGGAATGGCAGTGCCTAGGGGCATGTACTCGGGATCATGCTCATCATTAGAGCCTATTACTAGTCGGGCTGACAGGGCGAAACACTTTGAAAGCCCACGTGCATAATCTCGATCTTGTTTCGGATAAACTAGAGATAGTAACAGTAAATAATCATTATTAGTAGTAGAAGGAGCAAACAAGACAAGCAAAAATGAGACAAAATACACATAAAAGCAAACTTGTAATGACATCTCTGTAATAGTAGTGAAACATGATGGACCTGGTGACGGCCTGTCGTGACTATGACGGATTGTCATGGGGTTCGTCATGTCTGACTTCAACAATGTTTATTTGGAGACTCTCAAAAGAAACTTCTCTGAAAGTTATGACGGACAAGCAAGACGAACCATCGTGATAATGACGGTCCATTGTCAATGTCCGTCATGTGACACTTAGAAAATGTATAGAGACCCTTAGGGGAGGGGTCTCTGACCGTTATGACGGATGTTCAGGACGGACCATCGAAGGTACGATGGTCTGTCGAGGGTATGATGATCCGTCGTATATGTCCGTTAGTGCACATTTAAAAAATGGAGACCCTTAGGAAAAGGGTCTCTGACAACCATGATGCTTGTGTAGGATAGACCATCGTGGTTACGACGGTCCGTCGTAGATTTCCATCAGAGGACACTTAGAAAAAGTATAGAGACCCTTAAGAGAGGGGTCTCTGGAAGTCATGATGGTTGTGAAGGACAGACCATCAAGTTCAAACGTTGGCCATCAGCTAAGAAGACTTCTAAATGAGAGAATTATCAATACACGCAAGATACCATCCTAGAATTGTTATTTTAGTTAGATTTTTCCTCATTATTCACCCATGGTTCCCACAATCCTGGTTATAAAGTTTAGTTACCCATGGTCACAATCACACTATTCATATATTTAATATAAGAATTCGTGCACTTACTTTAATGAGCAAAAATAAAATGCAAAAATTCAGTTGATTACTCAACAAAAGCACCAACAATCAATTCCAGAAAAAGTGTATCAATTACTGAAATTAATCTTTCACTTCTTGAACAACAGAACTAAAGATTATAGAAAAGTCTAACAGTCTAACAAAAAGTCTAACCCCAAAAATGTCTTTTTTCGAACTATTTATAATATTAAAAAACCTAATAAAAGAAGGATTGTCATTACTGAAAATTTGTACAAAAACGTCTGAGTCGATGGACCGTAGGGGTCACGATGGGCTGTCATGGCCTTTGTGGTACCATACTTCACAAATTCATCTGCTGCTTTCTTCATTTCCCTCAACGAACATGTATGACGGACCGTTCAAAGCACAACGGTCCATTGAGGGTCTCCGTTAAATAATATTTTAACTTCTTGGAATTTCAATACTGGGTGGGACTACTCTCTGATCGCTACGACGAACCAGCACGAAGGACCGTCGTGGCTATGACGGTCCGTCATGGACTTCCATAATCACATACTAAGTCAGGCTTCCCCATCATCCTTCCCAGCTTCTCTTCTCACTACGATGCCACCTACCGACCGTCACACACTCGATGGACCGTCATAAGCTCCGTAGGTTGTATCTTCTGTATTTCTTGCTCAAAAACGTTCATGTTCTTCTTTGGACAAATTTCCTGCAAATAAGGAGAAACTTACATAAAAATCAATACAAAAAAATCTTTTGGACATACACTAAACTTAAGGTAAAAGCGTTACAAGTACCGTGAAACAACGGTACATCAATTATCAACATAGAAACGCATAATATAACATTTAAGAAATTATTCAAATTTTTTAGCCCACTTTACAGTAAGCCATATTCACTGTACAGTGAATTGCTTCACTGTAACAGTGAAATATTTTACCTTCCCTTCTAACACTTCCTAACATGTGATTGTCCCATTAAAAACTACCCTAAGACTCACTAAAGCAACACAAAGAGAGACCTCCCATACAACCTCTCTAAGCATGCCTAAATGACCCTCAACACTTACTTATAATGTGACACAAACATACTTACAAAACATCAAAAATATGAACACGAGATTTCCTCTACTAACGGTGATTCTAAGTCTCACTTGAATGAGTTGTAAAGATATCCCCCATAAAATCAATTTCACACACACTTATATACTACCTAGGATAGAATCATTCTCACTTAACAGAACAACATTTAGATAACATGGCATTCTCCTTTTAAAAACTATCAAAAGACTAACTTAAGTAAATCAAGAAGATTACGTCCATAATTGACCTCTTCAAGATTACCTAAGTAATCTTTAGGACTACCTAATTTTAGATCTTGTATACATATTCAATCATTTTCCCTAACTAGAGTCATTCTTAATACTCATCCTGGTAAGATACGAAGTGACAATTCCTATGACCCCTTCACGCATTAACTAGACAGCCGTTGACTACTCTAGATAGGTACTTATTCATTTAAAATAATTTCTTAACTTAATTCATTATTTCCATTAGTTCATTTAAGACTGATACATCACATAAAGGATATTCAAGTAATGTTCTTGGACAAGACCTAGGAACTCTCACTTACACCTTAAAAGCCTATTGTGCAATGTCTAGATAGAATCTCATACCACCACCTGAAATTTATAGAACTTATCTAATACTAATAGGTATCCCATATTAAGAGAATAGGCAATAAACGAAATTGACCATGATAGCATGACATGGAATTCGGAGTTCTAACCTACTACGATGAGGGTGTTCTACTTGCAAATGGTAGGACTTAGATACATCCCATGTAGGCACATTGTTGAGTATTATGAAAGGCATCATTTGTAATATAGTCTCATTCTTTAACTATAACTACTTCCCATACCATACTCACTCAGTGCTAGCCTTTGTTCTCATATAGTATATTACACAGAAGGCTCATATAAAGGGGTTCCATATCAAGTTCATAATCCAATCACATTTACCCTACTAAACAAAGGTCCACTTGGGCTACCTCACATTGGTGACAAGAATCTCATCATAACTTTCCTAAGGTTTGATATGATGTCGTTCTGGCCAATCAACCTTAAATTCATCATTCCTCTACTTTGAAGGATACCATTACGACTTTCAACTTCAACAGTCACAACCTTACCACTAGGCTCAAGGTTTTAACATAAAAGACTCTTTTAACGTCATTTAAGGTCTCATGTCATTCATACATACAATACTAAGAGGCTTAGCATCCTAAGTCAAGACATCACATATTCACATTGATATATGAATCAAGTAATGGACACAAGTTAACCAAGACAAGAAACATCATACTTCACCTTAACACATATTACATGTCATTTTAGAAACATATTGACCTAACCATATCCTCTTTAAGTAATTATATTCACTATCATATAATCATCATTATGACCATCATAGACTCATATAGTCATGTAGGAATAACGACGTATAAACCCTAAGACTATACACGCAAAGCCATAGTCCTAGTGTAACTTGATCGTCTACTTAACATCAATAGAAGAACACATATAGTTTCACTTTACTTATCAAGTAGATAGACATTATCACACTTCGCATAATCATCATAATATGTCAACTAGTTTCCCACAAGGCCATGACCATCATATTACTTGAAATAACGCCGACAAGGCCACATCAATTGCAAGTAAAGCACATAATACCCCAACATAAGTGGACTCTACCAATCAAAATTTACTTGAAGTCTAGATAACATAAAATAGAGGAAATAGGGCAGAGTACCATCACTGCATCGTCAATACGTAAATTCAATGCTAATCAATCCAATTCGATATCATAAGGCCATTACCCATGGCAATAACCAATATTCCAATGCTATTATATCAATAATCAATGAATCAAGTTTAATTCACTACATAATCATAAATCTAACACAACTTAGATATCAATTGAATACAATTCTTATATCACTAGATAGCCCAAAGAAAACTACACTAGAATTCATAAACATTATATCAATATAAAGTAATCCATAACATAGTAAAAAACTAGGGTTAATCCAATTCATGAGTTCATAGTTTAAATAAGTTTGAAATCATCTAATTAAAAAAAAATGCAATACATAATCAATGCGTAAAACCAATAAATGCAAGAACCCATGATAGATCATGAAATTTGTCAAGGTCAACTTTGAAAACTTTTGAAAATATTTTTGAAAGTTTGGCTCCTTTATGAAGAGAGTTTCAAGGATCAAAAAACATAGCTCAATGAAGCTAAATTCAATTCATTTAGAATCTCCACTCAATTCTCCAATCCAAGCCATTCCTTGAGTTTTGGCTTCAATGGACTTCTAGGGAATTTCAAAAGGATTTGGGGGTTTTGATTGGGACAAATGAATTTATCTAAATGTTAAAGACTTATATGCACACTTAAAATACCTAAATACGACTTAGGAACCGACAATACTTTTATTTTGAAGTGGAACGAATTTACAAGTTCACCCCTAAACTTACATTGAACTACACACAGAGGCAGTCCACCAACGCTTGCCAAATGACGGCTCGTCCCTTGACCAACTGATTGTCCTGTTTGACCGGGGTCTGCGACTCAGGCTGGTAATTGGCCTCTGCTCCCACATGGATAATTCACAAACGAATATACCCCACCAATAAGGTGTCGACTGATCCACTGGGAATTGATTGCCTCCATGGTTTGGGCTTTCTTAGGCAGCTTTGGGCACCTTTTTGGGTCCTTCCTCAAGGACCCTTGGATGGTCCTTGAGGATATTTTCCCGTACAGTTCAAACCCAAGAATGATCGTATATGATTTTAGGACGTTTTACATGAACTTCACCCAAAATGAAAATGTAAAACTCGATGAAACATGCTTAGACACACAAGGTCTTTTCGAGGCAAACCTTTCGAACATCATGGATGTTCTTGGACATTTGACCTCCAAACTTCACGAAACCTTACACACTGTCTATTAATGCCATAATAACTCATTTAAGGACCTCATAACCTCATGAATCACCCATAAATACATAGAACCACATATGAGGGACATAGGTGACTTAGTCATCGAACATCTAAGTCGTCCCTTGTCGTTTGACTTCCAATGCACCTAAACTCATAGACACTGCCTCATTACAAAATTATAGACACCATCATTACCACATGATAGGATCTATTTCACATAAGTCATTTTTGAGGTCTTACATTCTCCCCACTTGGAGAATAATTGTCCTCGAATGACACGTGCAACTCTATGAACACTTCCAAGAATAGAGAATACACTAGCAGCTCATAACTACACAATATAATATAAAATCAAGAATAAAACATCAATTTTACATAGTCAAGAGATTCACCGCACAACAACAATCAAGAAGATAATTCTATGACTCATTATACTATAAAACTCACATGCTTCATTCCAAATAGCAAAAACTTATTTTTTAATTCCATATTATACTTATATACATCAGTTATAACCATATTACCACAAATTTAGACCAAAGAATCAATTAGTCAAATTTTGAAAATTTTAACAGTGAGCAAACAGTACTTTACAGTGAATTGAGCAAATTTTTTAAAAATGCAACTTTTTGGCAATTAATGATAGAAACATGCTAATATGCAAGCTAACATAATATCAACATATCTTACAACATTATCATGGCTTCATAAAATGCATAATGTAAAAATTTAGTGAAAGTCAATTTTAACAAAACTCTAAAACACTATGCACATGCAACAACTTCTAGGACGTTCTATCCCATCTACTAACCATACTCCGCTACTATGAAGGAACTCATATAACTAGAAAGCGAAATGCAAGGACTACCCTCATCATCAGTACCATCATCTAGTTTCTCTCTTCTAGTCCGGAGTGCATAGAAACGCCTCGTTGCTTTATCATCATCATTTAGAACACTAGGAGCAACATTCTTACTCTCTCTTTCTCTAGAAGCAATGGTACAATAATCTTTCACCTTGTGTCCTTTACCACAACGAAAGCAACTCCTCGTACCCCTTAGACACTCACCCCAATGCCTCTTTCAACAAGTGACACATGTAGGTTTGCCATTTTAGAACCACCTCCTTTCTCCAATTTCACCTTAGCACTTTTACATTGTTCTTGAGTTTGAGCACTCTTCTTAAACCTACTTTTATCTTGGTCACTAGAACCACTCCTTTTCAAGTTTCTAGACATCATTTTATGTTTAGACTCTTTAGTTGATTGGGCATACACCGTGAGTCTAGCTAGGGTAATATCATCATGTAGCATCATCTTACGACTTTCTTCCTTCACTAAGTCGGCGACAACCATCACAAAATGTCTCATTTCATCCCTTGGATTAGACACAAGGGATTGGGAATATCTATATAACATTGTGAACTTCAAAGAGTATTCCTCAACGCTCATATTGTGTTGCTTGAGATTGATAAACTCCTCTACCTTAACTTCCTTCCTCTCACGGGAAAGTACTTGCGAAGAAAAGCTTTCTTAAATTCTTTCCACTCAATTGAACCCAACTCCTCCGGCCTATTATCCTTCCTTTGAGTGTACATTATTTTAGAAACATTCCTCAATTTGTACGAAGCCAACTCCTCTTTCTCCCTAGATGTAACCCCCGTGACACTCAAACCCTTGTAAACTCCATCTAGAAACTTTTTGGGAATCCTCTCCCACCTTAGAGCCAAGAAAGATAGGTGGATTCATCCTCACAAATTCTCTTAACCTAGATGTCATAGTGCTATTTGCAACATTCACCCTAGGCACCATACTCAAATTTGCTTGAGTAGTCATTGCTCGAGCTAAAGCAGGCAAAGCCTCTCTAATATCACTATTACTCAACTCCGGGGGAACGACCGAAACATAATTAGCTTGACCTCCTATAGGGACTTGATCACCTTGAACAGCTTAAGCACCCTGAGGAAATTACTCAACTTGATAAGGAATTTCCTCTTGCACATCATTCTCCTCAATTCTCCTAGCCGGTGTCCTCCTCGTATTCATCTTCCTATAAACACAACAAAAAACATAAGAAAAGACTAGTCATAAGTTTTAGTCTAAGTCACGACAAAGGAGTAGAAATTAAGGCAAACTCTATCGTCCTATAGCCTCTCACCCATAGATGTATCATGACTCACACCGATGGTCAAGACTCTACAAGAAGTGACTTGATGAAACTTTTCGATAGCTAAAACTACTTTCACAACATATGCTCTGATACAAAGCTTGTCATATCCCAAGACCACACCCTAGAATTTAGGGACAATCTTGGATTTCAACTAGCGTACTTGATCTCTTGGAGGTTTTCTACAAGCCCTTACATATCATTAATCACATATACATAGTGAAAAGTAGTGCAGAATTAAAAAATTTATCAAAACATATCATAGTCTTTAAAAACTCTTTCATATAAAGTCACATGAAATACTAAGTCTCAAACTCATCAATTTTAGACACGGGAATACTTGGGACACGTCCCATACACAATACGAATATAGAAATACTTAGTCAATTACAATACTTCAATAAGAAGCATAAAAGATATTTGTGCCCTTGTGTCAAATGAGGATATGCTTCAACTTCTGTTGAACGATGCTACAGTCCAAGTCTTGCTTCCCAAATGCTACTCACCTATTAACAACTGTAAGATAGATAAAAACATGGATTAGTACAACCACATGTACTAAGTATAGCATAGTGCATGAAATCATGAAAACCTACATTTATTTGAAATATGCATTGTTTTATTTAAATATCATAATATAATCATAAGAACAACCTTTATCAACTTAAAAGAGCTTAAGATAACATTTACAGTAAGCCATATTCAATGTAACAATGAAGTATTTTACCTTCCCTTCAAATACTACCTAGAATGTCATTATCCCACTAAATACTACCCTAAGACTCACTTATGTAACATAAAGAGAGACTGCCCATACAACCTCCCTAAGCATGCCTAAATGACCCTCAAGACTTACTTATAATGAAACACATACAAACTTACAATACGTCAAACATATGAACACGACAATTCCTCCAACAAAGGTCATTCTAAGTCTAACTTGAGTGAGTAGTGAAGCGACAGCCCGTATAATCCCTTAAATACACACTTCAGAGATCCTATAGACTAGCTAGGATAGAATCATTCTCACTCAATAAAGCAACGTTTAGATAATATGACATTCTCCTTCCAAACGCTATCAAAGGACCAACTTAAGTACATAAAGAAGATAATGCCATAATTTACCTCTTCAAGATTACCTAAGTAATCCTTAAGACTTCCTAAGTTTAGATCATGTATTTATATTCAATCATTTACCCTAACTAGAGTCATTCTTAAGACATATCTAGGTAAGATACGAAGTGACCATTCCTATGCCCGCTTAACACCTTAACTAGACAACCCTTCACTACTCTAGATAAATACTTATTCATTTAATGTACTTTCTTAACTTAAGTCATTATATTCATTAGTTCATTTAAGACTCATACATCACATAAAGGATATTTATGTAATGGTCTTCGACAAGACCTAGGGACTCTAACTAACACCTTCAAAGCCTATTGTGCAATGTCTACATAACATCCCATACAACCACCTAAACACCATAAAACTTCTCTAATGCTAGTAGGTGATGAGAATAGGCAATAACCGACATAGACAATGATAGCAAGACCTGCAATCCGAAGTTCTAACCTACTTCGATGAGGGTGTTCTACTTTCCAATGGTAGAATTTAGACACATCCCATCTAGGCACATGATTAAACAATATGAGGGGCATGCTTTGTAATCTCGTCACATTCTTTTTCTAGAACTAGTTACTTACTGTACTCACTCGGTGCTAGCCTTTGTTCTCATACTGTAATTTACACTTATGGTTTATATAAAGGGGTTCCATTTAAAGTTCATAACCCAATCACATTTACCCTACCAAATGATGGTTCACTAGGGCTACCTAAAAATGGCAACAAGAAGCTCATCATTAATTTCCTAAGGTGTGATATGATGTTGTTCCAGTCAGTCAACCTTAAGTCTATCATTCCTCTACTTTGAAGGATACCATTACGACTTTAGACTTCAACATTCATAACCTTACAACTAGGTTCAATGTTTTATATAAAAGAGTCTTAACATCATTTAAGGTCAAATGTCATTCATACATACAAGACTAAGATACATTACCATCCTGAGTCAAGACATCCCATATTCAGATTTATACATGCATCGTAAGGGACACAAGTCAACCAAGACAAGGCACATTGATACACTCAAACTTACTTCTCAAATAAAAAGTAAAGCGCTCGAATAAAGTAAATAACCCAACTAGTGAGGTTGGAATCGTTCCCACGAGGAAAATAGTTTGGACTAAACTTTAACCTATTCTTACTATTGTTTGGTCAATTACTTCCTTGGAAAGCAAAAAAACAATAAAGGGGGGGGGGGGGTTCTATTTCTAAATGAATGAAAATAACTAACGAAATTGAAAGAGACTTAAAAGCTTTGAATGTTTGAGTTTAATCAATTAATCAAAGTAATTAGGGTTTACATGGTCCCCACAAGTTCATAACTTGATAATTCTTGCTATAACAATTCTTTCCTAGTATCTTGCATGTAAAGTGGTAAGTAATGTATTTCTGAATCCTTGGTCCGGCATCTAGAAAATCTCACTGCGCACCATGGTCCGGCTACCTTTGTTGCTATCCTAGCTCTTATGTTTACCTCATATTAAGCATCGTATTCGATATTTGACTAAGTTATTGCCTCGTACCAATCAATACTATCCTATTAGATAGTATACACTAAATCAATGTTGATAATTCGTATCCTATTATCTACCTCCTTGGTCCGGCAAGTAGCATTAAGGCGAGTTCTAATGTTGGCCATCCGTTAAAAACAATTCTGAGCGAAAGAATTTTTAATTGCAAGACACTATTCTAGAATTGTTATTTTAGTTAGGTTTTGTCTAATTATTTGCCTATGGTTCCCATAACCCTAGTTATGGAGTTTAGTTACTCATAGTCATAATCACAATATTCAAATATATTAGATAAGAATTCATGAACTTACTTCAATGAGAAAGAGTGAAATCCCAAAGTTCAGATGATTAATAAGCAAAAATCACCCACAATAAATGATAAAAGTCTAAAGATAATCAATAATCACACAAAGAGTCTACAAATTAATCAAGAGTATAACACTAATACACAAAATCTAATAATGATCCAGAGTCTAACCTCAAAAACGAGGTTTTTCAAACTATTTATAGAAAATAAGAACCTAATTAAACAAAAACTCTATTTGCTGGAAATCTAACAAACGCGGCTAGGTCAACGGAACTCGCGACGGATCGTCGTGGTCACGACGGACCATCATGGACTCCGTAGAACCATACTTGTGCAATTTCTTCTGCTTCTTTCTTCTTTACCCTGGACGGCAAGTATGAAGGACCGGCATAGGCACAACGGTCCGTCGAGGGTCTTCGTTTCGAAACACTTGAACTCTTGGAATATGGGTACTGGGACTACTTTTCTGAACATCATGACGAACCTGCAGGACGGATCGTCATAGACAAAACGGACTGTCATGGACTTCGTAACCCCACACATGGTAAGACTTCCCCATCTTCCTGCAGCTGCCGCCACTTACGGACCATCACAAGCACGACGGATCGTCACAAGCTCCGTAGGTGGTCTCTTCTTCTTTTCTTCGCTCAAAATCTCTGCATGCATCTTTGGACAGATTTCCTGCAAATAAAGAGAAACTTATATAAAAATTAACACAAAAAGGCTTTTGGACACAAAAAACATAAGGAAAAAGTATTAATAATACCGTGAAACCTTGGTATATCAACACCCTCAACTTAAATTCGTTGTTTGTCCTCAAGCGACGCATTAGGACTCAATACAAAATCTTTGTACAATAGTATCCATGTTTTTTCCTTTGCAATCATTTGGCTATCAATCCCGATGAATCTCATCATATCTATGCATGCTATCACTATTAGGCTTAAATTATGTGGGATCAGAACATGACACAGACTCACCATGCACTAACACCTATCCTCTTCAATTTCTCACTGAGGTGCTAATAATTTCGTTATTAGAACTAGTGTCCTCACTTTAAAACAAAATCCTCATTTTCACACAATGATTTCTGTTTGAGTATAAGGATTACTTTTCAACACTCGCTCTCAGAACAAAGTCACACTCATTCATACCTATTGCCATAAGCTTGCCCTTATTTTCACTGCCTTAAGTTTGCTATACAACCCTTAGGATCATGATAGGACTTTCTTAGCTTGTAACATAGGCTCAGGGTAAGGTAGGGTATATTTAGGTATACTTTAGTGACTGTTTGCCCTCCTTGACATATCGGCTAAACCTACCACTTTCTATCATTTTATCTCGCCCAGTTTCTCATGTTCTTTCACCTTGATATTTTCTCTTCTTTCTTCATTTGTGTAAGTGACTCTTCTTTTCTTGCTTGTATTTCTTGTATATTTTTCTTTTTCTTTACTTTTCTTTCAACTAATTCTTGAGTCACTTTACTTTTGTTCTCTCCCTCTCTCTTTGTTCTTTCAACCCACTTTCAAGAGCATTCCTCATAATAGCCACCTTCAACTCATGGCTTTGCCATGAGTAAAGGTACACAGTACCCAAAGTACAAAGGTTGTTTACTGCATTAGCCACCCTCAACTTATGCTTTTGGCATAAGTTGAGGTGCACATGTCCAAGGAAGGACCAGGGCCAACACATTATTCCCAGAAAATATCAGTTGGGGTGAAAAAAAAAGGTCTAATTTAAGCTCCGATCATTTGGATCAAAAAAGGATTAATTTCATTTGGTTTTCTTTTATTTAGGCTCAATATGGGCTATATTGAATAAGGTCCTATGATCCATTCCTAATTGTCTATTACAGCTTACTTTTAGAAGGACTAACAAGGCAAGTTCTAGCTCAGTACAAATAGTGGACTATTCAAATATTCCTCAAACTCACTTTACATCTCATAACAATACCAGATTATCAGACACCTAGTTCGAATTTTAGACTTAGGGTAATGCAATGGTGTACCTCTATGTCATGCTTAGAGTCACACATTTATCAGTTACTATGCCTAGTCGTGCATTATTTTCCAATTTATCAGGATATCATTTTAGCCATCATGCTGCAGAATTAAACTATGTACAAAAGATATACACATGAGGGTTCAACAGAAAAAGTAATCAGTCATTTGGGGGAAAAGAAAAAAGGTAAGAAAACCCCAAAAGAGGATAGTGAATTGGGCTACTCAGACTTGACCCTAACACTCACTTTCCATTTACCCCTCCCCCAACAAAAAAAATGCAATTGTCCCCAATGCATAAAAAATTTAAATACGAGAGTGGTAGGTGAAGCTAACATGTGGCGCAAAGCGTCGTCGATCAGTAAGCTAGTAGGTCCGGTTCCCCGGAACCCACATCCTCTGCAATCTTGACACCCTCAGTGGTGTCTTCAGCAACAACAGCACTATCAGCAATGCCTCCCGCTATCTCCACAGTTCGAGAGCTAGACGCCCTAGCCGCTAACTCTTCTTCTCTCATCTGTTGCGCCGCCTGCTCAGCAAGTGAGTCTCTCCTCGCAGCCTCCATCTCACAGAGCGCCTTCTTCCGTGCTCGCGCCTCGTCCTCTTCTCGACCCCTACGCCTCTTGGCATGCTTTAGAGGAGGAGGTGGCTGAATCTCTGAGGTGGCGAATAGGACCGCCAACACTGTGTCTTGAGCAGGCACAACAGAAGGGGCCTCAGACTCCGGCACCCTAGCCTCTAAGATCGTGTCGACATTTGCGCGAAGACTTTCAACCGCAGCGTGAACCTCAGCAATCTTCCGCTTTGTATACTGGACCATTTTCCTCTACAGGCGCTCTTATGTCTTGACAATGGACCTCTGTATCCACGGCTGGATATGATGCAGAAGTGTAGCCATTTGCGCCTCTAATTTTTTGACCTTAGCAAGCAGGACCAATGCAGGTAGAGGAGCTGTGCGAGAGGAGCACAGGGCAGTGCTACTACCCGAAATAGACTCGACCGGGGAAGTGTCAGTGGACTCCACCTGCGTAGCCGTGCGGACCTAGGCTACCGTATCAGTAAGATCATCAACAAGTGGGGGCAGCTCTTGATGGGGCCCTCTGCGTGGATCCAACTTATTGTCATCATATCTGATGAGGCTGACATCACGGTGCCCTGCGGGGTCCTAAGCTGATCTACGGGCCATATAGGCACACCAGCGGACCTGGAGAGAGAAAAGATCATGCACGGGTAAGGGTAAGTAGTTGTGACCTTGAAAGCCCTCTCGTGCATGATTTCATGTAGAAGCCACGTGAAATCTACCTCAAACCCAGCTATCATCGCCGCCATCAATACTGCTCGATCAAATGTAACGATATTATCAGCGGTTGTGGGGGAAAGGCAGTGGCGGAAAATCAGCCACAAGAACTTCGCCGTGAAAGTTAGGTTGGCCTTCTTGATGGCCCCCTTTGCCTCGGTCACCCAGTCGGCACCCTCTCCATCAACTGACAGGTGCAGGGCCATCCACCTCTTGGTGGTCTCTCTCAGCGATGGCTCGCGCAGGAACATACCATCTTTAACAAGCTGCCATCGGTAGTCAAACTCGGCAATTAGATGGGTCCGAGTAGCATCAACACTTTCGCCGTATAGAGACCGACGGATGGCAGGCAGGGAAATGTCGACCTGCACGCCCCGTACTCGGACATGCTCAAGTGGGGCCGGTTTTGCGGGGGCTGCCCGCCTATCAATCTGTGATCGGAGATTCGCTACATAGACCTCTCGGACCATTTCTTCACTGTAACGTCCCAACGGACGTGCTCTCCACTCCAGGCGATGCCTGGTGAAGAGATTGTGGATCTCACGCATCATCGGAGTAGACTTGAAATTGCCCGTCGACACACCACCGGCTGGGCTGGTCAGTAGCTGGGTTAAGGGCATGAGCAGGTGATCCTGGTGTGGATTCTGAACTGTCAGCCTCATCAGACGAGGCCGACGCAGTAGCAATGGCGGGTGCGGGAACCTCAGCAATGCCGGAGGATCCCTTCGACAATGAAACTCCTAAGGAGCCAGATGCTCCTTCTTCGTTGGTGGCTGACCCAGAAGGTGTTCCGGTCAGTGTGCGCTCCTCATCAGACTGGGAGGCAGTGACTACATCGGACGCCACTTTTGTGGGTGTGGCTCTTGTGGCACGTGAAGCACGAGAAGGGGTGGAAGTGCCTGAGGGCACGTATTCGGGGTCACGCTCATCATTAGAGCCAATGACCATGCGGGCAGACGGGGCGACGTACTTCAATCGCCCGCGTGCATAGATTTGATCTTGCTTGTGTGCCATAGTAGATAGTACCTGTAAATGATCAAAATTAGTATGAGTAGTGTCAAAAAAGACAAGCAAAACCACACAAAAAAATTAAAATAAAATGACATTAATAGTAACAGTGACACACAAATAAAATAAAATAAAATGACATTGAAATGTGCTCTTTTTCATGCTTATTGCTATTATGACTTGATGATAGAGTTACTTGACTATGTATTCAATAATATGATATACATGTTGACTTGACTAGTTTTGATGTTGTTGTTCTTGTTATGTACATGCATATGACTTGATTAAAATGTCCTATTGGTTGGTATGGTCTTGTTTAATGTACATAAAGGTTTTAATGAAAATTTCATACCTTATAAGATGTCCATTTTGTTAGAACATTTTCATAGTATGTGTGCATATGGTCTCATACTTAGTACAAGTGGTGTAATAATCCCATTTCTTCCATTTCCCCAACATTTTAGGTTTCTGTCGTTGGAGGACGTATTGGAGACGACTTTGAAGAAGGCTTGGAATTCTTAATCATCCAAGTTGGGTAGGTCCTCACCTTCAGAGGGCAATGCCACTATCAAGCTATGAAGTTGTTTAGTTTTAAGACTCTTATGTTTCTTTCCTTTTCATTTGGATATTAAACGTTATATGACATATATGTTGGTTTATTATACTGATGTATGGGCTAGGCCCAATTTCATATACTCTTATTAGATAGTTATATAACATCTGAAGACCACCCCCTAGAAGCAACATTGAATACTTGAGCTTTCGGAGGTCTTGCACAAGCCCATAATTATCATTCATAGCATTAACATAGGAAATTTAGAGGAAAATTTAAAACTTTTCATAGCACCTCATATGCTAGAAACTTTACATCTTATATATACAAAAACATAAGTCTTACGACATAGTAAGATCCTAAGTCTCTTTAATATCTTACACTCAACAACTATTGAGTACATTAGGGACACAACCCTCAAGACATAATAAAAAACTATATGAACACATCCACATGCACCTCATACAAGTAGTGCCTCCACAGCTTTAGTGCAAACACCATAGCTGCCAACTCCAGGTCATGAGTGGAATAATTCTTCTCATGAACCTTGAGCTGTCTGGACGTATAAGATATCACCTTACCACCCTGCATAAGAACACAACCAAAACCAACCCTGCATGCATTACAATAGACAGTGTAATTCTGACCACACTTAGGCAAAGTAAGCACCGGGGCTGAAGTGACTCTCTCCTTGAGCTCATGGAAACTCTTATCACAATTCTTCGTCCATTCAAACTTGGCCTTCTTCTTAGTCAAATCTGTTAGTGAAGCAGCAATTGAAGAAAAACCCTCTACGAACCTACGGTAGTAACTATCTTATCCCAAGAAGCTAAGGATATCTGTGGGAGTAAGAGGTTTCGGCCAGTTCTTAACAACATAATTCTTCCTAGGATCTACCTTCACATCTTTGTCAGAGAACATGACCCAGGATGTCACTGATCTAAGCAAAAATTCACACTTGCTGAATTTTGCATACAATTGATTTTTTCTAAGTACCTTCAAGGTTAGTCTCAAATGTTTTTCAAGGATCTTCCTTTGTCTTAGAGTAGATGAAAATGTTATCAATCAATACAATGATGAAAGAGTCAAGGTATTCAAGGAAGACTCTGTTCATGAGATCCATAAATGCAACAGGTGCATTAGTGAGATCAAATGACATAACTAGAAACTCATAATTACCATAACGGGTACGATAGGCTGTCTTGGGAACACCTTCATCCCTAACACTAAGCTGATGGTACCCTGAATGAAGATAAATATTCGACAAGAAACAAAATCCTTTTAGTTTGTCAAACAAGTAATCTATTCTAGGAAGATGATATTTATTCTTGATAATGACTTTGTTGATCTACCAATAATCGATACACCTTCTAAGATTTCCATCTTTCTTTTTCAGAAACAACATTGTATCTCTCAACTCTGGGCTCGGAATCCTTATCATAGCGACCCTTGAATGAACTTGACTCCCCTTTGTGGGAGAGTCACTTGTTAAACCTGGGCTTATCCCTGATTTTAGTACTACTCTTCATTGAAAAATTCTTCTCATCTTTCCTTGACCTGTTCCCTGCCCTAGTATGCTTTCTCTTCCTGTTTTCCTCCACTTGTTGGACACGGACTATATGCATGGAAAAGTCCATGCTCGCATGCAGCATAGCTGCCCTACACTCCTCATTGAGATTCTCAGCAATCTTAGATCCAGTGTAAATGGGAGGATTCATCCTCGTGAAGTCCCTTAACTTGTTCTTCCTGGGAACACCTTGTTGCTATGCCTGGGATTTCATATCCTGAGCTTGTAAGGTTATTGCTTGGGCCATCTGTACCAGGGTTGTCCTTACTTATCCATCTATCAACCCAGTTGGGTTAACATGCATCTCCATTCCAGTAGTTGGAGTCTAGGGAGGAATTTCATTTACCCCTACAACTGCTCCTCCAATCTCTCCGCCTGCATTTCTCCTCGTATTCATCATTCTGAAACTCAAGAGTTGATGTTAGATACTCTCTTAACACCAATAAATCAGACATTAGAGAAGTCACGATAAGATCAGAAGAAGGGAATTTTCCCACAGATCGGACAATCTCTATATCATGATAGTGGTGCACTTCACTACCATGACTGAAAAACTACTCAATGTTGTTTATGTGAACTTATTATCCTCAATATTTAACCTAGTGCTTTGATACCAATTTTGTCACGGCTGGAATCTAGACCCCAGACGAGACCGGCGTCGTTGTCGTCTCAGAGGTCGTAGACAAGCCTACATACGTCATTTTTACTTCATCTAGGTTATTTTTAGCGGAAATTTGAAATCTTTTTTTTATTATTTCTTTCTAATCATCTTAAACATAACATGATAGGCGTTCACAAATCAACTATCTAATATAGAGATAATCAAATGAAAGAATCAGTTCATAATTTTACTAAACCTATTTTTGCCGAAACGGCACCAATAAAAAGTTTGAACAAAAGTGGAAAGAAGTAATAGTGGAACATGCTCCACTAGCTATAACCTACATCTAAGACAGATAATAACGGTAGACATCCTCAAAAGCATGAGTACCCACCAAATACGGATGAAAGCTCCACGTACGGATAGCTGCAATGTTAACCTCTAACCTCTAGCGTCCACCTGTGCCTGGACCTTAAATTGTAGAATTTTATGGGATTGGTACACACTTGTACTAAGTATGGGTATATACAAGCATCAACCAAGGACATGCATGAGTAAGAACAGCTCTTTCTTAACAACATGATTATGGAAAGTCAAGCCTGTGGGCTAGCAAAAATGGGATTAGGAAAGTAAGTAAGCTTTCTAAATTTGGATTAAGAAAGTTATGCCATGAGAGTAACATGCATCATCATACTTATCATATTGCACACAACATATAACATCTTAGACATAGCACATAACATATTGCATAGCACATAACATCTTTCATAACATTCATTCATATGCCATGAGACCTTGGGATCATGGACTTGAGATTAAGACTTCCCAAATGAGGGCTCAACATATGGGACCTCAACTAGTGAGCCTTTTTAGCAAACAAAGAGTCTGCTTCATTCATTCATATTTACTTTATTTCATTTCTTTCATAGGCTAATATAAACACCACATATGCCTTGGATTTAGTTTAAGACTTTCATCGGGTTCGTTGTGCAATGATCAAGAATGAGCTAGGCATTACTTAAGTCTATCTCACCTCTTGATCGTCCTACCCTAACACCTTTGGTATGTTTCATTTCATTATGTGCATCTTTTGATGCTGGACTCATTCATTCATTGGAAACATTAATTTTAACTTACATAGATTATGTGAGTATCATGAAATCCAATGTCTCCCCCACATCGAAAAGAGGTAAAATAATCGGCCAAAATGACGCAAAATATGCTAGCGTACATGGGAATTGAACCCTGCCAGATTCCTATATTGGCAGTATGGGATCAAAGACTAGGAGATATAAGTATACCTATACCCGGCATGCATGACAATCTTATCTCATGACAAATACGTGAACCTCCTCCCTTGCAGAAAGAAGGCATCACCGCTCATAGCTGGTCTATCGGTGCTCAATATAAAGTTCCATTATATTCAACGCATACGTAATTGAAGTTAGCTGCTAGTATGAGGATATCATACCTCAATAGATAATTTCTCATAGCATCATTTGTATTAAGTTTGTTAACCTCAATTCTTTCATTAGAATGTTTATAGAGATTGGTCTCTTTTTTAACTTTACTCTCTCATAGGTGAGTACATTTTGGTAACATTTACTTAGCCTCATTTTAGATTGCTCTAATCTTTTACATAAGTGTCATATCATGTTTTCACCATATTCATTAACATTAGCGCATTTGCTCTTAATAATTATTCATTCGTTTTTATGTAATTATTCATTTCATCATATGCCAATGAACTTGGCAATTTAATGTGTTTCACACTCTTACATAACCCTTCTAGGGTTTCATCATTTCATTGTTCATTTCTTCATTTCATTGTTAATTAGATTTTTTCATTGTTCATTTCATCATGTGCCAATGCACTTGGTCATTTTAGTGCGTTTTACACTCTTACTTAACCCTTCTAGGGTTTCATCATTTCATTACATACATCGTAGGATCACTTATTTTTAAATGTATGCTAGACGTATGGGTTTATACATACAAGCCACGAGGCTTTATTCATAGTCCGTTTAAGTGATCCATATCATCCTAAGATTATGTGGTACAAGACTTATGCATCTTGTATGTATGCCAATATCTCGATTTTGATGTAAGTAGGCAGTATTATTCTTGAATATTTAATTCACGTATAACTTATGTATCAATACGTAATTTGGACAAGGGAATGTGGTTTCCAGTACCTTGGACAACACTCACATTTTTCATTTATTTTATTTTGGTCCACACGGCCTGGGGACCCAAGATAAAGCCCCAACGCCATCATTTTCTTTTAATTTCTTTTATTTATATTTTCTTTTTCTTGGCTGAGGGGTTGTGGGATCGAACCCCCACAACCCCTTTTTTATTTTAATTTCTTTTTCCATGGCTTCTTTGAGTTAACCATGAGGTTGTGGGATCGAACCCACACAGCCTAACTTTATTTTAAATTTAATTCTCCTTTTCTGCATAGAGGTCATGGGTTCGAATCCCATGCCTCACAGTCATTTTCTTTTCATTTTTCCTTAAGCTTGGCAAGAAGGTTGTGGGTTCGAGTCCTACTCCTCTCGTTTCTTTTTTTCATTCATCATTTTCCTGGCCAAAACCATGGTTCAAATCCTCTTCACCACATTAATTTTTACTTCTTTATTTTCATTGTTTTTAACTTTGTGAGGTCGTGGGTTCAATCCTCCATGATGATACGCTCAAACTTACTTCTCAAATGAGAAGTAAAGCGGCCGCGTCAAGTAAATAACCCAACTAGTGAGGTTGGGATCGTTTCCCACGAGGAAATTAGTCTAGACTTAACTTCAACTCGTTATTACTATTGTTCGGTTGATGACTTCCTTAGAAAGTAAAAGCATAAAAGGGGGGTTTGTATTTCCTAATGAGTAAAAATAACTAGAGAACTTGACAGAGACACTTAACAGCTTTTAATTTTGGGTTTTAATAAATTAATCAAAGTAACTAAGGTTTACATGTTCACCACAGGTTCATAACTTGATAATTCTAACTATAACAATTCTTTCCTAGTATCTTGCACGCAAAGTGATAAGTTATGTATTTATAAATCCTTAGTCCGGCATCTAGAAAATCTCACTCCGCACCTTGGTCTGGCTGCGTGTGTTACTTTCCTAACCCTTATCTTTACCTCATATTAAGCATCGTATTCGATATTTGACTAAGTTATTACCTCGTACCAATCAATACTAGCCTATTAGATAGTATACACTAAATCAATGTTGATAATTCTTTTCCTATTATCTACCTCCTTGGTCTGGCAAGTAGCATTAAGGCGAGTTCTAACGTTGATCATCCGTTAAAAAGACTTCTAAGCGAAAAGAATATAAATACATGCAAGACACTATTCTAGAATTGTTATTTTAGCTAGGGTTTTTCTCATTATTTGCCTATGGTTCCCACAACCCTAGTTATGGAGTTTAGTTCCTCATAGCCATAAACACAATATTCAAATATGTTAAACAAGAATTCATGTACTTACTTCAATGAGAAAGAATAAAGTCCGAAAATTTGCTTGATTAATCATCAAAAATTACTTGTAAGAATCTCCAAAAATCAAACACTAAAACACAATGTCTAATAATATAATGTTTAATCTCAGAGAGTCTAACCTCAAAAACGAGGTTTTTTGATTTATTTATAAAAACATAAAAACCTAATTAAAAAAGGATTCTAATTACTGGAAATCTGCCAAAACGTGGCTGGGTCGACGGACCACGCGACGGACCGTCGTGGTCATGACGGACCATCGTGAACTCCGTCGTCCCATACTTGGTGCAATTCTTCTGTTGCTTTCTTCATTCCCCTCGACGACAAGTGTGACGGACCGTCATAGGCACAACGGTCCGTCGAGGGTCTCGTTTCAAAATACTTCAACTCTTGGAATCTGGGTACTGGGATCACTTCTCTGATCTTCACGACGAACATGCAAGACGGACCATCATAGCCATAACGGACCGTCACAAGCTTCGTAATCCCACACTTGGTCAGACTTCCCCATCTTCCTTCAGCAGCTTATCTACGCCGCCACCTATGGACCGTCACAGGCATGACGGACCGTCATAAGCTCCGTAGGTGGTCTCTTCTGCATTTTTCGCTCAAAATCTCTGCATTCAGCTTTGGACAAATTTCCTGCAAAACAAAGAGAAACTTATATCAAAATTAGCACAAAAAGGGCTTTCGGACACACTAAACTTAAGGAAAAAGTATTCTTTCACCTTGCTGTTTCCCTTCTTTCTTCATTTGTGTAAGTAACTCTTTTCTCTTTTTTTATTTTTTTGTAATTCTTGAATATTTCTCTCTTTCTTTCCTTTTCTTCAACGAGTTCTTGAGTCACTTTACTTTTTTTCTTTCTCTCTCTTTGTTCTTTCAACCCCACTTTCCAGAGCATTCCTCAAAACAGCCACCCTCAACTCATGGCTTTGCCATGAGTCAAGGTACACAGTACCCAAAGTCGGGTCAGGGCCATAACGAAGGTTGTTTATGCATTAGCCTCCCTCAACTTATTCTTTTGGCATAAGCTGAGGTGCACATGTCCAAGGAGGGACCAGGGCCAACATATTGTTCCCATAAAAGATCAGTTGGGGTGAAAAAGAAAGGTTTAATTTTAAGATCAAATTATTTGGATCAAAGAAGGATAACTTTCATTTGGTTTCTTTTATTTAGGCTAGAAATGGGCTATATTGAATAAGGGCCTATGATCCTTTCCTAATTATGCATTCTGACTTACTTTTAGCAGGACTAACCAGGCAAGTTCTAGCTCGATGCTCGATGAGTGGACTATTCAACTTTCCTCACGCTCACTTGACATCTCATCACTATACCAGATTATCAGACACATAGTTTGACTTGACGATTTAGGGTAATGCAATGGTGTAACTCTATTTCATGTTTAGAGCCACACAATTAACAGTTACTACGCCTAGTCATGCAACATTTTCTAGTTTTATCGGGATATCATTTTAGCCATCATGCTTCAGAGTTAAACTATGTACAAAAGATATAACGTGCCGGTTCAACAGAAAAAGTAATCAGTCTTTTGGAGAAAAAGAACATAGGAAAGAAAACCCCAAAAGAGGATAGTGAGTTGGGCTACTCAGACTTCACCCTAACACTCACTTTCCATTTACCCCACCCCCAACAAAAAATCATGCAATTGTCCCGAATGCATACAAAAAATCTAAAGATTAGAGGGGTAGGTGAAGCAAAACTTTGGCGCATAGCACCGTCGATAAACAAGATGGTGGGTCTGGTTTCCCAGAACCCACATCCTCTGCAATCTGGACACCCTCAGTGGTGTCCTCAACAATCTGGACACCCTCAGTGATGTCCTCAGCAACAACCGCACCATCAGTAGTGTCTCCTGCTATCTCTACAGTGCAGGAGCTAGACGCCCCAGCCGCTATCTGCGATGCTCTGATTTGGTGTGCCTCCGTCTCAGCAAGTGAGGCTCTCCTCGCGGCCTCCATCTCTCGGCACTCCTTCTTCCTTGCTCGCGCCTCATCCTCTGCTCGACCCCTACGCCTCTTGGCACTCTCTCGAGTGGAAGGGTTGGGGAATTTCTGAAGTAGCAAACACGGCCGCTAATACAGTGTCCTCAACAGGCTCGACAGGCTCCGGCACTCTCGCCTCTAGGATCGTGTTGATGTCTGCACGAAGATTGTCGACTGCAGCCTGGAGAGTCGACACATCTACCGGAGGGGCTGGACGGGCTAACACTCTCAACTCAAATGCATCGAGGCGCTGGTGAACCTCAGCAATCTTCCGCTGCATTTTCCTCTCCATACGCGCTTCAGACTCAGTAATAGACTTCTGCATCCATGGCTGGATATGATGCAGAAGGGTGGCCATTTGTGCCTCCAGTTTTTGGACCCTACCAAGCGGGGCCGGTAACGGTAGAGGGGCTGTGCGAGAGGAGCTCAGGGCTGGGCTACTACCCGGGATAGACTCGACCGGGGTAGTGTCAGTGGATGCCTGTGTAGCGGTGCGGGCCTGGGCCACCGTATCCGCAAGTTCATCAGCAAGTGGTGGCAGCTCTGGATGGGGCCCTTGACGTGGGGCCAACTTATTGGCCTCGTCTCTGATGAGGTCGACGTTAACGGTGCCCTGCAGGGTCTTCAACTGATCTATGTGCCATATGGGCACACCTGCGGTCCTGCAAAGAGCAAAAATCATACACGGGAAGGGGTAGGTAGTAGTGACCTTGAATGCCCTCTCGTGCATGACTGCCTGGAGAAGACATGCGAAGTCGACCTCGAATCTGGCTATTATCACCGCTATCAACACTGCTCGATCCCAAGTGACGATGTTATCAGCAGCTGTGGGGGAAAGGCAGTGACGGACGAGCAGCCACAAGAACTTAGCGATGAACGTGAGGTTGGCCTTCTTGATGGCCCCCTTCGGCTCAGTGACCCAATCTGCACCCTCTCCATCGACTGATAGGTGCAGGGCCATCCACCCCTTGGTGGTCTCTCTCAGTGTCTGCTCGCGCAAGAACTGGCCATCCTTCACTATCTACCAGCGGTACTCAAACTCGGCGATTAATGGGAGTCGCGTAGAATCTACTTCTCGTAGATATAACCGGCGGATAGCTGGCAGGGAAATGTCGACCTGCACGCCCCGGACTCTAACCTGCTCCAGTGGGGCCTGTTTAGCGGGAGCAGCCCGCCTATCGATCTGTGATCGGAGAATCACTACGTAGGATGCGTAGAACTCTCGGACCACTTCCTCGCTGTATCGTCCCAATGGACGGGCTGTCCACTCTAAGCGATGCCTGGTGAATAGGTTGTGGATCTCCGGCATCGATGGGAGACTCCCTGTAAGTACCCGCCGCTCCAAGGTGAGTGTCCGAGTCATTACTCCTTTATAAGTCAGGAATTTGGCGTCGGAGTAAACTTGAAACTGGCCCGGCCACCTTGGTTTGGCTGGTCGAGAGGTGGGGTGGGGACACTGGGCAAGTCTTGCGGATGTAGAGTCGGGCCTTCGGCCTCATCCAGGCGAGGCCGGCCTGCGGCGATGGCGAGTCACGGGAACCTCGGCGAGCTGATGCTTTCTCCGACCAGGATACTCTTAAGGAGCAAGACGCTTCTTCCTCATTTGTGGTTGACCGAGAGGGTGTGCCGGTCAGTGTGCGCTCCTCATCAGACTGGGAGGCAGTGACTACGCCGGACGTCACCGTCTTGGGTGTGGCTCTGGGGGCACGTGCAGCACGGGAAGGTGCGGAAGTTCCTGGGGGCACATATTAAGGGTCCCGCTCATCATCAGACCCGATAATCAAGCATGCAGATGGGGCAACAGACTTGGATCGCCCGCGTGTGTAGGCTCGGTCTTGCTTGGGTGTCATAGTAGATAGTACTTGCAAAGGATCACTATTAGTACGAGTAATGTCAAACAAGACAGGCAAGCCCATACAACATAATACATTTAAAATAGTGTGTTAGTGATAGTGAAACTGTATGACACGACGGGCTAGATGACGGCTCGTCGTGGATATGACGGACCGTCATGAGGTCTGTCGTGTTGTACTTGGTCTATGTGTATAGAAAGAACCCTGAAGGAGGGGTCTCTGACCATCATGACGGTAAAGCAGGACGGACCGTCGTTGGTACGACGGTCCGTCGTAAGAGTCCGTCGTAGGACACTTAGAAAATGTTGGGAGACCCTTATCAGAGGGGTCTCTGACCATCATGACGGTCGTGCAGGACGGACCGTCGTGTGTATGACGGTCCGTCGTAGGACACTTAGAAAAATTTTGAGAGACCCTTAGAAACAGGGTCTATGAAAACCAGAATGGTTGTGCAGGACGGACCGTCGTGAAGACAACAGTCCGTCACATGCGTCGTTGGGCAGAGGTGATAGGGCTTGTGCAACGAACCCTATGACGGTCCGTCGTGTGTGCGACGGGCCGTCATCGGGGTCTCGTTTTGAGTAGCAGTGTTAGAACTGGGGGTACCCTGCGCATCCCCGATGAACCCACATGGTCTTGTAGTGTTGTGGACCTATATGTGTCTATCCCAACGACCTAGGAAACTACCAAAGCAAAATCACCTATGCCTAGGGTTATCAACATGGCACATACGAACATTGTGAGCCTAGGTTTAGATATAATCATATAGAGGAAACAGTATACGACTAAGAACTAAGCTAATACTAACTACAAAACAAAAATGCAAGATAAATAAGTATAAATGTAGAGAAACATACCTTGGAAATGGAGAAGAAAACAAACGAAAAATGATTCAGTTAGCAAGGTAGACACCTACAGCAGCAGCACCGACTAGTGGATGATAAGTATAAGGCTTAGGAGGATTTTGGGAGCAATGATCAGTGAGGGGAAGTGTGGAAGTTTAAAAGAGAGGGGAGATGAGGGGAATAAGGAAGTAATGGGGTGAAATATGGAGGGGTGGGGAGTATAAACGGTCAGATTTTGAAAAGGGTCCAGCCGGGTCGGGTCGGGTAGATTTCATTAATCGTGCGACGATTCCCCGACGACGGTCTGTCACACTTGCGATGTCCTGTCGTAGGTTCCATCGTGTGTGCCCTAATTTCAAAAATGACAGAAATGCGTACCTGGTGTGACGGATGCATACGACAGTCCGTTGCATTCGCAACGGTCTGTCGTTGTATCCGTCAGTGGCTACTTCGGAGTAGTTTTCTGCAGAATTTCCTGGTGATGTGCTTGCAAATGTAAAACCCATTAATAGAAAAAATGCTACCATTATTAAAAAGAAGATAAGTATTGGGTTGCCTCCCAACAAGCGCCTGATTTAATGTCGCGGCACGACTGAGGCCACTTGATTACTCAGACTTCATCAAGATGGTATGCCTCGATCACTTCATTCGCCGATTCAGCATGCCCGAGATAGATTTTTATGCGCTGTCCATTCACCTTGAACCGCACACCCTCCTTAGTTTCCTACTCAACTGCTCCATGAGGGAATAGTTGGGTAACCGTGTAAGGACCAGTCAATTTGGACTTGAGTTTGCCTGGAAACAAGCGCAATCTGGAATTGAATAGAAGCACTAAATCCCCGACCATAAACTCTCATTTTTCAATTTTGTTGTCATGATACTTCTTCATCTTTTCATTATATAAGGCTGAGCTTTCATAGGCTTTCAAGCTAAATTCATCAAGTTCATTCAACCGATTTAACCGTTGCTCTACAGCTTCGCTCCAATCCTTTTTTAACTTTTTCATAGCCCACATAGCTTTATGCTCTAACTCAACCGGAAGATGACAAGCTTTCCCATATACAAGTTGGTATGGCGACATACCTATGGGAGTCTTATAAGCTGTCCGGTAGGCCAAAAGAGCATCATCAAGCCTCCTTGACCAATCCGTTCTACTAGCATTCACTATTTTGGACAATATCTGTTTGATCTCCCGATTCGATACTTCAGCTTGCCCACTAGTTTGAGGGTGGTAAGGAGTGTCCACATTATGGCGAACACCGTATTTCTCCAATAACCCCTTGAACAATCTGTTGCAGAAGTGGGAGCCCCCATCACTAATAATGGCCCTTGAAGTGACAAAACAGGAGAATATATTCTTTTTCAAGAAGGCAGTGACACTCTTCCCTTCATTGTTGGCGAGGGCTATGGCTTCGACCCATTTAGATACATAATCAACTGCTAAAAGAATGTACTTCATCCCATGAGAACTCACTAAAGGGCCCATAAAGTCAATACCCCACACATCAAATAACTCAATCACAAGAATGGGGTTTAGAGGGAGCTCTTGCTTTCTTGAAATACCACCATCTCGTTGACATTTGTCACATGCTTTAGCAAACCCATGAGCATCTTGATGAAGAGTTGGCCAATAGTAACCACATTGCAATATCTTGTGAGCGGTTCGGATACCACTGTGATGTCCGCCAACAGGTGAAGAATGGCATGCCTCCAATACACTCAACATTTCACATTCTGGCACACAACGCCGAATAAGCCCGTCGGCACAACTCCTATACAAGTATGGTTCATCCCAAAAGAAATTCTTCACATCGTACATGAACTTTTTCCTTTGATGAAAGGACAAGTCTGATTGAACAATATCACTAGCCAGATAGTTCGCAAAATCTGCGAACCATGGAATCAAGTCTTGTGAAGCAGCCAATACGTGTTCATCGGGGAAAGTATCATCAATGTCAGTCTTATCCCCTAACTCTCTCATAGCTTCATCCTCTAGACGAGACAAATGATCAGCAACTTGATTTTCAGTCCCTTTTCTATCCAGCACTTCAAAGTCAAATTCTTGCAACAGTAATACCCAACGAATCAGCCTTGGTTTCGCATCCTTTTTCGCCATCAAATATCTCAATGCTGAATGGTCAATATGCACTATAACTCTAGTACCTAGCAAATAGGTGCGAAATTTCTCAAAAGCAAAGACTACTGCGAAGAGTTCTTGCTCAGTCACTGTGTAGTTTTTCTGGGCTTCATTAGCATCGCACATTACCTCAAATGGACTGTTCCAATCCGGAGAAATAATGATAGGCGCAGACACTAACTTTTCTTTTAGCTCACCGAATTCTTTAAGACAGGATTCATCAAAGCAAAATTTACATTCTTTCTCCAGCAATTTGCACAATGGGTGTGCAATCTTTGAAAAGTCATTGATGAATCTCCGATAAAAACCTGCATGCCCAAGAAATCTTCTCACACCATTCACATAGATCGGCGGGGGAAGTCTCTCTATTACCTCAACTTTAGCTCGATCAACCTCTATGCCCTTTTCTGAAATGCGATGACCCAACACAATACCCTCTTTCACCATGAAATGACACTTTTCCCAGTTTAGTACCAAATTGCAGTCTTCACATCTCTTAAGAACCTCAGATAAATTGGTCGAGCACCGCTCGAATGAATCACCAACCACAGAAAAATCATCCATAAAAACCTCTATAGTATCCTCCACCATGTCAGAAAATATTGACATCATACATATCTGAAAGGTTGTGGTTGCATTGCACAACCCAAACGGCATTCTTCTGAACGCAAAAGTCCCATATGGACAAGTGAAAGTGGTTTTCTCTTGATCTTCTGGTGCAATAGAAATCTGATTATACCCCGAATACCCATCAAGAAAACAATACCACCCTTTTCCGGCAAGTCTATCCAACATCTGATCCATGAAGGGCATAGAAAAATGGTCTTTTTCAGTCCATGAGTTCAGTTTACGGTAATCCATACACACCCTCCATCCAGTAACAGGTCTCATTGGAATAAGTTCATTCTTTTTGTTGGGGACCACAGTCATTCCCCCTTTCTTAGGTACACACTGAACCGGGCATACCCAACTACTATCGGCGATTGGATAGATTACTCCAGCATCCAACCACTTGATAATTTCCTTCTTCACAACCTCTTGCATAGGAGGATTCAAGCGTCTTTGGTGCTCAATACTCGGCTTATGATCAGGCATGAGTTGGATTTTATGAGAGCAAATACCAGGAGGGATCCCAATAATGTCCGCAATGGTCCCCCCAATAGTTCTTTTGAACCGTTTTAGTACCTTCACCAAACTCTGAACCTGTTGTTCATCCAGGTCTTATGCAATGATTACCGGCAAAGTGTCACCATTTCCTAAGAATTCATACCTAAGATGAGGTGGGAGAGCTTTTAATTCAACTTTTGGAGCTTCTTCTATAGATGGTTTAGCGGGTGGGACTCGCGATTCTTTATATCAAGCTCAAATTTCTTCGGTTTAAACCGAACATCACCTCGGTCAAGAGCCGCGACTAATGACTCATACTCTTCAATGCAATCTCTATCAAAGTTCATTATCACTGCCGCTAATGCTTGACACCTAGAAGTTCTTCTATTTGTGTCTCAAATAGCTCTCCCATGTTGTTGGATATAGCAGATGCCGATTGGAGCTTACCACTCTGCCTCATGGACCTACAAATATTAAAGGTCACTTCCTCACTGTTCAACCAAAATTTCATCTGCCTCTTTTCCATGTCTACTAAGGCTCTTCCCGTAGCTAGGAATGGCCTCCCAAGGATAATAGGCTCTTCAAAATCAACCTCACAATCAAGAATAACAAAAGCGGCCGGAAAGATGAATGACTCCACTTTTACTAGCACATCATGAAGTATCCCTATGGGCCGTTTTACTGTTCGATCAGCCATCAGTAGCCGCATCGCAGTGGGCTTTGGGTCACCCAAACCCAACTTCTTGTAAATCGAGAGGGGCATGAGATTTATGCTTGCCCCCAAATCACATAATGCTTTCGCAAAATGTAATAGCCCGATTGTACAAGGAATAGTGAACGCACCCGGATGTTCTTTCTTTCGGACCAGAGATCTTGTAGCAATAGCACTACAATGCTGCATTCTATCATCATCCTCAAAAGTAACCGATCTTTTCTTTGTGACCAAATCTTTCGTAAACTTGGCTAACCGGGCATTTATTCTAAAGCTTCTACCAAAGGGACATTGATAGAAAGTTGCTTCAACATAGTTATAAAACGCCGATATTTGCCATCCTCAGTCTTTTTCACTAATCTTTGAGGAAATGGGGGTGGTGTCCTAGGCATGGGAGTTACCTTTTTAGGCAGTTCAGCATCTTCTGCAATGTTATCCTCTAAATTAGCATCAACATTTACCACTTTATCAGTGTCTTTTGTCACCTCATTCTCATTTGATGGCATAGGTGGGTCAATGGTTCGCTTGCCACCGCGAGTATTAATTGCCATACAATGTCCATCATTTTTCAGATTATGGACAGTGTTGCTAGGAAGAGTTCCCGGTTGCCGTGTGTTCACAGTTGCAGATAATTTGGCCAATTGTAACTCAAGTTGCTTAATCGATATTGCATGTGTATCGACTTTTTGCCCAATACCCGCTAAATTATTCCTCGACTCTTTATTGTGCTCATCACTAGCATCGAACCTCCTCATCATTTTATGCAACATATCCTCAACTCGCGACATACTAACTCCACCATCCTTAGGAGTAACTTCACGATTTTGAGGAGGAACATAGGGTCCATTCCTGTCATTTCTATTACCATAGTTACCCCTGTGGAAGTTGTTTTCGCGATTGTAGTTTCCATCTCGGACATAATGACCCTCACGATTGTAGTTACCATAGTTCCGACCTTGGTTCCCTTGACCTTGGCGACAATTCTCCTGATTAGAGGCTTGGGAACTTGGTCGGAAACCCCTCATCCGTTCATTTACTGCATAGGAATCCTCCTCATAATAACACTCATCGATTGGAGGTGGTGGTTTAGCCAAGTAGTTGACTGCATTAATCTTTTCTAAACCCCCAGTGACATGTTTTAGTACCAACCCAAGCTCAATTCTCATCTGAGCCGTTTCTTCACGAATATCATCTGTGGCTGGGTTTTGAGTGGACTGCACTGCGAAGGTGTTTCTCCCTATATCTGACTTCCTAGTACTCCAAGCTTTGTTGTTACGGGAGATTTTCTCTAATTTCTCAGCAATCTCAACATAAGGGCATTCTCCATAAGATCCACCTGCTATAGTGTCCAACACTGCTTTATTGTTATCATCCTGTCCCCGATAGAAGTATTCCTTCAGTGACTCATCATCAATACGGTGAATTGGAACACTTATCAAGAATGAGGTGAATCTATCCCAAGAACTACTAACTGACTCTCCTGGTAGTGCCACGAAGTTATTAACCCTGTCTTTGTGGTTTAATTTCTTGGAGACTGGATAGTAGCGTGCTAAGAAGACATCCCGTAGTTGGTTCCAACTTAAGATGGAGTTGTATGGAAGCTCAGTAAACCACATAGCAGCCTCTCCCGTCAGTGAGAGAGGAAACACTCTGAGACCTATTACATCTAGATCTAAATCAGGCCTCCCCACACAACTTTTACACACTGCCCTTACCTTAGCTATATGGGCATGTGGATCCTCGGAAGGTAGCTCTGAAAACAAACCTCTGGCAGTGAGCATTTACATCAGACTACTAGTTACCACAAAAGTGTCGCCTGCGGGTAGAGGAGGCAAAACAAGTGGCCCATCCGAATCTGCTATGTTATCATAGCCTCTGTAGTATGCTTGGGGCCGTGGAGCGGGATTCTGTCCCCTCTGTTGATGTTCACCCAGAGCATCGGGTAACATCTGACCATGAACATCAGCCGGAGCTGCGATGTTCTGGTTTGGATCCTCATCATTGATTCCCAAATTACGATTCATGTTTCGCCGTGTACGCTCTAGCTCGTGATCATAGGGAAACAACGGTTCTCTTCCTCTCCGTGTATTTGGCATACAAGGAGGATAGTTCTGAAAAGAAATCAAAAACAATAATACAAAGTAAAATCAAGAAAATATCAACTAAACAATAGTAAGAAGTTCAAGTTAATCTAAAAGCTAAAATCCCCAGCAGCGGTGCAAAAATTTGATACGCTCAAACTTACTTCTCAAATGAGAAGTAAAGCGGTCGCGTCAAGTAAATAACCCAACTAGTGAGGTTGGGATGGTTCCCACGAGGAAAATAGTCTAGACTTAACTTCAACTCGTTATTACTATTGTTCGGTTGATGACTTCCTTAGAAAGTAAAAGCATAAAAGGGGGGTTTGTATTTCCTAATGAGTAAAAATAACTAACGAACTTGACAGAGACACTTAACAGCTTTTAATTTTGGGTTTTAATCAATTAATCAAAGTAACTAAGGTTTACGTGTTCCCCACAGGTTCATAACTTGATAATTCTAACTATAACAATTCTTTCCTAGTATCTTGCACGCAAAGTGATAAGTTATGTATTTATAAATCCTTAGTCCGGCATCTAGAAAATCTAACTCCGCACCTTGGTCCGGCTGCGTGTGTTGCTTTCCTAACCCTAATCTTTACCTCATATTAAGCATCGTATTCGATATTTGACTAAGTTATTACCTCGTACCAATCAATACTAGCCTATTAGATAGTATACACTTAATCTATGTTGATAATTCTTTTCCTATTATCTACCTCCTTGGTCCGGCAAGTAGCATTAAGGCGAGTTCTAACGTTGATCATCCGTTAAAAAGACTTCTAAGCGAAAGAATTTTTAATGTATGCAAGACACTATTCTAGAATTGTTATTTTAGCTAGGGCTTATCTCATTATTTGCCTATGGTACCCACAACCCTAGTTATGGAGTTTAGTTCCTCATAGCCATAAACACAATATTCAAATATGTTAAACAAGAATTCATGTACTTACTTCAATGAGAAAGAATAAAATCCGAAAATTTGCTTGATTAATCACCAAAAATTACTTGTAAGAATCTCCAAAAATCAAACACAAAAACACAAAGTCTAATAATATGATGTTTAATATCACAGAGTCTAACCTCAAAAACGAGGTTTTTCGAACTATTTATAAAAAAATAAAAACCTAATTAAACAAGGATTCTAATTACAAGAAATCTGCCAAAACGCGGCTGGGTCGACGGACCAAGCGACGGGCCGTCATGGTCATGACGGACCGTCGTGAAATCCGTCGTCCCATACTTGGTTCAATTCTTCTGCTGCTTTCTTCATTCCCCTCGACGGCAAGTGTGACGGACCGTCATAGGCACAACGGTCCATCGAGGGTCTCGTTTCAAAATACTTCAACTCTTGGAATCTGGGTACTGGGATCACTTCTCTGATCTTCACGACGAACATGCAGGACGGACCGTCACAAGCTTCGTAATCCCACACTTGGTAAGACATCCCCATCTTCCTTCAGCAGCTTATCTACGCCGCCACCTACGGACCGTCACAGGCATGACGGACCGTCATAAGCTCCGTAGGTGGTCTCTTCTGCATTTTTCTCTCAAAATCTCCGCATTCAGCTTTGGACAGATTTCCTGCATAACAAAGAGAAACTTATATCAAAATTAGCACAAAAAGGGCTTTCGGACAAACTAAACTTAAGGAAAAATTATTCATTATACCGTAAAACCACGGTATATCACATGACCTCACTTGTTTTAATTCATTTTTACACAACATTTTGAATCCTCTTAACTTGACTGAAAGTCATCATTTGAAACAATCAATTTTGTTGTTTTTTGTCATCATCTTTCCATCAAGTTACACATTAGTTCTTAGGGAATTTCATAGTTCATTTAGAACGTTTTAGGTGTATTTTCATGGATTCGATTAGCCAAGAGTTTTTCACTCCATTCAGCCACATTACACTTCATATGAACATCACGATTTACATAAGTTTGTGTACGTAAGATCACAACTATAACATTACAATTTTTGAGCCTTAACTCGAGAACACCTAGTCACGGTCACATTTTTGCACACACCTGCACATAGTTTCGAAACACATAGGTTGTCATTCATACTATTTAAAACAAATTTGCATCAACATATTCATCACGAAAATGCAACACACTCCTTATATCTACCAGCAAACATACCCAACCTACAAATAATTGGGAGCTATTGACACGGACATGCAATGGGGAACAACCCTAGTCTTCAAATTGAATATATTGAACCTTAGGGTTCTCTTTGGAAAGGGACCAAGAGAGAAGGGAACCCATACCTTTTAGTCATTCAAACCTCAACTTTATGCCTGAAAACTTCTCCAAACATACGTCCAACACCAAAAGTTCAACACCTCACTCGAGGGAAAACCTTCCCTTTGACTATGTTATTGATTTACGTTTGTTTTTATTATATTATCATGTGAGTTCTTCAAGTATGAAGAACCATGGTAAATATTCTGTTCTTTAATGTCTGGCAGAACAAAACGTGAACAGCATAAGAGAGATTGAACGTGAAAGTGAGATAGACATGAGAGAGTGGGAGTTTTATTAGGCTTAGGAGTCTAGTTTAGGACTTAGTCAAATAAGGTTTTATGAAATGATAAAAAAAATTGATTTTAATTCTATTTAAAAAAGCTAATAAATAATAAATATTAATTAATTACATTAATTTACCAACTTAAATTATAATAAATTTAATCAATTTCTTCCACCTAGGTTCAAACCCGGGTGGAGCAAGACTTCACTCTAAGAGCCATTTTTTGACCCTCTGTCCCTAAAATACCCCTCCACCTTCTTAAATAATTAATTAATTATATATTTAGGGTAATTATGATACTATCCTTATCCTGGAAAAAGACATGTTTACCCCTAGACCCACCAAACTTAAGATTTTCCCTTTTTGAGTCCGGTAAAGACTCATCCGAGTAAATTTTCATATTCATGAGCCCTACATTGCTGGACCAACCTTTCCTAGCTCAACAAACTCCCCAAGTTAGTTGTCTTGGCTATCGTAAGGGGTCAGACGTTTGGTTCTACGCACATCTATTCGTGTGAACCCGGTCTAATTGTAGGCATTCTAGAAAGATTAAGCATTATTTAGCATAGCCGTTTTTAGGGTTGTTACACAAAAGTAGTTAAATAATCAAATTAGAATCAGGTTAGGTCATTTTATGGTCCATCATGAAACAGACGTAGGCACTTGTTTACAGGCCACCATCGATGGAGAAATCGTCGATCGTAGGTCAGTATACGGGCCATCTTTTGGCTTTTATCGATTACTACTTGGACATTTTTTGGGTTGAGACCTGACAAATCTAAGTACCAATAAATGAGACCTCACCAAGGGGCAGTTCGTTGATAAACTGGCCATCGTTTAGTCCGTCGATTGACACTGCAAGATAGTGTCGCAACTAGTCTTAGGTCCTTCTTTTGGGGCTTTTTGTGGGGCCCTTTAGAAGTCGTACCTGGACGTTTCCAACTTAGTTACAAACCTTGAAAAGATTTAGACCTTCCACATAAGTTTCACCAAAAACAAACACCTACAACTCATCTAAACAGGCTATGCCCCATGAAGACACACATTGAGCGTCTTATGGGCTATTTTCCGAATGCCTTGGACGTTCTTGGTCGTTTGACCTCCAAACTTCTCAAAAAACCATATAACCTCTTTAAAAAGCATTATTACTACTTTTAATAATTAATAATATCATTAAATAAAGCATATAATCACGCATGGACACATAAGACACATAGGCGACTAGTCGTCGAACGGTTTGGTCGTCCCTTTACGTTCGAATTCCAAATAATTTCAAACTTTACTCACTGCCTCTAAACCATATTATTAGTGATTTTATGAACTTTTAAACTTAAGAAAAATATGTTTGGACCTAGACACCCTATCTCATTTTAGGGTCTTAAAATATCCCCACTTCAGAACATTCGTGCTCGAATGACTCTTAGAGATCTTTAATCACAAAAAGGACATCAATGCATCATAGAGCAGTTCATAACATTTATAACAACATCAAATCATTTTAGTGCTCAATGCGCACAAGCAAGCAAAACCATTACTCACTCATTCTTTAATGCATCAAACACAAAGGCTCTTATCATGTTCATAGGAGGAACATCCTTCTCCTACTCATAACATGGTCATTACACTTCAATTCATTAACATAGAATTCTGCAAGGCCACACAAAGTCATATTACAACAACACTCAAGAAGCAATTTAGGCACTCTTACTTCAATGCACATAAACTTGAGTTCATTGAATCAACAAATATGTTCATTAGTTAGATCTAGTGACATGAAGGTTATACTAAACCATACCATGTTTAGTGGTGTCTATGGAGGAATGTCGTTTTCCTCAACAAAGATACATTTATCATGAGTTCATACCTAAGCAAGGTACAAGGTCAATTTCCTCTTAAAATGAGAAATTCTCAGCATCGAAACAAAGGCATGCTTATCTTTCATTCATAGTGAAGTCTAAATGCCAGATCACACCAAGTACATCACAACAAATAGGAAGAAATTTCACAAAATGCCAATTTCTAACATAGTACTCACCTTCACAATAAGCATATTTTGAGAAGAATCACACAAATCAATAGGCACACACATGAGCACTTAGCTAAATATAATTTAACCTTCATAGAATGAGTCTACAATTATTCATCCCAAATCATAAAAGTCACATAATTCTCAAGACTCCAAATATTTCATTTTAAAGAGACTTAACTTTTCATTATAAGGATAAACATTTCATCTCACAAGTGACTATTACCATGTTTGTTATCTTACCTCTTGAAGTCAAATGCACAATTAACATATTAAGATGTATAATACACATGAGAAAACATGAATTTTATCAAAAATATTCTTTCATGCGCCTTGGAATGTTAAAATATCCTTAAGGTAATGTCAATCAATACACACCAAACATATAAAGTTCACGCAATTCATACTTTATGCATGACTCTATTCATGATCAAGTTTACTGAGAATTCATTAGATTAAGGTTCAAGTAAGAATAAAATGACAAGGTAGATAATATCTACAACCTTACTACTCCATCACCATCCCCCACTTAGGGCAAGCCCAATAAATAGCAACTTAACCAAACCTTAAGAGGATCTTAACTAAACAACCTTCATTCTCATCACTTAAAGTGATTACAACTTTAGAAGGAATTTACAGTAAGATATCATATGAACACCAAAGTATTATAAACCTTATAATCTAGGCAATTTATCCCCAATCATCAAGTTAGGTCATCTCATTCAACCACATAAGGTTTTCACACAATACAATAGACACCAAGGTCATACATCATCAGGGGAAACAATATAAGAGACTTAGTAGTAAGGACTCTTTATTTTCTTTCAACATTAATGTAAGCTTACTTCTAGGTCAATCAAACCCACATCATCACCCTACTAAGATAAGAGTACTACCCTCAATTCTAGGGAAAACATCAATTCCATAACATAAACGGACTCACAACACAATTAGAATTTAGAAACAATCCTAAAAATCATCATACCATAAGAAACTCATTCATCATTCAAAATAGAAAATCTCATTTTTATATTCATTATCATGTTCATATGCATCAACTCTATACATATTTCGACAACATCTCATCAAAGAACAATATAGTTGATTTTTCAAAAATCTTACAGTAAATTGTCTTATCATTATAGTGAGCATGCTTTCAAATTCCAAAAATGCAACATTTAGTCAATCGATTGGTAAAGCATGACAATATGAGATAACAAATTCTTACAAACTCATCCTACAAAAGCATGCATACTACCTCAATTATATATTTATTGTTAAAATATGATTTTTTTTAATTATATGTTAAATGAAAATAATGACCTTACAAAAATATGATTATAAACCTCTATTTAATCCTCTCAAATGTTTCTTCCATCGAGGTTCAAACCCGTGACATCCCCATCGCAAAAATGGGTCCCTTCTGGTCGACCCAACCCAAACCACCCCATTAATTAATTAATTAATAATAATAATCTGATTTTCCTTTTTCTTAAATCAGAATTTAAATATTTATTAGTTAAATCAATTAACCTGTTTAAATAATCAAGTTAAATCATTTCTCCCACCAAGATTCAAACCCTGGTGGAGCAAGATTTTACTCAAAGGACAATTTCGGCCCTTTCTACCTAAAATTCACCTCCACCTTATTAATTAGATATTTAATTACATATTTAGGGTACTTAATATACTACTCTTAGAATGAAAAAAGACCAATTTACCCCTAGACATCCAAACATAAGATTTCCCCTTTTTAAGTCCAGTAAAGACTCATCCAGGTAAATCATCATATTCGGGAGGCCTACATGGATGGACCCAAACTTTCGTAGCTCCACTAAATCCTCAAGGTTGTTGGCGTGGAGGTTGCAAGGGTTCAGAGGTCTGGTTCTATGCGCATCAATTCGTGTGAACCCTGTCTAATCGTAGGCATTCTAAACACATGAAGCATTACTTAGCATATCCATTTTTAGGATTGTTACATTATTTCCCCCTTAAGAAAATTCATCCCCGAATAACACTTCACGTTATTTTTTGAAATAAAGAGAGTGATTTTAAAAAATATCTTAACGTACTTGAGACTTTACTCTTTGGGAATTTCTGTTTCACACTTACTGTGGATAATGCATATTACTCAAGCTTATCTGAAGCTTTATATTTGAGATTGAGGAACATCCTTTTCCATCCCACTTAATTTGATGCACCTTACAAATCATGCAAAACAAAAAAATCATGTCCACGCTATACAAAAATAGCAACATTATATGCAAACATGATTTCATTTTAACTCACATAGTGCAATTCTTACACATAGGATTTTTTGACTTACAACATTAACTCGACTATTGCACTAAAACTTAGAGTTTCTTAAACAAAAACAGCCTTACGAGGAGTATATCTAACAACTTAGATAACATCTTGTTGGCCTTAAGATTTGAAATTATATGGCTTTGTTGGATTTATCCACGCCCTGCCTATTTATACCCTATCTCATTTGGCAACTCAAACCTCACTACCCTGGTTTGATAGTCTATGGTAGCATAAAACTTATAGAATAAAATCCATACCTAAGATATTCAATGTTTTTTGTTGGTGAATATCTGATTCACATATTAGTAGGTTGGTGCACATTCTTGAAAACTACTAGCAGCTTCGCATTAATAGACTAAGGAACTTCTTCCTAAACTAGTCTCATCAAAGCATACAACATAAATAAACACATAAGTAAGCAACCAATATGATGACTCCAACATATTAATTTCATACTAGTGCATAAAACCATACACATTAAAACTAATTTAGGCTACACACCCGAGACATCACCAGAGGTGTCTTCCCCCACACCCCTAGAATTGAGTCTGAAGACTCGTTGCTTTTTTCGAGCCTCTTCACTTTGATCATTCGGCTGAACATTCTCCTTCCCTTTTGCTCGACCTCTGATCTATGGAAAATCCTTCATCATGTGACCCGGTTCGCTACAACTGTAACAAGTGTTAGAGACCCTCATACACCCTCCTCCATGAAGATTTCCACACTTCCTACAAGGTGGACCCTCCTAAGTTAAATCTACTTCACTGTTTCTCTTAACTCTAGGCTCAGAATCCCTATCATAGCAACCCTTGGATGAACTTAACTCTCTTCTTGGTGGGAGATTCCTTCTTAAACCTAGGCTTATCCTTAAGACACACATTGAGCGCCTTAAGAGCTATCGTTCGAACGCCTCGGACATTCTAAGTCGTTTAACCTCGAAACTTCTTGAAAAACCATATACCGTATTAAAAAAATCATTATAACTCATTTTAATAAAATAATATCATTAAATACAGTATATAATCACGCATGGACACATGACACACATAAGCGACTAGCCATCGAACGTTTTGGTCGTCCCTTGACGTTTGACTTCCAAATCCCTTCAAACTTTACACACTGCTTTGAAAGAATATTATTAGTCATTTAGGACCTTATAATCTCAATAAAAACATGTTAGGCTCTAGACACCCTATCTCATTTTGGGGTTTTACAATGTCCCCCACTTGGGAATATTAGTCCTTGAATGACACTTAGCTTCTATTTAATCACAACAAGGACTTCAATTCGTCATAGAGCAATTCATAACATTTATAACAACATCAAATCATTTTACCAATAAATGCACACAAGCAAGGGAAGCCATTACTCACTCACTCGTTAATGCATCAAACACATAGGCTCTTATCATGTTCATAGGAGGAACATCCTTCTCCTAATCATAACATGGTCATTACACTTCAATTCATTAAGAGATCATGTTGAAAGGCTACACATAGGAATATTTTAACAACACTCAACAAGCAATTTAGGCACTCTTCCATCAATGCGCATAAACTTGAGTTAACTGAATCAACAAATATCTTCATTAGTTAGACCTACTGCCACGAAGTTCATACTCAACCATGCCATGGTTAGTGGTGTCCATGGAGGAATGTCCTTCTCCTCAACAGACTTCCATGTATCACGCGTTCACACCTAAGCAAGGTACAAGGTCAATTTCCTCTTAAAATAAGAAATTCTCAATTTCCAAACCAAGGCATACTTATCTTTCCTTCCTATTGAAGTCTTAATTGTAGACTGGACCAATTACATCATAACAAAAAGGAAGAAATTTTACAAAATGTCAATTTCTAGCATAGTACACACCTTCACAGTAAGCGTATTTTGAGAAGAATCACACAAATCAATAGGCACACTCATGAGCAATTAGCTAAACATGCTTTCACCTTTCAAGAATGAGCCTACAATTATGCATCCCATATCATAAAAGTAACATAATTTTCAAGACACTCAACATATTTCATTTGAAAGAGACTTACAATTATCACAATGAAGTCTAGACTAGGCATGATAAAACCTTCATGCATTGATTCACATGGGTAATTTATCAATGATTCACCATAAAAAGACATACTATATAGTAGATATAATCATATTAACATTATTAAATCACAAATCGATATGCATAAGATCAAGATCATAAAGCCGTACATAGGCTAAAATTGAGTTTGTGGAAGAGCATGGGTTAATCATGCAATAGGATTGAAAATCACGTACAAATCAGTAGATAATCATCAATATATTCACATTATTATTTGGAAATCAATTTAAGAAAGAAATCATGGCTTGAATGAAGAAGAAGAACTTGATCATATTTTTCTTTTCGAAAACTTTGAGATTAACCCTCTAGATGGAAGTATAACTAGAGAGGAAGGATCAACATGACTTTATATACATTAGGATATCTAAAACATGATGATTCATCCATGGAAATCCAAAGCACTAATCTGTTCTTGACCTTCACCAACAATGGATGTAGTGTTGATCACGTTTCTAATCCCTTATATACACCCAAAAGTAGTTAAATAATCCTATTAGAATCATTTTAGGACGTGGGGTGAATTTCCCATTCACCCCTTAAATGAATCAGACACAGGAACCAACTTACAGGCCACCATCAACGGAGCAATCGACCGGCCATAGGTCAGTGTATGGGTCTTCATTTGGCTTCCGTCCATTGGTACTTGGACAATTTTTGGGTTGAGACCTGAAAAATATACGTAAAAATCGATGATACGTCACTAACGGTCCGTTGGTTGACAAACTGGCCGCCGTTTGGTCCGTCGATTAACACTGCCAAGGAAGTGTCTCGACAAGCCTTAGGTCCTCTTGTGGGGCCTTTTACCGAGCCCTTTAGAAGTCGTACCCATGCGTTTACAACGTAATTAAAAAAATTAACAAGTTGTATACCTTCCACATATGTTTCAATAAAAAAAACGCCTGCAACTCCTCCAAACAGTTTAGACCCCATCAAGACACACATTGAGCGTCTTAAGAGCTATCTTTCGAACGCCTTGGACTTTCTTGGTCGTTCAACCTCCAAACTTCTCAAAACTCCATATACCATATCTAAACATAATTATAACTCATTTTAACACTTAATAATCTCATAAAGTACAGTATATAATAACGCATGGAAAAATGAGACACATAGGCGACTAGTCGTTGAAGGTTTTGGTCTTCCCTTGACGTTCGACTTCCAAATCACTTCAAACTTTACACACTGATTCGAAAACATATTATAAGTACTTTTAGGACCTTATTAACCTAAATACAAACATGTTAATCTGTAAACACCCTATATCATTTTGGGGTCTTACAGGTTATGAGATGAGACAACTATTTTGAGATATATTCTATATATTTATGTGCAATAAAAGTAGAAGACAAAGTAATCTTCCTATACGAAAGGTCTATGTTATACTCAATATATATATGTATATATATATATGTATATATATATATATATATATACATATATATATATATATATATATATATATATATATATATATATATATATATATATATATATATATATATATATATATATATATTATGTGCATTCAGAGGTCTATGTAAACCTCCAAGTAGAAGTAATGAATTTTTTAAAATTTTCCACTAATTTTGACCTATGAATGTGATGATGTAAGATAAGAGGCTAGTCTTAGTCCTCAAAGAGGATGACAAAGCCGGTTACTTCTAGGGAGTGTTTCCGGATCTTACACCCATCATGCAATTTGACACAACATGGCATATCAAATAAAGAGTGTCTTACAAAAATCATTACCTTGGTCTGGAATTTCTCCAAAAGTAAAGAGATGTGGGTATATCTTATTCATATTTCCATCAGCCTCCCAAGTAGCTTCCTCAAAAATCTGATTCCTCTATAAGACCTCTATTGATGCTACCTCGTTTGTTCTCAACTTGAGAACCTGACGATCAAGTATCTTAATTAGTATCTCCTCATAAGATAGGATGTTCTTAAAACTAAAACTTTTTGTACGTATAATAAGTGAATGATCTCCCATCCACTTCTTCATAATTGAAATGTGAAATACCATATGTACTGATGCTAACTCTATCACTAGCTCCAACTCAGAAGCTTCACTGTCAATTATCTTATAAGGACCAATATAGCGGGGACTAAGCTTTCCTTTTTTGTCGAACCTATATTCACCCTTCATATGTTAAAACTTCAAATTAATTAAGGTATCCACCTCAAATTCCAAGTCTTTTCTCCTATCATATGTATAAGATTTCTAACGACTTTGCAGCGTTTTCAATATTTCTCGAATGGTATTCACCTTCTTTAAAGCTTGATCAACTAAGACTGGCCCTATCAACTCAGCTTCATCAAATTTAAATCATCCAATAGGATAACTATATCTTCTCCAATAAAAACCCTCATAAGGAGCCATATGGATGCTAGAGTGATAGCTATGTTGTAAGCAAACTCAATGAGAGGTCATTGATCATCTCGATTTCCCTTGCAATTTATCACACAAACCCTTAAGATACCCACTAAAGTTTGGTTCGTATGTTCTTATAGGTCATCAGTCTAAGGATGGAAGGCAGTACTAAGGTTCACCTTCGATCCCAAAAAAATCTGGAAAGACTTCCAAAATTGTGCATTGAATTGCGCACCTCTATCTAAAATGATCGACACAAGAACTCCATGAAGTCTTAGTACTTCTTGAATATAATCTGTCATAATCCTCTACTATATATGTGGTCTTTACAGGCAAGAAATTGGTTGATTTAGTGATCTAATCAACAATCACCCAAATTGATTTATGTTGCTTACAAGATCGCAACAAACTAGCAATGAAATCCAAATTGATCATCTCCCACTTCCTTTTCAAAGATCTATGTTATGATCCATACTACGGTCCTCTAGTGCTCTACCTTGACTTATTGGGTAATTGAGCACTTAGCAACAAATTCTCCAATATACCTCTTTATGCTACACCATCAATATACTTATCTCAATTCACGATACATCTTTGTGGAAGAGGATTGATAAAGTATCTACAGTTATACGCTTACTCCATGATCCTCTCTTGGGGTTCATCTACCTTTGGTACACAAAACCTACCTTGATACCTCAATACCCCATCTCTCCCTTCTTCAAAATTCAGTAGTTTTGCTTCTGAACATTTTTCTTTATTTCAAGAAAAATGTAGTCTTGATCATTTTTATCCTTTATTTCCAAAATTAGAGATATCTCAGCCTAATTCATCACCACCACTCCACCTTTATTGTAATCAAACAACTGGACTCTCAATAATGCAAGTCCGTTCACATCTTTGGATAAATTTTTCTTGTCTTTCTCAACATGGGCAGTACTACCCATAGATAACTTGCTCAATGCATTAGTAACAAATTAGCCTCACTTTGTTGATACAGAATACTTATTTCATAATTCTTGAGTAACTCCAAAAACCTTATATGTTTGACATCAAGCTTTTTCTAATTTAACACATACAACATAGTCTTCTAATTGGTGAATAGATCTACATGTACACCATAGAGATAGCGAAGCAGTATTTTCAAAGCGAATGCTACAACAGGCAACTCTAGATCATGGGTTGGGTAATTCATCTCATGAATCTTATGTTGACTAGAGGCATAGACTATAACCTGGCCATTCTTCATCAACACACGCCCCAGTCAACCTCAGGATTCATCATCATACATAATGAAATCTTTTGTACTCTATGGTAGGGTAGACACTAGGGTAGTAATTAACGGATTTTCAATTACTGAAAGCTTTTCTCACTATCTTTATGCCAATGAAACTTTTTTGTCCTCTAAGTCAACTTTTTCAATGGAGATGAAATTGATGAAAACCCATCAATAAATTTCGTATAATAACAACTCGATCCCAAGAAACTCCTAATAATAGTCAGGGATGTGGGTCTAGGAAAGTTCTACACTCTCTCAATCTTGTTAGTGTCAACTCGAATCCATTCTCAATACACAATGTGTCTTAAGAACACCACTACGTCAAACAAAAATTTGGACTTGGAAAATGAAGGATCAACTTTCATATCCTTTAATGTTTCGACTACTCTGAGATGACTAGCATGATCCTCCTAATTCCTCGAATAAATTGTAATGTCATCCATGAATAGGATAACAAATATATCAATATAAGGCTTAACAACTATGTTTATAAGATCCACGAATGCTAGAGGAGCATTAGTAAACCAAAAGACATGACTAGAAACTTAAAATAACCAGAACAAATCTGGAATGTTGTCTTAGGGATAACAGTTTTTCTTACTCTCAACTGATGATAGGTTGATCTAAGGTCTCTCTTAGAAAAGCAAGTGGCACCCTGAAGTTGATATAAAAGATCATAAATTCTCGGAAAAATATACTTATTTTTGATAGTTACCTTTTTCAATTGGCGGCAATCAATACACATCCTAAGTGAACCATTTCTCTTCATTACAAATAATATTGTAGTTTCCAAAGGTGACACACTAGGTCAAACAAAACCTTTATCAAAGAGATCTTCCAACTGATCATTAAATTTTTCAACTTAGCGGTAGCCATTCTATTAGGCATAAAAGATATAGAACGAGTATTAGGAAAAATATCTACACTAGAGTCTATCTCTCTCAGGAGGTACTCAAGGAAGATCATCTGGAAAGACCTTTGGAAAATCACCCACAATTGGAACAGACTGGATTGATGGTGTCTCAACACAGTAGTCATTAAATCAGACTAAGTGGTAGATAAACCCCTTGGAAATTAAATTTATATCCTTAAGGTACGAAATAAAATGACCTTTAGGCACTGCTGAACTACTCCTCATATCAATAATTGGCTCATTAGGAAATTGAAACTTAACTATTCGCGTTCTACAATCAATTGAAGCATTGAAACCAGTCCATACCTAGAATAACATCAAAGTGAACCATATCTAGCTTAAATAAGTCAATCATGGTGTCATTATGATATATAGAAATGGTACAATCACGATAAACTCTCTCAGTTAGAATACACTCACCAACAGGTGTTGACTATTAAAGATCTCAGAAATCGCTCAATAAGGATATCAAGTCTCATAGCAATGTATGGAGTAACAAAATGTAGACTCTCACCTTTATCAAATAGTGCATATATATGAAAAGTAAATAAATTAATCATATCAATGAGAACATCAAGATAATTCTCTTGCTCTTGGAAACTGGTGATATCATATAGATAGTTTTCTCCTCTGCCTATCCTTGAAGTAGCTCCTCTAGGTGTAGCTCGATTTTGTGGAGCCGCTTAAGATGATTGGGATCTATTACCCTTATTCCCATTACCCTTTTGGTTCTTACGCACTCTCTACTAAAGTGACCTGCTTGAATGCACTCAAACCACAGTGTAGCAATCAGGACACGTTCATACATTGTTTCTAGAACACATATCATATGCAATATTTCAATTACCTCTTTTTTTACACCATACTACCTTGAAAATGTACAGTTTTAGATTTGAAATCTAAGGATTTTGATTTTTAAACTCACCTTTGTTCCTTGGTGCAGTTGTACTAGGATATAATGGAGTAGGTCTATTTGTCCTTTGTTGAAAAGATGACCACTTTGAATTTCCCTTCAACTGCCCAAACCCATTACCTATAGTCTTTGCCTACTTGTTCTGGAACTCTTCTCTATGTCTCAGCTTATCCTCCTCGATTTTTTTGCACTTGGATAATAAGTCGTGCGATGTTTATATCTCTTATTAGTATAAATGCATTGCCCTCCTTACTTCACAAGAGAGACAACCGTGACACAAACATGCTCAACATACTCCTCACATTAGAAACCATATCATGAGTATAACAAGAAAGTTGGGTAAACTTAAGGTTGTACTCATGGACACACATATATTCATGCTTATGAGCGAGGAATTCACTTACCTTTGCCAACAGTTTATACGGAAAGAGCCACCCCAAAAAGGCCTCTTCAAAAGCAACCAGCTCACAATCGGTGCACCTTCAACTCCACTCTTCTTTCATTTGTCATACCAGATTCTAGCATTACCCTTAAGTTTTAATGCAACTAGTTCCACATGCTCAACATCTGCAACATGCATCACCTCAAATACTTTTTTCAACTCTTCCATAAAGTTCTTTGAATCCTCAATGACACTTGAATTAGTGAAGTCTAGAGAATTCATCATTAATAACTAACGGATACTAAACATATCAACCACATTTTATGAATTTCCTCTTTGTTGCTATCACTCCTCAAGCCTATACATTGGGTACAATTGAAACTCGAAAACCATTATTGGCTCAAAGAAAACCCTTGACCTAGATTAACTCTCATTAGAAGACTTATTCTACATAAGATAACTTAAAAGTAAAGATTTTTCTCAAGATTACTAACTCAAAATATGTAGAAAAACATTCACTAGACAATATGGAAATTGAAGTCTCAGACATCAATAACTTAAATGAAAAAAAAACTCAAGAAATATGTCTATCTATATGTGAAACCTCTACTAATATAAGGCATGTCAAGAAAAGATCCCTAATTATCCTAACAATTAAATTAAATGAAACCTAACAAAATGGATACTCTGAAACCAAGGAGACTCACCAAATAACTCCGGAGCACCACTAGATGAACAAAGTATTGTATGTTGATCCTTATTACCTATATCTGGATCAAAATTGATGTCGGACAAATGACGTCATTGTGGAATGTACGAGAATACAATGGGAATACAAAAACATGAAATAAGCTTGAACTCCAAACTTACCTCGTTTGAACTCAACTCACGGAATACCCAACGCATTTAAATATATAAAGCAGTAATAAAGATGCATTATAAAGAAAAGCTTTTTAAACTAGTGGAAAATAACTTCATGTATTAGAGAATACAATATATTGAGTCCTATATAAAAATATAATTAGCTAGTGGGAGATTATCCACGATATTCGAGTAAGAAACTTTAGGATTTGAGTCTTGTTCTTGAACTTTAATGTATCTTCCATGGAGGATGAGGTAGAGAAAACGTAGACAGAAGTGGGAGAAATTGGGTTTCATTTTTGTTTTAGTTATTAAGTGGGAAATGGGTGATAAATGACCTAAAACCCGCTATATAGTCAACCCCCCAAATACAGAAAATATCCCTCGTTAAGTTGGAATTGCAAAAGTGAAGTCCAACTTGACTTTGGCTGTGAAAGCCTGTCCATCTTCACGGCCCACTTCTCAGGCCGTGAAGTTCTTAACGACTCGTGGTGGTGGTCGTGAGATGTGTTGCAGTATCTCCCCCAACGTTCCATCCCAAAAACTTTCTAAGGAGAGTTCACGACCCTTCCCCCTTCCATGAACATGCACAATGGCCCGTCAAGTGGGTCGTGGTGCTCTAGGTAGTAGCTCCTCCAAAACTATCCTTTTTCTAAAACGTCTAAGGTAAGACCACGAGCACACTCCCCCATTCAGTCAACTGCGCCACCAGTCGTGAAGTTACTCTTGGTACCTTGGTCAGTAGCTAGTCCAAGATGACATTTCCTTTCCATGTAAAAGCACCTCCACGAGCCCCCCACTTGGTCGTGGTCATGACCACGAGTCGTCGTCATGCTCATGAAGGTTGAGGCAGTAGCCTCCCTTCTTAGGTCAACCTTTACCTTTAGCTTTTGCTTGCCCTCAAGGTTGGAAATCTTTCCTTGGCCCTAGCTGTTTTAACCCTCTCTTAGGCACCTATGTCCACTCTCATCATCTCTTCATGGCAAAACCATTAGACACCTTTTTGTAAACATCCTACCACCACTAGCACCACACTAGTTTAGGTTATTAGTTCACCAAACTAATGGTTGTCCCTTGGCATTTTGGCTCTTATATTTTCAAATTGAGTTATTAACACATTTTTAGGTCAATAATCATCATTATTTCACTATGTGAGGCTCTAGTCTAGGTCATATAACTTTCCGAGGTGTTACATTATCCCCCCCCACCTTTAGAAACATTCTTCCTGAATGACACCTAAATCATTTTATAGGGATAGAAAGAGACTAAATACTAGCAGTCCAACAAAAAACAACAACATAGAAGAAACAATGAGTCAAGGCTCATAGGAGTACTTCTCAAATCCATTAAAGACATAATCATGGCATTAAACATAGAAACTCAACTCACAATACCACATAGAAGAGCTCAACATTTCATATCACATAATGAGGGACTACCTTCTCAAATTCAACATGAGCTCAACATGAACATCAAGAGTTTCCACGCGTTCCTTCATTTAAGCAATATTAAACATGCTCATTAAAATTCTCATGAATATAACAAAACACATAACATGTGAATGCAAGTTAGATAAGAGAGCATTTTTCTCAGAACTTATTCTTACATGAACCTTTACAAAGATATGCACATACTAGGAAAAACAAGTCAATTTCACATTATTCATAATTTTATTTTCAACAGGAATTACTAACCTCAACTTTGACTAGGAGTAAGCGGAAAGAGATGAGGGTAGTGGGACTTCATGTCCTCCTTGACCTCCCACGTTGCACCTTCAAATAGATGGTTTCTCCATAGGACTTTTACGGCGGCAACCTCTTTGTTTATCAACTATTTGACTTGCCGATCTAGGATCTCAATCGAAATCTCTTAATAAGAATGGCTATAATTCACCCCTAACCCTTCGGTTGGGAGAATAGACAATGGGTCGCATATACATTTGTTAAGCTTGGAGAAATGAAATACCCAATCATGTGGGGCTATTTCACTTGGTAATTTCAACTCATAAGCAACTTTACCGACCCATTTCAATATCTCATAAGAACCCACATAGCGGGTACTAAGTTTCCTCTTTTTACCAAATCTCATCACTCCTTTTGGAGTGAAATCTTCTAGTATACCCAATCACCTATTTCAAACTCAAGGTGTCTTGTTCTTTTATCGGCATAAGATTTTTGACGACTATAGTTTGTTTTAAACATATCACATATCATTCAAACTTTTTCCATATCCTCATAGATTATCTTGGGGCCAAGAAGTTCAAATTTACAAACCTCAAATAACCAAATCGGAGATCGACACCTCCTACCATAGAGTGCTTCAAATGGTTCCATAGAGATACTATAATGTTAGCTATTGTTGTAAGAGAATTATATCAAGGGTACGTGGTCATCCCAATTACCCTTCAAATCAATGGCACATGCTCTCAACATATTTTTTAGGGTTTGGATGGTGCGTTCCGATTGGCTATCCATTTGGGGGTGAAAAATGATACTAAGTTTCACTTGAGTACCTATCCCTTTTTGGAAAGACCTCCAAAATTGAGAAGTGAATTGGGAACCTCTACCTGAAATGGATAAATGAATCCCATCTAAACTGACAATCTCATTAATGTACAATCTAGCAACTTATTCTGCCAAATAAGTAGCTTTGATAGGAATAAAGTGGGATGATTTTGTAACCTATGAAGAATAACCCATATGGAATCGTTTTGCGTACATGTACTAGGAAAACCCACTACGAAATCCAAATAGAAATTTTCCCACTTCCAAGTAGGAATAGTTATATCTTGAGTTAACCCTCCCGGCCTTTGATGTTCGGCCTTGACTTGTTGACAATTCAGACATTTAGCCACAAATTCTGCAATATCCTTCTTCAACCCTTTCCACCAATAGACTACTTCGATATCACGATACATTTTGCTAGCACCAAAATGAATGGAATATTGGGAACCATGAGCTTCTTCAAAAAATTTCCTTCTCAAGTCTTCAACATCCGGCACACACAGCCTACCTTAGTACCTAAGCACACCATCCCGCCGGGAGAATGACTCATTATGATTACTTAGAACCGATTCCCTCAACTCCGTAAATAGAGGATCAATATGTTGCTTAGAATTTACCTCAACCACTAAAGACGACTCGGAGTTATGGTGTACCATGCAGAATCTTCTAACTGAACACCCAATCGAGCCAATCTATGTAACTCCTATACTAACTCTTTTTTACCATCGGGAATCGAACATCCACCACCATATTGGCCTTGTTGGGGTGGTAAAGGACACTCAAATCATAGTTATTTAAGAGTTCTAACCATCTCTTTGGTGCAACTTGAAATCTTTTTGACTGTACACATATTGAAGACTCTTGTGATCGGTGAATACATCTACATGTACAACATAAAAAAAATTTCTTCATATCTTCAAGGAAAACACTACGGCTGCGAGTTCAAGATCATGAGCTTGATCGTTGTTTTTATGCACATTGAATTGTCTAGAGGTGTATGCTATCATCTTACAATGTTGTATAAGGACACAACCCGAACCTACTCGAGAAGCGTCACAATACACTACAAACCATTTAGTACCGTCCGGTGAAGTCAAGACCGGAGCAGGGATAAGCTTACCTTTTGAATCATGGATACTTCTTTCACAAGATTCCTACCACTCACACTTAACTTTCTTTTGGGTTAAGGTTTACAAAGGAGAAGTTCTTTTGGGTTAAGGTTGTCCAAGGAGAAGTGATAGATGCAAACCCATCAAAAAATCTCCTAAAATATCCAGCTAAACCCAAGAAACTTTGAATATCAGTTGGAATCAAAGGTCAAGTCCAATACTTAACCTCTTCCGTTTTCTTCGAATCGACCTCTATGCACATACTTGAAACATTATGACAAAGAAAAGAACCTACCTCAACTAAAATTCACAGTTACTATATTTAGCAAAGAGTGCATGTTCCTTGAGGACTTGAAATACTCTTCTCAAATGACCCATATGCTAATCCTCACTCTTAAAATATACCAAGACATCATCAATGAATAAAATTACAAATGAGACAAGGTAATTCTGGAACACTTTATTCATAAGGTCTATAAAAGACGTTAGGGCATTAGCTAGACCAAAAGACATGACTACGAACTCATAATGAGCATACCTTGTTTGGAAATCCATTTTAGGTATGTCAACTCCTCTAACTATCAATTGGTGATTCCCCGACCTCAAATCAATTTTTTGAAAAGTAGCTTGCCCCTTGGTGTTGATCAAACAAATTGTCGATCCTAGGGAGAGGATACTTGTTCTTTATTTTAATCTTATTTATTTGATGATAATCAATGAACATCCTAAGGGATCAATCCTTCTTTTTCACGAATAACACAAGAGCGCCCCATGGAGAAATACTTGGTTGTATGAAACCTTAGTCTTGTAAATCTTTGAGTTGAAACTTTAGTTCCTTTAACTCATCTGGGGCCATAAGGAGGGATTTTAATGGGTTTCGTATCCAGCAACAAATCTATGTCAAAATCTATTTCCCATTTGATAGGAATTCTCGGTAAGTCATCGAGAAAGACTTCCAGAAAATTCTTCACTACGAGGACCGACTCAAAAGGAGCGGTCTCGGATTCATGGTTTTTGATCCTCACAACATTATATATACATCCCTTAGAAGTCATATTATAAGACACACAATGATTCAACATCTACGGATTGAGTTTCCTCCCTTCCATTCTAAGACGTGTTCATTAGGAAATTTGAACTTAACTACCCTTGTTCTACAACCAATAGAAACAAAATAAGCATGTAACCAATCCATCCCTAATATGACATCAAAGTCCAACATATCAAGTTTTACCAAATCGACCAATGTAACTCTACTGGACAATGATATTGGACAACTCCTAAAGACTCTTTTAGAAATAACAAAGTCACCCACGCAGGTAATAACCAAAAAAGGTTCAATTAGGAAATCGGGTAAGACATCAAACTTCATGTCCACTAAGGGAGTTACTAAAGATAAACTGGCACCAAGATCAAGTAAACCATAGAAATTAATGGAAAATACTTGTAACATACCAGTGACAACATCGGGAGAACCCTCTTTATCACCCTTAGATCGGAGGCGTAGAGGGGATTTTTCTTAAGAGCATCAGGATTGGGGGAGCTTGCTTGTGCTCGATCATGTTCCCTTCCTTTATCCTTCATCATAGAGAAGTCCCTCTTCATGTGTCCACTCTTACAAAAGCTATAGCAATTACCCGTGCCAATTTGAAACTTGCCTTCATATTTTCTACCACACTTAGCACACCCAGGCTTCTCAACATATGGGTTGTTACCATTCCACTCTTGAGGCTTGGGTGTAGACCCTTTGCCTTTGTTCATCCTTGGAGTGTTAGAACAGACTTGGTTGAAAAATCTCTTCTTAAACCTTGGATTATCTTGAACCTCAAATCTAGTCTTCGAAGAATTTCCATCTCCGGACCTTGTCTTCTTCAGATCCCTACTAACTTGCTTAAGCTTTTGCTCCTTAATTTGTTCGGCATGAACCATGAGATGAGAGATTTCCATGCTAGGAATCAACATAGCCTACCTACATTCATTAACCACAAGACCGGATATTCCCATAAAAAATTTGTTCATCTTATCCTAGAAACTACCACCATATTAGGAGCATATTGTCTTAGTTGAGTGAACTTGAGGTTATACTCCTTCACACTCATACCCATTTCACAAAGGTTGATAAAAACATGTATTTTACTATCCCTTAATTCCAAAGAAAAAAACCTATCAATAAAGTTCGTCTTGAAAGCCCCCCAAGTAATCCGGCCTTCTCTAACCGGCCTCTCATATATCAATTATTCATACCAAACTTGAGCAACATCTTTGAGTTGATAGGCGGCTAGTTCCGCCTTTTGTTAAGAAGTCACACCCATGAAATCTAGCATATTGAATACTTCATCTATAAATCCTTGTAGGTTTTCTTCCAACTCTGATCTAAAGAATGTAGGGGTATTCATCCCAGTAAAAAATCTGTTATCCTTGCTGCGGCAGTGCTAAAATTGGGGTTCAATTGTAACCTGCCATTTTTGGAAACTTGAGTAGCCAACACTTGAGTCAAGTTATAAATCACCACCCTTATATCAACATTATACATATCCCCTTCTTCAATAGGAACTTGAGGGTTTTGAGGATCTTGAGGGAGAATCGCCTCATTCACGTTATCCTCTTTTGCCCTTCGAGTGGTTTTCCTTCTTGTAATAATTTCCTATAAGCATAATAAAGAGATTAGAAAAAAGAATACATCGAGTTAAAACTCTTGAGGCAGGACATAGGAATACCAAGAAGAAGAGAATTTCCTAAGCATCACATAGCCTCTCATTCAAAAGTGTGGTGCGCTTCACAATTATGAACAAGACTCTACTTGAAGGGTTTAGTGAGACATCAATCCTAAGATTACACAACCTGATGCTCTAATACCATGTTTGTCACTACCGAGGAGCACCCCCTACACATAACCAGCATCTTCATCCTCAAAGAGGCCTTAGACTAGACTTTGCATACATCATTGCATATCATAGGTAGAGAAAATGCGGAAAATTTAAAACCATTACATATGAAGTATAGTTAGACATATAATTTATGCATATATGAAGTTTACATAGACTTCTAATTTAATAACATAGTAATTTATTATAGTAGTCTAATATTGTCTCACACGTAACCATCTATTATAGAAGTACAAGATTTGGGCATAGCCCTTACACTATTACAATATGAACTCATATAGGAATTACAATGAAGTCTCAAAACATAAGAAATAAACTTTGTCTTCCTTGAAAATGATCCATGTCCTCCTTGAAAATGGCCTTTAAGGTCTTCAATCGCCCTGTAACAACCAACAAGTACACCATAGAAGTTAGAGAATCCTTGTGTCATCACATGACAAATGAGACGTAAACAAGTCTCATCTGAACCTCTCATATCATTCATTGCATAATAAGCATCCTAAAATGAGTAAGAATTTAAAACATTCTTCACACACAAAGAACTCTTTCATGAACAATATGCAAGCGGGAGACTTTAATTTAAAACATTAAACCTTTAAACAATCTTATTGAACCATCTAAACTTTGGAGTTTACAACACTTGGGTCTAAGCCAATGCAAGACATTAAATAAAGACTATGACATAAGGAACTTGTGTGGATATTGTCCTCGAATTGATGAGTACTTACAAATACTTCATATTCTACCCTTAGAAACCTTTTTATCGTACATGGCAAATCAATACTTCCAATTCCCTACACTTAAATAAAAAAGGTAAAGGAAGGGGTTCGCACATTAGATGCACTAAGTATGGAAGCCATGCAAAAACCATGAAAAGGGATATTTAGTAAAATAGCATTCTTTTCATGAATTTTGATTAAAAAATCATACTATAATTATAAGAACAACATTTTACAACTTAGAAATACATAAGAAATCATTTAGACAATAGTTACATTTTTAATAATACATTACAATGAAGTTCTTCATTGTACCGTGAAGTTCTTCACTGTTACAGTGAAGTTCATTAGCTTCACTTTGCAAACCTTTTAACATGTAATTTCCTCACTGACTCACTTAAGTAAGACAAATAAAGACCGCCCAATCACCCTCTCTAGGCACACCTAAATGATTTTTACGACCACCCATAATGAGATCAACATACATTTACAAGACATCAACCATATGAACATGAGATCATCCTACCAAAGGTGATTCTAAGGTTCATTTGAATGAGTTTTAAAGTGACCGCCCATACAATCCCTTACAGACACACTTAAGAGATCCTATAAGCTACCTAGTATAAAATCATTCCCACTTAACACATTAGCATACATAGAATAGGACACTCCCCCTTACAATGGTTATAAAAGAGGCATACTCAAGTAAATCAAGAATATAACATCCATGATTGACCTCTTCAATATTACCTGAGTAATCCTTAAGAATACATAATCAACCATTTTCCCTAACTAGAGTCATTCTTAAGACTTATCTAGGTAAGATGAGAAGTGACGATTCCTATGTTCCCTTCCTGCCTTAACTAGACAAACCTTAACTACTCTAGATAAGTAGTCATTCATTTAACATACTTTCTTAACTTAAGTCATAATCTTTCTTAATTCATTTAGGAGACATTCATCACATATGGACATTCAAGTAATGGTCTTGGTGAAGACCTAGGGACTCTAACTAACACCTTCAAAGCCTATAGTGCAATGTCTAGATAGAGTTTCATACCACCACCTAAACTTTATAGAACTTCTCCAATGCTAGTAGGTATCCCAAATGATGAGAATATATAATAACTGACATAGACCATGATAGCTAGACATGGAATCTGGAGTTCTAACCTCCTCCAATGAGGGTGTTCTACTTGCCAAGGGTAGAACTAGGATACATTCCATGTAGGCACATGGTTAAGGAATACGACGGGCTTTTATGCACTCTAGTCTCATTCTCACGTAGAGCTACATTGTACTCTACTCTCATTTTCAAGTAGATCTACGTCCCATAAAAGAATCACTCGGTGCTAGCCTTTGTTCTCATAGAGTCATTTACGTTAAACGTTCATACAATTGGGTTCCATATCTAGTTCATAACCCAATCACATTTACCGTACCAAAGAGATCCACTAGGGCTACCTTTCAATTGCGACTAAGATAGCTCATTGTGACATTCCTAAGGATCATATGATGTCGTTCGAGACAATCAACCCTAAATCCATAATTATTTACACGAAGGATACCATTAAGGCTCTTTGATTTCAAAATCATAACATAACCTTTTCCACGTACATGACCTTCTTAATATCATTTAAGGTCTCACATATCATTCATTCATGAATGAAAAGGGTGAACTATGCCTACCTAGTCAACTTATCTCATATTATCATATCATTCATACGTATATCAAGTAAAGGACACAAATCTACCAAACAAGATACAACATTCTTTACATTATCTCATATATCATATCATTCTTTTAATCACTTGGGAATCATCCTTATCATCCTTATGTCATCCTATATATTACCATAACATGGTCAATATAACCATCATGGACTCATATAGTCAAATAGGAACAATCATGCATTAACTCTAAGACTACACTCATAAGCACATATGCATAGTATAATATGATGACCTAATTAACATCAATATATGAACACATAATTTCACATTAGTTCACATATATGTAGATATGCTAATACTTCACATAAATCAACTAAACAAATCATAATAATACTTCAAGTAGTGCCGACAAAGCCATGATCATCATATTGCATAAAGTAACGTTGACAAGGCCACATCAATCACAACATAATAAGATCTAATTAACATTAAATAAAAAGGAATTAGGGCAGCATACCCCCACCCCATCTTACCACTTTGATTTCAAGGTTAAATCATCCACTTCGATATCATAAGGCCTTACCCATGGCCATAACCACTAATTCAATACAATTATATCGATAATCAATGAAAATAGGCCAATTCATTACATAATAATCAATATTATACAACCTACATATCATTTTACTATAATTATCACATAAATCAATAGCCCATAGAAAACTACATTAGAATTCATAACTCTTAAGTCAATATCAATTCAATAAGCCTAATATTCAATAGATATAAGAATATTAAATACACAATGGATCAATTTGAAACAGACAATAAATCAATCAATCATAATAAATACAATAATCAAAATACCATAACAATCTACACTTGAATTTATCAATACCAAAGCATGATCACATAACTCATATTTTAGTCAAATTAAGAGATTTGTGAATGTCAAGGCTTCATGGACAATTTCATTGGAAAATACCAATTAAACATCAATAACATCATATCTTAACGTTTGAAAATCTTTCATGCAAGAACACAAGACTTAGAGTAGAAATTGGACTTTTTCTTCTTTTTGAAATCTTCGAAAATCATCTTTAAAATTGTCTCTAAGGTGATAACAAGCCTTCGATTAATAACTCCAACAAATTATTAGAAGAAACCAATGAAAATTGAAGTAGAAACTCCACTGAAGAACCATATTCAAGCTCCATCTTCACCTTGAACTCTCATGGAGGTTTCTGAAGAGACTTAGGGAGGGAATGTGTTTTTATTAAGGGTTAGGGTTTAAATGACATGTTAATGACTTATATACTATTTAAATACCCATAAACAGTCAAAACAACCTTCCTTCTATTTTATGAGACTTAGGGTTAATTTCCCAAGAACCGTAACCCTTAACAGAATACTGGCAGACAGTTCAAAACACCATCGAATCCCCATCATTGAGGGTTCGTGGGTGATACCAAGCCCTTTCGATGGGGTCTCGTGGTTTGATCTTAGTGATACTGATCCTTCAATCTTTCAGCCTCCACTGATGCCACCCATCGAAGTGCCATCGCCTGGTCGACTGGTCGTCGTTTGTCCCTGCCTGGTCGTGTTGAGATCTAAGTTGGGGTCCTCCTTCTAGTGACCCCTGTGGGTCCTGCATGGAGTCGTACCCATACGTTTCCAACCCAAATATGTACGTATACAAGTTTAGGACAAACCACATCAATTTCACCCAAAACAAACACGTAAAACATGACAAAACATACATAGACACACAAGGTCGTTTCAAGGCAAACCTTTCAAACGTCATTGATGTTCTTAGACGTTTGACATCCAAACTTCACAAAAATTGAAATGCTGACAATATACACTGTAACTACTAATTTAAGGACATTATAACCTAATGAATTACATATAAACACATAAAACCACAAATGAGGCAGATAAGTGACTTAGTCGTCGAATGTCTTGGTCGTCTCTTGATGTTTGACTTCCAATGCACCTAAACTCTTAGACATTGCCTCTATACAACATTATAGACCATCATGATGACCATGTTAGGCTCTATATTCACCTATGTCATTTTTGGGGTTTTACAGGCTCGAACCTACATTGTTGCAAAAAGGGAAGAAACTATGGGTTAGTAAATTACACGTACTAAGTATGGATTCTATGCAAAAAAATCATCAATGTATGATAAAAGGGACATGTTAGTGAAAATCATGCTTCCTATCAATTTAACCCAACATGCACATATAGTAAGCATTATAAGTCAACTCAACTTAATATTAATCCAACATCTGGAAAATCCAAGCAATACATTGTGCAACGCAACGAATAGAATCTAATAAACCTATCCAAATCTAAGTATCACATTAAGTCACCTACTTCATGCGTACAACATATCCTAATATTTCATCATGACATGTTTTTTTAATAAAGATAACTCAAAGCTTAGCAACACAACAAATAATCAACTAAATCATACAAGAACACTACTAGGACTATCCCTTAGGATCTCACAATTTCAATGTATAAGAAAAGTCACATACCCTCCCTCACACTCTGTAGAAACCTTTATGACAGCACTAGTAAGATTTCACACATTTTCTTTATTCATTTACTTTTACATTAGGAAAAGAAGTTGCTATAACCAACATTCTACAATGTGAGCTACATGGAATCCAGTATTCTACTCCCACACCTAAAAGAAAGGGTTAACACTTAACATTTTGTACATAGCTATCTAGGTGTATCAACTAATCTAGAGTCCTATGTGGGAATATAGTTAAGGGTCAAGGAGATTGTTACTAGAAACCCTAACTTGCTAAACATAGTGGTTTCCATCTGGTTGGACAACACGTAACTTCGGAATCCGAACTTGCTAAACGTGAGGAAACACATGTGGGGAGCCGAACATACTAATCGTGAGACCCCATATAATATACATGCCTTTTCGGTGCTAAGCTCACAAATTAAGCTCATATTAGTCTCTACTAGACCCTTATGTAAAAATCTCATCATAATAGCTCATAGGTGATTATAAGTGACAAAAATCCTTTCAATTTAGACACACTAGCAAGTGAGTAAACCTTTCACTTAAAAATTCATAATAATCATGAGAACTACCTTTTTAATCATATAACCAACCTCATATAACATACACTCATACTTCATAGATAATTCTAGAGTATAAGGTTAAGGATGAAGGAACCTTATCATCAATAAAACAACATCATATTAGCTACAACATCATTACTATCCATGTAATTCATCCTACATAGTTGAGTCCAAGAAGGAACCAACATTCATACCTTCTTGTCTTTTTCATGGGACTCCATACTCCAAACAATCAATAATGCATAATAAATAAATTAACTCAAGAAGCAATTACTTAATTAACATCAATGTAGTCAATCAACATATTCATCATCTTCACAATTCACCATATCAATTCAAGGTTTTCATTAAATTAAGGAAAGACATGGGTCCATGGAAATCTTGAGGGAATAAGAATAATTAACAATTAATATATACTTAAAAAACATTAATTGACCATTATTCATCACAATTGTTCCTTAGTTTTAATTTTTTAAGGCAGACACGTGTTTCGAGAGAAACCCTAGTTTAGGGGAGTTTGAAAATATCTTTCAGAGGACCTCTTGGGAATAGGAATTCCATGAGTAAAGAAATCATACCATGTTAGGACTTTATACACAAGATTTGAGTAAGAAACTTAGAGATTTGAGTCCTCTTCTTAAACTTCTATGTATCTCCAATGGAGGATAGGGTAGACAGAGAATGTAGAGAGAAGTGGAAAAAATTTGATTTCAATTTGTGTTTAAGTTTTGAAGTGGGAAATGGGTGATAAATGAACTTAAACCAATATATAGTCAACTTTTAAATTACGAAAAAATACCCCTTATTAATTTGGACTTCCAAAAGTTATGCCCAATTTGACTTTTGCTGAGAAAGCCCGTCCATCTTCCCCCTCGACTTCACAAGCCATGAAGTGTTTAACGGCCCGTGTGGTGGTCATGAGATGTGGGGAAGTAGCTCCCCCAATTTGCCATCCTAAAATCTTTTTAAGGAGAGTTCACGACCCCTCCCCCCTTACGTGAACATGCATCACGTCCCTTCAAGTGGCTGTGGTGCTCTAGGCAATAGCTCCTCCAAAACCACCCCATTCCTAAAACATCTAAGGCAAGACCATGATCAGCCTCCCCCCTTTCATCAAGTGCACCAGGAGTCGTGAAGTGGATCATAGTTTTTTATACAGTAGCTAGTCCAAGATGACATTTCCTTTCCATGTCCAAGTCACGTCCACGAGCCCCCCACTTGGCTGTGGTAATGCTCGTAAAGGTTGAGGCAATAGTCTCCCTTCATAGGGCAGCCTTGGCCTTTGGCTTTGGATTTCCCCTCAAGGTTGGCACTCCTCCCCTGACCCTAACTCTTTTAACCAACTCCTAGTAACATATATCCACTCTCATCGTCTCTTCATGGAAAACCTTTTAGACACCTCTTTGTAAACACCCTACCACCGCTAGCACCACAGTAGTTTAGGCTATTAGTTCACACGACATCACGTTCGTCCCTTTACATATTGTCTCTTATGCTTTTAAATTGAGTTAATTACACTTATTTAGGTCTATAATCATCAGTATTTCACTATGTGAGGCTCTATTATAGGTCATATAGCTTTCCAAGGTATTGCACATTTAGCTGGAGTTTAGTGATAAGTACTTTAGTGATTTTTAGTTTAATAATTGGTATGGTTAGAATTTGAATTCAAGTCTTTCCTTGAAAGTCTAAAATTATGGTAGTATGGTTTTTTAAAGCATGAATTGGTAATGTAAGGATTGATCGAATTCATCAGGCATTGACAATTTTGAAGGGCTTATGCATGGTTTGGGTCTTAAAGTTTGTTACTATTGTTTGTTAAAGGACCTAAGGAATGGTTTCATATAAAGTTTTGGTTTAGAGTGAGTCAAATTATAAGATCGATAGGAAATTTAGTGAAAGAAGTAAGATTCAAGGTGTTTGGAGTTGAGTCATAGAAGAAATCTAAGAAAGTAACGGAATATGTCATCTCGTATTTTAAATTGAAATATTGTAGGAATTTTTTCCTTTGAGTTTTTAAATGATTATTCAAGGTGGACTGATTCAGTACAAATTATCTAGGGATTTATTAATAGCTTTTGTCATGCCCGAGCCTACTCCCTGGGCGTGTTCGTCACTCAATAACCATTGATGGCCTCGAGCAGTCTTTTTTCTTGGCTTTTCTTACCTCAGAAGAAGACTTAAAGACAAGATAAAAAACTCAAGTAAAATAACTTCAAAGTCAACTTATCCAAAACAACAACTTAGATCTTAAACGTATACAACTGAAATAAATAAGAAAAATAACTAATATTATATGGCAATGAAGCCTTTATAATTAAGAGGGATGTTGGGACAGGACCTTCAATCATCCTAACAACTGAAAACTACAGAATAAATATATGATAAAGATGTCTTCCATAATGAAGGCACGCTCACCAACTAACTCTGAGCTTCTCACTGAATCGACATTATGCCAAACTTTGATCCTAGTTACCTGCGTTTGCATCATGATATGATGCATGACAACTGGCATTAGTACATTGAATGTATGAGTATGCGAGTTGGAATGATAAACCAACTTAATATTGAGTAGATTAAGAACGACACTTACCTAACTTTTGTTGAATTCATGAATAACTTGACATAATAGAAAGCAATAAGACATATGCAATATATAAAAGCTTGTAAAACAATGAAACACTTAATTCGTTATAGAATCTAAAATAACAAACTCAACTTAACTTATATGTGAAATAATATAGTTTCTATGGAGATTCTATTATCGACATCCATTAATATGAGCCTAAGTGATGGTACAACGTCTTACCTCACGTTGTAAGAGGATCATCCTACCCTTGCCATCGTTTTAGAGCATGAACTACTATGTTGATCCATTAGTCTATGCTAAAAAGCACTACTCAATCATCTAAAAAGTATGATCATTCTTCGATACATGTTGGTTACATGGTTTATGGGGGCTTGAGTTAATATGAACTCGCATCCCATATCGGTGCTCAATACTACTACTAAAAATACTTATCTCATATGTATTTAAAATAACTTCTTCTCTGTTTTGAGGTAATTGCTCAAACATAACTCGAAAATCGCTCTTGGAAATCATAATGTCCTCTTTACTAAAACTAGCAAATCTTGACGTTCTTGACGTATTCTTGACTCTTCTCCTTTTCCTTCTTTTTTCCCCTCTTCTCCAAGCCCTATGCCTAGTTTTGATTTTTCCAAAATACAATTAAGACGTTATTACCCCAATAAACACCTAAAATGAAATAGTAAATTAATTGGTGAAAAGATTAGTTTTCCCTTCCCTAAATCCGGATTGGGACTTTCCTCAATCCAACAACCCAACTTTCGAAAGGCATAACTCACTCATACGATAGAATCAGCGTTGGAAATATTATTCCAAGATCTTTCCACCCATATCCAAAAACAACTTTAACTCATCCTGAGCTAGAAGTTATGACCGTTTGAAAATGACCAAAACTCACTTTCTTAACTTTAGAAAAATTTTTCAGATTTTAACCTCTTTTCGTGTTGTGAGATGTTACAATATCTTTCCCTTGTTAACATTCTTCCTCGAATGAAATTACTCTTACTATACTTAGGGTAGGAACATTAAGTTCAAACACCTATAAGAAAATACAACCAAAAAACATGTTTACTAATGATTTAAAGAGTACTAATAAGAAAAGTAGTACCATAGTCTGCACTTTCTTCGGATTCAAAGAGATGCGGATATCTCTTCTTCATGTCCTTTTTCAGCTTCGCAAGTAGCTTCTTCAACAAACTAGTTCCTCCAAACGACCTTGATTGAGGCTACCTATTTTGTTCTCAACTTACAAACTTGACGATCTAGAATTCAAATCGGAATCTCCTCATAATAAAAGTTATATTTAATCTAAACATTCTCAGTTTGAATGATCAATGAAGGATCACACATGTACTTCTTCAACATGGAGACATGAAATACCTAATGAAACGATGCTTTAACTCTTGTGGTAGCTCCAACTCATAAGCTAAATTTCCAATTCGCTTGAATATTTTATAGGGTCCAACATACAAGGGACTAAGTTTCCCCTTATTAACAAACCTCATGAAACCTTTCATGGGTGAAACTTTTAGATATACCCAATAATCTATTTCGTACTCTGAAGGCCTTCTCCTAGCATAGGTGTAGGATTTTTGATGACTCTATGCCATTTTTAATATCTCTTGAATCACCTTCACCTTCTCTTATAGCTTGGTGAACTAGATTTTGTCCTATAAGCCTTACTTCACCAACTTCGAACCACCCAATAGAAGATCTGCATTTTCTTCCATAAAGAGCTTCTTATGAAGCCATTTGGATGCTAGAATGATAAATATTGTTATAGGCAAACTCTATGAGAGGTAGGTGATTCTCTGCTTTCCCATCCATCAAAGGATGAAAGTAGTGCTTAAGTCACCTTTCAACCCAAACCTTTCTGGAAAGATTTCCTGAACTGTGGAGTAAATTTGCACCTCTATCTGAAATTATCGAAATTGGGACTCCATTAAGTCTCACCACCTTCTGAATATACAACTTTGCATAATCCTCTACCTAATGAGTGGTCTTTACCGGCAAAAAGTGGGATGATTTTTTCATTCTATCGACAATCACCCAAATTGAATCTTGCTGTCTGCGAGACCTTGGTGACCCTGTTATGAATTTCATTTTAATCATATCTCTCTGCATTCCAGAAGTTCTATATCTTGAGCGAAACTTCCATGCCTTTGATGCTCTACTTTAATTAGATGGCAATTAAGGCTCTTGGAAATAAATTGGGTAATATACCATTCTCCATACCACTCCATCAATATATTCCTCTCAAATAGCGGTATATCATTGTGGAACCAGGATGAATGGAATATCTAGAGCTATGAGCTTCCTCCATGATCTTCTCTTGAAGTTCATCCATCATAGGTACACAACGTTCCTTGATATCTAAACACACCATCTCCCACTTGTTCACAGCTAATTCTGTGCTTATAAACATTTGATTTCAATTCAAGTAAAACGGGATATTGGTCTTGCTTCTCTTTCACTTCTAAAACTAATGACAACTCAGCCCCGTTTGTCACCATAATTCCTCCTTTTGTGGAATCTATAAGTATGACTCCAAGGCATACAAGTGTATGCACATATTTTTCTAGTTCTTTCTAAACTTCTTCAAGATGGTAAGTATTACCCATACAACTTTTTTGCGGCATTAGCAACCACATTAGACTTACCTGGGTGGTAATGAATGCTCATGTCATAATCCTTGAGCAACTATAACCACCTCATATCTCAAAATTTGAGCTCTTTCTAGATGAACACATATTGTAAGATCTTGTGATTAGTGAATATATCAACATGAGCACCATACAAGTAGTGACACCATATTTTCAATGCAAAAACTATAGCAGCCAACTCTAAGTCATGGGTTGGATAATTCTTTTCATGAACTTTCAATTGTCTGGAGGTATAAGCTATATCTTTGCCATTCCGCTTAGAAAACACAACCTAAACCAACTCTGGATGCATCATTGTACACCACACAAATTTGAGTACCCTATACTAAGGTGAAAGTTTGGGCAATAGTAAACTCTTTTTCAATTTCTAAAAGCTTTTCTCATAAGTTTCAAACCATTGAAACTTAACTATAATCTTAATCAACTTCATCAAAGGAGATGATATAGAAGAAGACCCCTCAGCAAACCTTTTATAGTAGCCAGCTAAACCCAAGAAACATCTTATATCAGTTGAAGAGGGGGGTCAAGTCCAACTCTAAAATTCTTCTATCTTTAGGGCATCAAATTCAATTCCATCTGCAGAAACTATGTGGCCCATTAATTCCCCAAACATCCGGAAAAACTAACATTTTGAGAACTTAGCATATAACTCACTATCTTTCAAAGTCTGAAGATCTATTCTGAGGTGACTAGCATAATCTTCTTCATTCCTTGAATAGATTAGTATGTCATCAATGAAGACGATAACAAACATATTAGATAAGGATTGAAGATTTTATTTATGAGATCCATGAATGCTAAAGGCGCATTGGTCAAACCAAATAACATGAGCAAAAATTTATAATTCCAATATCTTGTTCAAAAATTTGTCTTTGGAATATCACGTTCCCGAATTTCAACTTATGGTAGCCTGATCTGAGATCAATTTTTGAAGAGCAGGAAGCACCCTGAAGCTGATCAAAAAGATCATCTATCCTTTTAAGGGGATAGTTATTATTTATGGTAACCTTGTTCAGTTCCCGGTAATATATACACATCCTATGGGAACCATCTTTCTTTCTCACAAACAAGACAGGAGCGCCCCAAGGTGATTCAACTGGTCAAATGAAACCCTTATCTATAGATCCTTCAACTTTTGACTCTTCTAGTGCCATTATATATGACAGAATAGATATAGTACAAGTATCTTGAATGATGTCTATGTTGTAGTCTATTTCTCTTTCAGAAGGGACTCTTGTTAGATCATCTAGAAAAACATCTAGAAACTCTTTTACTATACGAACTGACATTAAGGGAGGTACCTCAACATTTGAGTAGTTAACTCAGACTAAGTAATAGATACAACCCTTTGAAATTAACTTTCTCGCCTTAAGTTATGAAATGAAACAACCCTTAAGCACCGCTGAACTACTACTCCCCTCTATGACTGTCTTATTAGGAATCTAAAACATGACAACTTGAGTTCTATAATCTATTGATGCATAATAGGAAAGAAGTCAGTCCATACCTATAATGACATACAAATCTACCATGTGTAACTCAACTAGATCATCCATGTGGTTTTTTTGATTGATGGAAATAAAATAATCACGGTAACTCTTTCTGCTAGAATAGACTCCCCAACAAGTGTAGAAACACAGAAGGGCTCACAAAGTTTCTCAGTAAGAATTTCAAACTTATTTGCAACAGAAGTAGTTATAAAAGATAAATTTATCCCTAGGTCTATCTAGTAAAGAATAAACATAAAAGGGAAATACTTTGATCAAACTAGTGACAACTTCTAGAGAGTTCTCTTGCTCATGGAGACTAATGATTGCATAAACATGATTTGCTCCTCGACCAATGCCAAAAGTGGTTCCTCTAGGTGCATCCTTTTCTGGTGGAGAAACTGATGAAGATTAGGTTCGAATTTCCACCACCCTGCTTATCTTAGGACACTCTTTCATGAAGTTACTCTCTTGACCTCACTTGAAACAATGTGACTGCCATCATGACACTTACTGTCGTGGTTTTTACAACACCTACCATATACAAAAGCCCAACTACCTCCTAGTGCCACACTATCTTGGGACTGTTCTAGTTTAGCCTTGAAGTTCTGGGAATTTTGGCCATTATACTCACCTCTGTTTCCGGGCACAGCTGCACTAGAAGAGGATGGTGTTGTCCCTTTAGTTTCTAAAAGATGGACAGTTCATACTACCTTTCTGCTATCCAGAATCATTCCCTGTCTTTGCCTTCTTGCTTCTATACTCTTCTACGCCCCTCAACTTATCCTCTTCAACATGCTGCACATAGACCATTAGCCTGCATATGTCCATTTAACCTATCAACATAGCTGCCTTTATCTCTTTGCGTGACGAACGACCCAAGCCAGCGAAAAACAAGCTTATTCTTCTCCTCATCTTCTTAACCATTACAGGAGCATAGTGGACAACTGGTTAAACATCTATCATACTCGTGTACACTCAAAAAAGTCCTACTTCAATGTAAGAAAATCTCGTATCTTAGCCTCTTTCAATTCTCGGGGAAAGAAATGACCCAAGAAAGCTTCTTCAAAACAGGCCCAACTCGGATGTGGTGCATCTTGGTCTCTACCCTCCTTCTACTAATCGAACCAAGTCCTAGCTATATTTTTTAGTTGATATGCAGCTAGCTCCACTATTTCAGCATCACCAACATGAAATTCATCAAAAACCTTGTTTAGTTCCTCAACAAAATTCTCTGAATCCTCTGTAGTGATCGAACCCATGAAACTTGTAGGATTCACTCTCAAGTATTCACAAAACCTTGAGTGTCAACCTCTTCTTTCCTAGCTCCTCTTTATTTTCCAACTTGATTAGTCACCACTTGGCTCAGCATCGGGATAGTCTGAGGGAATTCATCATTAGTGATTTAATCTTGGGATTGCACGTTTGGTGCATTAGGTACCCCTTTCTCTTGCGGCTCAAAGTTTTTCTTAGCGGGACAATCTCGGTTTTCTCTTCATGGAGGCATTGTTATCTGAAACACGCAAGCACAAATAAGAGATAAACTTTAACGCACAAAAAGAGTATGAAAGAAGTGAGGAATTCCTAAATGTTGCATCCTCCTAATTATAGATATGGCGCGCTTAACACCGATAACTAGGACTCTACAGACACGGCTTTATAGACTCCCTAAGACTCTTGCACTTTGTGCTTTGATAACAAGTTTGTCACACCCCAAGCCTACACCTTGGGCGTGGCCGACACTCGAAGACCATCGTTGGCCTCGAGCGGACCCTTGGCCTGACTTTTATAACTCAGCAAAAGATTTAAACACAAGAGAAATAACTCAACGAAAATACCTTTAAAGTATCTACTTAGCCAAAAAGGAAACTTAAATCTTAAACGTGTACAACTGAAAATAATAGGACAAAAGAACTAATATTATTTGTCTATGGAGCCTCTAAAATAAAGGGGAATGTTTGAACAGGACCCCCAACCATCCTAACAACTGAAAATTAAGAACAATCAATGTATGATAAATAATTACTTAAGAATGAAGGGAGGCTCACCAACTAACTATGAGCTGCTCACTAGATGAATGGTACGTCGAATGCTTATTCTAATTACCTGTGTCTGCATCATGATAAGATGCAGACCAACTGGCATCAGTACATTGAATGTATGAGTATACAAGTTGGAATGCTAAAACAACTTAAACTTGAAGAGAGTAAGAAGGAACACTTACCTTGACTCTTCTCAACTCATTAATAACATGACTTAATATATTGAAATAAGACCTATGCAATATATAAAATCGTGTAAAACAATAAAAACAACTTAGTTCGTTAAAGAAAATATAATAACAAACTCAATTTTACTTGTATATGAAGTAAAATAGTTTATGGGGGAGATTCTCTAACCGACAACCATCACTATGAGCCGAACTGATGTTACAACATCTTACCTCATGTTGCAATAGGGTCGTCATATACCTTGTTATCGGTATAGAATATGAACAACTAAGTGGATCCACTATTCTATCCTAAAAAGAACCAAGGAATCATCTACAAAGTATGACCCTTCTTCGATGTAGGCTACATGGTTTATCGGGGCTTGAGTTAATATTAACTTGCTTTCCCATATAGGTGCTCAATACTACTCCCAAAAATACTAAGCTCATATGTTTTTAAAACAACTTCTTTTGTGATATAAGGTAATTGCTCAAACTTAGCTTTAAAAGCTCTCTTGGAAATCGTAGTTTCCTCTTTACTAAAACTAGACAAAAGGCTCTGTTGGAAGTATCAGCTTCCTTTATTTCTCAAAAAGTGAAAACATTTACAACTCTTAGGGAAAACTTAGTTCCCTTATAACTTTTGATAAATGAACTCAACTCTTTACTCTTTGTTTAACTTGCAACTCAACTCTTTACTCTTTGTTAACTTGCAACATGAGCGTTAAAACAAAGTTATAAATTTTGTTAAAGACACTTCGAAAATTCAAGAACTTACTTTGACTTTCTTCTTAACTTTTAGACTTTGATCTTAACTTTTCTTAAATTGGATTATGGATTCAAGGTTCATGATCTCATGTTTATGGATGAATTCATGATTTTTAGAGTGTTAGAATCAACTATAAAATGTAGGTACATCACTAAGAAACTAGTTCTAAAAGATGGGGGAAGAATGGGGTGAACTGCGTCCTTAGAGCTCTAAGAGGCGTGGGGCACCAAGACCCTACGGACAAAGATTGTCATGTGGGGCTATGGGAGGCCTGGCACCCCAAGGCCCTACGGACAGGCATTCTAGACTTTTCTCCTCCATTTTAAATCTCTAAACCCTCTAAGCTTCCATGGTTATTTCCCCTAAACACTTAGGATCATTAGTAACCTCAATACCCAATTGATTTAACTCAAAAAACAACCCAGAAACACGAATCAAATTAACACTAGGCATCAACAGCTCAATCGACAATGTTCTTCAAGAACTTCACTTTTTATAATTCATCCAACTCTAATATCAATAGATTGAAACAAGTTTTGTGTTTGGGTGAACTAGCCCAACACTAACGATCGCACATACCTTGATAGGGATCACCACAGACGAATTTCACTCGCAAACCTTGACGTTCTTAATGAATTTTTGACTTTTCTCCTTTTCATTCTTCTTTTCTCTCTTCTCAAAGCAGTAAACGTAGTTTTGATTTTTCCAAAAATGAACTAAGACTTGTTTTTACACCAATAAAACCCTAAAAACAAAATAGGAAATCAGTTGGTGAAAAGACTAGGTTTCCCTTCCTTAAATCCGAATTGGGACTTTAATTAATCCAACAGCTCAACTTCTGTAACGCATAACTCACTCAAACACTATCGAAATCGCGCAAACTCAGCAGCGTTGGCTCTATTCAAAGATCTTTCCACCCATATCAAGAAACTCCTGAAACTCATCCTGAGTTAGAAGTTATGGTCATTTAAAAAGGACCAAAACTCACTTTCTTAACATAGAAAAATTTTCCAGATTTTTCTTGTTCTTTCCAAAATAAATATTTTCAAATTTAACCTCTTTTCTAATTGTTTTTAGTTGCCAGATGTTACAACTTTAATGAATAATGAGCATTGATTTTGCTGACAAAAACTGATGTATGGAAGATTCTATTGGGTTATGTCAAGCTAGATTATTCAAAATATGATATGTAACTTATGGATATTAAACGGTGTGGACCTACAATTCTCCATAGTTAATGTGGATTTTGAGGGGATTGAAGCTACTTTATTGACGACATGATATAGCTTGTTGTGATGTGTTACATAGGAATTTGATGGTCAGTGGAGGTTAAGAGCTCATAGTATGAAGAATAATTGGAGTAATAAAGGATTCTTTTGAGTGTTGGCATGAGGTACATGATGAAATTAATGGTAGTTAAAAAAATTATATATTAAAGATTTTGTGAAGTTGACATTGGGTGTGATTGAATAATTCTTCCTCGATGAGAAAGTATTTATAGATTTGAAATTAGTGCTATTGGTCTTGGGTGTGAGTCATTTTTGTCATGTAATACTTAAATGGAAAGAGGGATCCATATTTTGAATTTTCTATAGGCTACAATGTGTTTGCAAAGAAGAGTTTGATACTAGTGACAATTGAGGATAAGGTAAATGACTGGTCTAGTTGTGATGATTGTTGTTACTAATTGTGTTAGGTTCAATAGTGTACTGTGAGAAGTATGTGGGGTTTGCTAAATTGAATGTGTATAATAATATAATGCAGACTAGACTGGTGGATAATGGTCAGCAAAAGATCGAAGATATGGATTCAACTAAATATAATTGTTTTATACATTCATTATGGAAGGAAAATTTTATTTTATCAAACCTTGGTTCTGTACATTCTTAGGTAACAACCTACTTTGTTTCAGACATGGTTTGGAGTGTGATTCAGGGCATACGTTCATGTGTATTATATATTTTTTTCATATTTTATCGTAAGCAATGTTTTTTAGGCTTACTTGTCTTGGTGGGATAAGACGACTATCTTTACGTCTATTGTTGGGTCGTGACAAGAAATCAAATCATTCAACTTCGAAAATATTTTTGTGTGGTTGAATGAACCAAAAACTTTGAGACCTTATATACCTTGTTAGGATCAAACCCTTTGTGAATGATTTGACAATCGCAAGAAAATCTTGAACGCTTGAACTTTTTATCCTTTTTCTCCTCTTTGAACTACTCTCTAAAACCCGAAGGTGTCTGGTGGTTTCATAGTTGTATCCCCAGATGATAAACATGTGTGGTAAATACTTGTTCCAATCATAAGGTGATGTAGCTATCAAACCATCAAGACACCTACAAGGAAGATCTCTATCCCAACAAACTACATAAGGTCCAAAAGTTAATACTAGTCACATATGTCCTTATTTAATGTCTTCAGTCATCCTACTTATTGGTAGATTAGTCCATCTCAAAAACAATCTTTTTCCCTCTCGGTCAATAAAAAGTTCAACTCGAGTTATTTGGCTTCAAATGTTGAATAAATTGAGTCCATAACAACATTAAATATTTGTTTGACTTCTTAGTTATTCGGTGAGGACACAGCTATCAGTGAATATTTTTTCATTCTACTTATAAAGACGTGTTTGTGAAGAATACTAATAAGTTTGAATCGAATTTTTCTACCTTATTTAGAATTTGAAATCGATGAAGCTAAGCGTGATTATGGGGAAGTTGGCTTGATTTTTGGAAAATTAAGTGATGTGGGTGGAGAGTTTGAGGAATCTATTGGAGATTAGGAGAGAGATTGAGGAAAAAGGGATTTATATATTTTTTAAAATGGTAGGAAAATTTTAAAAAATGATAAATTAAGTTGTGTATTTGAGTAATTTTTATTATGTATTTGTATGTAAGGTTACATATTTTTGTATGTAAATTAACCAGAAACATGATATGTTTATGGTCTAGAATTTTAAGTTTTTTGCTATTACATAAACATGATAAGTGATTGAGCGCAAATCCTTTTTTCCGAGTGAATTGGTTGAGGTTGTTTCTCTCTATATTTTTTACTCTCATATTTATAGTGGATTTCTCATCTCCTTTGTGGACGTAGGTCGATTGATGAAACCACATTAAATCTTTGTGTTTTTTGGTATATTTCTCATTTGCCTTCTTACTCGTGGTCTTTCGAGGTTTATTTTACTAGCTTCCACATTACACCTGCTTATTTTTTGTCATAACAGTTTCTTCTACATGACACATCATCACTAAAGTAATAGGAATAAATATCACCGGTTTCTCTCTTAATATGACCTTGAACAACTAATCCTTCGATCTCTCTCCTTTGCTTAATTGTTTGCTTGAAACTGCAAATTTTTCTGCATGTATATATATGTTAATAAAAGACATGGTGAATATTTATTACTTAATGAATATTTCAAATGGATATCTCTCAAATGGATACACTCATCTTTTTTTAACCGAACCTCCGAGGCATGCCTCTTGTACAAGGTAAATGGGAAGATGTTCAATCACATCAAAGAAACCACATGGAAATATCTTCTCAAACTTAGTGGTAATAAAAATAATATTTTCCTTCATCTTGTCTTAAACTACTCTCCAACAACTTTAAAGAACACAAATCTTTTAAAAAAGATTTATCTTTGTGATTGGTTTCCATATCATTTCGGGTAGATGACTTAAAGGGATAGGAGTTAATGTTTCCATGAACACATTACAATCATGAATTTTTGTACCTATCAATTTTCCTTGATTCATATATGCTCCCTTTCCTAAATTCGAAGCATAGCCCTCCTTCATCCTCAAATCTTTAATCCACTAATGCAATGTGAATGAAAAGCTATGTTTGGGCTTAACTATTTTACCATTTTGTATTTACTGCAGACATAAATCTTTTCTCCTACAATATTCCTTTATGTCCCTTCTAGCTTTTTGATTGTCTTTCGTCTAACCCTTAACATCCATCACTATGTTAAACAAATTGTCAAAATATTTTTTTCAATGTGCATCACATCAAGATTATGCCATAGCAGATTGTCCTCCAATATGGAAATTCCAATAATATTTTTTGTTTGGTCCAATTATGTTCAACACCATATCTACGAAGTCTAGAAGGTGAAGCATCTGTAACTTTAGGTAATTTAGAAACTCTATCCCAAATTTGATGTACTGTGAGTAATGGAGGTATGGGTCTCATTAAACCTTTGTTTTTCTAAATGCACTTTTAATTTTTCTAAACTCATGGTGTATTGACAAGATCTGAAGATGACAATCAAACCATGTACTTTGTGTCATGCTTTAAAGTGGATGTCTTACTATTTTCCATGCAATACGAACATGCTAGCTTTACAACTTTCATCCATTCAAACAACATCATGTATAAAATAAAATCATTAATTGTCCATAATAAAGCACACATAACAAAATTCTGCTTAGTTGATTTACCATAAGTCAAAACACCTTCAAACCACAATTGTTTGAGCTCATGTATGAATGGTTGTAGATAGACATCAATCAAACTTTTTGGAGTACGAGACCTGAAATAACATAACTTAGAAAGATTTAGGGACTGGCCGGTCATGCATATTTCAGGAGGAAGAGTATAAAGAGTAAGAAATACGGTCCAAAATAAATAAGGCGAAGCAGTATTCGAGAATGGTGTGAAGCCATATGCACACAACCCCAATCTAACATTTCTTAGTTCACTAGCAATATTAAGATAATCATTATCAGAATGTGTCCATGCTTCACCATCAGATGGATAAGACAAGACACTCGACAACCTTCTAAATTCACAATATGATATCATATGTGGAGCTGACCTAATTGAGGCATACAACCTATTTAACCTAAGAACAAAAGTTAGATAATGAATCGCCTTAATTGGGACTATCTTTTCCATCAAAGTCCTCTTATGACGAGCATGTCCGTAAAACTTACAATTTTCTAATTCACTATCAGTCTTTTAAAACAACATGCAGCCACTAACACAACGGTGAATTCTATGATCTATCAATGCTACCTTGGAAATTAAACGCTTTGTCTGATAGATGTTCTTAGGTATGTCAAACCTTGGATTAACTAGTTCACCCAAACATCAACCATTGAGTCCATATCTGCTCTAGGAACATTCCAATCTGATTTAATATTCATTAATCTAACCGCAATAGATCATAGAAACATCTTGCTTCTTCATAAGGAGCTTCATCAAAATTTTGTTTGTATTCCATCCCACCTTGAATCCAAAAAGGATCATTGATCATTTCATGAACCCTATCATGTTCAAACTTATCATGTTCAACCCTATCATGATCAACTACATCCAGTTCTACCCTAATATTTCCATGTGGTACAAGCATATTATATTTATCCACAGGGATCGAATTATAAAACATATCATCCAATCCATTTTTTCTCCATGATCAATCCATATAAAATATCTAGGTTTAAATTCATTACAGTACAAATGAACCATAATTGTATCTAGTTTTTAAAAAAATTCAGTACTTACATGAAACACAATAACACCAAACAAATCCATTATTATTGAAAATATAAAGTGTTGTTGAATGATCAAGAAAATATATACCACGGTCAATAAACTTAGGTTTTATACCAACACAAATTTCATAATGCATATTATACATCCACAATGATGATTCATCAATAAAAATATAGATATTCAATTATATTATAAATTGAATTGGTAAAATTGTTTGGTGAAACCTTTTACTTTAATGAGTTTGTATTATGAATTATTCTATTTACCTGTTTTTCAACTGAACCCTTAAACTCAACACAACACAATATAACAAACTCTTCTAAGCATTGACTAAGCTTATGTGATGGAAGATATCTAAATTATCAAAAGTGTGCAACTACACACCTATTAAGGCGATTGAAGAGCTTTGAACTTGAGAAAAATTTTAAAATTATAACGATATAACTTTGTTATACCATTAATTAAAAAAACCTCCTTCTTCACCCATGAAAACGTCCTTTTCAGCCATATCCATCTCCTACCCAACCCTTTTTTATTTCTTTTCACAATCTATTTACATCTACTTAGATGATCTTGGACACTTCCTTTATTCCAATAATCACCGAATGAGGGAGAGAGAAGTGTAGTTGGTCATTGGAGAGGAGAACGAGGTGAGTGAGGGTTCAAAGATCTAATCATGGCGGCAAAAATGGTGATGGTGTGCGGCGAAGATGAAGTTGAAACTGGTGATGGTGTTTGTATAGATGTGATGTGGCGGCTTAGGTTGTTGGTTTTGTGGAGGTTGGAGGAGGAAAGGAAAATGGTAATGATGTGCAGTGAAGATGAAGGCGGAAGGAATATGAGTGGCTTCGCCGGTAAAAATGGTGATGACGGTGATAATTTAGTTCACGTGAACCAATGGGAATGAAATTTTTTTTATGGATTTTTCTGTAAAGAATATAATTAATTTTTTATTATTTTACCTTTAATTAAAAAATTGGATTAATAATTTTAAAAATAACAATGACATGACATTAATATATCTTATGTGGATATGACATGTCACTTATGTAAAAGAGAGTGAGTTACACACATGGCTGGAAGGATTCAAAATGTTCATTTTGATTGAGTTTAAGAGTTCAGTTACAAATGATTAAGTAGAAAAGTTCACAATACAAACACATACAAGTATAAGGGTCCACTGGACTATTTCGCCTATTAAATTTAATAATAATTTTACTACATTAATTAGTTGTCAATATATATTTATAATAATTACTAAATAATTAATGATTAATCTTCTCTCTTATCTTAATTATTTTTTATATCTCAGGTACTATACTAATCAGATAGTGAGTATTCAATTTAGGTATATGTTGAGAATCAATTAAGATAACCTGTGAAATGCACTTACGTTTTTGAACTGTTAATTGATATTTAGATCAAGGAAATAAAGTTCTAAATTACACATAAAGTTATATGATTTTGCTGCTCTTTGAAATTAAATTGATAGGCTAAAGCAACTCAATAAAATAATTAATATTTCACTAAGCTGATCAAAAGTTTTTAAATTAGTAACTTCGAATTCTCATAATAATTAAATGAATTCATTATCTTGTGTTTTGAAGATTTGGTTCTCGTGAAATTCAAACTTTGGCCTTACCTGCGACATATTTGGAAATTGGTATGAAGACTGACAATATAAAGATAAAGATTTACGTTTTAGATACTTTAAAAAGGAAAATCTCAATCATCTATGAGAATGACTAACTTTAATGTAACACAGAAAGAAGTAGTTCTAAACTAAAGTGCATATTATCATCAGTTTTCTGTAACATCTTTGTTCAAGGAACATTTTTCTTTTTGGCTCGTGGGTTACTTTCCACTCTCTTGCTACTTTGAGAAAGTGCTTCTTGTAATCTTGATGGTGGAATATAATTTTTTCCCATTAAAGTGGTCTTGTACCTTGTCTGGAATGATCACCAGTTTCTTCTAAACGAATGCAGTACTCCTCAATTAATCTTGTGATATACTTGATTGTTCTTTCAGCTGATTGACCTACAATATACAAACGAAATAAGTCAACTCATAAGATTTGTTACGAACAACATAAGTCGAGAACAAGAAAAGGTAATTACAATTTGTTAAGTAACAAATGAGGAGTTGGGATGCATTGATATCACACTCTCAATAATGGTGTTTGAAACCTACAAGAAGAAAATATGTTTAATGTTATTATCCTTGTGAAGTAAATCAATTTATTTGATTACTTTCTTCTGATGCTAATTTACTAAGTGTAGAAGGGCCTTCTTTTTCGACTTGTTGATGGACTGGTCATTGTTGAACTTCATAGTGGATACTTCCCATAAGACTAGGGCACTTTCTACTATTTCACCCTAATTTTCAACTTGAGCCACACTTCTTTTTTTTGCCTTTTCTTGATGCTTTTAACAAGGTATGCTTTCTAGAATCAGATTCTTTTTTAGTTGTCTCATTGATTCCTCTCTTCCTTAATTTTCTTGGTCTGCCTGGTTGTGCTTCATATATGGGTGGCAGAGGTGGTTCCATCCCTGTCTTAGGTGTTGCTCAGTGCTAGCAATTGACGAGATGGATGGTCTATCACTTTTCATATACTGCTCAACTATGTAGAATTCATGAACATATATATCGGGTTCATCCTTCTTAATCCATATAGTTGCAATAGCATGACTACAAAGAATTCCCGTTAAATCCCATTTTTTACAAGAATGGGTTTTCTCCTTAAGATCGACAGAGTATAGTCTAAGATAGATATCCTCAATTTCATAGTAGAATTGGTCATATTTAATGGCAATACATTAGGTAGCTTTAGTCGTACTTTTCTCTAGCTTTAACATGATTTTTGGGTAGATTCGTTGGCAATACTTCAGCATTCTATCTCGGTACTTTTGAAGTTTGGACATCATATATATCCTAATTAATTCAAGCATTGTCCAAGTAAACTTATCTCTTGCATGTATAAGTATATTGTTGAATAACTCACACAAGTTATTTAATAAAACATCACATTTTGGAAAAGAAGAAAAAACAGTTCTTGACTAGGTAATGGGAGATTTATCAATAAACCATTCAGGGTCTCTTGAATCTAATTTTGCCATCTCTTCCCTTTGCTTGGAGAATTCAGGTTCTGTAGTTGCCCTGGCAGCTTTCCATTGTTATCTTTTATTGTTTGTCCTCCAAAACCTTCAGTTTTGGAATTATTGTGTGAATGCCTCACAAAAAATCTATGCACAACATCTGGCATTATCTCATTAAATGGTTGTATTAGACCTTTTTTCTTATCAGAAATGAAAGTTCATGCAAAAGGATTTCGTGAGATTCCTATGTCTTCATCAAGAAGTGTAAAAAACAAACTCCGTGTTTCCCATAGTTCAACTTCCACTACTGCGAATGCAATAGGATATATTTTGTCGTTTCTATCAATTTCTATTGTTGTCAATAACTGACTCCCTTTTTTATGCCCTTTCAAATAACATCCATCAAACCCTATTATGGGTCAACATCCAACGAAAAATCCTTGTTTGCAAGTTGCATAACATATATAGTCTAAAAATCTTTTTCTTCTATTGACCATTTTTTTGGACTTTTATCCAATTTCAAGATACATGAGGTCCCTGGATTACTTCTAGCTCAGAACAATAATCCCATAACATATCAAATTTCTCTGCTTTAGTCCCTCTTATTACATCTATTTCCTTCTTCTTTTCCATATAAGCTTGATTTCGAGTAATGGTACTATTATGAGCCCTCAATGCATGAGTTTGAAATACTTTTATCCCTCAATTTGGATTAATTCTTAATTTTTCTATGTACTTCTTAGCTAAAAACCAGAGTGGATAGCCTTATTATCTCTTTGATTGCTACAAGAATGGCAGGCCTATTCTCTTTATCTTGAAAGTTTAATCTTGATTAGCCTTTGATGCAAATATAAATCATATTTGACACCTTACAAGTTGCCCTCGATCTTGTACTTTCATTATTTTTTAAATTGATGTCTTTTTTTGGTAACACGAATTGTACCTCAACTCCCCACGTGAATTCTTTTCTATTACTGAAAATCATATTAAGCGCAACCTTAAATTTTTGATCCTGTGAATCCCTAGTTTGATTTAAAAAATGGTTCTTTTATGATTTTCATCATCTGAATCTCCATGTAAACTCATTAACTCCTCATATGATGTAGCAAAATCATCTTCTTGAGTGTCGTTAGGAAACATAGCCATCATTAAAACTAAACCATTCTACAGTAAAGTCGATGGTTTTATCAAAAATCACATCATCTTCGTCCATTGAATCATCAGAGTCATGAATTGACTCACATTCTTTACTTGTGGCGTCACTCTCATTATTTTTCTCAATTATATTGACATCTATCAAACCTTCTTCGTCTTCTAATGGTATCTTATCATAATCAACTACATCATAGTTCCATTGGTCCTTATTGTGTGCTCGACAAATATTGCCACCTCTCTACTGTCATGCATTTCATTGACAAGGTTATATATATCGAAATAAATTGATAATGCCATATATTTGTCTCAAAATAAGGTTCGGACTTGACAAAAATTTCTCTTTCGTATCATTAACATTCATCCTTTTCATACACCTTCTCATTTGAATGATGGAATTTCCATCTCCCTTGTAATAATCATAATAAGTGATATGTCAATCAACATAGTTCATCACTGGGTCAAAAAACCACCAACCCTTATAATGTTGTTTGATAGTGTACATATTTGATTCTTCACCTTCATTTGTTGTGCAGAAAAAAAGTAAGAATATATTGGAGTTATTACAAATAGCTCTAACAAAAAATGATACAAATCCAACAGAAAACCAAAACAAGTTGAATTATCACAGTATTGTATTTAAATAAAATCAATACTAGCACAAAACTAGACCCAACATGCTAATGACAATAACAATATATTCATAATATAATCTAGAATATATTTTTTTAAATGATTGATTATATAGAATCCAACAAAATTTTATTGTTGAATTAATAATCTTATAACTAAATTTACTCTGAAGATTGTCATGTAATCTAGGGTTTTTATTTCTTTTTATCAATCAACATTGAAGATTATGCTAATTAATAAATTGATCAAATAGTTACACATTGGTGTGAATTGTAGCCCACTCTTATAATGAAGTTTCATTGTCTAACTAAAATGATTTTTTTTCTCTTCAACAAGTGCACTGAATTATTGTAGGTGGAACAAGAGGAGTTGCTAGATTGTATTCTCACATGAGAGGAAATGCTACTAAAGGGAATAATTGTTTATCAATCAAACAAATAGTATGTCACTGTCATCATTGAAGAAGGAAGGAGGGTTAAAAATGATTGTGTATGAGAAAAGATGTTTTGGAATGATTTGTGAACTTATTCATATGCTTAGGTTTTTCTTTCCATTTAAAAGTGTTTCTTATGGTGAATTGACATAATCTCACTTGACAAAAATAACATATTTGCTGTATTTGTTATCACCGTTAGTAGAAGGACTAAAATAATTGATTATAATTAATTAAAGGTTAAACTTGGGAAGTAAGATATCACAAGGATCAAAATCAAAATTAGGCAATAACACAGGGATTAAAACAATTATTTTATCTACTAAAATTAATTATCTCATAATAATTGTCTTCCTTACTATATCAACAAAACATTAATCATGTTTTTTCATTTATTACCCTTATAATTAATTCTTTTTGATAGTGTTCACATTTATTTATAAAATTCACAAGAAGTTTTCAAAAGGTGAATTTGTATAATTATTTTTCTGATTTATGATTTCTTAATATGAGTATAAAAAGCAAAATGATAAAATAAGATGATCAGAAAGAATATTAAAAAACTCTAAACATATTGTCTAAATAATTGATTATTCAAAATAATTCTCAAATACAATTCTAAAAGAAAACTTAACTAACAAATTCAGAATATTACTATTATTTCAAGTGAACTAGAAGTCTAGAACTATAGTTGTCTACATTTGTTAGTTAATTTTGAAAAGAAAAAGTATTTGGAAAGTACAAGAGAACAAAAAACGCCAAAAAAAAAACTTATGCATTGGACATTCACCACTTGAACTATTGTGGGCCCTCCCATGCTGGTGCCATCACTTACTTCTTGAAGCTCTTCCTATATTTTGCTTTATCACTTCCAAAATGTTGTTCAACTTGCATGCGATAGTGACCCAGCGAAACATTTTAAGATAGGTGTTGGAAATTTTCAAAAATAACTAACAAAAATTTTGTGTGTGGATTCACATTCATCTTGCTCAAACTAGTGATTTCACCATAAATAACATAAATGATTTATTTTTATCAAAAATAATTTGTCAATTTTTTTATCTTCAATTTGAGATCTCAATTATTTAAAAAAATCTTCAATTTGAGTTGTGTATAGTTATAAAAATGCATGATAGATTTTTATAAATTGAGAGAATAGTTATAAACTGAATGAGTTGAGATTTTTACTGAACACATATTGCATATTCAGGAAAAAAGACACTTATTTATCAATTTTTACTTGAATCTAAGTAATTTTCAATCTTTGATTTTTTTACTTAATTTTAATGGATGTTAAGTTTCCCGTGTTTCGATAGAGAATGTGCGGAAAACATAATAAAAATTTTCAAATCGTTAGTTCTCTTGATTTACTTGTAAAATCATGAAGGAAATTTACATCTAATCTTACAAAGGTCGATTCAAACCTCCAAATAACCTACTAACTAGGAGAGGATGGAAAATATAGTTATACATATGTAATTGCACATAATTTGGTTTTAAGTTTTTGGTAGATACATCTTAGAAATATTCTTATATATTATTTAATGTAAATAAATATATTAAAATTTCAATTATTTAATAATTAATGAGCATTTTGTCATAATTTAGGGGACATAATTTAGTTTTAGTTTATTACAAAATGAATGTTATCTATAATTTAAATTTCTAGCTATGTATGATAATTAAATAGTGTCATGCAGACGCTTTTTGGAAAAGTTACTAAAGAGCCATAAAAAACAGGTAAAAGAGTCAAAAAGAAAGTTAAAGTTAAAATCTTAAAGGAACAAAAAGTTTAATTTTTGACCTCTGGCCTTAAAACCTCACACATGCTCATTACCACTAAGCCAAATTGTGACAAGTTCGTGCAAACCTAAGTATATATTAACAATTTCATAAACTTGACCCATAGCAACGATATAATTTTTCAACGAAGCTGTTTACTTGCACACTTTTCATTGGTTGTAGCTCCGCTCCAGACAGACAGGTTGATATTTAACAAGCTTAGAAGTGCATCTCTCACCTCTAGAACATATTCACAGTCTACAATGAAGGGTTTATTTGTTTCTATCACTGTATCTTGACATAAGCAATATATATTATCGTCACTTGTATATTCATGTCCAATAAGCTATCTTTTGTAAGTAATATTTTTTGTGTTGCTAACCACATGATGAACCTTTTCCTAGTCATTGAGACATAATTTCTAATAAGTTTTGAAGTTTCCAGTTTTTCTTGATGACGCAATGGTGCAAGATATCTCTGGTCATTGAGTATTCTCCACTAGTCGTAAGATTGAACTATTCATGTGTATACCAATGTTGCATTTTGTTCTTTAGCAATTTTATTTTCCTCCAATATCAGTTGTTTTTGACTGGAGCTTGATGATTTCAAATGTTATATCATTTAATGTACACCCTATGCACCAATTTCACTCATAGAGACTGTTTATTTACAAACATCTGCAATACTAGATTTTCCGCTAAAGCTACATTCCATTTCCCAGGCCCTTTAATATTTAGACCTTCTCGCCTCTTTGGAAAACAAACTTTTTTAGTCTCTACAGTTCTTGTCTGCTTTCTTTTATACACCCTGAGGAAGTGTGAATACTGATCCCCAAAAACTATTAAAAATACAACAACCAACACCACTTGAAGCTTCCCTGCATAGGACAGTTGCTTTGCATATGTGTTTTTAATCCTGCTTGTTAGCTTGTCCACAAGTTGATGAAATTCCATTTTACTCTACTTCTTAAAAGTTAGTAGGATCTTATGGGAATAGATCGTGTTGTGAATTTAGTGATACACTACAACTTTTTCACTACTTCTTTCGTCATTCCTGCTAGGAATAAGTTTGACTTCTCCATGTTTTCCACAAGCCCAATTGTGTAATTGAAATGAGTCAAAGCTTCCATATCTCTTTCAATAAACATAGACTTTCCTTTACAGAAGATTATGAGATAATTTGTAAATATAAGATATGCATTAAAACGACCTAATTTTCGTTATTAGGGAAAATCCAATGGGAAGGTAATTGAGACCATAAAACTTTTTTGTAAAAATTTGAGATTTCCTAGCCTAATCCAAATTTGGATGAAATCGGAGTCAGTGATGTAACACTCCGAAAGTCCATGACCTAATCTAGATCCTCACATGATGAAATAAACCTTAGAACATTATCTATAAGTCTATAATAATGTTTATAAACCATTTAGGATGTCTTAGAGTCAAAGCGTCAAGAAACGTCCATGACTTTCGGAAACTAGCTAAATCGAACAACTTGATGTCCCTATATTTCGTGAAGGCTTGGGAGGGTCATATAAAGTCCATAACTTATAAAAAGTCTTTAAGTAGGTATAATGTAGTACAAAGGATCCAAACTTCTAGTAATCACTCCCCAAGGACTGCCTGAAGGGTCCTTGAGTAGGACCCAAACCTTGGGAAGCAAGTTGCCGAAGCATCTTGCGGCAGCCAAGAATTGAAGGTCATTGCGTGATGCGCAACTGACACGTGGGAGGAAAATTTGCGTCGCGACGTGGAGCCACCACGAGTTACACTTAATCATCTCAGATTTCAAAAATAAAATGTGAAATTGACCCCGCGGTGCAGCCACTTCCCATATTCTTTGAAATCGTATTTTAAGCATTTTGACTTCACAAAAAGGCCCAATTAAGTGAGGGGTATTTTGGGTAATTTATGGGGTGATTGAATATAGACTAAGGGTCAGTTTTAAAGTCATTTTTAACTCACCTAAACAAATTTAAAAAACAAAACACAAAGCTCATCTCTCTCTTTCTCTACTTTCACTCTCCCTAAATCCTGCATTGAAGAAGCAAGAAAGCTTGAAGAAGAAGACAAATTTTCATAGGATCTCACTTCAATTTCGTGGATTAATCTTCATTATGGTATATTTTGTTCACTCTTGGGATTTCTTTCCCGAAGAGGTCCTTTCAAAGTTGATTTCTAAATCACCCAATCCCAAGGGTTTTCCTATTCTAATGGGTTTTCTTCTAAACTTCAAAATGATGACAAATTGTGATTTCCTATAACTAATTAAGTGTATATTAGTTGTTAATTGATGCAACTTCATGTAGATCAAGTCTTTTTCCCCAATTTCCCCAACTCTTCGATCTTGTTTATGAATTGATGGGAATTGAAGAATGTATTGGTTGTTAGATTTTATTTATCTATTCTAATGCAGTTATGGACTGCCTAGGGTAATGTACTTTTGAGATTGGATCTAATTCTTGAAGAATTCACGTTGACCCTTCTACCCTAAGCCTAGGTTATGTTTTGAAGTTAATTTGGATAGTGATGACGCAGTTGACTTAGTTCTTGTGTTAATTGTTATTGTATGATGGTGTTATAACTATTGTGGGGTGGAATGAATTGTTGATGGTAAAACCATGGATGATGGCTTGTGAAGGATATTGAGTAAGTCTTTATGATCCTAACATTTACTTCAATTATGATGACTTGTTATTGATGATGTAGTTCAATTGAAGTATGTCTTGTGAATTGCATAAGTATGTGTTGGTATGATGATGTTATTGAAATGTCCTTGTTAAATGGATTGTGAGATGTTGGCTAACATGTAATGATATAAGGTTGGTTATATATTGCCTATGTACCTTATTATGATACGATGATTTTATGTGCTAAATCTCACATATGAGGGTTGTATTGAAAGTACATATTCATGCAGTCCCAATTGAGCTAAATGGCTATGACTATACAAGGGATAGACCTTATGACCTAAACTAAGTAATGATTAATAAAGAAAGACAATTCAAAAGGGACTTAGCTTAGCACTAAGTGAACTTGACAATGAGAGGTGTTGACTTCTCGTAGAGGAAGATTTACCCTATAATTTCATGTGAGGTGTTTACTCCCATATGAGGGACACTCAACCTATGGATTCTTATGAGATGCGGGATCCAATGCCAATAGGCATGTAGAGGGTTCAATACATATCTCCTACTTCTTGAACTATGTTGCCTCCATAGGAATACTAGTTAGTAGATCCACCTTAGATGTTAGGCACATGTTTGGTTCGGCTTTGGCCGGTAGACCACCTTATTTTTGTGTAAGGTTTTACAACACCGGATTCCACACTTATATCTTGTTTTTTATGTCATATAAGACAAGTGTTCCCGAAAGTAAAATGAACTAATGATGTGAACACTAACTAGGGTGACTTAAGGGGTTGACTTAGTCTAGGTTGGGGTATGGGACTATACCTAGGCATTGTACTAGTTGGATCTGAAGGAAGTTCTAAAAGGTTGTTGTTATGATCTTATAAAGTTAATGTTATGCAAATGTTGACTTTACATGTTGATGATCCTATATGATGTTAGTCTCATTTATGAACATGCTATTGGTCTATATTGCTAAATTTGATGATGACTACTATTGATACTATAATAAGTAGAGTTAAATATTACTTGTGATATTTAACTTGGTTTACTTGATTGAGTAAAGTTATGGGGCTTTTGCTTGGTTATTTCACTTGTAGGCTAAAGGGTGGGTTATGAGTAAGGGACTTTCTTAGGTGATGAAGTTATGAACTCTATACATGTTCACTTGACTATTACTTGTTGAGGTTGGTCTTGTGTTGTACATGAGTTTGACATATGGATTATGTATTTGTTGACCTATATGGGTTCATGATTGTGCATAAGGCTTTTCAAGGTACTTTAGCATGGTTTTGAGGAAATGTCCTCTTTAGCATAATTTCAATTGTTTTATGTGCATATACTCATACTTAGTACAATTGTTTACTAACCCATCTTTTATGTTTACTACAACTATAGCATCCGACCATTGAGCTTGTGGAAGGCCTTTGAAGACTACTTGATTATTTCCCAAGTGTTCGGTAGGTCCTCAACTTCCGAGGATGATGCCATTATAAGTTTTTGATGTTGTTCTAGTTATAAGACTTCTAGTTTTTTTCTTTTCTTTTAAAGATGTTTGTTGTATATCCATATATCCTATATGAGTATATTTCTTGTAATGAAGTATGGGTTAAGCCCAAAGGTTGTATTCATTTTAGAGGGTTTAATATGAGACGTATTCTAGACTTTTTATGAGATTATGTTCCTATATTATGTATTTGAAATAAAAGTAGAAGCCTATGTATTGCTTTCTATTGCGAGGAGTCTATGTAAACTCCTTAAATATATATTGTATAAGCGAGAGGTCTAAGTAAACCTCAATGTAGAAGTAAAGGAAAAGTTTTAAATTTTCCACATATTTTTCCTATGATATGTAATGTAGAATGCTAAGAGGCTAGTCTTAGTCCTCTTCAAGGACGACGCTGGTTACGTCTAGGGGTTGATCCCCGGATGTGACAAACTGGGTATGAGAGCATGAGGTTGAATACATTTATGATTTATGTCTCATTAAACCACGTCTATATAGGTTCTTATTCATAATTGTGAAGCGAGCCACACTTATGAGTGAGAAGCTATATGATGCTTAGGAAATTCACATTTTTTTGGAAATTGAGTGTCGTGCCACTACACTGAACTTTATGTGTGCTTTCACCTAAACCTTGTATTGTAGTTATAGGTATGAATACTCGAAGCGCAGCAGCACAAAGACTTGAGACTTGATGAAGATATTGCTAATGCGGGAGTTCCTACCCCATGGAGATCAAGATCCTCCCCTTGAAGAAGTTACTAATGATGATCAACCTCCGGCCAATACTCCAACATTGTCAGATGGGGGCATAAGGATAGCCTTTGTCAAAATGGCCCAAGCCATTACTACTCAAGAACAGTTTGTGACTACTCAAGCTCAAGCCATGCCAGCCCAAGCTATCCACGAGGTGGTACCCTTAGAAAACCAACATATTAGCACCATGGCCTCCCACTTGAGGGATTTCACAAGGATGGATCCTTCTACATTTTGTGGGTCAATAGTGAAGGAAGACCCCCAAGATTTTATTTATGAAGTCTACAAAATCCTCTATTCTATAGGGTTGACTACTAGTGAAAAGGCCAAGTTAGTCACTTACCAACTCAAGGAAGTGTCCCAAACTTGGTACATCTAATAGAGAGACATTAGACCTTTGAGGGTCCGATGATGTCGGAGGTTTTCAAGAAGGATCTTATTGATAGATAATTTCCAAGGAAAAAGAGGGAATCTAATGTGGAATAATTCATCAAACTTCGTCAAGGAGGTATGAGTGTGATGGACTATTCTTTTAAATTTTCTAAGTTGTCAAATTATGCTCTTTCTTTGATTTCCGACCTGAGGGATGAGATAAGCCGCTTTGTGATGGGACTTTCCAATGACTTGAATGAAGATATGTCCTTTGGATATGCTACATGATAATATGAATATTTCTCATATCATGGTTCATGGTAAACAAGTGTAGGACGGAGGGTTAAGAAGAATAGTAGAGATGCTAATAGGGCAAGGTCATATGATGGTGGTTCTTCAAAAGGTAGGCTTGATATCCAAAACAAACGAAGGTGCAAAAAGAGGTTCTCAAATCAAGTTCCTTTCAAGTTTCCAAAGGCTCGTAATGAAAGGGTTCCTAATCCTAAATCTCAAAGGGAAAGAGTGGAAACTCACAAAATGTGGTAAGGGTCGTGTGGGTAAGTGCTTAGTTGGAACGGGAAATTGTTTCGGATGTGTTAAATGGGGGTAGAAGGTTTGAGATTGCCCAAATTTGAAGGTTCAAGACAAGGGCAGTGGAAAAATAAGTGGTTCAAATATTGATGCTCCAAAGAAGAATCACTTTTATGCTCTACTCTCTAGGGGTGAGCAAGAGAGCTCCCCCTATGTGGTGACCGGTATGCTACAAGTATTTTCTATTGATGTATATGATTTACTTAATTCGGGCACTACATTGTGTTTTCTTACTCCTTTTGTAGCAAAAAAGTTTGATATTTTGCCCGATATTATAAATGAACCTTTTATGGTGTCTATAATGGTGGGTGAATCGGTGGTTGCAAAGAGGGTATAGAAATTTTCTACAATGTTCCCCAAAAGAGTTACTTATGTTGAATTAGTAGAACATGATATGTTTAGTTTTGATGTCATCTTTGGGATGGATGCATTGGTTGCATGATTGTTTTGCTTCCATTGATTGTAGAACAAGAATTGTCAAGTTCAATTTTCCAAATGAATTCGTGTTAGAGTGGAAGGTGGAAAATTCTATTCCTAGAGGTCGTATTATTTCTTGTCTAAAGGCTTGTAAGATGATCTCCAAAGGTTATTTATACCACATTGTGGAAGTCAAAGATTTAGACTCCAAAGTTCCTCCCATTGATTTAGTTCCCGTAGTGACGAAATTTCCAAAGGTCTTCCCTAATGATCTTCCCGAAATTCCTCCCGAATGGAAAATTGATTTTGGTATTGACTTGCTACCGGATACTAACCTCATTTCAATTCCTACTAATCGGATCACTCTGGCCGAATTAAAAGAATTGAAGGCTCAACTCAAAGACTTACTAGATAAATGCTTCATTAGACCTAGTATTTCTCCATGGGGTGCTCCGGTATTATATGTGAAGAAGAAGGATTGGTCCTTTAGGATGTGCATTGATTATCGCAACTCAATAAAGTCACTATTAAGAAAAAGTATCATCTCTCTCAGATTGACGACTTGTATGATCAACTCCAAGGGGAAAGATAATTTTCTAAGATTGACTTGAGTTAGTTATCACTAACTTAGGGTCAGGGGTGAGGATATACAAATAAAAAGATTTCGAACTAGATATGGTCACTATGAGTTTGTAGTAATGTCATTTGGTCCCATTAATGCCCCGGTGGCGTCTACAGACATCATGAATAGGGTGTAGTTACCTAGATTCATTTATTATTGTCTCCATTGATGACATCTTCGTATATTCGAAAAATGAGGGTGAACACATGGACCATTTAAGGGTGGTGTTACAAGTTCTTAAGGAACACAAATCATTTTCTAAGTATAGCAAATGTGAGTTTTGGTTGAGGTAGGTGGCATTTATTGGTCATATCATCTAGTGAGAGAGTTGAGGTTGATCCAAGGAAAACCGATGCGGTGAAAAATTGGCCTAGTTCATTGACTCGAATCGACATTAGAAGTTTTTTGGATCTAGCGGGATACTATAGGAGGTTCGTGGATGGTTTTGCGTCCATTTCATCTTCCTTGACTACTTTGATCCAAAAGAGTGTGAAATTTGAGTGGTAGGAGGCATGTGAAAGAAGCTTCAAAAAATTGAAAGATAGGCTTATCTCTGCTTCGGTGTCTACTTTACCATAGGGTAACAAGGGCTTCGTTGCATATTGTGATGCATCCCAAGTGGAGTAAAGGTGTGTCCTTATGAAACATGGAAAAGTAGTATCTTATGCTTCTAGACAACTTAAGGTGTATGAGAAGAATTATCCAAATCATGATCTTAAGTTAGCGGTCGTGGTATTTGACTTGAAAATATGGAGGAATTATTTGTATGGTGTTCATGTGGATGTGTATACCGAACAATGAACCTTCAATACGTGTTTATTCAAAAGGAGTTAAATCTGCGACAAAGAAGATGGTTGGAATTGTTGAAAGGTTACGACGTGAGTGTTCTCTACCACTCCGGCAAGGCCAATGTGGTTGCAGATTCTCTAAGTTGTATGACCATGGATACTGTGTCTCATGTAGAAGAATCCTAGAAACAAACACCTAGTGAAAGATGTTCACAGGTTTGGATCATTTGGGTGTTAGATTGGAAGATTCTTCAAATGGTGATTTATGGTCCATCATAACTTCGAATAATCTTTGGTGGTTGAGGTGAATTCTAAGAAACTACTTGATCAATCATTGATGGAGTTCAAAGAATCGGTTCTTCGTAAGATTAATGAGTCATTCTCCTTAGGGGAGGATGGTGCTTTTAGGTATTAAGAAAGGGTGTGTGTTCCCAATGTTGATGATTTGAGAAACCGGATTCTTCAGGAAGCTCGTGGTTCCCGTTATTCGATTCGTCTGGACTCTACTAATATGTATCATGACCTTAGAGAAGTGTTTTTGTGGGAAGGCTTCAAAAGGGACATAGAAGAATTTGTTGCAAAATGTCCAAATTGTCAACAAGTGGAAGCAAAGCACCTAAAGTCAGGTGGTTTACTCCAAGAAATACAAGTTCCCACTTGGAAGTGGGAAGACATTAATATGGACTTTATAGTGGGGTTGCGTCGAACTAGAAGGCAAAAGGACTCTATATAGGTGGGGGTGGATAAATTGAAAAAATCCGCTCATTTTATTTCCGTCAAATCCATCCACTTGGTGGAGGATTATGCAAATATCTTCATAGATGATATTGTTTCATGGTTTTTTCGTTATCCATCATATCGGATAGGGGTGCACAATTCACATCTAGGTTTTTGAGGTCATTCTTAAAAGGGTTGGATACTCAAATGAAGTTAAGAACCACTTTTCATCCCCAAACGGATGTTCAAGTGGAGCGCACTATTCAAACCCTTGAGGATATGATTAGACCTTGTGTAATTGATTTCAATGGAAGTTGGGATGAATGCTTGCCTTTGGTTTAGTTCTCTTATAATAATAGTTACCATTCAACTATACACATGGCTCCTTTTGAGGCCTTGTATGGTAAGATATGTAGATCTCTTATTGGATGGTTTAAAGTGAGCGAGTCTTCACTCTTTGTTCCCAAAATGATTTATAAGACTTTGGAGAAAGTTCATATAATAAGGAACCGATTGAAAAAAGACAATAGCTGGCAAAAGTCTTATGCCGACAATAGAAGAAGAGAGTTAGAGTTTGAAGAAGGTGATAAAGTGTATTTAAAAATTTCACCTATGATGGAGGTGATGAGATTTGGCAATAAAGGCAAGTTAAGTCCTCGTTATGCGGGTCCCTATGAAATTTTTCAAAGGGTTGGCAAGGTTGCATACGAGTTGAGACTACCTAGTGAACTAGCTTCGGTTCATCGGGTGTTCCATGTCTCCATGATTAAGAAGTGCATCGATGATACCAAGTCTATTCTTCCCATTTAGGGTATAGGTGTTGATGAGAACCTCTAGTATGAATATGTTCCAGTGGAAATCCTTGATTTTCAAGTAATGAAATTGAGGAACGAAGAGGTGGCCTTCGTAAAATGGAGGAACCACCTAGTGAATGGAGCAACATGGGAGGACAAGGCCGACATATAGTACCGTTACCCTCATCTATTTGCTAATTAAGGTTAGTTGTTCCTATTAATAATGAAAATAATGAATAAATTGAATTCGACTTGTTTTGCAAAGATGTGCATATTCATGATAAAGGTTTTTTCTAAAAGGAAGTTTCATATAAAAATGGGCTTTTACTTGATTTGCACTTATTTGTGTAATTGGTATGTTGTTGCCTATATGAAATGATATTGATCATGATAACATGTTTTGAAAGGAATTTTGGCAAAGGTGACTCTATATGTTGTGTTGAACTCATGTTGTTGTTGAGAAGGAAATTCCTCACGTGGTAGTGTTGAGCTCTTATATGAAGGAATTGATGTATTGAGTTGCTATGTGTAGATGCCATGATTATGTGTTCAATGGGGTGGTAAAGCACTCCTACGAAATGTGACTCATGATGATTTTATATTGATTGTTGCTTGGGCTGCTAGTATTGAGTCTATTCTTTCCCTACAAAAAGGTTTTATGTCATTAGAGGATGAATGTTCCTAGGGGGGGGGGGGGGGGATAATGTAGCACTCCAAAAGTCCATGAACTAAGATAGAGCCTCACATGACGAAATAAACCTTAAAACATGTTTCTAAGCCTAAAATAATGTTTATAAACAATTTAGGATGTTTTAGAGTCAAGACATCAAGAAACGTCCATGACGTCCGAAAACTAGATAAATCGAACTAGTTGACGTTCCTAAGTTTGGAAAAGGATTGGAAGGGTCATATGAAGTCCAAAACTTATAAAAAAAAAATTAAATAGGTAGAATTTAGTACAAAGGGTCCAAATTTCCAGTAACAACTCCCCAAGGAATGCCCGAAGGGTCCTTGAGGAGGACCCAAACCTTGGCGAGCAAGCTGCCGAAACAGCTTGCGGCAGCCTAGAATTGAAGGTCATTGCGTGATGCACAGATGACACGTGGGCGGAAAAATTTTCCTTGTGACACAGAGCCTCCACAAGGTCCACTGACTCAACTCGGATTTCAAAAATAAAATGTGAAATTGACCCCGCAATGCACAACCACTTCCCATATTCATTGAAATCGTATTTTAAGCATTTTGACTTCAAAAGAAGACCAAATTAAGTGAGGGGTCTTTTGGGTAATTTAAGGGGTGATTATATATATCGTCTAAGGGTTAGTTTTAAGTAATTTTTTACTCACCTAAAAAAAATTCCAAAAATAAAATCCAAAAGAGCTCATCTCACTCTCTAATTTCTCTCTCCCTAAATCCTCCATTGAATAAGCAAGAAAGCTTGAAGAAGAAGACCAATTTCTCTAGGATTTCACTTCAATTTCGTGGATTAATCGTCATTAAGGTATAGGTTGTTCACTTTTGGGATTCATTTCCCCAAGAGTTCCTTTCAAAGTTGATTTCTAAATAACCCAATACCAAGAATTTTCTTATTCTAATGGGTTTTCTTCAAAACATCAAATTGATGATAAATTATGACTGTCAATGACTAATTAAGTGTAGATTGTTGTTTAATTGATGTAATTTTATATAGATCAAGTCATTTTCCCCAATTTCTCCAAATCTTTGATCTTGCTTATGAATTGATGGGAACTGAAGAACGTATTGATTGTTAGATTTTATTTATCTATTCTAATGCAGTTATGGACTGCCTAGGGTAATATATTGTTGAGATTGGATCTCATTCTTGAAGAATTCATGTTGACCCTTCTCCCCTAATCCTAGGTTATGAATTGAAGTTAATTTGGATAATGATGATGCAGTAGACTTAGTTCTTCTATTAATTGTTATTGTATGATGTTGTTATACCTATTGTAGGGTGTAATTGAATGGTTGATGATAAAACCATGGATGATGGCTTGTGAAGGAGATTGGGTAAGTCTTTATGATCCAAACCTTTACTTCAATTATGATGACTTGTGATTGATGATGTAGTTCAATTGAAGCATGTCTTGTGAATTGCATAAGTAGGTGTTGGTATAATGATGTTATTGAAATGTCTTGATTATATGGATTATGAGATGTTGGCTAACATTATGATACGATGATTTTAATGTGCTAAATCTCACATATGAGGGTTGTATTGAAAGGACATATTCATGCAGTACGAATCGAGCTAAATGTATACGACTATATAAGTATTAGACCTTATGACCTAAACTAAGTAATGATTGATAAAAAAAAACATTTAAAAAAGGACTTCGCTTAGCACCGAGTGAACTTGACAATGAGAGATGTTGACTTCTCGTAGAGGAAGATTATGAGGTGTTCACTCCCCTACGAGGGACACTCACCCTATGGATTTTCGTGAGATGAGGGCTCAATGCCAATAGGCATGTACAGGGTTCAATACATATCTCCTAATTCTTGAACTATGTTGCCTCCGTAGGAATACTAGCTAGTGGATCCACCTTAGATGCTAGGTACATGTTCGGTTCTACTTTTGCTAGTAAACCACCTTCTTCTGGTGTAAGGTTTTACAACACCTTATTCCACACTTAGATTTTGTGGTCTATGTCGGTTAAGGCAAATGTTCCTGAAAGTAAAATGAAGTAATGATGTGAACACTAACTAGGGTGACATAAGGTTTGACTTAGTCTAGGTAAGGGTACAGGACTCGACCTAGGCATTACAATAGTTGGCTTTGAGAGAAGTCCTAGAAAGTTGTTCTTATGATCTTATAAAGTGAATGTTATGCATATGTTGACATTAAATGTTGATAATCCTATATGAAGTTAGTTTGATTTATGAACATGCTATTGGTCTATATTTCTAAAAATGATGATGACTACTATTGATGCTATGTTACGTAGAGTTAGACATTACTTATTGATCCTTTGTTTGGTTTACTTGATTGAGTAAGTTTATGGGGCTTTGCTTGGTCATTGCACTTGTAGGATAAAGGGTGAGTTATGAGTAAGGGTCTTTCTTAGGTGATGAAGTTATAAACTCTATACATGTTGACTTTACTATTACTTGTTGAGGTTGGTCTTGTGTTGTACATGGGTTTGACTTATGGATTATGTAATTGTTGGCCTATATGGGTTCATGATTGTGTATAAGGATTTTCAAAGTAATTTAGCATGGTTTTTAACAAATGTCCTCTTTAGCATGATTTCAATTGTTTTATGTGTATATACTCATACTTAGTACAAGTGTGTACTAACACATCTTTTATGATTTCTAGATATGTAGGATCCGGCCGTTGATCTTATAGGTCTTTGAAGACTACTTGGATATTTTCCAAGTGTTCGATAGGTCCTCACTTTCGAGGACGATGCCACTATAAAGTTATTGATGTTGTTCTAGTTATAATACTTCTAGTTTCTTGCTTTTTAATTTGAAGACATTTGTTGTATAGCCTATATGAGGCTCTTTGTTGTAATGAAGTACGGGTTAAGCCCAAATGTTGAATTCATTTTAGATTGTTTAATTTGAGACATATTCTAGACTTCTTATGAGATGATGTTCCAACATTATGTATATGAAATAAAAGTAGAAGCCTATGTAGTGTTTCATATTCTGAGGAGTCTATGTAAACTCCCTAAATTTATATTATGTGTAAGCGAGTAATCCAATTAAACCACAATGTAGAAGTAAACGAAAAGTTTCAAATTTTCGGCATTTTCAACCTATGATATGTAATGATGAATGTTAAGAGGCTAGTTTTAGTCCTCTGCGAGGACAACAACGCCGGCTACACCTAGAGTGGCTCCCCGGATGTGACAAGTGAGGGGCAGGTAAATGTGATAAAAAAAAATAAGAAATATATTGATGAATATGATTACATGAGTGGATACCTAAGACGTTCAAGAACCCATACAACTTTTACGAAATTGAATTCGATTCAGTAGAACTCCCGAAACTGATCTTAGCGTGAATCAGTATTTTCTAAGTGTAATGGGATTACAATGTGTTGTGAAATGGGGTTTGGGATTCTTAAATTTTCTCATTGTTTCCATGCAAGCCGTTCTGGTAGGATTATTGTTGCTAAAATGGGGTCGATGTAGCCGGTTGCGGCCGCCATAGTGGGATAAACACGACTTTGATTTGAAAATAAAATCCAAAAATGTTTTATTTCTGCACTTTTCGAATTTGAGAGCCAGGAGATGACCCCAGGCGAGTTTTTAATCGTTTTTCACCATTCTTGAGGCTAAAGGTAAGTTTTCACTCTTTGAATTCGTTTTTCTATCCGTAGAATGTAAACTCATGGGTAATTATCGATAGGGGAGGGTTTGATATGGGAATTATGGTGGAAAAACACTACTAAAAAATTATGAATACCGACCTAAAAATACAGACTTCTAGAGGTCGGTATTCCCTACATACCGACAAAAAATAACCTTCCCAGCTTAGGTCAGAAAAAGCTTGGTCTCCATTCAATTCTGACCTCTGGAAGTGGGCATTTACTGACCTCTCGAGATCAGTTTAAATTTAAGTTAATAAAATTCATTATTTTATTTTTCGACATCTGGAGGTCACTATTATATATTTCTTTATTTTTTATTTTTATTATTTCCGTATTTCGGTGGTTAGAATATTTAATTCTCAACTTTTGAAATACCGACCTCCGGAGGTCGATATTTTATTCCTTATTTATGAGATTCTAACCTCCGAAAGTCAACATTTTTAGTTCTTATTTTTTAAATTTTGACCTCCTGAGGTCGGTATTTTTATTTCTTATTTTTGAGATTACGACCTCCGGAGGTTGGTTTTTTTATTTCTTATTTGTTGGATTTTCACTTTTGGAGGTCGGTATTTTTATTTCTTATTTTTGATATCCCGACACCGGATGTCGATATTTTTATTTTTTATTTTTAAATTCCGACCTCCGGAGGTCAATATTTTTATTTCTTATTTTTGAGATTCCGACCTCTGGAGGTCGGTATTTTTATTTCTTATTTTTTAGATTTTGACACCCGAAGGTCGGTAATTTTATTATTTTTTTTAGATCCCGACCTCCGGAAGTCGATATTTTTGCTACAAAACTGGCAGCATTGAGCTGCAATTTTAGTATTTCACCTACATATTTATATAAAAAAAACACAAAGAATTCCAAATAAGGTATTTCAAATAAACATCATCCAACCCGAAGAATTTTAACTATTTTAAAATAAACTTCATCCAACCAAAGCAACACAATATTTTCAATATATACTTCAACTATTTCAAAATAAACTTCATCCAGCATTAAAATAAACTTCATCCATATTAACAATAAACTAAAATACGATCAAACAATTCCAAAAATCTAGAAGTATAAAATGTCAAACCGATACAACTACTCCTCATCACCCTCACTTTCCTTATCAGACTTATCATTCTCATCACCCTCCTCATCAAATCCATCACTGCTCGCCGGACATTGAGGAAGAATATTTCCTAATTCAAAAAGAATATTTAGTTTTAACTCAATTCCAACACATTATTCAACAACTAAATCACATTATATATTTTAACTTATTTGAAGAATTTAACAATTTATGAGTCTAATTAGTTTAGTTTTAACTTAATTCCAACACTATATTCACCAATTTAACTTAGTAAACACTTAACAACTTTCTAAATCAATTAGTTTAGTTTTAACTTAATTCCAACACTATATTAACCAATTTAACTTATTAAACACTTTGACAACTTTCTAAGTCTAATTAGTTTAGTTTTAACTTAATTCCAACAATATATAAACCAATTTAACTCATAAAACAACTTAACAACTTTCTAAGTCTAATTAGCTTAAATATAACTTAATTCTGACACTTTATTCACCAACTAAATCAGATTATATATTTTAACTTATTAAAACAACATAACAACTTTCTATGTCTAATTTGTTTAGTTTGAACTTAATTCCGACACTATATTCACCAATTTAACTTATTGAACAACTCAACAACTTTCTAAGTCTAATTAGTTTAGTTTTAACCTAATTCCAGCACTTTATTCAACAACTAAATCACATTATATATTTTAACATATTTGATGAATTTTACAACTTACAAGTCTAATTTGTTTACTTTTAACTTAATTCCAACACTATACATTCACAAACTTAACTTATTAAAAAACTTGACAACTTCCTAAGTCTAATTAGCTTAGTTTTAACTTCATTCCAACACTTTATTCACCAACTACATCACATTACACGTTTAGCTTATTAAAACAACTTAATAACTTTCTAAGTCTAATTGATTTATCGTTAACTTAATTTCAACACTTTATTCACCAACTAAATCACATTACATATTTTAAATTATTTGAAGAATTTACCAACTTATAAGTCTGATTAGTTTAGTATTAACTTAATTACAATACTATATTCACCAATTTAACTTATTAAACAACTAAACAACTTTCTAAGTAATTAGTTTAGTTTTAAATTAATTCCAACACTTTATTCACCAACTAAATCACATTAAATATTCTAACTTATTTGAAAAATTTAACAACTTATAAGTCTAGTTAATTTAGTTTTAACTTATTTCCAACACTATATTCACCAATTTAACTTATTAAACAATTTAAAAACGTTATAAGTCTAATAACTTTAGTTTTAACTTAATTCCAACACTTTATTCACCAACTAGATCACATTACATATTCTAACTTATTTGAAGAATTTAACCACTTATAAGTCTAATTAATTTTGTTTTCACTTATTTTCAACAATATTTCACCAATTTAACTTATTAAACAACTTAACAACTTTCTAAGTCTAATAACTTAAGTTTTATCTTAATTCAAAAAAAATTATTAGCCAACTAAATCATATTACATATTTTAACTTATTTGAAGAATTTAACAATTTATAAATCTAACTAGTTTAAACTTAATTCCAACACTATATTCACCAATTTAACTTATTAAACACTTTTTAATTAAAATAAGTTTAGTTTTAAATTCATTCCAACACTTTATTCACCAACTAAATCACATTACATATTTTAATTTATTTGAATAATTTAAGAACTTATAATTCTAATTAGTTTAGTTTTAAGTTCATTTCAAAACTATATTAACCTATTTAACTTATTAAACAACTTAACAACTTTCTAATTAATTAGTTTAGTTTTAACTTAATTTCAACACTTTATTCACCAACTAAATCACATTAAATATTCTAACTTATTTGAAGAATTTAACAACTTATAAGTCTATTTAATTTTGTTTTAACTTAATTCCAACAATATATTCACAAAATTTAACTTATTAAACAACTTAACATCTGTCTAAATCTAATTAATTAATTTTTAACTTAATCCAACACTTTATTCACCAACTAAATCTCATTACATATTTTAACTTATATGAAAAATTTACCAACTTATAAGTCTAATTAGTTTAGTTTTAACTTAATTACAACACTATATTCACAAATTTAACTTATTAAACAACTTAACAACTTGCTAAGTAATTAATTTAGTTTTAACTTAATTCCAACACTTTATTCACCAACTAAATCACATTAAATATTCTAACTTATTAGAAAATTTTAACAACTTAAAAGTCTAGTTAATTTAGTTTTAACTTAATTTCAACACTATATTCATCAATTTAACTTATTAAACAACTTAACGACGTTCTAAGTCTAATAAGTTTAGTTTTAACTTAATTCCAACACTTTCTTCACTAACTAAATTACATTACATATTCTAACTTATTTGAAGAATTTAACAACTTATAAGTCTAATTAATTTTTGTTTTAACTTAATTTCAACACTATATCCACCAATTTAACTTATTAAACAACTTAACAACTTTCTAAGTCTAAAAACATAAGTTTTAGCTTAATTCAAAAAAATTTATTAACCAACTAAATCACATGACATATTTTAACTTATTTGAAGAATTTAACAACTTATAAATTTAATTTGTTTAAACTTAATTTCAACACTATATTCACAAATTTAACTTATTAAACACTTTCTAAGTAAAATTAGTTTAGTTTTAAATTTATTCCAACACTTTATTCACCAACTAAATCACATTAAATATTTTAATTTATTTGAAGAATTTAAGAACTCATAAGTCTAATTAGTTTAGTTTTAACTTCATTTTAACAATATATTCACCTATTTAACTTATTAAACAACTTAATAAATTTCTAAGTAATTAGTTTTGTTTTAACTTAATTTCAACACTTTATTCACCAACTAAATCACATTAAATATTCTAACTTATTTGAAGGATATAACAACTTATAAGTCTAATTAATTTTGTTTTAACTTAATTCAAACACGATATTCACAAATTTAACTTATTAAACAACTTAACATCTGTCTAAATCTAATTAATTTAGTTTTTAACTTCATTCAAACACTTAATTCACCAACTAAATCACATTAAATATTTTAACTTATTTGAACAATTTAACAATTCTAAGTCTAATTAGTTTAGTTTTAAATTAATTCCAACATTTTATTCACCTACTAAATCACATTATATATTTTAACTTATTTGAAGAATTTAACAACTTTCAAAGTCTAATTAGTTAAATATTAACTTAATTCCAATAATATATTTAGTAATTTAACTTACTAAACAACTTGACAACTTTGTAAGTCTAATTAGTTTAGTTTCAACTTTATTCCAACACTTTATTCACCAACTAAATCACGGTACATATTTAAACTTATTTGAATAATTTAACAACTTATAAGTCTAATTAGTTTAGTGTTAACTTAATTCCAACACTTTATTTACCAATTTAAGATATTAAACAACTTAACAACTTTCTAAATCAATTAGATTAGTTTTAACTTCATTCCAATACTTTATTCACCAACTATAAATCACATTACATATTTTAACTTATTTGAAGAATTTAACAACTTATAAGTTTTATTAATTTAGTTTTAACTTAAGTCCAACATTATATTCACCAATTTAATTTATTAAACAACTTAACAACTGTCTAAGTGAATAGTTTAGTTTTAACTTAATTCAAACACTTTATTCACCAACTAAATAACATTACATATTTTAACTTTTTTGAAGAATTTGACAACTTATAATTCTAATTAGTTGTCACGACCCAAATCGGGGCCGCGACTGGCACCCACATTTTCCCTCCTATGTGAGCGAACCAACCAATCTAACCTTAACATTCCAAGATATATCAACAGAAAATAATGCGGAAGACTTAAACTCATTCAATAAATCAAAACTATTATTATTATCCCCAAAATCTGGAAGTCATCATCACAAGAACATCTATCTCAAATTACTAAACTAGGAATGTCTAAGAAGCTAAAACAAATACTAGCTAGTCCATGCCGGAAGTTCAAGGCATCAAGACTTGAAGAAGAAGACCCAGTCCAAGCTAGACGCATTAGCTCACCCTGAATTTCCGATGAAGTGAAGACTGGCTAGATCTACTGTTGAGTTGAAGTTGACGGAACGTTTGCTGCATTACACGAAAAACATAAAAGTAGGGGGTCAGTACAACCACACGTACTGAGTAGATATCATCGGCTAACTCAAAATAGGGAACAGTATATATCAATAATAATGCAAATCAACTACAATACTCAACATGTAGCAATAACAACATGAGTTCATCAATGATTACAACCGAGTTCACACATGAGGACTCAAGCCTCAATACCATACTCATTTGGGAATTAAGTTCATTAGATTGAGTATATTCATCATCTTTCAAGATTCATTATCTTTCTTCCTCTTGTGTCGGTACGTGACACTCCGCTCCTCTATTTCTATCCTGGTGCCGGAACGTGGCACTCCGATCCTCATATACTATCCTTGTACCGGAACGTGGCACCCGATCCATATTCTATCCTGGTGTCGGAACGTGACACTCCGATCCTCATATTCATTCTATCCTGGTACCGGAACGTGGCACCCGATCCTCATATTCATTCTATCCTGGTACCGGAACGTGGCACCCAATCCTCATATTCATTCTATCCTGGTACCGGAACGTGGCACCCGATCCCCTAATTCATCAAGCCTTCTTTTACACTAAGGCATCATCATTCTCATTATATAATATATCAAGCCTTCTTTCATACTAAGGCATCATCATTCTCATTATATAATATATCAAACGAATTAGGGTTCTTTCAAGATTTGGGATTCAATAGCTTCATCATGCTTTGTTAATTCATCACAATTTCACATTCATATTCATGCAAGCATACAACTTAAGCACATAGTAGGGTTTACAATAATATCAACACATAATATTCACTATTAAGAGTTTCACTACGAATATCGTAACATAAACCATAACCTACCTCCACCGAAGAATTGGATCAACAAGCTATCTCCTCAAATCCTTGCTATCCTCTTCGTTTCCCTCTCTCTCTACTCGTTCTCTTTCTCTTTCTGTCTCTCTTTGTTCTTTCTTATTTTTCTTTATTCCAACCCTCTTTCCTTTACCCTAATTATTGTATAATTAAGAATAAAAGAGGACAATAAAACCCCCTAATTAACTTAAGGTTACCTCTTTTAACCCCTAAGTAATTAGACTTATTAATATAAACCCTCAATCTTTATAATTAAGGAAAGAATAGTCAAAAACGACCCTTAAAACGTGGGGAGAAATCCTAAACTGCCCGGGATTGTGCAGCCTGTGACGGGCCGTCGTGACTGCGACGGTCCGTCACGATGGCCGTCGCCTCCTCCCAGTTTTCAGGTGGTCTGCGACGGCCCGTCACCCCTGTGACGGTCCGTCCTGGCCCCTCCGTCATGACGGTCAGAAACTCGTTTTCTTGCACCAATTTCTCAAAAGTTGAAGTGTTTTAGCGGGACTCACGACGGTTCGTCGTGAATGTGACGGTCCATTCGCCATTTCGTTCACGAAGTTTGAGAGTCGATTTTCAGTACCCAATTTCAGAATTCTAAGTGTCGTGGAACGGAACCTCCTCGACGGGCCGTCGTGACCACGACGGTCCGTCGGGACACACGTCGCCTCAGCCAGTTTTCCCCGTATTTATTCTGCTGCTCTAAATCGACTAAACAGGTCGTTACAATAGATACCAATTTACCCATTGTTCATCCCCGAACGATCAAAAGAAGAAGGACAGTGGCGAAAAGGAGTACCTGAATCTGTAAACAGATGTGGGTATTTTTCTTGCATATCTGCCTCCTTCTCCCAAGTAGCCTCTTCAACCGGTCGATTCTTCCATTGAACTTTGATGGATGCAATTTCTCTCGACCTCAACTTGCGAACCTCTCTATCTAATATAGCAACCGGTTCCTCTTCATAAGTCAAGTTTTCATCCAACAAAACTGAATCCCAACGGATGATGTAGTTTCCATCTCCATGGTATCTCTTCAACATGGACACATGGAATACCGGATGTACTCCGGACAGCCCCGGGGGCAAGGCTAATTCATAAGCCACCTCCCCTACTCGCTTAAGCACTTCAAATGGTCCAATATACCTTGGACTTAACTTACCTCTTTTGCCAAACCGCATCACCCCTTTCATAGGTGAAACCTTCAACAAGACTTGTTCACCCTCCATGAACTCTAAGTCTCTAACCTTTCGATCTGCATATTCTTTTTGTCTACTTTGCGCCGCTAGAAGCTTTTCTTGAATAGACTTCACTTTCTCTATCGAATCCCTCAAAAGATCGGTACCCCAAGGTCTAACCTCAAATGCATCAAACCAACCAATGGGAGACCTACATCTCCTCCCATACAATTACTTCAAATGGGGCCATATCAATGCTTGAGTGATAGCTATTATTGTCTGAAAACTCCGCTAAGGGTAGGAAGCTATCCCAATGGCCACCAAACTCTATCACACATGCACGAAGCATATCCTCCAACACTTGAATCGTTCGCTCAGACTGACCATCGGTCTGAGGGTGAAATGCCGTGCTAAGGTCCAACCTAGTACCCAATTCCGCATGCAATGTTTTCCAAAACTTAGAAGTAAACTGCGTACCTCTATCTGATATGATGGATAGTGGAACCCCATGCAATCGAACGATTTCTGAGATATAGATCTTGGCTAACTTCTCTGCATTGTAAGTCACCTTTACCGGAATGAAATGAGCAGACTTAGTTAACCTATCAACTATCACCCAAATGGAGTCATACTTACCCAATGTCTTTGGAAGACCAACCACAAAGTCCATTGCAATTCTCTCCCACTTCCATTCAGGAATGGGCATTCTCTGAAGTGTTCCTCCGGGCCTTTGGTGTTCATATTTCACTTGTTGACAGTTTGGACACTTGGCAATAAAGTCAACAATATCACGCTTCATTCTACTCCACCAAAAGTGTTGCTTTAGGTCACGATACATCTTGGTTGCACCCGGATGTATAGAATACCTTGAGCTATGAGCTTACGCCGAGAATAGTGTTGATCAAATCATCAACTCGGGGTACACATACCCTTCCCTTAATCCTCAAAACACCTTCCTCATCAATTGTTGCTTCTTTAGCCTCTCCTTGCAACACTTTGTCTCGGATTCGTCTTAGTTTCTCATCATCAAACTGTTTTCCCTTAATCTTGTCGAGAAAAGAAGATCTCGACTCCACACTAGCTAACAATCCTCCCTTCTCATTTACTTCTAACCTCATCAAATCGTTAGCCAAAATCTGCACTTCTCTAGCCAATGGGCGCCTAGAAGCTTGCAAATGAGCTAGACTTCCCATGCTTCCCGCCTTTCTACTCAAAGCGTCTGCTACAACATTCGCTTTTCCCGGATGATACAAGATAGTGATATCGTAGTCCTTTAGTAACTCCATCCATCTCCTCTGTCTTAAGTTCAAATCTTTCTGAGTGAAGACATACTGAAGGCTACGATGATCCGTGTAGACCTCACACTTAACCCCATACAAATAGTGTCTCCATTGTTTTAGTGCAAATACTACCGCGGCCAACTCCAAATCATGGGTCGGATAGTTACGTTCATGCACCTTTAATTGCCTCGAAGCATAAGCAATCACATTTTTCTCTTGCATTAGTACTGCACCCAACCCAGAATAGGATGCATCACAATAAACAATGAAGTTTTTACCCTCTATTGGCAAGGCAAGAATTGGTGCGGTAGTCAACAAAGTCTTAAGCTTCTGAAAGCTTTCCTCACATTCATCTGACCATACAAATGGAACATTCTGCTTAGTCAAGTTCGTCAATTGGGAAGCAATAGAAGAGAATCCCTTGACAAATCTGCGGTAGTAGCTAGCTAACCCAACAAAGCTCCTTATTTCTGATACATTAGTGGGTCTTACCCAATTCTTCACTGTCTCAATCTTAGATGGATCTACCATCACTCCTTCCTTAGAAACCACGTGCCCCAAGAAGGACACTGCATCTAGCCAAAATGCACACTTAGAGAACTTGGCATAAAGCTTTTCTCCTCAACAATTCCCATACAATTCTCAAATCTTGCTCATCTTCCTTCTTACTCTACGAGTATACCAATATATCAACAATAAATCCGATTACGAAGAGGTCCAAATATGGCTTAAAAATCCCGTTCATCAAGCTCATGAACGCAGCGAGGGCATTCGTAAGACCAAAAGACATCACCACAAATTCGTAATGCCCATACCTCGTTAGCGGTCTTTGGCACATCCGTTGCTCGTATTTTCAATTGATGATAACCGGATCTCAAATCAATCTTAGAGAAGACACAAGCACCTTGTAACTGATCGAACAAGTCATCAATGCGAGGAAGAGGATACTTGTTCTTTATGGTTACCTTGTTTAGTTGTCCGTAGTCTATGCACATCCGAAAACTCCCATCCTTCTTCTTCACAAACAAAACCGGAGCACCCCGAGGGGATGCACTTGGTCTAATGAAGCCTTTGTTCAATAACTCTTGAAGTTGTGCCTTTAACTCTCTTAACTCCGCGGGAGCCATTCTATAACGGGGTATAGAAATGGGGCGAGTACCCGGTTCAAGATCAATGCACAGTCAATATCCCTATCCGTGGCATACCAGGAAGATCTGCAGGAACACATCCAAAAATTCTCGAACTACCGAAACTGATTCGATTGAGGGTACTTGGATGGTGTCATCCCTGAGATGTGCTAAGAAAGCTAAACAACCCTTACTAACCATCTTCTGAGTACCAAGAAAGGAGATAATACACACCGGATTGGAAGTGTAGTCACCCTCCCACACTAACGGATCTGCCCCAGGCTTGGCTAACGTCACCGTTTTAGCATTACAATCCAAAATTGCAAAATTCGGAGAGAGCCAAGTCATACCCAGAATTACATCAAAATCACCCATTTCTAAGATAACCAAATCTACGTAAGTGTTGCTCCCCACAAAATTCACCAAACAAGACCTATACACTTTTTCAACTACCACGGACTCACCCACCCGAGTAGAAACACGAATAGGCATATCAAGTAATTCACAATGTAGATTTAGACCATTAGCAAATGATGAAGATACATATGAAAACGTGGAGCCAGGGTCAAATAATATAGATGCCATGCAATCACAAACCAAAAGATTACCTGTGATAACAGCATCAGACGCCTCCGCTTCAGATCTCCCAGGGAAAGCGTAACAATGGGCCCTATCATTTGTCTGTCCATTGCCCCTACCATGTTGCGTAGTAGTGGCTCCATTTTGCCCTTCACCTCTGCCGTTTTGGTGACCACCATTACCTCGGCCACCACGCCCTCCGGAATAACGACCTCTACCATTACCACCCCTACCTCTAGCCAGTGGGGTTCTGTAACTCTGGTTTGGACAATACCTCTTAATGTGTCCAATCTCTCCACACCCATAACACTCTCGGGGTTCATGCATAGGTCTCTCGGAGTAGTGTTGACCGTTCTGAGGTGGACCCCCAACTACAGTCTGTAGTGAAGACTGTATTGGTCGATTGGAGTGACCTCCGGAGTTCTGTCCTCTAGAATAAGAACCATTAAACTCACCTCCCCTTCGAAACCTTTTTGATGTCGAAGTTGTAATGAAGTCGTCTGGCTTCACTCCTTCCACTTCTATCACAAAGTCTACCACCTCTTGGAAGGATTTTGCCGTAGCCGCTACCTGTAAGGCTGAAATCCGCAACTCTGATCTCAACCCCTTCACAAAACGGCGGATCCGTTCTTGTGGACTGAAACAGAGTTGAGTGGCATACCTTGATAAAGCACGAAACTTAGCCTCATATGCGTTAACCGTCATTCTACCTTGCTCGAGACTTAAGAACTCATCCCTTTTTCTATCTCTCAAGGTCCGGGGGATATACTTTTCCATGAACAAACTCGAGAATGATTCCCAAGTCATAGGTGGTGCCTCTGTTGGTTGACACTCAACATGTGAACGCCACCACATTTTGGCGTTCCCTTGAAACTGATAGCTCACGAACTCGACACCAAACCTCTCTACTATACCCATCTTGTGTAGTAGCTCATGACAATCAACCAGAAAATCGTAAGCATCCTCTGATTCTGCACCCTTAAAGACTGGAGGTTTCAATTTCAAGAACTTACTGAAAAGTTCATGTTGATCGTTTGTCATAATAGGCCCAGTAGTCAGACGTGGAAATGTGCCTATCTCCAATGAGGCATCCATGCGGGGAGCCATAGTAGCCGCATGTCGTATCTCTGAAACCGGAGGTGTTGGTGCAGAAACCCCTGGAGGTGCCTGACCGTGATCAGATAACCCGCTAAGATAAGCGAGAACCTGATTGATCATATCTGGGGTAGGTTGAGGTGGCATTTCCTCATTCTGTACTTGCTCATTCACCCCATCCTCCCCTTCTCTTATCACCTCTTCAGTCGGTGGAGGAGTCACCGCCCTAGTATCAGATGGGCTAGGTGCTCGTCCTCTTCCTCTAGAGGACGTCCTCCCACGACCTCTCCCACGGCCTCTTGCCGTTGTTCTCCCTCGAGCCACAGCCCCAGTGGCTGGCTCAGACGTTTCTTGTCTTGCCGGTGTTGTTGTTGGCGCGGTCGTGGCTCTAGTTCTAACCATCTGCGAAATAGAGTGAAGATGGTCAGATACCAATTCGTATCGCCTAGATACCAATTGGACTCAAGTAGTAGCACGAAAGAAAGAATGAAAGAGTGAAATTTTCCTAAAGTCTTATAGCCTCTCAAGGAAAAGTAAAGGCGTCCCCCTACCGTTCCTTAAGACTCTACTAGACCTGTTCTTGTGTGATGAGACCAACGAACCTAATGCTCTGATACCAAGTTTGTCACGACCCAAATCGGGGCCGCGACTGGCACCCACATTTTCCCTCCTATGTGAGCGAACCAACCAATCTAACCTTAACATTCCAAGATATATCAACAGAAAATAATGCGGAAGACTTAAACTCATTCAATAAATCAAAACTATTATTATTATCCCCAAAATCTGGAAGTCATCATCACAAGAACATCTATCTCAAATTACTAAACTAGGAATGTCTAAGAAGCTAAAACAAATACTAGCTAGTCCATGCCGGAAGTTCAAGGCATCAAGACTTGAAGAAGAAGACCCAGTCCAAGCTAGACGCATTAGCTCACCCTGAATTTCCGATGAAGTGAAGACTGGCTAGATCTACTGTTGAGTTGAAGTTGACGAACGCGTTGTCGCATTACGAAAAACATAAAAGTAGGGGTCAAGACAACCACACGCGTCTTGAGTAGATATCATCGGCTAACTCAAAATAGGGAACAAGTATATATCAATAATAATGCAAATCAACTACAATACTCAACATGTAGCAATAACAACATGAGTTCATCAATGATTACAACCGAGTTCACACATGAGGACTCAAGCCTCAATACCATACTCATTTGGGAATTAAGTTCATTAGATTGAGTATATTCATTATCTTTCAAGATTCATTATCTTTCTTCCTCTTGTGTCGATGCACGTGACACTCCGCTCCTCTATTTCTATCCTGGTGCGGAACGTGGCACTCCGATCCTCATATACTATCCTGATGCGGAACGTGGCACCCGATCCATATTCTATCCTGGTGTCGGAACGTGACACTCCGATCCTCATATTCATTCTATCCTGAGTACCGAACGTGGCACCCGATCCTCATATTCATTCTATCCTGGTACGAACGTGGCACCCGATCCTCATATTCATTCTATCCTGGTAGGAACGTGGCACCCGATCCCCTAATTCATCAAGCCTTCTTTTACACTAAGGCATCATCATTCTCATTATATAATATATCAAGCCTTCTTTCATACTAAGGCATCATCATTCTCATTATATAATATATCAAGCGAATTAGGGTTCTTTCAAGATTTGGGATTCAATAGCTTCATCATGCTTTGTTAATTCATCACAATTTCACATTCATATTCATGCAAGCATACAACTTAAGCACATAGTAGGGTTTACAATAATATCAACACATAATATTCACTATTAAGAGTTTCACTACGAATATCGTAACATAAACCATAACCTACCTCCACCGAAGAATTGGATCAACAAGCTATCTCCTCAAATCCTTGCTATCCTCTTCGTTTCCCTCTCTCTCTACTCGTTCTCTTTCTCTTTCTGTCTCTCTTTGTTCTTTCTTATTTTTCTTTATTCCAACCCTCTTTCCTTTACCCTAATTATTGTATAATTAAGAATAAAAGAGGACAATAAAACCCCCTAATTAACTTAAGGTTACCTCTTTTAACCCCTAAGTAATTAGACTTATTAATATAAACCCTCAATCTTTATAATTAAGGAAAGAATAGTCAAAAACGACCCTTAAAACGTGGGGAGAAATCCTAAACCGCCGGGATTGTGCAGCTGTGACGGGCCGTCGTCGTACTGCGACGGTCCGTCCACGATAACGTCGCCTCCTCCCGAGTGGTCATGCGACGGCCCGTCACCCTGTGACGGTCCGTCTGGCCCTCCGTCATGCCGGTCAGAATCTCGTTTTCTTGCACCAATTTCTCAAAAGTTGAAGTGTTTTGCAACGGGACACACGACGGTTCGTCGTGAATGTGACGGTCCGTTCTGCCATTTCGTTCACGGTTCGTGAGAGTCGATTTTCAGTACCCAATTTCAGAATTCTAAGTGTCGTGGAACGGAACCTCCTCGACGGGCCGTCGTGACCACGACGGTCCGTCGGGACACACGTCGCCTCAGCCAGTTTTCCCCGTATTTATTCTGCTGCTCTAAAACGACTAAACAGGTCGTTACATTAGTGTAGTTTTACTTAATTCCAACACTATATTCACCAATTTAACTTACTAAACAACTTAATAACTTTCTAAGTCTAATTAGTTTAGTTTCAAATTCATTCCAACTTTTTATTCACTAATTAAGACACATCATATATTTTAAATTAGGGATAATACTCAATTACCCCCCTAGCCTATACCCAAAATCCCTACGATACACCTTATCTTTGATGAGGTCCTATTACCCCCTCCATCTTTTTTTTTAAAGTAATTTATTACCCCTTGCGTGCCTACGTGGCAATAGTCATGATTTCACCCATGTAGGGCGCGTGAGTGCAGAGTGAGAGCAGAGTGAGTGCAGATTTTGGCTAACAATGATCAATAAAAGTTAGCCACATGTCAAAGCAATTTGAAAAAAAAATCAAAAATAAATTTTATTGTTTCTCTCAAAAGAATCTTCTTCCTCTTTTCAAAAAATAACCCCATGTTTATGGTTCTTCATTTTTGAAGAAGCTCCATCCATTATCATTCACGTTAAATAGCTCCTTCATTTGAAAAGGTAAAGTAAAATTTAATATATTCGTTACATCTTTTTATGTCGATTATTAATTCTTATTTTTTTTGACAATGTTTATAAAGTTAGGGTTATGACAAAATCCGAGTTGAATAAGTTGTGTATGGATGAGAACGATTCAATGTTACACTGCAACCAAAAATTAACTCCCCAAAATCCAACAACGAAAATCAAATTTCAGTTGGAAATCTAATTTCTAACCTTTGAAATCGATCATGTCCACACATGCAACACTTTCCCTCTTTCTACTTCATTTACTTTTTGGTAAAATTAATTTGGAAAAGAGTAAACGCCAGCTTTTCAAACTTGGGAAGTGTAAAGTAACTTTATCGAAAGCTGAAACAGTGGGTCCCGACGCGTGTTCAACAAATAAATCGACCTTGCAGATTATTATTGCCACGTAGGAATGCAAGGGGTAATAAATTACTTAAAAAAAGTTGGAGGGGGTAATAGTACCTCATCAAAGATAAGGTGTGTCGTAGGGATTTTGGGTATAGGCTAGGGGGGTAATTGAGTATTATTCCTTTAAATTATTAAAACAACTTAACAAATTTCTAAGTTTAATGAGTTTAGTTTTAACTTAATTCCAACACTTTATTCACCAACTAAATCACATTCCATATTTTAACTTTTTTGAAGAATTTAACAACTATCTATGTCGAATTAGTTTAGTTTTAACTTAATTAAACACTATGAGTGTGTTTGGTATGAAGGAAAACATTTTCTGGATAATGTTTTCCAATTTTCTCATGTTTATTTGGGGCAAAAGTTTTGGAAACTGTTTTCCAAATCAACTTATTTTCCTCAAAATTAAGGAAAATGACTTCCCTTCAAAAATTAAGGAAAACATTTTCCAAAACTCTCCTCCAATTTTAAATTACATTTTTTTTCGAAAAAACATAAATTTTTTTTAAAAAATTCAATTTCAAAATTTTATTTTTTCACCGATCTTTGACCACCCTCCCCCTCTATTCCCCCCCGCCCCAACACCACCCCTCCCCAAAAATTAATTTTACTTTTTAAAAATATTTTCAACTCCAAATTTTTATTTTTAAGCTCCTACCTCTCCCCCCCCCCCTTCCTAACCCCCTACCCACCCCTGCCAACCCCAAAAAATTAATTTTATTTTTAAAATATACAATCTACTTCAAATTTTTATTTTTTCATTCCTACCTCCTCCCTCTGCGGCCCCGACCACCACCACCAATACCCCCACCCCTTATCATCACCACCCAAAAAAAATTATTTTTAAAAAATATTTTCAATTTAATAAATTATTTTGTATTCTAGTAAAAATAAAAAATATTCCTCAAAAATATTTTTCATTCATAAATCAAACATTAAAGATCATTTCCGAAAAATATTTTCTAATCACCAACCAAACATCAGAAAATAAGTCCAAAATCTACTTGTTATCCAGGAAAACATTTTCGAGGAAAACATTTTCCATGGAAAACATTTTCTTTCATACCAAACACACCCTATATTTACCAATTTAACTAATTAAACAACTTAACAACTTTATAAGTCTAATTAGTTTAGTTTTAACTTAATTCCAACATTTTATTCACCAACTAAATCTAATACATATTTTAACTTATTTGAAGAATTTAACAACTTATAAGTCTAATTAGTTAATTTTTAACTTAATTCCAACACTATATTCACCAATTTACTTATTAAACAACTTAAAAACTTTCTAGGTCAAATTAGTTTAGTTTTAACAAATTAGTTTAGTTTTAACTTAATTCAAACACTATATTCACAAATTTAACTTATTTTTTTACAACTTCCTAAGTAATTAGTTTAGTTTTAACTTAATTTCAATATTTGATTCACCAACTAAATCACATTGGATATTTTAACTTATTTGATGAATTTAACAACTTTCTATGTCTAATTGGTTTAGTTTTAACTTAATTTCAACATTTCATTCACCAACTAAATAACATTACATATTTAAACTTATTTGAAGAATTTAACAACTTTCTAAATCTAATTAGTTTAGTTTTAACTTAATTCCAACACTTTATTCACCAATTAAATCACATTACATATTTTAACTTATTTGAAGAATTGAACAACTTTCTAAGTCTAATTAGTTTAGTTTTAACTTAATTCCAACACTCTACTCACTAATTTAACTTATTAAACAACTTAACAACTTTCTAATTCTAATGAGTTTAGTTTTAACTTAATTAAAACATTTTATTCACCAATTAAATTACAGTACATATTTTAAGTTATTTAAAGAATTTAACAACTTATAAGTCTAATTGGGTTAGTTTTAACTTAATTACAACACTATATGCACCAATTTACTTATTAAACAACTTATCAACGTTCTAAGTCAAATTAGTTTAGTTTTAACATTATTCCAACACTATATTCACCAAGTTAACTTTTTTTTTACAACTTTCAAAGTAATAGTGTAGTCTTAACTTAATTCCAACACTTTATTCATCAATTAAATCACATTACATATTTTAACTTATTTGATGAATTTAATAATTTTCTAAGTCTAATTAGCTTATTTTTAACTTAATTCCAACACTCCATTCACCAACTAAATCACATTACATATTTTAACTTATTTGAAGAATGAATACCTTTTTAAGTCTAACTAGTTTAGTGTTAACTTAATTCCAACACTTTATTCACCAACTAAATCACATTACTTATTTTAACTTATTTGAAGAATTTAATAACTTTCTAAGTCTAATTAGTTTAGTTTTAACTTAATTCCAACACTATATTCACCAATTTAGCTTATTAAACAACTTAACAACTTTCTAAGACTAATTAGTTTAGTGTTAACTTAATTCCAACACTTTATTTTCCAACTAAATCATTACATATTTTAACTTATTTGAAGAATTTAACAACTTAAAAGGCTAATTAATTTAGTTTTAACTTAATTCAAAACAATATCCACCAATTTAACTATTAAACAACTTAATAACTTTTTAAGTAAAATTAGTTTAGTTTTAACTTAATTCTAACAATTTATTCACCAGCTAAATCACATTACATATTTTGACTTACTTGAAGAATTTAATAACTTATAAGTCTAATTTGTTTAGTTTTAACTTAATTCCAATCCTATATTCACCAATTTAACTTATTAAAATAACTTAACAACTTTCTAAATCTAATTAGTTTAGTTTAATCTAATTGGATTAAACGTTGCATCCTTACTTTCTGAACAAGTTAGAGAGAAAAAATATGTGAGTTCCATGATTTTTTTCAGTTAATACAAGTACATATTTTTTATAAGAAAGAAGATCTACCCCCTCTATCAAAAAATTATATGACACTCTTTATTTTAAGAAGCTTCAAAATGATCGACACCATTTTATTTCCATACAACTTTAGCAAAATTCAAAAATCCAAATTTATAAAACTATTCCAATCTTTCAACTTTAGTATAACTTTTCTTCATCAAGTTAGTATTTCAATCATACTTTCATAGTTTATTCAACTATCATCATAATACAAGTGAAAGACTAAAAGTTCACATCCAATCAAAATTGGCCAGAGGAAAGGATGTCCTAAAAATAGAATACAGACCTCGCAATAATTGCTGAATATCATCATGAAGCTGCTTAAGAAATTCTTTATTTTCCTGTACAATAAGTAAACCCAAGAATGTCAAACTAACATATGCACATGAAAGTTGTGTATACATAAATAAACCATAACAACTATGTCTCAAACTAGAGAAATTGAGTATCAAATAATGTTATGTGCTCAACAAACATTTTCTTTTCTTCTTCTGTTCAAAGCCAGTTCTTTAGACTTTACTTCTCTACCAATGTCATCTTCGATCTCTTCTTCTTCATTTTTCTTTTTTTCATCTCCTTCATCTAATTGTAATTCAAATTTCTCCATATTCATATCCTCAATCTCTTCATGAATCTCTTTTGCCACGTCATCAGATACCAAATCTTCCCCAATTTCTCTACTTTTTGTATGTTCTTTGCCATGAAACTGATCATGGTCCATGCCAAATTCTAGAGATCTTCCTTACTTTATAAGTCTACTTAGTTTAGTTTTAACTAATTTTGAGACACTTTAACTAAATGAAAACAAAAAAGATTTGTAATGGAGGTTCTAAAAATTCACCCTGACTTCAAAAGAATGGAGGCGGTGTCGATCCACTGATGTTGTTGCACGACCCACTGTTGGGCGCGTACGTGATAGAGGTGGAGCTGGTGACGATGGAGGCGGCGCAACCTCCAACTGCTGAGGCACGATCCACTGCTGCACGTCTGCTGCAGATGGGTTGGGTTTGATCGTTGCCGCTGATAGGACAAGATGGTGTGGGTGGCGCCTGGCGGGGCAGGGTGGGTGGGTGGCGGTCGGGTGGGTTCAATGAGAGAGGAGTGAGAGGGAGAGATATATGACTTAGCGTTTTAATATTATCCTTCTTTTCTTTTGAGAGAAGTATATATTTAATTTACCGATCATGGAATGTCAATATTTTGGAAAATAATTAGTTTATCATCCACGAAATGTGGATATTTTTAAAAACAATTATTTATATTTAACAATATTTAATAAATATCGACATTGTGAGGTCGATACTATTTAAATAAAATAATAATTTAAATATACCGACCTCTTTGTGTCGATATTTATTAATTTATTTTAATTTATATATATATATATATATATATATATATATATATATATATATATATATATATATCAGTAGAAATTTAATTTAATAAATTTAATTTATCGATCAAGTTAATTTTATAAATTTAAATTATATACCTCCTAATTATATAAATTTAATTTTTTCGATCTATATAAGTTTATTAATATCAAATCTAATATATAAATCTCCTTAAATTGATCATCGATATTCTTTAATTAATAATGTATTTCATATATAATTAATTAACGTATTTTATAACTCAGATGAAGTATCCTTTACGTGTCATCATAATTAGGTAGTGATCACTACACTTGACATACATTCAAGATCGAAAGTATATATATAATAATACTATCTCGCATTTCATTCTCGAATGAATTATATGTTAGCTCTTGATCACCTCTACATCATACATGATATATTAAGTTCATGATTAGACGACAAGACTGATAGATTTTTACATTATAAGTATATTTATATCATAGTTCATAATAACGTAGTTTTATACTCAAAAATATGGATTATTTTTATTTATTCCACGAATTATGATTAATATAAATATTTTAAACAAACCGTCCTCCGAATGTCGCTTTTATTAAAAGGAATTAGATATAATAAAAAGAAGCGACCACATAATGTCGGTATCACATTAAATTTTAAAGATACATAAAAAGTAATCATATTTATTAAATAATATTGACATCGGATGTTAGTATTTTATATTAATTGATTTTTTAACTTATATAAAACCGTCATCTGGAGCAAGATTTATTTAAAATTAATTGAAAATATTAATTTTTTGAAAACCACGGTATAAATATTTAAATTAAAATTAATTTAATTGCATAATATTTAATTTTATCGACTTCTTGGAGTCGGTAATATAATTTATTTATTTTTAATTTTACGCAAAACCGTCCTCATGGGGTTGGTATTTGGATGAAATAAAAATACCAACATCATGCGGTCAATATTTGGATGATGTAAACTTACCGTCCTCATGATGTCGGTATTTGGATGAAGTAAAAATACAGACATAATGAAGTCAGTATTTCGGATGAAGTAAAAATACCGACATCATGAGTTCGAGATTTGGATGAAATAAATATACTGACATCATAAGGTCATTATTTGGATGTAGTAAAAATACCTACCGCATGTGATCGGTATTTGGATGAAGTAAATATACCGACCTCATGAAGTCAGTATTTGGATAAAGTAAAAATACCAACCTCATGAAGTCGGTATTTGGATGAAGTAAAAGTACCGACCTCATGCAGTCGGTATTTGGATGAATAAAAATACCGACCTCATGAGGTCGGTATTTGGATGAAATAAATATATCGATCTCATGAAGGTCGATATTTTATATTAAATTATTTTTTTATTTATATAAAATCATCATCCTGAAGATGATTTATTTAAATTAAATTAAAAAATATTAACTTATCAATCTTACGGAAGTCATTGTATTATTATTCCAATAAAATTATTATAATTATATACTTTTTAATTTTATCAACTTTCGAATGTCGGTATTATAATATATTTATTTTTTATTTTATACAAAACCGTCCTCCAGAAGACGGTTTAAATAATATAAAATTAAAATATTTTTAAATTTTGTTTTTTATATATATTTGAGAAAAAATAAAATATGGTTATCTATTTATTTTATTTAATACCGACATCAAGAGGTCGATTTTTATTGTAATTCATTTTTTCCGCAAAAAATATCAACCTCCTGAGGGCGGAATATTTTTTCCTCTTTATTTTGCTAAAAACTGACTAGTTGTAGTCGGTTTGTAAAGTTATTATAATTTTATTCTTTTTAACAATACTCACCTCCGGAGGTGGGAAATTACCGACCTCCATTTGAGGTCGGTATTTTTTAGGTCGGTATTCACTGTCTTTAGTAGTGAAAGTCCTAATTTGGGTATAAGGATCAAGGGTTTGACCTAGGGTTTATATTATTGATTATGATAGGGGTAATTGGGTTTTTATTTATTTATCCTCATGTTATATTGATGTTTTTAGACCACGAACAAGCAGGAAGAATCCAGAAAGGGAAGATACAAGTATCTTAGGGTATTCAAGTTTCAATTAGAGGTAGGTGATGGTTATGATTTATATTGATGTGATGTTAGTTTGCAATTAATACGTTATTATGCATTTATGTGAATGTTGCGTTATTAATCACACTACTCATAAAATAAGGATGATAAATAGTTATATCCCATGAAGTGATGAATTGATTGTATGATCATGAGAATATACATTGTGATTGTGATTGTGGCTTGTTGAATGGATTGGGTGTTGCGTTCGACACACTAACTTGGATGGATGTTCACGTTCCGACATAACAATGGAATCAGTTGCCTTGTTCCGCATTAACATGATAAGATTACCATGTTCCGTTATGCTAGCAGTTTGGGTAGAGGTTCCATAAGAGGATCATTGAATTGAGTTCCATGAGAGGACCATTGACTTTACATAGCTGTATATCTTGAGAATTTTGAAGTTGTACGTTGTTCGTAAGTGATGACTAATATTGTATATGTTCAGTATATACATGTTTATTATTGTTGTAATGACTTATATATGTTTCACCTTTTGGGATAGCCGCATGATTCTACAAGTACACTGTGGTTGAGTACTAATACTGCACTTGCTTGTTCTTTGTTGAGTACAAGGCATCTTCAGGCGGCTATTGATAGATATCAGCTAGGTGACTATTGAGTGTGGCCGGATTCATGGATGAACGAATTTTTTCAGGTAGTCGTGAATCTTTCTTGTTTAAGTCCATTTTTTTCGACTCAGACTATTTGTTTAAGGTTTTGTTTAATTTCGGGGTTGTAGTCCTTCTCTTAGACTTGTTGTTAGTAGAGTTTCGGTACAATGACTTTCAAGTTCTAGGGTTGTTCTTCCGCATTGGTTTGGCTAGTTGTTTGTTAAAACCTTAGAGTTCATGGAAACTTTTTTTTAACAGTTATTTAAACCTACTTCTGTAGCTTTAAATGTGTATTACTTTGGTTAGGTTGATTAGTTGGCCGGTAGTTTTGGTTTTCCCAGCAGAGGGTTAGTGTAGGTATCACTCACGACGGTCTGGATCGCTGCATGTATTGATCATGCAAATAATATACGCCATCTATTTCAAATTGATTAATTGAATTGTTGAGTTGTTCACACCGTTTAAGGAAAGAAGATTAAGACATAAATTAGACATAACTTTTCATTTTTACCCTTATTAATAATTGTCAAATTTATAATTAAAATAACTAACATTAATTAATAACTAATTTTAATACTAACTGATGAAGAATAAAATTTAAAGAACACTCTAAAATAATTTCAAAAATTGAACAATAAAATTATTTTAATAAATAAAAATGTCTCAGTATTTCAAGTAACTTAAAATGGAGTATTTATATAATCAAAGTCATTCATTAAAGATGATTATTGAATGATGATTTGATAAATATGATAACCAACATATTCTCACATGTTAATTTTATTCCAATGATAATATCAGCGATGATTTTTACGTGATAACCAATAAATAACTCTTATATCTATGATTATAATACGGTTTTTTCGTTCCATATTAACTTAAGCTTTGAGATATTTAATAGTATTGACCAAACTAAGTTATTATATGAAACAATTCACCAAAATAATATGTTTTTTTTAAAATTTTAGAAAACTAGCATAAACGTATTTCACGGTAACGTTTAGGGTATATTTTATTTTTTAAAAGTTGACGGCCTTAGATTGATATATGTTACTCATAATAACGTTTTTCTCCTAAAACATTACTCAAAAAATATTTTAGGAGTAAAACCTTACTCATAGTAACGTATATCAATCTAACGCTATTAGTTTTTAAAAAATGAAATATACCCTGAAACATCACTGTTAAATATGTATATATTAGGTTTGTAAAATACTGAAAAAATGTATTATTTTGGTAATTGTTTTATATAATGGCTTAGTTTGGTAAAAAAAAAAAATCGAGATATTTTATCTCCTTTACAAAAAATAGGTTAAGACATAAATTAAGTATAATTTTTTATTTTTATCTTTCTTAGTTATTGTCAAAAATAACTAAACATTAATTATAATAACTAATTTCAATACTATCTTAAAAGATAAAAGTGGAAGAATATTTTAAAAATCGTCTTGAAAATGAGTATATTAGATAAATTATGTATATCGAATTACTGTAGTATACTTAATCATCCTATAATTCTTGAAGCAGCCTAACGAATATTGAAGTTGATTTATAAAATTGCTTCAGACCAGTCAAGAGGTGTTTTTCAAAAAAACATGTATGAATTATGGTAAAAAAAAATTACATATAGAAAAAGAGAATTTTTTTCATGATCATCAGGTCAAAATAAATATTTATATGCTTTTAATTATTTAAATATTCACCACCTTAAAAATTATAGGACGAAAATTATGTACACTGTGAATCTATACAATTCAAAATTTGTACTCCCTCCGTTCTAGCACTTCTAATTTTATACCGTGATTATGAAATTATTTATATATAGGAAGATTTTATCATTTTGCCCTTTGTTTATTTGATTAAACTTCCAAAAGACTTTTTAATTGTAGCAGTAAAATGAAAAAAATAATTAATTTTATCTTAATTTAATAAGTGTTCAAATAATGTTGGACACATTTTTAGTAAGATGCACATCTTATATGGGACGAGAGAGTATATCTTAAAAGAGTACAATAGTATAGTTCTAACATGTCAATTATTATATTAATATCCAGAAGTATACAACATCTCTTATTAAAATAGAAGAAACTATCTAGTTACACACTAATATTCCTATTATATTTACTAATTTTCCTATAGTTTGAAATAATTATATTTTATCTCATTGTATCATAATTTTATATTAGATTTCAAGTTATATACATGTGAATTACACTAGATACCTACTATATAAATGTATATAGTGTATTGAACAACATATACACGAGTGAGAAATGAAAAATGGCGAGCGAGTTGCGAGGAAGATGTGAATGATTTGTCTATGTATCCCACATACATGTGAATCATGCTAGATATAAACTATATACATGTACATGATGTTATTCACATGCACATGAAACACAGTATACATGAGTAAGATATGGGTCTGACGAGAGAGGTGTGAAAGATTTGTTTATGTATCCCAAATACATGCAATTATATTAGATATACACTATATACATGTATCTGTTGTAATTATCATGTATCTAAGATATCATGCACGAGCAACATATGAAAGTGGCGACCGAGGTTTGTCTAGCAAGTGTGCTACAATTATTTGGCTCCCCTTGCAGAGAAAATTAGCAAACTAGTTAAAAAAATATAACATAATTAGTAAAAATCTACATACTTTACAAATATTAGTAAAGATGTCATTATTTTGTTTACTTCTTATTTTATCGCTCATTGAATACACGTGTTCCAATTATTTTGATAAAACTAATTGATTCTTTTTTTATCTCCCATTGATACACATTGTCTCATTTATTTTCCCCTAATACACGTTTTTCAATATAACTATTATGTTAAAAAAAGATAAATTTCTCTCTCTTATATTTACCTTTTTAGATTATCCTTTAACGTTCAAATTACTAATATCTCTCTACTGTGATTTTTGGTGTTTTTTTTTTTCAGAATTTTGATTCACAACAATTTCAGTAATTAACATATTCATCTTTATCCTATTTTTGATTTATTTATGATTTTATTTTCATTTAATTCTTTCATAATTGTTGTTTGTAGTGCGAATCTCGATTGAACCTTTAAAACACTATGCAATGGCTGAATTTAGAAGACTTACTAGATGTATCAACTTACAGACAATAAAAACATTTACATGACTCAATCGGTGTGCAAAACATTCCTCAAATTCATATAGAACATGTAGAATCTTTGTCTAGTCGTGGGAATATTATTGTTAGTTTTGATAATGTACCAAATTTTTGAATCATTCTTTTCTAGTTTTGTACTTTGGTAGGCATTCAATAATTTAAGGATATATTTTCATTACGTGAATATGATATTTCAGATTTTATTAATGAATTCTTATTGGATGATTTTGTATTCATTGTGGTATATTTGTTGTAATTGTGTTGTGTGCTTTGTAAATTCATGTATTCATTATGATTTGTGTATTATTTCATAGTTTTGTACTATGTAAGGGTGTTATTTGTATCCAATCAAGTAAAGAGACATATTAGCTTTATATATTTATATTTATTTTAATAAATTGTATTCATTCCTTATTATTTGATTGTTTTGTATTTCAGTAAGGCGTATTTGTTTTTGTTGTGTTGTGTGCTTTATTATAAGTTACTTTTTACACGTCTTTGAATTTATTATGCTTTGTGTATCATTTTATAGTTATGAAGATTGTGAGAGTCTTGTTTGTATTCAAGTAAAATAAAGATACATATAAATTTTATTAACAAACAATAAAGCTATTTGAATTTTCAATGTTAAAGTAAAGATACATATTAATTGTAATCACTATATTATTCATTCACTTTTCTTTGTATTCATTATGACATATTTGGTATATTCATTAGATCATAATAATTATTTTATGTGTCATGTTTGATTTATAAGTTACATTACTGCGTTTTTTTTAGTATGATGTAGTTTCTAATTTACATTATGACATAGTTTTTATATTTTTATGCTTGCCAAATTAAATATGTTTTGTTACAAATATCATTTACTCAGGGAGTTGCTTTTGCCTGCAAATATCCACCCCATGAAGTCACCCACATTAACTGCTATGTTAATCCTGAAATAAAGCTCAGATGATCATCTTACTGAGCAACAATATAGTTTGTTTTGCGAGAAAACATGTTTCAGTCATTATATGAGAATCATAAAATGTGTTGTTCAAGGTCAAATTCACAGGTGTTTTATGGCACTAGAACTACAATGTAGTACTCGACAAACTCTTGGTATCTGAGTTAATGAACTATCTTGAAGTTTACACTTATTACGGGATTAAATTGTGTTGATGTCATAGATGATTTCTAATTTAACACTAAAGAACCTAATAGGTTGATTGTTCAGTACTTTGGTGGTAAGGTAATTATCCGTAAATTAGACTTAATTGATAGATTCACACAAAAAATTGGGTTAACTTTGAAAACGATGCGCTTAAGCTCGTCATATTGTATTCCATTCATACATATGCATACTCATAAAACTAATACTCTCCATTGTTTATTGTTGGGTATGTAGCAAGAATTGATGGGAAATAAATAGAGGGAAGGAGAGGAATTTGAAAGGTTTAGAACTTGAAAGGTTAGGAACTTGAAAAGTCCTCTAATGCTTTATTGAAAAAGGCAATAGTCCCTCATCGGTAATGGAAAGGAAAATAGGAGAGTTTAAATAAATAAACACTCCTATTAATTGTTAAAAGGGTTGGAAAGAGGGACCCCCCTCGCGCCGTCGTCGTCGTCGCTCGCTCGCTTCGGCTTCGGCTTCGGCTTCGGCTTCGGCTTTGGCTTTGGCTTTGGCTTTGGCTTTGGCAAATGATCGATCGAGAGATAATTTTTTGGACAAAATTTATTTTAATTATCTATTAATTAATTTAAATGGCCAAAAATTATTTTCAATAAATTAGTTGATAACCGAAATGTTTTCAACTTTTTAGTTAAAACCCGACCCGACTCGGATCCGCGAGTGACCCGTTTTAAATTCTGTTATATTCAAAATTTTCCGCTATGACTGCTTACGAAGGTTGCAACTTTCACGAACAGTCAATACCATTTGAAAGTTTGCAACCTTTCATTAATGGTCGTGTTAATTCTGAAAGGGTTGCAACCTTTCAGAATATATTCTTGCCTATAAATACCATTCAGTCTTCAGAATATTTCCAACAAATTTTCTGATCTTCCTTCTTCTTAAAATCACATTTTTTCTTCGTGTACTTTCTGCTTTGTGGATTGATTCATTGTGACAAGAGAGTTTTTGGTATCTATACTCTACTGATTAAAATCATTTTACCCTGGGAGGTTATATTCCAAATCAAACCTCGGATACTAGAGGGGAATAATTTCCTTAAGGGGACACTGTGAATTCAGTGGACTTGATTTTCTTCCGAAAATTTCAATAAGAGTATTCCAGATTCTGGTACGTTTTTACAGATTAAATTATTTTATCTCTGTTCATCTTATTTACTGGTTATAAAAATTCTCAGATACTTCGTGTTTCTGAATGATTTATTAGAACCAGTAATTTCTGATTTTCTTAACACAGATTGGCAACAATCTTAAGGAAATTATTAAATCTGTGTTTCTGGTGGAGACAAAAATCTTTGTGATTTTATACTCCTTTAAGTCTGCAATTATAATTTATTGCTTACTTATATTGTATCAGTTTTGTTTATCAGAAATGGAAAATACTGGTGTGACAGTGGCTGTTGCTGCACCAACCCGACCTCTTGTATCACAAGCAGAGAAACCGGGTAAATTCACAGGTGTGAATTTCAAAGGATGGCAAAGCAGTATTTTTCTGGCTTACCACTCTTGGTCCTGCAGAATTTACAAATGAAGATACTCAGTCCTCACTGATGATATGCCAGACAGGGAAAAATTTATGATTGTAGAAGCATGGAAAAAGTCAGACTTCCTATGTAAAGGTTACATTTTGAGTGCTTTAGAGGATGACTTATATAATGTCTATAGTGCAATAACAACTTCAAAAGAGTTGTGGAATGCACTTGAGAAGAAATATAAGACAGAAAATGCATGCTTGAAAAAGTTTGTGGTCGCAAAGTTTTTAGACTATAAAATGACAGATAGTAAAACTGTTGGATCACAAGTGCAGGAACTTCAACTTATTCTCCATGATCTGATTCTTTGAAGATATGGTAGTAAATGAAGCTTTTCAAGTGGCTGCAATGATCGAGAAGTTGCCTCCTTCGTGGAATGACTTCAAGAATTATCTAAAGCACAAGCGTAAAGAAATGAAGCTTGAAGATCTTGTGATTCGTCTCAAGATTGAGGAAGATAACAGAAATGCCGAAAAGAAGTCGCGTAAGAGTTCAACAATCATTGGAGTTAATATTGTTGAAGAAGCTCCTACCAAAGACAAAAAGAGAAAGAAGTCCAACGGGCAGAAGTCAGAACAGGCCAAGAAGAAATTCAAAGGCAACTGTTATAATTGTGGCAAGGCTGGTCATAGATCTTCTGATTGTCATGCTCCAAGAAAGGACAAAAACAAAGGCAAAGGCAAAAGTCAAGCAAACATCGTGGAAAAGATGGAAGATGCAGATGACTTGTGTGCAATGATATCAGAATGTAACTTAGTTGGAAATCCCAAGGAGTGGTTTCGACTCAGTGCTACTAGACATATTTGCTCTGCAAAGATGCCTTTGCATCGCACACTCCTGCTGAGTACGATGAAGATTTATTCATGGGAAACACAAAGAATAAAGAAGGATTGCGAGAACCGCAAAGTAATGTTAAAAATGACATCCGGCAAAGTGTTGACTTTAAACAATGTTCTGCATGTCCCTACTATTAGGAAGAATTTAGTTTCTGCTGCACTACTCGTTAAGAACGGGTTTAAGTGTGTCCTAGTTAGTGATAAAGCTGTAATAAGTAAGAATGAAATGTACATAGGAAAGGGCTATCTCAATGAGGGTCTTTTCAAACTAAATGTAATGGTTATTGACAGTATCAATAAAAATTCTACATTTACTTATTGGAGTTAAATGATTTATGGCATGCCCGTTTGGGACATGTTAATTACAAAGCCTTGCGAAAATTGGTTAGTTTAGAAGTATTGCCTGATTTTAAATGCGATAAGTCGAAATGTGAAATTTGTGTGGAAAGTAAGTTTGTTAAACATCCTTACAAGTCTGTTGAAAGAAATTCTAAAACTTTAGACTTAATTCACACAGATATATGCGATATGAAGTCAACACCATCTCGTGGTGGAAAAAAGTATTTTATAACTTTTATTGATGACTGCACTCGATTTTGTTATGTATACTTGCTTAATAGTAAGGATGAAGCAATTGATGCATTTAAGCAATACAAAAATGAAGTGGAAAATCAATTGAATCTAAAGATAAAAATGATTCGGAGTGATAGGGGTGGAGAATATGAATCTCCTTTTGCAGAGATATGTTTGGAATATGGTATTATTCATCAAACTACTGCACCTTATACACCACAGTCAAATGGTTTGGCAGAACGAAAGAACAGAACATTAAAGGAAATGATGAATGCCTTAATGATCAATTCTGGTTCACCGCGAAATCTTTGGGGGGAAGCCATTCTTACAGCTAATAAAATACTCAATAGAGTACCCCATCGAAAAACACAATCAATTCCATATGAGTTGTGGAAAGGAAGAAAACCCAACTTGAAATATTTTAAAGTGTGGGGGTGTTTAGCCAAGGTAGAGGTTCCTTTACCTAAGAGGGTTAAAATTGGACACAAAACAATAGATTGTGTCTTTATTGGATATCTTTGTGAATAGTAAAGCCTGTCGATTTTTGGTTCACAACTGATAATCCTGAGATTCATGTTAATACGATAATTGAATCGGATAATGCAGAATTTTTGAAAACATTTATCCGTATAAAACTGAAAGTGAGTCAACAAGTGAAAGATCTAAACGACCACGAGAAGAATCAATGGAAAATATTCTAACTAGTGAGGAACCTAGGCGAAGTACTCGACAACGAAAATCTGTTTCTTTCGGACCAGATTTTGTAGCACTATTGCTTGAAAATGAGCCTCCAACATTTAAAGCAGCTATGTCTTCGTCAGAGTCAACTTATTGGAAAGAAGCAGTCAATAGTGAGATTGAATCAATTTTAAGCAATCACACTTGGGAATTGACTGATCTTCCGCCAGGAAATAAACCTTTAGGATCAAAATGGATCTTTAAAAGGAAAATGAAACCTGATGGGACTATTGACAAATACAAGGCTAGACTGGTAGTCAAAGGGTACAGACAAAAGGAAGGTCTGGACTACTTTGACACATATTCTCCAGTAACAAGGATAACATCAATTAGGATGTTAATAGCACTTGCAGCAGTCCATGATCTTAAAATCCACCAAATGGATGTAAAGACAAAGATTCTTAAATGGAGAGTTAGAGGAAGAAATTTACATGGAACAACTTTGAAGGGTTTATAGTTCCTGGTAAAGAAAAGAAAGTGTCTTGAACTTGTGAAGTCACTTTATGGACTCAAGCAAGCACCCAAACAATGGCATGCTAAATTTGATCAAGTAATGTTGACAAATGGATTCAAGATTAACGAATGTGATAAATGTGTTTACATCAAAAATGTTATGAATCATGAAGTCATTGTTTGTTTGTATGTTGATGACATGTTAATAATGAGTAAAGAAATTGATGATATAAATGCTATTAAGCGCATGTTGTCCAACAAGTTCGATATGAAAGACTTAGGAGTTGCTGATTTGATCTTAGGGTCGGGATTATCAAAACTCCCAGGGACTAGCATTATCTCAATCTCATTATATTGAAAAATTATTGGATAAGTTCAATTACTTGAATTTCAATGTAGTCAAAACTCCAATTGATTTAAGTTGTACATTTAAAAAGAATGAAGGTCAAAGTGACTCTCAATTGGAATATGCCAGAGTGTTGGGAAGTTTGATGTATATTATGAATTGCACACGACCAGATATAGCATGTGCTATTAGTAAACTGAGTCGGTACACTAGTAATCCGAATCAAACTCACTGGATGGCTATGAAACGTGTGTTGGGTTATCTAAAATGGACACAACATTATGCTTTGCATTATAATAAATATCCTGCTGTGATTGAAGGATATAGTGATGCAAATTGGATCACCGGGTCAAATGATGTAAAATCCACGAGTGGTTATGTATTCATACTTGGTGGAGGAGCTGTCTCTTGAAATCTTCCAAACAGACATGTATTGCTCGCTCCACAATGGAATCTGAATTCATTGCTTTGGATAAAATTTGGTGAAGAAGCGAGAATGGCTCAGGAATTTCCTAGAGGATATTCCATTCGCCCAAACTGTCGGACCAATTTGCATACATTGCGATAGTCAAGCGACAATAGGTAGAGGCGAGGAGCGTTATGTACAGCAGGAAGTCTCGTCATATCTGACGTAGACATAACACCATAAGACAATCGCTCTCTAGTGGAATTATCACAATTGACTATGTAAAGTCAAGCGATAATGTGCCAGATCCACTAACGAAAGCCCTAGTGAGAGAGGCAGTTGAAAGATCATCTAAGGGAATGGGTTTACCGCTTAGGACAAGTCAGCATGACGGTAACTCTATCTAGCGGTGGAGATCCCAAGAGCTAGATTCAAGGAGAAAAACAAAGTTGTGGCTGACGGTTCGACATTGTCAAATAACTCAATCCATTCTCATGATGAAGACAATGTTCAGGAAAAGGTTAAGACTTTAAGGCTTGTTAATGAGGTAATAAAGCTTAAAGTATTTTAATGATTTGCTAAGTTTGGTAGATTTGACCAAATAGTGTATCTACGAGATGACACGGTTAGAAATCACCTATGTGAGTGTGAAGTGGAAGCCGCTTCAAAGAGAATTTATGTCAAAAGCCTATTCTCTATACACTCATGAAACCAGGAGGTGTTCATGGCTGAAACGAACACAACCGTAAGAATCATAAACAGTAAAGGGTTAATTGTGTGACATATGGTTGTCTAGGTATACACCAAAGTTCGACGGTTCAAAGATATCACATCTACCGATTGACCGAGTATATCCGACATATGTTCACTACGGAAAGTCCAAGGGGAAACCTACTTATCCAGATGCAATTAATCCTTGCTTGTAAAGTACACAATTGTCCGTGCATTCCTATGTTATAACTATTCCCCATCAATGTGGGGGATTGTTGGGTATGTAGCAAGAATTGATGGGAAATAAATAGAGGGAAGGAGAGGAATTTGAAAGGTTTAGAACTTGAAAGGTTGGGAACTTGAAAAGTCCTCTAATGCTTTATTGAAAAAGGCAATAGTCCCTCATCGGTAATGGAAAGGAAAATAGGAGAGTTTAAATAAATAAACACTCCTATTAATTGTTAAAAGGGTTGGAAAGAGGGACCCCCCTCGCGCCGTCGTCGTCGTCGCTCGCTCGCTTCGGCTTCGGCTTCGGCTTTGGCTTTGGCAAATGATCGATCGAGAGATAATTTTTTGGACAAAATTTATTTTAATTATTTATTAATTAATTTAAATGGCCAAAAATTATTTTCAATAAATTAGTTGATAACCGAAATGTTTTCAACTTTTTAGTTAAAACCCGACCCGACTCGGATCCGCGAGTGACCCGTTTTAAATTCTGTTATATTCAAAATTTCCCGCCATGACTGTTCTGAAAGGTTGCAACTTTCAGGAACAGTCAATACCATTTGAAAGTTTGCAACCTTTCATTAATGGTCGTGTTAATTCTGAAAGGGTTGCAACCTTTCAGAATATATTCTTGCCTATAAATACCATTCAGTCTTCAGAATATTTCCAACAAATTTTCTGATCTTCCTTCTTCTTAAAATCACATTTTTTCTTCGTGTACTTTCCTGCTGTGGATTGATTATTGTGATGAGAGTTTTTGGTATCTATACTCTCCTCATTAAAATCATTTTACCCTGGGAGGTTATATTCCAAATCAAACCTCGGATACTAGAGGGGAATAATTTCCTTAAGGGGACACTGTGAATTCAGTGGACTTGATTTTCTTCCGAAAATTTCAATAAGAGTATTCCAGATTACAGTGCGTTTCTGATTAAATTATTTTATCTCTGTTCATCTTATTTACTGGTTATAAAAATTCTCAGATACTTCGTGTTTCTGAATGATTTATTAGAACCAGTAATTTCTGATTTTCTTAACACAGATTGGCAACATTTATTTGTATTCAAACTAAAATAAAACTACCCAAGTCATTAATAAATACATAATTAGAGATGTAAACAATATTCTGTATCCAAGTAAAATTGTATGTACTTACCATAGTATTTCCATCGTGTTTTGAACAAAATTGTATATTTCATACATCAATGAAGTCTATCAATATATATGTATGCTAAACAAATATTTAAATTGTATTCAAATAAAATACTTACAAAATACATTACATTGCTCATATCCTTTTCGATAAGGCATACGACGTAGTTAAATAAACAGAATACAAAAAAAAACTAAATAAATAAACGAAATTACTGATTGTCGTAAAAAATTATACCTACTTCAATATGTATTCGTTAGGGATACAATTTAGTTTGGAACATTAAAAACAAGCAGCCAATCAAAAAATTCCATCTTCAAGCAAATCATTAATATTTTCATATTCAACAACCAAAAAAAATTCAACAAATAAACTTAAACTAATTATTCATATGTCGTTCATTACAATGAAAACAGATTAAGGATAAAAAATTTTACGATTTACATTTATTCACAAAATTTCAAATAAAAATTATAAGGATTTAGAAAAAGATTAGGATGAAACAATTAAATAAAACCTGATCAAAATTTGTATTCAAACAATTTGATCGAACTCTTAGTAGAAAAATTCTTCTCTAAAGATGTTCGTCAATGATTTTTTATATGTTTTCTTTAAAATAGTTCTTACCAGACAGATACTCAAAATAAATTTTCAATTGAATGAAAATCTAGAAAATCGATAATGATAGAATTCATCAACTATGGAATGCCGATTAGTTTTTTTTGAAAGTATTGACAATGAATCCTGCTATGCATGATGTGAATATTTTGGGCCAAGCCCGAATTGATTTTAGCGGGCTAAATAACAAAACAAACCCAAATTAGAAATTCCTTCTCCCTTATATTCTTGCTAAAGCCCCTCCTCACTCAATCACTAAATTGGCTCTTCTCAATCAAATCGTACGTTTCTTTCTCTCTTTCTCTCTATGTCCCCCTTTTTATAGTGTTGTTTCTCACTCTATTATATTGCTTTGTTTGATCAAAACTCTCACTATATATCGAATTTATGTTATTTTGTTTATCAACATGGATCATAATGGAATAGTCGGAATTCCTCTACTATTAATTAGTGATGTCAGATTTTAGGGAAAAAAAATATTGTGTAGGGAGTGTTACCTTTAGAAATGGACCTGATTTGCTTGTCTTTTGATTTTGTTTTGTGTAGATACATGTTTTGAGGAATGGCGAAGACAAAAATTTCAATCGGAGTAAGATTCATAATCTTTGGTCCAACATTAGTAGCTGCACTGACCATGTTGTCTACCACCGAAATGGTTCACATTAAAGATCGATACACTTTTTTACTATCTTATCAGAATTCCAACAATGGATACTCTATCAGAGCAACGTACAAGAATTGGAATAGCTTTCAGTAAGAATTTGGTCACCTATCAAAAAATTATTTATGTTTATAACCCTATTACTTATATTTCTTCTTAAATTTTAGATTTATCTCTGTTTAGTTTGATATTTGAGTTTCATACTTATATCATCTTTATACAAAGTAATTACAAGTAAATCTTTGTGATACACGGAAATAAAAATGATAATTGACTACTATATATCCCAAGTTAAACTATATTGTCAGTTAAACCTACTACATTATTGTTAATTTTTTTAAATTGAAGAGAGATCTTCAATTTTTACATACAAGATACCTAGATAAACCGTTTTTTTATTGTTCTAAAAACATAATAATTATGTGACTAGCCAAAAGATCTTTATTTGTTTCTCTTTTTATGGTATATATATTTAGTAAAAGTAACTTCTTTCCTTACACTTAATACAACTTTGAATGTCAAAGCTACCATCAACGATCAAGAGAAGGTAAGAACTTATTACTTTCCTTATTTAGATTATGCGATTATTGAGGAAATATTATAGAGCTAGCAAATAAAATTACTATGCACAATTCTTTTTTAAAAAAATTATATATATTTTCATATGTATAATCCTAGTCAATATATTATTTTAAAATATGTGATAACATAATTATAATTAATAAATTTTGATCATCAGGTTCTTTATAACGGTGAACTTTCTTGGAGCTGCTTACAACCTTCTAGTTATAGTCCTTCCAAATGGGAGTCGTCTATGGAAGTTGGTCGTTGTTTTGGATATGGTACTCTACTTGTTTCTCTTACTTACACTTGATTAATTTGTTAACGACTAACATGTCATCATAAAACAAATAGAAAAAGAATCAACTAATATTTTTGTCTCCGTTGAAATTGAACCTGGAACCTCATACCTTCCTCCTAATTAAGATTCATGATTTCTTAATAGTAAATAAATAGATAAATAATTATATTTAACATACCAACATGCATTCAATCCATTTTATATGTTTTTTTTACCGAAAAATATTTGAAATATATTCGAATTTGATCGAAATTACTATAACAATCCCAAACTTTAGATAAACTCTATTTTAAAGGTTTCTAATCAAAGTTCGGATATATTTCAAACTCTTTTCCCTTTATTTTTCCATAATTAAAGCTTATATTATTTCCTTTTTCTTAAAAAAATAAAATAAAATGTGCAGGTTATTGCAATGGTACTTGTTGCAAGTTGTGCTGCAGCAATAGAGACATACTCTCTACTGAAGAATGGAAATATTCAAGCAAGTTGGCAACCCATTTGCCGTTTTTTCCCAATTTTCTGTGCAAAAGCATTAGGAGCAATTGTCACATGCATTTGTGGATTATTCACAAATACTTTACTTCTTTTTTATTCTTTACATATTATATTTAATCCTTTCCTAAAAAAAATGAAGATGACAATTAGAGGAAACATTTTTCTTTATTCTTTAGTTGGTGTATTTTGTTTATTTTTACATAAATAGACGAATTCTTCTATTGATTTATGTTTGTGCTATTCTTCTTGTCATTAAATGCATAACACTATAGTAAAAATAATTTTTTTAGCGTCAATAAATATACATATCAACAATAAGAGAGTTTATGTACATTAATTTATTGTTATTGGATCTAATGTCTATATAAGCTTTGAGGAAATTTATAAAGAGTATATTATTTAATTAGTAACAATTAAGTTATTATCGTTAATTAATTGCTGGTAAAGATATTTTTATTTTGATGTATATATGAATTGAAGGATTGGTTGGTTGCTTTGTTGCAGATTGACCTCCAGAGATATGTGAATTGAAATTACAATTTTTTAATGAGATCATTATTTTCATATAAAATAAAGCTGATCATTCCCTCATATTTGGTAGTACTTTGAGAAAAAAATGTGTCATGATCTAAATCATTGTGTGTGAAACTCATAGAGTAGTTTTAAGTCAGCCTCAAATTATGAAAGGTATATCTCAATATTTTTCTCTAAGAATTTGAATTCTATAAGTCCATCCATATTTAAACTCTATTAGTGACAAAGGGCAAGAACTAAAGTATTTAGAGCCTCTTTGGATTGACTTAACAAAAATACATTTTAAGTTAGGTTTATATGATTTTTAAGTCAAAAAATAAAAAGTAGGAGAGACCTACTTTTGAATCATTCAAAATGGCATCTCGACAAAGAGTTTTGTCACGACCCAGGAGTACCCCTAGATTTAACAAGGCGTTTAAGACCCCGAGAAGCCTTATACAAGCCACTTAGCAAATCATAACATAAAGTAATAAAAAAATGCGCGGAAATTTAAAATATTTTTAACAATCAAAGTCTTTCATAAAACGAGCGAAAGTCTAGCAACATTGTCTGAAACAATCTAACTTAAGAGATAAAGTCTTGAGACGCAGACCATACATTAGTCCAACATAAAAAGGAAAACATAAAAGAGAAATGGGTGATTCAATCCTCGAATACAATTAGGATTCACAAAATCTTCACTTCCTTGATCAACTAAGAACCTATACACAAGTGTGTGATCAAGAGCGTCAGACCTTACATTTTGATATGAAACGTAGGCAAGAGTTTGTATTACTACAAGAATGTATAAATATGATAGCTTGTGTGAACAACATATACATAAGCATTAGTCAACATAATACATAACACATAACACATAGGGAAAATCAAGACATAATGAACATCATATTGAAAGAGGATTACTTCCTCAAATAATGTCACTTAACCTTAGCAAATGATTAGGTCATCCGCCTCAAGCTTACATCATGAAAGGAATGTCTATCAATACTCCAATATAATCATCTTCATAAAATAATCAAATTGTTCATATTTAATTTTAAAAACATGGGTATTCACCTCTTTTCCTAGATTATAAAGGCTAACGGGTATCCGCCTCTTGTCTTACTTACTTTTAGACTATGGGTACTCACCTCCAGAATCACATCATATGACACGGGTACTCGCCTCCATATCATTTCATAAGGATCATGGATACTCTCTTCCATGTCCATTTATCATAATAAGAATGTAGGTAATCACCTCTTGTTCAATTCTAAGGATTATGGGAAATCATACCATATCCTTAACATAATGAGGTGAAGGGTAATCGCCTTTAGCCTCATCATTCATTAAGTATTTTAGTCTAGATTCATTTAAGGTGACCAATCCTTTCAAACCATAATAATTTATGTTAGTAAAACTTTCATGTTCATTCAATCATGCATATCAATTTATTATGAAGTATGCCTTCCCTACTTCATCAACAATCAACAATTCCTCGACTAGACTTTAATATCAAAGATCTAGTAATGGTAGTTCATTTTATATGCCTCAATCTCATGACAATCTATAATGTACGACACCAATCCTATATAAATACACCTAAATCCTCAATTCCCCTAATTATGGTATAAACTCACTTACTTAAATATCATCTTTCTAGGCATGTGTACATGTAAATTCATCCTATAAATATGTAATTATATTGGTTCGATCACAAATAATCATAATCCACTCAATTGGATTGAAACCCAAAAATTAGAAGAAACCCTAACTAAAATTGGGGAAATTCTTCTCCTACATTGGGGAAATAATGGGGGCTCCATGAAACAAATGATTCCATGGATGTAAAGTCATCATACCTTAGTTAAAAAGCCCACAAAAGCTTGAAGATTGGGAGACTTGATGTTGATCTAGCTTCATACTCTTCCTTATTCTCTACCTTGTAGAGAGAGAATATTTGAGAGGAAGATCTTGGGTTTTTCTTTTTGGTTCATGAGAAAATGATTTAATGTTTGGGGAAATTTGGGAACAATATGCTTATATTCTTTTCTAGGTTAAGAGTAAAATGACGTAGTACTGCATTAAGAAAACTACTAAAAGACACGAAGAACCCTAACTTAAGAACTAAGGGACCTTCTCGCCGGAGCTTGCCAAAAAACATGGTGACTCGCTAGGTGGACCCTTTCGCTAACCTATGTTTTAGTAGCTCATCCAAGGAAACAGTCCACTTTGGCGATGTGGAAGGACTCTCGACGATGCGTCGACTGGAACAGTGAGCCCCGACTTGGATCGCCTAATTTTTTCTAGTGTGTTGGGCCATGAGACAGTTCACTAGGTGACTATGGGTAGACTTGGTGGAACTCCAAGTAACTTTGGCTACGACACTGCCCCTCGCCAAGTTGGCTTGGAAAGGAAATGTTTTCCTTCAACAATTCCCTAGGTAATGTAGTTCTAGTCCTTCTTCCGTGGATCATTACCCCTACACACTTATCCTTAAAGAATACTAGATTTCGGGGTCTTACATTATCTCCCCTTCGGATCATTAGTTCTCGAATGAGATCCTTAGCACATCTCTAAACGAAAAGACTCGAGAAAAGCATCCTGTCATGCATGCAACTCATAAAAATGCACATAAACAGCGAGGAAACATCAACTCCAAGATTTAAATACTCAATGAACCATATGGAAGTAGGAACTATTCAAAACAATCCAATATGCATTTAATTTCAGATTTCTTTGATTGAACGAGGAACTACCATATCTAAAAATAATAACAATGCTCAATGATATACCGTGGTTTCACGGTATAATTAATGCTTTTTCCTTAAGTTTAGTGTGTCCAAAAGCCTTTTTGTGCTAATTTTGATATAAGTTTCTCTTTGTTTTGCAGGAAATCATCCAAAGTCAATCACGGAGATTTTGAGCGAAATTGCGTAAGAGACCACCTCTGGAGCTTATGACGGTCCGTCGTGCTTGTGACGGTCCGTGGGTGGCAGCGTAGAGTAGCTGCTGAAGGAAGATGGGAAGTCGACCAAGTGTGGGATTACGAAGCTTGTGACGGTCCGTCATGGCCATGACGGTCCGTCCTGCAGTCCGTCGTGAAGATCGTAGAAGTGATCCCGCATCTGCATTCCAGGAGTTGAAGTATTTTGAAAGCGAAGACCCTCGATGGACCGTCGTGCCTATGACGGTCCGTCACACTTGCCGTCGAGGAATGAAGAAGCGGCAGAAGAAATTGGACAAGTGTGGGACGACGGAGCCCACGACGGTCCGTCATGACTACGACGGTCCGTCCCGTGGTCCGTCGACCCAGCCGCGTTTTGGCAGATTTCCAGAAATTAGAATCCTTATTTAATTAGGTTTTTATTTTTTTTATAAATAGTTCGAAAAACCTCGTTTTTGGGGTTAGACTCTTGGATTATAAAATTCGATATAGTTAGACTTTGTGATTATAATACTTTGTGTTTTTGAGTGTTCGATTATTGGAGATTGATACAAGTGATTTTTGGTGATTAATCAAGCATATTTTCGGACTTTATTCTTTCTCATTGAAGTAAGTACATGAATTCTAATTTATGATTTGAATATTGTGTTTATGGCTATGAGTAACTAAATTCCATAACTAGGGTTGTGGGAACCATAGGCAAATAATGAGATAAACCCTAACTAAAATAACAATTCTAGAATAGTGTCTTGCATGTATTAATAATTCTTTCGCTTAGAAGTCTTTTTAACGGATGATCAACGTTAGAACTCGCCTAAATGCTACTTGCCGGACCAAGGAGGTAGATAATAGGAAAAGAATTATTAACATAGATTTAGTGTATACTATCTAATAGGCTAGTATTGATTGGTACGAGGTATAACTTAGTCAAATATCGAATATGATGCTTAATATGAGGTAAAGATAAGGGTTAGGAAAGCAACACACGTAGCCGGACCAAGGTGCGGAGTGAGATTTTCTAGATGCCGGACCAAGGATTTAGAAATACATAACTTGTCACTTTGCATGCAAGATACTAGGAAAGAATTGTTAAAGTTAGAATTATCAAGTTACGAACCTGTGGGGAACACGTAAACCCTAGTTACTTTAATTCATTGATTAAAACCCAATATTAAAAGCTGTCAACTGTCTCTTTCAGTTACATTAGTTATTTTTACTCATTAGGATATACAAACCCCTTTTTTTATATTTCTACTTTCCAAGAAAGTTATTGACCGAACGATAGTAATAGTAGGTTAAAGTTAAGTCTAGACTATTTTCCTCGTGGGAACGATCCCAACCTCACTAGTTGGGTTATTTACTTGACACGACCGCTTTACTTCTCATTTGAGAAGTAAGTTTGAGCGTATCAAATTTTGGCGCCGTTGCCGGGGACCCGTCGCGCGTTTAATGAAATTAACCCGACCCGACCCGGACTGACCCTTTTCAAAATCTGACCGTTTATACTCCCGCCCCTCTATATTTCCCCCATTACTTCCTCATTCCTCTCATCTCCCCTCTCTTTTCAACTCCCCCCTCACTGATCATTGCCTCCACAATCTCCCCAAACTTTCTCACTATCAGTTACTTGTCGGTGCTGCTGTGTTTGGTATCCACCTTGCTACCTGACTCATTCCACACTTGTGTTTTCTCCATTTCCAAGGTATGTGTCTCTAAATTTATACTCATTTCTCTTGTATTTTTAGTTATTAGTTAGTTTTAGACTTGTTCTTAGTCGTATCTTGTTCCCTTGATATGCTTATATCTAGACCTAGGCTCTAAATGTTTGAATTTGCCATGATCATAACCCTAGACATAGGTGATTTCACATTATTAGTTTCCTAGGTAGTTGGGATAGACACATATAGGTCCACAACACTACAAGACCACGTGGGTTCATTGGGGTTGCTTAGGGTACTTACAGTTCTGTCTCTGTTAGACAGAACGAGACCCCGATGACGGTCCGTCGTGTACACGACGGACCGTCGTAGGGTCCGTCGCATAAGCCCTAGCACCCTCCCCAACGACGCCTGTGACGGACCGTTGTCTTCACGACGGTCCGTCCTGCACGACCGTCGTAATGGTCAGAGACCCCTCTACAAAGGGTCTCCAAAATTTTTCCAAGTGTCCAACGACGGACACTTACGACGGACCGTCACACCCACGACGGTCCGTCCTGCACAACCGTCATGGTTGTCAGAGACTCTGTTTCTAAGGGTCTCTAAAAATATTCCAAGTGTCCAACGACGGATACTTACGACGGACCGTCACACTCACTACGGTCCGTCCTGCACGACCGTCGTAATGGTCAGAGACCCCTCTACAAAGGGTCTCCAAAATTTTTCCAAGTGTCCAACGACGGACACTTACGACGGACCGTCACACCCACGACGGTCCGTCCTGCACAACCGTCATGGTTGTCAGAGACTCTGTTTCTAAGGGTCTCTAAAAATATTCCAAGTGTCCAACGACGGATACTTACGACGGACCGTCACACTCACTACGGTCCGTCCTGCACGACCGTCATGGTTGTCAGAGACCACGCTTTCTAAGGGTCTCTAAACTTTTCAAGTGTCCAACGACGGACACTTACGACGGGCGTCACACCCACGGCGGTCCATCCCGCACGACCGTCATGTTTGTCGAGACCACCGCTTCTAAGGGTCTCTAAAATTTTCAAGTGTCCAACGACGGACACTAACGACGGACCGTCACACCCACGACGGTCCGTCCTGCATGACCGTCATGATGGTCAGAGACCCTCTTTCAGGGTTCTTTCTATGAATTTCGACCAAGTACAACACGACGGACCTCATGATGGTCCGTCGTAGCCACGACGAGCCGTCATCGGTCCCGTCGTGTGCTACAGTTTCACTATCACTAACATACTATTTTAAATGTTTTATGTTGTATGGGCTTGCTTTTCTTGTTTGATATTACTCGTACTAATAGTGATCCTTTCAGGTACTATCGACCATGGCACCAAGCAAGACCGAGCTTACGACGCTGGCGATCCAAGTCTGTGGCCCTGCTCAGACGCTTGATCATCGTGTTCGATGATGAGCGGGACCCGAATACATGCCCCCAGGCACCTCCGCTTCTTCCCGCCGCATGCCCCCGAGCCACACCCAAGAAGACGGTGGCGTCCGGCGTAGTCACCGCTTCTCCTCGATCGATGAGGCGCATCGACCGGCACACCCTGCGGGTCGGCCACCAACGACGAAGGAGCGCCTGGCTCCTTAGGAGTATCCTAGTCCAAGGAAGCTCCAGGATCTGCTGAGGTTCCCGCACCACCATCGCCGCAGTCTGGCCGCCTCGTCGATGAGGCCGAGCTCAGACTCCACATCCGGCGCACCTCCCGGTCCCCACTCCAAAGACCGCACCAGCCAAACCGGTGGTGCGTCGAGGGCCAGTTTCAAGTGTACTCCGACGCCAAATTCCCATCGAGATAAGGGGTAATGGCTCGGACACTCACCCTGGAGCGGCGGGTACTTACAGGGAGTCTCCCTTCGATGCCGGACATCCACAACATCTTCATCCGGCATCGCCTAGAGTGGACAGCCCGTCCATTGGGACGCTACAGTGAGGAGATGGTCCGAGAGTTCTACGCGTCCTACGTAGCGACTCTCCGATCACAGATCGACAGGCGGGCTGCTCCCGCGAAACAGGCCCCATTGGAGCAGGTGCTAGTCAGAGGCGTGCAGGTCGACATTTCCCTGCCCGCCATCCGCCGGTTCCTATACGGCGAGAGTGCTGAGGCTGCGCGGACCCCCACCACTGCTGAGTTTGACTATCGCTGGCAGATAGTCAAGGAGGGCCACTTCATGCGCGAGCGGACACTGAGAGAGACCACCAAGAGGTGGATGGCCCTGCATCTATCAGTCGACGGCGAGGGTGCCGACTGGGTCACTGAGCCGAAGGGGGCCATCAAGAAGGCCAACCTCACGTTCGTCGCCAAGTTCTTATGGCTGCTCGTGCGTCACTGCCTCTCCCCCACAGCTGCGGATAACATAGTCACATGGGATCGAGCAGTGCTGATGGCGGCGATGATAGCCGGCTTTGAGGTGGATTATGCATGGCTTCTCCAGGCAGTCATGCACGAGAGGGCGTTCAAGGTCACCACCACCTACCCCTTTCCGTGCATGATCTTTGCCCTTTGCAGGGCTGCAGGTGTGCCCGTGTGGCACATAGATCAGTTGAAGACCCCGAAGCACCGTTGATGTCGGCCTCATCAGAGACGAGGCCAATGAGTTGGCACCACGCAGAGGGCCACGTCCAGAGCTGCCACCTCTTGCTGATGATCTTGTGGATACGGTTGCACAGGCTCGGACGTCTACACCGGCATCTACTGACACTACCCCGGTCGAGTCTATCCCGGGTAGTAGCACAGCCCCTCTACCATTACTGGCCCCGCTTGCTAGGGTCCAAAAACTGGAGGCGCAAATGGCCACTCTTCTGCACCATATCCAGCCGTGGATGCAGAAGTCCATTACTGAGTCGGAAGCGCGTACAGAGAGAATGATGCAGCGGAAGATTGCAGAGGTTAACCAGCGCATAGACGCCTTCGAGTTGCGAGTGTTAGCTCGACCAGCCCCTCCGGTAGATGTGTCGACTCTTCAGACTGCAGTCGACAGCCTTCGTGCCGACATCGCCACGATACTAGCGTCGAGGGTGCCAGATTCTGAGGCCCCTGCTGCCGAGCCTGCTGAGGACACAGTGTTGGCGGCACTGTTCACTACTTCTGACATTCCACCATCCCCCCCTCCAGAGAGTGCCAAGAGGCGTAGGGATCGAGGAGAGGATGAGGCGCGAGCAAAGAAGAAGGAGCGCCGCGAGTTGAAGGCCGCGAGGAGAGCCTCAATTGCTGAGGCGGAGGCACACCGGATTCGAGCATCACAGATAGCGGCTGGGGCCTCTAGCTCCCATACTGTAGAGACCGCCGGAGGCACCGAGGGAGCGGTTGTTCTTGACACCACCGAGGGTGTCCAGATTGCCGAGGACACCACCGATGGTGTCCAGATTGCAGGTCGTGGGTTCCGGAAACCGGACCCACGGCTTCTTGATCGACGCGCTATGCGCCCACAGTTTGCTTCACCTACCCCTCTAATCTTTAGTCTTTTTATGCATTGGGGACAATTGCATGCTTTTTGTTGGGGTGGGGTAAATGGAAAGTGAGTGTTAGGGTGAAGTCCGAGTAGCCCAACTCACTATCCTCTTTGGGGTTTTCTTGCCTGTGTTCTTTTTCCCCAAAAGATTGACTATTTTTCTGTTGAACCGGCACGGTATATCTTTTGTACATAAGTTTAACTCTGAAGCATGATGGCTAAACTGATATCCCGATAAAACTGGAAAATGTTGCATGACTAGGCGTAGTAACTGATAATTGTGTGGCTCTAAACATGAAATAGAGTTACACCATTGCATTACCCTAAATCTTCAAGTCAAACTAGGTGTCTGATAATCTGGTATAGTGATGAGATGTCAAGTGAGTGTGAGGAAAGTTGAATAGTCCACTATTGGTACTGAGCTAGAACTTGCCTGGTTAGTCCTGCTAAAAGTAAGCTGTAACAAACAATTAGGAAATGATCATAGGCCCTTATTCAATATAGCCCATTTCTAGCCTAAATAAAGAAACCAAATGAAAGTTAATCCTTCTTTGATCCAAATAATTTGAGCTTAAAATTAGACCTTTCTTTTTCACCCCAACTGACCTTTCTCGGGAACAATATGTTGGCCCTGGTCCCTCCTTGGACATGTGCACCTCAGCTTATGCCAAAAGCATAAGTTGAGGGTGGCTAATGTATAAATAACCTTCGTTATGGCCCTGACCCGATTTTGGGTACTGTGTACCTTGACTCATGGCAAAGCCATGAGTTGAGGGTGGCTGTTTTGAGGAATGCCCTGGAAAGTGGGGTTGAAAGAACAAAGAGAGAGAAAGAACAAAAGTAAAGTGACTCAAGAACTCGTTGAAAAAAAAAAAAAAGTATATTCAAGAAAACAAGAAAAGAAAAGAGTCACTTACGCAAATGAAGAAAGAAGGAAACAAAGAAGGTGAAAGAATAGGAGGAACTGGGTGAGATAGAGTGATATAGGGTGGAAGGTTTAGCCGATATGTCAAGGAGAAAAAAAAGTCACTAAAGTATACCTAAATATACCCTACGACTCACGAGCCTACGTTACAAGCTAAAGAAAGTCCTATCGTGATCCTAAGGGTTGTATAGTGAACTTAAGGCAGTGAAAATAAGGGCAAGCTTATGGCAATAGGTATGAATGAGTGTGACTTTGTTCTGAGAGCGAGTGTTGAAATGTAATCCTTATACTCAAACTGAAATCATTGTGTGAAAAATGAGGATTTTGTTCTAAAGTGAGGACACTAGTTGCAATACCAGAATTGTTAGCACTTCGGTGAGAAATTGATGAGGAATGGGTGTTGGTGCATGGTGAGTCTGTGTCATGTTCGAATCCCACAAAATTCAAGCCTAATAGTGATAGCATGCATAGATTTGATGGGATTAATCGGGATTGATAGCCAAATGATTGCAAAGGATAAAACGTGAATACTATTGTACAAAGATTGTGTAGTGAGTCATAGTGCGTCGCTTGAGGACAAACAACGAATTTAAGTTGAGGGTGTTGATATACCGTGGTTTCACGGTATAATTAATGCTTTTTCCTTAAGTTTAGTGTGTCCAAAAGCCTTTTTGTGCTAATTTTGATATAAGTTTCTCTTTGTTTTGCAGGAAATCTGTCCAAAGCTGAATGCGGAGATTTTGAGCGAAAATTGCAGAAGAGACCACCTACGGAGCTTATGACGGTCCGTCGTGCTTGTGACGGTCCGTAGGTGGCAGCGTAGAGTAGCTGCTGAAGGAAGATGGGAAGTCGACCAAGTGTGGGATTACGAAGCTTGTGACGGTCCGTCATGGCCATGACGGTCCGCCCCGCAGTCCGTCGTGAAGATCGCAGAAGTGATCCCGATCTGCATTCCAGGAGTTGAAGTATTTTGAAACGAAGACCCTCGATGGACCGTCGTGCCTATGACGGTCCGTCACACTTGCCGTCGAGGGGAATGAAGAAGCAGCAGAAGAAATTGGACAAGTGTGGGACGACGGAGCCCACGACGGTCCGTCATGACTACGACGGTCCGTCCCGTGGTCCGTCGACCCAGCCGCGTTTTGGCAGATTTCCAGAAATTAGAATCCTTATTTAATTAGGTTTTTATTTTTTTTATAAATAGTTTGAAAAACCTCGTTTTTGGGGTTAGACTCTTGGATTATAAAATTCGATATAGTTAGACTTTGTGATTATAATACTTTGTGTTTTTGAGTGTTCGATTATTGGAGATTGATACAAGTGATTTTTGGTGATTAATCAAGCATATTTTCGGACTTTATTCTTTCTCATTGAAGTAAGTACATGAATTCTAATTTAACAGATTTGAATATTGTGTTTATGGCTATGAGTAACTAAATTCCATAACTAGGGTTGTGGGAACCATAGGCAAATAATGAGATAAACCCTAACTAAAATAACAATTCTAGAATAGTGTCTTGCATGTATTAATAATTCTTTCGCTTAGAAGTCTTTTTAACGGATGATCAACGTTAGAACTCGCCTAAATGCTACTTGCCGGACAAAGGAGGTAGATAATAGGAAAAGAATTATTAACATAGATTTAGTGTATACTATCTAATAGGCTAGTATTGATTGGTACGAGGTATAACTTAGTCAAATATCGAATATGATGCTTAATATGAGGTAAAGATAAGGGTTAGGAAAGCAACACACGTAGCCGGACCAAGGTGCGGAGTGAGATTTTCTAGATGCCGGACCAAGGATTTAGAAATACATAACTTGTCACTTTGCATGCAAGATACTAGGAAAGAATTGTTAAAGTTAGAATTATCAAGTTACGAACCTGTGGGGAACACGTAAAACCCTAGTTACTTTAATTCATTGATTAAAACCCAATATTAAAAGTCACAACCTGTCTCTTTCAATTACATTAGTTATTTTTACTCATTAGGATATACAAACCCCTTTTTTTATATTTCTACTTTCCAAGAAAGTTATTGACCGAACGATAGTAATACTAGGTTAAAGTTAAGTCTAGACTATTTTCCTCGTGGGAACGATCCCAACCTCACTAGTTGGGTTATTTACTTGACACGACCGCTTTACTTCTCATTTGAGAAGTAAGTTTGAGCGTATCACTCAACACAATCTAATGGAACCAAAATGCAATTTATATACAAAGAACATCTTCAAGGAGGCAATATCCACTGTAAGCTAAGACATGTTCAACAATGCATCTCATGAAGTATATAAGCAACTCATACTCACTGCTCAACAACTTGCAGAAAATAAATCACAACAGCCATTTTCTTCCAAAACTTGAGCTTTTTCATGAACACGCAAATTAAAGGAAATCATGAAAATACATAAAACACACATGACTTCAAACAAGATCAACCCAAGAGGAACTCATTACCTCAAGCTAGAATGGGAGGAAAAATATGAGGATACCGAGACATCATATTATCCTCGGCCTCCCAAGTAACACCCTCAATAAGATGGTTTATCCATAACACCTTCACGGAAGAAACCTCTTTGATCCTCAATCTCTTAACTTGATGTTCTAAGATGTCAGCTAGAACTTCTTCATAAGAAAGGTTCTCTTTCACTTCCAAACCTTCTAGGGGAATTATGGATGTTAGATCTCCAATACACTTTTTCAATATAGATACATGGAAAACCAGATGTACCGACGCCAATTGATTTGACGAATGAAGCTCCTATGCAACTATACCAATACGCCTCAAAATTTGATATGGGCCTATAAAGTAGGGACTAAGTCCCCCCCCCCCCCCATTTTTTTTACCAAACCTCAGTCCACTGTTCATGGGTGAGATTCTCAAGTAAACTCAATCAACCATATAAAATTCAAGGTCTCTCTTTCTAACATCTAAATAAGACATTTATCGACTTTGGGTCATTCTCAACCTCTCTCTAATAATTTGTACCTTCTTTATAGCCTCATGAACTAATTCGGGTCCTATCAAAGCAACGTCACCCACCACAAACCATCAAACAACGTCACCACCTCAAACCATCCTATAGGCGATCTACACCTCCTACCATAAAGAACCTCAAACCGAGCCATCACAATACTAGAATGGTTTCAATCAAGGGAAAATTGTCTTCTCAATTTCACTTGAAATCTATCACGCAATCCCTCAATATGTCTTCTGTTGTTTGGATTATTCGTTATGCTTGCCCATCAATTCGGGGGTGAAAAATTGTGCTAAGCTTAACTTTCGTGCCAAGAACCTTTTGGAAAGACATCCAATATAGTGAAGTAAACTGAGTACATCTATCAAAGATAATGGGTAAGGGAACTCCATGAAACCTTACAATATCTCTCAAATACAACATAGCATAACCTCTCGCCGTATAGGAAATGTTAATAGAAATGAAATGGGCTAACTTCGTCATTCAATCTATTGTAACCCAAGTGCAATGATATTGATGCCGAGTATGGGGCAATCCTACTATGAAGTCCACATTCAAATATTCCCACTTCTAAGTAGGAATGCTAATATCTTTGGAACTCCCGATTTCGATGTTCAAACTTCACTTATTGACAATTAGGACACATAGCGACAATTCCCGCAAATAGTTTCATCATCCCATTTTACCAATAAATCTCTCGCAAATCACGATAGATTTTGTTGGCTCCCGAGTGAATAAATTATTAAGAATTAAGGGCTTCTGAAAAGATTAGTTACCTCAAGTCATGCACATTCGAAAAAAACAAATGAACTTGATAGCTTAGGACACAATCTCCGTCTTAGGATAAATCCTCTACATAGTTCTTTAGCACCGTCTCTTTCAATTCAAATAAGGTCTAAATCAAGACATTATACTCCTTTAACAGTAGACATGAAAGACAATTCAGAACCATTATGGACCATAACGCCATCCTTGGTGGTATCCACTAGTTTAACTCTCAATCGCGTCAACCAATTGTAATACCTCAAAAGCTAGTAGACTAATCTAGAGCCTTAAATTAGGGTTCTAGAGTTTGATATGAGGGTTAGGATCGAAAAAAAGACTTCCCACACTTAGAATGAGGGGTTTAGGGGTTAAACATCAAGGAACATGTTACACCCCATAGTTTATAAGACCATCTAAGGTTTATTGAGGGTTGCAAGGGCAAGTACAAAGGCAAAGGTGGAAAGCCTAAGCCAAAGGACAAGACTTCTCCAAGCTTGGAGCACACTGCCTCATGTTCACGACCACAACCATAACAAGTAGTGTGGACCAGAACTCATGGTGTGGTTCATGAAGCCAAGGCAGTATCTCCCTAAGCTCTGCCTCAAGTGTCTTACCTTCACGAACCATTTCACGACCAGTCTTGACCACGGTTCATGGGAAGGATTGTGAAGAGGCCTTATCATGAGGGAGGTCAAGATACTTTAGCAAAGAATTGCCCCGAAGTTCAAGGCCATCACCACGAGCAGTGGTCTTGACCATAGAGTGGGAGTCCTCGTGATGTTCTTTTAGCTTTGTGGAGGTAATTTATTTAGGCCATCTCATTGGACCATGAACCACGAGCTACTTCACAACTAGTGGTCTTGACCACTGTTCGTGGGAATTCCCGTGGTCATGCCATGGATTTTTAGAGGCCAAACCAAGTGGCCTAGATACTGGTCCAAAGACCACGAGCAGGACCACCGTAAATGGTGAGGACCACGACTCATGGTGCCTCTCGGGAAGCTTGGACAGTAGGCTGCCAAGTGGAGGAGTTTTTAGGAAATTCCAAACGTGGTACTTATTGGATGGGTCGTTTAACCTAGTCTTAAGTCACTTTTTCACAAGACCCAAATAAATTCCCAAAATACTCTCCAATCAAATATTTCTCTCTCTTGAAAACTCAAGACTTGAGGAAGAAGATAGAGCTTGAAGCCTAGGTCAAGAACAAAGACACCATTGTTGCAAGCTTAGTAAGACTTTGTATCCCAGGTATGTTAGATTATTCATCTATGGTTTCTTCCACCCATAGAGACCCCCAACTGTGAAAAACCCAATTTAGTTAGGGTTTCTTCCTATGTTGTGGGTAAATTTGGGTATGATTCCAATTGAGTGGATAATACCGAAGTATTACAGATTTAGTATTGGATAATGATAGTATGATGAATTTATGTGAATTTCGTTGTTAACCCTAGCCTAATTGGATGAATTGATATTATGTTGGCTTACGCCATGTGAGGTGGAATTGAGGATTCATAGGTGATCTTCTAAAGTTAATGCCATGTGTAGTAGTTGTTCAAGTAAGACATATAAACATGAATTGAAATAGACTACATAATCTATGATGGATCATGATTAGTGAAGTTGAAATTGAACCTTTTTGATGAATTATGACTAGAATTGCTTAATAATAAAATTTGTAACTAGATTATGTTGTGATGTAGATATGTATGCGGATTTTTTAAGAAAGAAGCTTCGAGAAAGTCTTGTGGTCATGAATGATAATCACTACGGCTTGAGAGTAAAGTTAATTTGATAAACTATGAATGATAATGTATTGAGAGTATGAGAATAGAAGGGTAATGAATAGAATTGTGATGAAAGATCTTTACCTACCTAAGCTACCGCTTAAGTGGTTCAATGCATAGAATTATAGACATATATGAGTAGGATGATATCCATCTTTGATGCATGAACCCTAGGTGTGAAGACGAAAGTAAACTTCGAACCTCAAGGAGGTGTAGTATTAGACTATGTCTGTGGTAATTAAACTACTTGAACTATGAATACATCCATGTATAATGTAGTAGTTCTATATATTTTGATGTGATATGATTAGGAATATATACATGTCTAATGTAGTCATTCTAGATGTGATGATTTAATATGAGCATTGACCCTAGTGAAGGGGCAATATATGTTAATATGCATGTTGTTTGAATTTTAGTACATGCTTTATAAACACTTTGAAAGTAAAGTGAATATGGTCATGACCTAGTTGTAGTGTTGTTGAAAGGTCAATTCCATAGACACACTTCGCATGAATATGATAGGAGGTGAAAGGTTTGTCACCTATAGTGATTCTAAGGTTTGAATACTAGTCACACCTATTAAATTTACGAGATTAGTATGAGTTATGTTGAACTGTGCATCAATAAATTCTTCCATAAATATGAACTTAAGACAAGAATCAATGTAAACTCAATGGGACTTAATGCCTAGCACCGAGTGCATATGAATTTGAAATGGAAGATTTTACACTAGTTGAATCTGGCTTTCTCTTCAAATCTTTTACACTAGTTGAGTTCTAATTTTCCAACTGGGTTACTTTTGCACTACATGAGTCTGGGTTCCAAAAATTAGGTATCTCATTAGATGGAAACCTTTTATCTTAGTATAAATATCCTTATCCCATAACTATGTGACCACATATGTCACTTAGCTATTGGATCCACCTAACATATGTAACACCCCATAGTGAAAACAAACCAAAAATCAGTTTTTCAGAAAAACCTGCAAGTGCAACTAACGTGACCATCGACGGACCGTAGCTTGACCCACGGTCCATCCTGCACAACCGTCGATGGGATCAAAAACTCCCAAAAATATCAGCCCAAGAAAATTGGTTAAGTGTTGGTCAACGGAATGACTTACGGTCCGTAGGTTAAACTACGGTTGGTAGTCCATGGCCGTCGATCGAAACCCCCTCCTCCCACTCTCCAACAACAGACACGGATGACCAGCAGGGTCCGTAGGTGGACCCACGGTCTGTTGGTCTGACCGTAGGTTGGAATCAACATGCAGTTAAGGGGGAAATGCAGTTGCGTCAACTTTGAATGGTCATAACTCTTAGCACAAAATGAATTAGATGTCTCATGACCTACCTATATATAGATAATTGAATTAGTTTTCCATATCCACCAACCTTTCTAAAATAAGTCTTACGAGTAAAAAATTATTCCCATTTTAGTAAAGGTATGTCGAACAGGCCCAACCGATGGAGTGTGGATCAATCGACAGACCATCTGTCCTGGCCGTCTACTGGTCCAACAACAACTTTTCCAGGGGTCTTTTGGACCTTTACCACTCCGTTTAAACCCTAATATATGTCGTTTTGACCATAAATCATTAGATTTTAGTCAGTTTAAGCCTAGCAACAGAATTAAAACATATCTAAGTCAAATCATTAAATCAACACTTTGAATTCGAAGCAAGAGAAAAGAAAAAGCTCAAGAACCCGAGTTCCAGAATGCAACAAGCTCCAGCAGTTCCAGCCCCAAAAGTGAATTTTTTCCGTGGATTTCATAACCAGGTATGTGGGATTTCACTAGTGGGTTTCTTTCACCCATTGGGTCCCTAATTTTCAGTCAGTTCTTGATTCTCTTATCATGATTAAACCTAGGGTTTCTAGAACATTGATAGAATTTTGTGATTTAGTTAAATATATGTTTCAAATAAGATTATCATGTTACTACTCAGATTATCACATGAATTTCAGAAACCTAACTTTGTATTTCTTTAGTTCTTTAATTACACATGCTAGGTCAGATATTTCAGACATTTCAGATATACATGCCTCAATTATAAATGCATAACTATTAGATTAAATGTTGCATTCTCAGTTTCTAGCTATCCAGTATTTATAGAAAGTCAGACATAATTAGTAAATTTATAACATTCATTGGAAGTAGCATAATACCGAGTTGGACTAGGGTTCAGCGTACCCAATTAGTCCTAGAACTACTAGCCAAATAGGTTGTAAGTCGCTTCTATGGGAAATTAGTTTAGTGATCATGCCAGCATGCCTTTATACCTTTGGTATGGTATATTGGGTCCTCTCCATGGGTGTATACATCGGACTCCACATTTAGCTCATGTGATTTTATTATCTGCTATTAGTAGCTCCTACAGATCAGTCACACTCTCTGCATTGACCAGTTATCAGTATATTTAGTATTCAGTTTCAGCATGTTATAAATTGGTCATTGTATCCAGTTAGCTCAGAATTCAGTTTATCATGTAAGACTATTATACTTTCTTTTATGCTTGTTCAGTTATGTTTTATTTCAGAGTTACTTTCTACATGCTTAGTACCTTTCAAGTACTGACGCATACGTGCGCTGCATCTTCTTGTGACAAAGGTTCAGGTTCTCAGCATCCAGATCACGCATGGATCGATTTCTGATCTTCAGTTCATCAGATTCTGTGGTGAGTCCTCATTCTCCGAGGACAACAGTTATGAGTTTCATTTCAGTCTTTAGTCATTTAGTTTAACTTTTTGCTAGATTCAGCTGGGGCTTGTCCTAGTATTTCTGGTTTAGTTAAGAGGCTTATTTCAGACAGTTAGTTTTAGCTTAGTTTTGAGTTAGTAACTTCATTGTATTAAACTCATCAGTTTTCGTATATATCAGTTTTAGCTTATGGGTATTCCCCATCATTTCATTATAAGTTATGATTTAGCTTCCGCATCAGTTTATTATCTTTAGTATTCTCATGATCATGCCAGCAGGGTTAGCTTAGGATCACTTATGGTCCTAGGTTCCGTGTCCGCGTCTCAGAGGTAGGTTGGGGCGTGAAAAAATTTGGTATAAGAGCACTAGGTTCAAGAGTCCTAGAATATCTGAAAAAGCCACATGAATTCCTTTTCATTGGTGTGCAGTGCACCACATCTAATGATAGAGAGGCTATGAAGTGTTTTAGGAAAAACTACAGTTTCTTGTTACTCTATCGTACGTATGGTATGATCTGATTCCATTCTAACTCGACGTTGTATGCTTAAGATCATGCCTTTTCGTAGAGCTTAGACATGAAATGCTAATGCAGTTCCTCTAGTACCAGATAAGGAAGTTCAACTGCAGAGTTCCAGAACACCAATTCAACTTTTGGCTCAGTGTATGACCAACAAGAACAATCAGTAGGTTCTAGTTCCTACTAATAGAAATGACCGATTAGTGGCATCTAGAGTCTGTGATTTTGTTTGGATGAATCCGCCTATGATTTTTAGTACATTTTATGCTAATGCATACATCACCTACAATCTAATTAAATGTGTGATTTGGAGAGTTTAGTTTGATTCTTGGCGATATAGTTGAATATTGGGTGAGTCCTCATAGCTTAGAGGATAAAACCACCATTTCATTTATTTCATGTTTAGACTATTATGGGATGTGTCCCTAGGATTTTAATTCAAGTTGAGTTTAGATGGTTTGAGACAGTGTATAGAAATACATCCACTTGCTTTTATAGAGATTTCGATTGTATGGATAATGTTTTAAATTTTTTGTACTTCTCTACTATCTTTCATGATATGCCATGGGCTTGTATGAGACCTCTTCGGAGTCAAGTACGCCATGTTACATCTTAGGTATACCCTGCATCGTGACACCTATGAACATCTCGAACCAACTCATTTCTCTCAATAACATGTGAAACACTACCCATGGATAACTGACTAAGGGAATCCACAACCATACTTGCTTAACATGGCTAATAGAGAACACTCTTATCATAATCTTTCAATAACCCAAGCCACATTATTTGGCAAAGATTTAGATCTTTTTGGGTAAACACATTTCAAACTCTTGCGGTCGGTGAAACTATAAACATGGACACCATAAAAATAATCCTCCAAATCTTTAAGGCAAATACACGCACCGCTAATTCAAGACGTGGAAGGATGGTTATTGTCATGAAACTTTAGTTACCTTGAAGCATATGCAATCACCTTAACATTTTTCATAAGCGAGAATACATCCCAACCTAACTCGAGGAATCACAATAAACAACAAAACCATTCGTCCCTTCCAACACGGTCAACAATGGAGCAGAAGTAAGTTTATATTTCAAATCTTGTGAACTTTTCTCACAAGTTTTGGACTATATGAAATTTTCCTTCTTTAGAGTAAAAGTCGTAAAAGGAGAAGCAATGGAGGAAAAATCCTCAAGAAACCTTCTATAGTAACTGGCCGAACCTAAGAAGCTTCTAATGTGTTTTGGTGATAGAGGTCTAGGATAAATCTTGACCGCATCCGCCTTAATAGGATCTATGTCAATACCGTTACTTGAAATAATGTGGCCTAGAAAAGCTACAGACCCTAGCCAAAAGTCATATTTTCTAAACTTAGCAAAAAGTTGTATTTTCCATAAGGATTTGCAACAAAATCGTCAAATGATTAATGTGATCATCCTTGATCCTGGAGTAAATCAAATTATCATCAATGAACGCAATCACAAATATATAAAGGTACGGTATAGACACCCTATTCATCAAGTTCATAAATGTCGTCAGAGCATTTGTCAAACCAAATGACATAACCAAAAACTCATAATGACCGTATCGGGTTTTAAAAGACGTATTCAAAATATCTTCCACTTTGACCCTCAATCGGTGATAACCCAAATAAGGATCAATCATGGTGAAATATCTTGCCCCTTGAAGTTGGTCAAACAAAAAATCAATCCTTGGAATAGGATACTTATCTTTATGGTCACCTTATTCAGTTGTCAATAATCGATACACATATGAAGGGACCCATCTTTCTATCTTACAAATAAAATTGGAGCACCCTATGGAGAGATACTCGTTCAGATGAAACCCGTATCGAGTAAGTCCTTCAACTAATCCTTTAGCTCTTTAAATTCTACCGAAGCCATTCTATAAGGAGAAACAGAGATAGGTTGTGTGACCAAAAGATGGTTAATCCTTGATTTTATTTCTCTTTTGGAAGGAATACTGGGTAAAGCATTAGGGAAAATTTTCAATAACACTTTTACGACAAGGATCAACTCAAAAATATGAGTTTCAGACTCTACATCCCTCACTCTCACTATTTGGTAAATACAACCATTAGAAATCATTTTCCAAGCTTTAAGGCAGGAAATAAACCAATCAATTAAAATAGAATCCCCCCCTTCCACTCAAGGATAGGTTCATTTTCAAAATGGAAATTTGACCACACATGTTCTACAATCTATAGAAGCATAACAGGAATGTAACCAACCCATCCCAAGGATGACATAGAAATCTATCATGTCAAGTTTTACCAAATGCACCAAAGTAACTCAATTGGATAAGGAAATGGGAAATCTTCTGTATACCCTCTTAGCCACCACAAAATCACCAATAGGGGTAAAGACTATAAAGGTTGTAACAATACATTGGAAGCATATCGAATCTCTTGGCCACATAGGGAGTCAGAATGACAAAGTAGCACCTGGATCAAGTAAAGCATACACATCATATTAAAAAGCTCAACAAACCGATCACCACATAAGGGGAACTCTCTTGATCACCTCTAGTTTTGAGTGCATAGAAACAATTTCTCTTAGGAGAATCCCCACGCAAACTACTTGGACTAGATGAAGGATAGGGTTGAATCCTACAGTGACCATCCCCATTATTCCTAGCAACCCAAGTTCACTTCCATATTTTTTTAATCTGTTTCCCACATCCAAAATAAATATTGCACCCCGCTAAGCACTTGTCACGACCGGGGAGCACCCCCTAGAGGTAACATGGCATACTTGAGCTCTCGGAGGTCTTATATTAGCCCATAGTTTTCATTCATCACATTGAGATACTAAATTTAGCGGAAAATTTAAAACATTTCATAGCACCTCATATGCTAGAAACTTTACTTCATATACATATAAAATAAAAGTCATAATACAAATATAGACACGACCCATAAGACACATTACATAACTACACAATATTTAAAGACTTTACAATAAGTACACATTAGGACATCCTTGGACTTAAGGATTCCTTTCCTTGAGATTGGGAATCACCTATCAAGCTCTTAATCATTCAAGACATCCTTTAAGCATCCACAAACTACACTTTGTGCAAAAATTGGAGAAGAATCGGATTAGCAAAAGAATGTACTAAGTCTGGTAACCATGCAAAAGCATGCATTTAAAAGGGTATTTTTTTTGAAATCATACGCCATGCTATTTTGAGTAAATCATCATAAAACCTTTATAAATATAATATATATCATTTTCATACTTCATAGAAACACAATCAAAGTCCAAACATAATAAAAAAGCACTTATATCATTTAAGTCCAATTTGAGGTCACTTTACTGTGAGCACATTCCTCTTCACAACGAACTCTTCCTTTTAATTCATTAGCCTCCCAATTAATCCTTTAGGGATACTTGGTGCAATGTATCACCTTAGGACCAAAAGGAAAATCATACATATCATCTACACAAGACAACACATACAATCATAGAAGTACAATTCCACATAGACATAATTAAGTCAAGACCTTCATCATATAGTCAACAAGATCAACATCATGCATAAAGACTCCTATCATGCACATTTCATAACAAGTAAACAAAACTACACTGTCATGCCTAAGGAACACATACATAATGTCATGCATTAGAACACCTTCGTAGAACTTCCTAAGGAGTTACTTGTGCAATGTCTAGATGGGTTCATGATTTCCACCTATCCTAAGTACCTCCCTATAGTCATTCTATTTAGTGTCCTAGTCATTTAACTTCCATTGTCCATTTTACTTTACGGAAACTATAACCTTAACCGACATAGACCATGTGATGCTAAACATGAAATCCAGTTTCATATGCCCCACAACGAAAGGAGGTGGTCTACCGGCAAAAGTAGAACCAAATGTGACATATATTTCTAGGTGAATCCACTAGCTATTATCCTATGGTGGCAACATAGTTATGGAACTTGGAGGTATATGTGAAAACCCTTTTTATGCCAAGATTAGGAATTGTAGTTATTCACTTATGGAAACCCTTTTTATGCACATTGGGCCTTGTGGTTATCCACCTCATGAGATTTATGGTGACCTACCTTCCTACCATGGGAAAGGACACACACTCATATTCAAGTTCACTTGGTGCTAAGCTAAGTTCCCTTAATTGAAAACCTTTATTATATTTTTACTTCATAAATCATAGGTTTAGGAGAGTCATCCCATCATATACTTAACTCATAGGTCATAGATGGAAGTTCATCAACCTAAATCATGTAAAGAATCCATTCACATGAACATAGCATATGTGAAGCATCATCTAGTTATACACCATTCAAGGCCCCTCTCTTGACTAGATCTTCATACAAGTGTGTGTGTGAGTATACATATATGTGAGCAATCCTTTCACATAACACATTAAGTCACACAAGTTCATATATCAATGCATGAGTCTATAGGCATAACTATATGAGCAATCCTAACATATAAACCCACTAAGACACTATGCACATTCATACTTCATCCTTTCGTACACATCATATTCATAACATGTTCATATATTCATCTTTCATATACATGGAAACCAAACATAGGAACTATCCTATCAAGATACACATGTTCAATGTATAGACAAGGTCCCATACCCTTGCCCATACTAGTACACCTATAAAGTCATCCTAGATAGGAATACATAACATACTTCACATACATATACTTTACACATAGTAGTAGACATTAGTGAATATGAGAACAAACTTTCTTTTAGACACCATGACCTATACTACTTGTAACATGCAGGTAAGTGAGAGTGTGTGTACATTGACCAACATGATCACATAATGGTTATCAATAACTTCTTGAGGCAGCCACCCTCTTAGAAGACATTATACTTCCAATAACATACCATAGAACATATATTAGCATAGGAGGCAAGACAATATAAACATTATAACCAAGGCTCCTAACTTTAACTATTTACACTTTCATATAAGGCGTACACGGGTAGGGGCTACTAACCATTTTAACACATCAATGCCAGCACCTATACAATACCCTAACATGAATATATGCATTCTCATACAATAGCCACACAACCTAGATCACAACTAGATAGGACGATAGGCACAATTACATCATAAGGTGATCATCTAAATCTCTAAATCATAAATTCATCAATTTTCCTTCAAGGCCATGATCAACACATATATAATGACAATAAAGTAAACACCGCCACCATAAGTGGACCATACCACACAATGCCATACAAGGCTTCATCAACATTTCTATAAAGCAGTAGAGAAGTAAAAGAGTAGAGGAAATAAGCATACTTACCAACTCTCAACATTTGATCCTCATTGATCAATACACCTTGTCTACAAATAATTCATACATATGGAAGTATCTAAATGTACTTTAATCATATAAGAAACCATGTACAAGTCGCTACATGATTATACTATAACATAGTACAACACATCAAAACACTAGAAAAGTAGAATAACATAGATCATTCACTAACTTCACTTACATTGATTTTAAATAATATTTCGTATATAATATCAATCTAAGTCAGTAGCTAAACCTACATGTAACCATATTAAAATCATGATTACATACCCTCAAGATAAATTTTACAACATAGGCATTTAGGCTTGTCGATTTGCTAGAGGATAGAATAATTTACCAATACTATGAACTCTCTAAGGATTTGATCATCGTTCATACTTTATCAACAATATACTCATTAGAGAGTAGCTACTTCGGTAAGAAATCAAGAAGAAACCATGCTTGATATAACGACAACTCAAGATCCATCACACACTTAGGTTTTTTACTTCATAGCCTAAATGAATTAAGATCAATTATATAACCCTAATACAGTAGCTACAGCAGTTCATACATAATCACAACCTTACACAAACGATTCCATAATCGACTTCAAGAT